>OX493267.1:71109864-72454778 GCA_950370525.1 Bellardia bayeri | reverse complement strand
ACTAATGGTTATTTTTAAAGCCATACACAAAGTAAACACATACAAATCTAATAATAAACTTTAATATTTTTGTGAAAATAATTCAAAAAGATACGGACAGTTTTTTTGTATCAATTGTTCAATTTCAAAAAATTATTATTTTCCATTTTATATTTACGAGTATATTAACTTCTTCATTGGTTTTATTCCCATGCAATAAAAATTGCACTCAGCATTTCTTTATACTCATTTGTTTTAATTAAATTTGAATTTAATTTCTATATGTTTTCATATAAGATTAACGATTAATTAATTAATAAAAAAACAACTTTTAAACAAAAATATTTACTTAAGAATAATAAATTAAGCCATAAGTAAAAAATGCAAACATTATACGAGTACAGGCAATTATGTCTGTTTGCACCTGCTTAACTTTAATTTATTTCTTCTTTTCTTTTGCAAATAAAAAAAAATAAACTTCTTAAAAGGCTGAAAGGGTTTTTAAGTAAAACATTGTTAAACTTTCCTAGACTGAAAAATAAGCAACCTTAAGACAAACATTGAAATATTAAAATTTCTTCTGAAATCTTTGTCATTGTTTTCTCATATGCTTTTGAAAAAAAAAACAATAGCTTTTTTATTTGCATGTTACAAATTTATTTAGAAAAAACATTCGACACTTTGAGAGTTGCTATAGCATTTAGTACAAATAAAAAAATTTAAACAAGTTGCGGCCTGTGCCGAATATTATACACCCACCACCAAATCACCTATTATGAGGCGAAGGTTATAAAATATTGTACCGTAATTTCTATTTATTTTAGTTGAATTTCAGCATATTATAAATTCAATTTTATATACATATATTCAAGATATGATCAAGAAATTTACTAGGAAACTGATTTTGGCTTTCTGAAACGTAACGTCAATATTTTCAAGTTGTTATATTCGAAAGCTGAGCATGGCTAATTTTTACAAAAGTCAGTACGATAATTTTTACATATATATAACTGATCTGTCTAAATTTTCAGTTTGATATAGATGTTTATGTAGGTTAATGAGTTTTCTGGAGTAGTTTTTATTAGGGAGCTATGACCTATTACGGGCCGATCATTATGAAATTTATATGTATAATGTGAATTATTTGTGTTAAATTCAACTTAATAGTAATAATTATAAAAGAGATTTATGCGCATTCTTTCAAAAAATATGCATTTTTAGAAACCAACTGCAATCTTACATAGACAATCCAAAAATTGATGTTTTGCTTGAGTTAAGTTCTTTTAGTTTAAAAATATATATATCTATATCTATAATTAATAGCTCCTATAGCTTTTACTTTTGGATAGGGCTTAGATCTATCACCTAAACAGATTAGGCTCATATGAAGCAATATATATAGTCTACTCTTGGTTGCCTGTCTTCAAGCTGGCCTTTAACCTCTTAAGACCTGAACGTGAACCCATTGAGTAAAAGGTTTTTCAACTGTTTTTTTTTATCTTATGAAGTGTAATTAAAATACTTGTTTTTTTATTTTTTAAATTTTTTTATTTTAAGTGGTAGAAAAATGAGGTGCACGTATGTGTACTTCAGGTTTAATCGATTAGTTAGTGATTACCAATAGACTTAACGCTTAGTGCAGTTATTTTTTTAAAATACATAAATAAATATACATTGCATTTTATACATATAGTACGGCAGCGCGAAGAGCAAGATGGGTGGCGACATTTTGATGCAGACTTGCTCTCTACAAAGCGCGGTAGGTGACCAACATTGTCGAGCCTTATTTCTCGCTGTGGGTGTGGCACAACCGCACGGTGCTTCTTTAAGGGAGGTTCCTTTAGACAATCTTGACTTTCATCTACGGCATCCAAGCTGGATCCGGAAAATCCGCTGGTGGTGGGACGAGATATAGTGCCACAAGTTAAGAAATTGGGTTAAACTCTGCTTCCATCATACTTCATCATCAAAAAGGAGGAATTCACTATGAGCAAAGCTTTACGACAACTAATTCCGGATCAGTCAAGACTTGCATAAAGTTGGTGATTTTTTGAGAAAGTTGGAATTTCTATAGCAATATTTTTGTTGGTTCACAGATTGAATCGTCCGAACGCTGCAGTTATCCTAGTTCCTATTTGGTTTTAAGAACTCTGTTTGATTCTTTAGATTTTCTGGAAGGTTGAGCTTTTGCTCCGAACAAACTCTTCGTATCGTGCAAGAAGATGACAAAGCAAAAAGTTTTAAACTTTAACATTATTTTTTTTTGTAAAAGATAAGTAACACTCAGGCAATTAATATGCCTATATTATAATTAATTGTGTTACTTTCTTTGGAAAGGGATAGTTGGGAAAAGCATAGGTGGTGAAAGTAGAAGAAAAGCTTTTCATATAACAACACTGTAATTGCGCGTTATGTTTATTAGTAGTACAGTATTACAGCGCTTCTGATGGTGAGTAGGTGCATTGATCAAAGCTTGATTTTATACCCTTTATTATACCCTTCACCATCATGAGAAGGGTATATAAAAGTTTGTCATTTCGTTTGTAATTTCCACAATATAATTTTCTGACCCTATAAAGTATACATATATATTGGCGATCCTTATACATAGCGGAGTCTATTAAGCCATGTCCGTCTGTCTGTCTGTCTGTCTGTTTAAATAAATTTTCAGAAATCCCCAGATATCTTCGGGATTCAAATCTTAAATAATTCTGTCAGAAATGCTTTCGAGATGTTTGCTATTTAAAATCAGCAAAATCCGTCCATAAATAACGGAGATATGAGCATTAACCCGAGACAACCTCTGAAGAAGTTCATTAACAGATGGCGTGTTTATCGACATAATTATGCATAATATAATTATGCATCCACAACAAAGGTGAAGGGTATATAAGAATCGGCATAGCCGAATATAGAACTCTTACTTGTTGTAATTATTTTACTTCGGTGGCGTTTTTAAATGCTATACCACCGAAGGAGGGCGCTGTGATAAATATTAGTTATGATAGGATAGAAAAACTTAATAATTATCAGAAACTGATGTTGTTTTGAGTGGCAGCGGCTGGGAAGCGAACCCAGGCCACAAATACCAACTCATGCTTAATGAAACGGTGAGAGCAAATTCAAAAATTATTTCTTCTTAATTATTTAGAATTATAAGATCTTTCAAACTGCACCATTAGGTTTTTTAATTTTCATATAAATTTTTAAAGTTAAAAAGTGTTATTTACAAAATGTATGAAAAAATTATGAAAAACTGTAATGTAGGGTATCTAAATGAGCAAATTCATTGCCAAACGTATAGTTTTTGGACACAAAGATAAAGCTTTATCTCTTAAATTGTTTCCTCAAAAGTAAAGAATATCTTGGTTTTTGACAAAGCTATCAAAAAAAACTCAAAGAACGGCCAGCAAAGCGAAAATTTGACTTGTACGACCTTAAAACCTTTTCCGAAAATTTTGCAAAAAATCTTAAAACCCCCTATAAGCTTTCAAATTATGAAAATAAAAAAAAAACAATTTTTTTGGGACTACCTAATTTACATACCAAAAAGCTATATTCTGGGAAGATATTTGTATGAGGGCTATGAGAAATCGTGCACCGTTTTTTTTTGAAGTATCTTTTTTTGAGTTATATCTATAACGGTTTAGAATCTTATAACCACCCAGAATATATATACATATGTACTTTTTTTTTTGATACGAGCAATATTTCGATGTGTTACAAATGTAATGACAAACTTAATATATCCATCTTTATGGTGGTGGGGTAAAAGAACACCTTTCAGCTCCCAAAAACATTTAGATAAAAATAATATTTTTGTTAATAGATTGTAGCAGGGGTGTAGCTATTTTGTAGCAGGTTTTGCAACAAGAGCCTTGTTTTCAACAAGGAAATATAAAATAAAAAATTATTTTAGTGATTTATAGGAATTAGTTGCTTTGTTTTTTATTTTATTTTGTAAATCCCTTACTGACAATATGTAACAATCGTGATAAATATCTTTCAAATCAGACATATGAAATCCACTTTCTAGCCCTTTAATTCTTGCTAAATTTAAGTCGCCTAAGCCTCTGCCTAAGTATTGCTGGAGATACATATGTGTTTGTGTCAATAATGCTTATGTGGTTTTTGTTAAAAATTCCATCAAATTTGACACCCATTGAAATCTTTAACGTTATTTAGATTTAAATAGGAGTTTACAGTAAAAATCATATTATTTGGCACTAAAGTGCTATAAAAACTTTTTATGTTTATAAAGCCTAAAGTTTAGATTTAAATTATATGCTCAAAATCAAACTGATTATGTACTGGAATATTCATAAAAATTAATAATTAATTTCATAATATATTTGATTCCTTACCTTATTCCTTCCTTATTTTTAAAAGCATATATTTTTGTTTTAAATCCGAATTAAATGAATAGATAATTTGAATCTTTAATGGCTTAATTTTATTAAAATTATTTTATTTATTAATTGTAATCGAGAAGACCAAGTGGGAAACATTAATAAAAAGTGAAATAATATTAATTTCAAGTCTGATTTGTTTTGTAATATACTGTAACTATACTTATGATTACATACATATGTACATACATGCTGTCTTATTAGTGTAATTGTATCCTTAATTTTTGTATGTAAATGTCTTCTCTTCTTTGTGGTAGTTTATAGAAAAACAAATATTGACTTAAATCGTTGTATAATGAAATAAATGCAAATACACAAACAAATGCAGCACATTATTACATATACTAGATTAAACCAGCTCCATATGCTCGTAAAACAGCTTCCAGAGAGAGATATCGTCTGATATTTTGAAAAATATTATCAGATTTTTATAAGACAAAATCAACATGTTTTCAAAAGGAAAAAAAGTTGTGTCAGGATTAGAGATAATGTAAAAACAATTCCAGAAATATTTTTTTTTATTTTTTTGCCACGCCTACAAATACCGCAATATTAGTATTTTGTTCACTGTTTCGCCATTTGTTGTCCGATCATAACATTTTGTATACCGGTGTTCGTGGCTCTGTAAGGGCTACATTTCTGTCCTTAATCATTTTTTACTACCAAATCAAATTCTAGTCATTACTTTTAAGAACTCGGTTCGTATCCACAATAATTCTAAATATATTTGTACTAGACTGACTAGAATTTGGAATTATGGGAGTTATTATCAATTATTTACCGATTTGCTTAAAATTAATAGATGTAATTAGGCTTTCGTTCAAAATTAAACATTTATTTACCGATAAAACCCTATTTTGGAAGGACATTTGTATGGGGGCTAGGCGAAAGAATGAACCGATTGCAACCAGTTTCAATCCCAACTGGCCTTGGGCGAAAATAATATCATGTACCAAATTTTATGGAAATATCTTCAAAATTGTCACCTCTCCTATGCACTTAAACTCTATATGAACAGCCAGACGGATCGACGGATATCTTAGAATCAACTCAGGAAGTGATTCTGAAAAATTTAATCGATCCCAATTTCCTGTTTCTTATAAAAATATAAATGCTTTTTTTCATTCTTGGATCCATATACTTACTACGCAGAGTGTAGTATGTATGTTTAGGTATACATTACTTATATATACAAACATATCGTCACCGAAAATCCAAAAGGCTGCAACTACACATTTAATATTTTTGTAGGAGCAACAAAAAACTTTATACATTTAAGACTGGTTTATACTTATTGGCCAAATTTCATAATTAACCTTAAAAACCTATTGTGGATTTGGTTTAATAAAAAAAATATAAAATAATGGTAGTTTTTTTAGTAATTGTACAAAAGGCTTTCAGAATCGTTTTTTCTGAAACCAAAAAGCCGTAACAACAAAAACTTTTTTAATAAAAGTTAAAACTAGGATGAAAAAATTCCGCTTTTCACTCTTATTAAACATTTTTACATTTTGTTTTCTATGTTCTGAATATAAAAGATACAAAACCCATTACAATGAGTTTAATAAATTCGAGAAAAATAAATTAAGAAAAGATAACAAAATTAAAAAACAAAACTAAAATTCATTATTGTCTACATGAATATGGTAAATTATCGTAAAAACTGTGGCAATCAGCCGGAAGTAAACATTTAAGTTCCTGGAGAAGAAATATCGTTTAACCAGTTTTTCAAAAAGTTTAAGCGTTCTTTGTACAATATACCTTGCTTAGAATGTTCTTTACGTTTTGATATATTTTGGGTTTCTTCTTCTGGCGAGGATTTCGCCATGTATATCATTGAGATTTACCTAATTTCTTAACATTTTCTCATTTAGTCCTAGCGTAGACAAAAACATATGAAAACATATGTGCACGCTTTAAATAATACTTCTTCGTGATTGATGTTCTGGAGTTTTTTACGCTAACACTCTTTACGTTTGTCCGTTCAACGAGATTATTAGCATAGTGTATATTTTTCTGATCCCAACACATTTTCCTTGCGAGTTTGTTCTTCAAACAAAAGTTTGAAGTCTTTACGATGTCTTGATGCCTTTTCACAAATAATGCCTTTCGTTAGGCCCGTGCATTGTTTTCCTTTCATTCGGTTTATTTTATTTTCACATTTTTTATTAACTTTTTTAACTTTCTTATGAGAATAAGGTTCACTATCAGTATCCATTTTATCATGTGGTAAGACACAAATATCCTTCTTACTAATTTGAAAAAAATTAACTTTCAACTAAGAGTTAAACAAATGCTAACTTTGTTTTAATATATTTCGTTTTTTTTTTTAATTAAAAGTGTAGTTACGACGCACAGTGCCATTTCGGCGGATAAAATAGGGTTTATCAACTTTCCAATTTCAAAATTTTAATGATTTGGTTTTGTAAAGAAATATTTGGATAAGAAAAATTCAACAAGGTATTTTATGAAAAGTGAAATTTTGTAGTTAAAAATACTAACAGAAGTCAACGGAAACTTATTCCATGAAATAAAAAAAAATTTTGTGTGTAAGTTTAGCTTTTGTTTTATTATTTAGTGAAAATACAGCACTTACTTTCTTATAAAAAAAAATATTGAAATTGGAAAAGTAAACTAATTATTATAATTTATCAAAAATTATACTAAAAAATATCAGCTTTACACTTTTTGATGGAAAAAATCTTTATGTACTTTGCCTTGCTTAGCCCTCTAACTATAAAAAATGAAAGGTTCGAGTCTGTACTTTCAATTAAGAAAAAAAATGTCAAATACCAGCTCTTTTAGTAACATCGATTTTAATTTCAAAAGTCACTTCCAATATTTCATGCAAATGGTCAATAAGACAAAAAATTGTGCAGACTTCCCGGTTTTCGGGAATTAAAGCTTGAAACGATTTATAAGTGAAACATTATTTTTGTTTACGAATATGTAGGCGTAATGAAATTGAATGACATTTCAAACGAAATAAAAACATATAGTTTTCATGGCTTAAAATATGTACATATATTAAATTTCATTCATATACTTATACAGTTTATATTAATATGACAAAAATATAGTTGGTTTTACATGCCTGTTATAGGAATGCTTTCAGAGGAAGCCGAGGAAGCCAGAAACAAAGATTGCAAGAAGTATCAATTGATGTTTTTGAGAAAGTGTGATCGAATTTCCACAAATACTGATGTATTCAACGGACTTCTTATAACTTCGGATCCTTACATAAGTACAATAAGGCGCCATTCGAACAAAATTTCCTTAGAACTAGATCCCATTGTATTACAAATAATATTACAAATAAAAACCAACACAATTTTTCGCCTGTTACATATTCAATTAAAACATTGTACATATATTATATTGGATTTTTATCAAGCTGAAAGGTATAAATAACCTCAATTGGCGTCTCAATATTGGCAACACCATTTTTTTTTCATTAAAAAGGGTTCACTGTATTTTATATCAATTTGTTTCAATGACTTAGGTGTTACACACTTTAACTTGGCATAATTGACTAGAAAAACGACTTGCATTTGTGCGATTTTTCGGTGTAGTTGATGGCTAATATCTTTCGCGGAGGGCTGTTGGGGATATTCTCTTCTTTTGTACGGAGACAACACATGTTTAACTTTTGAATAAAAATTAAAATTTTTTAACTTATATGAAATTTTCATATGATTCTAGACAGGGAAGAAAAACACCTAAAATCTACAACTTTCAATGGGCGTAAAATCTAAAGTAGGCGTGGCATCACCAATATGTTTAATTTTTTTTTTCATACAGATAACTCAAATAAGAAGTGTCAAATAAGAAGAGTCAAGTCCCTAGGTCCAAAAATAAAAATTTTGGCAAGTGCAGTGTTATGGAGGTGGGTGTGGCATTGAGCGGTTTTCCAAGATTTTTTCAAAATTTCTTAATTTAGCTCAGAGAAGTGTTTCTGCACTCCTCTTAATTTTTTCCAAGAAATGTATGGGGCGGTGCCACTGTGCGACGTTTTGGTTTATACAGTTATTAACATTGTAGTTGCGGCGTTTTGAATGTATTAATAAAGTCGACGTTTTTCAGCATCTAAAATTTTAAAGAAAGAATTACATAATAATCAATACAAAAATCGATTTTGAGTTTTTTGTAGTTACGAACTTTTGGATTTTTGATGACGATATGTGCTTGTTATGTGCTTTATTTTTATTTTTAATTTGTCTTCTTACATTTTTTTGTCTGTAAACGGAAGTTAACAAATTTCCTGTATATTCATATAAACAAATACACATAAATACTAACAAATGATTTGACAGCTATACACAGATATGTGTATGTATACATACTCGTATGTATGATAACATGCAGACTTAAAAAGTGTGTATAAAACTTATCCAATTACAAGTATATTCATATCAGTTTAATTCCAATTATAATGATATCAAACAGGATATTATAGGCAGTTGTAGAATTTGTTGCTCATTTGATGCTAACTAAGTAAAAATAAACAAAAATTATTAATATCTTTAGAAACAGGCTTTTGCTACAAATAAAACATGTTATTATATACAATGCGGAATATACCTACATATATCAAATGAGAGAATTGGTTTTTATCATCAGCCATATCTCCGACTTTAATTTAATTTTAAATACTACGTATTTACTTCTCTTTTTGCTTGCAATTCAAGTGATTGTATACCAAGTAGATCAGCCCTTCGAAATATTGATTTAATATGAATAATTTTCAACTAAATTATTAAATTGATTTAATAAATGACCCCTTTAAGATGTTTCTTATATTATTGCTGTTATATTTATTAATATAATAAACCTGCTATAAAATTTTCATTGCCAACTCTTAGTAGAAATATAAAAAAAACAACATATAGCTATTAACAATCGTTCCAATTTTTCTTACTACAACTTTTGCATTTAAATTGCTGAAACAGTGTCATAAAATTGTTAATAAATGTTAATAAATTCACAAAAGAAAATGTATGTCCACAGCCAAGAAGGCCGGACGTAAATACATTAAAGCATTAAATGATATTTAAAAGTAAACCTAGATTTTTATAGACTTTAGTAATGGTGTTAAGTTTATTATTCTAATGGAGCTCTAGACATTCAACGAGAAAGAAATGAAATTATAATTATAATTTGAAAGTTATATTTAAAAACTCTTTGAAGGCTAAAATTGTATATATTAAAATAATTTAATGTCTTAGAGAGAAAACTACTGCGTATGAGTAATATTGTTTATAATAGTAAAATAACCATACGACGTGATGTAAGACTCATGCCATGTTTTGATTTTCACATTCGTAACGCATGAGGTGTGGCTCAAAAAAAAAATCTTTTTATAACTAAATGTCAATAATATTATAATTTTTAAATAAATTATGAATAAACATTCATATGTTAAAAGGGGAATCATAATTTTCATTATCATCAAAACAAACATAAAGCAGAGGTAGTGAAAAGTGTAACGACAGTTCCAATGGATGAACTGGATGGAGTTACTTGTTAGTATGTTTATTGGCCTATTCCCGAACCTAACCCAACCTTGTTATAAATATAATAATAGATAACAATATATATATGGGTCTGACCAGACCCATGTGTTACAAATGTGATGTGTGCAGTAAAATATTCGACTAAATGTCCTTCTATATCCTCTCCAGACTTCTTTTTTAAATATTTATAGCAAACTAAATTGTAGAAGGGTATCGGAAATTTCAAGTCTCTAACTAAGTGTTGAGACAATCTTGTTTCAAAGATTGTACATAAATTTTAAAAATGAAATACTTTTCGGTTATTTGCACTTAACCAATAAACTTTATTAGGTTTCTTCAATTTCCAAGTGGTATTCGCGCGTCCGGTACTTTTAGAAAGTCTAGACAATGTTCCAAACACTTTGGAGTCAGAATATTAATTGACTTTTCTTACACAATGTTTAGCCTTTTGTAACAAATCCCTAAGGCATGCTTACATGCAAAATGTAGTGTAAAGGCTGCAAAATTATACAGAGTAGCATCTTATAAAAACGTTAAATTCAAATGTTAGTTTAAATAGTTAGGGATGTGTTCTAAGTCTAAATATAAATGAATAAATGAGGGCCGCTACAGTGTTAAATATATTATAATAACATTTCAATTTGAAAAAAGCTCAACGCTGCATTGTTGTTAGTATTTCCTTTTTTCTCTTTTTTTCTATATTTATAAATATTTTCTGTTGAATTGTAAAGCACGATGGCCACGTATCAAACTGATTTGATAAATAATATATATGTATTGGTAATATTTAGTTTGTAGTAGCGGCGGCAGTGAAAATTTAAATGTTCGTCAAACTCACATCAACATATACATGTGAGATTTTTTTCACTAACACAATCAAAACAAAACTGAGTTTGTCAAATCAGTTTGATACGTGGCCATCGTGCTTAAGAACGATTTTTTCTTTTTTTTTCTTGTTTTTATATATTCATTCCTTACAGACCATTTACAAAATTACACACATATTTATATATATACATATATATATTTTGACACCTTAGTATAATTAATTATTTAGATTTAAGATAATGTTACGTTTTATGGTATTTACATTTAAAGAAAAGTGTATCAAATTAAACATTTGGTTAAAACAACAATATAATTTTCTAAACGGATCTGCCATAGCAAAATTTGTTCGAAAAGTTTTAACATAAAGTGGATTGTTATAGAGGCGCAGTGAACACTAAATAATAAGCAGCTAATAAAGCTATCACACCAAATATTAAATCGTGTAATTGCCAGTTTTAAATCCAAGTTTTCAAAACTCATACGTGCATGCATAAATAAGCTGAGACGTGAAAGAATAATACTTTTTTCTTAGTTTTTTTTTATAAATTAAAATATAGATTTTTGCGGTTAATTATAATTGTTTGTTAGACTCTAACAATTTTTCTTTTACTGACAGCAATTTCTTTTTTAATTTCCTGTTAGTTTTCTTTTTAGATAACTTTGAAAATAAAACAAATATATAATGTAATATAAAATAAGCTGTGAGCCACTGTATACGAGTATATGTACAATACAATGTTTGTTGTCATAATATTCAATTCTTTAAACATAAATAACGTTTTAAAAAAACACAACTATTACTTTTGATGCCAACAGATATAACAGACATACAAATGTCAAACAGACATTTTAAATTATTAACAATTTATCTTTTGTAAAATGTCAGCCACAGCAAGAACATTTGTAAAAGGGAGGATTCTTTAAGTTTTCTTCTGGCTTTTATATTTCCTTTATTTACAATAGGAAGACCTAAAAAGTTTTGTTACTAGTAGCTGTTGTACACCTTACAGAAAAGTGATAAAGTCATATGCATTAAGTTTTGTTCATGCGTTTGGAGTTCCTAGAAATTTTGTGACTAAGAATTCAAATTGGCACATGGGTACCATTGTGGTTGACTAGTTTTAGGAGTATCCAGTATCTACTTTGCCAGGGCCGGACATTGCTATAGCGGATGCCATGGTGTTTCTTTCTCGGCTTTATAAAGAAGTTATAATCTTCTAGCTTGCAAAACAGTCAGGCTGTTTCCTATACTCACTGCCATCCATGCTTCTTTAAGAGTGAGACTATTTCCGCCAAATAGTACGCAATATAGTTTACTCGAATACGTTTGTGTTTCGGTATACAGAAGAGTCCAATTGAAAAATGTCTTTCCATATCGGTAAGAGAGTGCAAAACCCTAACAGAACTTTACATAAAAGTGCTGATATAATTTACTACATATACAGAATCAATTACTCAGGCTCATCAATGCCGTCTACAACATTCCAACTTGTTCACATCATTCTTCAAGCTATTATAAATCAAATCATAGAATATCGTTAAGTAAACAGGAATTAAACAAAAGTTTAAAGGAAATAAAAATGCCATGATTGCCTTTTGTTGCGCGTATTTTTATACCCTACACCACCATAGTGGGAGGGTATATCGGATTTGTGCTTATGTTTGTAACGCCCATAAATATTGGTCCAACAACCACCTTAAAGTATACCGATCGACTCAGAAAAAGATGTCCGTCCGTTCGTCTGGCTGACTGGCTGTCCATGTAAAGCTTGTGCGCGGAGTACAGGTCGCAATTTTGAAGATATTTCGATAAAATTTGGTACGTGAAATTTTTTCAGCCCAAGGACGGATGGGATTGAAACTGGTGCAACCCGGTTTATTATTTCACCTGGCATCTATACAAATGTCCTCCCGAAATTAGGGTTTAAAGATCATAAATGTTTGAATTGAGCAAGTATCCAAAAAAATTTGACCACAAATGAGTGATAAATGAAGCCAAATCAGATCTACAAATTTTGTGCAGATCGGTCCATAATTTATCATATCTCCCATATAAGGCCTACTTCCGAAAATCGCTTTAAAGAGCGTAACTCGCTTAAAAATGTCGGTATCCAAATAATATTGAATACAAATATGTTTCTTATATAAAAATAATAAGGTAGAATTTTATGATGATCGGTCGATAATTAGACATAGCTCTTATATAAGGCCCACTTCCGAAAATCACTTTAACGATCATAAATTTTAAAAAATGTTAGTATCTTAATAAGATTCAACATAAATAAGTTTGATATATACAGAAATGAAGTGACACCTAATTTTATAATTGTCGGTCCATAATTAGTGAGAAACTCCCATTTAAGAGACCGTTATTTACTTTAAATTCCATAAATCTTTTAAAAGTATTTACATCGAGATAAAGTATAACATACATAATATTTATATTCACGGAAGTCATGGCACTAAATTTTTGGATGATCGGTCCACAATAGGTTATATCTCCCATATAACGCCCATTACTGAAAAACTGTTTAATTTATATACAGGATGTAGGGTATTATATTTACCGACTATACTTTCTTACTTGTTATTTGTTGGTTTAGTTTTTTTTTACAATTTCAACATTTGTTTCATTATATTGTGCTAAACGCCAGCCAACACTACCGAAAAGTTCGTCAAACATATAGAAGAGAATTACAAAATATATGTATGTATGTATATAAACACACAAGTTTTTGTATGTTAGAATTTCCTATAAATTGTGTGTGTATTTTTTTAGTTTTGAACATAGATTTTACATTAAAGTTTAACGGAAAGTCAACTTTTAGGAAATTTTGTGGCTTAATAAACATACGTTTTGTTATGGCTTTAGAAGGGAAAAAGGGTGTGAATAACAGGATTTATAACACATACAATTGATCGAAATGTATGAAATTTTTACTTGAATTGATAGAACGATCTATATAATTAAATGTTAAAAGATGATTTCATGTAAATATTGACCGCGACTGTGCCTCAAATGGTTCATACGCTGGGTCCAATTTTAGCATACTCTCTTCAACATATCAAAGGGTATCTCACGAATAAATTCTTCAATATTAGCTTCTATTACGTTAACCGTCGCCGGCTTGTCCTTATAGATACGAGCCTTAACATAGTTCCACAAAAAATAGACGAAAGGCGATAAATCGCACGACCTAGGCGGCCAATTGTTCTGCCCCAAACGTGAAATGAACTGTTCACCGAACACGCCTCTCAATTGGATCATTGTTTCGCGTGCTGTGTGACATCTACACTAAACAGTGCATTTTCTGGGTTGCATTGGTAGTTCTTGCAATGATACTGGCTGCCCTTCACACTAAATACGACAATTTTGCTTGTTTACTTATCCATTCAACCAGAAGTAAAAATTGTTACTGAACACAATTTTCTTACAAAAAAAAAAGTGCACGTTGCTCTTCCTTAACCAAGCAAGAAGTTTGATAATAAAACTCAATAATCTGCCAGCGTTGTTCGTTTTTCAATTTATAGCTAATTTATAGACCAAACTAAGAGTAACATGTTACATGAAAACAGCTGAGCTGCCAAACAGTCTTGCGAAAAAGAATGTTGCTCAAAAATTTCCCTTTATTTAAAATACAGGAGGAGTTCGACTCTCAGAATACGTTTTCATCTTCTTTTGTATTAATAACGATGTTTCTAGGAGTTATTTTATTCCCTCTAGTGAGTGGTCCCTCTATAGGAGCTATAACCAATTATGGATCGATCACCGTAAAGTTGGTTACTATGATTTATATACAATAAATGTGGATTACTTTCAACATGATAGTGACTTTTATAAGATATTTATGAGCATTGAAGTTATTTTCAGAAGTGGAGTTTATATGGAGGCTACGGTCAAATATAGAGTCATATTCCGGTATGATATTTATATGGAGGCAAGTAGAAATTGTGTTCCAATTGTTACCACTAAACTAAATTTGGAGAAAATGTCAAAAAATATTTTAAATAGTCCTTTTGGTTCTACGATCAATATTTTGATGTGTTAGAAACGAAATGACAAACTTAAATTACCCTCCATGTTTATGGTGGTGGGTATAAAAACATAACTAATGCAGTTGCATTAGTTTTGAAGTAAAAAAGGTGTGGTATCAAAATGAATTTCATAAACAAGTTCTTATATATTAGACTAGCGGACCCGGAGAAATTTGCCTCGCCCCAATTTTAAGACTTCAGACAAACTTTAGAGTAATAACATAATACAACAGGAATAATTTCACACAGAATTTCGTAAAAAAAAAATCAATTTTCCGACTTTGGCGGAGAGATTTTCCGATTTTCGCATTTTTCGCAATTTCCCATGAATTACACCAAGAACTTTCTATTTTTCTAGTAAGGAATAATTTCACACAAAATTTCGTACAAAAAAAAAACAGTTTTAGATTTTTCCAATTTTCCAAAATTTTCCATGTTTTACACCAAGAACTTTCTATTTTTTCATTTGGAAAGCCATTAACGAATAATTTCATACAAAAACTCGATTTTCGATTTTTTCCAATTTTCGGACTTTTCCGGAAGGATTTTGCAAAATTCTCTTCCGTAAAAACCTTCTCCTCGTAAATACGAACAACTTTACAGAAATCGGCCCAGCCGTTCTCATTTTATGAATTACTATACATTTTTTACACCATTTTTATATATATAGATTATATGTTTGTAAGACATTACCAAACTACTTCGAAGTATTGCAAATGGTATGAAGTAGTCTTCGAATATTAAGTTATACAGTAATTCCAACTTATTACCAAAATCTCTGTTAGGTAATGAAACTAAATTAATTAAGTCTTCTCACTACAAACATTATTCAACAACTGTGTGCTAGTTAATTATACAAAAATCAAAAAAAAAAATTACTGCAATTTTCTTTATATATAAATAAATTGTACAAACTCAACATAATTCTAGTGAAATGCTAAAAACATATACAATTCAGAAATTATTTAAATTTCATAAAGCATTATGACTTCAAGTTACACAATTATTTGAAAAATATTTCTGCAAACAGTTGTTATTTTCCTTGCCACAGCCACACACTTTGAGTTTGTGGCAAAGGGTTTAATTATAAACAAAAGTATTACAAAAGTTTAATAATGAACATTGTGTAGGTTTTTTCATACAAAAAATTTCAATAGCAATTTAAGTTAGTTTTTAATAATTGTTTAATTTGTATAGATGTATTGTAGAGTTTTCCAGGAATTACAATTCAATTACAATTGAATTTATGTTAACGAGTGTAAAAATTGTTCACATAAAATCAGTTGGGATAATTATTTAAATATTTATGTAACAGATTGAACAGAACCATAAATTGTTACTCCTTTATAAATATTTATGAAAAGCTAAAATAAGAAACTAAAAACAAGTATTTTTATATTGATGGATCGCACATCTACTATTACAAAATCTCTAACCTGCGCTGCATACAAATCTCTAACATGTTTTATTATTAAGAACAGCAACGACTGCTTTTAATAACCCAATATTGTAGGAACAAGTATATGTTTTCATATAATTTTCTATTACATCAACTTGATTTCATTGATAACAAGTTTCAGCCCTGAAGTTACTCCAGAAATTAATGTCAAAATTTCCGTGTTATTCATTTTCAACCCAGGAAAAAAACTGCGTTACCTAAACAAATTAAAAGCCGTTTCTTGCAGACTGCCAGACATGTTTACCTAATACAATAAAATCAAAAACTCCGATAAAGTAGCTTAAAGACCTAAGTGGTAAGAATACAGTGGCTCACAGCTTATTTTATGGAGTGCGTTTTTTTTTTGTTTTGTTTTCAAAGCTCTATAAAAAGAAACTAACAGGAACTTAAAAAAGAAATTGTTGTCATTTGAAAAATGCCCGTTTTTAGCGTCACAGCTTATTTTATTCAGGCACGTATGGGTTTCGATAACTTTTAAATTAAGACTGGAAATTACACGTTCAATAATTTGTGTGGTAGTCTATATATATGCGATAAATTTTTGGGTAATACTCGGCGATATATTCGACAACGGTAGCGGTGTCATCAAATGTAGGCAGTTTTATATTAGCCACGTTTGAACAATACCCGATTTGTGCTTTGGTTCGTTATCCTGGTTCCCTACACTTTCTAACAAGTTGTCCTTAAACTTATCTATAGTCGTCTCAACAAAAGTTAAATTGCCAGCTGTACCAGCAGTTGACATACAGGCCCAAAACATGACACTACCACCATCATGCTTTACTGTTGACTGTAGGTTTTCTTTATTAAGTTCTGTATTTCTGGTTTTCGCCAAATATACGATATACCATCTGAATCGAATATTAGATGAGTCGGTGAAGACGACCACATTTCAAAATGCAAATTCCTTGCAAACATATTCATTGGCGAAATTTCGGGTTTAAAAACGGTTTCTTGCGTGCAACTCGGAAAATAAAATCACGTTGGCACAAGACACAATGAAAACTTTCGACAGAATATTTTTTGCCCAGGTTAGCTGCAACTTCAGAGGCAAGTTGTGAAGTTTAGTGCATTTATGCTTTTGTTATTGACCAGATTTTCATGAATGAAGCGCTCAATGATTTATTGGTATGTGGAAGCTTAAATGTTAATCATTTCTGCTATTTTTGCTGACAGTGGCCATTTTGGAAATGGTTTAAAATTCTCGTTGTTCCTCGTTGTACGCGAACATATTGGAATTATTTCTAATTGAGACCTGTCATTACAAAATCGGACTCACAATTCAAAGAAAAACCAACAATGATGAATTTGGATATCGGTACATGAAAAATGAATTGCATAAAATAAGCTGTGGCGTGAAAAACGAGAATTTTTTATTTTTTATAATAAAATTTTATGTTTTATTTTCGATATTTCGCTGCGTAGCAAAAATAAAAAATAAAATTTATAGACCTTAAACTTAAACAACTACTAAAATATTAATATAACAAAAGGCCAAATAAACTAACGGGTGGTTAAATTTCAAGGGCCGATGTTGATTTTGAATAAAACACAAACTATTTAGGAAATTATTATAATTTTATTTTATTATTATATATTGGTATTACTCAATTATGTATGGAATAAAATATCGGCCAAATGGGCGCCGCGACCACGGCGGCACACCTCCATCCGATGGTCCAAATTTTCGATGACCCTGAGGCATAATGGAGGTTCTATTCCGTTAATGTGCCGAATTATCTCATCCTTTAGCTCTTGAATTGTTGCTGGCTTATCGACGTACACCTTTTCTTTCAAATAACCCCAAAGAAAAAAGTCCAACGGTGTCAAATCACATGATCTTGGCGGCCAATTGACATCGCCATTACGTGAGATAACACGGCCATTGAATTTGTTGCGCAAATGAGCCATTGTTTCGTTAGCTGTGTAGCAAGTGGCACCGTCCTGCTGAAACCACATATCGTCCACATCCATATCTTTCAATTCGGGCCATAAAAAGTTCGTTATCATCTCACGATAGCGAACACCACTCACAGTAACTGCCTCACCGGCCTCATTTTGGAAAAAATACGGCCCGATGATGCCGCCAGCCCATAAACCGCACCAAACAGTCACTCTTTGTGGGTACATTGGTTTTTCGACAATCACTCTTGGATTCTCATTCGCCCAAATGCGGCAATTCTGTTTATTGACGAATCCACTGAGGTGAAAATGTGCCTCATCCCTGAAGATGATTTTCTTCGAAAATTGATCATCCACTGTTGCCATTTCTTGCCACCATTCTGCCCATTCACGACGTTTGGAATGGTCAAGAGGCTTTAGTTCTTGAGCCAATTGCACTTTGTAAGCGTGTAAATGCAAGTCTTTATGCATAATGTTCATCAACGACGAGCGTGAGAGGTGCAATTGTTGGGCACGACGACGAGTTGAGGTGGACGGCTCTTCAGCCACACTATCGCGAACAGCAGCAATATTTTCTGCAATACGATCTGTACGAGCATGCACTGGGGTTCTCACATCTTCTACAGACCCGGTTTGTTCGAATTTTTCCACAATTTTTGCGATTGTACCCACATTTGGACGATCAAATTGACCAAAAAAATCACGAAGTGCACGATATGCATTTTGATTTGAACGCTCATTTTCATAATAAGTCTGGATAACTTTAACACGTTGTTGGATTGTGTATCTCTCCATGGTTCAAATTGAGTAAGTCTGAAATAGAGAAATGTCAAATAAAATTCGGAAAAAAGCTTGGCGTTTAGGTGTGGTTCACATTCAACATCGGCCCTTACAATTTAACCACCCTTTATAATAAGAACTCTTGTTTTCATTAAAATGTAAATTTTTGCAATAAATTATTTTTGTTTGTTTTAATATACTAAAAATATTTTCTTTCAAATGGCACCAATTAAATTTCTGAGTTTGTGTTATTTTTTTTTATTATGGAGCTTGGAAAACACTACATAAACTAAGCCGTAAGACACTGTATATTGTATATGTTTTTTTTTCTAATTTTTTATTAATTATTTTATTACAAGCTTTCTGTTTCTGTCTACTTTATAATACGAACAAAACAAACGACTTTTTGTATTTTGCACAAGTTTTTAATTAAAATTTGTGTCTAAAACCACCTACCCGGGTATTATCGCCACTAGTTATTTGAGCTATTGACTTGAAATTTTGAATATGCTGCTAAAATATTGATTTTTAATTATTAAAAAAACTTTTTAAAATAAATAATTGGAAAAAACCCACAAGCAGTTAATATAAATCATCCAATAAAATTAATAAATTTTATTTTTCATTTTACATTTGATTAAAAAACTACATCTGGTTATAAAAACAGACTAAAGATTCATAAATTTAAAAATTTGTTTACATAATTTGTGCATTTAGTTTGAGCACGTATGGCAAATGGTCACGTATGGTACCGGTTTCATTCTTTGCAAGCTTTTCCTGTAGATCTTCTTTTATGCTTTTATGAAGTTTCTACTTCTTTTCTTTCATATTAGAAAATTCAGCTGGAACAAATGTTCGCCTATTGTTCACGGTGCTCAAAATTAACAAACATCAATGAAGATGCCAAATTGTAACTTGTAAAAAAATTGTCACATAAAATGTTTCTTCCACTTCCAAGAAATAGTTTACAACACAAATCTTGAACGACTCGTTCACCCTGATTGTTTCCCTTTCTCCAGAAGGCGCCAACCCTGTATATATATATTCACTCAGGGGATAAGATATAAGAGCATAACAACCCCACCAGATCTTTATCCCATATTTCGCCAGTTTTTAAGGAATATACTGTGTGAACCCAGTTCCCCCACGGAAAGAAGAAAGCTGCTAACCAACCGTGATGTTGACTCCTGCTACGTAGTCATTTTGCAGGTTTCTATTTAACATTAGAAATATGTCAGATATGACAGTTGCTTTATAACTTTTTAGCGGTACTATACTATGGCCCAAAATCGTTGAATACCTATCGATACACGATACAACAAATGAGAATTAGTTTTTTTTCAATTGCAACAGTTTGCTGATAAAAGTAAAAAAAAAGTAGGTCTATATAAGCAAATTCACTTGTAAACTAAATGACTTACCCGGGTGTGATGTTTGTATACATAACGAAAACTTTTTGGTTGTAGTCACAAAGATCGTTTTATTCCCTCCTCACAAATTTGTTCTTACTTTTATCGGGAGATGCAAATTAAACTTTTTTTTTTAAGAAAAGAACTGGATATTGGAATCATTTTTATTGCCTTTCACATTTATTTATTAAAAATAACTTAATTCAAATGTTGGTCGCGACTACGCTGCAGTTGTACCATTTGGAATATCCAATTCTTGATAACTTGTTCCAGTACCGGCATCTTGCGATTTCAGCAAGTAAACTTGATTACCAAAGCCTTGAAGTCGACAAAGGCCGGATATGGATAAAGGGATTTAACATACGGACAGATTTGACGGACGGACGAACAGACATAATTAAATTGACTCAGTTCTGGGTCGATTGGTAAACTTTAAAGTGGAGGTTGGACTAATGTTTTTAAGCTTTAAAAATATCTTCACAAATCCAATATTTTCCTCCAACTATGATGCTCCAAAAGCAATTACAGTGTCATAATTTTCTTTTATTTTTAAAAACACCCAGTAGGCTGTAATGTAATATTTCACAGCATTCAACATACATTTGACGTAGATTCTTTTTTTTTTTCTTTTCTGCCTATTTAATTTAATGTTATGAGAGAAAAATAATTGTAACTTAATCCTAGATTTGCCTCTAGTTGCCTCACTAAGATCATTTCGAAATGCTTGCTAAAGGCAAAAAGTATTATTTTTCAGTCTATATTAAAAATGCCTCAAAATTTCTTCAATATTAAGTGATGAAATGTTAATGCTTTTCAAGTTTATCGTAATGGATTACAATCTGCCAGTTTTCTATACATCAAATCAGACAGTATCTAATACATTTTGGTTTATTATTACCTACAAGAAATATTTATGAATAATCATAAAATCCACAATCATATAGATACCACATATCAAACACCATAAAATATCTAATTTACGTTTTTAGGTTTTCTATTTCATGAGAACATTGACAGATTTTATGTTGATTTAACTATTGTTTCTTTATTTCATTATGGCTGTCTTTGACATGATTTCGTTTTTCTTTCTTTGTTGTCTTGTTTGGGCTTTTTTTTTTTTTGTTCTTGGTTCCAATTTCATTGTGTTTATGACAGTGAAAAATCGAATAACACAATACTTAAGCTGTCAAGAGACAAGACAAAAATGAAATGTAGTTGAAATAAAACCTACAAAGATTATTACAGTTGTTCGTTAAAAGAAACAACGTATTTAAAATTCAGTATGTTTTAATTAAAAACTTCATTTTAGAAAACTAAAAAGATAACCCGCTTTTTGCCCTTTGTAGTAGAATAGGTTATATCTCCTCAGAGTTTAACCAATTAATTAAAAACTTTTTTACTAATCACTCTCAATGTATTAAGTTTCAGCCTACCAACATACTAAACACTATAAATGTTTGTTTAATTAATTTAAGTTGTAAACTTTAACATATGTTACTGCAGAATGAAACTAAATACTAAAATAAAACAATTCATCACTTAAATCACTTTCTTTTACTTTTATTAAAAATAAATAATAAAACTTCATCCCTACAGTAAAATATATGATGAAGTGGGGATGGCATCATATTTTAGCTAAAACTTTGTTAGCTCACAACTACACAACTACTGTTACTCTCAAGGTATTGCATATTAAATGATTCCAGTAAATTTTGTCTTTATAACCGTCTGTTTTGTATAAACAAACAATTTACTAAAATTATTTGTTTTACATACTTTTTCATTTCCCTTTCCCATTTTTCATTTCCTTTATGCTGTCTGTCAGAGACAATAAATAAAAATCATATAAATTGTTAAAGTTGTAAACAGAGCTATCGAGGGAAATATGTTTTAATAAATTACAGTGAAAGTTCCCATAGGCGGACACCGACCGTCGAGGCATTTTTGTCCGCCTAGGGGAGATGTCCGTCCAAGGGATAGTTCGTTAAAATAATTCGGGATAAAATTAATAAATACATATTTAAATGTTTATTATTTATTGACTACGATAACTGTGATAAAATACAAACTTCAAAAATATTTTCATTAAACTTTTAGTTTTCCCCTATTCATGTACAAACATACATACATACATACATATGTATGTATGTATGTTTGTACATACTTTTATCTATATTCAGAGTAGCTAATTAAATTACATATAAAGGCAAGAAATATTATATATAATTTAAATAAGGCTGACCTATCTAAAATTTTAAATAAACAAACCTTTTTGCGATGGCACGAATTGAAAGTTTTTTTTCTGCAGTATCAATTACAGACTCTTTTGCTTTCAATGAAAGAAAATTTTGGTGGAGCCATCGTAACACCTTGCGATTTTGAAACACACTAACTTTTAACTTTGACATCATATTTAATGACCATCCATCAATTATTGTATACACCAGTATAAAAAGGGGAATCACAATTTAGATTTTGTCTATGAACATCTCATCAAATTACATACATAATAAAATAAATCGGGGAATTACCGCACTACGCAATGTTAATCTGATTCAGTTTAAAAAAATACACACTCAATAAAGACAAATGTAATCTCTTTCCTTAAATCTGTTTTCATTGCGCATAGACTGAAAAGGGGATGTACCGAAATACAAAAATTTGTAACGATTCTGATTATATGGATGGTCTAACTAGGGAACAGGCTACCTATAAAATCGGCTGTGCTCGTCGGATGGGGTGTGTTCAGTTCCCATTATAAAGTGTTCAATCAAATTTCTGAATCGGTTGTAAATGATATAAAATTTAGGTAGCACAAATACAAAAAAAAAATAAACGGTATCATACAGAGGGGATAAAGAAGTGAAGAAAAAAAATAAAAAAAAAATCTACAAGATGAGGATGGGGTAGCTAAAGATATTATTTGCTACACCTGTCTACACCCGCCCACCATACTGTCAAATTGTATTCTTTGTTGACAGCCCAAAGAATATTGTTGGTAACATCCTAAATTATATGTTACATCAAATAAATATAAATTTAGAAAATTAATAAGAACATGGCTATCACAAATTTGCTCAGCTTTATCTTTCGTAATATATTGTCCGTCTAGCGGAGCTGTCCGCCTATTAGAGCAGTCCGCCAGTGGAGCTTTCACCGTATATACCAGAAATAATATTTAATAAATTAAAAATCTTATAGAAAAACTTTTTTGTAAAAGTTTGTACATATATGCTTAAATCTAACACAGCCTTTGGGGTTTGCTCAAATCATTGGGGAAGGCCATGTGCCTTAGTGTTTATATTGAAAGTATGAAATGACAAAAAATCTTAAATTTAATCACGTATTTCTTCAACTAATTCTAAATAAATTACATAAACAAATGTAACCTAAAATACACTTGTGTTAGTCACAATTTACACGAGGCAATACTTTAAGCTAAACTGATTACCTTATGACATCGTGGTGAGGGGAAGATAAGACGGATACACACTTGATTGTGTTACTCACTTACTCGTATAATATACGTATGTGCATAAAAAAGTGTGTATACTCTCAAATAAAAATACAAGCAATTTAAGCAATAATAGTGGACGGTCAATGTAAGCGACATGCGGCCGCGGGCGGCAACAGTGTTACCAGTGAATAAAACTTTTGTTTCTTTACAAAATTATTCACACAAACATTTTGAAAAAAAAAACAAAACAAAAAAACAATGAGATAAGGCAGTGTGATATATAAATAGAAAAACAAGTAAGAAAGTATAGTCGGTCAATCCCCACCATATAATACCCGACATCCAGTATATTTATATAAAACCGTTTTTCAGTAATGTCCTTATATGGGAGTTATTACCTATTGTGTACCGATAATCCAAAAATTTAGTGTCATGATTTCTAAGAATATAAATATTATGTTAGTTAAAATTTATCTCGATATAAATACTTTTAAAAGATTTATGGAGCTTAAATTGAATTACAGAGAGGGTCTTGTAAAGGAGTTTCGACTAATTATGGACCGACCATTACAAAATTAGGTGTCATCATTTCTGTATATAAGAAACTTATTTGTGTCGAATTTCATTTGAATACCAACATTTTTAAGAAATTTATGATCGTTAAAGTGATTTTCGGAAGTAGGCCTTATATGGGAGCTACGACTAATTATGAACCGATCATAACAAAATTGTCCCTTATTATTTGTGTACATATGAAATATATTTGTGTTCAATATTATTTTGATAACAACATTTTTGAGAGAGTTACGGTCTTTAAAGTGATTTTCGGAAGATGGGAGATATGATAAATTATAGACCGATCTGCACAAAATTTGTGTGTGTGTGATTTCGCTTCATTTAGCACTCATTTGTGATGAAATTTGTTTGGATACTTGCATAAATCAAACATTTATGATCGGTAAACCCCAATTTCGGGATTACATTTATATGGAGGCCAGGTGAAATATTGGACCGATTTCCACCAGTTTCAATCCTATCCGTCCTTGGACCGAAAAAATAGCAGGTACTAAATTTTATCGAAATATCTTCAAAATTGCGACCTGTACTCTGCGCACAAGTAGGAACCTAGTTTTTAAAAGTCATGACTAGAATTTGACGTGGTAGTAAAAAATGATTATGGACAGAAAGGTAGGCCATACAGGGCCATGAACATAACATAACATGCAAAACGTTATCATCAGACTAAAAATAGCGACACAGTGAACAAAATA
The DNA here is from genome assembly GCA_950370525.1 of Bellardia bayeri. Lineage (NCBI taxonomy): Eukaryota > Metazoa > Arthropoda > Insecta > Diptera > Calliphoridae > Bellardia > Bellardia bayeri. Next base: position 72,429,736 of record OX493267.1, on the reverse strand, counting down.
CTAAAATGGCAATATTTGTAGGCGTGGCAGAAAAATAAAAAAAATATTTCTGGAATTGTTTTTACACAGTAAAAAAACGCTTATTTAAGAAATTAATTATGTAGAAAACAAATCAATTCAAAAGAATAGCGGCCCATGGTCGCATGCCGCTGACATTGGCCTTCCACTATAACAATTGCGGAATAAGTTGTATCAAAATTTTCAATAAAAATTGCTTCATGTAAATTGGGACTTAATATAGATATAACGACAGTTATTACAGGTTTCCCACAGGACCATTGTCAGTTCCACCTCAATAAATCAATGGTCTTTGTTAATATCGATAGGTGTTATAAGGCTAATTTCAAAACCACAAGATTTTCTGATAAATTATCCACAGACAGTGGGTGATTCATTTATACCATTTTTTAGTTTCAAATAAAACAATTAAAATAAACCGAATGTCAGAAAATTTACTAATCTGGCCTAAATGACAATTTTTATCACTTACTTTTTGAATATAATTTAATTAAAATGTTGACCTTAGGTGGTTTATTTGGAAGGTCCAATTGCAGAGCAGAATTCTGTGTAATCATTGCAATCATGAGTTTTAGTATTGGTCTATATAAAGAAGAATCCTGAAAATCTCGAGATTAAGGATACTGTAGACTTTCTTCAATTCAATGTGATGTAAATATTTCTTAAAAATGTTATATTGCAATCATATTTAGATTTCAAGGTTGCTTTGGATATGTAACGCAATGATTTGTGCTGAAGGCAGCGCATATGAGAACGAGTTAATGAAAAGTATAGGGATTGTTGGGGAAACGAATGAACTCTTAGTGATTTCTTAATGATTTCTATCAGAGTTGCGGTGATTAGAAAGTTAATGTGGTCCGCTGACGAAAAACATTGCATATATCGTTTGTAGTCAAAACTGTTAGCAAATTCTTGTATTCTGATTGTATAAACAATTCTCTCTCACCCTCCGAAATGAATAATTGTTATTCAATATTTTATTCCATATTATTACAGACATTATTTGGTGTTGTGTTTTTCATGCATGTTGAGTTGCATGACAAAGTAGGAACATTTAATTGATGCGTGTGAATGAAGTGCCAAGTTCAAGAGTGAATTGAGTAAAACCTGGTCAGCTAAAACTGGGGTTTGTGACACGGGATAAAATTTTCTTCAATGCAAAAAATCGCTAAATTTTCTTTATAAAAAAATCGCTTAAAAAAATTTCTACATTTTTTATAGGAAAAACTCGCTAAAGTGATTTGGTAAAAAAATATCGCAAATCTTTGTACTATGACTTAACGTTTTTTCCTACAATTTAGCCATTTTATTTTTGTAGAACAAATTGTAAAACTTTATTTCAAAAAAATTTCAAATTCAGCAAAAAATTTTATACAATTTAGAAAAATTTACCTTTGAAATTTATACTTTGCTTTAATATTGATTTTATTATTTTTCAAAACAGTAGGCTGGAAAATAAATATTTTTAACAGGGAAACTATAGTTTTTGAAATATTTGGGAACGAACATTTTTCATATTTTTTAGTCATGAACGTTTGTGCTGGATACGGAAAAATTTTAAAATAAATAGAAAAAAAATCAAAATTATTATACATACATATGTATGTAATTGGCTGGCAATTTTTTTTGGAGATATTCAAAAATCACATATGTATGTACGAGTATATACATATGTATGTATGCATCACAAATATTGCGAAAGTTTTGGGAATGCAAAATTATGCAAAACTTCAACATCCAGAGGAAAATTAAACGAAACGTCAAAATTACAAAAAAAGTTTACCAAAAAACAACACATGGACATTATTTAAGAAAAGGTAAAGAAGGATCTACAACCATGTACATAATTGGCATAAATCCCCATTTGTAGACATTTTGCATTGCTTAATTTCGAAAGAATAATTTTGACGTTTTGAAAAAAAATATGTATGTATGTATGTTGCTTCAAATGATCTTTAATTTTTCTATTAAATGCGAAAATTCTGGCAAATTTTTAAGTCTTTAAGAGTTTTTTGGATACAGACATTGTACATATCTACATATGTATGTATATACAGAATTTACAAAACTCGCCGTCTATGCATGCATTGCAATATGTAATTACGGAAGAAAAATGTTGACGTTTTGAATAAAAAATTATGCTGTCTCAGATGATCTTTCATTTTTTTTACTAAATAAGGAATTTTTGACAAATGCTTAAACCACCAAATATTCTCTCTGTATATGTTTTTAACAATATTGTGGGTCTGCATATTTAGTCCAGCATTCTTTTCATTATAAGAACAATTAAAAGGTGAGTTCAAAATTCTAATATAAATGAAAAGAAAATTAAATTCTTCGTCACCTAATACGTCTTTTCATGACTAAAAATATGAAAAACTTTTGTTGGCAAATTTGTCAACATATATAATTTTTTTTGACAGGAATTTTTTTCCTTAGCCTACTGTATTGGAAATTTTGTTTAATATTAAAATTTCAAAAATTAAAAGGAAATCTACATGGTGTAATTAACAAAGTGAGTGCAAATCGGCAACAAATTCAACACAATACAGAACAACAGACATTTTATTTGTGTAAAATAATGTACTACTGTCAAAAGCACTTGAAAAAGTATTACTTTTGACATAAGTAAATTGTAAACAAAGTCAGTCAGCTGGGCTACTGCACTCACCTTGTATAGTTACACCATGGAAATGTACATATACCTCACATATGCAAAAATTAAAAATATGTGTTAAATTTGTTTATGAATTGTTCAGCCTAATTTGTTTGAATTTATCTTTTTAAATTTAATACAAATTTTGAAAATCGTTGGATCTGTATGCTTAATCAAGGAAATATGCCTTATAATTTTACGGTATAATTCATAAAAAATTAAAGTAGACTTCAAATGTACTTTTAGAAAATTTTGTATGAAAATTTTGTCTAAAAGCACATTTCAAACCTAATTTATTTTGAAATTAACTTTAGTGAATTCGATATTATTTTAGTGATAGGGCAACTAATTAATCGATCTTTTTCTGAATATATTCATTAAAAACTGTCCATAATTAATATCTGTCTTTTGTTGAGCGGATCACAAAGTTTGAATTGGGATAGTTTTCAATTGCACATACAGAAGGTGCACATTTTTGGATACCTCTAGCATAGCAACTGGTGGGTTTATAAGTTAAAGATTTGAAACATAAACTTCACAATACTTCTCTCTAGGCATGTGAAATTTCATCGCAATCAGACTTACTGTGGATCGCCCATAAACCTCATACTTAATGCAACAAATTCGTTACCAGAACACTATTTTGGTATCATTCCATATATTATGTTATCTTAAGCTTCTATAAGGATATCATGGAAAGGACGAAGAAGGCAACTGTTACCATTTATTCCTATTATTGTAATGCATGAGAAGAGGAGCTGACTTTTAAGTTTGTAAATGTTGTAAAAGGAGAATGATATCTAGTAGTTCTCTTGCTCCTGTTTTGTATTTGCCTATATAAATATACTCCTACAAATAATACTACAGATTGTATAAGAAATTTTAATGCAAATACGTTTCAGTTCTTGGTGGAGTAGAAATATTTGGTGTCAATTTAGCAAAGAGATGACAGTCGATTGACCGTTGCGATCCTTAAAACCTTTTTTTCCTGAAAACAAAGATAGACAGTGACTGCAGTTCATTTTATACTTTTTTTTGTCTTTTACATACATATTTAAATTACATTCATTATTTCATTCGTTTCGCAAACAACGTTTTTATTTTCATTTCTAATAGCAAATTTTGGGTTTTTTAAAACATTTAAAAGTGTTGAGTAAATCATCCTTCTTTTTTGGGCTCTTTTAAATAGGGATTTCACCAGATAACGTTTTGATATTTTTGTGAGCATAAATAAAAGGGTTACATCAACAAAGATTCATATCACTGCGACAAAGAGTTTTGTCTATTACTTTAAGCGGATTTAAAATGACGACTATTTGTTTAAGTTTAAGTTTCTTCAACACTGGAGTTGTGTTATGCCCTTGTTTGCATAATGGTGTAAATTTCCATCATAATATTGAATGCATTCTTTTATTTTTATTAAGTATTAAGCATGATGATGTAAATGTCCATAATATTGGCTTTTTTTTTTGCTAAATTTATACTAAGTCTTGTTTAACCATTTTTGCTTTAATTTTGGACATGAATTATATCACACTAATGTATTTCACCAATAAAGAAAAATAATGCAAAGAAGCATTAAATCAATTAAAGCTTTTTATATAGGATTTTCCAAATTCCAAAATCTGTAATTACATCAAATAATGCGTTCGAGTTTGGTAATCCGAAATTAATTCACCTTTCACCCTTATTTTTTCGACAAACGTTTTAGAATTTAAATTTTTGTTGGTGCATCCCTAATACCTATACAATGTAAAACAAATCTAATTTTATAAGGTTACTGCAATTAAATAATATTAGTTTATAGTGAAGTTTCTTTCTGGTTAAATTTGCCACCAAACCCACCAAATTTGTTTTTGAAACTTTTTACTATTTAATGTCTTAGATATTATTTTCAATTAGTTTGTTATTTGCAAATAATAATTTCTTACAATTTACTTATGTCAAAAGTAATACTTTTTCAAGTGCTTTTGACAGTAGTACATTATTTTACACAAATAAAATGTCTGTTGTTCTGTATTGTGTTGAATTTGTTGCCGATTTGCACTCACTTTGTTAATTACACCATGTAGATTTCCTTTTAATTTTTGAAATTTTAATATTAAACAAAATTTCCAATACAGTAGGCTAAGGAAAAAAATTCCTGTCAAAAAAAATTATATATGTTGACAAATTTGCCAACAAAAGTTTTTCATATTTTTAGTCATGAAAAGACGTATTAGGTGACGAAGAATTTAATTTTCTTTTCATTTATATTAGAATTTTGAACTCACCTTTTAATTGTTCTTATAATGAAAAGAATGCTGGACTAAATATGCAGACCCACAATATTGTTAAAAACATATACAGAGAGAATATTTGGTGGTTTAAGCATTTGTCAAAAATTCCTTATTTAGTAAAAAGAAATGAAAGATCATCTGAGACAGCATAATTTTTTATTCAAAACGTCAACATTTTTCTTCCGTAATTACATATTGCAATGCATGCATAGACGGCGAGTTTTGTCAATTCTGTATATACATACATATGTAGATATGTACAATGTCTGTATCCAAAAAACTCTTAAAGACTTAAAAATTTGCCAGAATTTTCGCATTTAATAGAAAAATTAAAGATCATTTGAAGCAACATACATACATACATATTTTTTTTCAAAACGTCAAAATTATTCTTTCGAAATTAAGCAATGCAAAATGTCTACAAATGGGGATTTATGCCAATTATGTACATGGTTGTAGATCCTTCTTTACCTTTTCTTAAATAATGTCCATGTGTTGTTTTTTGGTAAACTTTTTTTGTAATTTTGACGTTTCGTTTAATTTTCCTCTGGATGTTGAAGTTTTGCATAATTTTGCATTCCCAAAACTTTCGCAATATTTGTGATGCATACATACATATGTATATACTCGTACATACATATGTGATTTTTGAATATCTCCAAAAAAAATTGCCAGCCAATTACATACATATGTATGTATAATAATTTTGATTTTTTTTCTATTTATTTTAAAATTTTTCCGTATCCAGCACATACGTTCATGACTAAAAAATATGAAAAATGTTCGTTCCCAAATATTTCAAAAACTATAGTTTCCCTGTTAAAAATATTTATTTTCCAGCCTACTGTTTTGAAAAATAATAAAATCAATATTAAAGCAAAGTATAAATTTCAAAGGTAAATTTTTCTAAATTGTATAAAATTTTTTGCTGAATTTGAAATTTTTTTGAAATAAAGTTTTACAATTTGTTCTACAAAAATAAAATGGCTAAATTGTAGGAAAAAACGTTAAGTCATAGTACAAAGATTTGCGATATTTTTTTACCAAATCACTTTAGCGAGTTTTTCCTATAAAAAATGTAGAAATTTTTTTAAGCGATTTTTTTATAAAGAAAATTTAGCGATTTTTTCCATTGAAGAAAATTTTATCCCGTGTCACAAACCCCAGTTTTAGCTGACCAGGTTTTACTCAATTCACTCTTGAACTTGGTATTTCATTCACACGCATCAATTAAATGTTCGTACTTTGTCATGCAACTCAACATGCATGAAAAACACAACACCAAATAATGTCTGTAATAATATGGAATAAAATATTGAATAACAATTATTCGTTTCGGAGGTTGAGAAAGTTTTGTTTATAATTATAATAATACAATATAATAATGATGTTTTTCGTCAGCTCCATATATTAGTAACAAAATCAATCAAGATTTTCTTAACTATAGATACCTTAATATTATTAAGAAACTTTATCGATCGATAATATTCTGTTGTTTTTAAATTATTATATTATTATTATTATATATATATATTATTTTGGCCAATCTAACATTTCAATATAATGCAGTTATGTTTTTTTATTTGTTAATGGTTTATAAACTTTTAATCAATTTAAAATTTTCGTTTTCACACATATTTATATTTCAAAAAAAGTTAATTTTTTTAAATAAATTGTTATTCTTAATAAACCAATTTGTCTTCTTATGAAACAAAAATCCCGAGATGCCTATATAAAAAAATAAAATAAAATTCCAAATCCCGGGATTTCAAAAAACCAGTCCCGTTTGGCTAGGTATGCAGAAATTTACAGTACGTATGATGAATATTTTTATTTTCACAAAGAACGTAAACGCAAAGATCTACTTCTACCATAAGGATTTAATTGAGAAAATATTGCTTTGGGGAAATTACAATGTTGTGGTACATTTTGTAAAATTTATTCTTAAGGAACAATTATTTGTAATTATTTTTAATTAAAAGGGTTTTTTTTTAAATTAAAGTCATCTTCACTAAGCAGATTAAAATTTTGTATTAAGTGTCAGTAAAAACTAAAATGTTGGAGAATTTTTTAAACTGAATATAGAGCCAATCTCGGTATTGATTACATCTCAGCAGTAAAATGTTAAAATGCTAAAAAAAATGTTAAAGCCTGTTTAAAGTTTACCAGAGAGCAAATTTAATAGCTTTAAACTTGAAAGTAAACAATATTGAATAATAATTAAAGAATTAAAGATACCATGTCAAGAAAACAATAAAGCACGTTGGAGGAACGTCATGATATGCTTTTTCATTAAATTGTGGCTTGTCTTACCGCCACAAAGAATAGAAGAAATAATGAATGCGTATTTTGCAAAACCATCTTCCCGATTTCATACCTCTCCGTCCGTCATGTGGATAAAGTTACTTCTCAGCTGGACGGTGAGCCATAGCACTCTTTCCAAAATCATGAAAGAATGGCTTAGCAAGCATAATTTTCGTTGGATGCAATGGCCAGCACATTCCGAATTATAATTTCTGATCAATCGCAAGGAGACAGTTGGAACAGGATCGATTAAATCCAACCCATTTCAGCGCGAATGGGGGAGTATTTCAACTTTATTATTTGAATAATTACTGGACAAACTATTTAAAAATGATTTAACGTAATAACGGCATAGAGTATACAGAGGTGACAATATTCACGTTTCAAAATAGCTTTAATCAGCTGAAAAGGCAGCTCTCTTAAAAAGTGAAAGAAAATATTTTGTGGTAGTATGTTGATAATGTACAAAAGCATAACACTATTAACAACATGAATTTTGTGGGCAAAGCAAAATAAATAAAACAATCTATGTATAAAATGGTGTAAAAAATGTATAGTAATTCATAAAATGAGAACGGCTGGGCTGATTTCTGTAAAATTTTTTATCAGTTGATCGTATTTTCGAGGAGAAGGTTTTTACGGAAGAAAATATTGCAAAATCCCTTCGGAAAAGTTGGAACAATCGAAAATCGAGTTTATGTATGAAATTTTGTGTGAAGTTATTCCTTAATGGCTTTCTAAATCAAAATATAGAAATTTCTTAGTGTAAATTATGAAAAAAACAAAATGCGAAACGCGGAAAATCTTTTCGCAAAACTCGGAAAATGTGAAACCTCGAAAATCAAGTTTTTGTACGAAATTGTATGTGAAATTATTCCTTATTGGCTTTCCAAATGAAAAAATACAAAGCTTTTGGTGTAAAACATGGAAAATTGCGGAAAATGCGAAATGCGGAAAGTTGGAAAAATCGAAAATTGATTTTTTTGTACGAAAAAATTTTGTGTGAAATTATTCCTTAATGGAAAAATAGAAAGTTTTTGGTGTAAATCATGGAAAATTGCGGAAAATGCGAAATACGGAAAATTGGAAAATCTCTCTGCAAAAGTCGGAAAATTGGATAAATTGGAAAATTGATTTTTTTGTACGAAATTTTGTGTGAAATTATTCCTGTTGTATTATATTATTACTCTAAAGTTTGTCTGAAGGCTTAAAATTGGGGCGAGGCGAAGTTCGCCAGGTCCGCTTGTTTGATATAAAATATTTAAATCGAAATTTTGTTTATATGCCTGTGATTTTCATTAAAGTCAAACTTACTTACCTACTTACCTTTACAAATAAAAATTAATATTATTGCGCCAGAAAAATAAAGACAAATATAATATGAAGAAAACAAAAAGGGAGTTCTCAAATAAAGAGACAAATATGTATAAAAGTTGATCTGGATCTTCGATTTCGTGACACTTCTGTATACTTTTTTATAATGACTTTGAGCTAAATATTAAATGTAGCAAATGTTGCAAGTACTACAGGTTGTATTCGTTTCGTTTGTCTTTTTTTCGAACTTTATACTTTTAGTTTTGATTTATAATTTTTTTTCCAAATATTAAACATCAAATAAATGTTAAAAAAAACATTTTTAATTTTCTTTTTAGTTTTATTTGTACGTCATAACAATAATAAGACCAAACTAAGTTTTTCTATATTTGTATAGTTAGGGACTTAAGTCTTTATACATACCCAAAATTTTATATTGTCATCAATTAATAAGTACGAAAAAAATTTTAAAAATCAAAAAATTCATTTCTGTTTTAATTACTATATAAATAATCAGTAAATAAAACTAGTTTCCAAAATCAGCGCCTTTATTTATCTTTGCTTGTTCTCTACAAAAGGTTTGTCAAAAAATTTACTGATTGAATGGTAAATTTTCGTGTTTTTTAAGTAATAATAAGTTTTTGTGGTTCGGAAACGTCTTAGCCTAGCACAGGAGGAGAATATTTAGTTTTTCAAAAACATTTTTATTTTTTAATATAATCTCCTGAAACTTTAAAACACTTAGTCCAACGCTTATCTAGCAATTCTAACTCTTGATTAAAATAGTTTTCCTCAAGGCCTTTAAAACTGTAATTGCATCCTCATTTGAAGTAAAACGCTTGCTAGCTAGGATTTTTTTTGATTGGGAGCTAAGTCAGAAGAATAAGGTGGGCGGTCAAGCAACTCGTACTTTAATTCGTTGATTTTAGCCTGGTGCGTTGTCTTGATGAAAAATTATTTTTTGTGTTGTATGCCAGGACATTTTTGTCGAATTTTAACATTTACCGCCTGGCCCACGATGTCGAACGATAACGACACAAACTTTTTATCGTATCAATTTTTTACTCAATCAAGTTTGTTTATTCCACAATCAAGTTTGTGTCTTAAGTCTTATCTAAGCGAACGTTATCGTTCGACATCATGGTCCAGGGGGTTAATTTATCCAAGATGTTGCAATAGTACTTTGAATTTGTAGTTTTTCAGATAAATCCATTTTATTTTTGTTAAAATGATCCAAACAAGCTTGACAAATTTAAACTTTTTATGCGTTTTTGGTCGAATGTTAACAAATGCGGCAGCCATCTTGCAGAAAGCATTTTTATCTGTAGTTCTTTATGCAAAATTAAATGGACTCGATCATTTAAGATATCCATGATATTAGTTATTTAACGTACATTTAATCGTCAATCATTTAATACCATATCATGAACTTTGGCTACAATTACTGTTGTTCTTGCTGTTTTTGGACATCTACTACGTGGTTCATTCTCAATGTTTGTTTAAATTCAGCAACCCAATTGTTTACTGTTTCATATCAAGGAGCACTTTTACCTAACACATTAACCATATCATTATAAATTGCTGTCCTGATAAACCTTTTTTATTTAAATATTTAATGACACCACGAATTTCTAATTTTTCCATTGTAAAAAAATCGCGGATCCGTCTTTTTGAACACCTGTTTTTATATGAAGATGTAAGTTTCCAAAAGACTCATGCCCTTATTCATAAAAAATTAAAGTAGACTTCAAATGTTCTTTAAGAAAATTTTGTATGAAAATTTTGTCTAAAAGCACACTTCAAACCTACTTTATTTTTTATGAATACGGCAGTTAACTTTTTTCTGTTTATACCACGCTTTCTGTGCTAGGCTAAGAAGTTTCCGAACCGCCTTCGTACATTTCCACATATCAAACAAGCATAAAATTTAAAATTTACTAAATTAAAAATTAAAATTAAAATTAAAATTTTTGCAATAAATGTTTTTCGCTCTGTTAGACTATAACATTTTTTCTATTTAATTCCTTTTTAATTTCCTGTTAGTTTTCTTTTTATGAAGCTTTGAAAACAGAAAAAATGCACTGCGTAATATAACCTGTGAGCCACCGTACATAATTAAACTAATTTTGATTTCATGTTGATGTTATCGAATTCGATGTTTGTGCACAGACGTAAAGGCAACAGATTATTTAACTGTACATTTTAAGTCCCTTTCTTATTTTGTTTTCTAATGATAAGACTTTTAAGGTTCTCATACAAAAATATAAATGTTTGTTTTTTGTTCGTCAGATAACATGGTGTAACTACACAATGTGCGTGCAAATCGGCAACAAATTCAACACAATACAGAAACAACAGACATTTTGTTTGTGTAAAATAATTTACTACTGTCAAAAACCCTTTACAAAATATTACCTTTGACATAAGTAAATTCTAAACAAAATCAGTCAGCTGTGCTACTGCAATCACCTTGTATAGTTACACCATGCCAGAAAAGTTGTTGGAAAATATGCAAATTGCTAAAAACTAAATAAATGTTTATGCTTATAATTCTCTTATATTTATTACAATTCCAGAAAACTTAAATTATGCGTTGAATATAATTATTTTTACAATTTAAATTTTTTGTTTCAAAGCTTGTAATTTTTCATTTTTTTTTTTTGTTACTTAAGAACTATGTAAATTTATTCCTACACCCTTGACCGTATTGTTATTTCCGTTTCCTTGTTACGCACAAAAAATAGCTATTTTTAGAGATTTCATTTTCGTGTCAATTTTTTGCTCTAGTTTTTTGTTTATTTTCTTTTAAGTTTTGTAACAAGAGATACTAAATGTTCTTTTTCTCTTTTTTTTATAGCGTTTACTCTTTTTGGTTTTTGCTTAGAGTTACTGTTTATATCAACTCTAAAAACTACAAAGCAGTAGGTATATTGAGCTAGAAAAGCGAGAATGTGACAGCATTGAAGTCAAGTCGCTCCTAAAACTACTCGTGTACCAAAAAAAACTCTTTATACTTTAATACAATATAAAAAGCATTTGCCCAGATTATGAAGCTCTTACCATTTATAAGCTCTAAATTAGCTGTGTAAAGTATTTTCCGAACTATGCCTGTGGCTCTGTGAAACAATATTAACTTGTTTAAAGTGTATTTTTATTTCTATATTTTTTCTACAAATAAATATTTGTTTGATCAAGTGTATCTCTTTTCCAATTGTATCTAATTATTAAATTTTATGGCATTTTAGAATATAAAGTTTGTTTCTTATATTTACATAAAACAAGTTTATCAAAGTTAAACAAGTGGCCCTTAAACTTTTTGCTTAGAAATATCTAATGAAATTTATAGAGTGCTGCTAATTCTGTTTAAAATATTTTAGTTGCTTTTCTTTTATGGTTATTTTTGTTTTAGTCTTTGCGTCAGCATTTAGTATTGGCTCTTTTGTCGAAGACGTTAAAGAGTAGAGTTTACTAACAAAATATACAAAAGAAAAAACACAAACAATCGAACAATGGCATATAAATGAAGACACAAAAAGAGCGGAAGCACAAGTTGTCTGTAACTAAAATCTTTAGCAAACAACAAAATCTTCCCATTAAAATTTGAATAATTAAAGATGGCAACGAAATGGTACGAAAGGGAAATATACTCACAGACAAATACACCCAGGCAAGAACAAGAAAACTAATTGTGTCAGAAGACCACAAAACAAACCACAGTGGGAAAAATTAAAATATGTTAGAAATATTTAAAATCAATAGTGGGGAGTATATTGGATTTGCGCTGATGTAGTCCAACACCCACCTTAAATCATATTGATCATTATTAGTCAAATATTACATTTACTATTAGCTTCGAAAACCACTTTAACTTGTATAAATCTTTTAAAAATTGTTTATACCGAGAATTTAACACAAAATCTATTTATGCACAGAAGTCATCCCTCTAAATTTGTGGATGATTGATCCATATAGAGCGTTTAGTTCAGAAAACTGGTTGTACACATATACTGGCTATAGGGTATTATATGGCTAGACTTGACCATACTTTCTTTGGCTATATTTTCTTCCTTGTTATACCCACCACCAGCAAAAGAAGAGGGATATATTGCGTTTATCATTCCATTCATTATAACACATCGAATTAATGTTCGTAAAACCAAAAAAATCTATTATTCTGGGTCCTTATAAGATTCTAAGACGACCTAGCCATGTCCGTCCGTCTGTCTGTTTGTTGTTGGTACGATGGAGCTTCGGAAAAACACATAGAATAATGACATTTTTACGAAACATTCTTTGATCTACCAAAATGTTTGGTATTGCAAATGGGCAAAATCGTTCCAGTAGGATCTGAGTTATAGATCAAAGTTTCAGACTACCTCGATATTTTTCAGATATTTTTTGCTGTGTTTTTCAAAGATAATGAAGATAATATCATGCAATTTTGCACACTATATTTTTATTATAGAAAAACAAGTCCTGTTGAAAATGATAGGAATCGGTCTACGATTTACCATAGCCCCCATATAAATTTCTTCCCGGAATATGACTTTATAAAACATAAATGTCTATAGAAAAGCCGTATCTAAACAAAATTCTGCAATAATAAGTTTCATGTAACGCGCAATCTCAAAGCACTATTTTGTTTGCATCGGTTCATAATTTTGACATAGCCCCACTCAAAGACCACTTTAGAAATTGACTATCAAGTTGAAATTCGGCAAACATAATCAGAATGTACATACATACATTCAAATCGTCATACCTAATTGTTAATGAGCTTGTCAATACTAGGTGCTTTCTTAGAGTTTAACCCTTATGTGTGCACCAACGTTTTCAGTCAAAGTTTTTTCATTCAATTTGATAACTTTATACCTGAAACTTTTTGAGAACTACTAACTTTCAAATAATTTTGTTTTTTTGCAGCCGTACGCCTTGACTTTTTTTGTAATTTGCCTGAGAGACCAATTTACTTTTAACTCCCTTTAATGTGCATCAAGGTACCCGGGTACCTTTACGTGTTTTATATGAGACAGCTTGCAAACCTTCAGGCTTTACGAAAAATTATATAAAATTTCTCTTAACTACGCTTCAACAATGTATTTAGTGCGAAAATGCTTCTTCTCTACTTAACTCTCAGTTGCCTTGCAGCATATTAGAAGGTGTTTTTTTTGCTGCACACATAAGGGTTAAATCAACAATAGCCATTTCGATCTCTCGAATTTTAGAAACGTAGGATTACAGTTGTTCCAAATCGAGAATTAATTGGTGGCAAATCTATTGTTTCATTTGATGTATTTGGGGTAAATATGTTTTTCAAATGATTAATAAACATCTTTTAAATTTCGCAAACGGGTGTTACATATAACTAACAAAAAACTCTTACATTCAACTTACATAAATGTTGAAAAAAAATTTTATATTGAAAATACTGATCATCAAGACTAAAAGCTTTTTAATTTTTCCCCACTGTAAAAGCAAATTCTAAAATCACTAGAAATATTTGAGACTAAAAACTATTTCAAACAGAAAGATAAAGTGTCATCGATAGAAAAAATGTTTATTTAGTCAAATACATGTTTATACTTCTTTTTTATCTTACAAAGAATCTTAAAGGTGCATTGCAATATGGAGGATAAACAGTAATTTATTGAATTTTAAAACAAGATTTAAAAAACATTGTCATATATAAAAAATTTTTTAAGTTTAGAAATGCATTTTAAAATGAAAATTTAATTTAACTTCAACGTAAACATTTTTATTTCAATTTTTTATTATATTATTATTTCATTTTTTTATTCAATCATTTTATTAAAATGTGGATCTTTTTCAAACTCGTACATTTTTGCTATATTAATGTCACAATTGGACACAGCTGGGGATACTAAAGAGTGTTTTTTTAAATTATTTGATTAAAAAAAAAAACACATACAATTTGGAGAAATGTATGAAATATTTATTTGAGTCGTGAGAAAGACCATTAGAATTTAATGGGCGGTTCGGTGCCAGCACCGGTTTAAAAACGACTAAATTTCTATTTTTTATCGACAATGTAAGTTCTTATTTTTTACTCCAGATATGTCGCTACGGGCTCGTCTTGATGTTCATCGACTAACGGGTTTTTGGCTATTGCTATAGAAGCATATTTTGCAGTTAAACACTTGGTTCTTTTCATGTGTGTTATCATGAAATATGAGTTCGCATTCCTTAATACTTTTTTGCATCCTCCAATTTTTGGTTTGGGAATCACAGAACGCCATTTTTTGGACTCTTACGACCAAAATATTTTTCTCAAAGGCTTTTGACAGTTTCTTCATTACATATCATACATTTTAAACTTTGATATTTTGGTACAAATATTTTATAAGAGACTTGTGCAAACTTGAATAAATGCAATTTTTTTTGTTTTTTGTATTAATTATTTATTTGCCAAAAATTATTATTTTTCATTTTGCATTGTAAATGATTCTGTTTAGCGTTAATGACAAAAATTACATTTTTAATTTTTTATTAATTTTATTTGTATGCAATAAAAACATGTACTCATTTGTGCTCCCCATTGTAAGTACTTTGGAATTCGATCATCCTCTAAGTTTAACAGATGACATGTCGTATGTTTGTCGGAAACAAAATACAGAATTCACAAAAAAAAGACCTGAAGGTACATGGTTTGGGACTGAACAAGTTTAAGTACCTTCAGATTCTGAAGAACAACTTGTTGGAAAGCGCAAAGAATCTGGGCATAAGATCAGATACCCAGAACTACAATCCAAAGCACAAATCGGGTATTGTGCAAACGTGGCTAATATAACTGCCCACATTTGTTAACACCGCCACTACAGTTGCCACACTTTAACGTTATAAAAAAAATTTATGAACAATTTTAGAAATCTGCATAAGAAAACAAAAAATGTCTAACAAAAATAATTAAAAAATCGTTACTGACGGAGTGGTCCAATATTTCGCTGAGTATTACGCAAAAACTTGTTGCATCTATGCCAAATCACCTTAAATCTGTTGTAGATAATAAAGGTTAGCCCACCAATTATTAAATCGTGTAATTGCCAGTTTTAATTTCAAAGTTTTCAAAAACCATTTTAGCCTACATAAAATATGCTGTGTAAATGCACCAATTTCTTTTTTAATGTCCTGTTAGTTATCTTTTTATGGAGCTTTGAAAAAAATACATTGCATAAAAAAAATTGTGAGCCACTGTATGTGTCACTTATTTTTTACATTAAAGTAACAGTGAAAGGCGAATACTTAATATTAATTCAAAAACATTTACATTTACAAAAACCATTTACAACCTGCTTGAACTAAGTTAACTTTTATACGTCAGTATATATTTTAGCTTCAACCTTAACGAAAAGTACTCTTATTAATAATTATGATTTTAATAAAGCTAAATTCTTACAGAAGTATTTTATGTTTAAATCATTGTAATCTTTTAAATAATAATTAGCTTAACAATACGAGTTTAATTCATGTCACATATTTAAAGAGCCATATACTAGAAAGCTCTTCGAATGTCAAATAAGTAAAATACACAAACAATTAATACTTAATGCTTGCAGAACTGAAGACTCTTTCTGTTAAAGACAATAGCTCTTATGTAGTCAAGGATACATAAATTTTAACAACTTGCAGTTAAAATAAAATATATTCTTTATATTATAAACATTTACTTTTTCGGAATCATAACGTTCGTTTGTTTGTTTGTATTTTATACAAAAAGCAAACAATAAAGAAGAAAATTTTATTCTGAATATTTATTTTAGCTCAGCGCTTCACTTATATGACAGAAATTCCTTTTTAAGTGACTGCCACTTTATTACTATTCATATTTTCACATTTTATGCATGATTTATTTATGTAATGAAAACAAGTAAGAAATTATAGTCGGTCAAGCCTGACCATATAATACCCTACACCCAGTATATGTGTGCAAACAGTTTTTCAGAAATGGGAGCCATATGGAAGCTATGAGCTATTATGGACATATCATCCATAAATATTGTGATGTGACTTCTGTACACATAAATATTTGTTGTGTTAAATTTTATCTCGATACGAACAAAGATTTAAGTTACGTTACGTTAAATTTATACGTTAAAGTGACTTTCGACGAGGATGTTATATGAGAGTTTTGACTAATTATGGACCGACCGTTATAAAATATTGTGTCATGATATCTGTTTATGTGAATTTTATTTGGAATCCAATATTTTTAAGAGATCTATGGTCGTAAAAGTAAGTTTTTGATGTGGGCTTTAAATGTGAGCTATGACTAAAACTTAGCCGAATGATTTGTGTACATATTTGTGGATATCAAAATTTATAAGAGATTTGTGCTCTTCAAAGTGATTTTTGGCAGTGGGCTTTTATAGGAGCTATACTCTAATACGGCCGATATACAAACAATTTATAGAAATGATTGGTAGGCTGGGCCAAAAAAAAAGTTTTCTTCAAATCAACTTCTAATAGCAAAGAAAAGCTGTCTTACTTCATCAATAACAAGCCTGTAAAATATTGCACAATTATTTTTACAGTAACATTTGCTTCAGTGTATACAATACATATTGAAAAAAAAAACGACGTTGTACAATTGTTTCGACTGTGGTTGAAATAGTTTAACTTAAAGGAAGAGAGTTTTAAAGGAATAAATTCATATAAGAAACTATAAATATTTAGCTAAAATATATAAAATTTTTCAAATAGTATTAGAAAATGGAACGAAATATTGTAAATACATTGACATTATATCATAATTTTCAAATAATAATTTTTCCTTGCTTCAAGGCCTTTATCAAATCACAGCTAATGAAACTGCTAGCCATGTCTTCATGATGCTATTTATAAATGAGTTTTCATTTCATACCTTTACATACATATAAATATGCTGCATATACACCACCAACAATTTTTCATATCATTTTAACAATGCCATATCATATGACAATAAGGACAGTAATGTAAAGAAAAACAATATATTTTAATATTCGAGTCAATAAACTTAAATACAAGTGTACTAAATAAAATTCAAAAAATATATAAGCCATAATTTTATTATTAATTTTCTATACATTAATGATAACATAATCTTAAAAATAATTTAATATGACTGCTTTGATATAAAAAGCTCAATATAATATCAATATAAATAAATAAAATTTAAAGACCGATGAATGTGTCAAACTAAAAACACTCAGGCATACCCCACGCTGGCAAATATTTAGTGACTTAATGACCTTGTTCAGAAAATTTTCTAGAAAAAAACTGTCTAGTTGGGACAACTTTTCAAAAGAAAAATGTCTGGCTGAGAAAAAATTATAATAGACAATTTCTGCTTTAGATAATTTTATAATAGAAAACTGTCTGGTTTAGAGAATTTTCTAATAGAAAAATATGTCTTTTAGACAGTTTTCTAATAAAAAACTGCTAAGTTTCTAATATAAAACTCTCTGCTTTAGACAATTTTCCAATAGAAAACTGTTTGGTTTAGATAAGTTTCGAATAGAAAACTTCCGGCTGAGACAATTTTAATAGAAAACTGTCTGCTTTAGATAATTTTCTAGACAGACACGCAGACAGATTTCTAATAGAAAATGTCTGTGTTAGACAATTTTCCAATAAAAAACTGTTTGCTTAAGAAAATTTTCTAATAGAAAACTTTTTGACTAAGAAAATGTTATAATAGAAAAATAGCTAGTTGGGACAATTTTTCAATAGAAAACCATCTGGCTGAGAAAAGTTTATAATAGAAAACTGTCTTGTTTCGACAATTTTCTAAAAGAAAAATATGTGTTTTAGACAGTAACTGTAAAAAAGGAAAAACCCTCAATAATCCATATCCACCTAATTTTAATATAATTCCTGCTAAAATTATAGAACCAGAAACTAGAGCTTCAACATGAGCTTTTGGCAATCATAAATGAACTAAAAATATTGGTATTTTTACTAAAAAAGCTATTATTAAAGAAAAATAAAGGATTTCATGAATAAATATATAATTATTTAATAAATAAATATTTAAAGATCCTGTAAATTTAGAAAACTATCTGGTTGAGCCAATTTTCTTATAGAAAACTGTCTAGTTGAGACAATTTTCTTATAGAAAACTGTCTGCTTTAAACAATTTTTTAATAGCAAACTTTCTGCTTTGGACAATTTTCGAATAGAAAATTTTCTGGTTGAGACAAGTTTCGAATAGAAAACTTCTGGCGTAAGATAATTTTCTAGTATAAAACTGTCTGGATGAGACAATTTACTAATAAAAAACTATCTGCTTAAGAAAATTTTCTAAGAGAAAACTGTCTGCTTTAGATAACTTTTTAATAGAGAACTGTCTGTTTGATAAAATTTTTCAATAGAAATCTGTCTGGTTGAGACATTTTTTTAATAGAAAACTGTCTAGTTGAGACAATTTTTAAATAGAAAACTGTTTATTTAAGAAAATGTTCTAATAGAGAACTGGTTGATACAATTTTCTAATAGAAAATGTTCTGTTTTAGTAAATTTTCTAACAAAAAACTGTCTGCTTTAGACAATTTTTTAATAGAAAACTGTCTGATTAAGAAAATTTTCTAATTGAAAACGCTCTAGCTGAGACAATTTTCTATAGAAAAATTTCAGGCTTAGAGAATTTTGTAATAGAAAACAGCCTGGTTGAGACAATTTTTATAGAAACAAATTTTAATAGAAAACTATTTCGTTAAAGCAATTTTCCTATTAATACAATTATCTAGAAATGTCTAGTGTAGTTAGTAAAAATACGTAACTTATATTATTGCCTTTTGTCCATATATACTGCGTAAACTGCATGTTTTAGTCAAGTTGCTTAGCCTTTCTACCTTTCACCTCATAACTGAAATACTTAATCATATTTCCACTAGAACATACATGAAATAATGCCGAGTTTGTAAAAAGGTTTTAGTAATGCTTTAAAATACACAATTTTTTTGAAAAATCATTAGCCAGCTTCAAGTGAATATCACAAACTTTTAAACATTTACATTTAACTGGAGTTTAACAAAGACTAGCATCATCAGTTGGTGGCCTAAAAAATTATGCTCATTTTTTTAACCCTAAAACTTAATTTAGTGTTCATATCATTCACGGACATTTGGCGGAGTAAATTTCCATACAAAATTTAGTAAACTGTTTTTTTAGACGCTACACCAACATTAATGATATGGGTTTTATGCATTTGTGTTCATGTTTGTAACTTTTAAGGAAATTACTTTGACACCAATTTCAGAATTACTCTCTAACTAAGTTCATTAAAAACACCATTAAATGTAACATTTAAAGAATCCAATTAAGATTATTTGAAATCGAACTGCACACAAATATCAAAATATGCTCAAACTAAGTTTGCGAGAATGTCCTCTTAATTATGGCTAGGTTTTATAAAATAGAAATCTATTCTATTTAATCTAAAGAAATTCACTTAAAACAGCTTGAAACTGCTGTAGTGCTTTACATTTTTCGACTCACCCAACACAATATTTTTATGTTTTAAAATCCATGTGCAATGTGTGTGTGTGTATGTGTGCAATGAAAATTATTTATGCAAAAGTTGTAGTCTTGTTAAATGTTTTTGCTGTTAAGTGATGTTTTCTTTTTTTTTAAGTTAAAGTCATCCCCAGGCAAATAATGATGTTGATGATTCTGCTTTAAAATGTTAAAATAATGATTGTTAAAAAAACTTGTTACAAGAAAAAAATATATTTTTTCTTATCTTTAAGTAAAAAATTAAATTCATTTTAACGCAACAAAGCTTAGCACGTTGGAGCAAATATTTGGAGAAAATTGGAGAAAACTGTAACAATTATAAATCCAAAACAAAAAAAAGACTTGAATTAAACTAATTAAGCATAAGTTTGTCTTCTAAAATATTTGCACAATAATGTCAACGTTTATCTTAGGATTTGTATCTGTATGTTTTGTTTATGACTTTCGTTTAGTTATATATTAATTTTATTGCAAGTGCTAAACACTTTTTGCAAATTGCCCAAGAAACAATAAACAGCAAGACGAGAACTTTAAAATATTGGTTACATGCCAGCAGTATAAAATCGGTAAAAATTTAAGCCCTGTTACAATTTGCAAGAAAGCACAGAAATTGGATTGGAAACGTGAAATCTGGTCAGACGAATTCTAATCAATGGTTTTCAGTTCGAACAAAGAAGTCAAGCAGATACTAAAGCAATATGGGAGGAACGTTATTTTTTTAAAGAATAGAAGAAATATTGAAAAAGAAGACCATCTGGATTATTGTAAATAGATGGTGACCCAAAGCACACTTAGAAAAGACACTTAGAGGACATTTGCATGATTCTTGCTGATATAATGGACCAATTTCAATCAAAAACCGTTCTTGGGTCAAAAAAAAATGCATGTATAAAATTTTATGGAAATATCTTCAAATTGCGACCTGTACTCTGCGCACAAGGATTACATGCAGGCCCTTGTAAACCTTGGGTGTAGGGTGGAGAAAGCTCAATTCACTTGTTTGCTAAATAAGTTTTAAAAGAGCTAGAGCTACCATTATAAATACTAAATTAGCTAAATTACCAAAATCTTAAGATTAAGACAACGCCAGATTTTATGTTGTTTAGCCCCAATGTGCATGGCATCGTTAGCACGAAAATTAAAAATAAATGAAAAGTCATTTTAAAAGTCACTTAAAAGCTTTTGAAGAGGTGGAGCGGTGCGTCTTTGAATGAAAATAATGAAATTAAGTGGAAAAGGTCAATAAATGTAAGAATGAGTAAACTATATAGCTGAACTATATAGACAAATCTCAATACAAAAGTTTATCATAAAGTTATTCTTTATAAATATAAGTTAATCTTTACCATTTAAATGAAAAATATTTTATAGAAATTATTACAAATCGTATAATTCTCTGTGACGTATTGTTACATAAACAAAACTCAACTTGCCACAAAGCTTTGGTTAAATCCACCTGGCTTCTAAATAAACATATTATTTAATCCTTATAATACGTACATGTGTATGTAAGAAAGAATAGTCGGTCAAGCCCGACCATATTATACCCTCCGACCAGTATATGTATAAAACAGTTTTTAGAAATGAGCGCTATATGGGAAATATGACCTATATGGACCCATCATCCAAAAATGTAGTGCTATGACTTCTGTGTATATAAATATTATGTATGTACATACATATGTTAAATTTTATTTCTATATAAATACTTTTAAAAAATGTATGGAGGTTAAAGTTAAATACTGAGAGGTTCTTGTATGGGAGTTTCTACTAATTATGGGCTGACCATTATAAAATTATGTAGTTGTCATCCAACATCGGTACAAATCCAATACAACCTTCCCACTATGATGGTGTATGGTATAAAATCGTTAAACAAATTTAAATTCATACCACATAATTTCCGAGGGTCAATGTCAAAAAAATGTCAGTTTAAAAATGATTAAGATAAAAAAACAAATTTTCCTTACACAAAAAATAAATAGTTTAACCACAATAAAATGCTGGTGTTTCAAGATTTTTTTTTACATTAAATAAATTAAACAAATTAAATTGTGTTTGTCATTAATCAATGTCACATAAATTAAATTTATGGAGCTTTTATGTACAAAAATGCCAGCAAGTTTTATATGCTCGTGTGAAAGATAAATAAATAAAATTATAAAAATTTGTTAAATGAATTTATTTACTAAAAACACTCTGTTTGTTTTCTATGTCAAAAAGAGCAAAGTAAGTAAGTAAATAAATAAATAAAATAAAACAAAAATATCTTATGTAAATGGTCGATGTTTAAAATGCTGAAAAAACCCAAAATGACATTAAGCTGTAAAACATATTAAAAAAATACTCAATTTAAATGTATGAATTATATTTTTAGTTATCTTATAGTCGTTAATTTCTGTGGGTTACAATTTATTTATTGCATGCTGCACATGGTCATCTAGAAAATGTAAATTTTTTTCAAGTTAGCAACTCGAACATTCCAGTTGCAAAATATATGTAAAAGTTTTGGCAAAAACAAACAAATACCGTAAAATTTATTCGACAATATGAAAACTCCATGGTCCATTCACTTGCCAAATTATTCTTTAATATTCACTCGATTTCTAAAACATCTATAAAACACAACATAACCCCGGTGAATGAGTAACAATCGGTTTTAACACAAAAGCTAAAAAATCTCCCAACAAAGGGTTCCCAAAAACAATAGTACACATCAAGTAGTAACAACATAGCTTTCAACAGCACTGCTTCCTGTCATTTATTCTTATATATTTTTTTGATGAAGGAGTTTCAACACACAAAATAATTAAAAGATTTCATGAACGTGCATGCACTCGAGTAACCCCATAATATTTACATAAGTATGTATTTCACATTAAACGGCACTAATGTTTCAGCAAACCCTCTTCGATGTGCCAACACCATTTAATTATTATGCAATGACAAATAAAACAATTTTGTGTCTACCATTATTTCTTTTCTGCTGGTGGTTTTGTTAAATACAGCAACAGCATTAACAACAAACAATAAGTTCAACGGCACGGCAGGCAAATAAACACACAACAATGCGAATAAATATACAGGTGAAAGGTGAGATTTTTTAAACTTATATACCTACATGATTGTATATTAGGGTGACACTTACAGCAGATCAAAATGTCTCCAAAAAATTGCAAAGTAGTTTAAGGGTTACACAATTTATTTAACAATTCAGCATTAGGACAGCTAGGTGATCTAAGGTTCACCCTACTTTGGTATCTCTCTCAGCTATAAATAACTTGAAAGCATTTCATTAAAAAAGACAATTTTTATATACCAAAATAAAACAAATATATATACTCACTCTATATGTAGACACTTCACCATAGAATGTTGTAAATTATTTTTATCATATCATGAATAACATCTAAAAGCACAATCAGTCCAAAGAGAAATTTACTGCAAGGATACTAGAATTTCCTACCGCGGTACTTGACAACAGCAACTGTTTGTTGAAAATGTATAGTTTTTTGAATAATAAATAATTTATTTTAAATTTCTCAGCATGCTATTGTCTAAATTATCTCTTCCTAATAGAATAGTGAAGATTAAAAGAAGAGAGAATTTATATAGTAGGTGTCTGGTACACATGTAGATTAAATATATCACATATTAAAACACTAATGCAATTCACAAACTTGTGCAAATGGTATTGCATCATTGCATTTGCAAATACACAGGAAGAGGTAAAATATGCTAAACCTTTTTGCCAATGCAATGATGCAATACCGTTTGCACAATATTGTGAATTGTACGAATATGATTTTTGGAGAAGTTGGATAATATTTTTAAGTTTTATTCTGCATAGCCAAATATATGTATGTAAGACTACGACTAAGACTAAGACTAAGACTAAGACTAAGACTAAGACTAAGACTAAGACTAAGACTAAGACTAAGACTAAGACTAAGACTAAGACTAAGACTAAGACTAAGACTAAGACTAAGACTAAGACTAAGACTAAGACTAAGACTAAGACTAAGACTAAGACTAAGACTAAGACTAAGACTAAGACTAAGACTAAGACTAAGACTAAGACTAAGACTAAGACTAAGACTAAGACTAAGACTAAGACTAAGACTAAGACTAAGACTAAGACTAAGACTAAGACTAAGACTAAGACTAAGACTAAGACTAAGACTAAGACTAAGACTAAGACTAAGACTAAGACTAAGACTAAGACTAAGACTAAGACTAAGACTAAGACTAAGACTAAGACTAAGACTAAGACTAAGACTAAGACTAAGACTAAGACTAAGACTAAGACTAAGACTAAGACTAAGACTAAGACTAAGACTAAGACTAAGACTAAGACTAAGACTAAGACTAAGACTAAGACTAAGACTAAGACTAAGACTAAGACTAAGACTAAGACTAAGACTAAGACTAAGACTAAGACTAAGACTAAGACTAAGACTAAGACTAAGACTAAGACTAAGACTAAGACTAAGACTAAGACTAAGACTAAGACTAAGACTAAGACTAAGACTAAGACTAAGACTAAGACTAAGACTAAGACTAAGACTAAGACTAAGACTAAGACTAAGACTAAGACTAAGACTAAGACTAAGACTAAGACTAAGACTAAGACTAAGACTAAGACTAAGACTAAGACTAAGACTAAGACTAAGACTAAGACTAAGACTAAGACTAAGACTAAGACTAAGACTAAGACTAAGATGGCAAGAATCTCATCTAGAGAACATAACGGAATATACTAAGACCAAAAATAAAAAAACTACCCTCTTTTTCACGCTAAAGAATTTAGAAATTGTCAAAAATCATAAAAGGATGAAAATTGACCATCGCAAAAAAAAATTGGACTGCTATTGAACTAAAAATGGCGAACGTAAAGCTGAGTTACTGAAAGAAGTTATTCGGATTATGTTAAAATCCGATCTGTAGCTAAAAACTGTAACGTGAATATTCGACATATGGACGAATACGTCGACGAAAATGATATTGTGAATTCTCTCATGAAAGCCACAGGAAAATAATAAATTATTTTGGAAAAACTACAGAGACTCTAGTTCTAATGCCTTTAAACATAGACTAAGCCTAGTTGACTAACTAACTTGTTTTTTTTACTTAAAATATTCCAATTATTTGCTCCAACTAATAAATACCACTAATTTGGTAATTTATAACACTTAGCTTTCATAAAATTTGAAATCTAAGTTTTGACAAGTGACACATAGTGCAATAAATATAATTAAAAGATGTGGAGAAATCTAAGGCATCGTTAAAGTATTTATTTGAATGGCAACAGAAGTATATGCTGTGAGTATTGCTGATTTTGTAAAATATGTAAATAAAACCATTGATATATTCGTAAAAGAATAATTTTAATATTTTTTTAGGTTCAGCAAAGTCATTGAAGAAACATTTATCTGGGTCAGCTTCGTTCAAGTAGGCACCGAAGTCTTTGCCATTATTTCTACAATTATTTGCATGTTCCTGGGCATACCTCTTTGTTTTATTTGTTTGCCATGTTTTATTCGTATTGTTCTTTGGGAAATATCGTAGAAGTATTTGTAAAGAATTTAATTTAATTTTTTTATTTATTTATTTAAAATTTATTATAACTTAAATATACAAAGCACTAGCTACTACAGGCTATCGGCTTAAGAGTAAAATTACTAAATCTTGTTAATTAACATATAAAGTTAATGTAGGAAATTATAGATATAATTTATATTTTCTACTGTCGGGTTTTTTAATAAAGGTATAATGTTGGATAAATTACATAATTTTTTAGGAGTTAGATGCAAAGCTTGACAGTCTTTTAAAAGATGAAATATTGTAAGTGGAGCAAGGTTGCAAAATGTGCATATAGGTTTAGGTTCGTTCTCCTTTAAGAAGGTGTTGATGAGTGATTTGTGTGTGTGAGTAACTTTTAATAATAATTTGCTTAACTTTACTATAGAATGATGATGTGACTCTGATTATTTACGATTCTTGCTGGTATAATTTGCTTACTAAGACTAAGAGCAATCTAAACAATAAAGTTGTTCTTTTTTACAACTTGATTGATATACGAGTATATTCAAACTTGGCGTACTTCTAATTATGTATACTTACTTCAATTATAATATAAAGGACATTTGCAGAATGCGTTTATTTTCTTACATGATATTGTACATTACGCAACAAACTTGTAATCTTCTGACACTATTAATAGAAAACTCATTTTGTTCATGTTTTCATAAAAGTATTAACATTTAAATATGTTGTTTTTAGATTATAGAGTGCGATTACTCAAATTAAAAGTATTAATATTAAACAAGTGAATGTGACCATAATTGCAAATAACTGACAATAACATGGAGTAAACATTAATAATGACATTTAAGTGGTTTTGAACATATGTCCCAATATGTATTAAATATTGATTTCAATAATTTTTAACATATCGGCAAATAAACTTGCATTAAAGTGTTTTTTCTGAAGGTGCTATCAGACGAGATGTATTTTACATATGTACTGTCACTTTCTTACCCATATGTAATTCCGTATGTATGTCAAAATTTCCATTTTACATACGATTCATAATTTTTGCTATCACACCTGCTTATGTTTTTCCGTATGACATAACCTATAAATATAAACAAAATCTGTCTTTTTAACATGTATAAATTTCAAGAATTGCTGCTTTTGGCCAATCTAACTGCAATAAATATAATAAACGTAATTTAATTTATTAAAAGTCGAAAAATACTTACTTTTCCATGTTCACTATCCATTATCTTTAATTTGTTTACAACAATTTAGTTCATTTTTATTGGTATGATATTTACTATAATAATAAATATTAGTAATAAAATTATAGTAATATCCATTTTTTTAATTTTCCTCACAATTCCATTAAATAAAAATCCATGTACGAGTATATATTATATATGTGATTGTAAGTTTGTTTGTTTGTTTGTTTCGGAGTCACGCCTAAAGGGCTGAACCGATTGTATTGCCATTTGTTATGTAGATAGATCCATACGTGGAAGTGCCATTAGGCTTTATATTTTTAGCAAGACTTGAACCAGGAAGGCATAAAAAGGGGGAAAAGGGGGAAAAGTTTTATAATTTGTTCTTAAATAATAATTAACTTTGTTATGAAGCAACTGCATTTTTATTTTAGATTTTTGTAGTAACACAGTTGTTTATTAAAAAAGTTGTAAAAAACGTATAAGAAGTGGATTTTTTTTTTTATTTTAAATTCTTTATTAAGTTTATAAATTGTTTTACATATTTGACTTACGACTAATCACGCGAAACCATTTAGCTTATCTGCAGGATGCAAAATAAAAATATTAACATATTAAATATTATTATTATAAAAATTTTAACTTAAAAAAAAATCAAAAATAGTAAAAAAGCACAATTTTGATATTCAATACTTAAAAATTCATTGCGACATTAAGAAATGTAAATTTAGTAGTGATTTTCTTTTACAAATATTGCTTACATTAAATATATATAATGACAATTTATTGAAAATGTTAGGTAGTATAAGGGCTAATGTAGTGTGTTTGACTTGTCGTAGTTATCAAACCTTCTGTATGTAACTTAATATCAACACATTCTTGTTGATATTGTCCACACTACATAAATGCGCGACAGCGTGTGTTATGCTGTCTCAGCATATTCCTACATATTCTGTAGTTTTTGTAAATAATGTTTAAGTTCTTTTTAAGTATAGAGATAAGTTTTAAAATAATTAATAAAGAACCACTGGAAGGGACAGTCACACAAGCGGCTGGTAAGCATGATGGGGGTATTTGATATTCTGTTTGTAACACATCAAAATAATGGTGAAAGAGCTAAAAAGTCTATATATTCTTGGTCCTTATATAATTCTAAGACGATCTAGCCATGTCCGTCAAATCTGTCCTTCTGTTGCTGGCACGATAGAGCTTTAAAAAATAGACATAGAACAATGAAATTTATACTTAACATTCTTTCATCTACCGAAGTGTTTGGTATTAAAAAGCGGTCCAGTAGGATATGAGTTATAGATCAAAGTTTCAGACTGTCTCGATATTTTTCAGATATTTTTTGCTATTTTCTACAAATATAATGCAGATAATATCATGAAATTTTGCACACTATATTTTTATTATAGAAGTACAAGTCCTGTTGAAAATGGTAGGAATAGGTCTACGATTTCTCATAGCCCCCGAAAAAGGTCTTAACGAAGTATGGCTTTATGGTACATAAATGTCTATAGAAAAGCTGAAATAATAAGTTTCATGCAAAGTGAAATCTCAAAACGATATTTTGTTTGCATAGGTCCATATTTTGACCATAGCCCCATACAAAGACTACTTACGAAAATCATTACCAAGTTGGAATTCAACACAAATGGTCCATTAATATATATAAATCGTCACTTTTAATATGATGATGATCGGTCCATATTTAATCGTAGTACCCATATAAAGTTAATTTCTAAAAATCACTTAAATACGCATAAATCTCTTTAAAAATCATTATTACAACACAAATAATTCGCATATATATACATAGAAATCGTCGAATAGAATTTCAGGATGATTGGCTGGTAATAGGTCATAGTCAACTAAAACAAACCTAAAATAAATAGAAATTACGGTACAATATTTTATGAAGTTGGTAGTGGGTATATAAGATTCGGCACTGGCGAATATAAACTTTTACTTGTTTGATGTTATCCATATTTATTTACATAAAAAGTGGTCTTATATACAAAACTACTTAATCGGGGCATCTGATCCTTTAATTATTAAAAATAACTCTTTATTAGTACAGTAGCAATTTGGCATTTGATATTACACATTATGGCCAAAGACATGAAAAGAATGAAGACTAATAAAATTTTAAATTTAAGTTTACTAATTTTCAAAAAATCTACGATTAGCAAGCTCAGGAATGAAAGTGCAATAATATCCCGGGCAACGCCGGGCACAACAAGTTAGAATATGTATAAATATCTGATAAGTGTATGAGAATTTATTGAAATAAGTACGTGCTTTAATTAAATTTTGTTTCAATGTATCTGTATTTTAGTATATAAATAATATCTAAATGTAAATTAGGGTGGCCCAAAACAAAAAATAGTGGATGTTTATAAACTAATTTTAAATTAACTTCTTTCAAAATAGTCAAAATTTAAGTGCTTTGAAGCCTGGTTTTACTTTTCATAATTGTTTGCCTACAACGCAACCATTGCACCCTAATCAACATATATAGATTTCAACTTTAGCTGTTTTTTTTTGTAATTTCCTTACTGCGGTCAATGGCACTACTACATTAGCACTGATGATATTGTGCGAATTGAGAGGGACTTTCTGTGATACGTAGTTTCTAAAATTAAACTAAAAGTTTAATGAGAAAACTTAGTGCAATAAATAAAGTTGGAAAAAGTTTGTGCATGTGTGTCTACGAATGCCTCTTATCTGAGCGGTTAGGTAAAACGATATGGTGGTATTATATTTGTGTGAAGTATTAATATGAAGAAATTATGTAGGACATTAAACAGTGCATTTGAACTTAGAACATAAATGTTCCAAGTAAATGTAAAGGAAATGTAGAAAAACCAAGAAGTTACACGACGGCGGTCCGGAAACTTCTTAGCCTAGAACAGAAAGCGCGGTATCAATGGAAAAAGGTTAAGTGTTTTGGAAATTTCCATCTGTGCTATAAACACATGTTAAATTTCTTTTCGATCTGCCAACTCATTCGTATAGAAACAGGTGTTCAAAAAAGACGCATCCGAGATTTTTTTACAATGGAAAAATTAGAAATTCGTGATGTCAACACAAAAAAATATATTAAAAAATAGAAATGTTTTTGAAAAACTAACTATTCTCTTTCTGTGCTAGGCTAAGAAGTTTCCGAAGCACCCTCGTAGCTGTATAAAACTGTTTTTTTTAACAGCATGTAACGTGAAGTTACAAACGTAACTTTAACTGGTATGTTTTGTGACATTATTTGTATTTTGTGATTTTTAGATCTACCTTATTCTGAAAGTTTATAAATAAATTGAATCAATTAAAAACTTGACTTACTTGTTTTCAACAAAATCAGTAGATATTATAAATAAAACCCTAAGACAAGTAT
Source organism: Bellardia bayeri (assembly GCA_950370525.1). NCBI lineage: Eukaryota > Metazoa > Arthropoda > Insecta > Diptera > Calliphoridae > Bellardia > Bellardia bayeri. The sequence continues at coordinate 72,399,514 of OX493267.1, read as the reverse complement.
TTTCCACTACGCTAAATTAACACTCTTAATTGATTTTTAAAACAAATTCGCACATACTCCCTTTTACACATACACCTTTCATCTTTATAATTTGAAATGCAAACAAAAATATCAAACAACAACAAAAATGTTGTATATTATTGTATTTCAATAAATATACCTTCACATTATAACCGGTATTTTTATTTCTGCGTTGTGCCTTTTAAATCTTTTTGTTTTTTATTTTATTTTATTTTATTTGGAGTATGGAATTATTTTTCCCATACAGTTCAAGTAACACTCAAATTACAAATTGTTTTAACTACCATTTTATGTTTTTGTTATTGTTGTTGTTGTCGCTGTTGTTTGTTTTTTTAATGTTTTTACTCATCGTTCCTTGTTAGATTATCTGGGGGCTATAAATCAAATTGTATACTCAACTACCATAAAAGCTCTTCTGCAAATAACCTAAAGTAATAAATAATTTACCTTTTTTCTCTCGTTAAGCTGCCGCTGCTGTTTTCTCTTTAATGTGTGCCTTGCCAGGACTCAAAAGTATATATAGCATGTCATTATTAGCTTTTCGCTACCTTTTTTTTAACGAAACAAACAAAAACAAGACTTCACTTCGATAGTGAAGATATGCGTATTATGATACGATTTATTGAATACAGTGGTTCCCAAACCAGTAATTTGAAGGGAAGTTAATCAAAGAATGTAATAGAAAATAATTACTTTCGCAATATCAATGGCGTGAATTTAGAACCTTCTCCTGCAATACAGAAAAAAATAGTGATTATGAGCCATGAAAATCAGAGGCTCTTAAATTTTTATTAAATTTTAGAATTTTTCAGAATTTAACTATTATTTCTGAAATATTCCAAGAATTTGTTCACGATTATAGTATGTACAGTGAGGAGCACATATGAGTACATGTTCGTCCTTTGTGCATTTGTTATTACCTAAAAATAACACTAATAAAGAAAATTTTAAAAAGGTTTTTGTCAATTATTATATGTTTATGGACACTAGCTCTAATCCAATAGCTCAGCACCTTATACCAGACGGTGAATTTCCCGTGTGTTGAAAGGTTGCTAATATAACGCCGATTCCTAAAAAGTGAGAGGCTACCAACCCTATTAATTATCGCCCAATAGCAATCTGTCCTGAACTTTCGAAAGTTATGGAAAGTATGGTAAATAACCATATTGTGGAATATCTAGAGTCCAACAATTTACTTAGCGACCGCCAGTACGGCTTCCATAGAGGATGCTCTACGGGTGACTTACTAGCCTTCCTATAGGAAAAATGGTGTCGTTCTATACATCGTTTTGGCGAAAGTAAAATGGTGGCTCTTGATATTTCTAAGGCGTTCGACAGAATCTGGCATTGTACTCTCTACCGAAACTCATTGCTTTTGGTGTCGGTGATAACTTCTCTCGATTTATATCGAGTTTCCTCAGAAATCGCACTATACGAATTGTTATAGACGAGATCTCACCAGACGAGTTCAAGATTAATTCCGGGGTACCGCACGGCTCCATTCTTTCTTCTAATTCAGAATGGGGTTGTGCAAAAAGAGTCGATTTTAACGCACGTCAAACTCAATGTTTTTACGGACGGTGTAAATATTAAGAAATCAGACTCTCTTGACGTTCTAGGCAGAAGAACCCAGTGTGATATCCGCCCGCTGGACCAAACACATTTTTCATGAGGTTTTTTAAAACGGTGTAGGAAATACTTCACTCCATCTGATCTCTATACTATTTACACTAATATAACCGACCGAAAATTAAATACTAGTGTCATATATGGGCCGGTGCTTCGAAGTCTATTTTGGAGTTACTCGACCGCGTACAGCGAAGGGCGCAGATGTTTATAGGTGACAGTATTTATTCACTGTAGCATCGTCGCAATGTGGGTTGTGTTTCACTATTCTATCGATACTATAATGGAATATGTTATGTGAAATTAGTGAACTTGTTGCTGAAGCACGTAGTTTTTTGCGTAGTACGCGTTCTTCAGTCAGGCTCCATCCATTCATGGTCGAGTGGACAGTGGATCGCAGAATACACTACAGGGAAAGTTCGTTCTTTAGCCGTACTGTCCGTATGTGGAATAAACTAACTGCAGAGGTATTCCCTGACACATTCAATATAGGAAAATTCAAGTCAAATGTTCACAAACACTACTCCCTCTATCCTCCCTCCCATAACCTATTTTTCTAGTTCCATCACAATGCCATCCGCTTAGTGCTGGTCCAAGCAAAAAAAAATAAAATAATTTATAAATCAAACTCGAAGCATCAAGTTCTAAGAAAATATTGAACAATATTAAACCAACTCGCAAGTACTCAATTTTCTACCATACAAAAATGATAGTATTTTTAATATTTAATCCAAAGCCAGCTATTTCGTAAAACGATTTTACACGTATTTGCATAGTTTCCAACAATTTCTCAATTAACTAATGTTAAATACACTCCCATTCGAGTTAAACCCGCTGTCAAATTTTCAATCGGATTGAGGTTGGGCACTTTTTGCTGGCCACTGTATCAAAAGAAAATTCTGTTTTTTTTGACATATCAATAGAGGACGATGGCTAGTGTTTGCACTGACTGATTGAGATAAAAGTGAAAAAATTTACAAAATATTTTAACCTTGATGCTTTGAGAATCTCTGCAAATTAATAATAAACGCCATATGGCAAAAGTGACATGAGTAAATATTTAACAAATGTATGTATGTCTAAATACAAATTCTTTTAAATTCCTTGTTAAGCTTTAGCAATTATTTTATGATAAAAATATTTAACGCAGGCAGCAACAATAGAACTAACAAATGCTACAATACTAAATTAACATTCGCAACTCATCACTTCTTAGTCGGCATTAGGAAATGTCTTTGTACTTCTTTTTCTTTATATTTTGTATCATTATTCGTGGCATCAATTCTAAAGGTACGGTCACACATGGCAAATATTTGACGAAAAAGACGTAACCACTGAATAATAAATATTTTAATTCTGGTGGTCATTTGAAAAAATTTCATATTTAAAAACAAATCACTGTTCGCTCTTACAGAACAGTTGTAAGACTAAACAACGTCAAACAAATTTGTCCTCAAAATAATGGTTACGCTTTTTTGAGTAAACATTTGCAATGTGTGACCGAAGCCTAAAAAAGCTGTCTTCAATATTATTTGCTTAGTAAGTACTTCCGTATTAAATTTATATTCAATGTGCTACAGTGCTCAGCAGTTTTAATGGGATGGAGGCTTTTCAAAGTTATATAAAATAAATATTTATCTAAAGTAACAAAGCAAAATCATTACAATATCTGGCAAAGGAAAAGATAACTTTTAATTTCTTACCCTTTTAACAGTGTATCTCAGGTTAGTTATCACAGATACTAAATAGCTTTATGTTAAAAGTTAGCTCTAGGAAAATGTCAGAAGTAGCATTGGATTACGGGTACTGATAAGCACAATGAGATTATACAATTATTCTTTACAATAGAATGTTGGTTAAAACATAATGCATAATAATTATATATTTCTACTATATAAATAGATTTTAAATCATCTTGTAGCAAAGACTAGAAAATTTTTCAATTGAAAATCATATGCTTAACTGGAAAAATATAATGCTATTCTGTTTAATAGTTAAATACATACATATGTATAAATATAACATATGTATTTTTTTAGATTAATTCTTAAAAATAACAAATTAAGTCAATATTTAGAATATTCAAAAGAGATTTCAAATTAATAAGTGGGAACTATATATAAGGTGGTTTTTTTTTTAGATGTACAAAACTTTAAGTTGGCTTCACTTTTTTATCTGGCAGCCATTTTTTTTTTGCTTGGACCAGCACTCATGGGACAACCCCTACTCATGCAATACATTTTTCTGGAACTAGGAAAATAGATTATGGGAGAGAGGATAGCGAGAGTAGTGTTTGTGAATATTTCATTTGAATTTTCCTATATTGAAAAAAAATACTTCTACAGTTAGTTTATGCCACATACGGACAGTACGGCTAAAGAGCGAATTTTCCCTGTAATGTGTTGTGCGCTCAACTGTACAGTCGACCACAAATGGGTGAGCCCTGACTGAAGAACGTGTATTACGCAAAAAACTACTACAGTGAAACACAACCCACATTGCGACGATGCTGCAATGAACCAATAGACATAGATACCCCACCGTCACCGTCAAGTATCTCCGCCCTCTCCTATACGCGGTCGAGTAATACTAAAATAGACTTTGAAGCACCGGCCCATACATGAGAGTATTACTTTATTTTCGTTCGACTATAGATGGTGTAAATAGTAAGGAGATCAGATGAAGTGAAGTATTGTGTAATGTTATGGTTTTTCAGGATCGCCATGTAATGTTAAAAGAAATATAGTTGTATATTTCTGTAGCCCAATTCTATATTTTAATGGCTGTGTTGGGGAACTGCCAAAATATTGAGAGCTATGGAAAGTAAAACACAGGCACTTGTGCCGAATTGGAGTTACAAAAACAAAATCTGTTTTATTTTTAGTTTACTAGTTCTTATATACTACTTTTACAAATCTTACTTATTATCTAGTATTGAGTGATTTTTGGAATCACTCAATTCATTTTTATTCTTATTGCACTATTCTCTTATTACCGACGGTCACCAGATACCTACGTATAAGTGATAGAATGCGGTCACAAGTTTCTGATTAGTCAGTGTCGCTAGACTGTCACTTGATGCTATTTGTAATGTTCATACACATTGAGATGTGTGTGACATTCACTCTACAGTATTTGAGATAGTATGTTGGGAAATCAATATTAATGCTAGGCATATATGCAGTGTACGCTTAAGGAGTATACTACAATTGCCTACACCATTAAAAAAAAAACAAAGGGACTTGAACGCTTCTTTTATAACTTGAAAAATATGTATTCTCATGCCCAGAACATCAAGAGCTTGTTATTCCTTAATATTTAGACCACCCATAAAAACGAATGCAGCAACATGATCTGTCATGCGTTTGTGTATTAACATGCAACATTGAGCCCTATGTGCGTTAAAATCGACTCTGTTCGCACAACCGCACAACCGCATTCTGAGATTTTAGATTTTGTCTGCAGTAAATTTCAACATGAATAGACTGACACCTGAACAACGCTTCCAAATTGTGCAAGTTTATTTTGAAAATCATGGTTCTGTTCGAAATACGTATCAAGGATGTTTTAGTTTTTGATGTATAGAAATTTTAAATTGAATAAAACAAAGATGATTTTTTTAAATTGTCATGAAATTTACTTTATTGGAAAGATAATCTTTGAGCAAAATATGACTTCTTGCAAATGACCGCCGCGGCTGGCTTGGACGTAGTTTAATCTGTAGGTTCGATAGTCGATGTTTTTTTGATTTGCCGCGTTATTGCCAATATACGGTCACAACCTCCAAATTAGATTACGTCCAAGCTAGCCATGGCGGTCATATGCCAGAAGACATATTTAAATTATAATGCCAGAAATTAGAAAATTTAATGTCAATTAAAAAAAACATCTTTGTTTTATTGAATTTCAAAGTTATATACATCTAAAAAAAAACACCCTGTATTTAACAATGTCGAATTTTTAATATAGCATACCGGGAACTAAAATTATAAAAGTAATGATCGCGTCTAAATTAATGTCTATTCGCTGAAGTAACTTCCCGCTTTACAGAAATTTTATATTGTAATTGTATTAAACATACCGTCATGCCGAAAATATAATTACATTATTATTTTAAGTCAAAGGCTTTTACTCATATTTTTTCTCCAAGTTAATTTTTACCACGCCGGGTCCTGGACTATCTCCATTTAACTAATACTAACATCAGTTTAGAATGTTATATGGCTTTAAGAATCACTAAAAAATGACGCACATCTTAACACTACTTTATAACTTTAATGTTTTTACCTTGTTTTCGAAAGCCTTATAAAATAACAGAAAACAAAATAAATATTTCTTAAAGTGACATATGACCCGTAAGAATTTGAAACAACAGCAGAAGCCTCAGCTTTTTTTTATTTTATTTATTTATAAGCAGTTTTTTTTTTTTTTTTTTGGGTGTTATCTTTTCTTTTTCCTCTTCCGCTTACGCTTATATACTTTTATTATGATAAATTACTTCCGTTGTCTCAGGTTTTTGTACTCGCTCTATAACGGAAACAAAAACTTGTCACATTGACAAACAATCAACAAATTTGTAACAAGAAAATACCAAAAAAAAGAACCATATAAAATAACACCGTATGTGCCAAATGTTGTAGAGTAAGTAGGTGGTTCTTTGGTTAAGGGTTTGTAAGATTTTTCAGCAGGTGTGTGTAAAGTTATAAATAAATTATTTCTTAAAACAAAAACAAAGCTCTTAAATATCAAAAAAAAAAAAAAAAAAGTTTAAAACCAGCTGAACGTTTTTTATAAAATATGTTAAGAACGTTACACACGTCACAACTAAAATAAGGGTTTCTGACAAAATGTAACAACTTATAAAAAACTATTTTTTCCTTTGATCAAATAATACAATAACAAACAATAAACTTTTATTTTAAAATTTAATGAAGAAAAAGTAAATGTATGTATAATATGTAGAACAAATAATTGGAACAACCCAAGTGTACATATGTGAATAACTTAAAATAAAAACTGTTATACTTTTACACAGATTGTAGTGTATGTCATTTTTTACAGATTTCAAAATTAGTACTCGTATTTTCATATTGCTGGATATGACGCATTACTTATTGAGAAATGTGTTTTGTATTTTTTAATTGATTTCTATTGCAGAGCAAATTTTATTTTAATTTCTTTATAAAATGTGCTTTTATTTAAAACATTTGTATGATATGAAATAATTTCAATTTATTGGTTAAATGCTTCCGAAATTACATTTTTCCAGGAACTATCCAACGTATGCATTATTTTTGTAAGTTATTTGAAAATAACTCATACGTCAGGGCTGATGCATAATGCAGGAATACTAGACCACATAACGTGTTATTTTGGAAATACACCAGTATCTCGGAAGCTATAACAGATACCGTAAGGAAATTTCACATTGTTAGAGCTGAGGTTTACAGTCATATGGAGTCGTAGGCGGAAGGCGGACCAGTGGGTGGACACCTGGGGGAATTTTTTTTCAAAAATCGCTTGTGTAAAAACACACAATGTGTATGTGATTTAATATTATAAACCTGAATAGTTGTTCTAAAAAAAGCCTTGACTTTCACTAATTTCAATAGCTTTTAAAGATAAGGAACTAATCGTCTATTTTGCATACGATCAGTATCTTTTTTTACAAGTTTGTTTTTACACGAAGTTTCCTCGAACCAATTACCGTGTTAAAATAGAATTAGGTGTATATAGGTTAATTTTTTTTTTAATTTTTTTATATAGCGGACCTACAGAGGGAGAAAATTTTGTTTCAATATTAGCTATATAAACAGTTACAAGCATCCAAAATTGGAACATGTAGAAAGGTTCATATTTTTTACATTTTTTCCAAAAAAATTGCCTTTATTTTTTTACAAAAAAAAAACTATATATAACTTTTATATGATCTGAAAAGAGAACTGGAGGTATAAGCATGTAAAATAAAATTTGATTCATTTTAGCAGACACAGAAAAAAGATTTAGATTAAAGTAAAATATTTTTTCTCGTTTTTTAGGAATAAAAATTTATAAAAATTATAATTTTATTGATTTAAGGATATTTGGATCTATATTAGTTTTAAATTTTGATATGAAATCTTTAACTTTTAAAATTTACAATTAATTAAAATTTTATATTTTTCTTGAAGAAAAATCATTTTATTACAATTTTTAATTTTATAAGGTAAATGACATCAGAAACAATTATAAATTTAATTGATTTCACCAAATTATCAATCCGCAAGTCCTAACATCGAATATTAATACAAAAACCTTATATGTAGATTTTAGAAGCTCCACAAATCTAGTCCTGTTTCTCAAATTTTTACGTTTTTTCACATACTGGAAGGCAAATTTCTAAAACCTTCCAAGAAATTTTTTTTAGAATATTTTTTATTATTAATTTTTTTTTGTATTTATTTAATATTCATGTATTAATAAACTTTAATTTGAAGGTAATTGTTATAGCTGAACTGTTAATTCTTCATATGTTTATTTAGTTAGGCATGAGTTCATTAAATTTAATTTTCATTAAATTAACTGAAGGTAAGATTGTTTTTACAACATTAAAAAAATTTTTATTAAAATTTTTATTGATTATTTTCTTGGCTGAGCTGGGGATCGAACCTGGGTTGAATTTACGTTTTTCGAGAATCACCACATTCTCTCATCAGAATTCTTTGCGTTCTAACCTCTGCACCACTGCGGTGCCTGCTAGCCAACAGTCAAACAGCTTAAAGATGCCAAATATAAATATATAAACTAGATTTTGTCTAGCAGTTGTTTCTCTATGATACTATTTTCACTTCTGTGAATCGCTAGCATTAAATTCATTCACTTTTAAGTTCCTGTTTACACAGGGAAACATTTGGAAGAGAAGCATCTGCAATTTTGTTTTGTATTTTCCTTCGCGGTCATACAGGGAAACATTGTTGCCGGAAACATTCTAGTTTATATTTGTTTTTTTTTATATTTGTCTAATCCCAGTGTTATTTTTTTTAATTTCTGCTGTATTTGATTTGCTAATGTACCCAATAGGAATGAAAGCACAAAGCGTGTCTCCGAGAACGGGAAACAAATTTCATATTCTCTTCCCCACCTCTCTACTAAACTAAATTTTTCCCTTCCAAATGTTTCCCTATGTAAACGGGAACTATGTTTCAAACGCAATATAATTTCATTAGTTTGAATACGGTAGCAAGCAATATACCCGAAGCCGTTGCATGTTGAACGTGTCACTGTATGCGATATTTCGACCAGAAATTTGGTTACTGTGAATTCATCACGCTACCGAGAGATATTAAAAACTACATTTTGGACTATTGTTGATAATACGAATATCACCGGCGTGTGATTAAAGAATCAGATGACGAAAATCTGAACGATTTTTAATGGATATTTATCTAGTTATCTAGACTCTGATATGAAGGTTACACTCTTGTAATAATAAAGTACAACGTATTTCTTAAATTATGCGAGCTGTTACATAGGATTGGTAGATGATTTATGATATGATTATAATACTAGTCATAGGTTAAAATAAAAAATAATAATAATCTTTGTTTTTAAATATGTGAGAGAGAGAGTAAACATTTTCTGTATGTTGTATGTTGAAAAATATGTTCCTTCACTCAACTACTTATGAATACTGTATGAACAATATTTATTCATTTAGATAAGGGAGTTTTTTTTAAATCTATCTTAATAGGAGGGTAGATTAAAAGTGTTTGGAAAGTATTATACATAATTAAATACAAACTTCACTGTCGTTATTTATTACAATTTTTAATTTATTGCAAAAAAAATAAAAATTAAAAAACGAGAGAGCGCAATAAAGTTCTAGGAGGCAAGAAATATGCAGATTTTGTTCTACCTTGACCTTGATTAGCGTAGATCGAATTCAGTTCGTTTGCGGTTAGTACATATTGTTGAAAGCATTGACTAATGACAAACATGATACTTTCGGCCTTGTTGTTCAATCTAGATTTAATCATATCTCTTTGTGTTCCAAGTTCAGCAGCAATTGTAGATCCTTAAGCTTCATATGTTGGTCTTTATGTTGGTAAGTTTTATCTTCAAATTTAGATGTCTTCATGTTGTCCAATGTTAGCTACATTTGAAAGTCTTTGTGATGACCGATTTTAGCATCAATCGCTACTTTGTCCAGTTTTAGTCTTAACCGTATGGCTGTATGTTGTTCAATTTAAACTTCAGTCGAAGTTAAGCTCGTTTAAGTTTCGCTCCAATCATAGCTCTTTGTGCTGTCCAATTTTATCTTATCATCAAACTCTAAGTTGTCCAAGTTTAGGTGTAGTTTTCTTTTTTTAGCTTCAATCGTAGGTGTTTATGATTTGTAATTTTAGCTTCAATTATAAATCTTTATGTTATTAAAATTTTAGCATCATTCTTATGGCTTCAAGCTGACCAAATTCAACTTCGTTCGTAGATCCTTATATGATACATCTTTAAGCTTAATTTCTTGGTCTTTCTGGTGCTCAATTTTGTCTTCGAATGTAGATTTTTAGATTGTGCTATTTTAACTACCATCTGTATGTCTTTATCTTGTCCAATATTAGATACAAAGTCTTTGTGATGTCAATCGTAGGTCTCCATTTTGTCTAGTTTTAACTTCACAGGTGTGAAAGCTGTCCAATTTCAGATTTAATTGTAGGTCTCTATTTTGTGCAGTTTTAGTTTTAACTATGGGTATGTATATTGTTCAATTTTAACTTCAATCGAAGGTGTGTAAGTTATCCAAGTTTAGCTGCAATCGTAGCTCTTTATACTGTCCAATTTTATCTGCAATCATGTCTCTTAGTTGTCCTAGTTGAGCTGTAATTATACAAGTAGATATTTAAGCTTTATTTGTTGATCTTTCTGTTGCTCAAATTTGTCTTCGAATGTAGATTTTTAGCTTCAATATATATGTCTTCATGTTGTCCAATCTTAGCTGTATATGTAGTCCTCTTCTATTTTGCCCAGTTTTAATTACACAGTTGAAGATGTGAATGTTGTCGAAGTTTAGCTTTAATCGTAGCGCTTTATGTTATCCAATTTCAATCGTAGGTGTGTATATTGTCCAATTTTAGCTTTAGTTTATAATTCCCAAAGACATAATTTGATGACTAATCTTCTTTGATTAGTTATTAAATTACTGAAGAGTGATTAGCAAATAATTTGATTTCAATTTTTTTTAATATTGCATTTAAAAATATATAATACTAGCTGACCCGGCAAACGTTGCTTTGCCTTTCGGTCTATTATAATAAGAAAGGCCACCATTGCAATTTTTTAAAAGGGGCGTGGAATTGCCTACTTCCACCAAAGATGTATAGGGCCAGTATTTGTCTCAATGCATTAGATCGAAGGCGTTCATTGCGGGGCTTTTGACTTTCATTAGCACGTGTGATCTTGTGCCGATGTATTTAACCGATGGTTATGCTGTAATTGTGAATGGATAGTCCGTCGACAAATATTTCTTTCTCGTCCACGAAGACGTGGCATTGGTTTAGTTACGTAACTTATATGTGAATGAAATACACTTACCCCCTGGCTCACGATGTCGAACGATAACGTTCGCTTAGATAAGACTTAAGACACGAACTTTTTTCGTATCTATTTTTTACTCAATCAAGTTTGTTTATTCCACAATCAAGTTTGTGTCTTAAGTCTTATCTATGCGTACGTTATCGTTCGACATCGTGGACCAGGGGGTTAATATTCACTGAAAAAGCGACACCAAAAATATTTTAAAAAATGTACACCAAACCGGCGTATCAAATTTTGTTCAAATACCGTTATCAGGAGCAGAAATAATAGATTTTTAATTTGTGGCTTGTATGGGAGGTGCCACGCCCATTTGTACAATCCCGCACATATTTGCAGCAGCACTTAAAAAATACACACCAAACCGACGTACAAAATTTTGTTCAAATACCGTTATCAGGAGCATAATTTATAAATTTTTAATTTGTGGTTTGTATGGGAGGTACCACGCCCCTTTGTCCAATTGGACCGAATTCTAAATCTAAACCACCAGGGTGCCACCCAAACGCATACAAAAAAATTTATGCAAATCGGTCCAGCCGTTATGGAGAAGTTCAGTCACAACACACATACAGTAGAATTATATATATACTGCCGTATTCATAAAAAATAAAGTAGGTTTGAAGTGTGCTTTTAGACAAAATTTTCTTAAAGTACATTTGAAGTCTACTTTAATTTTTTCTGAATAAGACTGATAAACCTACCCTCTTAAATAAATGTACATATATACATAGATATCTATAGATATATATTTTGATTTGAATTCATCACATTTTTTGTACATCAGACACTGTCTTTTCCTTACTCGATGCTAGAATGGTTGTGTTAAATTATGTTTGCAACACTTGAAAATGACAGAGTAAAAATATTTAATGGAACTGACGATGATTTAACACACATAAATCTCACACATGGCAGCATTCTTAACGTAGACAATGCTCATACTTTCACATATTCCATTCTATTCTATCCACAAAATTAATTAAAATATTTACAGAAGTGTAACACAGAGAGTTGTTAAAGAATAAAAGTAGAAACAAGAAGCAGAAACTAATTAAAGTGTAATGAGGTATAAAAATTAAAAAAATTACAAAAAAAATATTTTACGAATAAGAGGACTTGTAATTATAAACAAAAAATATAACAATAAATAAAAAAAAATTATTTATAACACATACACAAGGCATAAACCATCAAACAGTGATATACAGAAATACAAATAGAGCAATTTCACAGATTGTAATGGGGATAATACACACACACACTTATGTTTATTAGGGTAGTACTTAACAAAAATTTGGATATACTCAAGCGGAATAATATGTGAATTATTTTCATATGAAAAGTTTAGGAAACTTAAATTTTAATAAATAAAAAAAATCTAATACGTTCAGTTTTGGTAACATGGGTCGTCCTCATTTAACTAATATACTCGAAAACTCAGATTTGATCCACATCCCTATAATAGTTTAATATATCTTAGTCTAAAAAGTTGCCAAAATCTTCGCACCTGTACCAGTACTTTCTGGTTTGCTTCCAATCATCAAGTAACTATCTAGATCCAAAACAGTATTCGGGGTTTACATAGACATAAAGGGGCCATAGAATTCAGGGTATTCTACAAGTTGTTCTAAATAATGTTTCAATTTAATTTTAATTTTAATAGTAGTTCTATACGTTGACAAATTTTATTTTCAATCATATACCTTGATGTTGTCCAATTTTAACTTTAATCGTCGGTCTCTATGTTGTGAAGTTTAAATTCCGTCGTAATTTTTTGTGTTGTCTAATTTTAACTTTAGCGTTTCAATAATTCCAATTTTTAGCTTTTATCGCAGGTTTTTATGTTGTTCGAATTTAGCTTCAACCACAGGTCTCTTTGTTACCCAACTTTAACTATATGTGTATATTTATATTCTCCAATTTTAACTTTAATTATAATTTAGCTTCAATCGTAGGTGTTTATGATTTGTAATTTTAACTTCAATTGTAAATCTTTATGTTATTAAATTTTAGCATCATTCTTATGCCTTCAAGCTGACCAAATTTAATTTCGTTCGTAGATCCTGTCCAATGTTTGCTTTAATAGTAGACCTTTTTATGGTCCAATATTAGTTTCAACCATAGATGTTTTGTTTTAGCTTGAATCATAGGATATTTTGTTTTCCAATTTTAGCATCAATCGTATATTTTTTGTTGACCAATTTTAGCTACAATAGTAGATCTTGATGATATTAAATTTTAGCTTCTTTCTTATGCCTTCAAGCTGACCAAGCTGATCCTTATATGATCCAATTTTAGCACCAATCTGAGGTCTTTAAGCTGTCCAACGTTTGCTTTAATAGTAGACCTTTTTATGGTCCAATATTAGTTTCAACCACAGATGTTTTGTTTTAGCTTGAATCATAGGATATTTTGTTTTCCAATTTTAGCATCAATCGTATATTTTTTGTTGACCAATTTTAGCTACAATAGTAGATCTTGATGATATTAAATTTTAGCTTCTTTCTTATGCCTTTAAGCTGACCAAGCTGATCCTTATATGATCCAATTTTAGCACCAATCTGAGGTCTTTAAGCTGTCCAATGTTTGCTTTAATAGTAGACCTTTTTATGGTTCAATATTACCTTCAATCTCACAACATTTTATTGTTCAATTTTAACTTCTTGATGTTTTTTAATCGGAAATTTTAGTGTTGTCTAATCTTAGCTCCGGTCGCAGAAATTTTTGTATTTCAATTATAATTTCATTCATAGAACTTTATATCTATCATCAATTACAGAGTTCTCTGACTATTTCAGTCTCAGAGCTTACTTAGCACACTTTGGGGTATATTTCGTTGCTCTTGTGATCGCTATACCGGCAAAGTTTAATCAGTGTAGTGTACATCCATTGTAAAGACACATTTTTCTTTAGGTTTTTTTTACAAGTATAGAAAGTTTTAATGGCTTTTCACATATGACTCTTAGTACTAAGAGTTTCGAATCTAAACTACTCCAAGATATTTGGCTTCTTTCAAGAACTCCAGACTAATATCATATATTCGAGGGAAATGAATTAGAGGATTTTGTATTTTTGTAGCAGTTATGCCTAAGCCTCTCGTTTCTTTAAGGATATATTTAAATTTTTAAAGATATGTCTATACCCAAACTAAAGTCATTGCATTAACATTATGGTCGAGTGTTCTGGATTGTACTAAAAACACCATGAGAAACTGCTTCCATTGACTTTTCATTAACTTATCAGTCAATCGGGAAAAGCGATAAACAGTTAAAATATAGCTGTAAAGCTATATATAAAGTTATGATTTGGATCGTTAAGAACCAGGATTTTTAGGTAGTAGATATAGTGCCTCCTTGGTTTTCTTCATATGTATGCAGAAACGGTTCTCTTATACCCTTTTCTTCTTTTGAAAGTACTGAAAATGTGAAAGGCATTTCAGTTCTGTAGATAATTTTCTCTTTTCCCCTTGCTAAAAACTGTCAACTCAACTGCCTCAGGATGGCCATCAATGAACTTTATATAATCATGTCATTATTATTGGTTGAAAATATAAAATTAGTGCCATCCTATTGCACAAAGTACATATTTATACTCAAGTATGAATGGTAAATACTTGCTTTCTTGTTAACGTAACTATTGAAAAATTAATGCAACAGCAAAGGCAAATGGAAAGAAACAACTGCAATATAATATTTGTCAAAGAAAATTAAACAACAGCTGCTAAATATTTTTAAGTTTGACTCAATTATACGAATGCTGTTAATGACTTTCAAGCTTAGAAAGAATAAGTGATGTTTTGTATAAGCATCATTTCATTATTTACTAAAATATAATTGTGATTTCATTATGTTTAGTAGACAAAAAATATATATGCATATGGATTGAAGTATAATTTATTGAGAGATAGGTAAATTTAAACACATGAAATTAAAAATTAATCACTTGCTCTTATTTGGCACATATATACATACGAGTATATTTAGGATTAATATTATAAGATGTAAAGGCATAATTAATAGACTCTAAGAATTTCAGCAATATAGTTCCCTAATATTTATTAGAAATAGCTAAATATAATTTTGCCAACTTAAGATGGAGAGACGAAATATTTAATAAATTCGAACTTAATTGTAACAGCTTATATTACAGACATGAATGTTATATTAAAATTTAAGAATTATTCTTACTTACTGTCGATAAAATAATTATTATCCTTAGAATTACAATGGCTTTATTAATTTCACTATTACCACATAATTCAATAAATACTGGCTAATTATTTAAATGACAAACATTAATGTGCGCAAAAACTTTATTTATTTATTGTTGAACTAAGGTTGCTGTTTAGTAGTAATCATTCGATTGCGTGTTGCAAATTTAATATGGTTTATTGGGCAACAACAAGATATAGAACTACAAAACGCATAAAAGTAAACTGTGGGGATTTAAACCTATAGAGATCTCCCCATGTTATTCTTAATACGCGCGAAACTGGTATTTTTTTAATAATGCTCCAAGATTAAAGCTAATGAAATATGGAGTAACAATTATACATTTGCCAATTCATCCAGAACAGAAAAAATTATTTTTATATTTTATTTTTATTTAAATTTTAACTAAACTAAATAAAACCCTAAACATATTCTGAAATTATTCCTTATATTGTAAAATTTATGATTTTATTTACTTAACTGTGACATTGTCGGGTTAATAACTATAACCTTGAATAATTGTAGACAATAATTTATAAAGAATACGACAACAAAGCAAGACAAATACAAAAAATAATAAATAAAAAATAAATCCACCACAAACAAAACAAGAAAAATATTTCCACGAAATAAGAGGTCATAATTGGTTAAATCAATATAATTATTTAAAAAGGTTCACTGAATATTTTATTAATTATTAAATAAACAATAATTCGTTTATTAACATAAATAAAAAATTATGACCATTTGGTGTGTTGATTATTGTAATTGATTTACATATTTCACAAATTATGAAAATAATTTTTTGAACAAATATTTAATGCTGCTAATGACATACGAATACATCAAACGGAAAAACCATGTTATGGCACAATACGAGTATACTTTGAGTTATAGATTGAAATAGTATTTTAAAGAAATTGATTTAAGTTTAATATCGTTTAGTCTGTAAAAACCTACAAATACAAATAGAATTTAATTCACTAACAAAGAAACGAAAACAAAAGCGTATAAAATTTAATTGCATTATTGTTAAAATAAATCCACAATTGTATTATCCAAATTTAGCTACAATAGTATGTCTATACGTTGCTTAATTTTAACTTCAATCATAACTCTTTATGTTGTCTAATTTCAGCATCTATTGTATCTCTTTATATTCTGAAAATCAATCTTAGAACTTGGACAATATCAATTTTAGATTGAATCACCATTGCGTTTTTACGTATTCTGATTTTAGCTTCGATTGTAAGTGTTAATATTGTTCAAAATTTACTTCAATCGCAGTTCTTCATGTTGTAAAATTTTAGACTGAACCATAGGACAATAATGCTAAGGATAACTTCAAAATTGTTAAAGACTGGTTGCTCAAAAATTGTTTACAAATTTTAGATCGTGCTACGCGGTCCCCAGACCTTAATTCAATATCTGCACAATGAAATCGTTAAAGGTATACATACATATTTTTTGCCAGGATAACCTAATGGAAGTAATTATACAGGATGAATGGCAAAAAATTTACTTGACTAAACTAAAAAACTTATTGAATCTGTTTGTAGAACATTGTCAGCTGCAATTAAGACAAAAGGACTACAAGCAAAATATTAAATACAAACTCGGTAATAATCTTAATATACGTGTTTACTTTATTTTGAACTCCATAAAAATATCCTCTCGAAATAATGTTTCATTAGTTATTAATGTTTGATCACAAATAAGTAGTACACACAGCCTAATCACATATACAAATTTTGTGCAGATTGGTTCATAATTGACCATATAAGGCCAAATAATCACTTCAAAAAGCATAACTCTCTTCAAAATAGCTCCATATAAGCCCCACTTCCAAAAATCACTTTAACAACAATAAATCTCTTAAAAATTTTAATATCCATATAAAATTCAACAATGGTTTAAGTATACGTTAGTAGAATGCACTTTTATTTTAATCTTATAAAATATATAGCATACTTTTATGCTTCGCAATTTTATTATCATTAGCACATCTTAACGTATACTTAATGTGTAACGTATTCACCTAACTAAAATTAAGTATACGCAACATGTTTTTTTTTAAATCTAATTGACATAATTTTGTAGCATAGTTTTGTGAGCACATATCTGAAAACAAGTCTATGTTGCGTATAATCGATATTTATTATAATATATTACATATTAAGTAAGCGTTTTAAATTTTCAAGAAATACACTATTAATGCCCAATAAAACAGTGCGTATTTAAGTGTAGTTTAAGTTAATTTTCATAAAATCTTAAGTTGCATTTAAATACAGATTGGTTTTTTCAGTCATACTTAGTTGCTGTTATGATTTTGTGGTAAATATATGGTAACACTTTGAAATGTCAACAAAATTATCGATATATTTCAGAAAATAGGTGATTTTTTGAATAAAATTTGCCATCAATTTTGTGCTTCGGTTTCTGTGTTTACTTGTTGTATTGTTTTGTGTGTTTTATATATTAAACTTGGTGGCATAAATATGAATAAAAGAAGTCCCAACTTTACCTTAATAGAGCTTGATTGAACAGAAAATAACAAAAACAAATGTCAAAACCATATGTTCAATGTTTACAACTTAAGTTGCACTTAAATGAACGTCGTTGGCCAATTAAGTTGCAGTTAATTATTCAGTACTTTTGTACTTAAATGCACTTTAAAAATAAGTGGCACTTAAATACGCACTGTTTTATTGAGCCTAAGATATTTAATCCTTAAAATACTTACAGTTTTAAAAAACAACACGAAATTAATAATAATAGATAGCAATGCTATCAAAATAGACAATTCATTTAATTTATAATGAATCTCACTTCAACGCCAAATTCGATAAAACGTATGTCGAACTAATGTTTAATTTTAAACAACGACAAAAAAATTGTTATAACAAATTCTTCAATTTAACAAATAGGCCTGGCATTTTCTTATTTATTAACAAATTAGTACTTACAATTCATAATATGTAAAAGAGTAAAATTATAACATAATTTTCTGACTTATGAATGAAAGTAAGATTTTTTGTACAATTGTTCACAGTTTGTTTGTCATTACTTATAATATTTTAAAGAACATATTTTGGGTTTAATTAATTTTTAAAAATTTTTTCACAATTCATTAAAAATTTTTAGACTTTTTATTATAAATACAGTTGGAAACATTACTAAATAAAGTAAAGTAAAAAAAAATTGTTTTTTTACCCTCCGTGACTGACGTGATTTTGTTCTCACAATTCCAGACACTATTTTCATGACCCAATATTTTCCAAATAGTGTTTCGTAAAATTTTTTTAACTATTTTTATTTCTTAGTCATAAGTGTAGGTTTTTATTAATATAATAATTATCTACTTAAAAACGGACAATTCGTATTAAATGCAGTTTCTTGACATAGCAATAATTTGCAAATGATTTTTTTTTATGTTTGTTAGTGTCCGTTAGACTACCGCGTCAGTCGCAGAAGGTAAATTTGTCCCAAAATTGGACCATTGTGAAACCGGATACCGTAGACGTGTCATTTATACAGTTTCAACTTATAAGTCCCGGACAAATTGTTGGAACTGCCTTTAAAACTGTGTGTAAAAGAAATAATTGGAAGAAATTTTAAAATAAACAAATATATGCTAAATTATATTTGCCGTAATATTTGGAAACATTTTTAAATTGAATTGAATTATCTCTTATGTATATTCAGCATCGTGTACAACGTCCGCTTCATTACTCCAAAATTATATTCTCTAAATACAAGAGTAACTCGATACATTTAACAAAGATAATAAATAACAAATAAATAATAAGAATCTTCATATGCTTTCTAAAACGTGACAAGTTTAAACAAAAATCACTTGCTAAAATAACTTTTTTATATTTTTTATTTAATATGTATTTAAGGTTTTCTAGAAATAGTTTCAAAGAGAACGTTTAAAACAAAAAAACATTGATTATGAAACTGCTATCAGATAAGTTCTAAATAAATTGTGCTGGTTCACAATACTTCTTTAGAACTAGTAGATAGTGGAAGTGAAAATGTCAAGCAAGATCGAGTCCTTGAAGCAGTTCTGAAACAATTACATTTTTTTCTCGAACTAAATACGGCAGTAAGTGTTATATTTACATTAAATATGAAAAACCGACATACACATTAAAAAATATAATATAAATTGGCTGTGTATATTAAATTTTTAGTTAAATTTTAATATATATTTTTTTATTTTAGTTGCTTAATTAAAAGGCCGTTTAAAATAGACACCCATTACATTGACAAAGTTTGAAATTATAAAATATAAAATAAATTCGATAAAAATAGCAAAATTTAAAACTGGCAAAGAAATCTAAATATACACTGTAACTCTGAATATGTAAAAATATGTATTTTAAAATGTATAAATAAATTAATTAGTGTTTCATAACTCTAAATACATAGAAGTTAAATAAGTTATTTAATAACTAAATATCAATTATTTTAATAAACTCAAAAATTCAATCACTCATACTATTCACCTGATTTATTCCTACATTTTCAGATATAGATCATTATGTTCAGACTGTAGATTGATGAATCGATTATGCGGGTGGGTTTCAGTTTTAATATTTTTGCTTCTGCTAGCCCAATTTAACTGGCATTCATCGATTGTCCTGATTATTGCGACATACTTCAGTCACATTTCAGTTTTAGCAAAATGAGCCGTGAAAGTATGTAAGTGTCTTTAATTACAAAAGTATTAATCGTTTACACATAATGAAGTGCACAATGATAAAACCTAATCATTGATTATATTTTCATATGCTGCTAAGATCACATATTTCAAAAATTATAAAAAAAAATCCTGATAGTTTTGCGTCAGGTCTGAAAGAGATAGAAAAGCCATATTCATACAAAATTCAGCAAAAATAAATTTTATATAAAGCGAATTCCAAAAACGATTTTTGGTTTGCATCGGTCCATATTAGGACATACGAGCAGCTTCATAGAAATTCACATCCGAAAATCATTTAAATGCGCATAAATCTGTTACAAAAATCATTATCAAGTTGAAACTCAACAAAAATAATTCAAATACAAAAACAAAAATAAATAATTTAAATTCGTCGTCATGTGATGATGATCGGTCCATATTTGACCGCAGTCCTCGTATAAAGTTTACTTCGAAAAATTACTTAAATGGGCATAAATCTCTTACTAAAATCATTATCAAGTTTAAATTTAACAGAAATAATTTACATATACATATACATATATAAGTCGTCAACATAGGTCATAGACATAGCTGCCAGGTTTGTCCATTAATCGTCATTTTGATGATTTTTTGTTTCAAAAATAGCAAAGTGGCGATTTGACGATTTTTTTCATTGAAAATGACAAATTTCTAAATTATTAAAATTTTCTGTCATTTGTTTTATTGATGATTTTATTAACAAATTCTCTCTTTTTGGAGACAACAACTATATTCCTCATTTAATATCATAAATATTAAGAAGAACCTGACATATTTTAAAAACAAAATTAAAGTAATAGTAGTGTTTTCTTAATTATTGACAATTGTTAAGTTTAAGTATAATAATTCCAAATATTAGTAGAAATTACTTATTTATCTGTAAACATAAAAAGCTAAATTTCATCAACTAAAATTTCAACGGGGAAATTCTACAGAAATGCTTTCCTATTTTAACAAAACGTCGAAAGAATATTCAGCCAAATAAATCTAAATAACAAAAATGCGGAAATCTTTGAAAATAAGTACCTGTATATGTTGGATGAATTGGATTCTTTACTCAAAATGTTATTTGAGACTTAATAAACTAAATTTTTTTTGACATTGTAATTTAACCTGAATTAATAAAATGTGCTAAATTTAGAAATTTATTTATAAAATACTGTAAGTCTTGTTTTAAACTTTTCAGTTTTAGCTGACCCGTTTTTGTTCAATTCTCCTTTGAACTTGCCATTCCATTCGCACACGTCAATTCAATTTTCGTACTTTTTTAATGCAAATCAACATGCCTGAAAGAAAAAAAAAAGAAAATAAGAAAATTGCATGCAGTGTGCGTGTCCTGAAAATCCTTGAAGGATATAAAAATGATAAAACCTAATCATTGTTTATTTTTTTATACGCTGTAATCCCTACGTATTCCAAAAATTATAAAAATATTCCCGGTAGTTTTGCGTCAGGTCTGAAAGGAGACATATGCTTTCAAATTGTAGGTTTCCAGTCTAAACTCGACAGCTTAAAATTACCTATTGTTCTTAATGTCTTTCAAGTACATGCTTGGCATTCAGTTATCTTAATATTTTTGGGAGACAACCAACCAACTTATATGAATTGGTGCATTGTCTTGTTGAAAAATAAATAGTTCTACGTCACTATTTTTAAAAATGGCACTAATTTCTCAACTAATAATTTTATATAATCGGAAGAGCTCAAACCCGCCTTCAAAATTTATTTTGAATTAATATCGTTCCTTGCGTAGGTCTCTCCAGGAGCTGTTGAAATTATCTGGACCATCAAGATGTTTAAATAGTGCAACTAATAACAACGATTATCGGCTTAGCTATTTCCAATGAGTTTCTTTTAACTAGTGAGCAGTTTTATGTCAGCGTATTAGCCTTGGCAATGAAAACAAAACAAAATCCCTAAAAATTTTGTTTTACTTTTAATCATTTTGTAGTCATTTAAGGAGTGTATGGCCAAAATTTCAAGTCGCTATGCCCATTCGTTTGGGCACATTTACCTCACAATCATTAATAATCGAAAGAAGGCTTTTCATTGTATTGCTGGCACAGTTTTTAATTCTATGATTATGCCGATGAGAAAGCCGTTTTTGTTATTATAATTGCACCATTTCACCGATTTATTATTTTTTTTTTTTTTTTGACAATTGCTCCAGAACTTAAGCCACATTTTTGGATAAAATGAAATTGGATCACAAGGCATTTTATAGCAAATTGTTTAAAATTGCACAAAAAATTAGTAGTTTTCTTGTTTCTCATGTATTGTAATTATAGTTATGAAACACTAATGCTCTTAAAAGGTTTTAAAAAACTTTTTATAACTTTACAACAAATAGCAAACATCAATTGTAATTATAGTAATGCAATATTAGTGTATTATTTTTTATAAATGTATTTATGAGCTCCTTTTATAAGAAACTTGCGAACGTATCAAACTATATTCAACTTTGATGTAATTCACAAACTATTTGGTTGATTATTTTCCTTTATATTTGTCGCACTCTGTTTATTTGATTTATCGTTTTGTTTCGGATTTGTGAACTTTTTTTTTTTGTACTTGAATGAAAAATAAAAACATTGCTAATATTTTAATATTTAAAATGTAAATATTTTCATAGCTACTTATTCATCCATCAGTTTTTTTTTCATTTTAAACGTCACTTAGTCTAGTGTCAATATAAATTAAGTTTTTTTTACAAAAGTCAAATTTTGGCTAATGGAAATTGGAAACTATAAAAAAGTTGCATAAATAAATATGCATGTCAACATTTTATTTCATTTTATTATTTAGGGCTTTCAGTAAATTAATTAACAAAAATATGTGACTGCGATATTTTAAAATAAAAAAAAAATTTATTATACAAACTAGGAAAAAACTGTGTAAGTGAAACAATAGTTTATAAGTTATGAATTATTAAACTAAATCAAATCAAAATCTATCAAAAAATACCACAACAATAAACATTGAAAGTCGGGCAAACTGTTTGTAAAATACACTAAACCCTATTTAAAAAAAGAGAGCTTAAAAATTTTAAAATTTTTTCAAAATTAAATAAATAATTTATTATAAAACACAAAAACAAATAACATAACAGAAGCAAAAACAAAATAATTAAAAAAAAACCTTAATACTATGATCACACTGAAAGTCGGTCAGATCATTAAATTCAATTACATATTTATAAGATATTTAGTATTTTGATTCGTATCCCTTTGATTCTGGACAGCTTGGAGTCTTTTTGGAATCCATTCAACCAGTTAGGCCTTTTTGTGTTAATTCTGCCAGTCACGCAGCTCTGAGCTGGTCTTTATTAGTACATAATCTATTTTACATCCGACGTCCGAGCTCATCCCATAAAATTTAAAGTTATTGACAATCCCCAATTTGTGAGCACTTAGTTTAACATTTGTCTTCAAAATATACATGTTTTTGCCAATTATGCCTTCTATAAAATGAAGATTTCCGACACCAGAAGCAGCCATGCAACCCCACACCATCACTGACAAGCCCCCGTACTTTTTTTATTAGTGTTTTTAGGGCAAAAACTCCTCCCAAAAAATAAATTGAATTGTATGGACGAAAAAATTCAAGCTACAGGCCGTCCCCACTCCTGCAGTTATTTTATGGATTTTAAAAACACGTTCTGTAAAATATTATAATATATATATTATAATTATATATAATTATATATATTATAATTATATATAAATGATCACGATAACTGGCGCCGCATCGGCTCTGAAGTTTGAAGGTGCTTTTACAAGGTAAAAATATGCATCTCATTTTTTAGATTTAATGTAAAAACATGAAAATTCATACGAAATTATCGTTCTAATAAAATATAAAACATACAAAACCGTTAACAAATTTTAAAGTTATTAAGTATTCACGATGCCATTAACGTGCTCCAGACCACTTAAACAATAAATATAAGAAAAATATTAACAAATTTTGAGGAAAACTCGAAAACAATCATATTTTTACTTTAAAAATATACGTATTTACTTGTATATAAATTTTATCTTCGTTGCAAATAGTTTACCTATTTGGTAGTATTGTAAAAAACAATTTTAATGGCCGTCTCAAACATCTATTTTTACCCCCTTATTCATAAAAACTTACAACAGGTTTATGACAGGTTTATAAGGCAAATTTCCATACAAAATTTGCTTTATAAACGTCTTATAAACCTGTTGTAAGTTTTATGAATAAGGGCATTAGTTTTTTAGAAATTTTGTTAAAAAAATGTAGATTTTTTACAACAAAAATATAAAAAAATTATGCCAAGACCTCCCATAGATTTTCTGTACCCCCGATTTTAATATGGTGAATCTCGGGAGAAACTAAATTTATTTTTTTTCTATATTTTGGTGCCTAATTTCTTTAGCGTTATGACTCTTAAATAAAACCCAACCCGAGCGATACGGTTTAGATACTGTTAACTACTGAAAAGAAAATGAAATGTTATAAATTTTTGACTCGACATTTATGAAACTTGAGAAAAATACATATACTCGTATCTTAAAATCTAAATTAACTCTTAACGCTTGGGGCCAAATTATTTCCAAACTTTAGAGACTATGAAAAATACGAATTTTGTAATAATTTTGACACCAAGTGTGTTTAAGGGTTAATTTAGATTTTAACACTGTTGTTGTAAATTTTGTCCTTATATATACAAAACCAATTTATATTTATAGATTCTTCTATGACACGCTACTAATTATGCAACGACAGGTATAAAATTAGGTGTCATGGTATGTCATGATTATGCACTAATCAGCATAATATTCGGTTGAATGATTTGTACATATATATGACACATATATGAGTTTAATATTATTTAGATACAAAAATTTTTAAGAGAGTTATTCTCGTTAACGTGATTTTCGGAAGCGGGTCTTATATAGAAGCTAATGTCAATTTTGGACCAATCATCACAAAATTTGTAGAGTGTTTAGTGATTGAAATGTTTAGATATGTAAATCAAATATTTATGATCAATAAGTTCTTATTTCGAGAGAACTTTTATATTGGGGTTAGGTGAAATAATTTACCAATATTTACCAACCTCAATTCCAAACTTATTTGAGCCGAAAAAATATCATGTACCAAATTTAATCGAAATATCATTAAAATTGCGACTTTTATATTGAGCAAAAGATTTACATGAACAGTCAGCCAGACCAACGGACGGCCTGATGCACATCATCATATTCATATTCATTGATGTGCGTCATTAAGTAACTTTTCGTAGTCGATACTTTGAGGCGGATGTTGGACTAATATTTAAGTACGTTACAAACATCAGCACAAATCCAATATAACATCCCTATTATAGTGGCGTAGACTCAAAAAATAAAATATTGCTGTGAAAGTTACTTGAGTTACTTTCTTAAAATTTAATACAAAGTGAAATAATTTGAATGATTAAAAAGCGAAACATAGAAATAGAAAGGGGAAAATAACTGCATTTCAAAAATTTTAATTTTAAGAAACAAAGTAGCAGACAAGTGGACAGACTAACACATTAATTAAATATGGTAAAAGTTGAATGCAAATTAAATATGTCAAGTGTATACATGCTATAATTACACTTGTTGTTGTTGTTTGCTATTTAATGTAAAATTAAAGTTTTTGAAATCGTAAAAAATATTTTACGAGTATGGTTAATAAGCTCCAACTACTAAATACCAGTAGTGTGGTCTATGAATACTTGTAATTATAATTATAAATGATTATTTTGCTGATAATTTACATGAGTGCTATTTACAATTGTGGGGCGATTGTTACAAAATATTGTAGCGTAATATATATTTATTTAAATCTTATTTTGTTTAAACAACATTTACAAGAATTTTATGTATATTTCAGGTATTTCACAAAGTATACGGAGGTACTATTAGACGGAAGATAATCACGTTTTTTATTTATCTCTTTCTTTCAGAACTGTTCTATGTTTATATTTTAGAAGCGTGTAACGATTTATTTTGACACACAATAAATTCGATACCTAAAAATCACAGGAAACTGATTTCGGTTTCTTGAAACGTCAAAATTATTTCCCCTGTATACTTTGTGGTTATTGTCGGAAGCGGACGTTGTATGGAACTACATGGGGTTAGAAAAAGGTCGGGGGTGTTGTTTTGGTGCCCATCATCGCATGGAATATGCGTTGGTTCATTTACTAGTTGCGCAAGGTGATTGTGCGCCGCGAATAACTCAACATATTGGCCTGCAGTAGTTGTATGGCTTGAATGGTGAAGCCAAAAGGAGTAGTGAACATTGGCATCAGCAGCGACAACAATTTCACTGCTAGGACAACTCTCACGAATCTTTGTTATGGAATCGGAAAGGGTATCGAAGCTAAATATGGTGGTATCCCTTGCCGCGTTTTGACTTCTATAAAGAAACCCGAAATGCAAATAGTGTGCCCTGATTTTGAACTTAACCCATAGACCCATAATGATTGCTGGTACTGGTACACGACTTCATTGCGTATGTACATGGCAATGCCCCGGTTGAAATCAAAAAGTGATAGAAAGTGATAACCAGGTATATGAAAATCCTGTGGATCAGCATTCTCAGATACCTGGGTTTCACATAAGGCGAAAACATCCGGCCGATGAAGACAAACGTGAGCATACACATAGAAAAAATTCTCTCTTAACCCACGTATGCTACAGAAGCCGATTCGAAAACAACCTGTCATTACAAAAATTTCAAATAAAATGTTTAGTTTTTATGATATAAATAAATATCAATAACAATGATATTAATTATCAACCGTTTAGCATGAAATTATATACGACGTTTTATATGAGGCTATGTCAAAATATGTTTTGAGATTTCTCTTTGAATGAAACTTAATTTTGCTGGATACGGCTTTTCTATACACATATATTTACCAAAAAGCCATATTCCGGGAAGACATTTGTATGCGCGCTATGAAAAGTATAGCACCGTTTCTTATCATATTTTACAGGACTTGTCCTTCTATAATAAAAATAAAGTGTGCAAAATTTCATGATATTATTTGCATTATATTTGAAGAAAATTGCCAAAAAAAAATATCTGAAAAATATCGCTAATGTCTGAAACTTTGGACTATAACTCGATCGAGTTTGCCCTTTTTGGGACCAAACATTTTGCTGGAACAACAAATATTGGTAATAATTTCATTGTTCTATGTGTTTTTTTTTCGAAACTTTATCGTACCTTAAACAGACGGTCAAACTTAGCCAGGCCGTCTTAGAATCTTATAAGAAATCAGAATATATACATTTTATGGTTCGACGACCAATATTTCAATATATCACAAACGGAATGACAAACTTAATATACCCTTCCCCCCCCCCATATTTTTAGTAGAGGGTGTAATAATGGGAGGAATTGAAAACTAATTGAAACCGCTACCACTATTTCTAAAAATGTTTGAGTAGTAGCCAAATCTACGTAAGTACAACATCAGATACTTAAAGCCTTCTTGTGCCAAGCTAAAAAAGTTTTAACAGACAACCCAAACAATTAAGTTTCGCATACACTTTTTTACACAATCTAGTTACAATCTAGTTATCAAAAAACTTATAACAAGAGCCTATTGTAGGGGTTGCAAATTTGTTTATAAGAACTTTTTATGTTCTTCAAAAGTAATACAATAAAATTACAAAAATTTCTATGAATAAGCACGCATTCATATAAACAAACACTTTTTAAATTTAAATCCATATAAAAAAAATATATATATTAAACTAGCTGGTTGTAAAAGTTTAATTAAGTTTTCCCTATAAAGTGGTTTATAAACCACACTACGGTAATTCTACTACAAAAAAATAAAAACAAGCTGTTTTTCCTTTTTTTTTTGTAGTAAACAATTTTTATTTTCTACTTTTTTGTGGTTTTATGATACAAGAATATGATTAAAGTTTGTTTTATAAAATGGGAAAAACAATGAATTTGTTTTTATTAAAGAACACAGATTGTAAACATACGAGTGTTCATAAAACTACAACTACTACAACAAAAACCATTACTACTTATGAGTGTATAAAAATTGGTTTACTGTGGAAAAGTTGCTAAAAAAAAAAAAAAATCTCAAGCTATTCGACAGATTTAGGTCAATTGAATAGAAATAAACCGTTGGATGTGAAGGTGTGTAGCTGATATGCAGGTATCCATGTGTCTAAATATTGAAGTTCTCATATGGAAATAAACATTATTTTACTACAATGATTGGCTGTTTATTCTTTTTTATTATTAAAGGTTTTTCTTGTTTAACTAAATTATAGGTACTATTTATTTACAGGCAATTGAAAAAATAAAATTGATTGAAATGGTATTAAGAAAAATAGTTGAACGATGAACTGCAAATTGTAACACACTTGGGATATTAAAAATTTGAATCCACACCAAGTTAGACACTGCGTTGCATAGCTATAAATACATAAAACTTTTATCAATTTTGTAAGTTAAAGAAAACGTAAAATAATATAAACTACATGTACAGTGACTTACAGCTTTAAATTCAGTATATTTTTTGTCCATAAAATAATAATTAAGAGGCACTTAAACAAGAAATTGATTCAAAGAAAAAATGTTATAATCGAACAAACAAAAATAATTTATTGCAAAAATGTACATTTTAATAAATTTGAAAACAAAAACATAGAAAAGTACTCGTTCTTTCACGTCACCGCTTATTTGAAACAGTCAATTTCTACTGCACTGATAGCTCTATGCAGCATAGTTGGTTTTTCGTTTTTATCTTTTTCTACTTCTATCAATATTTTTAGATGTACTGAGAGTACGATTTTGTAACGTCAAGTGTTAATTTCCAATAAATCAAATGAGTCCGATAGAACAGCAACAAGAATTGGCTTTAAGTCATTTCTAAAATGGCCACCCACGGCAAAAAAATATCAGAAATATTTAACATTAAAGCTTCCACAATCATTTAACGCTTCATCCTTGAAAATCGTGCCCATAACAAAGGCACTAAGGCACCTAATAAAATTTTCAATAGGCATGATAGCAGACACATTTTAAGAAAACTACAGGTAAATCTAAGGATACGAGCTTCACAATCGACCTCCGAAGTTGAAACTGACCTGGGCAAACAATGTTGTATTAAAACTGTCAAGCCTTGCTTCAATATGATTTTCAAAGCAGAGTTGCACGCAAGAAACTGTTTACAAACCCCAACAACAGACTTTGCAACCTAAATTTTGCCAAAGAACATTTTTCTGCATTTTGGAATTTGCTCATCTACACCGATGAATCTAAGTTTAACATATTCGGTTTAATGACGTATCGTGTGTTTCTGTACCATTCTGTATTTGGTTTCCGCCAAACATACGATATGCAACACCAAAGAAAATGTAAAGGCAACAGTGAAGCAAGGAGGTGACAGTGTCATGGTTTGCGTTTGTATGTCAGCTGCTGGTATTGGGAATTTAATATTTGTTGATACAACCATCGACAAGTTTAAGTGCCTTCAGATTCTAAAGGACAACTTGCTGGAAAGCGCACACAAAATGGGTATAAGATCAGATTTTCGATCCGCTTTTGTGCAAACGCAGTTAATAAATAACTACCCACATTTGATGACACCGCCATCCCAGTGATCAGAACTGAAGGTTATCGAAAATTAATATGTCAATTTTATAATTAATTTTAAGGAAACGCAAAATTTTGATCATTAGCCAAAAACTGATCGCTTCTATGGCAAATTGTATTAAATCTGTTGTAAATAATAATTGCTATCACAACAAATAATTTCAAGTTTTCGAAACTCATACTTGCCTGCATAAAATAAGCGGTGACATGAAACAAAAACGAGCAGTATTTTGCCTTTGTAGTTTTAATATATTAAAATGTACATTTTTGCAATAAATTGTTTCTGCTTGTTAGACTATAAATTTTTTTATTAAATAACATCAATTTCTTTTTTGAGTTCCAGTTAGTTTTCTTTTTATGGTGCTTTGAAGACAAACAAAAAATGTACTACCTAAAATATGCTGTGAGCCACTGTATAATTTTCAATTTCGTATTTATACAAAGACCGAAAATAACGCGTCCACTTTAAATTTAGTGGTAAATTGGCACCATTTACTATTTAAAATTTGTTTTTTGTTTTATATCACTGAGAGAGTGATTTATAAGAGAACATTTTAGGTTTGTGGTTGAGAGAAACAGAAAAGAAAGTAACGGAAATAATCACGATGAGTAATTTGTAATTAAATTTTTTTCGTAAAGATCAGGTCATAACCTTTATTTCTGAATTTTAAAAATAAATGAGAAAAGCTCATTTGATGCAAATCAATGATGCCTGAATATACAAATGATAAATAATTGCATGTAAAATATAAAATTTCACAAAAAATCTAAAGTTTTACAAACTTAAAGTTTAGAAAAATCCTAAATTTTACTACATAAAAATTACATAATCAAAAAATTAACATAAATTTTACAAAAATTCGAAAAATTCTAGAATTTTGTAAAAAAAAAAATAAAATTTTTCATATAATAAATTAAAAAAAAAATCACAATTGACTTGAAGTAAACAATTGAAATTGAAAAAATATTCGTATAGTATGTAAATAAAAAAGAAAGAATGTTAACAATCATAACTGGAATAGTTTGTCGCTCACCAAGGCATTAAAAAACAACAAAAAATCTATAAAGGTCATACCAAACCATGTAAAAAAATCATTTTATAACAATTATTTTAAGTGATTTATTTTTAAAAACAAATTATAAATTACAATTTGGATTTTTGAGTCTATAACAAAAAAAATGTATCTACTATTTTAAACTATTATTACTTTTTTAAAATTTAACTTCTTTTTATTGGTTTGTGACTTTTTTACACGATAAACTATTGCATAAACTTAAGGGATAAATAACTCACACTTGCCACAAGTTGTTAGTTTTCGTTTCGTAATACGAGTACTAACCATTTCACAGTGCAAAATCAAGCCAATATTCAAATACATTTTACTTTAAATGATTATGTTTTGCGTTACGATTTTATTGTCGCAAATGAGTTTAATCTACTCTACTTATCATCTAAAAATATAATCATCTTTATTTTGATACCTTTGATTATTTTTAGCATTTCTTTTAACGATACGTAATACATGCTACATATATCAGGTTGCAGATAATCTATTTTATTATTTATAAGTTTAATAATATTGCTAAAAGTACACAAACAAAATACTTAAAAAAAAAATCCCACACACACATATTGATTACAGTTGCAGAAATAAATTTTAATAACACATGTTTCTATTTGAAAGTCAGTGTACGTAGGAGTTTGGATTTCAAGAGCAAACAAATTATATTTTTATAAATACATATGTACGAGGTCTGATCAAAACATTTTCAATTTTATTTTTTTTTTATTTATTCATCAATAACTATCTTGTCCCCCTCAGATATAATACACTTATGCCAGCCTTTTTTCCAATCCTCGAAACACTTCTGAAACGCGCTTTTTGGTATCGCCAACAGCTCCTGTTTCGATTTTTCTTATATCTCCTCAATTGTAGTAAAACACTTTCCTTTCATCGGTATCTTCAGTTTTGGGAAGAGGAAAATGTCAGCGGAGGCCAAGTCCGGTGGTTGAGGCATGACAACGCTTTTGTCGTCGATGTGTGAGCTAATGCGTTATCATGGTGCAAAATCCGTGATTGGGTTTTTCACAATTCTGTGCGTTTTTGACGAATTGCTTCATAACTCCAAGGTTGTATTCATCATTGACCGTACGACCTCGTGGCAAGAATTCATTATGCAGCACGCCATAGTAGCCGAAGAAAACAGTGAGCAAAACCTTTACATTTGACCGAACTTGACGTGCTTTCTTCGGTCTTGGCCCTTCTGGACGTTTCCATTGGGATGATTGGGCTTTTTTTTCAATGTTATACACCCATGATTCGTCAGCAGTTATGACCTTTTTAAGGAAATCTGGATCGTCGTTGACGATGTTCAACAGTTCCTGGGCAATGTCCATGCGACATTGTTTTTGCTCAAAATTTAGCAATTTTGGAACAATCTTTGCTGCCATACGTTTTATGCCGAAAACATACCGTAAAAATTGCTTGGCATGAGCCGAACGATATTACAACGACGATTATCCAAAATCATTTTCTTCACTGCTTCAATGTTTTCATTGGTTGTTGACGTGCTCGGACAACCATGTCATTGACATCTTCTCAGCCTTCCTTAAACCGATTATACCACAATTGAACTTGTGTTCTACTCATAGTAGACTCGCCAAATGCCACAGTCAACATTTCAAATGTTTCTTTGATCCATTGATTCGAATAGTAAAGAACAAAAACAAACTGACAATCCAAAATGGTTGATATTACCAATATATATAACAGATATGCGTACCAACATAACAGAAAAAAAAATGCGAAAATCGAACATCGTAACTTACGAAATTTGAAAATAACGTTTATTTTTGAACAAACCTCGTATCTGAGTATTTATTTATATAAAATACTACTAGCAATACGCTTGAAGTACCAACGAAGGTTGCTACTTAATGTTTATTTTCCAACATCTAAATCAAATACTGCACAATAATCACACTGACCACAACTTCTCTAATTTTGATTATAGCTGTAATTCAAACATTGAGATAGTCGGGAAAACTATTTAACAAAATAAAGACTTTTCCACAAATTACAGTCAAAGAAATGCTCTCATTAAATTTACTATATAAATAAGTATCTGTAATAGGGTATCTGTATTACAACATCATCCTAACAGTTTTTATTTTATTTTTTCATAAGCCATCATTTATGTATGTTGTATAAAAAAATTCTCATAAAAATGACAAAGTATTTGTATAAATATTTTATGAACACAACTTTTTGTTCTGCAAGTATAAACTTTTATATATTTTGCCCAGTTTTTACACTTTTGTTTTAGGTATAAGATTAATGAGGCTGCCTGTATATAAAAATAGTTTTTTATCCATTTCAGTCAGCAGACAGATGTGAATTATATATATATTTTTTTAAAACTTAATTGATGTTTTAATAATAAGGATTTTATTATGGTACATTAAATTTTAATGGCTTTTACAGACAGTAAGTTAAAATAAATATTGTATATAAAAATCTTAAGCGAGTTCAAACACTCTTGTGTAATTGTCACACTTCACACATATGGTTCAAACAAAATTGTTGTTGTCAGTCCGTAGCACGTTTTTAATGCACCCATCTCGTTTCAAGCATCAAATAAAAAAGATTGCACAAGAAATGCAAACAAAATTTCCTCTCTCTGCGCATGACGTCACAGGTTATTTTTCCGTATTATCAACATGTAAAAAATAACATTTGTTAAACAATATTTAAAAAACAAATTAATTTTTCGTAAATTTTTTGATTTAAAATAAAACATTTAATTATTTGCTACCCAGCAAAAACTTTACTTACATGCTTAGTTTTAATGACTTTCATAAATTATTACTTCGTAGCTTTATTCAACACTTTTTGTATTACTAATTACATATTAAAGAATTACTTTAAAAGTTATAATTATAAAATACAAATAATCTAATTCAATTCAAATAAATAGATTTAAAGAATTTAGTCCGTTTTCACACGTTAAAATTCTAACTCTTCAAGGCATATATTTCAATTTTCTTATTGTTTTCTCCTTATATTTTCTTTGTCTTTTCTACGTGAAGTTGATTTGCATGAAAAAGCAGAAACTAAAAGTAGAAAGCACGAAAATTGTAGATACGCGTGTGAACGAAAAAGAATTGAACAACAACTGATCAGCTAAAACTGCCACGTGTAAAACAGCACTTAATATATGATTATAAATCTTTATTAATATCATTTTGCAATTATAAAGTTTGCTTATTTTATAGCATTTTTTTTTTGTAATCAGTCTACAACTATATATGTATTTTTATAAAGCTCTTAAGTAAATAAATAAATTATTTTGGGACATTGCAAACAAAAATGAGTACTTTTTGTAGTAGATCTGTAAGTAGTCTATTCGACAGTTTCCTATTACTTTATTTGTAAGCGAAGTTTTTGCTGGGTACTTTATACATATTAATATGTACCAAAAAAAAGTTTACATAAATATTTATGTACATATAAAAACTTAAATTTATATTTTTTTAATATTTTCACAATTAAAAACGGCACACTTCATTTTAAAACTTTTATTACCCAGCAAAAACTTTACTTACATTCTTAATTTTAATGACTTCAAGAATTCATTATTTCATAGCTCTATTCGCCACTTTTTGTATTACTATTTATTTATTAAATTATTACTTATATATATCTTATATACCAGTTATACATATATATACAAAAAGATCATAACTATAAAATACAAAAAATTTACTTCAAATAAATAGATTAGGAGGAGCAGATTGCTTTTACACGTTTCAATTCTAACTCTTCAAGGCATATATTTTTGGGTGAGAAGGGAAAAGAGAATAAATAGTAGTGTGTTTGTCAATACACATCAGAACTACCGAAAATAATGTGTAATGTGTTTTGTTATAACACAACTACCCAACAACAATAACACAAAATTATTTGTTTATATGTATTAACTCTAGCTATTTGACACTACTGACAGACTTCAATGAGACCACACATAAAATAATGAATAAATTGTAATAAAAGACACCGAACTTAAAACACCCAAATATGTCAATACAAGTAAATACAGGAAATTAACTAAATGCATTGCATAAGAAATATTACGATGGATAATATTTCATAAACAAAAATGCAAAACATTTCGGCACTTGAACTAGTACATTGGATACTATTTCATGTAAATAGATTGAATGAAATAAATGTAAAAGATAGAGTGAAAATTACGTAAAAAGTGTTTTCACTCAATAAACCTCTGCATAGGTTAGAGAGAGTAGAACATAATGTAAAATTAAGAATTGTAAATTATCTAATTTAGTATAAATAAGAGAATTATTTCAATAAAGAATCAGAATACTTTGGAAATTCATTCTGTTTAATTCTCAAACTTCTAGCTTAGCAACTTCAACAGTGCTTAGAAGAAGTAAAACGTGCTGTGGCTAAGCATAGCATTATAAACAACTTAGCAAACCTCACTTGATCGAATATTAGAAACACACATACTTTATATAGCGATCCTGCAAATCACAATCCTACCAACTCACAACCTGAAGCGATATTCATAAACATTCTAAGCATTTAGTCTCCTTAAATAGTTAGTAATGTACAAAGCGTTTAAAGCTCAATTGAAGATTATTTAGTCTATACGTCTCTGGTATTCAAAATTTTACATAGACCGAAAATGTTATGCTCGAAGGCAAACATTGGGACAAACATTTATAAATCCAAATGAAGTCAGCGGCTAGCAGTCGATGACAACCATCAAAAAATATTAGTAGCAACACGTGGTATGAAAGCAAAGGAAAATACTGAAGAAGTAGAAATAAAAAATAAGAATGACATATTCCTTGGCCAACACATACAAATTATATGTGGGAAGTTACTAGTTAATTTTCTAAATTTTCTAAACAGAATTGCACAAAAACTGGGCAGCTAAAACCGAAATGTGTGAAACAGCACTTAGTACGAGTATATGATTATAAATCTTTATTAATATCATTTGCAATAAGTTTCCCTAAAATTTATTAACTTTCTTTACTTATATTATAATATTTTGTTGTAATAAGTTTACAACTACACTACGAATTACTTTAGGGACATCTTGAAAAAAAATAAATACTTCTTCTAGTAGATTTGGTAGTAGTCTGGTCGACAATTTCCTATTAGAATTGAACTTAATTTGTAAGCAAAGTTTTTGCTGGTAGTATTCAAATTTATATAAAGTTAAACAATCATACAAATGTTTCTGACTCTCACAGTTTTTGTAAAATATAATGGACCTACACAATGCGTAATCTTTATTATTTGATTCATGATCTCGTTCACTAAGCATTTCACCTTCTACGTTTTCTTTTCACCCGTTCCATAATCAAATTCTGTTCATCATCATGGTCTCTCTTCAATTATCTGTTATACTGTCGCACATTGGGTCAGAATCACAAATTATTTTGAAATAAATCTATCATTTCTAAATGGATACAACTCAATGCGGGAGTAGCCAAGCAGTATATGATTTTAAATTTTTAAGACTGATCCCGCAAACCTCCTCTAGAGTGGAGCGGTGGCTAGTGAAAATACAATATGACATGTAATTTGGTAATCATCCGAGTATTAAGATTTTTATATTGTCTGAAAGTCCTTGGCTAATTGCTCACGTTATAGTATTTGTGATATATTTTTTAAGTTATCGGGCATCTTATCAGCAATATTTTTTTATTAAAAAAAAACACACTTTCTTTAACAACTAATAATGAATTTTTATTTTACTGCAAAACATGTAGACGAAATGTTGCCCCTACGCCATTTCGAATTTGACTTCTCAAATCCGGTATTATTATTATTTATACATAAAGTATTTTACCAGCCCCTAAATAAATGTGAACCATCTCAATTGAGCAGTCTATCGCGTTTCGACCAGCTGTTTAGAAATGGCTGATTCAAAGTTATGAATATGCCTACACTAATTTATTTCTAATGCACTTGCTTTTTTTATATAATTAAAGAGTCATATTAATGATATTATATTAAAAAAAACTACAGTGATCTAAATTCAAACATGTTTTATATTTAATTATTTATTCACATAGAATTTAAACATCAGTTCATTATATAATTTATGCATTTATTACAAACTTCATACTGCTTTTATGCCGAATAACATGCATGTTTAGCATGTCACTTGCATTTATTTAAGAGTAATTTAAAACAATTAAGAGTGCCGAATTTCAAATACCAGTAGCGTCATCTATGAAGACTTTAAACCATTATTTGTTACATTTTATGTTGTTAGCAATATTTATACTGGTTATTTTATTTTGCGGATCCTTTACTTGAGTGCTATCAACTCTTATGAAGCGATTGTCATAAAATATTGTACCCAAATATCTATATATTTGAAATAGATTTTGGCTTTTTGAAACGTCAAAACTGTTACCTTTGTATACTTTGCGGTTATCCTCGAATGGGAGTATGGGAGTCCATGGCCAATTGTGGACTATTTTTGACAAAAGCCAATACACCTAATTCTGTTTTTACACGGACTTTTTTTACACGATTTTGATTTAACACGGTTTAAAAATAAACTAATTTTACTATTCTACACGATTCTATTCCATTTATTACAATGAGTTAATGTGTTGAATTTAATTTTTTGAAATGCCTATGTTCATATCACAAATTTAGGGGAATTCCATTTTTATGGATACAAGCAAATTTACTGGTTAGAGCAATTGTAAATAGCACAAATTTAGTTTTGAGTGCATGCAATAACTAACTATACATGTGTAAAAACACATTGTATATGTGATTTAATATTATAAACCTATAAATAATTGTTCTTAAAACATCATCGTTTTTCACTAATTTCAATAGGTTTTAGAGATAAGGAACCAATCACCTATTTTACATACAATCATACGCGGTTTTTTTACACGAAGTTTCCTGGAACCAATTACCGTGTAAAAACATAATTAGATGTATTATCATTTTCACATCCTTATAACTGATATGTGCAAAATTTCTGTTTGCTATTAATGTTTATGTAGGTTAATGGGTTAATCCGAAGCAGTCCTTATAAGAGAGCAATGACCTGTTATGGACTGTTCAGCATGAAATTATGTATGACGTGAAAATGTGAAAAATTTGTGTTGAATTTTAACTTGATAGTGATGCTTATAAAATATTTATGTGTATTCAAGTGATTTCCGGAAGTGGACTTTATATGGGGGCTACGATGTAATATGGACCGATCGTCATACAACATGACAATTTTTGTATATGTGTTGAATTCCAACTTCATAATGATTTTTATGAGAGATTTATGCGTAGTTAAGTAATTTTAGGAAGTGGACTTTATTTGAGAGCTACTGTCAAATTGGGACCGATAATCATGATCATGATCTGGTACGACAATTTATTTTTTTAAATGATTTTTGGAGGTGCTCTTCATATCGGGCTCTGACCGTTGCAAACAAAATATCATTTTGAGATTACACTTTGTATGAAACTTATTTTTGGAAAATTTTGTATGGATCCTGCTTTTCTATGTATAGACATTTATGTACCGTAATGCCCTATTCCGGGAAGACATTTGTTTGGGGAATATGAGAGGCCGTACACCGCTTCTGACCACATTTAACAAGACTTGTTCAACTATAATAAAAACAAGTAAGAGTGCTATATTCGGCTATAAATATTTGTAAAAGTAGTATAAAAGGTACGAATTTTAATCAGCACAATTTGAATTTGTTTTTATTTAAAATTATAAATGATTTCTATTTTGTAATTTATATGTATAAATAAATTTACAGAGTAAGAAAAAATAATTTTCAACAATGTATAAAAAAAAATTTATATACGAATAACTTTGTTCAATCTTACTGTCAAGCATCTCATGATTCATTGTTATAACTATTCAAATCTAACTATAATTTAACTGTTCATTTATATTTCTGACCAAATCTTGACGTTTTATATGAAGAATTAAAAATAAATAAAATCTTTATTATCTTAGTGAATAAGCTTTCAATTGAGAAAAGATCGAGTATCTGTGTTCACTTATATTTCTGATAAAATATTGATTCTTATTACAAAAAATTCAAAATATAAAAAATCTTTAGTATCTTGATAGTATCTTGGTAAATAAGTGTTTTATTGAGAAGAGGAACCGAATTTGGTATCAACTATATTTCTGACAAAATATCGATTTTTTTATATGAAAAGTTCAACTAACTAGAATAACTAGAATCGTGAATATCTTGGCAAAGAACCTTTTAATTCCTGCCAAACCTAGAGTTTTTATATGAAATGTTCAAAAAAAAACACTAGAATCTTTAATAACTTGGTAAATAACTCTTAAATATTGTTTGCCACATAATTCTGTTTTGTAGAACCAAATTTAATTTGAACAAACTTTCTATATCCATTCAACTATAATGTAATTTATAATTCCTCTTACACAAAGAAATCTACATTACATATATGTACATACATGCACATACATTGTCCTTAATCCTTGTTATTTATTTTTTTTGTTTTCTACAAAAACACTAACATGTACAATGTACATTGTACATACATATGTCAGTGTGAATGTACATGCCTCTTGCTATAGAATATTGTCACTCATATAA
This sequence comes from Bellardia bayeri, assembly GCA_950370525.1. NCBI lineage: Eukaryota > Metazoa > Arthropoda > Insecta > Diptera > Calliphoridae > Bellardia > Bellardia bayeri. The sequence goes on along the minus strand of OX493267.1, from coordinate 72,360,072 downwards.
ATATATTTTATAAAGGGTGTTTTTTTAGATGTATAGAACTTTAAGTTTGCAACACTTTCAGCTGCCAGCTGTCAAATAGAGTTATGTTTAGTTTAGTTTGGCATTTCAACATGAATAGACTGACACGTGAACAAAGCTTTTAAATTGTGCAAATTTATTTTGAAACTCTCGGTTCCGTGTTTTATTTAGATGCATAGAACTTTGAAATGGAATAAAACAAAGATGATTTTTTTAAACACACATGAAATATAGTTCTGGCATTATTATTTAAATATGACTTTTGGCATATGACTGGCTTGGACGTAGTCTAATCTGGAGGTCCAATTTTCGATGATTTTTTTCCAACATTTGTGGCCGTATATCGGCAATAACGCGGCGTATGTTGTCCTACGATTGGCAACCATTTCGGTCTTATTTGAATAGACTAGGGACCTCAAACATAAATAGTTGACAGCTAACTGCTGCCAGTAGAAAAACTGTTGCCAACATAAAGTTCTATACATCTAAAACAAACACCCTTTATAAAATATATTTCTGTTATTTTAACAAATACTTGTTTTATAATATTATTATTTTTTAAACTAAATTACAGACACATATGTATGTTTTTAAATACATGCTAAGCTCCCAAGAAAAGCCAAACTATTTTCATAATAAAAATTATTAATAGACAAGGAGTTAGTTTGCCAATTGTAAAATAAAAGTTTAGTCTTTGTGTAGTTTTTTTTTAATTAAATTAATGTTATAAACAAAATATTGTTCATTTGAATCCTTTCAGAAAAAAAAGAAAAGAATTTATGAGAGGATACAATACTGTCATCGTCGTTGTTGATTAATTGAAAGGAAAGTTTCTTTTTTGTATAAACGTAATTTGTAAAAGACATTTCAGAATTTCATAAATATTACAAGCTATACTTTTAGTTATAATCAACTAAAAAAAAATACTCTAGAGAAAATAATAAAGGGTGCCTTGAAGTGTGTTGGAAAATATTTCTTCTAAACTATCAGTTAATATTATACATTTTCTAACTATTTATTTGCCAAGAAATCAAATCTTTATTCACTGTGTTTCTTATTTAGAATTATTAAACAGACTCTAGATCCTTGAATAGAGAGTGTGATTCTAAGTTGTTCGGTATACTTAAAGGTGGGTGTTGGACCTATTTTTACGGGCGTTACAATCGTCAGCCCAAATCAAATTTACACAGTTAATGTCCCCACTATGGTGGTGCAGGGTATAACAACTTAAACAAGTAAACACTTAACTGTATTAGTTAAACTACTAATGGCCGAATTCACAGTCTTTAGTTAGCTAATAACAAAAGCTTAACGATTCTAGAAAATGTTTTCTGCAATTTATTTTATGTTTAATATTTGACAAAATAATTTTTAAATCAAAACTAAAAGCATCAAGTTCTAAGAAAATGTGCAGACGAATCAAATACATCCCTGATGTACTCAATTTTTCAACATTCAAAAACTTTGGGGAATGATATTATTTTATTTGTTTAGTTCAAGCTCCGCTAATTTGTAAAACACTTTCATCATGTTTTGACATACTCTCCACTAATTTTTAAATTAATTAATTTTTCAATCATCTCTCATTCGCTGCCAAAGCTTTTCCATTTATTTTCTCAACTGCCTTTTCACAATTGACATTTTGCTGGCCACTACATTAAAGAATAATTCCGCTCTCTAAGCCATTATTTAATGATGCTGGAAATATGATATGGGTCACAGGTGAAAAGTAACTTCATTCACATGATAGATACTCTTAGCGGGTAGATGACTTGGCAATATACACACGTTCTAACTCATTAGTCCTGCGATCTTTGCAGTGATCCGAGGTGCCACCCCTCGTCTAAAGCAATCCCCATAACATAACATTTCTTCCACCAAGCTTTATTTTTTCCTTAACATGGAATTTGATTTGATTTCTATATGCAGCTCAGCTCCAGCAATATCTTTAGCATCGAATTGAAAACAATTAAATTTGGGTTCGACTGAGCAGATTACACATTTCCAGACATTTACTGTTCAATTGTTATGCTTTTTGGCAAACATTAACTGGGCCTTGGCATATTGTATCGACAAAACAGATTTTTTTATACTACTGAGATGTAACGAATTTCACTAAGAGCTCTTTTTGTTGTCCATCAACTTTGCCTATTTCTATAGAAGCATATTTTAGTGTTAAACACTTGTTTTTTTTTTATTTGTCTTATGATAAGACGTGCGCCCGCATTTCCTAAAAGCTTTTTGTAAGCTCTGACTTGTGATTTGGAGATAATAGAATGCCTTTTTTTAACTATTATGACCAATGTTTGACATACCTTAAGCTGTTTAGCTATTAATTGCTAACTAATGTTTACTAAGTCATAAATAAAGCAAATCTAATGGTAAACTTTGATATCTTCGAGCAAATATTTCAAAAGTTACAAGATTAAGCACACGCAAGTTTCTTGTGTGTACTGCATTTGCCGAAAGTTATAATTTTTCATTTTGTATTGTGGATTATTTTGTTTAATACTAAAGCAAAAATAAATGACAAAAAATATTTGTAAATTGTGTTTAATAGTTTTATTTTTATACAATAAAAAGTGCACAAGTCTCATTTGTGCTCCCCACTATAGAATATATATTGAAAATGTTAAAAAAGTAACAAAACTTTTGGTTGTTGCTAAGAATTGTACGTCTCAGGGCCCCAAATGCATGGCTGTCACAGAGAAATCGTTCAGTGGTCATATTTTCTATATCGTTATATATCGTCCAAGAAATAGGATTTTTTGTTTTTAGATATATAGAACTTTAAGTTGGCAGCACTTTTTTAACTGGCGGCCATTTTGTTAACTGTCAAGTCATTCGTTTAGTTTACGCCCATAAGCCCGAAACGATCGACCACTGGTAGGAAAACATTTGGAAAAAAAATCATCAAAAATTGGACCTCCAGATTAAAGTACGTTCGAGCCAGTCATATGCTAGAAGTCATATTTAAATTAAATTATGATGGAAGATTTTCTTTCGAATAAAATAAATTGTATGTAAGAATTAAGCATTTAATGAAACTGAAAATATTTTACTGCTGAATATATTTTTTGACAACCCTTTATTTCCCCAAAGCTTTAGTCAACGAGACACAGTGGGTCTATTTAAAATAGTGTAAAACAAATCTGCAGTTTGTTGTCAAGAACTACAGTACTACTCAGCTTTAAGTTTCCATTGACTATAACTCATTATTTTTCAATATAACATTGAAAAGTTTCAGACAATAGCGTAAAGTTAAGTCGGGTCAAAACTTTACTGAAGAGTGCTGATAGCTAATAATAGCTAATAACGTTAGGGTATTTAAAGTTGAAGAGATGCCAAAAAAGTTGCTCTTTAGTCCCTTTTTCTGCGCAACTTTTGAGCTTGTTGGTGAGAGGGGAAAGAAGAGTGGTCCCCTCTCTCTCTCTCTTTTTCCCCCTCACATTCACAAACTCAAAAGTTGCACAGCAAAAGAGGCAGTGTGTGATTCGGGACTTAGACAACAACTGCATATTTTACATATGTTTCAGGTCGTCCTTATATCGCTGCAACATAAAACGTTGGTCTATGTAGTTGGTTATCAATAACAAGGCAGTTATTAAATTTGTTGAAACGTTTATAGCAACTCCATTCTCATTTTCACTAGGATTTTTTGGAACTGTGAGTTTTTGGAAGCTTTTTAGCAATCAGGAACTTGTACATAATTCACCATGTAAAGGCTCACATTGCAACAACTTCAACAAATGTCAGAAATGTGTAGCTTAATTGGAAAATAATTTTGATTAGCAAGTAATTATGCGATCTAATCTTGCGATAAATATCGCCCTAAAATCAACTACTTTTTTTTAGGTAAATGTGCAATCCAAATATTGATTATTCAATCAAAAATAAAGTTTCTGACATTGAATAAAATTTTAAGTGTTTTATTTTGAATTGAAAAAGATCTCAATGAATCACCCTATATAATATTTGTTTAGAAAACAAATAACTGAATAGAAAAAACAAAATGTCTTAATAAGAACTTTGATAGTATGACTGGATCCTGCGTTTTAGGAATCGATCGAATGGAACATTTCACTTTAAACACAATTAGCATAAGGGCACAGAGCCCCAAAAAATTTCAATGATTGCCATGTATTAAATTTGTATTTGCTATTGCAAACACAAAGTTCTTATGGAAACTTTTTTTGCCAACCACGCTCACTCCGCCTTAGATACGCTGAATTTATCCAAGCACAATTTGCGCAGATTAATAATAGTCGATTATTTGTTATGAGACGTTAAAAGAGAAACTCGTATCGAAAAAAAGAATTAAAAAAGAATCAACATCTGATGCAGAAACGAGGTTGACATCTGTCCTATATTATTTTTGGTTTTATTTGCCAAAACTTACTTTTCTCATAAAATATACAGGCATTCATAGATTATTTTATGCAATGCATGTTTTTATTTTTAAGTCTCCATAAGAATATAACTAATGGAAACTTTAAAAAGGAATTCAAAAGAATAATGTTATTGTCTAACACAGAATATGTATATTAAAACTAAAAAAAAAAACAAAAAATGCTGGTTTTTTACGTCACAGCTTATTTTATGCACAGACGTATGGGTTTCAAAAACTCGAAATTAACGATTTAAGACGATTTAATATTTGGTGTGATAGTATTTATTATTTACAGCAGATTTAAGGTGGCATGGCATAGATGCGACCAAATTTTGGGTATTACTCAGCGAAATACTCAGCCACTCTTTCAGTAGCGTTGATTTTTAAAAATTAACAATAAATGTTCGATAATATTAAGGTCTGGCTACTATGGTGGCGGTGTCATCTAATGTAGGTAGTTATATATTAGCCACGATAATCTGATTTTATACCCAGGTTTCCTACGCTTTCCACCAAGTTTTTCCTCACAATCCGAAGGTACTTGAATTTGTCTATGGCTGTTTCAACAAATGTTATATTCCCAGTACCAGCAGATGACATACAGGCCCAAAGCATAATACTGCCACCCACCTGCTTCATTGTTGGCTTTAAGTTTTTTATGTTGAGTTCTGTATTTGGTTTTCGTCAAACATACGACATGTCACCTGAACGGAATATGTTAAACTGAGATTCATCGGCGATGATGAATGACCGAACTTGAAAATTCAAATTCCTTGCAAATATATTATTTTGCGAAATTTAGCCTACACAGTCTGTGTTTTAGGGTTTATAAACGTGCAACTCTGCTTTTAAAATCATGTTGGGCCAAGACACGAATGACAGTTGTTCAATCGGAATCATTTGAACTATTTTAAATAGACACTTGACGTTACAAAATCGGACTTACAATTCAACAGAAAATATTAATAGAAGTAGTAGACACAAAAACGAAAAACCAACCAAGGTCTGTATTGTGCTATCAGTACTGTAGAAATAATGCATAAAATAAGCTGTGACGTGAATTAGTAGAATTTTTAATTTTTGTTTTTGCAACAAATTATTTCTGTTTGTTAAACCATAACATTTTTTTGACACCAATTTAGTTAGTTAGTTATTTTTATAAAACATTTTGAAAACAAAAAAGGTGCTTTATAAAATAAGTTGTGAGCCACTGTAAATTCTTTATTTTATTTTGTTTTGAAAAACAAAGTTCTTGTTGAAAATTCTATAGATAATTAACATTTATACTATATTTAATATTCAAATACATACATTTATTTAAATCTCGCATTGGTTTCAATTTTCTCCACTGTGCGATTTATCTAATCACTTAGAAAATGTGTGTTGTTACCTTTCAATAAAAATAATTTGTTGTTTCCGCAAATTAAATACTTTTTTTAATCACTCAACCAAATGGCAAATGAAAACCACATTCATATCGAAGGACCCAAGCTTTGGATTTTAATAAAACAACAACTAAACAATAGAACAAAACGTTATAACACCCCCGCCGCTCTTCAGAATCTTGACAAATAATAAAAGCAGGAAACATTTCATCATCATTATTATATTTTTTTATTATTTTAGTATTGTAGTTGATGGTTGCTGCTTCGTTTGTTTGCAGTATAGGTTGTTTGATTGTTTGGTTAAATAACTGCTTGAATGGGCTGATATTGTTCTTTCGTTAGTTAGTTCGTTCGTTTGTTCGTTTTCTGGTTACCTGGCCAGAGTAAGCAATTCAAAACTAAATTCCATCTAACTAAACAATACACACTTTTCTAACCAAGTTATTTTAATTTCATTTTAACATCATAGTCTATATTTCTCTTTTGTTATGTTTTGTTGAATTGTGTTTTATAAACTCAAGGTTGTTGTAAATAGAAAAAACGAACAAAATTATGAATAATAATTCAAAAAGTAAATTAAAATTTTAATGCAATAAAATGCTGCTTGAATAATATGAATGAACAAGAATGTATCAAGGTCTAGAAAGAAAACAATTATGATTTGTTGAAATCTATTCTACTGAATATATATATTTTTCTTTATTTTGCAAACACAAATGAGCACTGGATTATGAATGGAATAGGTATGAGTTATTAGAATCTAGAGGAAAAGTTCAAAGGCTTTAATTCAGCTCAGATCCTTGAACTATACCAAACAATAGTATGCATTTTTTCTAGTCCAACAATCGTTAAAAAAAAATAAATATTATTTGCTTTTGCAAAATAAGGTATTGCCCTCAAATAATTGAGCCAATTATCAATTTATTTTTTTCCACTCAATGGCCACATTAAAATGCATTATCGCGCACGACTTGCATGAATTTCTGCTACAACAAGTTGCTACAATCTAAATTTATTCATTTATTTATTTCCTCCTGTTGTGATTTCAATCTCTAAAAGTCTATAAATCTTTATACTTAATATCGTCAATGCAAAAGTTCTGCATGCTGTATGTGCAACAATGTAAATTAAGTTAAATTCGAAACTACTCTATTCTATTCTTAGTTAAATGCTGTGACACACTTGTTAAATGTCTCTGGCAAGATGTGCATAAATGTTTGGGAAATTTAAATGCAAATATACTAAGTAGTAAGTGAAAGTAAACATTATCATACTTGCTGTGTACGAGTTTCATACAATATGTTTGAACAATAAGGGAAACAAAACTACTAAACTATAGTTCTATATATTGAAAATTAAATCACAACCAGTACGACTATGTTATAATCCGATGACAATGAGATACCGTACATCAAGGGTGCCGCAATATAATGAAAAATAACAAAGACAACTAACTAGCAAAACCTACTGCAACAATTTCAAATGATAAGAGCTTAAACTTAAGTTTAGCGATCGTAAATTTAGTGCATTACTATTGATAATATTTAAAATGTATTTAAGAAATTTTCAATTATGTTTGAAATATACAGTGGCTCACAGCTTATTTTATGTACAGGATTTTTTATTTGTTTTCAAAGCTCCATAAAAATAAAACTAACAAGAACATAAAACAGAAATTGGTGTCATTTAAAAACAAAAATATTATACAAACATTTGACCTGAATTAGCCTGAAGGAAACTCCTTAAAAAATTACAAAAATATTATAGTCTAACAAACAAACATAATTTATAGCAAAAATCTACATTTTATTATATTAGAAAGAAATGCTCTTTTTTCATATCACAGCTTATTTTATGCAGACAATTTCTTGCCAAGTGTGACCTAAAGACATTTTTTATTTTTATAAAAATGTTCTCTTAAATAAAACAAATCTAGTTATTAAGTTCCTGTTAGTTTTCTTTTCATGAAGCTTTTAAAACAAACATAATGCACTGCACTAAATACGCTTTGAGCCACTGTACGTGTGTGTTAAATCAAAAAAAAAAAATGTTTTGTATTAAAAAAAATATATATTTATAAATAACGACTATTTCGATATCAAATAGGAATAAATAAGTATTAAAGTTTGCTGTTTTGCTTCAATAACTTTAAAACTACTGGTTTGCTTACCTACACAATGTAGGGTATCCTTTTATATTATTTATTCCATCTTTATTGAGTTTTCTTTTTTCCCAAACTATAAGCGATTATATTTTTATTCTCTCCACATCTGATTTACATAATTTATACCCAACACATGTGGGTAAAAATATCAACAAGATAAAGTGCAAACACATGAAAGTTTTTACATATTTTACAAAACTAACAATAAGTGTTGAAATTTTTGTCATTTTTACACAATAATTTAAAAATATATAGCTTTAACTGCGAAATAAATTCTAATGAAATAGAGTGGCTAATTTTTTTTATAATTTGGCGCAGGAAAATTAGTGAAATATTGAGCATTCAATAATTAATAACTTTTAATTTTTTTTGTAAAGAGAAGTAACACTCAGGCAATTAATATGCCTAAATATTAATTAATTAATTGTGCTACTTTCTTTGGAAAGCGGTATGGTAGGAGAAGCATAGGTGGTGAAAGGAGAGATAAGCTTTTCACATGACAACACTATAATTACGCAGTATGTTTATTAGTAGTACAGTATTTCACCGCCTCTGGTTTTAAGTAGGCGCATTGAACAAAGCTTGACTTATAGCCATTATTTAAATATTTTGCTTTGGTGGCATTTTAATTGAAATCGGCTGGGAATCAAACCCAGGACACGAATACCAACTCATGCCTAGTGATCAAACACGCTAATCAATTAAGCAACAGCACCCTCAAGCTACTGATCCGAGATTTTCACATTTATTGCGCATATATTTTAACTAAATTATCATCAATGTCATTCGTCATCCAGCAATGTTTTACGGATCTAAAATAACATGACTGTCTTCTGAGCTAACATTTTTAATAATATTGATTTATTGGATACATAACTTAAAACTGTATGAATTATAACATATGTAGTATGTTTGGAATGCGGTTATTGACTTTAGTAACTATATTATATGTGTATATTGGATGTAGTGCATCAAAGAAGTGACAAATGTCTGGCCAAATCTTTTCATTGTGTTGCTATCACTGTTTATAATTCTAAGGCAGAAAGTTTTTTCCATGCCGCCACTTTTATTTTCACCACAAAAATCCAAATTGTTTGCATAATTTGTTATTAGTCGTTTATTTTTCAGACAGTTGCTCAAAAACTTTATCCACTTTCTGTGTAAACCGAAATTTAATCTTTTTAAAAATCACTAAGATACGAACCAATTGGTATTTGCTAGCAAAGTTTTAAAAATTTCATTATAAGAATAAATAATAGTTATACTCTAATTTTTCTAATATGTTTCTTTGTTTATCACAAAATGTAATTATAGTTATGCAACACTAACAACATATTAATGCACAATTTCTCTCTTTAATTAACCCGAATTCTTTCCGGTTTAAAAATAGGCGTCCAATTAATTACCCGAATAGAATTAACCCGAGTTCTTTCGTTTTTAGATATAGGCGTCCAATTAATATAATACTTCAAGCATTTTGTACGTAAACATCTAACAGCCAAGAAAATAATACCCACCACTAGCAAACTATCTTCTAGAGGTTTGATGTAAAAATCATTTATCCCACATTCTTTCTTCAAAATATCCAAAATTTCTGCAACGCTAAGAAACCAACAACCAAATAATATTCAAAAATAAGAATGCATTCATTTCATCATAAAAGATTGACAGAAAACTATTTCGTTTACATTCTTTTGTTTCATAAGACTCTAGTTGAAATATCCCTGTTTGTTGTTGTTTTAGTTGTCGATAAATTTCTATAAAAATTCACAAATTTACTTCATTTGAAAATTTTACATGCAATAATATTTACACACTTCTACGAACTCGTATGTAAATATGTAAATATGTATGGATTTCTCAATACATTTATAAAGAGTCGTTAACACAAACCATCACTTGAATATTCTTACATACTTGTGACAGTTACGCAATGACCTAGTTTCTGTCATAAATATTTTATACATGTAATTGTATGGGCATGAATATATGAACGTGTGTGAAATAGTTATTTTACCTAAACTTCGATTGACAGAAATTGTATATTTTTGCATTCATATTTTTTTTTTAAATTTGTATTTCTCTTTCCTGTGTCAATATTGCAATTACAATACTCAAATCAAACATGTAAAATTTATATTTGAACTGATTTTATTTTTATACCCTCCACCACAAAGAGTGGTGAATGAGGGTATAATAAGTTTGTCATTCCGTGTGAAACTTTTTTAGTATTTATCTGAGACCCAACAAAGAATATATTTTCTTGATCCTTATGAGATTTTAAGTCGATTGAGCCATGTCCGTCTGTCTGTACGTACGTCTGTCTGTCCTTCTGTGTAAAACACTCTCACGCCCAAACTATAGAACATAACTAAACGAAATTTCCAGAAAAATATTTCTTATTTTGCAGGTAACTTCGGTATTGAAAATACCAGACTAAAATATAAGACAACCTCCTTAAAAATTTGATATGTTTTATTAATTTTATTGCAATATATTTAAATATATTGCAGATAATACCATGAAATTTTGTATATGTAATTTGTGTGATAATAGAAAAAAGTGTAAGGAAAATAGTAAGAATAGCTTCATAATTTCTCATAGCCCCAATACAAAAATATTGCCGAAATATTGCTCAATAATTCATAAATGCCTATAAAATTGGAATATCGATACAAAATTCAGCAAAAATAAGTTTCATGCAAAAAGAAATCGCAATATGAAATTTGTTTTGTCCATGTTTGACAAAGTCCACTTCTAAAATTCACTTAAATATGTATAAAACTGTTATAAATAATAAAAAAGGTTAAAATTCGAAACAAATAATCATTTTAGGTAAATAAATTGTTATACTAAATTTCATAGTGGTTGACCCATAAATGGTCATAGCTCTCATTAAGGACAACATCCGAAAAAGCCATTGATCTTTATATATATCTTATAAATATCGGTACCGACTTAAAACTTTGTACAGATTATTTACATATACACAAAAATCATTCTAAATAATTTTGTGAATTTCGGTCCATATTTGACCGTATCCCCCATATAAAGACATCTTTCGAAAATCACTTTTATACTTATAATTCTCTTATAAATAATGGTACCCATCCGAAATTTTAAACGGATCATTCACATGTATGCTAAAATCAAACTGCTGGATTTTGAGAATATCGGTCCATATTTGACTATATCTCCTATATAAGGTCCACTTCCAAAAATTCACGTTAATACTAATATGTATCCTTAATATACCGTTATTACGTTGAAATTCGACTTCAGCTATCCTCATATGCATAAAATTCACTGTTCCCATGATTTGTCATAGCTGCCATATAAGAACCATTTTCGAAAAATAATTTAGCCCTCAAAAATGTCTAATAAATATTGATGTCGACCCAACTTTTACACAGATGAGAAATTTTAATCCAGAAATCATACTAATATCAGTTATACCGAAATTATGCTACAGGATTTTGGCAATAGCTTCCGAATTAACTCCACTTCTGAGCACACCATTCAACCATACAACTCTTGTAAATAATGTTATTGAGATGGATTTCAACCATATCACATTACTGGATACTGGATTTAGAAGCTATAAGTCTATAATTGGTCCACTTCTATTATGCCACCCATAAATCTCTTGTAATAATTTGGTCTCAATAATTCATACAAAAAAGCCTCACCTTATATCTTTCCCTTTTTTATACACTCGTTTATACTCTGTTTGTTAAATTACACTCAAGATTATTATATATATCAGACAAAATCTGTAAATTATGGTAAGAATTGGTAATTAAGTCAATAAAAAATGGTGAAAATTAGACAAAGTTTCAAAATATTTAACATAAATTATGTTGGTCGTAAAATTGTCTTTCAAACAATATATCAAATACTAATAAAATTTTCACTAAGACTGAATAAAAAAACACGGAATAAGGAATATAACCAGTATAGTTTTTGTATTTCTTATAACGTTCAGGTGGAGGGTATTAAAGATTCGGCACAGCCGAATATTGCACTCTAACTTGTTTTTTTTTTTTTTTTTGGAATTTTATTTATTTTTTAATCTGTTGTTTTTTTGTTGTGGAAAAAAGAACTGCAACTGAATGACAAACTCATAAAATTATTCAAATTCCAATGAATACAAGCTATGCTTGGTCATACATACAGTGGGTCACAGCTTATTTTATGCAGTGCATTTTTTTCCAAGCTTCATAAAATGAAAACTAACAGGAATTTAAAAAAGTTGGATTTCATTTAAAAAAGTTTAAAGTACAACAACAAACAATAATAATTTATTGCAAAAATTTACATTTTAATATATTAGAAATAAGAATACAAAAACCCTTGTTTTTTCACGTCACAGCTTATTTTATGCAGGCACGTATGGGTGAAATTAAAACTGGATTTACTGTGAAAGCCTTTATTATCTACAACAGATTTAAGGCGATTTGGCATATATGTTACCAGTTTCTGGGTAATACTCGGCTAAATATACGACGACTACGTCGCTTTTTTAAATCATCCATATTTATGCTGATTTCCAAAATTTATTACCATTTTTCAATAACATTAAAATCTGGCGTCTGGGGTAATGTGAATTCAGTAGCCACGTTTAAACAATTTGTGCTTTGAATCGTTATGCTAAAAAAAATCAAAATCTGCTATTATAAGCAGGTTCTCTACGCTTTTCAATAAGTTGTCCTTCAAAATCTGAAGGTACTTAAACTTATCTATGATTGTTTCAACAAACATTAAATTCGCAGTTCCAGCAACTGATATAGAGGCCATGACACTGCCACCAAAATGCCTACTGTTGCCTTTAGATTTTCTTTGTTGAGTTCTGTATTTGTTTTCCGCCAAACAAACGACATGCCAATTAAACCGAATATGTTAAATTTAGATTCATCGGTTAAGATGACCGAATTTTTCTTTGGCAAAATTTACCCTGCACAGTATTTTTTTTTTTGGGTTTATGAACGGTTTCTTGCGTGCAACACCGGTATTTTTTTTTTAAACAAACACAAACTGAAAAGCTTTTTGGCTTGTCTGCAGAAAACACCCAGAGTCTTTAGCGGTAATCGAACCCGCAACCCTCTGACTGATAGTCCGGCACACTATCGCCTAGTCTATCGGGGCACCAAAGTCACGTTGGCAGAAGACACGATGTGACCACTTAGAAAATAATTTAAAACCAATTCTCGTTGTTCTTTCGAACTCACTAGAACTATTGCAATTTGACACTTGACGATACAAAATCGGACCCACAATTCAACAGAAAATATTGATAAAAGTAGAAAAAGAAAAACTAACAAACGCTGTATTGCGCTTTCAGTAAAGACGGTATGTATTTCGCAGTGTGCTTGTCAAATTGTCCATTGCAAAATACATACACATCGTGTAAAAGCAAATGTCAGACTGCATTAACATTGTAAAATTTTCAATTAGTGCATATTCTATTTTTATCTGACAAAGGATCTGCCATCAACTGTTTTGCAAGTCAATTGTTTATGGCGCCAAAAAAATAGGGTTTGTGATTCAGCAAATTTATATTTAAAAAAAAAAATTATATTAAATAAAACAATAAATTTTTATTGAAATATTTATTGAAAACACGTATTTAAACATATTAATTTTTAGTTGCATAACTTAAATACAACAGTTTTCCTTCTTAGTTTTTTTATTTTATAGAAGCCATTGTTGCAAGTTGCAACAATTTCATTTTTTTAATCCATTTTTTCAAACTATATTTGCAAGTACACAAAACTTCCGCAAAAGTTATCATAACAAAAACAGCTGACAAAAACAGATTTTTACCTTTAAATGATACCAATTTCTTTTTTAAGTTCCTGTTAGTTTTTTAATAAAGCTAAAGAAACAAAAAAATTCACTGCATAAGCTGTGCGCCACTGTATGTATCATGCATATACTGCATTTGTATGTATGTAAGTAAGTGTGTCAATTTATTCTTAAACAAAAAAAATATAAACGGAAAGCTGTAGTAATATTTATGTATTAAATATTTAAAACTATAAATTGCACAAAATTGTTGAAATAATTTGCACTTGAATCAGTGTCATTTCATTTAACACAAAAATACTGCATTTAAAAAGAAAATTCAAAGTTAAGCATTTTTTAAATTCATTACATATGAAATTGATTGCTATTTTTATATATTTCTATATGTTCATACAAATGTACATACATATATTTGTTGAAATATTTATTCATCTATAAAAATGTTTCTTAAAAAAATCCTTAAAAATATGCTTTATTTATATTTTACGTATTTATTATTTTCCTAGTAATTGCTTTTGATTTTAACAGCTTCGCAGTTGCCATTTCTTTGAATCGCCAAAACTTTCTGTTCTGTCAAGCATAAATCTGGTTTGAAAGTATATGGCCATAACTACACATAACTAACTGAGTTGAAGTGAAGTGCACTGATTGCTGACATTTTTATTTTGAGGTTTGTGTTGAACAAGTGAATTTTGATTTGCATTGAATGCCAATGTTATCCCTAAGGTTTCTTTAAGCAAGGGCATACATATATTGGTGGTATTCAACAGTTTTTGAGCAGAAAATTGGAAAGAGCGTTAAATTAAGAAACATTTTACTATATCGGGTTTTTCAATAACAGCGCTACAAAATTTTTTTTTAAATAAAACAAATCACTGAAATTCTTTATTCTTGTGCAAGTACGTTCGACGCCATTATATATAGAACTCGATTTCTTTTGCATGGCCACCACGGACACGCTTGCAGAAGTCCAGACGCTGAACCCAATTTTCGACAAGCATAAATCGGCCGATACTGCTGCAATTTCATGGTCGATATTCGTACGAAGTTCATTAATCGTCGCTGGCTTGTTGGCATAGACCATAGACTTGACGTAGCCCCACAAGAAATAGTTAGTCTAACGGCGTCAAATCGCACAACCGAGGAGGCCAATCGACTGGACCATTTCCTGAGATAACACCTTCTCCAAACTTGGTTTCCAATAAATTGATTGTGACATTCGCTGTGTGGCTTGCGGCGCCATCCTGTTGGAACCACATGTCCTACAAGTCCATATCTTCCAATTGAGGCCAAAAATATTCATTGTGCAGTAGCGATTCCCATTCACAGTAACGAGCCGGTCTTGATCATCACGGAAGAAGTACGGCCCAATGACGCCGCCGGCTCATAAACCGCACCAAACCGTAACTTTTTCCAGATGCAACGATGACTCATGGAGTACGTGTGGATTGCTGTCTGACCAATAACGCATATTTTGCTTATTGACGAAGCCATTCAGCCGCCTCATCGCTAAAAATTATTTTTCGATGAAAATCCGAATCATTTTCTAGTTGTTGCTCAGCCCAATTCACGAACATACGACGCTTCTGGTGGTGAAGTGGCTTCAGTTCTTGCGTCAATTTGATCTTATAAGGATGTAGGCCAAGATCTTTTCGCAAAATTTGCCACAACGACGTCACAGAGATGCAGAGATTGAGAACGACGTGTGAGAGGCACATTTGGGCTTTCTTCAACTGAAGCCTCAGCGGCAGCAATATTCACGACACTACGGGCACTTCTTTGTTCACTGGCACGGGAATATTTTGTACTGTGCCAGTGGATACAAATTTTTCCACTAGACGCTCAATTGTTGATCTGGTAGGACGATTATGACGACCATAACTTGAACGTAGCGCTCTTAACATTGAGGCCACTGACTCCGAATTTCGGTAGTAATAGAGTCGGCTATTATAGTCGACACCTGTATGAATGATTGTTGTGGACATTTGTCTGATAAAAATTTTAATTTATAATTGTCAAACCTTTTTATTGCCAATGCAATATTAATTTGAATAAGTTTTATAAAATTCTCGAATTTTCGTATGGATTTTTCACACTTTTTCAAAAGATTTTATTTTCTCTGGATATGCCAGCAAGTTAAATTGACACATTTAGCCATATGGTAATGATTAATATTTATGATTGCATTCGGTATAAAGTTCCTTTTGATGGTCTGGCCAGACCCTTTGGACTCCACAAAATACATAACATATTATCTTAGCGTCACGGATCTCTCGCATTATTTGCTAGCTCTTGTTTAATTTGCCAACAATCTTTATGGAATAATGCCTCCATTTCCTTATATCTAAAAATTATCTCAACTTTTTAAAAAACAATGTTTCGCCTTTAGTAGAGAGAGACATTAGAACTAACGGTGAACTTAATTTTCCAACAGGACAATGATCATCCAAATGATACCTAAAAAATTGTGAAAGAGTAATCATTGTCCAAAAACTTTAGATCAGATATCGCAATCCCTAGACCCCAATCCAATTGACCACCTGTGAGAATGTCGGGAGCGATATTTGAGCGAAGGCATTAATATCTATTTTTCTAGGAAACTAGAGGCTCTAAACCCAAAAGGACAAAAATCTTTGATCAGTTTCATTTCCCAATAAATATCAAAAAAAAAAACGATATTTTCAGTAAAAACATAAATGTCCATTTTTCTAGAAAAATGCTGCCGGATTCTATGTTTAGAAGATTGCCATCAAAAGGGTTGTAAAGGCAAAAGAACTACAAAAATTATATTAAATTCAATGTTTTCAATAATTTTATTATAAGTATATGGTGCTTGCTGTTGTAAAGTGTTGGTTCGAGAACACTCTCCTGGGGAACTTCAGCTCTGCCTTCGTAGTCACTTGTCACATAATCACTGTATTTAATCCTAAATAAGCGATGCCATAAGTAAGACTCTACTAATATGTATATACTAAAAGGCAGTATCTTATGTATTAGACCTTTATGCCAAACTTTATCAAAGGCTTGTGCGACATCTAAAAAGATAGCCGAACAATATTGTTTAAGCTCAACAAATTTCCTTATCTCTCCAGTTAAACGGTTAACTTGCTCTATAGTTCCATGTTGTTATCGGAAACCAAATTAGTGAACAGGGAAATACTTTTTCAAATAGTTTCGAAAAACACGAAAGTCTAAATCTAAATCTAATTGGTCTGTACGAGGATCGTACGATCAAATTCTTTCCTGGCTTTGGCATCAATATTATTTGGGAAATTTTCCAATCTTTTGAAAAAAACGCCAAGTTTTAAGATCGCATTAAATTACACTGTTAGCACAACAATAGCTACATTAGGTAGGTTTTTTATCATGGATGTTGTTATTTGATCATAACTTTCTTGGGTTAATAATGTCTTTTATAGTTTTGTGAATATGTATCTTCTAGACTGAATGTGATAATTCCAGAGTATAATAAACTGATAGGTTTTCGTAATAGACTTTGGCCCTCCACCGGTGGCTTAATATTTTTAGCTGCTAAAGGGTGAAATTTGTTTGTTAAATTTTTAATCCTCTTCTGAAAGAAGGGTCCTTCTTAAGTTTTTACTCTGTTTTGCAGCAGGTCGTCTAAGTTTCCTCTTTTCCAGGAGAAATTTCTCAATGGCTGAGATAAAAATATGTACACTTGGTTTTAAGGGAAATTGGCACTTGGAGTTATCCATGGCCGAAAAACTCAAAGATGTGAAGTTTCTGACATAATTACCGATATCTTTCTTACACTGTATGTAGGGATATGACTGCTGATATATTTTTAATATTTCAACCAATTAGTTTTGAAATTTTCTTTTTACTCTATTAGAATTTTGGGTGTTATTTTTTCCCGTAATAGTTTAAAATTACGGTAGAATAGTCAGAAGATAGGTAGTATGATAATTCCGTAGTAATACGATTTCTATTTATATTTTTTTGATATGGCAAAATCTATAAGATCAGGAGTTTTCCAAGGATCAGAACGCCAGTAAGTAAGTTGCCCAGGGCATATGTAATCCAAACAGTACTTCTGATCAACTAGAGACATGTATAGCTGTATATTTATATTTATTCAAATTAATTCCCTGCTTCCAAATACTCTAATCCCAATATGTATGTATGAATGCATTTAGAAAGCCATTATTTCAAAACCACATATTCAGCCAAACAAATTTGTTATAGTTGGTAAAACACCTTAAGAGAAACTGTATGCATTGATGCAAACTTTTGCTGAATTTTCAAAACACATTTGCACATTGACTGCAAGCACGAATAAGAAATAAGAAACAAAATTCTCAGTATTTGTTAACAACTGTAATTGCCGTTAGCATCTAGAAATCAATTACAATTTAAGTGATAATTTTATTTAAAACAATTTACTGAGTTTACAAAATGAAATTGGTTTCTGTTAGAGATGTCAAACCCGTAGCAAATTCTTTTAGATTTTAATTTGAAAAAGAAAAACGAATACACTTTTGATTGTGGGTTGTTACTGCAATGAACAACATACATATGTGACTATCTCCATGATTCTAATAACGACATTAAAATATACAAATAAAAGGTATTATTTAAGAACTTTGAAGCTAAATTTACATAACTTGCCAACAAATTATATTAAATGCTTTACACACTTCCTGTCTTCTTTTTTTTTGCCAATTTTTAGTTTTATATAAATTTTTTAATTTCAATAAACAACTCACGTCTTTTTTTAACTTCACTTGTTTATTTTCTGTTCGTTTGTTATTTACACAAACAAAATGTTTAAAACTTTCAAGTGTGGTCAATGACCAAATGACCAGCATCTGTAAATTTGACAAAAGTGATGCAGTGCGCACAATGTTTTCCATTTTGCTATATGGAAATTTATTACATGTTTTTCATTTACGAAAATTCTTTGTTATGTTTTGCTTAATTAAATTTATTTTAAAGCCACTACATACCAGATTCTTTAAACAAGACCTTATTTAAAAAAGGTTAATTTAAATATAAAAACCAGAAGCGACAAAAATATGCTGTCAAAATTTGAGATTTGAATAGAAAAATAAAATAATTTGAATTTGCAAATATAACTTAGAAATTAAAAAGGATTATTAAAAAATATATTCATATAGGTTTACCTATGTGATTTTCCAAGCATTTCTGGCAAAACTAAGGATATTTGGGAAAAATTGCATTGTTTTTTTTTTCGATACTCTATTATGCCGTCATGAAAGTCGTATAGACGGAATTACATTTCTAGATCGTGTTAGAATTTTACAAGGACCATAATAAATATAATTTGTGTTTCTAGGACCAATAACTAGATGTGTTACATAGAAAATGACAAACTTAATATAAATCCATCCTTTTTGTGGTGTTTATAAAAAGTAGCTTTAGGAAAAAGCTTCAGTTGTCTTATTTATCATTGCTTGTCCTCAATGGCTCTTGGCAGTTACTTCATTAGTAGTTAAAATTTGTATTGTAGTTTAATTTGTATTTGATAATTTGCAAAAATTGTTTGCCACACACAAATAAGCTAAAATTAATCTAATGTTTTTAAAGTGATAAACAAAACAGATATATACAAATCTAAAGGTAAATTTTGATATTTTTGTGCGTAACTTTTTTCAATTCAATTGATAACAATCTGGGAGGTTTACATAGTTCTTGATGACGTCGACCTGATTTATTCGATTTCTAGCAATTGTAGACTTTCAATAATGGAATAAAACCAAATAATGGTAATAAAGGCATTATTTTATATAACTATTCGAATTCATTGAAAATGGTGCCAAACAATTGCTTTATTTCCTATATGTATTAATCAGACCAAAAGTAACAGCTCCACTTTGATTTTAGCGGTGTTAGAGTGATTTTAAGAGAACAGTTTAGGTTAGTGATGGACAAAAATAGAAAAGAAAGTAACGAAAATAATCATAATGAGTGTTGCATAATTAAGTTTTTTTCATAAAGGTAACTTTTATTTTCGAACTTTAAAAATAAAGGGCAAAAGTTGATTTGGTACAAATCAATGATGCCAAAATATAAAAAATCCTTGGGTACCTTACCTTTCATACAAATCTTATGAAAAACAATTGATTTTGCAACAAAATTTGAAATGCTACAAATGTTTATATACAATACAATAGCAAACTTTGAAAGCTCTGAAAAAGTTTCAAGTACGATGTTTGCCAATTTCTACAAATGAAATTAATTACAAAACCAAAAAGGTACCTGTGTACCTTAGCAGTCAACTAAGGGTTAAGTGTGCCCTTTTTGTAATAATAGCATTTTGATAGATTCTAAACCCACCATACACACGCGATTTAGGCTTACGGATTGCTGGTAGCTTTAGATTTTTTGCACTCATTGACAATGTCAATGTTAGATTTTCATTATTATTTATTATCCATTGTTCAGGATTAAAACAAATACTTATATGCCGACCAATAAAATTTTTCGACAAAATAACTATAGCTACGTTTACAAAACAAATGAGTGGAGAAAAAAGAAGGTTGAGAAAAGCTTATCAAGTGTATGAAGATTTAATGTAAACAATGATTTATATCCATTTGTATTACTAGATACGTCTAGCAATTTTTTCACCATGCTACAAACCAATAAATCTATGAAAACCTTTGTAACATGCTTTTATAGATTTATTGTTAAAATCATATACGAGGGCGGTTCGGAAACTTCTTAGCCTAGAACAGAAAGCGCGGTACAAACAGCAAAAGGTTTTGGAACCAGACAAAATATAGAGACAAGAAAGGGATAGGAATAAAAAGTAAATAAACATAAACACAAATAATTATGTTAGGATGGTAAATAGCTGAAAATTTTTTTGACAATGGACAGAAAATGGAGACTAGGGACATCTTGCATTTTTATGCGAAGTGTTGAGAAAAGAAAAGCTGAAGAAATCTTTCTTTTTCGTTTCGGATGCATTTGGGAAGAAGTAACAGACGCCCGCGGAGAGTACTAGTGGCAAATAAAAATTACATGAAAATGTGTTTTTTTGTTTAATCTTTATTGACTAATAAAAAAAGACTTTTATATTAAGATTTTGGTAATTATTTAAAAATTAAAAATATTTAGCCGGAAGAAGCTACTCAAAGAGTAGCCAAATATTGAAATAAAATCAAAATTTTTTATTAAAAAGATCTAAAGCTTAAATAATTACCAAAATCTTAACAAAAAAAACTTTTATTATAAATCTATTGAAAAAAGGATATTTAAAATAAAAAAAAAATATTTTAAAATAATTTATATACAGCTAGAATTAAAGGCTGTAATAAAACTATTTAAGAGTAAAGTTAAAACAAATAAAAATAAATAAAATTTTAATGAAATCTAAATGAAACTTAAATAAACTTTAAACAAAAATAAATAAGAGAAAAGTTTTTGCTTCTTGATAAATTTTAGTTAGGCTCGAGTTCATTAAATTTAATTTTCATTAAATTATTTTTACTGAAGTTAGGAATTACAACTTGAAAAATTTATTATTAAAAATTTTTGATAATTTTTCTTGACTTAGGATTCGAACCTGGGTTATTGAATTTACATATGTTTCGAGAAATCCCACTTTCTCTCATCAGAATTCTTTGCGTTCTACCACCTACACCACTGCGGTGCCGGTCAGCCAACAGACAAACATCAATCCTTTAACCAGTGTTAGTTCTGGTAGTTCGAAGTTTTTGCTGTAATTATCATTTGTTTATTAATTTCTATTCATAGTTGTTTTTTTCCCTTTTCTTCAGTTTTTTCGTATTCATGTCAAGACTTCGTCTCGAAAACTTGAATACATTTGTTTTTGTTTATTATGTTTTTGTCCACTTTCGTACAACATGTAAACATTATGGCTTGTGCCCTAGCTATTTTTATAGAATAATTATTAATTTCATAATCGAACTGTTAATTTTTACTTCTTGATAAATTTTAGTTAGGCTCGAGTTCATTAAATTTAATTTTCATTAAATTATTTTTACTGAAGTTAGGAATTACAACTTGAAAAATTTATTATTCAAGAATTTTTTAAAGAATACTATTGTAACGTATTGGAACAATTGGCAAATTGGAATGCATTTTCTACCCGGCCAATTGTTCCAATACGTTACAATAGTATTCTTTAAAAAATTCTTGAACTACTAGCCTGAACAAAAACTTTTCTCTTAAAAATAAAAATATTAGTTCAATTCCTTCTCTAATTAATAAAAAATAAATAAAATTTAAATAAAATCTAAATAAGAATAAAAAAGCTCTAAAAACGTAAATGAAATTGAAGTAAAATCCAAAGACACTCTAAATAAAAACTTAAAATATCTAACTGAAATCTAAAACCTAAACAAAATCTAAATAAACCCTAAGAACAATCAAATACAATCAAATGCCTTCAAAGTATAATAAATAAAATCTAAAATAAAGCAGTCAAATTTGCATCCCCTTACCACCATCGTGAGAACTTTCATCCGACCTTAGTCACTCCTGGGAAAAGACAGGTATTTGCCAGACCAAGACTCCTACTGAGACCCGGACTCACATATCTAAAATATAAAAGAAAGGAAAATATATGCTTATTTTTAAATTAGGATACTTAGTTTTTTTGTTACCATGTGACAAGTTCCCCCTTTGAGTTTAGGGTGTGTTTGATTACCGTAGCTGTTCGTCGCGTATAGGTCCAATTGGCCTAGAAATAAAAGAAAAAACAAAAACATTTCCGCAAGAACAAATTTGCATATATTGTGCCAAATAAATTTTATAACCGCAATGTTTAAAACTAAACCAAAAACATCGTCAAGTGAAACCTCACAAGATTCCAAAATGGCGCTGACCGGATAGTAAGTTAAAGTATTAGACATCGTAAAATTATTGCATTATTTACATTTTAAAACAGAAAGCTTTTAATTTCTTGAGTAATTTAATTTTTGATTGAAAGTAAAATTCCACCTTTTTGCTTGGTATTCAAATGTTACTTTTGTGATACAAATTAATCCTTTCATTTCTTTTTGTCCCTTTTTTTATTAATAAAAAAATATATATTTATAATTATAATGAAATTTGAAAATTTCAATAATTGGCTGTAAGTTGAGGGGAAGATCGTTTGAAGGTCAATCATAGGAAGGTCAATAAGTTAGGATGTCAAGGTGAGTCTCAAGGCTTGTGTAGGGGGATGATCTGACAGAACAACAACAACAAATCGTGTGTATATATTTATATTGTTCATGGACAGGCGTTACTTTAAATTTATGTAGACATTTCGGGTACCTTATTTATATTTTTTTATATGCAAAGAAGGATCTGCTATGTTTTTGAAGTGTGTGTAAAGCCTAAAAAGTTGGTAAAGAACCACCCCCAATCTGGCGAGCCTCTGCTAGCCATAGGCAATCATACCAGTACCACCTTTTGCTGGTTTTTCTTGTTTAAGACAAACACAGTTGCGTTATTTTCAACTTTGACACTCAACACACATGTTGGCAGATCTCCTTTATATAGAAGCAGGTATTCAAAAAAGACCCATCCGCGATTTTTTACAATGGTAAAATTATAATAATAGGGTGAATGTGGTAGATGAAGGTCCTTCTTCACATGCAACAGTAAAAAATTGCGTTGCTGCATTTAAACGTAGTCGTACAAGCAACAACAACAGAAATAATCTCAAATGATCGACTGCATTTAATTTTGCATGAAGAACTACAGATGAAAAAGTTTTCTGCATGATGGGTGTCGCATTTGTTAACAGTCGGCCAAAAACGTATAAGAATGAAAATTTTTCAAGCTTGTTTGGATCGGTTTAGAAAAAATAAAATAGATTTTATCATTGTCGTTTCATAACTGAGACATTGATCCACAAGAGAAAAAAGAACAATTACAGCAAAGGACTAAAGCTGGAGAAAGTGCCCCAAAAAAGGCAAAAACAATTCAATCGGTTGGTAAGGTTTGGGATTTCAAAGGTATTTTATTGATGGACTATCTACAAAAGGGAAAACCAACAAACTCAGTGTAATATTGCAACATTTTGGATCAATTAAATGTAAAAATTTGAGAAAAACGTCCTGGCTCACAACATAAAAAAGTAATTTTTCATCAAGACAACGCACCAGTGTTTTAACAATAGTTAAATCAAAAAATTTAAGTACGAGTTGCTTGACCACCCACCTTATTCTACTAATTTAGCTTCAAATTACTTTAACCTGTTCCTACATCTAAAAAAAGTTCCAAGCTGACAATCGTTTTACATCAAATTATGATGCAATTACTATTGTAAACCACTATTTTGAAGACGTTGAGGAAAACTATTTTAATAGAGGGATAGAATTGCTAGATAATCGTTGGTCTAAATATGTTGAAATTTTAGGAGATTATATTGAAATATAAAAACTGTTTTTGAAATACTAACTATTCTCTTTCTATGCTAGGCTAACAAATTTCCGAACCGCCCTCGTACATACATGCAAATAATGAGAAATTTTCAATCATCACTATTGTATAGGTCATGTAGAATATTAAATTGTTGATGATAAAAATACTTCATTATATTCCTTTCATATGCACTGAAAATTGAACGCAATCACGTTTCACATGTTTTATGTCTCAATGGCAAATATTTTCTTTACCTATTTTAATTTTTCTCTTTGATAATCAACACGATATTGGAAAATTTTAATTGAAATCTTTAGAAATTATGTTTGTTATTATAATTTTCTCACTGTTACGGTCTCGGTCGCTGTCGCAGACTCTGTCCCTAGAGCAGTGCTTCAAAAGAAGCAAAAAATTGTTGTGGGATTTTTATAATTAAAAAAAAAATTTTTTTTTTTGCTAACATTTTAAAAAGAAAATATTTATGTTTGAACTGCGGTTTTTAAATATTGTCTATAGTATATACAAAAAATACTTTACTACTAGGTGGAACTTATTTAATTTAATATTTAGTATAATTAGCTATTTTGTTTTATAAAGAAAATGAATTATGTCTGCAGGTTTTTCATATTGTAGGTGTTTTACCCTAGTGAAATATGTTAATGTATATACCTGTGTATGAGTGTGGGTGTGAGTGTTTGTGGATAAATATTTGTTTGTAAAATTAAAAACGTTATAAAAAAAAACTAACAAAATAATGTTTCTTAACAAAGTCTGCTGCATTTGGTATGACAGTTTAACCTTGGGCGTATACTTAATATTTATATCATTTAATTTCATATTAAACATACGCTCTGGCAAATAAGCAAACTGTGGCCTGTTGTACACGCAATGAATTAATTGCTACTGTTTTAATAAATCTACTTTAATTTAAATATACTAAACTAATTAGTCTCAGGCAATAAATTATACTTAAAGTTAAACTGTAAAGCTTTAATAGGCTTGTAATTAATTTGATGTATTTAATGTATTTTCTAAGACAATATTTAGCCAACTTGTGTAGGTTTTGTTACGAAAATTAACTTTTCGTTATAAAAATCTTTACTTTACTCAGAGAACCACTGCTCAATTTACATCTACTATGGAATAATGAAAAATGCACAGAGAATATAAGAACTCAAAAACTTTGCAAATTGCACTTATTAATTTCAATTTAGCACTTCTTAAATTCTATAATTCTGAGGAACATTAAGTTTTGCAAATTAATAAAAAAAAGTGCATAAGTGCAACGTGAAAACTTTATAAGTTGTTTTGAGAATAGGGCCCTGGTCAGACGATTTGAAACTGACTTAATATCAATCCGACGGTGAAAAATATTTGCTGGCGCCGAATAGCCCAAAGAATTTAATGGCACTAAGTACAGTCAAGATATGGAGTTGTTTTACATGGTGGAACCTCGGAACACTGCACAGAATCGAAAAAATAATGTAGTAAGAAGTCTATCTGTGCTTTTTTCAAACTCATGCTGTTAATTTTCAGCTGGATGGTGACCGAAAGCACGTCTAAAAATGGCTATCTAGCAGAATTTTGTGATAGTGCAGTGGCCAGTGACCTTGAATTGTGTAAGATACTTTTTTCAGTATTCTGACTATATTATTGATTGTCATTATAATACGCCTTGGAATCGAGCTATAAGATACTCTAGAAGTATAAAGTTTAGATGACATATCCATCTTTTTTCATTTGTTTTGTTCATTCTCACAGGTTACTCGTTACTGGTGGCATACTATAATTTTATACAGATAGTATTGTTTGAATATTAATCATGGAGTGCCATGAAAACAAAAATGTAAAATATTTGAGAAATGTTTTTGGTGAACAGCTAATTTTACACTAAACGGTGTAATATCACTCCTTAAAGTTTCTTGTTTTTTCCACCCAACAATCGAGAGACAGATTGTGTTATTGGGTTACGATAGATACGCAAGAAAATACTACTTAAACCAGTTCTTTTGGCATAATAGTAGTAGAAATTCCTCAATTTAGTTTAAAATAGCTTTTCTAAAAATTTAAGCAATAGCATAATTATTTCAAATCATGGGCTGACTGATAGGTAATAATTATAAAAAGTAACTTAAGGTTGATGGTTCCCACCGCTCAATAAACACAACAAAAGTTGGGCATATGGGCGCTTGAAATATTATTACCATCTAAATGTTTGGCAAAGCAAGTTTAAAATTTCTTAAATTTTTTAAAAAGTACGTAAAGCTTTTTGATTTAGTAATATTATTATAATGCACACCAGACACGTATGTATTATAATAATATATAAAGAAATGATGTGTATGCTATGTGACAGCCAAATTAAAAAAGTATATAACAGAATATAAGGCAATTCTTTGGATGTTAGATAAAATCGTATAGTAGATCTTTATATATATTTTCTATTATTATTATAAACTTTGTTTCTTTTAATTTAATACTCATTGAGATTATGAATTTTGTTATTTATTTATTTGTCATATACATAAATATGTAAAAATTTTTATTCAAAAATAATTCTTCAAATACATAACATTATTTATAATATTGAAATATTAATTTTAAGTATTTAATATAAAATCATATAACCCACAAATCGTGTAATATTCCTGGTTACTTGTTACGCGATGACTAGAGAGTCGAATAATAAAAATGACCGCTCAAAAACATTTGTTAAGAGGCATGTAAAAAAGGTTTCCCGCTAGCAAAATTGGTGTATCTATAGCGTAAACATGTAGCATAATCATTGAGTATGCAAAAATGAAACAAAGAATGAAAAAGTGTTGCTAAAATTGCTGTGGTGGTAAAATGTTAATTCTACTTACTAAATCTTCAGATGCCTGTGATATACCTGTTACCAGGCATTTTTTAATGTTCCCCTAAATCACCATATTTAATTACTTACATACTCATCTTTGTTATATTTATCCTTCCCTTATTAAAAATGGTACAAAACATTCACCGAATTACCCAAAATTTATTAAACTTCAAAAAGTTATAAATTAAATATTCGTACATACTATGTTTATTGTAATAATCGTTTGTATTAGTTCTTATCAGTTTTGCTTATAAGGCGAGCACGCCGATTAACATTTATGGCTAAAAAGCTGATGCGATGAGAATGCTTCAAAAAATAAAAATCAGCGTCTACCTGAGTTCAAGTCTAGTTTTATTCTAGTTTTATTTTCTAATTTCTCTTGCTTATATACTAATTACAAACTATTTTCTTATTACTAGTTTCACACATTTTTTCCATATTCTTTCTACATGCTCTGCTTGGGTGTTCTCGATACTCTAGAATGTTATTTGAGTATGCAGTTTTAATTGCATTTTTGTTTGTCAACCCAACTCATATTTCTTCAAACTCATAATTGGATTTTTGGGTTATTCTTGTAATCTAAATCCACCATGTGTTTGATTGTGTTTACGAGTTTGAGTCATACTTCATGGCATGATGTGTATACATTACAATACATTACATTATAATCTTCAGTGGGAATTCAAGCGGAGAGTTGTTCGTAAAAACCCAGCGGTAAATGGAACTAAGTACCTAGATTATAATCGATGACATCAGTATAACATTCTAAGCGAGCGATTTAAATACTTAGAATATTTTATATAGTATGTGTAATCTAATAAATATCACCTAATTATAACTTCAATTACAATAAAAGCGGAGTGTTAGTTAGAGGGTTTATGTTAAAAAAATTTATGAATTATATTTAATTTGCCTGAATTTATTGACGTGCCATCAAGCTCGCTTAGAACACCATGAAATTGCAATGACATCGCTGCTTACATTTTAAGCGAGAGCGCACTAATTAAGCAGCCTATGGCACTCGTGTGTAAATGTAAGCAGAAATATAAGCGACAGCATCAGTACTGATTGTTACTAAATATGACTGACATCAGCGATTAAGTAATGGGTATTTTTACCGCTGGGAACTATTTTCTTTCTCTTTCTCAAAAAGAGAGACGTCCAACTTCATAGGAAAAAAATCGCGTCCAAACAAATATTTCCTTCAAAACGAATGATTGAATCCACCTTAAGTTTTAGTTTGAAATAGAAGCAACTGTATGGACAGACTTTAAAATTATATTTACTACTAATTTGTAATCTACATTTAATGGTAAATGAAATGGATGGATATATATCTACTGATCTTGACTATACAAATTTCTACATATATATACATATATGTTTAGGGAAAATTCCACTGAACATTCAATGGTAACAGAAAGTATGTATTAATTAGAGAAGGAACTGAACTAATATTTTATCTTTTAAAGAGAAAGGTTTTTTTTTATTCAGGCTAATAGTTTGAATTTTCAAGAATACTATTGTAAAGTACTGGAACAATTGGCAAATTGGAATGCATTTTCTATCCTGCCATAGGGCGTCATCAGCAATCTTCATTGTCCACGATCAATCTGTAAACTCATCTATTTAACTCACCATTTTTTTGAGATTTAGAATCCGAGAATTATCATATTTCTTGTTTACGTGTTGTGAGTTAGAACGAAATTTACGTACGTTTGCAATGTGTGTGTACTCTTTATTATTCTTTATAAATCTTGTTGTATTACAAATTTGTTGTTGCTTTTCTTGCTGCGTCTACTTTTTTTGTAGATCAATAACAGCAATGTATGTATGTTTTTGTTGTCATTTCCCCTTTTTTTATATATGTATGTATGTATGTATGTATGTTTGATAAATTCCACAGAATCTTTTATTGTAACCCTTTTTAAAGGATTTTTAATACAAATTGTCAATGCACACACCTATGCACTAATACTTATAATACTGACAGTTGTAATAATGTGTGAAAAACTTCTAATTTTAATGAACAGTATTTATCAATTGCATTGGCCAAAAATAAAAACTACAAAGAATAATTTAGTTTAGTTTTTACTAATTAAATATTTGTAACACACACTAAAACACAAAAATACAAATGTTAATGCATGAAATATATTATATATTACTTTTCAAAAACTTTTCTCTACAAACATTTACTAATTTCTTATAAATATGTCTCCTAGAAGTTATTTATTTAGAAATAAATGTTTTACAATTAAAAACATTTAAATAAACATATCCATATCAAATTTCTTACCTCTCCATCATTACACATGCATCAAAATACTCCACACATTAACAAGTGTTTGAATAAGGTACATAACACGTGTTCCATTTGTATAGTGCACAGAACAAAATCTCACAATTGTAGTGTACGGAATATTGTTTGTGTACACATTCACTGTTTGAGTATTTCGTACATTTTAAAGCGAATGTGTATGTGTACTGTAGATGAAACTATTCCATTACAAACACTAACATTCGGTACATTAGTTTTTTTTTTTTTTGCAAACTCTGTTAGAGAGCATATTAAAGAACCAAGTCTTTGAAGGGTAATGAGTGCTTTGTTGTAACTAACGTCGCCACAAGAACGTGTCAGGTTATTGTAGGTTACTACCATGTTCACATTAAGAACCTTAAAGTAACAACATTAGTTAGGAGAAAGTGTTACGAATGTAAAGACGTATTTAGTCTTACCTCAAATTTATGCACTTTGCTAAAAATTATAACTTTCAACAAATATATGTAGGTACTTTGATTAAGTACACTATTTTTGGAAAAATGTTTGATAAATTCACTGGTATTTTATTTTGAGGTCTTAAGATCAGTTTTTTTATTCGACTGCATCAACTTTAATAATCATTAGAGTTCGACAAAATTTGCATATTGAAGAGTTATAGAATGAAAAATAATTACGCAGTGGAAATATTAAATTCTTCCAGGAGAATTACATGACAATGTAAATATCAATTAACTAAATTAATGTCAAAGAAAAACAAAAGATCTCTTATTTGAACAATTTTTTCTAGAACATGAATATTAAACTGGTTCGCCTTTCATACAAAAAAAAAAATTGTGTCAGTCACCCCCTAGGATTAAAAATAATGTAAAAACAATTACAGAAATAATTTTTTTTATTTTTTTTGCCACGCCTACAAATACCGCCCTTTTAGTATTTTGTTCACTGTGTCGCTATTTTTAGTGCGATTATAGCATGTTGTATACCGGTGTTCATGGCTCTGTAAGGGCTACATGTCCGTCCTTAATAATTCTTTACTATCTCGTCAAATTCTAGTCATCATTTTTCAAAATTCGTCTTATACCCACAATAATGCTAAATATTTTTGTACGAATTTTTTAATGTAATGACTAGAATTTGACAAGGTCCTAGAATCAAACGGAATAGATGCATACAATACAATTCAAAAACACATGCAAATACCAAAGCATTGCTTAAAATATTTGCTGAAGGAAAAGACGAAACGAAATCAAAAATGTTAACAATTAGAGATAGAAAACCAAATAAAGAAAATGGAAATGTTTTCGATATTTGTTGTTACGAGTTCGAAAATAATATTCGGTGGCTGCAAACGGAGTTGTTAAAAGTCATAACTGGATTTTGACTTGGTAGTAAAAAATGATTAAGGACAAAAATGTATCGCTTACCGGTATACAAAATATTAATCTTTTATTTATTCTGCAGTATTGAAAGTGTTTTGATTCAAATACGGTATATAAGGCAAATATATAAAAATACTTATATGAAAGAATATTCGCAACGATGAACAAAATATAACTAAAACTGTTTTAAATTACAGTCAGTATTAAGCTTTTAAAAAAAAATTATTAATTTTATACACCAACACCTCACTTTGCGTCGGGGCTACGTTCTATAAATGTAAAGATCGAAAGTAGGTTCTAGGGTTACGAAAATACTAATTCGTCGGCTTTATTTCACAAATAATTGGCAAAATGTTTGCTGGAAAACTTTTTATCAACATAAAATAAATTTCCTTGTAGCAATTGTTTGTTTTGGTACCACTAGCATTTTCGCTTTACCTTTTATGCCATCAATTTAGCATTTTGCTTCTGCGCAACTTGATTTTCAATCCAAATAGAAAGCAAGGACTCCATTTTGATTATTAAAGCACTTCTTGTACGGGTCCTCGTTTTAGCATCTAATGATGTTGCAGATTTTCCAAAAGGAAAAAACAACGCAACCTCGAAAATCTAACGACACACAGCAAAAATTAGTGCTAATTAAGCAGCGATGCATCTTCGAAAAAAAAACAAACGAAACGACGCAAAGCGAGGTATTGGTATTTTCTACATAACTTCCTTTCTGAAAAAAGTGAATGGAATTTGTAAGTTAAAAATTGTATTTTGAATTTATTAACTTTAAAACTTCTCAAACATAGTTTTTTTCTCGACACAAAATATAAATTAAAGTTATTATGATTTTTCCATTATTTTGATTTTCCTCATATTTTACTTCACCAACTAATGGAACAATAGTATGCTGCTGCTCATGATGATTGTATATAAGAACAATTAAAACAATTTTGTTAACAGTCATTTGTTTTAATTCATATGTATTCACAAAATGTACAAAGTAGCACTCCTCTAAGTACATAGCAGTAAAAATAACAAAATGAATGCTTTTTCATACACTCTCAAGAGTTTTCTAATCTCTCTTTTGCTGCTGCATATTAAAACTTATTCTCCTTAGGCAATATTAGGTGTATAGAAATATTATTTAACCCTCATACTCAAAACATAAACAAAGTGAAAGTGAAATATAATATATATATTAATTTACACGAAGCAATTTTTGTTGAATTGATTGCGACAATTTTTTCATGGAAATTTCTTCGCTGTTCATACAGCGCAATCCTTATTGCTTAAATCGCTTTTAAACACATTTGTATACACATACTCGTATGTAATACGAATTAAAGAGTAAAATGAATTGCTAGTACACCTAATTCTGTTTTTACGCGATAGATACGTTCCTCGAAAACTCGCGTAAAATGAGAGAATTGGTTCCACGTATGAAATATCAGGTAAAATAAGATAAATAATTCAAATTCATGTTGCTTTATACACAAACAAGAACAATAGAAAACAGAGTTCATTTAGAAAAGTACATTACATACATGCAATATCTTTTCGTCTTTAACAATTAAATTTGGCTGAATTCTTATACTCTTACTTTCAACTAAATTTATTTGAAATAAACTAGGAAAATCCCCAGTTTCGATAGTGTTGTTTTAAATGTCTCCAAAACCAGTGCAAACAACGTTTTTCTGGTAAAAATACATACATTTTGAGATCGCGTTAAATCAAATCTAGTCGCATAAAAACAGAATGAAATATTTATTTGGAAACGCATTAAATCGAATTCGCGTAAAAAAAACTCGCGTAAAAACAGAATTAGGTGTACAATCAAGTGTGTACTTGTCTTGTCTTCCTCTCATCCCGATGTCTAAGATGTCTAGCTTAAAGAATTGCTTCATGTAAATTCTTACTAACGCCTAACACAAAACATAATTTATATTTTTATAATTTGTTCCAGTTCACTCTAACTGTTTAGAACTTAAAAACACGTTCCAAACATTTTGCAGTTAGCTTTCATCTTCATTAAGTCTATTAAAAGAGTTTCTTTTTACTTTTTTACTTTTAGTTGCGCTATTTGCCTCTTCATGCTTTTCCCGTGTTAAGAAAGTTTTTGCATATTTTCAAGTTGAACATATACTTTGGGGGATTGCCACAATCCATGGAAGTTCATTTAACTAAAGGGTAGTAAAGAATTTATTGTGTTTGTTGTTTGTTTGTTTTTTTTTTTTTCTTATTTGTTGTTCATTGCCAAATGGCGACAGAATTTAATGTTGTGGAAAAAATAAAGAATCAAGTATAACTGTGAGTATTTACATGTTTATTGGTAGTAAAAGTTGTGTCTAATAATTATTATGTACTTATTGTTACTTAGATTATATAGACATTATAAAATATCTAATAAACAAAAGCGGGTTAACTTGAGGCCAAATTTTATATTAAAAATATTTTATTTAAGGGCTACTACATTTCATAACTGTCAGCTTAGACTGCATGTTATTATCAATAAATTATCTTCATATACCATTAAACGTTTAACGCGATAATCGTGAATAATTGAATCGCGGCTTTATTTTAATTGTATGGTTTTTATATTTATATAAGTTTGAAATTTTCATTTTCACATAGACAGCATAGTCGGTATAACAATATCCTTTTGTTAAAATCAGCTTGACGTATCCTCCAAATAACTTACGGTACAGAATATGTTCTTATAAATGACTAAGGCAGAGTTGAGCAAACACATACTATGATGTTTATCATGTGACAGAAATCGTTCGGTTTTCAAATAAAATCGAAAACTAAAAACGAACGTTTTATTGTAAGATGTAACCAAATTCGAACGGTTTTATTTTCCATTTTTGTTTCTTTTCAAATTGTTCCAAGTGAAAATAACAACTTTTGTAAAAATTTAAGTTGTTTTTAAATAGCAAAAAATTGCGTTTATTTTATCAACATCTTTTTTTAAAATAAATAAATGGAATCGCATAGAAAACATACAACGAAAAATATTGAGGAATGCTTCATATTGATTGAGTGTCAGCCGACTTAGTTAAAGCAAAGCATTATTAATATAAAGTTTTTTCTTTATTAAAGATTTTTTATCACTCCGTTTCTATGCAAACAAATAAATTACACCAAATTTAACAAACAAAGGTGAACCAAGCTTAATTAACTCCTGAGCGAAATTTAGCCAAAACCTTCTACTTCAGCTCCATCACCTGCAAGAAATTGTTTGCCAGTTGTGGGTTTACCATGAACTCCTCATGAGAAGTAATTATCTGCTTTCCCCTGAAAATGTGTATACCCTACACCACCATAGTGGAGAGGGTATATTGGATTTGTGCTGATGTTTGTAACGCCCAGAAATATGGGCCTAACACCCTTAAAGTATACTGATCAACTCATAATTATTTTTTGAGTCGATTTAACGATGTCCGTCCGTCCGTCTGGCTAGCTGGCTGTCCACGTAAAGCTTGTGCGAAGAGTACAGGTCGCACTTTTGAAGCTATTTCGACAAAATTTGGTGCATAATATTTTTTTCGGCCCATGGATGGATGGGATTGAAACTGGTGGAAATCGGTTCATTATTTCACCTTGCCCCCATACAAATGTTCTCCCGAAATTGGGGTTTACTGATCACAAATGTTTGAATTATGTAAGTATCCACACAAATTTCATCAAAAAGTAGTGGTAAATGAAGCCAAATCATATCTACAAAATTTGTGCAGATTGGTCCATAATTACTGGTAGCTCCCATATAAAGCCCACTTCCGAAAATCACTTTAAAGAGCATAACTCTCTCAAAACTTTTGGTATCCAATTAATAATGAACACAAATATCTTTCATATATATGCAAATAATATGGTTCAATTTTATTATGATCGGTCCATAATTAGTCGTAGCTCCCATATAAGGTCCACTTCCGAAAATCACTTTAAAGAGCATACCTCTCTCTAAAATGTTGGTATCCAAATAATATTCAACACAAATATCTTTCATATATATGCAAATAATATGGTACAATTTTATAATGATCCGTCCATAATTAGGCGAAACTCCCATATCAGACCCTCTCCGTAATTCACTTTAAGCTCCATAAATCTTTTAAAAGTATTTATATCGAGATAAAGTTTAACACATATAATATTTATATTCACAGACATCATGACACAAAATTTTTTGATTATCGGTCCACAATAGGTTATATCTCCCATATAACGCCTATTTCTGAAAAACTGTTTTATACATATGTATACTTACTTGTTTTAATATAAAATATAATATTATTAATATAATATACAAATCTTGATGCATAAATGATCACAACATTTTAATTTTGTATTTTACTTTTTATTTTATTTAATTTGCTTTACACATTTTGCTATATGGTAAACACTGCTT
Source organism: Bellardia bayeri (assembly GCA_950370525.1). Lineage (NCBI taxonomy): Eukaryota > Metazoa > Arthropoda > Insecta > Diptera > Calliphoridae > Bellardia > Bellardia bayeri. The sequence continues at coordinate 72,325,026 of OX493267.1, read as the reverse complement.
TTGTTTTATAGTCAACAAAAATAGAAATTAGTTTAATTTGACAGCGACCAAAAACTCAGCATGGACAACAACCTGCAGTCATGTTACCCGCTGTCGTCAAAATAATTATTCTCATAAAAACGTGTGTATTTTATTTTTTTAACGTTGTAGTCGATAGCCTGCTGTGGAGAATGTGTTTAATGCTTTAACATTCTGCAAGCTTATACCAGTATGAGTTTTTTATAGCAATCGTTTACCTTGCAAATTTTTGTCAAACTTATCAAAATTTGCTTTGCACATTATACTTTTCAATATAAACTTTACACTTTGCCCAAGAGAATGTACAGGGAACAGAATATAAAAATTATAAAACCTTTGCTAATAACACTTATCAATTTCAACTTATCACTTGTGAAATTGTATAGGTTTGCGAAACATAAAGTTTGACAAATTGACGGAAAATTCCATAAATACAAAGTGAAAAATTTGCAAGTTGTTTTGTGGAATAGGGCCCTAAAACGAATGGAGGCACTAGCAATTTTTCCCCTGGGTTATTTAGATAATGTAACAATTGTTCTGTACTTCATTATACATAAATAAAAATGTTTCCGAAAAATACAATAGGCAAATATGCCATTACATGATATGTTTTATTTCTAATATATAAACAGCATGACAATCTACAGAATTCTCTTAAGTATAATTTTCTACTTTCGATTAAAAAAATGAATTCACATACAATTCACTTAAAATAAAAATGGCTGATATCACATGTTTAGAAAATACTTACAAAATACATACATACATTTGTATTCATTATTTAACAAGTACAAACAGGGGATTTGCCAGTAAAGAAGAGTAACTTGTACAGTAGTATTGCATATAAAAATAAAAAATAAAATTTATTCACAGCTTATGAATGTTGGCTGTCCAACTGTTATAGTTTTTTTTTTTTAATAAATAATATTGCTCTATTAAAGTTGTATTGGCATATGCTTTAGTTTGTATTTTTCTTATAAAATTTATGCATATTTGTATGCCAAAAAGTATGTCTGTACTTGTGTTATTTTCTTCCCACACAGCAAGTCACTACAAAAGTAAATATTTATAAAACAAAATATCCCCAAGGAGATTAGCAGAAATTGAAATAGAAAATGTCGCACATTAGCCATCATTGTGCATTCAATAAAGATGTAAAGTAAAACAAAAGAAAAAGGAAAATATGAAAAGTAATTTTTTTAGATAAATAAAAATTATTTATAACTTCAATGGAGTTGGAAAATACAGTAAATTGTGATAAAAAAAAAAGTGACAATCGTAGTCACATACCTTTCATTCTCTTAAACATTTGAATTCTTTTTTACAAAATTACAACAATTTAAACCAAAACGATTTAAATTATATGTAGGTCATAAGCAAATATTGTTGTAGGTATTAAATTAATAGAATTACCTTTTATCCATCATTCAATCTAACTGGCAATCAATTTTGTGATAACTGATTTTACAAAAAAAATTTTGATTTTCCTTTTCTTAAATCCATTCAACCAATATCTAATCAAATTAATTAATCATTAATTCTAACTGAAAACACCACATCAAACATTATTCAGCCTTTTCACAAGATAATCCATTCATTGCCTTTATTTTAATGTTTTTTTCATTCATCATTATTGTGTTTGGTTTCTCATGCTCTCTGGTCTTTCATACTCAAACCCAACTCTTTGATTAATGTTCAATCACAAAATGTGTAATTAGCTTAATACAGAAATTAATAAATCGTAGCATAAGTTGGAGCAAATTTCAAGAGATCTTTTTTCCTTTCTGATATTAAACAAAAAACACACAACAGAGAAAAACAGAACAAAACATAACCATCCCCTTGGCATCTCGTTAATGCCACTTTCGATTGCAGACTACATCAATCATTTATATTAAATGTAAAGTTTTTCAGCCTCATTAGTCAGGAAGCAAAAATATTTCTTGCCTTAAGGCCAATTGCTTAACTGCAGGCCACTTAAATGACAGCGTTTAGAATCAGTCAGTCAAGCAGACAGGCGGTGCCTGCTAGTAAATGAGTTTGACTTGTGGGTTTCATTTCATGGCGACAATTCAAATATTACTATAAAAGAAAACAACAATCCTTTACTTAAATCAGGCCGTTAATATATACAAACATACATTAATACATACAAACATTCTTGTGTGTTTTAGTTTTTCCAAAAATGTGTCTTTACTACGATGTCTACAGTAATGTAAAATGTCAAATCATTTCTATTATTACGAGACTTCTATTTAGTTATTTTATGCATTTTAAATATTAATATTATCATCAAATTAATTGCATAAAAACCAAATAAGGAAACATAGTTGTTCAAGAACGACCATATAATACCTTACATACAGTATATGTGGTAAAAACGTTTCACAGAAATGGGTGCTATATGGTAGATATGACCTATTATGGAGAATACATGTACTGGGGCTGTCTCAAATAATGAATCGATTTCAACCAATTTCAATCCTAACCAGGAAAAGTATTACGTACCAAATTATATCGAAACGTCTTCAAAATTACGACCAGGGGCCAAATTACCGCATTCGTGATCGAATGAGCTATCGTATCGAGAAATGATTTCGATATCGAAATTATGAAAAAATGTACTAAATTTCTTGCACGATATCGAATGCCATAATCTCAAATAAGAAAATTACGATCAATTTTACTCGATATCGAATGCGGTAATTTGGCCCCAGTACTCTGCGCACAAACCTTACGTGAACAGCCAGCCAGCCAGGCAGCCAGACGGGCATCATTAAATCTACTCAGCAAGTGATTCTAAATCCATTGGTATACTTTAAGATGGACATTAGACCAATATTTATGGGCTTTACAAACAACAGCACAAATTTAAAATACCCTCCCCATAATGGTGGTTTAGAGTATAATTAAATCTACACAAACAAGGCGTATGATTGTTATGAATTTCAAATGAAATAAATATTAAACATACGCTATGTTGTACTCTTACATTTGAGAGATTATTCAATTTATAATAGGTTTTGCACAATAAACTTGACATAAACATAATCAGTATTTTATAACGAAAATGACTTATAAACGTTTCTCTAGCAATTTTCATACAGGGAGTTGCATAACTATAAATACATAAAACTTTTTTTCAATTTTGTAAGATAAGGAAAAAGTAAAACAGTTTAAACTAACATGTACGTAGAACAAATATTATTATTATATTAACAAAAAAAAATCATAAATTTTCATTTTACTTCTTAAAAATCTATAAAGGAATGAATTAGGGCCACATAGCTATTAAAATAAATTAAAATACATATATTTACAAAAAGAATTACTGCCGTATTTATAAAAAATTAAAGTAGACTTCAAGTGTACTTTAAGAAAATTTTGTATGAAAATTTTGTCTTAAAGCACACTTCAAGCCTACTTTATTTTTTACAAATATGGCAGTAATACTCTAATAATGTGTTAGGCTTCTTTTTTTGGCATCAATTCAAAAATATATAAATCTAGTGAATTAACCATTCTTATATATTTAGATATAGATCTCTTTGATTTGGTTGATATTTTAAAACAAAACGAAATTAGTATTTTCTGTGTGCAAGTTTCTAGTCTCTGTTAAAACATTTGACATTCTTTCATTCGCTTTATAAATCATTTACAATAGTTGGAATAGTTTGGAATCTTTACATTCTCTGCAATAATTGCACTCGCAAATGTTTCAATGAAAAAATTTATTGCCTTGTCTGCAACAACACGCCTAAACAAATTGCCAACCATAAATTGCCAATAACAAAACTAGAACACAACACAAAAACAACAACAGCGTAAAAAATTCATTTCTTTAATACGACAAAAAAGACAAGCCATTTGTTTACTTCAAAAAAAAAAAATACACAGAAAACAAATGAGAGACAATGAGAGACAAATATGTCACCTAAAATATTACAAAAGTTGTTGTTTTCAGAGTAAAAGGTCTGAAAATATGCCAAAACAAACAATAGCTAAAAATAGTCTACTTTTGTTGAAAAATATTTACTAACTACTTACAACCTAATTAGATTGAATTTGATGTGACAACGATAAATAATTAGGAAATGGTCTAAAATGTCTTTTTAGGCATGTCATTGTTCTTTTTCATTTTGTATTAAATAAACAAAAGCAAGAAAAAACTTAATTAATTAATTGTAGTATTATAATAAAATTTGCTATAGTTACAAAGTGCTACGTGTTTATTTTATTACATAAACAAACATTTTTGAAAACAAGATCTTATTGCATTTTTATAAATTGCTAAATTATTTTGAAATATAATATTATTTAATTTTTAGTATTTTTTAATAAAATGAAGTGCTAAATACCATTACGTGTTAAACTAAACAGATAAATAATGTACTCGTGTCATATTAAGCGTTCCAAATTGTATTAAAACTAAACGTAAACTGGTATTTGATACGAACAAAATATGTTGGGGTATTTGATTTAGGGATGCCAAACGGGACTGATTTTGCAAATCTTGGAATACGGAATTATAAAAATGGGAAATTATAAAAAAACTAATTGAATTTTATGTAAGGCCCAGAAATAAATAAAGACATTTTATTAGAAAAAATCTTATTTTGTTAATTTCAAGCTAAATATTTAAAAAGTTATTTGAACAAAACATCTTGCAAAAAAATATTGAATATTTTGGATTTATTTTAATGCTATGTTCAGAACGCTGAAATCCAAATATCTTTAGATTTAAAGTCTTATTAACATTATTTTAAATTAAACGGTGAACGTCATCTTCAAACAAAAGAAGCATAATAACAAACGAAATACAGCGTGTATTGTGAATTACAATTTATATAAGACTAATTCACAAGTATATGTACAGTGGGAAGCAAAACTGTCCGGATTTTTTGCATTAAGGAAGTAAGGTAATGAAAATAGTACAAATTTAGGCATATTATCATATATATGTATTTTTTTATTTAATTGAACCTTAATCTAAATCATAAAGCACAAAAACCCATATAAATTGCTTCAAAAAAAATCAACAAAAATAAAAAAATATAAAAAATTCACTACTCGTACACTTTTGCACACTTGTACAAGAAATAAACATTATCACGATATTTCTCTATTAAAATATAACATTATTTGATCTGTTATTATGTATTATTGTTTGACCTGTGAAGGGATTAACTTGATTGTTAAATAATAAATTAAAATCTCTTTATAAATTAGAAAAAGGCCAATTGGTAGATATTAAAAAAAATGTGATAAATTTGTTAAAAAAATAATTATTCATGCCGCAAAATTGCCGAAAATTTAAATTTAAGCAAATCCACGGAAAATGATATAAAAAACGTCGCAATGTAGCTTTTTCAATATTAACCAAGGGTGTCGACCAAGACTGCTTTCTCATGATGATTGAACGTTTGCTTCATAATAAGGACATGAAGACCCCGAAAAATGCTGCAAAAAGTATTGGTAAGGATGTCTGTTTCTGGTCGGTTAGACGCGCATTAAATAGAATTGGTTTAGTAGCCAGGGGAAAGAGAAAAAGCCAGCACTTTCCGATAGAAATCTGAAAACACGCCTTCATTTCTGTAAAACCCACAAAAATTTGACAGTAGATGACTGGAAACGGGTTATTTAAAGCGACTAAATGAAAGTCAATCGATACCAGTCTGATCGAAAAGAATATTATTGGCATAGGCCGCATGAGCGCATCAAAAAGCGTCATCCTTAATTCAAAAGATCCCAACCCAACAGTAAATATAGTAAATATATTAGTGAGAACTAAATAGGCTCTTAATATAAGGACTCAATAGTCATTTAGTTATAAGTACGAAATTAGTATTTTAGTATAAAGACTAAATAGTATTTTAGTGTCTTAAGGTACGGTCACATTTGGCAAATATTTGCCGAAAAAGACGTCACCACTAAATAACATATATTTGAACTCGTTTATTTATTTAAAAAAAACTTCGTTTATTTAGCCCAAGACACAACAAATATTTAGTCTTATTTTATGATGCTGTTTGATCTTGCAAAACTCTTGTAAGAGTAAACAACGTCAAACAAATTTGTGCTAAAATAAGTGGTTACGCTTTGTTGAGTAAATATTTGAGATTTTTGTTTTTTATTAAAACAAATTGGTTTATTAAGATTAAAACTTTTTATTTCAAAAAGCACCTTATATAATATATTTAAAAATGTATGTTCGAAAACAAACATTTTCTGTTCCCATGGCTATAACTTTTAAATTTACTAAAATTTTATAAAGAAAATTTTGTATTTTATAAACAAAAGTTTATAAACGATTAATAATTTAAAAACATAATAAAATTATATTGAAATTTAAATTTTTATATTAATTTAAAAGCAGTAGATAATTATCGCTCGATCTTAAAAATATTAAGACATCTAAAGTAAAGAGAATCTTGATTTAATTTTGTTACCAATGTATGAAGCTGACGAAAAACATTGTTCACAATTAAATTAGCAAATTATTGTATTTTTTATTTGATTATACATATTTCTTATTCAATATTTGATTTCATATCATAACAGACATTATCTGGTGTTGTGGAGAGCTTTTACATATTTCAATTATATTCACTATTGCTTTCGTTTTACAATCAACATTTTTTAATTCATGTCTAATAAGAAACACTTCGTTGTCATTATCAAATTCACTCTTCAATTTTAGATTTCTTTTAAAAAATTTCAAAGTTTTGACAACTATTTGTTTAAGTAAAACAAATTTTTCATATATTATCTGTTGACATTTGGAATCAACTATAGCTTTTCTATAGCATTTTCCAATTCCAAAATCCATACACCCATCATACAGTGCTGTCGAGTTTGTTAATCCAAAATAAATTTTTATTTTTTCACCTTTATTTCTTCAACATACTTTTGTCAAATTTTAATTTTTGTTGGTGACCTTGTAAATAATTTTGAAATGTATCTGACCTTCTCAAAAGCATTGCTTTACGTTAAGTGAAGATGTTTTATATTTCTGTATGCCAAAAAAGCAGATAAAAACAATTATACTTCTCTGGATCTTTGACACAAATATTAATTTTCAGTATTTATTGATCCTGAAAAATCCCGGGATTTTTTAAAACATTGCGAATGTCCGGCTCTTCATAACTCAAATCAAAAATTTAGCAAAACATCATGTGGACTTTCAGTGGATGGTGACTGGTTACTTTACAGCCGGATGATAGCCCAAACCAAAACATACTATCCAAATCGTGAAAGGGTCGATATGACGATATGAGTGTATTAGTAATCATTTCCGTGATTAACCTGAATTTTAGTTTCATTGATATTACCTCTCTTGAATGGGACCAAAAAATAATACATTTTTGCTAATTAACATATCCTTTGATACTTTTGAATTAGAAACCACTTTGAAGGAAAAGTTTGGACTTTTCCTCATTTAAGGACAGTAAAAAATTTCCACTTGTAATGAGGATTTTTGGGTAATTTCATCAGATTGAACAGTTTTGCATTTAGCTCCCGTTATAGGGTTAATATTAGTACTTAGTTCGTTTAACCTTTAATTAGGCGCATCGGGTCAGAAGAAATTAATATTGAAAAATTTGTACGTTCAAATGTTGGAATAAGTACTGAATTTTATTTATGTTTTATGTTTTTAAATGAAAAAAATGTTATGTTTTTGTTTTTTTTTATACATAATTAAAATAAATAACTTTGAAATTTTAATAAAACATACTCATTTTTATTTTTTTGAAATCCAACACTTGCAATAAACTTTGGGGTCAAGTAAGACCCCACGCGATTAATTGCGTGATTTTCTTGATTCGCCTCATTAAAGGTTAAAGGCATTGCGCATAAATAATGAATAAAATATTATTGTAATAAAATAATTCGTTCCCAAATTACTGTCAGACGTTTAAGATTATCACTTTTAAAATTCAGGTTTAATGAAAAACACGGCCGGTTGATATGTACTTATCAAACAGCCACCAATCCAATTTCAACTGTATAAAACTTGCATTAAAATCAAAATTACTCTTCTGAAAAGCTGCAAGCAACATTAAAAGTGATTGCACCTCTGCTCAAAGTCAGTTCAAGTTAAAGGATTAAAAATGACATTCATTTCAGTGTTTTTTAGCTGCTTATATAGTTTGTTATAATAAAATAAACTTTTATTACAACTGCCAAATAGAACCTGTTAAACTCGCAAAAAAAGCACAAACAATTTTCTAAACAATTTTTTGTTTTTCGTTTGACTTTTCACAAGTCATGTTGTTACTTTGTGTTTAATGTGCTGCGATGTACTGCTACCACCGTCTGTCCTTCGAGTAGCATTGATGTTGAAAATTTGATTAGTTTTTTTGACATAACATTGAAAGGAAAAAAGAAAAACAGCACCAGAAATTGAAACAAACTGAAACTTGCTGACAATTTATCACAAAAATTGTCAGAAAACCGAAAGTAATAATAATACAAACTCTTCAAACTAGCTGGAATAGTTTCAATCATGTGAGATTTTAAAATTTTTGTATTTTATGTGTGGTTTTATAGGGATTAATTGACATATTGTAGTTTTTCTCTGTGATGCTTCAGTTTTATTATTTTTTTTTGTACAAAATCTGCTCTAGCCTGTGGAAAATATGGCGAATTTTTTATCTAGTTTAGGTTTTATTTAATTAATAATTTATAGATATTGCCGGTAATTTATGATGAAATATGCTGATGTGGTGGTTATTTAAGATTTTATATAAAAAAATAAACTGGAAGATCAGCATGTTATAGAGAAAAAAATTTGCACCATCAGTAATTATCAGCCATGTCACAGAATTTAATTCCGTCCGTAAAATTGTTTCGTTTTGCTTTCCTATAGAAGCAAAATACGGAGTTAATTCCACTTCCAAATGGAATTAAATTCTGTGACATGGTTGTATATCCCAATCTAAAGTGTTTTATTATGATTTCCATATAATATATTTGTATATACAGTGGCTCACAGCTTATTGTATGCAGTTCTTTTTTTGTTTTCAGATCTCCATAAAAAGAAAACTAATAGGAACTTGAAAAGAAATTGGTGTAATTTAAAAGAAAAAATGTTATACACCACTTTGCATCGTTTCGTTTTGCGGTTTTTTTTTTCGAAGTTGCATCGCTGCTTAATTAGTACTTAATTATAATGTAGTGTGTTGGACTAGCCGTAGTTACCATACCTTCTGCATGTAACTGAACACTCATTCTTTGTTGAGTGTTTCTGTGCACGCTGCACATAGCTGGCAAGCATGTACTATGCTTACTCAGCCTATTCTCACAGTATGTAAGAATAATAATTTATATTAGCATAAAGATAGACTTAAGAATTAAAAAATAATCAATAAACAGACATTAAACAGAACAGTCGCATAAGCGGCTGTTGGACATTAACGTTTTTTAATTTTTGCAAAATCTGCTACATCATTAGATGCTAAAATGATGTCATGTACAAGAAGTGCTTTGATGATCGAAATAGGATCATTGATTTCTATTTGGATTGAAAATCAAATAGTGCAAACAATACCACTAAGTTAAATGGTGTTTCAGATAAAAGCAAAAACCTTATTTGACGACATAAGAAGTAATGCATAATTCAATAATAATGCAAGTGGTAATAATACAAATAATTGCTCAGCAAACATTGGACCAATTTTTTGTAAAAGAAAGTTGACGACTTAGTATTTTCGTAACCCTAGAACCTATCCTCGATCTTTACATGGTTTGCTATAGAAAATCTTAATTCAGTTTGCGTCGTGTTTTTTTGGAACATAACCCCGACGCAAAGTGAGGTATTGGTGTAGTTTATATTATTTACTCATATCACTTGATGTAGCTATAAATATTATAGATGAAAAATGGAATATAATAGAACAACATAAAAATATTAGTAAAGATCAATTTTTACGTATTTGGAAATATTGTATAATTTATAACAGATATTTACAATATACATAATAACAATATATACGAACAAAAAATAGGTCTTCCAATGGGATAACCAGCTTCTCCAATTATTGCTGATATTGTCATGGAAAAACCACTTGACACTTGTATTGAAAAATTTACTATAAAACCAACAAGTTTAACTTAATACGTAGATGATTTGCTTTGCAAAATTCAGAACGTGAGATGGCATATATTTTGACGATATAGAAATAGAATGTTACTCAATACTTCCGTATTTATAAATTTTAATAATAAAGAGAGGTAATGAATTATTAACACACTGGTATTATCAAAAACCTACTTTCTCAAGAAATATCATTAATTGCTATTCAAAACATCATAAAAACGATAATTATTAATACTGCAAAAAATCTTATAGAACAAATATTAACAATCAGTGATAAGGAATTCCACAGGTAGAATATAAAAACAATCAAAAAGATTTTAAACGATAATTATTTCCCTAATATATAATATAATTTCGAAATTAATAAGACAATTCAAAATTAAAATGAATAACACAGAAAGATTTTCTTGATTTATGATATAGAAATCATTAACTTATGTAACCAAAATATTCAAAAGATTAGAAATATCGAATATATTTGATAAAAACAAATATAAAAAAGCTCCAAAAATCTATGATACAGTAGGCAGATTATTCAGTAAAACAAAAGAAAACACATGGTGTAACTATACAAGGTGAGTGCAGTAACACAGCTGACTGACTTTGTTTACAATTTACTTATGTCAAAAGTAATACTTTTTCAAGTGTTTTGGACATTAGTACATTATATTACACAAACAAAATGCCTGTTACTGATTTGCACTCACCATGTATAAATGTTAATTTCCCTGCTACACACTACTGTAGCGAAATATTGGAATAAATAAAAGGAAACTGACCTAAGCTCAAAAGAAAATAAACTTTAATAATCTTATAGTAACATCAAGTGTCCATTTAAAATATTTCAAATGAGTCCGCGTACAACGATAGAAATATGAGAATTTTATTTAAACCATTTCTAAAACGGCCAATCACAGCGATTAAAGCGATTAAAGCCATTAAAGCTTTTGCAGTTCAAAAAATTATTGAGGGCTCTTCGCACATGAAAAACGCGTCGATAACAAAGTCAGAAAGGCGCCAACTAAAATTTGCAATGAGCATGATGAGAGACACATTTTAGGAAAAAATGTGAGAAAATTCAAGGCTTCCTTGAAAGCTTTACAACTGTCCTTTAAAAAAGAAGTAGAAGCCGACCTGGGCCAACAATCTTGTATTGTTTGTCGTGTCTTGCATCAACATTATTTTAATGGCCGAATTGCACACAAGAAACCATTTATAAATCCGAAAAACACACTTTGCGGGCTAAATTGCACCAACTAACAGGTTCGCAAGAAATGTGCATTTTGGAATTCGGTTCAGATGAGAACTAAGCAAAGAAAACCTGAAGGTGTAAGTGAAGCATAGTGGTGGCATATTTAAAACTTTCATATTTTCAAACTGCCAAGAGGCCTTAAATCTGTTGTAAATAATAAAAGCCTTCACACTAAATATTATGTCGCGTTTCAAGTTTTCGAAACCTTAACGTGCCTGCATTAAATAAGCTGTGACGTGAAAAACGAGCTTTGTTTTTTTAGTATTAATATTAAAAAATTTTAAATTTTGCAACAAATTATTATTGTTTGATTAACTAAAACATTTTTTTTAAATGCGACCAATTTGTTGGTTTTCTTTTTATGGAGCTGGGAAAATAAAAAAATGTCCCGCATAAACCAAACTGTGGACCACTGTATATTAAACGTTTCAAACAAAATAGCACACAATTGCAGTTGAAGGGTTTGCTTAAATAGTATTGCAATATAAAGCTAAATTATTCAAAAGAACAAACTTAACACGAACATTTCATGTACATTTTGCTAAATATAAGAAGACTTAAGACTTTTAAAAATTATCACTTAAATAGTTTTACTTTGCTTTCATTTTCTTTAGCAACAAATGGAGTTTAAGACTCCAAAGAATAAATATAAAAAAAGTGAGTACTTGAAAACAGTTACAGCAGCAAAATAAATGCAACAACAAGAACTGTCGTAAAGCCCAACAGTGGTGCTATGTCTTAAAATAAAGACCTGCAATTGAATTTTAATTTGCAAAACATAAAGAGCTGAATAATACAATATAAATTCCTGTGATTTATGCTAAAATTTTGCAATAAAAGATCAATAATTGAAGCTAATATTAGACAACATACAGACCTTTATAATAAAAAAAAGTAATTTACTCAAACATACATCACTTTCAACCTACTGTGTCATACAGTCTTGAAAACTTTAACAATATTTAATTATTAAAAAGTCAGTAAAACTAAAAAGTTCTGCCGCCATTCATTTGCTTTCATAATTTAAGACATTTAGCGCTTAAAGCTTAGCTCTTTATAAGTATTTATTTATTTAAGGAAGCAATACAACAGCAAAGAAAATCAAATGGAATTTAAATACTTTACCAACTATTAAATGAACAACTTTTAGTGTAGTTCAAGGTCAATATAATAACATAAGGGGAAAACTACTGCCAAAAAGCAAACGTTCCTTAAATAACCAATTCACTCGTAGACTATTTATTATGTTGTAAACTTTATTTTGCACAAAAATGTTTTCTGCTTGAAATCTTTTATAAAGCCAAATTGTTTGGATGCAACACAATAGTTCTTTAGAGGAGAGAGCAACAAACATAAACAAAAGTTTTTTTAAGATGGTTGCATTATAAAAGAGGAATGAGAAAAGCTATTAGGAAATTAGTTACAATGTTTAATGTAGTTTACACTGCATGTTGTAATTCATTAGTGACAATTTTAAATTAGCTAAATATTAAATAAGTTTTCCAGTGTTTTTCTTTTGTTTTTTTTTTTTTTTTTTTTTTTTTTTGTACAAAAACAAAAGTTTTATCTAGATACTGTTGGCTGCAATATGAAAGAGGAATAACCAAAGAGCTGAGAGAAACTGTTGGGAAATTAGCTACAATCGGGTTTACACTACATATTGTAATTCATTAGTGACAATTTCAAATTAGTCACCAAATTAAATAAGTTTTGTAATGTTTTTCTTTCTTTTTATACACTCTTTTGTTTTCACAGCAATTCCTGTTTTATACTGCTTTTATTGGTTATTTCAAAAATATATATTTAATATACTTTAAAAAAGTTCTACTTGGCTTTATTTTCTGCAAATATGTTTTAGTTTCTATCTTTCTCAAACTTTTACCAGTAAAAGTTGTTGGCATTTTAATAAAATACAAAGAAAGTAAAAGTAATTCAAGTGACTAATCCCCCTAATGTCTATCAGTGTATAGTAACCTGTAGAGTATGATTATTTAGTGGGTATTAAAAATGCATCATACTAGTATATTATGTTGTACACATATTATGTGTATACTCCACATTAGGGATGGACTTACTTAGTACCAACTATATAAATATAATGTACTTCTTACACTTCCACGATAACCATTTTTAATATTTGTTAAATACACCTAATTCTGTTTTTACACGGTTTTATCACTATTCAAAATCTTTTGGGCTTTTTGCGAAATATGTTCATATCACAAATTTAGAGGAACTCCCTTTTTCTGGATACAAGTAAATTTACTGGTCAGATCAACTGTAAATAGCACAAGTTTAGGGGAATTCCCTTTTAATGCATACAATCAAATGAACTTGTCATACATTGTTTTACATTACTTTTATGCTAAGAGTGCATATCTTTTTTTCTTTGATAACTATGCTTGTATAAAAGCACATTGTAGCTGTATATGTGATTGATCATTATAAACTTGAATAGCTTTTCTTAAAAAATCCTTGCCTTTTACTAATTTCAATAGGTTTTATAAATAAGGAACCAACCACCTATTTTGCATACGATCAATGTCTTTTTTACATGTTGTTTTTTACACAGAGTTTCCTGGAACCAATTACCGTATAAAAACAGAATTAGGTATAATGCTACTCGATACTTTTAACATTACTTTACATAACGAATGTTTAAACAATTTTATATTCGATATAACGAAGCACCGAATTTTTAACATTGACATTATATCAAAATAGCAAGAATATCTCAACAAATCGTCGAACTCTAATGGAAATTGAGGTTAGGAATTAATTTCAAAACAAAAGGAAAAACATATAATATTTCAGTTAATTGACTTATTTAAAAAAGAGTCATTGAAATACAAAACGCTTTTATAATGTTGGATTTATTACAAGTGTTAAAAATTATCTTTAAAGAATTACAATGTAAATTCTGGTGATATTCTAAATGTGACAAAACTGGTCTTTATTAGAAAATATTACCAGATAAAGCAGGTTATCAAAATTTAATGTAACAATTATATTTAAATGCATATGAAACAAAGAAAATTAAACCTCTTCTGCTTGGAAAGGGAAAGCAAGAAAGCTCATTTCGTAATAAAAGGTTTCCTGTAAATTATCTTCATTTAAATTTACAATACTTTATAGAACCTATAGAAGACTCTGTCTTTATATATACCACCGAATAAATTGTATTAAAAAATACATCATGATATAACGAATTTTTTGATTTAACGAATAGACTACACAATATATCTTTCATTAAACTGGACTTTGCCTGTATTAATTTGAATATATAGTTAGTCATCATTTATATAGACTTCTGAACCTGCATAAGAACATTATTTTCGTTTATTATCACGATTATCTATAACATTATTATTTATGGAGTATCGGGTTATTTGTGAAAAGTTAAAAGTTAAGATTACTAGATTTAGTATTTTAAGAATGTATTGAAAAAATAGCAGATTTAACTTCTAAAGTTTTTGAAATTTTGAATCGCTAAACTTTAAGCTCTTGTTTTTAGATTTAGCCTCTAAATCATTTAATGTGAAATAATAACTAAAAGGCTTCCTTTATACGTTAATTTAACCAACAACTTCACTATGTGATAACCATCACATTTAAAGATCATATGGAGTCAGTTTCAAAATGTTCTTGAAATTTAATAAAATCTTCGGCTTACACTATTACAAATCGTCACCGAGGTCGTAACTACAAATTTTACTTTTTTACAGGAGAAGCAAAATTTAAGACTATTTCATTCTTATTGCCCAAATTTCAGAATTAATCTTAAAATTATTAACATTATGAAATTTTCAACAATTAGCTTTTAAATGCATCGTGGTTTGTACTTAAATGATTTTGATTTTGAAAAAGGCATAATTTTTAGTTTAATAAAAAAAAAATAAATAATAGTAGTTTTTAGTAATTTTACTTGAGGCCTTTTGGAATCGTTTTTTCTGAAACCAAAAAACAGTAACAAGAAACAATTTTTTAATAAAAGTTAAAATTTGAATGAAAAAATTCCGCTTTTCACTCGTATTAAACAATTCTTCTCTTTCTGTTATTACATGATGATGCTGATAAGTCTAATAAATTCGAGAAAAATATACTCGTACTTTATTTAAGAAAAGAAAACAAAATTAAAAAAAAAACAACAAAAATTCATTATTTTACACATGAAATGAAAAAGAGTTCACATTGCCAAGTAAAATTTATAAATCTAATCTGAGTATGGTAAATTATCGTAAAAACTGCGACAATCGGCCGGAAGTAAACATTTAAGTTCCTGGAGATGGCTCCATTTCTTTTTGAATATTTTTATTTTTTCTTTATATAATCGAACTGGTTCGACATCTTCAAACTTTTTTCGGTGCAAAACCTCATATTCGTCTTTAATAATGGTTTATATTGCAGAAGTATCATAAGCTAAGACAAGAATGATATTAACAGTCGGCTCGCCGTTTTTTTTTTTTTTTGCGTGCAATTAAGAAACCAGTTTCTAAATATGTACATTAGAGTGGCCCCAAAATAAAGTTGCGGATGTTCCCGACTAATATGAAAATTTGATTCATTTTAAGACTTTGTTTCTCAATTTTTTTGTCCTGGGGTCAATATTTGGTGAGCTGGATCAAAGGATAAAAATGTCCTTTTTAGAGGTTTTTTGATTTTTTCACATTTCTTCCAAAGGAACTATATGTAAATTTGGTATCATATGAAAGGTCTTTGAGAAGCGCATTCAATGGGTTATCAAAAATTAAAAACAAATTTTTTTAAATTCAAAAATTTTCAAAATTTCAGGCAAAATTTTAGTTTTTTTTTTATTTTTCCATAGAATTTACTTAAATAAATAGTTGAAATCTCTTGATTATAAACATCATGCAAGTTAACCAAAATGTTTTTTTCCCGTTTTTAAGCTTATAAAATTTACGTTATTTTAATACCTATTACATTAACGAATTGAGTTAACAGAGATTGTCAGATAGGGAAGAATTTAGGTTTAAAAAAAAAATTAATAAAAATTTAAATAGATAGAATTGTAAAAAACGGGAAAACCTATTTGGGTTAAATTGCATGATGTTTATAATCAAGAAATTTCAACTATTTATTTAAAAATAAAAAAAAAAAAAAATTTTGTCTGAAATTTTGAAAATTTTTGAATTTAAAAAAAAAAATTTAATTTTTGATAACCCATTGAATGCGCCTCTCAAAAACCTTTCATATGATACCAAATTTACATATAGTGCCTTTGGAAGAAGTGTAAAAAAATAAAACAACCTCTAAAAAGGACATTTTTATCCTTTGATCCAGCTCAACAAATATTGACCCCAGGACAAAGAAATTGAGAAACAAAGTCTTAAAATGAATCAAATTTTCATATTAGGCGGGAACATCGATACCTTATTTTTTTCTCCATACAAACGGGGCCACCCTAATGTACATAGTTACAAAATAAATATACAAAGTTACCTGATCGAATAGAAACACATCGCTTAGGAAGACTCTCATAATCAAGGAAATATTTGCAATCAAGATGGTAAACTTTTAGAGGAAATGGGTTCTTTTTGTGAGTCCTTCATTTAGAATATCAAATTTTGATGCAACAGTACCTATTTTCAAACTGTACAAAATAACTGGTGGTAGTACTACGGTACCAACGGAGCCTGAAATCTAAAAAAGTACTATCGTACTATGTTTTCCAACCCTGCTCCACATCAACCAATTGCAGATTTAGATTTTAAACTGTAAAAACATATATAAAATATAATAGGTAAATAAAAGAAACTTTGAAAATTCTATTGTGCACGTTTCTAGAATATTTAATAAAATTTTATTAAATTTGTGTGTTTTCAATTTCCTTATGAATACATTTCTCTATTTTCTTTTTACTGTCTTCTTAGGCCTAAGTATTATTTAATAGAGCATTTCACACACACGTATAAATAAATATATTCATACATTTTGTTATATACAATGTCTTCTGAATCTCAATTATTCTATAGATCTAGTCTTTATTATATTTCCAACTTTTAACATTTGTTTTTTGTACCACTTTATTACAGTCTACTTCCTAGTTTTCTCCTACCTTGGGAATAAAAACCATCTGACATTGCAGACACTTTAAGAGAAACGAGTTACACAGTTTTTTTTATACTTATATTCATAAAACATCACCAACAACAACAACATTTAAAAACACACTTATTGAAGATGTGGACAATACAATGTAAACATTAAACCCATTTCAGATAAAAAAAAAGCAGCACAAGGATACATATGACTTAATCTAAAAATAGAACTTTACATAACATAGAAAATTTATAATTTTATGAATAATTTTATGTAAATAAAAAAATTGTATTGATAAATACAAAATAAATATGTATGTATGTCTGGAAGGGAGGAATATTATTATTTTTGAAGTGCTATTCAGAAAACGAATTTAGGTTAAGATTATATGTGTAAGTTTTGTTTGTAAAAGTTCACACCTGTTTAATATATATATATATATATATATATATATACATGTTCAGTTTAAGGTTCAAATAAACAAATGTCATGTAAGCATTAAATCAAAAAATATAAAAGAAAATCAATTTATATTTGAAAATCCTACAGACGGTTTTTGAAAATCATAATTGCCACACTTCTTTTTTAGTGATTTTCTTTAAACACCTCCTACCATTATTCTATAATAAAATTTCTACAAACGTAATATACACTGTTTTGCATTACTATAATTACACTTGATGTTTGCTATTTGTTATAAAGTGACAAACAGTTTTCTTAAACTGTTATTGGAGAGTAGGCTCTCCAATAGCTGTTGAAGGAACCACGATATTTCTTTAAAATAAATTTCGCAGGCGTGATTTTAATGCAGTGATGATAGTATGCTTGAAAGGATATTTTTAAGCTCCAAAATGAATTTATCTGAATACACAGAATTATTAATGAGAAATAAATGGCATTTTTAGAAAATAGTAATAATAAACTACTTTTTTCAACAAGTAGTCAAAGAAAAATATTAATGTACCTAAATGGCCCGCATGTTCTACAATTGAGAACCCCATTGACAACGGAATATTAAGCCGTCGAATGCTGAAAATCTAAAAGCAGTTGTTATAGATGCTTGAAGTTCTATTTTTGAAGATATAGTTCTTTTGAGTAGTAAATTTGATCGAATTATTAAGTTGATTCAAAAAAAACAAGATACCTAACACATTATTAAAGTCTAAAGTTTTAGGAATATTGGCATCTTAAGTTATTTAAATTTCATTTTATTTATAGCTATTAAATTCTAATTAATTTAAGAGGTAAAATAAAAAAATATTATTTTTTCTTTTTTTTTTTTGTTAAATAATGTTAGCTTTTTTGTTGGTTTTACATGCATATAGTAGCTTCAACTGTTTTACTTCTTCTTTAAGTCACAAAACTGAGAGAAGTTTTATGTTTTTATAGTTATGCAACGCAGTGTATTTGTATTAATGCTGCAAAATATCAACTCAAAGTAGCAAACTAATCCTACACAAATTCCTATAAAATCCGACATGGTTGTGTGCAATAATTGCAAAAGCTAAATTTTAAAACAAAGCTTAGATTGTAAACAAAAAGAAATTTAAAAAAGAAACAAAAGAAAATACTTCTTGACATCAAGCTAAATCCGAAACTCTATAACTGTCTGTGTCAGCAAAATATTTAACACCAGTGGAATTACAGCAAAATAATCGCCACTTCAACTGTTGCTACTTACAACATGGTCCAATGTAATGCAGTCATAGACCATGTCATAGTTAAACAAGAGTTTGTAGTTAAACGACATGGTTTCGTGTTAACACGATTGCATATTAAGTTGTTGTTGTTTAAAACTAACCCTCTTGAGTACTCCATGTAGTAGAAACATGGAGTAGTTTTTGAACTACTCCGATGGGTTATATGGCCCAATCCTAGGACATCGCAATGTTAAATCGACCACCTTTTTTTTCATATATTTGGAGTAGTTTTGGAGTACTCCTACACCTCTTTGGTCTAGTCTTTACATGCATGTATGGACTAGTCGCGTTATTTGCAGAGAGGTATTTATATTAAATAATGCCTAAAGAAACGCACTTTGCCTCCCATCAGACATTACTAGTTTTCAATAAGGCTCTCTAGCATCGATCAATTAAACAAAACTTGGCTTTTGTCAAAGGAAAACTAAAATGGAATTGTACTGTAGTTTACGACAATATCTAAATGTTTTTCAGAAGTTATTAGAAATCAAACCAAAATATGAAATTTTAAAGGAAGAAATTTATTTCAGTTTCTTTCTTTAATCCTTCAAAAGTAGTCATTTCCAAATTATACCAATTATTATGCAATACAAACTTAAATTTTATTTACAAATAACTGCTATGAATAAATCCATATCATGATATTACTTTTTAATTATACGTCACATTACAACACTTGTATCTCCAATTTCATAATAAATATAGCACACTTTTATGCGCCGCAAAATATAAACATCAGTATTTCTTCACGTATACTTAATATTTAATTAACTCAAATTAAGTATACGCAACATATGTACATTTGTATATTAAAAACTGATTGAATATTTCTGTAGCATAATTTTGTGAGCAAATAAAGAGAACATACCTGGCGTATGATTGATATTTATTATAATAAATTAAATATTAACCCCCTTATTCATAAACGTTTATTAAATTTAGCAAACGTTTATTAAGACAGATTTGCATATAAAAATTGTTATTATACAAGAGTAAAAGAACTCAAAATCTTCTTAGTTTATTTATGTATGTAGTTGTATAGCAAGGTACAAAAGTGCCTTTGGATGGTTTTGTTTAACAACTCAGCTCTAGCAATTTGATATCTTAAAGATTTTATATTTTTAGTTTTAAAAACCCCTGTTAATCTTCAGCATATTTTTAATCAACAATATTAGCCAACAATTAATACCCACTTAAAAACATATTTCTCTCGTTTAACTATAAATTTCTTAAATTGATAATATTTATTCATTTATTATATCCTCAGGCCCAATAATTAATGTAGGTGTAATAGTAGATTTCGACTTTCTTTTAAAATCAGCAAATCATTATTACTTTACTAACTCTCTGTCCAAAAATTTAAAGCTCCGTGCATATTATAGAAAAGTAAGTTTTAATAATTAAATGTAAATGTAAATTATTATAAAGCATCTTGTGAGAGTTAATGAAATTATTTCACCATTATGCTTCCTTAACATTTGCATTTGGGGCAAAAACATAATTCTTGCTTAATGTGTATTCTCGCCTTTAATACAAAAATACTCTGCATACCAGGACAATGCGTAAAGTCTCTTTTGTAAAAGTTGCGTTGGAAATAATTTACAAACATTTTGACTTTTCACAGCTGTTAGCAAGGGTATTGTGACAATATACTATGTTGGACACTACTCAGTAGTGGCAGTAGTTTTCACTAATGTCTAATAATTTGTCTAACTGGATCCAATTTATATACATTTATTTGGAATTGTAATGTAAGGAGAAGTTAATTGGCTAATTAATACATCCTTGCAGTCAGTTGTTACTTCACGTAAGAGTACACTAAGAAATCTAGGGTGTAGTAACTTTTAATTTTGTTTGTACTGCACTATATCGAGTAGTTATTCTAACAAACAGAATTAATTAATTATAGAGTTAATTCAGTAGTTTGTTCCTAACCTTTGCTTTTGTTATCTATTCAATATGTGACTTCTTCATAGTAAACTCTCATGTTAAATTAATTATTCACATAGCTATGTTTGTATATAATAGTGACCACAAATGTTAGGCACTGCTGGGTTGTGTGTGTTTGCAATTTTTAAATTTAATCGTGTGAATATAAGCAAGTACTTAAAGTAATGTTCACATCTTCACAAAATCTGGTTGTATTAATTCTTTAATAATTATAAAACATAAAAAGAGAAAACATTCAAATCACAAATTAATAATAATTTATTATCGCAATATAAAGGAAAATCTTAAAGAAGAAATTGACATTTATTTCCTCTTATGAAAATCAGTGTTTCTGTTTTGCGGTCTATATTAACTGCTGCATAAAATTGCGGTCAAACTGCTCTAAGTTTCCTTTGAATACAATCCAATATTGTTCAATTGGTCGACACTAATGGCAATTAAGGGAATATAATAAGCCGATAACCATTGATGCTAGTGCTTTTAGCTTTTAGATTTATTGTTGTTTTAATTATAAAACATTTTTTAATAAAATAAAATAAATAGAAAATAAAATAAAATAAAATAAATAGAAAATAAAAAGAAAATATACCGACACCACCATAGTGGGGATGGTATATTGGATTTGTAATGATGTTTGTAACACCCATAAATATGAGTCCATCACCCACCTTAAAGTATGCCAATCGTCTCAAAATCACTTTCTGAGTCGATTAAATGATATCCGTTCGTCCGTCTGACTGGCTGTCCATATAAACCTTGTATTCATGTACGGATCACTTCCAGCAATCACCTCAACTACCATTAATCTCTTTCAAATAAAATTCAACAAAAATACGTCTAATATATAAAGAAAGCATGATATTTTATAACACGACCACTCCATAATTAGTCGAATCCCCCAAAGATTCCTCTTCTGTGAATCTCTTTAACAAATTATAAATCTTTTGAAAGTGTTTATATCTAGATAAAACTTAACACAAAAATATTTGAACTCACAAAAGTCATGCCACTAAATTTGTATACGATCAGTGCATAATACATCATATCTTCCATTTCCACATTTACTGGTTGTAAAGTATTATATGGTCGGGCTGGACTGAATATACTTTCTTACTTGTTTTTGTTGGTTTTATAAATTTATTAATGACAAGCATTTTTTTGCTTATACACATTTTACTGTGACTGCAGAAAGGATTTTGTTGTCGTTTTTGGTTTATTTATATTAAAGAAAATGTTGTCACTTCTAGACAGAGAAATAATATAATTAAAATTTAAGTATATTTTCAAATCACACTTATTACTCTTGTAACTCATAAATCCATGTAAAAGCAATTAAAATAATAAAACCCTATGCCCTTTACAAAATATGCAATATTAAGTTGATATTATTATATACAATAACACTACAACCATTTGTTATGTCATTAATATATATGTACATATTTTATTTATAATATCATTTCATATTCAACGCCATAATTGATAATTATTTGCATTTTCCCAATTGCATATTTAATTACAATTTTTCCTTTTCACCCATTTCTATTGTTTTACAATTGAAAAGCTGCACATTAAATTAACAATGCACTCCATTGTCTATTTTGTAAATATTAGAGATTAAATGATATAATCACAATCGTTAGTTAGAGAAGCTCACTGACTGTCTGATTGTCTGGCTGAGATTATATGATTATATAAAATGCATCAGCTATTGGTTTTGGAATTATATAAAGTTTTGTATGTGTCTCTGACCAGCAATTTAAAATGCCTAATTAGTTTTCAGGCAATAACATGGTCAAAATATTAGTTAATAAATTTAAAAAATAAAATGTTCAATAAACTAAGCATAGGGTCGAAGAACGGCGTAAAAAACATTTTTTCCAAAAAAAACATGTTTTTAAATTATACAATATTAAATTTGCTGGAAATAAATCTGTCATTTCTAAATCGAGAAAAAAATTTTATTTGCGCGTATCCACGCTCTAGGGGCAGCTTTCATATGCTCTTCTAAAAGGTATCTTTGCAGAGATAATTTTAAAATGCATGTTCAATTTTTTCAAACATGCCGCCCCTACTCGTTTACGAATCTGGCGTATTTTTTTTATCAAATTTTTAATTGTGTTCTAAAGCAGGGCTTTCAAAATGGCAAACCCTCATTTGTGCCATATTTATCCTTAAAGTATTTTACCAACACCGAAAAAAAATGCAGACCTTAAGACCACAATCGTATGGGGTATATTTTTTTAACTCTGTTCTTGTATTAAGTATTCTTCTATGTAATTTTCAAGGGTACATATCTGTCAATTATTCACTTGGTTTTCGTAATTGAATATTAAAGTGTATGCTTCACTTCAGATCTTAGTTTTGTCGAAGAAAAAATATTAACATAACGTACACGAGAACTTGTATAAATGAAATTATGGAATGATGTGTTAAAAAATACAATGCTTGTTTGATCTATTTTGAGACCTCATACACTCGCCCCTAGACCATTTGTGAGATCAATCTTCATAACATAAACCTGAACACTTGTATGAAGAACACTACATTTATTTCCAAAAGAGTATCGATTAGAGCCCATTTGTAGGTTATAACTTACGCACACTATCCCTACTATAACAACTCACCTATTTGATCTTGAAGACAAGCCTTTTAAACAGACTGTTCATTTCAATTACACTCTCATACACAAATAAATACTAATCAATACTGCATAACAGTAACTACATATATCATTTAAATTTATATTCATCGCCTTTAATATTTAACTTATTATAAAATCAACTGCAAATCCCTTTTACACAATCATTTTATGAGCAACCGAAAAGCACAAAAAACATTTCACATTTCTTGCAAGACCCCTTAAGTGCGGGTCAACAGCAGTTGTTACAAGTAAACGTAAAGCAGCCATCATGCAGTCAGCTATCATCATCATCATGTGACTTGATGGGGCCATGACACATGAGAAGGTTATTTTTGGGCACTTAAGAATAAATAATGACTTAGTACTTGTGTGAAAGGAACTTGTCATAAAAAGTCGTTCATCGTACTAAATATGAGAAAATCATTACCTTAACGAAAATTTAAATAAAATAACCTTGAAAATAGTTGAACACATACATACATACATATATGTATTCATATAATTATTAGGAATGCCAAACAAAGTTGTTTCCTGCAATGCCGGGATTTATTATTATTTTATTTTGTAGACAAGAGGATATGAATTCAATTCCCTGTCAAATAAAATTTTTAAATTTAGGCATATAGCCAAATATGAACGTAAAGACTTGTTCCAAGACAGGCGTTTTGCATAATAATGGTTGACAAAATATTTAAATATCAAATTATTAGACACCGAAGCGTGACTTAATTTTCATTGGCCATGTATGTATGTATTATAAGAGATTTTAAGATAGTTGAAATCGGTCTAAAACTTAAACCTAAAAAATTCCATTTTTCCGGTTTCTACAATATTAAGATTGGCATCTCTAATACACATGTTATTTTAATTTAAATAAAAACATGCAACAGCAAATAATGCAAAAATAAGGCATATTAAGGTGACCCCTTTAAAATGAAGCCAAACAAAAATTTTCAAAA
Organism: Bellardia bayeri; assembly: GCA_950370525.1. Taxonomy (NCBI): domain Eukaryota; kingdom Metazoa; phylum Arthropoda; class Insecta; order Diptera; family Calliphoridae; genus Bellardia; species Bellardia bayeri. The sequence goes on along the minus strand of OX493267.1, from coordinate 72,300,344 downwards.
TTACCTACAGTAAAAAAAGTTATTTCTCAAAAAAAAAAAAAAAATATGTATATATTCTTTGTTGCAGTCTTATCATAGTACATACACAAATTAAATGATATTTATAAGCAAATTAAGGTACTCCATCAAATAAACGAAAATTTAAAAAAAAACGAATTTCAACGTGGCTTAAGGCTTCACTAGTCTTTACTTTCTATTGCTGTGCTGTTCCGTGTCGTTCTGTTGTTAAATTTTTGTAAAACTGTAACAGTGCTTTGTAAAATTTTGAAATTTAAAATCAAAATGTTATAGCCATACCTGTAAGCTGTAAGCTATTTTCATCATATCAAACTACTTTCAGAAAATATATAATTCGAATTAATAAAATTCACACGCTTAAACAAATTACATGTCAAAGTTGTCCCATTTTAATCCCCTACAGTTCCGTCCCTAGAAGGTTTGTAGGGTTCCTCTACAAAACTTAAACTCGAATAATCCCTGGTTACGTCCATTTATTTCGATCGAACAGGGAAAAATTACAGATTTATTTATATGCGATGTCAAACAAGAATGAATACTGACCGTATGTATGCGTTTGGCAGCTATACGGCGTTGAGTAATTATAAATATATAAAACTTTTCTCAACTTTGTACATTAAAGAAACAGACCTACATGTATTTAACAAAAAAATCATTATAATTCATTTTACCTCTTAAAAAAGAATAAAGATAAAAAAAATTAAAATAAATAAAAGGTACTTAAAATACAAATATGCACAACAAATTTAGACTCTAATAATTCGACCGGGCATACTATTCACCAGACTTACGTTTTAAAAAAACTGTTTGCGACTTTACAACTAATAGCAAACATCAAGTGTAACTATAGTAATACAAATCATTGTATTAACAATTTAATTTACATTCCTTTCTATGACCCATATCCAGAAAACACATTTTAGGATAAATCTCCTTATTTTACAACACTGCATACACTTACAAAACAATTGCGTAAGCACATATTAATTGTAAGCATAGTAGTAAAGGAATGCGGATTAAAAGTTACTATCTTGAACAGATATAACACACAAATACCTACAATTGTACAAATGTGGATTGTTAGTAAAAAAATTTACAAAATCTTGTACTTGTAAATAACACAAAGTACTATTAACAAAAAAGTACTAAAACAGATATTCTGTCCCAGTATACCTACACCCAACTTTATCATTCCCATCGTTACAAATTTTTTTCGAACAACAACACTAGTAACGAACTTGGCCCTAAAACTAACAATAGCCAACAATAACAACAATTCACAACAACAAAAGAAAGAACCGAACAGAAAAACAAAAATAACAAACATAACAAAACATTGTGCATGTAAAAAAAAACAGCTGATGTTTACACATGTAAATAAATGTAAAGAACGAGAGCACATTCTAAGGAGTAAATTCTCATTTAAAGAGCGAAAATTTCGCACATGCTTAGTAGTGATAGAAGCCACATATGTACATATGTACATGTTGGTGCTGAGATGTCGTTGACTTGTGAATTGCTTACTTGAAGAGATTTAATCTTCTGAAAATAATAAACAATTTATATATTTTGCCGGTTTTTTTAGTTTGTTAAAATGCTGGTAATGTTGTTAATAATGAATATTACCACAATTTCCATACAATTTCCCTTTCAGTATATAAACACAAGGAAAGCAAAGAATTAACAAGAATAAAGGTAAAGTGTATACGAGGTCTGAACAAAAAATAATCGTTATTTTTAAATTTCGTGCGTTACGTACATATGTATGTTCGATTTGGTACACATGTCTGTATATATGTTGGTAATATCAGCCATTTTGGATTATCAGTTTGATTTTGCAGATAAAAAGGTTAGTTGTGTTTTGGTGTGCTCTTTGATTTTTTACTAGTTATTCGAAAAAATGGATCAAAGAAACTGTATTAAGTTTTGTATAAAAAATTAAATTAAATGCGCAAAGACCTTTGAAATATTTACTGTGGCGTTTGGCGAGTCTACTATGAGCAGAACACAAGTTCAATTGTGGTATAATCGGTTTAACGAAGGCCGAGAAGATGTCAATGGCGATGCTTGTCCTGGTCGCCCGAACACGTCAACAACCTATGAAAAGATTGAAGCAGTGAAGAAAATGATTTTGGATAATCATCGAATCACTATCAGATAGGTTGCTGATGATGTTGGCATATCGTTTATGCCAAGCAATTTTTACGGATGTTTTAGGCATAAAACGTGCGGCAGCAAAGACTGTTCCAAAATTACTAAATTTTGAGCAAAAACAATGTCGCATGGACATCGCTCAGGAGCTGTTGAACATCGTCAACGACGATCCAGATTTTCTCAGAAAGCTCATAACTGGTGACAATTCATGGGTGTATGGCTATAACATTGAAACCAAAGCCCAATCATCCCAATGGAAACGTCCAGAATAGCCAAGACCAAAAAAAGCACGTCAAGTTCGGTCAAATGTGATGGTTTTGCTCACTGTTTTCTTCGACTGCAATGGTGTGGTGTATCATGAATTCTTGCAACAAGGTCGTATGGTCAATAAGGAATACTACCTTGAAGTTATGCACCGTTTGCGCGAAGCAATTCGTCAGACACGCACAGAATTGTGGAAAAACCAATCATGGATTTTGCACCATGATAACACACCAGCTCACACATCGATGCTTGTGCGTGAGTTTTTGACAAAACCGTTATCCTTAGACCGTCTGCCTCAACCACCATATTCACGGAACTTGGCCCCCGCTGACTTTTTCTTCTTCCCAAAACAAAAAAAAAATCGAAACAGGAGGTGTTGGCGATACCAAAAAGAGCGTTTCAGAAGTGTTTCGAGGATTGGAAAAAACGCTGGCATAAGTGTATTATATCTGAGGAGGATTACTTTGAAGGGGGCAAGATAGGTATTGGTGAATAAATAAACACTTTTTGAAAAAATTTAAAATAACGGCTATTTTGGTCAGACCTCGTATTACTAAAGTGTACTTACATACATAGTTACGTAGTTACCCTGCAGTTTCTTTAAAGGTTTTTGCTAAATTTAATTTAAATTTAATTTTTGGGGACTAAAGCCAGACAGACTCCGATAAAAACAAATAGGTCAGTAATTAGCTATTACATTTTCCTAAACAGAAGCATGTGCAATAAATCTTCCTTCGCAAAAAATCCCTGCCAGTATTTCTGCAAAAATATTTCAGCTGCGTTCTAGCTCATTACCAATTTAACCACTTAGCTACAAATTCCTTATTTTATATTTGTGGCAACATACCGTATTTCTTTTTACAACTGCTGGGTTTATGAACTTTTGTATTGTAGTTATTTTTGTGTATCTAAATGTTTTGTGCACAAATACTATAAAAGGAAACAATGTATTAGGGGTTTAACATACCGCCTGTAATATATTTTAATTAAAGTAATAATGGCTAAATACCAAATAAATTTTCTTTACATTCATACATATGTACATAAATACTACCAACGTTATTCAGTAATTAAAAGTATATTTTCAGTAGCATAATGGGATTAAATCGATAATGTTAAAAGTACAAATTTATGACCAAAATTCTATATATTTTTTTTGATTTGTAATAAATAGATGTCGCAGTGACCACTACTGGATGGTATATTAGAAATAAATAGGTCTATATATAGATCAACGAATAGTCTTTAAAAAATTTTATAAAAATCGAAAAAGTATTTATGTATTATACGAATAGATACAAAAGAATTACATTTTTGATGTTTTTCACCTAAAAAAATTGTTATTAATAATTTAAAAGAATTCAACTTAAATATCTCTTGAACAAAAAAAAATAACCGGAAATTGATTAATTCTTCAAAATCATTATTTTATGAACCTTCGAAAGTAGTCAATTTATTAAAACTTTTCTAAAAAAAATATATTTTCTAGAGTATTAACATTAAACTAAAACCCTTAAAGAACTTCTGAGGACACCACATTCTATAATTTGATTACCAATGTTATACATTGCGATGAATAACTTTAAATACATAAAACTTTTCTCAATTTTGTAAGATAAGGAGAAAATAAAACAAAACAATTTAACCCACGTATGTATGTGAAACGAACATAAAAAGAAATATTTGTTCAATTCACAAGTAATGTTGTAGTGTCGTAGGAGTTGTACGTCGTCTGAATTTGTACATTACCTACGACATTTTTATATATCGATGGCTTAAATTAAAACACAATTTTTTTAAATCAATGAAAAAAGGCCTGTCTTGGATACCTTCATTAAAACAAAAATAAAACAATTTTAAATGAGAAATAAAATGTGTTGCTTTTTGATTTAAAATTATATTAAAATTTTTGTTGTATCTAAAATTTTACGGATTTAATTAAGTTTTTCCTTCATCTATAAAGTAACAAAAAATCAAGTTAGCCCTTTTTATATTAAGCCATCGCTATCTTTTTCGAATATTATATAAAAGTTTAATTGTTGCCAAAAGTTCAAATATGTATCTCAATAAAAAATTGCTAATTTTAGTTGAAAAAAAACCTTAGTTTTTATTTTCCATTCCCAAAATGTCCAGATTAAGGTTATGATGTGAACAGCATGCAGGTTGTTAAAGTATATTAATATTTCTCGAAGACCATCTATTTGTCTGATGACTTACAAGTATAGGTGCGTTGCCTTGTTGAAAAATAAATTGCTTTTCATTACTATTTCCTAAAAGTGACATTAATTTATCAGCTGGTAATTTTGTGTAATCAGAAGAATTTGGAAACGCTTAATCAAAATCACTGCGTCATTGCGTTTAGTGAACGCAGAAATATTACGCTGTTACAATACTGTCAAAACATTGCGTGGTTAATGTTGCCATTGTAAATGTTGATACCGCAATTTAAAATAAACATTTACATAAAGCTAAACTTATTTTACATTGGTAATGCTACAAATCTATCAGCTGTTCAATAATTTTGTTTGGTTATTTTTCAAGAAAATATTTCAAATTGTGGAGAAAAAAACTTTTAAAGCAAATAACTATAAATACAAAAATACTAAGGGGTTTATAAAAAATGTTCGGACTTCAAGCGTCCGAGATATATCTATTGAAAAAACTCACTTGCGCTCTACTATCATCATCATGAATTTAACAAACAATGAATAAGTAAAATAAGTAATCGCTGGAGGCGATTTGACTGATTTTTTTTATTCGATTTACAATTCTCAGGAGATGGTTTGTAAAGAAAAAAAATTCAAAAATTTCGGGTAAAACTTGGAATTTTTTTGTGAGTCCAGTCAACTTTAATAAAAAAAAAACCCCTAAAGTATGATGTACAAATTTAGATATTTTATTTGCAAATAAATAAGAACAGGCAGGTTGTGAATACAAACAACAACGTAAGAAGCAGCTGTTACAACATAAACAATTACTTGCTTGAACGCCGTAATTTGCAAAATGTAATTTAACGCAACGGCTAGAAAATTGTGGCGTTGCGTTTTACAAAATTACTTCCTTAAACTTTTTTAAGATCACAGTACGAACGAAGCGGCATTTTTGAAAATTGTATAATAAGAATATATAATAGTTTTATATTGTTTTACTATCTTTAGTTATCATAACATGTTATTATAGTTATGAAACACTAACAAAATTGTAATCTCTTAATCTCTCTTAAACTAATAAAGTGGTCTTCCAAATATGGCATAAAAATATATCATTAACCATATTCTTATAAAATTTTACAAGTTTTAAAAAACTGTTTATACCTTTATACCAACAAATAGCAAACATCAAGTGTAATTATAATAATGCAACACAGTGTATAGACTGGAATGTATAGATTGTAATGAATCGAATTTGCTAAAGGAAGAATGCATTATAAAGTTTAATAATTAATAATTTCGATAACAAATTTAGTTGCCCACATATCTGATAATATATGCTTACATTAATTTTTAAATTAGTAGTCAACTATGTATTTTTCCATTTAGCAAATTTGCTGGTACTAATAACAAAATAAAATATAACTGCAAAAACAGCCATAAATTCACAATTTTCAAACGTTGTTTTCATATACATACGTACATACGAGTATGTACATGCATACCGGCTATGGCTCTGGCAAATGTGGATGGTATGTTAAACGTCACATAGCACTTACAAATATTTTACTCTTTTAATGCCAACACAGTATTTACGTGTATAGATTAGGTGGTAAATTAAACGCTCAACCCGTCACAACACTGAAAACTGTTGCATGTTCTGTTCTTGTGTATACAAACTTGTAGTACCCACTGTCGTATAAATACATGAAAGAAAAATACAAACAGAAAATGTTATCATCATTCCGGTTTCATGTAAACAGATGTACAGCATGTGTATTTTGCTTTTTTTTTTTACTTAGGATACACAGATCCAGGCCGCTCTGCACAATGTCGTACTCTTGTTTTTCAATTCACTTTCGTTTGGTTTATATAAAATGTTTGTGTTGCCAGTAAAATTCTATAAACAGTGGCGTTTAAACGTGTATAAAAGAATTTAGCCGCATACGGTCGACCTAAACAATTGGATACAGACAAATGAATTTTTAATTGTAGTTTGTTTATACTACTGAGAAATATAAACGTTATTTTTTTGTGTAACAATGCAAAATGGCAAAGTAAAACTGTTTAGAATAGCAAACAATAGCCAATAATTGAAGTGTAATTATAAATAAAACAATTTACAAAACCAAGAATTTAAAGAAGTTAAAATGTGTAGCAAATATAAAATGGAGTTCAAATATATGTAACTAAAATTTATATTAAAACAAAAAACTTAAAGAGTTACTAAAATAAAAATTAAAATAAAAAAACGTGTACAATTGTGTTAGTGTATGTACCTATACATATACATATATAAATATGTATAGCAAATTTAAACCACAAAAATGTTTTTGTAATAATCTCAACAATTTCATGATGGCCAACGATTTTTACGATTTTGTTTAAAACACAAACAAAGATTTTAATGCTCCCTTTTTCATATACAGTTGTGCAAGGACATGTGTAATTTTTTTGACAAGGGTCCCAAATTAACAGATTAAGTCGTTTTTATACATGTGATTGTTCAAGTCATTGCAAATGAATGTATTAAAAAAGTGTTAAAAAAAACCGGATGTTTACAACAGTACCGACTACAACTTCACAAAAGCCCTAAATAGTTGTGTTGTATGTTGTAAAAATATTGATGTAAGTATGTATTATCTATTGTTCCATTTTCTTTAACCTTTTCGTTTCCTTTTATGAACGGAAATCAGTGTTCTTTTACACACTATTAAAGGCCTGTCTGTCACAAATGTTGATTAAAAAACCATCTCCGGAAAATCTGGATTCATACATATGTATATTAAAAATGTTAAACTTTTACTGATTTTAAGGACAATATGTGTAAGTGATATAGATAACAATAGCTGAATTTCTAAAATATAATTCAAAGTAGTAGCTTTTAAGCAGTTTGACAATTTATTATTTCTTAATTTTACAAAATCAAAGTTATCATGATTTGTAATACTGCCACTTCTATCAATTTAAATTGAGATAATTTTCAAATAATTTTATTTTATAATTTCAAATTGGAGTTGAAAAAGTTCGCAATTTAATTAAATGAATTTAAGAATATTTCAAACATTAAATTGAAATTGAGAAAATTCGATATCAAATTGGGAAAATTTCAAATGAAATCGGGAAAATTCTATATAATATTAAGAAACATTTATAAAATACTTTATATTAAAAACCACAAAATAAAATATAAATAGAAAGATTACTGGAGGAAAAAAACCTAAAAAACTTGCTCTTAGACCATCATTTTATTTTGTTGAAATGTCAACTATAAAATTTGGTAGAGAGTAAATATTTTTATTGTCAGTTGCTTCTCAAGTTCTACTTCATATTAATAACAAGCATTATGAAGAATTATTTATAACTGTTGGGGAAAATTTAAGAAATGTATATAACTTTAATTTAGTTTTTCGTAGAAAACATGAAAAAATCCTTGAGATACCTACTTAGCATGACATCTGAATGCTAAAGACAAATATCCATGGATATTATGACGTATTGTCGTAATGTTATTTTCATTTAACTAAAATAACATATTAAAATATTTAATACAGTTTCTTGGGGAAGATGTTTTTGGATGGGCTAAATAGCACCTAACTCTGATGCGTATGGGCTATTGGCTTCACTTCATTAAGAAATCAATATTATGGACCTTCGGCAGATAACGTGTAGAAGTTGTTTTCCAATATCAAATTTAAATGCTTAATTGTATTTAAGTTTTTACACAACCATAGCGGTTAAATGATGTCGCGATATAAGTAACGATGTAACTTTGATATATACACGTATCCAAATAAATGTCTTCTCAAATAAGCCTTCTTCTCTTATAATGTTTTCTTCTCTATAAATGTTTTGCAGATCGGTGCACAATTTACCACATCTCCCACTTGCAAAATTCACTTTAAAGAGCATAACTCTCTAAAAATTTTGGAATCCAAATAATATTCAACACAAATATGTTTCATATATACGAAAATCATTCGGCCCAATTTTATGTTTCTCTGTCCACAATAAATCATAGCTCTCTTATAATGTCCACTGCCTAATATCGCTTTAAAGACCAAAACACATTTTAAAAAATGTTGGTACACTTGTATACAAAAAAAAATCTACACAAATAAGTTTCATATATACCGGAATCATGACACCTAATTTAATAACGATCGGTTCATAATTAGTCAAAGCTCAATTTTGATTTGAATTTCCCCAATTTAAAAGATACATTTGCAATTTCTGTTGAGGTTTTTTCAATATCATATATGTATAATGTTCTAAATTTCGATTGCAATGCTGCACTAGCAATATTAATTGCTTTCAAATTCAACAAATTTGCAAGGAAAAGTGATAATAGAAGGCATTACGAGGGCGGTTCGGCAACTTCTTAGTAGCCTAGCACAGAAAGAAAATATTTATTTTTCAAAAACATTTTTATTTTTCAATATAATCTTCTGAAACTTCAATACACATAGTCCAACGCTTATCTAGCAATTATATCTCTTTATTTAAATAGTTTTCCTCGAGGCCTTCAAAATACTGATTTACAAATGTAATTGCATCTTCATTTGAGGTAAAACGCTTGCCAGCTGGAAATTTTTTTAAATCATTTAATACCATATTATGAACTTTGGCTACAATTTTTCTTGTTGTAGGTGTTTTTAGACGTCCACTACATTCACCATATCATTATGAATTTCTTGTCCCGATAAGCCTTTTTTATTTAGATATTTAATGACACCATGAATTCTGATTTTTCCATTGTAAAAAAATCGCGGAAGCATATTTTTGGAACACCTGTTTCTATATTAAGAAGTTGTCAGATCGAAAGGAAATTTAACATGTGTTCATAGCACAGATGAAAGTTTCCAAAGCATTTAACTTTTTTGTGTTTATACCGCGTTTTCTGTTCTAGGCTAAGAAGTTTTCGAACCGCCCTCTTATTCATTTAATTATCTCATAAAGACCGGACGTTTTTTTTTATTTTCTGGGTATGAATAGCGGTTAAAGGTTGTTGAGTTTTGGCAGCAATTAAAACACAGATTTTACTTATTGTCGTATGCTCTAAAGACACCTTAAATAACAACAAGTGGCACAGTGGCCAATTTTGGAAAACAATTGAAATAATCCGTAATTACTTAACGGCATGTCCGCTTTATGTTTTCAATTTGGGCCTCACAATCATACGAAGGACTGTTACAGAAGTCTCCAAAGTGGGACACCGAACGTAATTATAATTCTTATATATAAGTTATATTGAGTGATTATACTTGATAGAAACGTTCCATATAACTCGTATGTTCACACGGTCATTGAGAAATGTAAAAATTTTATTAAAACAACAACTTTTTATTTACAATTATTATAGACTAACTTATAGAAAATGCAACGACATTTAATTGATTTTCAAAAACCGTGATAAAAAAAAACAAATTATAGTTTTGGTACAACTCCAAAGCACATAATTGTGTATCGCTCGAAAATCGCATTAAAATAATACATTTCGTGAAGTTTATGATTTTGTTTGTCAACATAATCCTTGTCCTTAGCATGGATATACCAACAAACACTGTATGTTGCCTGAAAAGACGTTTATGTTGCATAGATCATGCTATGGAGAGATTTTAACAACAAAACTTTATCCTTTTTTTAATGATACGAATATCAATGAGATATGGTGTCAATAGCACGGTGTGACATGTCACACAGTCACCGAAACAATGAATTTATTGCCAACCAAATTTAATGATCGCATAATTTTTCACAAAATCAACTCATTTTTTGAAGCTTTATGTCACTGCTCTTTCACATGTTTAACGTTTAGCTGACCAGTTTTTGTTCAATTTTCTTTTAAACCTTTTCGTGCTCTTAACGATCATGCAAAACAACATGCAAACAACTTCGCATAAGACAGAGAATATAAAAGAAGTAAACAAAAGCACCCAAAATACTTGCTTAGAAGTGTGAGAATTAAAACGTGTGAAGGCGGACTTATAGATAGTCCCTAAAACTCAAAATCAGTGATATGATTAACGGAATGGACACTTAATTTTCCAAAAAAAATAAGCTTGAAAATTTTAGATATTAAATGAAACATTCAAAAATATTAGTCTAACACCCACCGCCCTTCTGGCTGGCTGACCATGTAAACCGTGTGCACAAAGTACAGGTTGTAATTCTGAAGATATTTCAATAAAATTTAGGACATTTATTATTTGTACCAAGGACTGTTGGTATGGAAATTGGTTGACCTGGGTCTATTATTATACCTGATATACCACCTTTACAAAACCATATTTCTCTTAAAAATGTGGGTATAAAAGCAAATTTCAACACAAATAATCTTTGTATATACCCAAAATATTTGGTCTAGTTTTACGATTATCGGTCCATAATTAGTCATTGCTACCCTATAAGATCCAAAATCACTTTTATGATCATAAAACTCTTGAAAATATTGATTTTCAAATAATATTCAATACAACTTAGTTTGATATATACAGAAATCATGTCACCTTATTATATAAAGATCGGTTTATAATTAGTCATAGTTTCATATAAGAACATATTCTGAAATTCACTACAACTTGCATAAATCTTTTACAAGTTTTGATGTCGAGATAAAATTAATGCAAATAATTTGCATATACACAAAACTCATGCTACTAAACTTTAGGATAATTGGTTCATAACAGGTCCACTTCTGAAAAGTAGCTTTCGCTTATACACTTGGTGTACGGTATTTATGGTCGAGTTTAACCGTTAAAACTTTATTAATTGTTTTTCATTTATCTTTATAACTATCAAGTCTTAGTTCTTTTTAATATAATAGAAATCAAAGCAATTATCATAAAAATTCCTTGTTTTATGTTTCATGTTAAAAAAAAACCATGTACATGTACTGGTAATATGTAGTTAACCATGTCCTTTTACTTTCCATTGTGCGGGCTTGCGTGTGTAAACGGACATTAGTGTTGATGTGAGTGTAATTTTTGTCCTTTTAATTAAAGCTGGATTTATTTAAGATTCGGCACTGACGAATATAGAATTTTAACATTTATTAGCTTTCAATTTATTATTAAAAACAGCTTGTTAGTAATGTACTATTTGGTTGCACATTTAAAACTTTTTTAAAATAAAAATAAATAATAATTATGTATTAATAAATTTTAAATGCCAATCTAAAACTGGCAGCTGTTTTATTAATTTTTATTACAAATTAAATTATACGCGTTCCCACAGCGTTATATTTATTCGAAGCAGACTAATATTAGACTTTAATTAAAAACGCCAAAAAGTTCAAAAATCAATGTATGAATATCCCAGCAAAAACTTTACTTACAAATTAAGTTAAAAAATAATAGGAATTTGCCTACCAGACCATTTTTTTTTTCTTGAAAAGAGAAGTAACACTCAGGCAATTAATATGTCTATATATCTACTAGAAATCTACTAGAAAAAGTAATTATTTTTGTTCGCAATGTCCCAAAATTAATCCGTTATTATTTTGCCACTTTCAACCAAAAAGTTAACAACTCATTTTTGTACTTAAAAGCTTTATAAAAATATTAAGTAAACTTATTGCAAAATGATATTAATAAAGATTTATAATCATATAATAAGTGCTGTTTCACACATTTCAGTTTTAGCTGACTAGTTTTTGTTCAATTCTGTTCACACGCATATCTTAAATTTTCACGTTATTTACCTAAGTTTTGATGCAAACAGCTTCGCGTAGAAAACAAAAGGAAATAAGAAAATTGCCTAGCACCATCAAGTGTGTACCCCTTTTATTCTGTCTCCCTTCTCATTCAAAAATACTTGCTTTTAAGAATCAAAATTGTAACGTTGGGAAGCGGACTAAATACTTTAAATCAATCTATTTGAAGTATATATATATTTATTTTATAATATTGACCTTTTTAAGATGCACATAAAGTAGTTTTTTTTAATATATAATTACTAATACAAAAGAAAGACGTAGAAAGCTACGAAATAATAAATTCTGGAAGTCATTGAAATTAAGAATGTAAGTAAAAATTTTGCTGGGATTATACATTACAAATAAAACCATGAACACCATGCACACATAATTGTTGTGACATCCACAATAAAACCTTTAATTTTTTCAGCCACATGCAAGTGTATCACAGCACAAACTCTCAGCAGGCAAATAAATTACGAATATGTAAATAATATTGATTTTTAACTCATATAAGTAGCATTAAACTTGTACTTTTTTATAATTGTACAGGTAAAACTTGGCGATAACAGGAAATAACTTATAAAAAAAACTTCTAACTACAATATGCTGGCAGAAATAATCCAGTGCCTTTGATACCATGATGTCATCAACTATGACAACTTCTATAAATTTTAATTAAAATAGAATTTGTTTACATTTTCCAAGAACTAATTATTTACTTTTATGTAAGAAGGAAAAAAAAGGAAACCCAAGAATTCGTAATATTTCAATAGCTTAACAAACATTTGCATTTAAATTTTACGAAAAAAAAAACTCAAATGATTGAATTTATTCAATCAACCACATTTTACTGGATGTTATGTTTTAAACGACGCCTAACTGATTTTGTAATTAGCTGCCTTTCTAATGTGTGAGTAAGAAGCGGTAATCAAAAAACCATTAATTCATATTGCTTCATATCCGTTCACTTTATTAAAGAGCTGAGATGATAAGGAACCTTTTTAAGTGTAAAATTATTTGCCATGGCTCTTGTTGTATGCAACATTTAAATTTATTGCGGTCTATAAATAATATAATTAATCACTTGCTAAGAACAACACAGCCTGCATGTGAAATCTTATGTTTGAATTAAGGCCACACAAGATTTATGTGGATAAACGTTACCTCTGGCATTTTTATGGTAACGATTAAGCTATTATATATGTATGCCTTGCATGCGTGTTTTAAATAACTAAAAATAAAGTTAATTTTAAAATTTAAGCTATTCAGAATTTTAACGAGGTAACTTAACCAACATTTAGGTTGTTCAAATATCATAGTTTTCCAAAGAACAAATATTACTGTGATTGCTCTATAAAAGGCAATAGCTTAAATTAGCAACAATTTCTAAAAAAAACAAACTGTTTTGATCGTATACAAAGTGTAGGATATTATATGGTTGGGCTTGAATGGCTTGTTATCCCCACCATCAAAAAAATTAGATGTTAATTAAGTTTGTCATTCCGTTTGCAATACATCGAACTATTGGTCGCAGAACCAAAAAGAGTACATAATCTTAGTGCTTATAACATTCTAGGACAATCTAGCCATGTCCGTCCGTCTGTCTGTCTATTGAAGGCACGATAGAGCTTCGAAAAAAATACTGATATTAATGAAATTATTTTTCCTTATATTCTTTTTTTTACAGAAATGTTTGGTATTCAAAATAGTCAAAATTGGTTCAGTAGGATAGATAGATAATTTTCAGTTATTTGTTTACTAATTTTTTTCAAATCAAATGCAGAAATCAAATGCAAATTTCTCTTCTGTTTGATTTGCCGTTACTTGAATTATTACAAAATTCTTCAGTCGCATTTCAGTTTTAGCAAAATGAGCCGTGAAAGGAAGTATGTAAATGTCTTTAATTACAAAAGTATTAATCGTTTACAAATAACGAAGTGCACATACTTATATTAACTAAAAACATAATAAATTTTAATATTTCAAACTAATTGAAATCGTTTCATGCAATAAAAATGTGTTTTAGTAAGAAATATTAATGAAAATCGACCGAGAGTGCATGAAAATCCTTGAAGGATATAAATATGATAAAACCTAATCATTGATTATATTTTCATACGCTGTAGAGATCACACATTCAAAAAAATATAAAAAAAAGTCCCGGTAGTTTTGCATTAGGTCTGAAAGGGTTAATCGTATGAAAAATGCATGTTGTGTTGCAGTCTAGACAACACAACATTTTAGTGTTGTAAACAATAATCGGGCCCTAAAATGTTGTTGCAATCTAATGCTATACTACAGTCATACATACTATATAAAAGCACTTACCTACATTCACCACAGGTTCAGGCCTAATCAGCTTACCGGCTTTTGGCAGGAAGTTTGAAACAAAAACATTATAACCCACAAAAATTTAAATATAAGAAGAAACAGAAAAACTACGCCTACAATGAATGACTTTTTAATTCTTTAATAAAACTTTTGCAACGGCAAATAAAATGTATAATTCTGCCAAGTTACAATTCATTATATTTTTTTTATTTTTGCTACTTTACTCGTTTTTGTTGTAAAAGATATATGTATGAACTTGTATTAAGGAATAAGTTTTTGGGAACTTAACATCATGAAAATAAGTTTCACACACACTTAAATCGACATACTTTTACTCACGCGTGACTTGTATATAAAAAGAATTCTATCGGATTTATGGGTAGATATATACAGATGATGATGTTTTTTTTTTTTTTTTGTTTGCAAAATGAACTAAAGTCAAACGTCAATTTGCAGTCAGTTTATTTGTGGGTATAAAGCCCAGGGTATATTTAGCCCACAGAACAATTGTTTAAAATAAGTATTTACACACATTTTTATGCTCTTTTAAAAACATTAATTCAGTCTTCGTTGAGCAAGCGATGGTTATGGCCATATTTTCCAGCAAATTATTAAGCTTGTTGGACGAAGCATAGTAAACAGCCGCGATTCAATTACAATTGAGCACGAGAAATAAAGTCAAAAATAAAGTCAAAAATAAAAAATAAAACTATTTTAGATGGATTTATTTTTGTTTTTTCTCGACATGACTGTTCTGAAATTATTTTTTGATATTGCTAACTGTTATTTACGATTCCTGTTATTCTTTCTTTTTCCAAAATGCAAATAAATTTATTTAATAAGTTGTTTATATCTGGCAAAAACTATGTCCTTTTTTTCTTATTTTAAGCGTTTGACAATATGTTTGCTGGGCATAATCTCCTACACATACATCTTCATTTTTATGTTTGAACATCACTGGTAACAGTAAAGTAACAGTAAGTGTAGTTGTAGTTGTTTTTGAAAGAAACTTTCACTTTTAATATTTAAAAATGAATGTATGCTGCATGTTTTTAAAAGACTGAAGGATACATATACCCTTATCTACTGTACATGGTGATATTATTTTGTGTGTAAATTCAGAAATTTTAAATCAGTTTTGATGTTTTAATGCATGACAGCTTTTAATGAGTAAATTTTATTCAACCATAACCGTTACAGTAGATGGCACAGTGTAACGTTTTATTACAATGAATGGCCAGTCCTAAATGTGTGTGACCTAAATATAATTATTATTTGTTATGAAATTTTAAACGAGAGGAACAAACCATTCGAATAATAGTCGTTCGCATAATAGAACAATTTCTTATGAATAATTCTTCATCCATTTTCGAATAACGAATAACTCGATAAATTGTATGAAAAATAATCGAATAAAACAAATAAATATTATTGTGTTAAAATTTACATATCTCGTTTCATTTTAAAATTTTTCGTGATTTTATGATTCAAAACAATAATAATTTAATACCATTCCGATTCCATTTTAGTTACACAATAATAAATAAACAGATATTTGTGTTTATAAATTACATTATTATTATCTATTATTTACCCCCTGGCCCACGATGTCGAATGATAACGTTCGCTTAGATAAGACTTAAGGCACAAACTTGATTGTGGAATAAACAAACTTGATTGAATAAAAAATAGATACGATAAAAAGTTTGTGTCTTAAGTCTTATCTAAGCGAACGTTATCGTTCGACATCGTGAGCCAGGCGGTTAAACTTCTTTTGCTGACTCTCTTTTTGAATAACAGAAGTCTTAAAATCTGTCTAGTGAAAAACTGCAATATGAAATTACACGTAATACTGTTTTTACAAGGTTTTGATATAACACTGTTTGAAAATTTTATATTTTTTACACGATTCTACTACATTTTTCACTATTCAAAATCTTTTGGGCTATAATTTCATATCACAAATTTAGGGGAATTCCCTTTTAATGCATACAATCAAACGAATTGGTCATATTTAGTATACATTACTTTTAAGCTTAGAATGCATATCTAGTTTTTCTATAATAACTATGCTTGTGTAAAAACACTTTGTAGGTGTATATTTGATTTAATATTATAAACCAGAATATACAGTTGTATTTAGAAAAATCCTTTTTTTCACTAATTTCAATAGGTTTAGAGATAAGAAACCAATCACCTATTTTGCATATGATCAATATCTTTTTTATACGTTTTTTTCACACAAAGTTTTACGGAACCAATTACCGTGTAAAAACAGAACTAAGTGTATATTAACAATTTTTAATATAAACAGAAAAGCAAAGCAAGTGTTTCAATCACCATAAATGAGAGCTCTGATATCTCTTTAAGCAAATACATATGTACATATATCAATTTTCTAAAATAAGATATAATTCTAAACAAGTAAGAACGCATAGTCAGTCCGATCATATAATCCCTACACCCAGTATATGTATAAAACAATTTTTCAGAAATTTGCAGTATATGAGAGCTAAGACCTTTTATGGACCGATCGTTCAAAAATTTAGTGCCATTACTTCTATAAATATAAATATTATGAAAGTTTAAATTTTATCTCGTTAGAAATACCTTTAAACGATTTATGGAGGTTGAAGTGAATTACGGAGAGGGTCTTATATGGAATTTCGACTAATTATGGACCGAACAGTACTAAAATAGGTGTCATCATTACTGTATATATAATATTTATTTGTGTTGAATTTTATTTGGATACCAATATTTTTAAGAGATTTATGTATGATCATAAAAGTGATTTTCGGAAGTAGGCCTTGCATGGGAGCTATGACTAATTATGGACCGATCATCATAAAATTGGGCCGAGTGATTTTTGTGTGTATATATGAAACAAACCCGTGTTGAATATTATTTGGATACAAACATTTTTAAGAGTGTTATGATAATGAGCAGTGATCCTGCTACGATCAATTATGGACCGAACCGCAAATAATTTGTAGATGTGATTTGGCTTTATGTAACACTCAATTGTGGATAAATATGTGTGGATACTTGCATAATTCAAACATTTATGATCGGGAGGATATTTGTATGGGGGCGAGGTGACATAATGGACCGATTTTCACCAGTTTCAAACCCGTCCATCCTTGGGTTGCAAAAATATTATGTACCAAATTTTATCGAAATATCTTCAAATTTGCGATCTGTACTCTAAGCACAAGCCTTACATGGAAAGCCAGCCAGCCAGACGGACGGACAGACGGACAGACGGACATCTTTAAATCGACTCAGAAAATGATTCTGAGTCGATCGGTATACTTTAAGGTAGGTGTTGGACCAATATTTCTGGGCTTTACAAACATCAGCACAAATCCATTATACCCTCCCCACTATGGTGGTGTATGGTATAAAGAAGTATTTCATATTGAGTAAAAAAAAATAATGGACGAGAAATTGTAGGGTGGCAAAATAATGGCAAAATATAAATCTTGAGCTTAAAAGAAAGTATTAAAAATGATTGCAAAAAAACTTATGGGCTAAAACAAATAAAAAATATAGTAACCACATACATACGAGTATGTATATTAAAACATATTAATACATCGCATTAAAATAACTAAATGTACAAGAAAACATAATAAATAGTAGAAAGGAAATCATAAAGGAAAACTTTGGTTTCAAATACACCGGATATTAATTAAACTGGTATCATCCTGGTATGACCTAACCAAAAATGGTGGTGAATATTCAATATGATATTGAGCATAACATTTATGATGAGAATGTTGAAATATACAAAGAACATATTTATTAAAATATATGTATATAAAGGTAAACGATGTTATTAAAGATGGCTTTAGACGATTCTACATGACTCGATGAAGGAAAAACATTTCCATTTTATTTTATTTAAAAATTTTAAATTATTCGAATAATTCGATTAATTTTAAATATGTGATCGAATGGCGAAGCTGTCGGGACTTAAAAAGGGCACCTTTGTTATGTCATTTATATACTGTTGAGGACAAATTTTTGCAGACACAGGCTTATGTTCGTTTTTTTACATCACAGCTTATTTTATGCAGTCGATTTCTACTGGTAGGTTTTTCGTTTTTATTTTTTTCTACTTCTATATTTTCTGTTGAATTTTGAGTTCGTATTTGAAATGTCAAGTATCAATTTGAAATTGTTTAAATGAATCCGTGTATAATAATAGAACAACGAGAATTCGTTTTAAAACATTTTCAAAATGGCCACCACAACGAAAATTATAAAAAATTTTCCCACAGTCGAAAAATCATTGAGCACTTCATCCATGAAAATCATATCCATAACAAAAGCAGAAAGAGCGACACATTTTAGCCTACTGGCCTCCGAAGTTGTAGCTGACCTGGGCAAATAATTTTGCTTTGAAACAGTCTTGCGCCGATATTATTTTAATATCCGAGTTCTACGCAAGCAACAGTTTTCAAAACCCGTTTATACATTTTACCAAAGAATATGTTTGCAAGGTAAAATCTTAGTCTAACATATTCGATTTAGATGGCATGTTTGACGGAAACCAAATAAAGAACTAAATAAAAAAAATCTAAAGGCAATTGGAAAGCATGGTGGTGGCAATGCCCTGGTTGGGGTGTGTATATCATTTGCTGGTACTGGGAATTTAACATTTGCTGAAACAACCATGGGCTAGTTTAAGTATCTTCAAATAAGATCAGATTTTCGATTTTAACAGAATAAGGATACAAAGAACAAATCGGGTATTGTATAAACTTGTCTAATATATAACTTCATACATTTGATGACACCGCCACAACAGTAGCCATACCTTAATGTTATAAAAAATGTTTGATCAATTTTAGAAATCAGCATAAGAAAACACAAAATTTCTAACAAAAACGATTTAAAAAAAAAAGCGCTATTGCCAGAGTGGTCGAATATTTCGCCCAGTAATACCTAAACACTGATTGAATCTATGCGAAATCGCCTTAATTTCAAGTTTTCTAAACCCATAAGATGTGACTTGAAAAAAAAGAGCATTTTTTGTTTTGTAGTTAGTTTTAATATATTAAAATGTACCCTTTTGCAATAAATTTGTATTGTTTGTTATACTATAAAATTTTTTATTTTAAATGACACCAATTTAATTTTTAAGTTCCTGATAGGTTTTTTAATGGAGCTTTGCAAACAAAAAATGCACTGCTGCACTAAGCTGTGAGCCACTGTATAAACATTTTTTAAAATTAATTAACCATTTATTCATTTCTAATTAATGACTATGTAGCGCGACATATAAATTATTTCTCATTGACACATGAAAACAAAACAATGAATAAAATAATTAAGAAATATGAGAAAAAATTAATCAAAAAACATAAAAACTCCATTCTAACAAAAAAAAAAAACACTTATAAATACATATACGAGGTCTGATCAAAAATAACCGTTATTTTAAAATTTCGTGAGTTATGTATATTCCATTTGTTTGTTATATATGTTGGTAATATCAGCCATTTTGGATCTGATTTTGACAGATAAAAGTTTAGTCGTGTGTTGGTGTGCTCTTCGCTTTTTTACTATTCGAAAAAATGGATCAAAGAAACTGTATTAAGTTTTGTGTAAAAAATTAAACAAAATGCGCAAAGACCTTTGAAATATTTACTGTGGCGTTTGGCGAGTCTACTATGAGCAGAACACAAGTTCAATTGTGGTATAATCGGTTTAAGGAAGGCCGAGAAGATGTCAATGATGATGCTTGTACTGGTCGCCCGAGTACACCAACAACCAATGAAAAGATTGAAGCAGTGAAGAAAATGATTTTGGATAATCATCGAATCACTATCAGATAGGTTGCTGATGATGTTGGCATATTGTTTATGCCAAGCAATTTTTACGGATGTTTTAGGCATGAAACGTACGGCAGCAAAGATTGTTCCAAAATTACTAAATTTTGAGGAAAAACAATGTCGCATGGACATCGCTCAGGAGCTGTTAAACATCGTCAACGACGATCCAGATTTCCTCAAAAAGCTCATAACTGGTGACAATTCATGGGTGTATGGCTATAACATTGAAACCAAAGCCCAATCATCCCAATGGAAACGTCCAGAATAGCCAAGACCGAAAAAAGCACGTCAAGTTCGGTCAAATCTGAAGGTTTTGCTCACTGTTTTCTTCGACTGCAATGGTGTGGTGTATCATGAATTCTTGCAACAAGGTCATACGGTCAATAAGGAATACTACCTTGAAGTTATGCACCGTTTGCGCGAAGCAATTCGTCAGACACGCACAGAATTGTGGAAAAACCAATCATGGATTTTGCATCATGATAACGCACCAGCTCACACATCGATGCTTGTGCGTGAGTTTTTGACAAAACCGTTATCCTTAGACCGTATGCCTCAACCACCATATTCACAGAACTTTGCCCCCGCTGACTTTTTCCTCTTCCCAAAACTGAAAACACCGATGAAAGGAAAGCGGTTTCCGCTTGAGGAGATAAAAGAAAAATCGAAACAGGAGCTGTTGGCGATACCAAAAAGCACGTTTCAGAAGTGTTTCGAGGATTGGAAAAAACGCTCGCATAAGAGTATTATATCTGAGAAAGGGTACCTTGTCCTTATTGATGAATAAATAAATACTTTTTGCAAATTTTGAAAATAACGGTTATTTTTTGATCAGAACTCGTATATTACAAACTACACCATTTATAATAAGTAATGACAATATGTATAATAAAGTCTGTAATTATAGTGGTTGATTGTTGTTTGTAATATCGCTTCCAGTAAAAAAAAATTAAGCCATTTAATCGTTACTGCTACCACAATGACTACCGACAAGTTGTAAAATGTTATTGCTTTTGGTTCAATGCTATCATAACGTCAATGAAAGAGATATAGAGATAATGACATTATTACAATTGCTTTTAATTAATAGATTTTCAAGTATCTATATACATATATATTGTATATATCAAAGCTAGTGTGTGTGCTCAGCAGATACGTTCCTAACTTTCCTAATTATGATGTGCGTCTAATAAAATTGAATGGGGGAAAAATACCAATAAAATGTAATAAAACTCTAGCACTTGCTGTATTTGTATAATGATTATCATCAGCTTTGGCAGATAGGTAAAGAAAAATATCGTTGGGAGGAGTAAATGTGGCTTTTCATCATGCGTATTTGATTGTTATTTATGAATGAGTTTGTTGGTGTAGTTAATGGCAGTAACTAAGTTTGAATGTTTGTTGGTAATTGACATTTGCTACAAAAAATGGAATATTAATAAAAAAAAATGAGTAGATTTTAATAGGTCTTTTTTTAAAAAAGAACTAGTTCAGAAACCTTTTCAAAACTTTAGCAGTCTTTGGAACCTCTATATTAGAAAAAAAAACACAATATTACCTATGTACTAGCAAAGTCAAATTCAGTATACGACACATGAAGTTCTTAGCGACTTGATTTTTAGCATTACTTTATAATATTGAGTGTATAACTTAAAAATACGGAATTCATAACAGATGGGCATCTTTTGAATGCAGTTTTTGTCTTTAGTAACTTATAAGTCATTATATGTGCCAAAATTTTGCATTATTTCTCTACTTTGAAAAAAGTGCCACTGAAATACAACGATTGCTTTCCAATGCTTATGGTAAATATGTTCCATCCATTTCAGCATGCAGGAGATAGTTTGTTAGCTTTAAAAATATTTTTTGGGATCATTTTTTATATCACCGCTCAGATTGTGGAATGACTTTATTTATGTTCTAAACACATGAGTATTCCTGCAAAAATCGGTAGAGTAAGTGGTCCATTGTGGCTAAGATCTAGTGACTACATCATGGACCTATGTTGTGTTGTTGTAAAACATTTGAAGTAGTTACAAGGAGTAGTTTTGGGACTAGTCCCGTGTTATGGTCCAGTCCTAGGACTAGTTTTTTTTTTTATACAAATGGATTATGTTTGGAGTACTCCTGGTCCATTGTACTCGCTTTTTTGCAGGGAAACCAAAAACCACCATAAACTAAATATTTATTGTTCAAGATTGAACAACAATAATCATAATAAGTTCCACATGAGAACCAGTGTATTTTTTAATATCTAACTGTAAAACTGCAGGGCGCAATACGACTTTTACTTATATGCTAACAAACAATAATAATAAAAATAAGCGCCTTAATTTCCGGCCTCCTACCAACAGATTTTCAAATATTTATGATCTTTCCGCCTATCCGCTCATTAATTATTTGTGGCCTTGAAAATGATTGTTGATGATTACAGCACATCCTACACAAGTAACAAACATAGATTTGAGCAACTTATAAGGTTCTTCAAGTATGAAAACAAATACGAATACATACTAGCTACATGTTGTAAGTATGTATGTAGTTGTTTACAGCAAACATACCTTCACGCTCGAAAAAGCGTTTAATATAGTATCTATGACTGTGCCTATGAATGTTTCTTTTTGTCTGTTGATTGGTATTTAATGTAAAATAAGTTTTCGCCAAAATAAAAATCTAATTTGTGGCTGAATTGATTGCACTTTTGTTATTTGTGAAAGTTTAACAAACCTTGTAAGTAAAAAGAATGAAAGTATGAATTTTTGAGTGTACATTGTACTCACACACATATTGTACAGTGTATGAATAGATGCTTGGTTATATAAGGATAAGTATTACTTTTACTAGACGTATGTACGTGTTCGAGACAATCAAACTAATGCGTATTGAGATATATACATACATACAACATATACAATTATTTTCATACAGATACATACATATATATACATACAAAGTATATATCAAGCAACTTATACAATGGAAATCATTATAAAGAAACCACCAATTTATCCAGCCATATCATATCATTTTTGGAATTGTTTTATTTGTATACTTTTTGGTATCAGAATAAGGAGGGGTGAAATATGTATGTCTTGTTCAATACTGTTCTATATGATTGAGAAAGTAGTCTAGAAAGTCTGTTCAATATTTGATATAGTGCAAGTTTATTTATTGCAAGTAAAAAAGATTATTGATATCTCCTATATTGGAGCAATTCTCCAGATAGCTACTATATAAATAAATCTCTGAATTGTAAGCTGCCTTCCGGGACTTCTAGAAAGCCTTTAATGACGTTATATTTGCTTTGTCAGAATACTTCTAAAATATAGGTGCATTTCATTTAATCTAGGTGGTTCGAGTATTTCCAGAGTGACAGTTTGGGTTACACCACTAGACGCTGTACTGTTACCCTTGCTATAGAATCTTAATATTAACACACAATGCAAAAAGCCACGAGGAAAACATAATCTCGTAAATCTTGGAATCTGGGCTCTATTCCACAAAACAACTTATCAACTTTTTACTTTACACTTATCAACTTGCATTTTTTGGCTAAGTGATACGTGTTTCCGTTGCACAATATTATTTTCAAATTTCTCTTTGCACACTTTATAAAGATTTTTCACTCTTTGTAAAGTCTTTGCGCTCTCCAGCAAAAAGAGTATTTAAAGTGTTCCACAAAACATTTAAGCGTCTTTACATTTCTGTATTTAGCACTACAAAGTGATAAGTGATAAAATGAGCCGCAAAATAAGACTGGAAAAAAACTTGCAGTGTAAAAAATATATTTTATTGGCTAGTTTTAAAAACAAGATATTGTAAATATTTAAAACATATAAAAGTTTTGGGCCTAAATTATTATATTGTAAATTAAAAATACATTAAATTACAAAAGTAGCTTATACGGAAATTAATACCAAATACAACATATTGGCCAAAAATAAATAAGATTATTAAAAGTTTTCATTTCATTTAATTGAGATACGGGAACCTTTCTTTAAGAATGTCAAAACTATTTTCAGTTATGGTCGTGTTTTTTTTTTTTTTTGCAGAAATGATTGAGGCCTCTTTAGTAGGATCGACTCCTTCCATTGTCAAATCTTTGAGTTATAGCTGAATTCCGCAACACGCTTACATTGTAAAATGTAATTTGAAACGAAACCACTTTGCAGTCCCGAAAAATGTATTCTGTCTCTAAAAATTCTTATTATAATCGCGTTTCATTATCGTCGAACAAAAACTCACGTCATTATGTTTTGAAAGTTTCACTGGTTATAACAATACGAATTTATAAAGATAATTAACCTTGCAAATTTTTCATAAACTTAAGAATAATTGCTTAGCAAAAATAGATTTTAAATTCTTTGTGAAATTATTAACTTTGCACTTTGCACAAGAAAATATACGTAGAATATAAAAATTGCAAGATCTTTGCAAATTACACTTATTAATTTCAACTTATTACTAACCAAATTTCATATTTTGATGAACATAAAGTTTTGCAAAATACTTGATGGTCAGCTTTCTGAAATCAACAAGGCAGATAATGGTGGCGGCTATGATAACATGTACGCTTACACTAACTTAACTGGTTATAAACAGTCGTAATGATAACAAAAATAACTGCGAACACCGCTATAAGTTTTTAGACGCCAATAAACTGAATTATTGGGTTGACTGTGCGATTCCTGAACCAATAATCGCTTCAGGTTTTATAACAAATATACCGCATGGATCCGTTTATGACAATGACCTCCATCTTTCTGAGAGTGTAATCCGAATATTCAGTGATGGATCAAGATCACACAATAAGGTTAAGATGCCACATCAATTGAAACTGTGAATGTAACTTAGACTACCAGATTACGAAAGCAAAGTTCAGGCCGAAATAATGGCTTTAACAGACTCAGCATACATTAAATACATCAATTGGGGATATTAACATATTTATTGATATCAAAGTAGTGATTTTGTAGCAACTTTTTTCTTGAAAGACTGTTTTTGGCAAATCTGCTTTTTTCTTGTAACATGTTACTATTAAACTTGTTCAGTTTAGTCTATAATTTAACCATGAATGCTTGCAGATTATTAAATTTGATTAACAAAATGCATGCTCGGTTAAGAAAGTGTATCGTGCATTTCTTCCATTTAATGGTCAGTTTGGGCGACCATCTTAGGCGGCTATACAGAATATTGTGACTAAATTTTCATTATTAAACATTAAACTACCAACAGGCATACGTAGAGTATGGACAGAGGAAAATATCGCAGCTGTATTCACCAGGATTGTTGGCGACAATGAATTACAGATTAGGCGCCGTTGGCAGCAATTGGTCTTCTGTTACTCCGCTACGTGGAAAATTTTGCGGAAGGTTTTGGCTGTAAAACCATTTACAATACAGCTAATGCAAGAATAGCAGCCACGCAACCTATCGGCTAACTTTTGTTGAATGGGCGCTGGCAAACTTGGATGAAGATCCACTTTTTATAGGAAAAATATGTGCAACTCCTTACGGTTTGAATGGATAAGTAAGCTATTGCAAGAACTATTAATCCTTACCAAAAAATGCACTATTTGATGTGAGTCATGGGTCCGCACTTTTCAAACACAACGAAGGCAGAGACTTTACTGTTAATGGCATGCGCTACTGTGCGATAATTACAATTTTTGTTTTACCCAAACTTGAAAAACTGGACTTACAACAAAACCAATTATCTCACAAGTTTCTTATTATTCGAGTTTTAAACTCCTAATAACACTATTAAAGGACAAACGACCAGTACACATAGAGAAAAAATATAGTTGTGCATATTTACCACAACTATTTCAACATTTTTAAAAATGTATTTATAAATATTGTGTAGCTGTAACTATTTATATGATTTCTGCAACCATAATATGTTATGATTCACATGATTATAACAATCATATACATATATGATTATAGCAATTATGTAATGTTTGTGGCAATCAGTTTTATGCTTAAAGATAATACCATATTATGTTGTTCTCAATCATAATCAAAGAACAACATATTATGATAAATGGAGTCAACATAAACATGATTGCCACAAACACATTCATAGTTATTACCATCATATATAAGATTGTAGTAATCATCTTAATCGTAACTTAGCCATATTATGATTACCGCAATCATATGAATAATTACCGTAATATTGTTAAAAAATTTATAAAAATTTTAACATTGTTGTGGTAAACATGTACAACTGTATTTTTCTCTGCGTGTATATACTTATACTTAGAAGATATTCTGCAATATTACTACCCGACTTTTATGTGGAATCTTAAACTATTTTGTTTTATAAAAATATTGTAATAACATCTCATATTGGTAAACACTTTACACACACATAATATACATACATATGTATATGGCAAAAGTAAGACAAGATAACGACTGTAATTGTAGATACTCGTATGAGTGTGTGCAAAAACTAAAAAACTTGAACGGAAGTATTGTCTTTTATATGTGTTTACAAGCAAGGAAATGTGTGGCTATAAAACTAAGGGTATCTAAACAAGTGGAAATAAAAACCAACTCGTACTAAAAATATAATTTACATTAGGGAACTATTCAACATTGTGTAATAACAACTACATTAAGATTATTTTTATGCAGTTTTAGTTAAATTAACAAAAGAAAACTACCATAGTGATTTCAACAAAATGGTGCCACATTGCCAACTGAGAGGCGAGTTTGATGAACAGTTTATTTCACGTTTGGGGCCAGTCAATTGGCCGCCCAAATTGTGCGATTTAACGCCTTTAGATTATGTTTATAAGAACTATATCTATAGGGATAAGCCCACGTATGAAACCGTTCAAGCATAGTCGCGCGTAATATTAACATTAAATTATCTTTAAACATTGAATTATTTAGATGGTTCTGTCGACTCAGATAAAGACTTTATACATTTCTCTAAATTATGTATAGGTGGTTTTTATTACATCAAGTCCTAAAGTTTTTAAAAAGTAACTCTTTTTTATCTCAGTAAAATTTTAAAGATATTAGGGTATGATTTTGTTGAGAAATCCAAAATGTTTTCAAAACACTTTTCAGTCTTTCTACAAACGCTAAACAATTTAAAATAAAGATTTCAATGTTTCACTTAAAAGACAACTGAAATGAAAACGAATCTGCTATAAAATAATAAAAAGAACAAGGAAAATGGAGTATTACAAAATAAAATATATTACACTGGCTTCAATTTTATTTTTACTTATTTATTTAAAGCCACAAAATTTTAATTTGAGTGTTTGCTAGAACAAAAAAAAAATAAAGAATTCAATACAAGCCAAGAAGCCAGCGTGAAATATCAAACAAGATTGGCAGCTGAATACTGCGACATAATGTTTATTTTAAACAATTGCTTCTCAACGATTTCTCCATAAACTCAATAAAACGAATCCCCACAATGGCCAACCATTAAATGTTTCATGAACTTTTTTATATTTTTATTATGCCAAAATGTTTGGATATATGTAAGTTTTTGAGTAAATAAAGCATGTTGTGACATGACGTATGAAGTCACAAAATAGCTGTAGATACAAAATATTGAAAGTTTTAATTGGAATATTGAAATTATACAGTGGCTCACAGCATATGTAATTTTTTTGTTTCCAAAGTTCCATTAAAAGGAAACTAACTGGAAATTAAAAAGGGAATTTTTTGTCAAAGAAAACTGTTTAGTGTAACAAACAAAAAACATTGATTGCAAAAATGTACTCCTAAGTACATTTATATTATGTACATAACATATTAAACTAACAAAACTAGAAAGGAAAGCTTTTTCACGTCACATCTTATTTTATGCAGGTACATTGGGTTTCAAAAACTTGATTTTAAAACTGGCAATTACACAATTCTTAGCTTTTTTAAATCGTTTTTGTTAGAAAATTTATGTTTTCTTGTGCTGATTTCAAAAATTGACCATAAATGTTCGATAACATTAAGGTCTGGCGACTGTGCTATCGGTTTCATTAAGTTTGAGCAGTTTTAAATTAGCCACATTTGCATTCGCTTGAGATCACTATCCTGGTAAAATCGAAAATCTGATCTTATACCCAGATTATCTGCGCTTTCCAACAAATTGTCCTTCAGAATCTGAGGCTAGTTAAACTTGTCCATGTTTTTTTTCAACAATTGTGAAATTCACAGTGCCAGCAGTTGTCATACTTTACTGTTGTCTATAGGTTTTTCTTGCTGAGTTCTGTATATGGTTTCCGCCAAACATACGACATGCCATCTGAACCGAATATGTTAAACTTAGATTCATCAGCGAAGAATTCCAAAATGCAGATTCCTTACAAGCATATTCTTTGGCGAAATTTAGCCTCTACAGTCTGTTTTTTAAGTTTATAAACAGTTTCTGGCGTGCAACTCGGCCATTTAAATCATATTGGCTAAAAACAATCATCTATTTATTGTTTTTGGTTTCAATCAGCCATGTCACAGAATTTAATTCTGTTCGGAAGTAGAATTAATTCCATTTTTTGCTTCTATTGAAGAAGCAAAACAAATTTGCTAAGTGGAGTTGTACCTCCTGGCCCACGATGTCGAACGATAAAGTTCGCTTAGATAAGACTTAAGACACAAACTTGATTGTGGAATAAACAAACTTGATTGAGTAAAAAATAGATACGATAAAAAGTTTGTGTCGTAAGTCTTCTCTAAGCGAACGTTATCGTTCGACATCGTGTGCCAGGCGGGTAATTTTGACTATTTCTAGGTTACATTCCGAAAAAATTCTTCATTCTATTAATTCCACTTCCGAACAGAATTAAATTCTGTGACATGGCTGAATATATAAAAATGTAACTTTTTGCAATAAATTGTTGTTATTTGTCAGACTATGACATTTGTTCTTTTAAATGACAACAATTTCTAATTTTAGTTACTGTTAGTTTTCTTTTTATGCAGCTTTCAGAACAAAAAATTCACTGCATAAAATAAGCTGCGAGCCACTGTATGTATAGTAGGGTTCAATCAAACCGGCAACAGGGAATAAATTTAATCATTATCTATAAAACTGTATCGGAATCAGAATTAGTTTTCTTTTTTTATTTTTTCTAAATCACTTTGGAAAACTTTTTCATTGTTGTCACCATACATATGTACGAGTATGTACATATATTTATTTGGCCAATATATTAGCTTCATAATATTTTCAAACTTACAAAACTTTATGATTTCATTTAAGATTTTAACGCCAACATAAATCTTTTTTTAAGGCCTACGCTCTGTATCATTGGTCATAAAAACTCTTCAAAATTTATTTTTATTTTATACACAAGAAAGAAATTAGTTATGTGAAATATTAAAAAGGGGACCAAAAGTAAATTAATTGTCCATGATAAAAAAAAAACAACAATATAAACAAAATGAAAAAAAAAAATATACTTTGCCAAGAGTTGTATATAATATTATATTTATTAATCGTGGTTAAATGTTTAAACTTTTTAGCAGCACCATGGAGACCAACACCAACAACAGCAACAATATTTTATTATTATTTATCACTTTTTACAGTTTTGTTATGTGAAACGCACTAAAATAAATTACCAAAAAGAAACACATATAAAATACATAGAATTGTTTAAGAATCCTTTAGAAGAAGTTTTTAAAAATGTCCTTTATTTTCTGCTCCTTGAATATGATTCATTGCTTAGAGTCACTTCTGTTTATTGCCAAATGTGTTCATAAAGGCAAATCATAATAAGGAAACAAACAGTACATATTCTTAAAACTGGCTTAATAGAATGTTAATAAAATGTCATAACTTTAAAAACACAAAGTCTAGGAAATTGGTTTTTAACCAGTTGATATTGGTCTTGCGATGTGCACATATATTTTGTTAAGCTTCCACTTTTTCAGTTAGTAAAATTTATGTTTGAATTTTTAATAATAAAAATCTTACATCCAAAATACACAACTTCACTTAATGTAATATACAGAAAAATATTTGTTATTTTGCAGGAAAGTTTGTTTGGCATTGAAAATTAGCAAAAAAAAAAAAAAAGAGTTATGGACCAAAATGTGAGTAAACTTTCATAACAAGTTGATATTTCTTATCAATTTTATTTAAATATACTGCAGATAATGCAATATAATAAATTTAGTACATGTTATTTCCTTGATAAAAGAAAAAACCGCAAGGAAAATAGTAAGAATCGATCCATGATTTCTTATAGCCCTGTAATGTTTATTGATCAGTGTTGGCAGGATTTATTCTGTTGAATTGTATTTGGACTGGCAAAATATTCTCTGAATAGTTTATGTATGTCGTTAGCCGGCGCTAATAAACACCATTGACCAAAGGATAAAAGCACCTTTATATGCCTGTAGGCAGTTTGATATGACTGAGATTAAAGTATAATCAAAGAAGTTCTATGTTGATCTGAATTTTATTTATAATTTTCACGGCTTATATACTAACAATGAGAATTCTATCAAATCTAGAAATTGAGTGATTGTTTAATTTCACTCAATCTATGAACTAATATGATATTCTTTCATACTCTATCTATGGATAATCTAATATGCTGGCATACATATTAACTCGATACAATAACATAATTCTTATTTTACACTTGACATCATAACCAAGTCTACCAAGTGAACATGAATATCTATAAGCTAAACACTGCTGTAAAATATAAATTTATTACTTTTGATCATTTCTTGGATGTCGCGTATTTTTAAGAAATTATTGCCATTTCAATATAATCGCAACAAATGAACATTGAATCATGCTCTATATTTGAAAATCTCCAATTGCTCACATTAATTTAAGTTTGTTGACTTATAAAACCGTGGAGCATAACTGACCTGATGCAACAAAACAAAATTTGATTGTTTAATCTGTTTACAAATAACTTTCCTCTTTTTACATTGTATTTAAGCTACAATATTTTGTGTATTAATTTGTTGTTTCTTCAAATACACTACAGCCCCCATGCCAATATCTTCCCGAAATATGGCTCACTGATACATAAATGCCTATAAAATTAGAATATCAATAAGAAATTCAGCAAACATAAGTTTCATGTTAAAAAAAAATCACAAAACGAAGTTTTTTTAGTTCGGTCCATGTTTGACCATGGACCCCATAAAATGAATTTTTTTTTTTTTTAATTTATTTTTTTATTATTGAATCTTTCTTATCGAAATTTACAATATGTATTCAAATCTTAATTCTACTTGTTGTTTATTAATTCTTACCAATGTAACCACTAACTGCTGTATTCAAATTTTTTAAAAATGTCTTCTTGTTAGGCTCAAAGTATCGGTTCTTTTTAGCCTCTGGTGACCTTCGAACTGAAGCAGACCCCGATCGAGGTAGTTAGGGTGGGCCATTAGTTTATCGATATAGCTAGTTGAATATTTTTTAATTTCCTCCTGGATTGTGGGAACGTTGAGATCTCTGTGGATAATATCATTACATATATACCATGGGGGACAGACAATTTGTCGTAATATTCTAGACTGTCTTCTTTGAAGCTTTTGGATGTTAGATGAGCATGCAGTACCCCATAATTGGATGTCATATGTCCATATTGGTTTTATGATGGACTTGTATAAGAGAATTTTGTTGTCTAACGACAAGTTTGCGTTTCGACCGAGAAGTCAATGTAGTTGAGCTGCTTTAAGTTTCATAGCCGTTATTTTCGCTTCAATATGACGAGACCAGGTCAAGCGTCTATCTATATGAATTTCCAAGTACTTAACATGGTTTTCTACCGGAACAGTGATGTTATTTATTTTTACAGCTGGGCAGGTTTGTCTTCTGAGCGTGAAAGTTAAGTGAGCACATTTAGCCGGGTTAACTTTTATTCTCCATTTTTCTAGTTAGGACTCTAGTTCATTGATGTGGGACTGCAGATTTGCGATGCGACTTTTGGGTCATGGTTAACGCTAATAAATGCTGTGTCGTCTGCAAATGTAGAGGTATGCGTTGTACTTTAACTTCCAAAATTCATTTAAATACATATAAATCTAATATTAATATTATTACTAGTTTAAAATTCGACATATATAATTCCTTTAGGTATAAAAATTGTTGTACAAAATTTTGTGGTGGTCCCATATAAGGACCACATCCGAAAAAGTCATTAATCTTTATACGTATCTTATAAATATCGTTACCGACTCAAAATCGTGCATTGATTATTTACATATAAACAAAAATTGTACTACACAATTTTGTGAATTTTGGTCCATAGTTGATCATAAGCCCTCTTCCGAAAATCACATCTCTCGTAACTAATGTTACCGATCCAAAATTTTACACGAAGCATTTACATATATGACAAAATCAAATTGCTAGATTTTAAGAATATCGGTTCATATTTGACTGTTTTTCTCATATATAAGGTCCACTTCCGAAATTCACTTTAATAATAATATGTATCTTCAATACATCATTATGTTGAAATTCGACTTGAGATATCCTCATTTGCATAAAACACTCTGTTCCGAAATTTAAGAAGATCAGCCCATGATTTGTCATAGCTGTCATATAAAGACAATTTCCGAAAAACATAACTTTTATACAGGTCAGGAATTTTAATTCACAAATCGTACTAATATCGGTTACACGGTAATTATACTACTGGATTTTGTAGTTGTCAGTCTCGAATTAAGTCCATTTCCAAGTATAAAAACCAACCGTTATTGAGATGAAATTCGACCAAAATAAGACTAAAATACACAGAATACACATTAGTGGATACTGGCTTAAGAAGCTATGAATACATAATTGGCCCACTTTTACTATGTCAACCATAACTCTCTTGTAAATAAAGTTATTCAGATCAAATTCAACCAAGAAACTCTCAGCTTATCTTACGCCACCGTAAACACTGTTTTTTAACTTTTGGAGAATATGGAAAAATGTTTTTTATAACTTTAAAAATTGTTAAATTACACTCAAGATTGTTATGAAAATCAGTCATACTCTGTAAATAATGGTAAGAATTTGTTATTATATCAATTTTAAATGCGCAAAATTAGATAAAATGTCAAAATATTTGAAATATGTAAATTATGTTGTTCGTAAAATTTTCTTTTAAACAATATATAAAATACTAATAAAATTTGCACTAAGACTGAATAAAAAATACATAATTATCAACAGCATTGGCGGCTGCATTATTGTTTTGCGGGAGCATTATTGCTCATGGACACAACTACGGGAGCCTCAACATTATTGTTGTCGTTAGCAGCAACCGCAGCTGCAGCAGCGACTGGCTTATTAGCATTTGCCTGCTTAGGCAACAACTCATCGCCTTCAGCAGGAATAGCTGCTTCCAAAACATTGCCAACTCCCTTATTGTCTGCCGCTGCTGTTTCTTCTCCCAATCCTCCATCTCCAGCAAACTCTCCTGGCAATGGTATAAGATCTACCTCATCTTCATCTGCCCCATCACTTTAATGAATTATCACATTCCAACCAGTCCGAACCATGCCCTAGCAATTCCTGCTCTCTCAGCCACACCAAGCCAATAAAAGGCAACAGCGTACAAATCACTTCAAAACACCCACGAAAAACATGCGGGAACAGATTTGCAGTGGAAAATATATCAAACGGTTGTAGTTCTAAAAACAGTGTAGTTTTTATGTTTTTTATTATATTTGAGCGGAAGGTATTTAAGATTTGGCACAGACGAAAATTTTTTTCTAACTTGTTTTCTTTTATATTTTACTAAATACAGTTTCTCATGATGATAGTACCGGGAATTATGATAACTTTAACTATTTTGATAGACAAGTATTTTATAATGTCGTTTGTAGACACCAACAAAAAGAAAATTTTTCAAAGACCAGTTGTACAAAATTTTACTAGTATGTACTATATGCAGTAGTCCTGCAGAAGCTCTGACCACTATTCTGCACATAATTCCAATATAGCTTCTGGCACCAGACGCCTCCCAGATAAATACAGGCTGAGATACTAGTGATTACTACTTAATTTTTGCCATTTTTGTCGACAGATAGACATACCACAACATCTATTATAGTCAGTCAGTAAAGGAAAGATCTATCTAGGCCAGGTTATCTAACTGGCATCAACCTAGGTTAGGTCCCTGCATATACACACTACTATGGTAATGAATAGGCAGACGAAATGGCCTGAAAGGGATCGAGTTTAAATGTCTCAACAACCTTGTTAGTCAGTTAATACCTTCAAAAGGCTGACAATAGATGGCGCAATCTGAATACATGCATGATTTCTAGAAACATTTGGACAGTATGCAATGAAAAAGGCAGTAAGCAGCTCTTAAATTTAGTCTTTAAAAAAAATATTAGTAATTGTATACAATATAACAAAGCAATCAACATTTTGAAGACTTTTTTGCCGTCCCTTTAGTTTTTCTTTAATAAATATCTCGCTAGTCTAATTCATATATGTATATACATATATTAACACAAGCTAGTAGCTAGACATACACACATGCAGACGTATTTGAAAAAGAAACCATATTATTATCTTGTGGTAAGTAAGTAACAAGTTGTAATATAAAGATACCTGAGTCTTCTGTCAACCAAGGATGGAATAAAAATATGTATTATATAAAAAATATACTTACTTGTACTTATGGCATTTTGATCTAGGTATTTTTTTGTTTACTACTCCAGAGTTTCAAATGTACAAACACAATTATAAGGGCTGATACTAATTAAAGTGCTTAAAGTAGGATTCACATAAAATCGTTTTACACAAAAGAAGCCTTATTAAAAAATTTGGGATCTATTTCATAAACAATTTATCAATTTTTTACTTCGAACTTAAAAAGAACCTGCAAAGTGAGTTTGCATAATGTTTCGCAAAGCATGTAATCATCTGTGCATTTGTCTTGTTTTGTAAATACAAAAATTAAATTGTAAAAAAAAAACTTGCAGTGTTACATGTTAGTAAAGAAAAATCTACAAGAATTTTTGCTGGTTTTCAAAACCAGCAATACAATAAGTTTGTTTTTAAATAATTAAATAATTTTTTTATCATATATTTTTTATAAAATTATTGTAAATTTTTAGACATATTAATGTTTACATTTCATTGACATGGAAATCCCTCTTAAGGTTGCCAGAACTATTTTCAATTATGCGCCATATTCTTTATTTTGGCAAGCCTCCTCCGCAAGGTTTTCAAAATGTTTGCTGAGACTTTGCACTCTTTATTAAGTTTCACAAATAATTTAATCATCTTTGCATTTTTGTCTTACCACTTTTCTGTTTGCATTGCTTAATACAAAAATGAAATTAAAAAAAAAAACTATAGAAAAAATTACATGCTTACTTGCTTGTTTTTAAAAACAGCAATACAATAATTTTTTTTATGAAATTATTGTAAATATTTAGGACATATTAATATTTACATTTCATTTAATTTATACACGGGAATCCCTTATTACGGTTGCCAGATCTATTTTCAATTATGCGCCGTATTTTAAAGAAAATAATTCAGTAACTAAAGGTAATTGTGGTATGAACTAGTCCTTCTACTATCTACTATCGCCCAAAACAACAAAATCCGGACATGGACTACAACCGTAGTTAAATCTTTGACACACAGCCGTATTCCGTAACATGCTTGTACTTACATTGTAAAATGTGCAGTCAAGACTGCATATCCTAATCACATTCAATGAGTCATAAACACATTCCTCGTATAATGTTGAGTCATAAATTATAATGATTGCGCCATTCAAGCAACCGCAAACACAAACGAATCCACTCATATTAAAAAAACTTTTCAGCAATACGACTGACGTCATCGGGCCACACATTGTTTGTTGAAATAAAACATCTATTATAAACTCGTCAACTCTATGGATGGTCCTGTAAACTGTTGATTTTGCAACTTGGTGGTACTGGCAACCATTTCCGAGCCAATGCAAGCACAGAGGCAGTTGATTTTCTGCCGAATAAACTTGACTGAGCTGTGTATTGTGATGTAATTTTTCTCTACATATTTCTATATTATATTACTCTAATCACATTAAAAATGAAATCTACTTGGATTTTATTCAAACAATAGGACTCTTTAAAATTAAAGTTAATTCTAGCTCTATAATTTCTTGTTATACTAATTCATTATTAATTTATCTTCATTATCGTCGAAAAAAAACTCATGTATTAACATTTTGCAAGCTTCGCTAGTCACAACAATATGATTTACTTTGCAAATTTTTGACAAACTTATCAAAATTTGCTTTGCAAAAATAGAATTTACAGTTTTTAAGAGCAATTTAAAAAATCTTTAAAAAGTACTGCTTTCAATATTAACTTTGCACTTTGCACAAGAGAACATACATAGAACAGAATTTGCAAATGATATATAAAAATTTCAAATACTTTGCAAATCAATTTCAACTTATCTCTTATGAAAATAGTATAATTCTGAGGAACATAAAATTAAGCAAATTGAAAAAAAAAATTCACAAATGCAAAGTGAAAATAAGAACAATAAAAAACGTAAACTTCCGAATTTATTCAATTTTGCACGATTCAAAATCTATTGGACTTAATTTTTTTTGGTTATAATAAATTTTTCATATCACTAATTTAGGGGATACAAGCAAATTTACTGGTCAGAGCGATTGTAAATACCACAAATCATATCCTTTTTTTTTTTCTTTAATACATAACTATGCTTGTGTAAAAACACATTGTATATGTTAATAGTTGTTCTTAAAAAATCCTTGTTTTTTTCACGGGGTTTCCTGTGTAGAACAGGAGTAAAAACAGAATTAGGTGTAGGTAGGCTAAAAATTAATATGTTTTGATGACGTATGAGTATTATTTAATTCGTAATTATTAAATAATAAGTATACGCCATTCAATACTAGACTGATCAATAGTTTTACAAAAAAAAATGTTAAAAAGCTTATACAATATATTAAATACTTATTTTAATAAAGCAAAAGCCTGATCCTACCGGCAATGACCGCCGTAAACCAATCGTGCAATTAAAAAAAATCTTTTAAATCGTAGGGAAAAGCTAATTTTTTTCATTCCACAATTTCTTAGACAGGCATAAGTACATTACATAAGCTCAGTCCTTAATCTTCTACATGAAAGAAATATTAAAACAAAACAAAAAACTTTTTTAACAAAGTTCTTTATATCCAACAACGAAATCTATGGCATCGACCTCAACACATCAACAAACTGTTAAGATGCTGCTCTTACTGCTGTTGGAAAAAGCTTAAACAAAAACAGAAACAACGTCTTTATTTATTTGTTTGTTTTTGTTTTTCCTGAAACAGAAGTCACTTTATGTCAATATGCTGTTAAAGTTGTTGTTTTTGCTGCCGCTTGTTGTTTGTATTATAAAAGCACTTCAATACACAATGTTTTTATTTTTTCGTTGTTTTTTTTATTTTAAATGACAGTTTCTTTAAAACAACTACAAAAACACCTACTTTCACATTTTATTTTTCTCAAAGTGTGTGTGTCTGTATTTTTTTGTTTCCATTTAGTGTGTATTTGTGAGTATTTTTTTACAGTAATTTTATAGTACTTGTCTTTTTGATTGCTTTAAGATTAAAAGGAATTATTTCTATAAATGATTTTGCCAGCATTTGCTACAAGCTCAATTATACAAATTGTTTAATTGCTTTGAAATAGATTTAAATTGTCAATATGTCTTCATTTTTTTATTATGATTTACATTTAATAATAACGAAGAAAAATAAACAAAAAATTTTTTTTTAAATAAAAAGAATGACAGGAAATCAGTGAATCTTTTTTTATATTTAGAAAATTATTATATAGAGAGATATGTATATTGTATAATTTAAGTAAAATATTTTACACTAACACTCAATTTTAAATATTTTTGTTGAAAAATTATTTAAAATATATTTAACAAAATTTAACATGTTCAGACAGACCATGTTATTGTGTAAAAAAGCTTTTAGTCGACAAAATAATATAGTTCCTTGGCGTATGATTATTATTTAATTTGTAGATATTAAATAATAAGTATACGCCACATAGTATTTCAGTGTTAATTCAGTAAAAGTAGACTAATCAACAGTCTTCTAAAATTAATTTGTTAGAAAGTGTTATACGGCCTCCATAAGCATAAAATGTGCCTCTGTGCCTCTTTCAGCATTTACTACATAATAGTTTTTTTATTAATTTGATCCTTTTAGACTTCTGCTCTTGTTACAATGAATTTCAAATTTTTACACAGCTATTTCTCAACAACTTTTTTATGTAAAATTTCCTTATGGAATTTTACAACAAATCAATTACTCTCGAGACAACATTCTGAATCTTAATATAATATACAATATTGTAAAAATTTTCTTTAAAAACAAATACTGACCTTCATTTTGCTGCTTCTTTCTCTCTTTCTATCCTTCTCTATTTCCAGCTTAAAAGTGGTTAAAGGCAAAACTTTAGAAATCCTAATAGTGCAAACGTTTTTTTTCTGCTAAAACTAAAATATGCAACATGTCGCTGAATACTTCGCAAATAATTTACTGTGATAAAAATATTGATGATTTTCATACAAGGTAAGTAAAAGCTATAAATTACCATTAACATTTTTCACATAAACATATAAAGTCAAAAGTTTTTACAAGATATTTTTAAAAGTAGCGATATACAAAATTACACTAAGAGATATTGATGTTACAAACATATCTTCGATCTTATAGCAACATGATTTTCTTAAATAGCGTATTTATGTAAATGATTATTTAAAATTCATGTTCATTTTCTACCAAATATTATTATTTACTGAAGTGAAAGTTTTTTTAAAGCAATAAAAAGAGAATAAACATTAATATTCAGATTGAATTCTTTTAAAAAAATATTTCAAACCAAATACAAAATAAAAACCCAGGTCATTTAGATTAAAATGATACTTTACAAAGAACTGTTAGTCAACATGGATTCTTACCAACAGCAAGCAGTATTTTTTATTTGATGACGACAGCAAGATTTCTTATAGAAATCATTAACATTGGCGATAACAACAAGAAGAGATGGCATCAGAATTAAAACATTGGCGCCAACCAGATCATCTATACAAAACGTTGACGACGACAACAAGATTTTCTATAGAAAACATTGACGCCAACTAAATTATGTATAAAAAACATTGACGACTACAACAAAATTTTCTATAGAAAACATTGACGACAACAAAAATTGTTATAGAAAACAGTGACACGAACCAGATTTTCTGTAGAAAACATTGACGACGACAACAAGATTTTCTGTAAAAAACATTGACGCCAACCAAATTATGTATAGAAAACATTAACGACTACAACAAAATTTTCTATAGAAAACATTGACTGTGACACGAAACAGATTTTCTGTAGAAAACATTGACGACGATAACAAGATTTTCTATAGAAAACATTGACAACAAGATTTTCTACATAGAACATTGACACCAACCAGATTTTCTATAGAAAACATTGACAACAACAAAACGCCAACCAGATTATATATAGAAAACATTGATGACGATAACAAGATTTTCCATAGAATGCATTTGCGACAACAAAATGTTTTATAAAAAATATTGACACGAACCAGATTATCTCTAGTAAACATTGACGCGAACTAGATACATTTAAGCCAACCAGATTTTCTATAGAAAACATTGATGGAAAACAAGAATTTTTAAAGAAAACATTGGCGACGACAACAAGATTTTCTATAGAAAACATTGACGCCAACCAAATTATGTATAGAAAACATTAACGACTACAACAAAATTTTCTATAGAAAACATTGACGACAACAATATTTGTTATAGAAAACAGTGACACGAAACAGATTTTCTGTAGAAAACATTGACGACGATAACAAGATTTTCTATAGAAAACATTGACAACAAGATTTTCTACATAGAACATTGACACCAACCAGATTTTCTATAGAAAACATTGACAACAACAAAACGCCAACCAGATTTTCTATAGAAAACATTGATGGAAAACAAGAATTTTTAAAGAAAACATTGGCGACGACAACAAGATTTTCTATACAAAACATTGACGCCAACCAAATTATGTATAGAAAACATTAACGACTACAACAAAATTTTCTATAGAAAACATTGACGACAACAATATTTGTTATAGAAAACAGTGACACGAAACAGATTTTCTGTAGAAAACATTGATGACGATAACAAGATTTTCTATAGAAAACATTGACAACAAGATTTTCTACATAGAACATTGACACCAACCAGATTTTCTATAGAAAACATTGACAACAACAAAACGCCAACCAGATTTTCTATAGAAAACATTGATGGAAAACAAGAATTTTTAAAGAAAACAGTGGCGACGACAACAAGATTTTCTATAGAAAACATTGACGCCAACCAAATTATGTATAGAAAACATTAACGACTACAACAAAATTTTCTATAGAAAACATTGACGACAACAATATTTGTTATAGAAAACAGTGACACGAAACAGATTTTCTGTAGAAAACATTGATGACGATAACAAGATTTTCTATAGAATGCATTTGCGACAACAAAATGTTTTATAAAAAATATTGACACGTACCAGATTATCTCTAGTAAACATTGACGCGAACTAGATTATCTATGAAAAACATTTAAGCCAACCAGATTTTCTATAGAAAGCATTGATGGAAAACAAGAATTTTTAAAGAAAACATTGGGAACGACAACCAACCAACCAAATTTTCTATAAAAAACATTGACGATGACAGGATTTCTGCAGAAACTAATGACAACAATAAGATTTTCTTTAGAAAACATTGTCGCCAACCTGATTTTCTATACATAGATAACATTGCCGAAAGAAGCTATGAGTATACATATATGTATCATGTATATACCAAGGTTTTTTTTAATATAAATTTTAAACAAACAAATATTCAACCCAACTTGCTCGTACAGTCAGTCACGAAAAACAATAAATATTTATTTTACTTGCAATTACAATAAATTTACACAGATACCATACACGTCGTCAACTGTATACAAATTTATTTATATTATAAATAAATAATTTACGCTTATAAAAAAATTAATTTTTCCCTTAACATCCGACTAAAACTTAATTCATCTGTGTTATTTTGCGATTTCGATTACAGCTATAAACTTATACATGGCTACCTCTCGCTCTCAGTCTGTCTGTTGGGTACTTTAGCAAATACTCTGAATATAATTGTCTTAACACGTCACGAAATGCGTACACCAACAAATGCCATCCTCACGGGGCTGGCGGTAGCAGATTTGGCTGTTATGCTGGAGTACATACCGTATGCTATGCATGACTACATCTTAACTGAACGCTGGCCACGTGAGCAGCAGCTCAATTATACATGGGCTTGTTATATTAAATTTCACGCCATCTATGCCCAATTGCTGCACACCATATCCATTTGGCTGACAGTTATGCTGGCTGTGTGGCGCTACTTGGCTGTGACTTATCCACAGGTATCTAGGGAGTGGTGTGGCATGCGTAACACAGTGCTGACAATAATTTCAGCTTATATTTTATGCGGGGTGTTGGTGGCACCCTGGCTGTACTTAGTCAGCTCGATAGCACAATTTGAGGAAGTGGTGAATGCCAACGACAAAGTACTGCACTCGCGGCCATTGAGTGAATACATTTTAAACTATCAAGCTAAACACGATTATGCGAATTTTTCTAAATTCAGTACTTTTAATGGCAGCAGCAGTGGAGGCAGCATTAGCAACGGCATCTCCAGCACGGCCACAGCCAGTAATGATACAACATTAGAACGCAACATCACCGTCTATCGTCTGTATCACAGTGATATGGCCTTACGCAATAATACAATACGTTTGGGCACACTACTCATCTATTCGGTACTTATCAAGCTCATACCATGCATAGCCTTGACCATACTATCATTGCGTTTAATATCAGCTCTTTTGGAGGTCAAGAGACGCAGACAAATGTTACGAAATAAATTATTAAAAGCCGAAGAGAAATCTGCACACTCGACGACTATGAATACATTGGTGCCACCCTCCTCAGCCCCAGATGGCAGCCAGATGACAATGGTCAGCTCATCGTTTGCGATACGCAAGAAAATCGATAAAGCGAAACAGACAGATCGTACAACGCAAATGCTTTTGGCTGTACTAATGCTATTTCTCATCACAGAGTTTCCGCAAGGCATCATGGGTCTGCTGAATACCATTTTGGGAGAAGCGTTCTTTATGCAGTGTTACCTTAAATTGAGTAAGTAGACAAAAATAATGCTTGTCAAAAAAAAAACAATACAACAACATTTGTCACAATCACAATCACATTATATAGACATATTATTACAGTGGGAAGCAAAAGTGTCCGAAAATTTTTAATTAAGAATGGTGCTTTTGGATGTGCTCATGTGGCCTATACCAATAGTAAGTATTATTTTTCATAAGACTGGTGTCAATTGACTTTCGTTTCATCGCTCTATATAACCAGTTTCCAGTCATCTACTAAATTTGACAGTATGGGTTTTATATAAATGACGGGGTTTTTTCACATTTCTATGGGAAAGTGCTGGCTTTTTGTTTTCCCCCCTGGCTGCTAAACAAATCCAATTTAATACGCATCTAACCGTACAGGAACTGACATTCTTACCAATACTTTTTGCAGCATTTTTCGGCGTCTTGATGTCATTAACCCATTAGTGGACGAAGTTCCCTGGCCACTTTCCATAAATTATTTTCACCAATTATTAATAAAAATGATCTGATTAATTCATTTTAAAAACATTTTATTCAAAAAAAATTATAGTTTTGGAGTTATGGACTGTCCCTTATAAGGGACACTGCGCAATAAGTATACTAGGCGTATGATAATATATCACATTTGTTGCAAATGATGTTTGTTTTTTTCGCAATGTCCACATCGTTTATCAGTTTTGAAATATTCAATAAGGTAGTTTCTTTCACCATATCGTGTATCTTTCGTCATTTTGTTAGTGCTCAGAT
The DNA here is from genome assembly GCA_950370525.1 of Bellardia bayeri. Taxonomy (NCBI): domain Eukaryota; kingdom Metazoa; phylum Arthropoda; class Insecta; order Diptera; family Calliphoridae; genus Bellardia; species Bellardia bayeri. The sequence continues at coordinate 72,256,884 of OX493267.1, read as the reverse complement.
GGGGTACTTTGGGGTATTATACGTTTCAAGATAGGATGTAGCAAGATTTCGGCCAAAAATAAGAAGAGACGAACACGCCGAATCATTGGGATGCAGCTTCTTCATCAGCAACCATGAATTAACAACTGATACATCAAGGACATGTGCAAATGTTAGATATCACCATTGCTTTTGTATGATTCGCGAGCGGTAGACTGCCCATATTATGTCGATGACTTTTGGAACTTTTGGTACAGCACACCTCCCTTTAACGAATCGTTGGCACGATCCCATTTCATTGACATCAAAATTTCTTGCAATCGTGACAACACAATTATCTTTCCATCGTATGAGCAATATGTTCCCATTATTGGTATGTAAATCTGGGATTTACAGACCCCTTTTTTTCTTTTTTCATTACCGGTATTGAGGGAAGAGGGCATTTTTCTTTTATCTAGGGGTTCATCATCACTGTCATCCCATTGACTATCTGCCTGCACTACTTAACATTTGTTAGATAATAGTTTTGGACCGAGATGATTAAGATTCGCCTCATGCTGCTCATCGTTTTCATCGGTATCTTGATCAGTGTCGGCTCCATCTAATGGTGGGATTGTGTAAATTATAATGCTGTGCTCATTATTTTAAAGGGCATCTAGTTCATCCAATATTTCAGAAACTGTAAATCCAATGTTTCTTAGCTAGCTCGAGATTTTCGTTTTTTCGCCATTCACAAATCACAATATTTTAAGCAAATGAAATAAAACACGCCTTGTTGAAATGTCAGTTACGGCATAGAATATTTGTTATTTAAAAAATTATTTTTTTCAAATTGCTACAGTAGAAAATTTGATAGTCCCTTCCTAATGTAGCAAACATTCGATCTGCCGGGCATCGCCATGAGAACGCTTGGTTATTATTGCAAGCTACATAACGCCGTTTTTTTATATCATTTACCGTGGATTTACCTAAATTTAATTTTTCAGCAATTTTACAACAAATTTATCACATTTTTTTTAATACAAATTGGCGTTTTTCTCATTTTTAAAGAGCTTTTAATTTTATATCTAAAAATCAAATTAATCACTTCACAGGTCAAACAATAATGCATAAATAGAAGAGTAAAAGCTTGATAAGGAGCGTGTTGTCATTTTTCGAAGCTATGTTCGAACAATAAAAACAGATGTTTTGTCATAAAATAACATAAACAAATAAATAAATTTCAAATTAAAATGCATTACGTTACTTTTTGAAGAACAAGTTGATCAGCTGCTTGCACAAATCGCTAGTTCAAAAGTAAAAAATTGAAACAGACAATTGACAAACTCAAAGAAAATTTTTTAAATTGCATATTTTTAATAAAAATCGTGGAAAAATGTTGCAAGCTTTAGCTTAAATAAATTGTGCATCACTTCATTTTGTGTTTAAAGTGCAGTTTTAATCAAATAAGCCAGCTCGCTTTAGTATACACTAGCGGTTTTAAAACGCCAAATTTCTAGCGTTTTTGTTTGTCAGAACACCTCTTTGAAAACGATTCGCGATAAAAAACCAACGGGTCAAATACCGTTACAGTTTAATAGAGCAATATCGTGATAAAGTATCCGAATAGTGAATTTCTTTATTTTTTTTTTTAAAATTTATGTGAGTTTTCGTGCTTTGTAATTTAGAATAAGGCTCAATTAAAAAAAATACATATTTATGATAATATACCTATATTTGTCTTATTTTCATTACCTTACTTTCTTAATGCAAAACATCCAGACAGTTTTGCTTCCCACTGTATGTACAAAGTTGCGCACATAATTCAAAATATTTAAAATAAAAATCAATATTTTTATAAACGTTGATTTCAAATGAAAAATTTTATAAATAAATAACACTTGCACTTAAATCTATTAAATCTATCTAAACATTTAACACGCAAACACCAACAATCATTATCATTTCACAAAATCCTATTATTTTAAGGTACTTTAGTTATTTATTTATTTTATTTATCTCTAAATCACTGATAAACAAAGTTGTTTTGCAAACAATTGACATCAATATTTAACTAAATACGTGTTCTAACATAAAATTTTGTTGTTAGTAGCGATAACCCGTTTCTTTTAAACTGAAAATGATCAGCTATGTAGGTAATACGAGGTCGGCTCAGAAACTTCTTAGCCTAGAAAAGAAATTTGCAACTGTTAACAAATGCAGCACCCATCGCCAAAAACGCATGAGAATGAAAATTTCTCAAGCTTGTTTGGATCGTTTTAGGAGAAAAACAAGTAAGAGTGCTATATTCGGCTATACCGAATCTTATATACCCTTCACCTTTGTTGTGGATGCATAATTATATTATATACATACATACATATATATATTATATTGATACGTTTTTACCTTTTAAAAAGGGTGGTTTATTTCCTTTAAATAAACCGGATTCTTTTAAATTGCAATAATAGTCTTTATTTATTTAAATGTACACAAACACAATTAAAAATGAACACAATGCCTTTTTACACACTTGAAGTTTTCGAACACTTTGATGTTGAACACGCCATCTGTTGATGAATTTGTTAGTAACAATATTAATACACTTTGTGTGATCAACGCCATCTGTTGATGAGTTTATTAGTTTTTTGATTAAATTTTCAGAGGTTGTCTCGGATTTTTCTCATATCTCCGTTATTTATGAACGGATTTTGCTGATTTTATATAGCAAACTTCTCGAAATCATGTCTGACAGAATTATTGAAGATTTGGATCAAGAGACAGACAGACAGAAAGACGGGCATGGCTTAATAGACTCCGCTATCTATGTATAAGGATCCAGAACATATATTCTTTATAGGGTCGGAAAATTATATTGTGGAAATTACAAACGAAGTGACAAACTTATATATACCCTTCTCATGAAGGTAAAGGGTATTAAAAATGGATTTAAGCATCGTTTTATAACTGTCGATGAGACATAGATCCACCACTATACTCCAGAGACAAAAGAACAAACCAAGTAATGGACTGAAGCTGCAGGAAGTGCCCCAAAGAAGGCAAAAATAACTCAATCGGCTGGTAGGGTTACGGCAACGGATTTTTTGGGACTTTAAAGGTATTTTAGTGATTGACTATCTGCAAAATGGTAAAACAATAAATTCAGATCATTATTGCAATATTTTGGATCCATTAAATGTAAAAATTCGACAAAAACGTCCTGACTTACTAAACAAAAAAGTATTTTTTCATCAAGACAACGCACCAGCGCACAAGAGTGTTTTAACAATGGCTAAAATCAACAAATTTAAGTACGAGTTGTTTGACCACCCATCTTATTCTCCTGATTTAGCTCCCAATGACTTTTACCTGTTCCCAAATCTAAAAAAAAATTCCTAGCTGTCAAGCGTTTTACCTCAAATGAAGATGCAATTACAAATGTAAACCACTAGTTTGAAGGCCTTGAGGTAAACTATTTTAATCAAGGGATAGAATTGCTAGATAAGCGTTGGTCTAAGTGTTTTGAAGTTTCTGCAGATTATATTGAAAAATAAAAATGTTTTTGAAAGAATAACTATTCTTTTTCTGTGCTGGGCTAAGAAGTTTCCGAACTACATACGTAGATAGAAGTAGAAATAGAAATGGAAATAGAAAAGCAAATATGTAATTAATTTGTCTCCATTATCTATGTGTCTGTGTTGGATAAACAAATAAACAATTTACTATTAAGCAATAGACAATTCACCCGTGCTACTGATAACATAATAGTTCTAATGTTAAACAATATAACACAAACACACACAAAAAAAACAGTATCAGCAAAAAACAAAGTAATAGGGGTGAAAGATTGATAAAGAACACATAGAATTAAGTGCTAGTATTGTAGTTTGCTGTCTATGTTAAAACCAGACATCAAATAATGTTACAGAAAGGACGACAGCAAACAGTAGTAAGTTTTTAACAGATGCAGGGTTGTTAGCTTGACATTGAATATTGTTTATTTATACTTGGGTGGATGTTTACACAGTTTGTTTTTCTAAAATTTGTTTTTGAAAGTACGCTTTTATGAAATATACTATATGTGCATGTATGTATGTAAACGTATGTATGTACGAATGTATATAATGTTGGGTTTGTTTATAAAGGTCGTCCAGCAGTAATAAGATAAATCAGCTGTGATAAATCTAACATACCATATCATTTATCAAAAAAAAAATTGCAAAAGAAAATCAAAAAAGCAGCAAATTAAAGTAGAAACGTTTGAATCTTATTTACATTTCACAAGTAGTATATTATATAAGGGTAAGAAAATTATACGCTTTTTCTTTTGTTCAAATAAAACGAATAAAATTAATCGAATTAATCGAATATCTTATCACTTATATGACTTTTAATAAATGTATTCTTTGATAATTTTAACAATATCATTAAATATCAATTTTGTTGCACATATTTAACGCATTAGGCACTACCACCTTTGGTTAGGTTGTAATGATGACACCGTTTCATTTACAAACCAGTGTATATTGAAACGAAAGCGGTCTTTTATTATTCCATTTCTATTATTCTATTTTCTTGTATATAATAGCTATTTTAATTTGAAGTATCAAGTTTTAGTAATATTCCAAAATTCCAAAAGCTTTTTACTGAATTCATCATATGATTCATACTATATTATACAATATATACAGTCAAAGTCAAAATTTAGTATACAGCACGCTTTTTCATCTATAAAGCAAAATATTTTTATTATAAGAAGAAAGTTGTGTTCAATAAGTAACAAGTAAGAAAGTATAGTTGGTCAAGCCCGGCCATATAATACCCTACACCCAGTATATGTATAAAACAGTTTTTCAGAAATGGGCGTTATATGGGAGCTACGACTAATTATGGACCGATCTTCACGAAATTTGTACATGTGATTTAGCTTCATTTAGTGCTCATTTGTGTTGAAATTTGTTTGCATACTTGCATAACTCAAAGATTTATGATCGGTAAACCCCAATTTCGGGAGGACATTTGTATGGGGGCCAGGTGAAAAAATTGACCGATTTCCACCATTTTCAATCCCATCCATCCTTGGGCCGAAAAATATCACATACCAAATTTGATCGATATATCTTCGAAATTGCGACCTGTACTCTGCGCACAAGCTTTACAAGGACAGCCATCCAGCCAGACGGACGGACGGACGGACATTCTTAGATCGACTCAGAAAGTGATTCTGAGTCGATAGGTATACTTTAAGGTGGGTGTTGGACCAATATTTAAAAGCGTTACAAATGTCAGCACAAATCCAATTTACCCTCTCCACTATTGTGGTGTAGGATATAAAAACAATATTAGACCTTAATATCGAAAATAAAATATAATTGTTTAATAAATAAAAAGGTCGAACAATCAGTTAATTAATCAATATTGTTAAATTCAACCTATTGAAAGTGGGGCGATTATAGAATTGAGTCAGACGACGGAGTCATAGTCTGGTTCCATATGGTTTTCATAGTGACTCCGATGATTCATATGAGTTACCAACTAAAACTAAAACTTTTTTTACAATAATCAAAACAAACTTTAACTTTTTACATATTATTAGCTTTTTAAATAACAACAATAAAAAAGCAACAAATATACACTTTCATTGCAGTAAGTAAGAAATGTAAGTAGGTACAAGTTTTAAGAAAAAGATCTAAGTCCATGAAAACATACAAACTAAGCAACAGAAAAAGCTCTAAGTCCCAAAAAGCTTTTATCTCGGCAAATACTTATTTCTTCATTTTGCTTTTACGCAAATAAAAAACAAAGAAAAATACAAAAACAAATTGCATTTACAGATTTCAAAAATGTTTATTCAAAAAAAGTTTGATTTTTCTTTGTCTCTCCTGTAATATTGTAAAATATAGACTTAGAGCCTTTACATGTTAAGCAAGCGATATACATAAGTTTGAATCAACTTAAAATTTAGTTCAAGGTTTTCTTATTTAAAAAAATTATTAAAATTAAAATTAATTTCATGGAAGTTTTGTGGGAAGATGAAACAATCAAAAATTAATATACAGTTGAAAGATAACACCCTATTTTATATGACCAAAATCGAAAAATTAAAACTTAATATTTCGTTGGTTGTCCTTTCAACTTAATTACAGCCTCTAGTCTCCTTTTCATTAAATTTACAAGAATTTGCCCCACTCTTCTGTTAAAGCTGTTCAGAGTTTGTCTTTGCATGAAATGCTTCTTTTTGTCATGTTCCTAACTAAAATTACCCATAGATTCTCTATGGGTTTAAGGTCTGAAAATTGCGGAGATGAATTTAATGGCTTAGACACGCTGAACAATAGCCACTCAATTACATTTGTGGCGGTGTGTTTTGTATCGTTGTTTGGCTGAAAGACCCATTACGTTTCAAGACCTTTATTTTTAGCACATACTTACATTCAAATTGTTCTTTAAAATTTGTAAGTAGTCTCGTCAATGAATACAAGATTATCTGGTCCTGCATCTGTCATACAACCCCAAACCATCAAAGACTTACTGCCGTCTTTTACTATAGCGCTAATGTTCTGTAGAAGCAGCTCACTATTTCTTGTTCCCCAGACCTTTCCTTTTGATTTTGACCCAAAAATCTCAAACTTACTCTAATCGCGAAATATTATATTATTCGAGAAAGATTGCGAAGAGGTTAAGTAAGCTTTTGCAAAGTCTTTACGTTTAGTACGGTTTTTTTCTAGGCACTCTTCTATGAAGTCCATGGTTATTCAGCCGTCTTCTAATTGTACATGCGCTTACTGGGGCATCGCGTGTCTTAGAAATGTCTTCGGCTGTTTTGATTGCATTAGACTTTGGAATTTCTTGACTTTGCTGACTATTTTGTGCATCACATTATCAATTAGAGAGCGTGGTCGACCGGTATGCTTTGTAGTTTTGGTGTTTCGTTGAGCTTTACTTCTTTCAATAACTTTTTGAACAGCTGACCGGCATTTGTTTACAATTTTAGCAATATCTTTGATAAATTTGTCGTTGCTTCGATGCAAAACTATTAAATCTCTAATCTTTACTGGTATATCTATGACACATGTCATTCGGTTCCTTAAATAATTTTCTAAATCTTTACCTACAAAATTGTTACTACTTTTATTTATAAATTCATAAAAAAAAAGTGTAATGTACAAAGTACTCATAATAGTACTTATTTTATTCTATTTTAACATTATGTACATATACCTATAATAAATATTGACTGCATTTTTAAGAGCATTTTCTCTTTTGTTAGATAAAACTTATAACATATTTTTCAGTAAGAGAAAAATTCAACTGTTTAAGAAAAGTAAATTTCTTCACAGAAATTATTGTTCGCTGTATACTAAATTCTGACTCTGACTGTAAGTATTTTGTGTGCAATCACTTTAAATATCGATTTCTTAGAAGGTATCAATGAGTGGCAAAAATATACGGTAGATGATATAATATTTCGCCCAAAATGTGTAATCTTAAATATCTGTTGCGTAATACATTTCAAACTCGTTTAGTATATTTTAAACTAAATATCAGATTTCTTTTAAGAACAACAACACTCACATAATTGTATAAGCAGCTATCAGAACCGTTCATCTATTGTGATTGAAAAACTTTATTTAATTTTCTTTTGTAATAAAAATATTTAAAATAATTTCATATTGCAATTTTTCACTAGATTTTCCATTCCTAAAATTCAAAATGTCATCATCAAAAAAAAAATCTTTAAATAATAAGGATCCTCATGATATCGTTTTAAAATCTCGCTAACTGTGCTAACTATGCAAACTGTGCATTTTTATGCCCTTGTAAATGAATTGTCAAAAATTACATGAAAAATTATTTACACATACATATGTACTTCGTAAATTTGCCCAACAATTGTGCATTTAACTCAACAGCTGATATTTATTTACTTAAAAAAAAAAGTAAGTAAGATTCTTATGAATTTTGCATAAAGATGCGCCTTCTCCACTTTGATCCTAATCATATATATAATACTTGTTAGTTGCATTTATACCAGAAATTGATGACAACTTCGTCATTCTTAATCAAATTTAGAATTGCTTGAAACCCATGGCAATTAACCCGCACAAATTGTTGAAAACTGGGGCCAAATTACCGCATTCGTGATCGAATGAGTTATCGTATCGAAAAATGATTTCGACATCGAAATTATGATAAAATGTACTAAATTTCTTGCTCGATATCGATTCGCATAATCTCAAATAAGAAAATTACGATCAATTTTACTCGATATCGAATGCGGTAATTCAAATAGTCTGAGTAATTTAGAATTTTGGCTTTCTTAGGGCATTTTTAAAAATAAATATCTTTTTTAAAACAAAAATTTTAAGGGGTTTTTTCTCATTAGGCGATTATCTTTTTCCCCAACGAAAAACTGCCGATTAAAGAAATTTGGTTTTCTCAATGTCTCATTTGCTTCTATTCTGTCGCAAAACTAACCAGCCCTCATCTGCCGATTATTTATTTGTTGTACAGATAAATTCAATCAGCTGACTGCTGTTCATATTTTTTATGTGGCAATACCTTGAGTTTTTGTAAAAAATTAAATAGATTTAAAAAAAAAAATTTTAATAGAGGAATAAACATTAATTTGATGGAGGCTGAACTCAAAGAACATGAATTCCAAGTGAATGTTGAAAGAGTTTATCATGCCAGACCCAACTACCTGGCAGACATGCATATTATTTATTTTTAAAATATTTGTTTTTTTGATTATATTTTTTGTTATATTTTCACATTTGGAAAACAGCTGATTTATGTCAGCAACTTTGAAGACAGAGTTCCCAATTTTCACAACAATTTTGAGAGGTATTGCCAAATGAACATAATGTTTCTGTCAGTATATTGAGAAAACCAAAATTGTTAACGGATAAATTTATGTCGACATTTAGTAAGAAGCAGTTTGTCGACACATTGAGAAAACGGGCCTAAGTTTATTTTATTTATTTTTGAATTGACATTTCTCACAAACTGACGTTGCTAGGTTGCATAAAACTTATAAAAGAATATATTTTTTAATAAAAACAGAAAAATAACTGTTTACTAAACAGGCGTAATTTTGTAAATAAAATTTAACCGGAAGAGTTAGTGTCAATTATTAATTTTCATTATCAATAATAAATATGAAATTCTTCAAATAATTATTCTTAAGAAATTGGTCGATTATTTAAGCGATCATTTTTCGAATGGATACCCTATTCTTATGTAGAAAAATGTAGAGAAAAATCATAAAAGAAACTCTTTCAAATACCCAAAGTTGCCTTTTTGTTAATGTAATTTATTAAACCCTCCACCACCACAAGTGTTGAATTAGTGTATACATATATAAGTCTGTCATTCCGTGTGTCATATTGAAAAATAATCAACTAAGATCCAACAAAGTATATATACCTACTTATATCATTAAACTTTATGCTTTATCCATCTATCTGTCCGTCTGTCTGTGTAAAACATTCATACGTTTAAACTACATAACTAAAATTCACAAACTTTACAAAAAAACTTTAACAATTCCCCTAAGCAGTTTGGTATTGAAAATCACCCAAATCGGTTTAGTATAACCAGAGTTATGAATCAAAATCTAAGACAACCTCGAAAAGAAAATTAATGTTCTTCACATATTTTTTGCTAATTTTTTCTATAAAGTCATGCAATTTTACACAAATTATTTTTAAGACAATTAGTCCATGATTTATTACCTTAAGTAAATATATGTTTAAATAAAGCAACTATTAACAAAGATTATCGACTTATCTGTTTCCAGTTAGTTTGTATGTTTCTTTTAACAAATTAGAGTCTAGCAGTTTTTTGACAGAGTAATACACTTGACACAGACAACAGCGTTTGTCAAGTAATATTCTAGGATTCTTTTGGCAATCTACTTATAGTTTATTAGGACACATAAACCTCACCTTCATTAATAACCTGACCAAGACTTTTTATTGTATTGCTGTAGGAAATTGTTGCTAATTGCGTAATAAGAATAAATACCATTTATACTTTTGTTTTTTGTTTATGATAAAATGTAATTATGTATATATATGTAACACTAACAAAACATTATTTGACATTGATTTAATTATAGTAAGGCAACACAGTGTATAAGTGTCTTTTATTTATTAATTACGCCATGCACCTCTATAGTGTGGGGGGGTGTATATTGGATTTTTGCTGAAGTTTGTAACGCCCTAAAATATTAGTCTAAAACTTACCGTAATATAAAGGGATCGATTCATATGCACTTTCTGAGATTCAGATTAATTTTATGAGTCGATTAAACGAAATCCATCTGTCCGTCCGTATGGTTGGCTAGCTGGCTGTCGATGTTAAACTTGTGCGCAGAGTACAGGTCGCCCAAAAAAGGTAGGCATTGAATTTGGTTTAAATTGTTTAATTATTTCACCTAGCCTACCTAGTCTTACCGAAATAGGGATTTATCGGTGAGAAATGTTTGGTTTATGCACGTGTCCAAACAAATTTTGCCACATATTAGTTATATGAATGTCTCTAGCTCAATTATCAAATATCGCTGTTGAGCCGTGTCTTGTTAACTTTCGTCTTGTCTTGTTAACTCCCTCAAAATACAACTCAGAAATCTTAATTTCAGGTGATAAAAGCTATGTACACATTTATTTACAAGAAGAATACTTAACATAAAATGACTCAAACTGATGCTAGCAACATATAACAACAAAACTCAACGTCCATGAAATTAATCTTCCTTTTTCAGTCTGTAATCAGTCTAATATACATTCATTCCAATACCTTTAATTCCACATCAGTCACTCATTCCCATTCTATCCATAGTCACTGTCCTTTCCCCTCTTACCCCTATCATGTGTCGTATACTGCCCCGTCTCTACATGTACATACATGTTTGCGAAGATCGGTACATAATCGAACTTTGCTGTCATATAAGGTCCACTCCCGAAAATCACTTTAAAAGGCACAACTCTCTTTAAAATGTCGATATTCCAATAATATTCAACACATTGTATAAATTTTATATAAACACAAATCATTTGACCTAATTATATGATAATCGGTTCATAATTAGCCATAGCTCCTTTCTAAGGCCCACTTCTTTAATGACCATTAATCTCATAAAGATTTTGTTATTCCCATAAAATTCAACACAAATAAGTTTTATATATACAGAAATTATGACACCTAATTTTATAACGATCGAATCAATCAAAGCTTCCATACAAGTGCCCTCAGTAATTCACTTTCACCTGCATAAAACTTTTAAAAGTATTTATGTGTTCACAAAATATTTATATGCACAAAAGTCTGCCACTAAATTTTTGAATGATCGGTCCATTATAGGTCATTGCTTCCAAATAGCGCCTATTTCTAAAAAAAAAACTCTTTTTACACATATACTGGTTGTAGGGTATTATATGATCAACCTTGACCGACTATACTTACTTACTTGTTTGTGTTATATTTTTTAGCAGAATATAATAAGATTGCAGCAGTCGTTTTAATGCTAATTGTTACTGCAATATTGTTAAATAACTTGTAATCATGTTTAACAAATTAATGTGACCTTAAATGCAGATTCTGGAAATATTTTTAAAGTTGACTTTCAATCGTACCTGCAACATACAGTCAACTCACCTGGCTAGCATATTCAATCATTCTCATTTTGTAGCACAAAATTCGCAAACAATTTGTCCTCCACTTAGTATTAAACAAAGTACCACGCATTAAACAGTAGCAAAAGTCCTCTAACAAAACAAAATCTAAAGTCGTATTTGAGATAAACAAATCTCATTATACCAGACAAATCAAAAATAACGTTACTAACGTTCATCAGTAATTCCTTGGAAACCATATATCATTTTATTAAGTCAAATTTCATTAGAAATTTCCAATGAAAACAAAAGCTACTACAAACATACACTACACATAAAAAAAAACATTTCTTTTAAAATGAAATTCAATATACATACATATCCCTTAGAAAAAGCTTTGTTAAGAACCCTGTATGTTTTTTTTTTTTTGCTTGTTCAAGTAAAACAAAATAAAAGATCTTTAAAAAGTATTAAATCTAAATATAGTTGCCACATCATCAGCGTCATCGTTTTTCTTTTAGTTTATATTACATAAATCTTAAGCAAAATCGGGGAAACACAAATCTTTATAATATACATACAGATTTATTAATTCATGTACATGTGTATAACTTTCAGTTTGTTTCATTTATATTTTATTATTTTTCTACTCATTGCAGGTGACCTAATGGATATGTTGGCTTTACTTAATTCTAGTATAAACTTCATACTATACTGTTCGATGAGTCGACAATTTCGACAAACATTTGTGCTGCTGTTTTGTCCACGTCACTTGAGCAGATGTTTACTATCACATCGTCATCATCACCACCATCAGTGTCGACATCCACATGACCCGTATGCTCAGAATCGTAACAATCAACAGCCCAACAGTCATCAGCAACGACACCATAATAACGAACCAAATAATCATCATTATCCACATAGTGACTGTGATGGTCATAATCAAGAGTTGCCTTTGCAAGAGGATAATTTTACAGTTGTTAATGGCCTTTTGGCTGCAGATAATCGCAGTAAGAGCACATTTATCGAACAATGGTTTCAAACGACAACACAAGTGACACAAGTGTAGCATGAGGAGTCGTCCAGTCAAGACAATGACAATTTTAATTTAACTGTAACAGAAATGGAAACGGTAACTGTTACGGATTACGAACCAGAACCAAATCTGAAAAAACGGCCACAACAACAACGAGAACAGCAGCAATAACAAAAAACAGAAACGGATATGGAAATGGCAATAGAAATGGAAATGTTAGCAGAAACATTCAGATTGTAATTGTTAATGCGTTTTTAAGTACATGAAATTGTTAGAAGTATATGCGAGTATATGTATAATAAATATTTAGTTATAATTTATAGCTTTCCATTGTTTCTTGTACCTATATGAGGGGCATGTATGAGTTTGAATTGTGTTTGATGTCTGTTTTAATGCATGTTCTTACAGCTGGTTGCTATGCTGCCATTAAAAGTTGGATTGTTAATATTTCTTATGAAAAACAGATGGCATTTATGTGGTTCTATTTTAAGAAAAACTCATAACAGCAATTCATATTTCATACATATTTTCAACATATGTATGTAGTTCGTACATTTTGTATTAAATTGGAATTTTTTAAGTCAAACATTGATTATACTTCAATGTATTTTTGTTTTATTTCGTTACTTGCTGGAAATGTGTTCATCTCCTTTGAAGGAGTGTGAAATACACAGTTTTCAGAAACTATATACATATTTATATTTTAACCAAAAAATTTATAAATCAAAAATAAAAGTATCAAGTTCTAAGAAAAAAGTCAAACGAAACAAAAAAAAAACTTGCATGTTCTCAGTTTTGAACTATACAAAAACTTCAGAGAATGATGATAGTATTTTAAATATTTATTCCAAAGCAAGTTATTTCGTAAAATACCTTTTACATGTTTTGGCATACTCTGCAACAATTTTGCAATTCATTCATTTGCAATACTCTCTAATTCGCGTTGAACCCGCTGCCAAAACTTGTCCAAATGGTTTAAATCGTTATTGCCCCAGAAATTCTCTTTTAAGAGCTTTGATAAATTTTATGTCTGCTGATTTTATGTCTGCCTAATTAACTAACAAAACAAGTTTGATGAAAAGTGGTCAAAAATTCTGACGGATATTTTACAAAAATCAGACCTGGATGAAACAAAATTTTAATTTTTCAATTTTAAAATGCATACATTATTTTTAAAGACGTATTCGAGGACATTAGAGTGGTTCGCCTTCCATACAAAAAAATAGAGTTGTATCAGTCACCCCCTAGGATTAAAAATAATGTAAAAACAATTCCAGGAATATTTTTTATATTTTCTTGCCATGCCTACAAATACTGCCCTATTTTGTATTTTGTTCACTGTGTCGCTCTTTTTAGTCCGATCATAACCGGTGTTCATGGCTCTGTAAGGGCTACATTTCTATCCTGAACAATTTTTTACTACCACGTCAAATTATAGTCTCATAACTTTTAAAAATTTTGACGTGGTAGTAAAAAATTATTCAGGACAGAAATGTAGAAATCAATCTAGAGGACATTGAGAAAAACCTTAACGTATGTTCACACTTGGCAAATATTTGCCGAAAAAAACGTAACCACTAAAAAACATATATTTGAAATCGTTTATTTATTTAAAAAAAACTTTTCTTGTTTAGCCAAAGCACAACACATATTTAATTTTAATTTATTTGACACAGTTTAATGTTGCAAAACTCTTGTAAGAGTAAACAACGTCAAACAAGTTTGTGCTAAAACAAGTAGTTACGCTTTTTTGAGTATTTTCCAAATGTGACCGTACCTTTACACTATTGTTCTTAATGGTTCTTGACAGTTACTGCTTTATTTATTCAAACTTGATTTGTGTTGGATAATTTGCAAAAAGTGTTGACCATATGCAATTAAATTAATGTCAAACAAATGTTTTTTTTTTAGTTATAAACAAAACTAACACTACAAATCTGATGAAAAACTCTGATATTTTTGAGCAAATATTTCAGAAGACATACTTGTGCAAAATTGAGCACGTTTTATTGGTACTAATTGCTTATTTGCCTAAAATTATTATATTTATTTTGTATTGTAAACTATTCGGTTTAGTATTAAACCTAAAATAAATCATAAAAACCCCTTTTTTTGATATTCTTTATTGGTTTTTTTTTATGCAACAAAAAGTGCATAATGCATAAAAATTTAATTTGAACTAAAACGTTTAACGTTTGCCTTGAATTAAAAAATATACAAAACGGATCTATTGAACGAATTCAGTTTTATGTTTATTACCTTGCATATTCATCAAAAACTCCTTCACAGTAATACTTAAATGTCAACAATTTGTTAAACATAAATTGTAAAAAATTTTAATTGTTTTACCCCAATTAATTTAGTTGATAATAAATTGAAAAATGTTCTCGTTTTTATAAAACAGAAATATTTATGTGCAAAATTTTGTAATTAATGACAAATAAGTTTTTAAAACTCTGTTTCCTATCTTTGGTAACAATAAATTCCTTATTTAAATTTCTAATTAATAAATTTTAATGTATAATATTAAGTTACAGCGTAGACAGACGACAGCGTTAATTTGCATTAAAATCCCAATAATGTGAGTTAAGATTTTACCTTGACAGATGACAGTTTTTGCATTTAGTAAACAGCTGTTTGTTTGTAAACAACTGTTTAATTGTGAAAAAATGTTGGTGAAAAATCAATATTTATTTCAAAAAAAGCTGAAATTACTTTTTCTGGAACTGCTTCATAATGCAATAATTGGTTATGCACTAGCAACCATCAACCTGAACGTGCTGCTGCAAGTGGGGACCGCTGTAGGACACTCTTAAATAAGAGAAAGGCAATTGGGGAAATTTGTTTTTATTATTTCAATTTTACAATTGTCGACGATGTTGTCACCAGAGATCAGTTATGAGTATCTACTGAAAAAGTGACTATACTCGAATCGTGACTTATAATTTTTTGTACTTATACGTACTCATACTTGTCTCAATATCATCAAACCAATACTCATCTTTAAAGTTTGAAGTACTCATTATATTCATACTTAATCTCATGTATGATGTTGTTTATTTTGACTCTCATTTACTCAATGTGCATAGACGATAAAAAGAAATAAGTATGACTCGCATACACTCATGCGAGTGTCGTTCATTTTTTACAGCCTGCTTATAAAAATTATATAAAATAATAAATGTTATATTATCGCCAATATGTTTTCCTATAAACTTACTTGTATGTTTTTATATTTTTTCAATGACTTAACTGAGTTGAATACTTTATGAGTATGTGAGTATTTTTCTTAAAATGTAAATCTAAATACCGTGGTTTATGAATCAAACATATTGGGAATGGTATGAGCTCGATGTCGGCGTAGTACTCATACTTATATCCACTTGCATTGATAAATCAACGTTGTTGTAAGTTTGAGTAGTTAAATTGCAATGATGTAAAACCACTTATACTTAAAATGTTATGAGAAACGATTCATTGCCGATCTCTGGTTGCCACATTGAAATAGCTTAATTCAGTATAAATTCACTTTGATTTTGTGCATTTACGTCTAACCTAAAGCACATTAGGATGGGGATAATTCACAAGTTAATTGGAATTAAGACTGCTAATGCAAATTAACTGTGTCGTCTATTTACGCTATTATATATAAATATTTCTATACAAATGTATCCTTCTATTGCCACCGTTTGCCACCTTTCGATTTCATTGTCCCATTTGAACACATCCCAATATTAAGGCGTTAATTTCTTTAATGCCATTTGGCAACATGACTATACATACCCAGTAAAAAAAATTCGTGTTTTTTGAAGCACTTAAGAGAAAAAGCTTATAATCGAGCGCTTCATTAAAAGCGCTCTTTTGAAGCAGTAAATGCTTATGAATAAAATATACAAAAAAGATGCTTTTTTAGTGCTGACAACGAAGAAGGTTTTAAAGCGAAAAAACAAAAATGAAATTATAGCCTACAGATTTACGTATGACAACGAAAGTCAATTACAAAACGAATATTCCGCTTCTCAGTTACTATGTTATGTCTGTTACTTCTTAAGCAAAAACATTCAGATAGAATTTGTTCGTTGATTGGTGTGCGCGAAGTGACGTAAAACTCTTTAGGAAAGTGTTTTATATGCATGCTTGATTAGGTTAAAATAAGCGATTATTGTCAGCAGAAAGTAGTCCCCCAAACCGGGAACACCTTATACAACAATCATGCATCCCATCAGCAGTTTTGAAGTGATTTGAGGTATAAATTCATACATAAAACCTGCTCCTTTTTGAGCACATTTTTTACTGGGTATGTAGACAATAGAGCCAAGAATATTGAAAACAAAAAAAAAAACTTAAATTAAAACAAAAGATTTGTAAGGATAATGGGAATTATACAAATAAAGGATCCCATCAAGCATAATGTTCATGAGCAACCATTCTTTTGTACGATGCTATGGTTGCTGCAATAAGCTTTTAGTGTTAATTTAATGCTACAGTTAAGCAAAAATCTTTGCTCTCGCACAAGTATGAACATGTCTGATACAAAGCTTAATTATTATTCCATTTATATGTGTATGTATGAGTAATTCTATTTAGTAAGGAAAATGTTTAAATGCTTAAAGGTTAATGATAATTTGTTTAATATGATTTGGTAACTGTTCGAAATCACTTTTCATGATTATTTATTAAAACGGAAGTTCAATAATATTTATAGAATGGCTTTTAATTGAGTCCTATATAAATTACACAACTCATATAACTATATGTGAAAATGAAAAAATTAGCTAACGCTTTAATAATACTCACGAAAAATATAGTAATATATGTTTAAGCCGTAATAGCTGTAGTTTGATAAAATGTATTTTTAAGCTGTATATTTTCTACCTGTATGTATGTACATATATGTATATTTTTGTAACTATAGTATTAATTTATCTTAAAGAACAAACGAATTCTAGTCTCTGTTTTATAAAACTATCTGTTATCTGTAAAGTTCTAACTTGTAACCCGTAGTAAAGTAATTATAATAAGTACATATAAGTGTAATTTTAAATCTAATTATAACTATGAAGTAGGAGTATTAAAGCATATTTTAAAATCTGTAAACAATTACCCCCTTATTCAAAAACGATTATTAAATTTAACAAACGTTTATTAAGACAAATTTGCATATAAAAATTTGCTTAATAAACGTTTGTTAAATTTAATAATCGTTTTTGAATATGGGGATTAATATTTAATACAATTTTTAAAAATGTTTAGTATTTATTTTATTTATTTTTTCTTATCTTTAAAATTTAAAACATATGGAATTGTTATTACTACTACTAAAAGTAGAATTTAGTGTAAATTTAAGTAACTGTTTTAAACTATAAAAAAATACTAAATAAAATTTTAATAATTGCTGACTTTTCGAAAAAAAAAAAAACTTAGCCTGAAATTTATTTAAAATATGTGTTGATTTTCCACTTTAAAGCAGGTTTGTGTGTGTTTTGTTCGGTTTAAATTATTTTTCTCGTTTACCAGTAGTGCATCTTGTAAGCGCTTGTTTCTTTTTATATACAGTGGACAACACAAAGGAGTACATGTTAGTACTTTTTGCTCTTGTTATTGCATAAAAACTAAACTAATAAAGAAAATTAGCAGCAGTTTTTTGTCGTTTATTTTGCAGTGGCTTACAACTTATTTTATGCAGTTCATTTTTTGTTTTCAAATCTCAATAACGAGAAAACTAACAGGAACTTAAAAAATAAATTGGTATCATTTAAAAGAAAAAATTTTAAAGTCTAACAAACAAAAATGTTTAATTGCAAAAATGTACATTTTAATATATTAAAAACAAAAAAAATGCTCGTTTTTACGTCAAAACTTATTTAATGCAGAGGCATTTATGGGTTTTGAAAATTTGAATTACACAATTTAGTATTTGTTGTGATAGCCTTTCTTTTTTTTTCTTACTTACAACAGATTTAAGGTGATTTGGCAGAGATACGGTACGAGTACTCGGCGATATATTTCAGTCAGTAGCGTTTTTTTTTTTAAATTTTATATTTGCAACCATGGTGGCGGTGTCATCAAATGTGGGCAGTTATATATTAACCATGTTTTTACAATAGACGCTTTGTTCTTTGGATCGTTATCCTGATAAAATCAAAAAGCTGATCTTATAACCAGGTTATCTGCGCTTTCCAACAAGTTGCTGAAAGACAACTGAGTCTTAAGTAAATTAAACAAATAATGTTGAGTTCTGTATTTGGTCGTCTGATGTCAAAATTCAGATTTTTTGCAACCATGTTCTTTGGCATAATTTAGCCTGCATACCCTGTTTATCGGGTTTATAAGCGGTTTCTTGCATACAACTTGGTCAATAAAATCATGTTGATTGAAGACACGATGAACAGTTTTAAAGCAACCTTATTTACCCAGATCAACTTCGGAGGCCAGATGTAAAGTTAATAGCCTTGGATTTACCCTTATTTTGCTTAAAATGTGACAATCACCGTGGGTCATTAAAAATTTTATCTGGTGCCTTTCTGCTTTTGTTACGGAACCGGTTTTCATGGATGAAGCGCTTAATGATTTTTTGGACTGTGGAAGATTTAATGTTAAACATTTCTGCTATTTTTCGCTGTGAGTGTTTAAATCCAGTTCTCATTGTTCTATCATTGTACGCGGGCTCATTTAAACTATTTTAAAATGACACTTGAGGTTAGAAGATCGGACTCATAATTCAACCGAAAATAATGATAGAAAATGATAAAATAATAGAAGAAGAAAAAAATAAAAACGGAAAACCAACAACGCTGCAATTTACTGCATAAAATAAGCTATGCCGTGAAAAACAAGCATTTTTTTTATTCTTCTAGCCTTTAATTAGGCGCATGGGGTCAGGAGAAATTAATATTCAAAAATTTATACGTTAAAATGTTCGAATAAGTACTGACTTTTATTTATGTTTTCAATGAAAAAATGTTATGTTTTTGTTTTTTTTTATACATAATTAAAATAAATAACTTTGAAAATTTAACAAAACATATTTAGTTCGTTTATTTGACCTTTTTATAATATTTAATAGTTTCTTTTAACAAGCAATTAGGTCATTTTAATTTTATATAAAAATATTTGATTTCTTTTTATATATTTATTTCCAATATTTCGCTATCACAATGGATAGCTTCCTATTATTATCCCTGAGGAAGCTATCCATTGTGATAGCGAAATATTGGAAATAAATATATAAAAATAAATCAAATATTTTTATATAAAATTAAAATGACCTAATTGCTTGTTAAAAGAAACTATTAAATCTAACAAAACATTTTTTTGTAATCCAACACTTGCTATAAACTTTGGGGTCAAGTAAGACCCCATGCGATTAATTGCGTGATTTTCTTGATGCGCCTAATTAAAAGCTAGATGTAATATAATAAAATGCATATTTTTGTAACAAATTATTGTTAGAAATTAAAATTTTTTCTTTTAAATGGCACTAATTTCTTTTTTAAGTTACTATTAGTTTTCTTTTTATGGAGCTTTGAAAACAAAAAAAAAATGCATTGTATTAAATAAGCTGTGAGCCACTGTATATACAATCGGGTGCACAACTGAGTAGTACCTTTTGCACTTGTTATTGCATAAAAATAAAACTAATAAAGAAAATTAGAAACACTTATTTGTCATTCATTTTATGTTTCAATTCAGAATTCAGAATAATTCAGAAATCAAAACGAAAAGTATTAAGATCTAAGAAAAATTACAAGCAGAATTAAAGCAACTGCAGATAACCAATTTTGCACTGTACATATACAAAAACTTTAGGAAATGATTATAGTATTTTCAATATTTATTAAAAAGGCAGTTATTTTGATAATAAATTAAATGATTTGAGTAAAAATTAAAAGCATTTTTGTTTTAAACTGATATTTTGCTGTCTCTAGCGAATACACTCACTGATTTAGTGACTCTGATTTACTAAACACAAAACTGTGCACAGCTCCTCAATCAATTCAAATCTTTATAATTACATTCCGTTTAACATTTTCCAACTATTATGAATAAATATAAGCATATTAAATAAAACACAAAAAAAAACAAACAACAAAATAGAAAAAAGTTCAAGACAACAATTACAATTACACTTATAACATAATTCAAACAACTTACGTTCCATTAACTTGAGAATTCTTAAAATCAACATAGCCATCAGCCTGAAGACTATGTTTTTGGCCGTTATACAAACACCATCAACCCCTAAATAGACGGGATATTTAGCGCATTCATACCAAACACCCAAATATTGTGACACATCAAAACTGGGCACAACATTGAAATTACAAGGACAAATGCCAGACGTTATAATTTGAGCCTGCCTGTTAATGGTGCTGCCGAAAATAACCAGCACAGCAATAAATGTTACAAATATTGATACAGCCATTAGTTATTATTTAAGTTATTTCTTTTTTTTTTCTAAACTCTATGCACTTAACAAATCGAACTGTTAACAATTCTCTATAATACTTTAGTTTTTATGGGGAAAGAAATAGAAAAAGCATTGTAAATACTTTGAGCAAATACAATGTTTTAGAAATGTTCGGTAAGTACTTGATGGCATTTTTGTTAACATTATGTTCTCCTAAAACAGTAGCATCATTCTACATGTTTTGGTTTTTTATTTCAAAATAATTTAGACAGTTGAACGTTTATTGACATGACAATTATTAAAGCGTGTGTTGATATTTATTAACTACAGCTACATAGATATAACTAGAAGACTGGTTGGGTAGGATGTTTAACACCCTATATGATGATGGTGCTATAAACTAAATGCCAAACTATTACAATATACATATTAAGGAATGTATGTATAAAAATAATATAGTACAATTTTATTATGCTCGGTCCATAATTAGTTGTAGCTCCCATATAATCCCCACTTTCGAAAATCGCTTTAAAGAGCATAACTCTCTCAAAAATGTTGGTATCCAAATAAAATTTAACACAAATATGTTTCTTATATACAGAAATAATGACACCTAATTTTATAATGGTCAGTCCATAGTTAGTCGAAACTCCCATATAAGAACCTCTCCGTAATTCAATTTAAGCTCCATAAATCTTTTATAAGTATTTATATCGAGATAAAGTTTAACATACACAATATTTATGTTCATAGAAATCATGACACTAAATGTTTGGATGATCAGTCCATAATAGGTAATATCTCTCATATAACGCCAATTTCTGAAAAACTGTTTTATACATATACTGGGTGTATATAATATGGTATATTATAAGTCGGTCACTATACTTTCTTACTTGTGTTTATGCTGAATTTGCTGCTCTTTTATAACATATTATGATATAATCTTTCATCATAAAACTGATTACCATAAACGTTACATAATTACCAAAAGCATATACATCATAAAACTGATTACCACAAACATTAAATAATTGCTATAATCATATACATATATATATATGATTGTTATAGTCATATGAATCGTAACTTAACCATATTACAGTGGCCGAATCATATAAATAATTACTGTAACCATAATATTTAAAAAGAACGCAAAGAATTCTGATGAGAGAAAGTGGGATTTCTCGAAACATATGTAAATTCAATAACCCAGGTTCGATCCCCAGTCAAGAAAAATTATCAAAAATTTTTAATAATAAATTTTTCAAGTTGTAATTCCTAACTTCAGTAAAAAATAATTTAATGAAAATTAAATTTAATAAACTCGAGCCTAACTAAAATTTATCAAGAAGTAAAAAAAAAATATTTAGAAATATTGAAATAGTTGGGGTAAAGATGCACAACTATATTTTTTCTCTGCGTGTACATTACTCCAAATAATAATTAGTAAGAAAGTATATGCGGTCAAGCTTGACCATATAATATCCTACACCCAATATATGTGTAAAACCCGTTTTTCAGAAATAAACGCTATATGGGTACTATTATTGACCGATCATTCAAACATTACTTCTTGTGAATAAATATTATTATACCCACCAGCAAAAAGATTTCGGATTTATTAAGTTTTTCTTTCCGTTTGTAACTCATCGAAATATTGATCGTAGAACCAAAAAGTCTGGGTCCTTATAAGATACTAACCATGTTCATCCATCTGGCCATTTGTTGCCATCACGATAGAGCTTGAGAAAAAAACATAAACAATGAAACATTGTCAAACAATCTTTGGTCCACCGAAATGTTTTGTGGTCCCTATTCCACAAAACAACTTGTCAACTTTTCATTTTGCACTTATGTAATTTTTCTTAAATTTTTGAAACTTTATAATTCTCTGAACTATCAAATTTAACACTAATATACATAAAGAACATTATTTAAAGAAAATGTATGGAGAACTTTAAATTTTGTATAAAAAATGTGTGTTACATACATATGTATACCCTAATGCCCTAATAAATCTTAATTATGCATGTACACTAAATTAAAAGTATTTGTTAAATATTTGTATTTATTTATGATAACAAAAGATAAGTTTATATTTAAGTACTTATGTTTCCATAATGATAAACAATAACAGCATAATAAAATTTCGCTAAATAAAAGCAATTGTTGAATTAGTATGACGATGTAATTAATAGGTCACAGCATGATAAAGTAGATTCTTTAGGAGAGAGCAAGTTACACGTGCGTAACAAAAGTGTTTAAAAGGCTTTGAGCACCAATATAAAATAAAGAAAATAACTTTAAATACAAAAATAAATATTTAAATTTCTTAAAGTGCTTAAAGGCTTAAGTCATGAACGTGTCAGTTATGTTTATCCATGAATTTCAATTATGCAAATTTAGAATGAAGAAAACTTAAATTGATCAACAATATTCTATTATAGCATTTAAGTTATACATATGTACATATATTAAGATTTTTGTTTACTAAAGAAATTTACATTTCCTTAATTTATTATCTCCTCTTTAACCAAAAAAAAAAGTATAATTTATCTATACAAATGACAGAAAAAAACGTTTTTATTGTCATAGTAAGTATGTGTATTATTTGGAATAGAAAATATTTATGGAAATTAATTCCCTTCAAATAAATTCATTTCTTTGTATTTTGTGTATTTTATGCAATCACTTGTTGTGGCACATGTCTAGTAAGATATACTCACACACTCACTCACTTTCTATCACTAAACTAAATAAAATAAAATTTGCAAAGTGAAACCATTTACTCTGACAACAGGTAAATATTTAAATATACTAACGTTTACATACGAATATACACTAACATACATAAGGAACATTCAAGCTAACATTTATGTTAAACAATGTCTAAAAGTAAGTTCGAATATTTATTGCATAATATTTGTAATATTAGAAAGTTAAATAATATTTTTCTTCGTTCTAAGGAAATAAGCTGACAAATTTATAAATACGACAGCAGCATGATAAATCATGGAACCCAGGAAAAAACAAATTGTTATAACTAATATGTAGTTTTGGAATTGCGAATCAAATTTACTTAAATAAAAATTTGGTAAATTTAAGGCTTCAAATACAAGTGAGTCTCTCAGCAATTCAACATATTGAGCCACAAACTTTAGGAGATATAAAAGTTAATAAAAATTTATAGATTATAGATTATAGATAACATCAAAATATATCGATAACCTAAAGTTTAATTTAATTTCCAATAGAAATTTATTCAATATCTTTAATTTCCGGTAGAAGATTTATCGATAACATGAATTTTTTATATGTAGATTCATATTATCGATTGAAATTTATCGATAATAGAAATTTTTGATAACATAAATATTTTATAGAGATGTTAAAAGAAATTATTAATAACGTTTTCTTAATTTCTTTTAGAATATACATATTGTTCTTATACCCTCCACCACAACAAGTGTTGAATAAGGGTATATGTACATATATAAGTTTGTCATTCCGTGTGTAACATTGAGAAATAGTCATCTAAGACTAGCATTGTCAACTTTGAAATTTCAAAACGTACCAAAATGGAGAAAAAAAACTCACCAAGCTTAGAAGTTCTATTCTGTTTAAAATGTTTATTGAATAATTTTAAATTTTTTTATTTTCATAAATTATATATAAAACGATTAATAGTAAAAGTAATAATAGTCAAAGACATTTTTTTAAATACACGAGCTAATAAAGATAAAATAATCATTTAACCACTCAAAATTTAACTCACAATATGTTTTTCGGAGCTGAAGTACTAATTGTTAAAAATGGCATATTTAGTACTTTTTTTTAATTATTTTTGTGTTCTATTTTAAGTACTTCTATTTGAATTTTTTTAAATAAAATTTGTTTGGAACTCTAACCCTGGTTGTTCGTCTACAGTTCAGTGGACCAAACCATCAGGCTATAAAAGAATTTGATAGTATATATTCATTTATCAAACATTCGTATTTAAAATACATTTCAATGGACTCCTTTTTTATTGTATAGATTTCATGATAATGAAATATTAAAAAACTGCAGTTACTCGTAAAAGTTAGTAAAAAAAAAAAAAAGATTTCATCACATTTTCGGAAAAATTACAACACGCACCGAAATTATCAAAAAAGCGCACCGCGCACCAACTAAGGAATTTTTGGCGTAAAAAATTTAAAAAAGCACCAACTTGACAACAACAAAAAAATATATACACTCCATATGAAATTCTTAATCGATTGAGCTATGTCCGTCTGTCTATACACAATAAAGAAATAAAATGAACAAACTTTACAAAACAACATTTATTCTTCTCCTAACCAGTTTGGTATTGAAATTCAGTAAAATTGGTTTAGAGTTATGAATTAAAATTTGAGACTACCACCAAAAAAATGTATATTTTTCAAAACTATTTTTTTTGAAAATTTGTTTAAATATTTTGTTGATAAATATACAAGTTTTTTTTAAGATAAAACGACAAGCTGTGATGGAGATAACAAGAATCGGTCCATGATTTTTCATAGGCCTCATAAAAATTCTTCCCGAAATATGGCGAAATGCTACATAAAATGCCTTTAAAATGACAATATCAGCACAAAATTTCGCAAAATTAACTTTTATATAAAAAAAATCACAAAATGTTATTTGCCCCTTATACAAAGTCCACTTACGAAAATTACTTAAATTCGTCTAAATCTGGATTTTGTGAATATATTTAGGTCCATATTTGACCTGATCCTTCATGTAAGGTCCACTTCCGAAAATTATTTAAATATTCATATCTCTTTTAATTATACCAATATTGTGTTTAAATTTGACATGGTACATCCTCATATAAATATATAAAAATCTTAATACCAAAATTTACGAAAAACAAGTAAACCCACAAAAATGTATAATAAATATAGATATTGAAACAACATTTCGTACTGGTCTGTAATTTTAATCTAGAAATCATATCGATTATACGGCAGTTATACTACTGGATTTTATAGTTTTCAGTCCATACTTGGCAATAGCTCCCAAATAAAGTAAACTTACTAGTATCAATATAACAACCATTAAACTTTTGTAAACTATATTATTGAGATGAAATTCAACCTAAATAAGCCTCAAGTATAGAAATCACATTGCTGGATAGTGGATTTTGAAAAAACCTATAAATTGGTCCACTTTCAATATGACACCTATAAAGAACACGCGTAAATAAAGTTATTGCGATGAAATTCAGCTAAAATAAGCCTCACCTTCTACCTTTACGATTTTTAATACTCTTTTCCTTAATCTAATGAATATGGAAAAATTTTGATTTTAATTAATAAAATTTTGAATTTAATTTAATAAATTTATAAATTGTTACTTTACATATAAAGTAATTATCAAACATAAATTCTGACGCGTCAACAAGACAAGTATTTTTGGATGAGAAGGGAAAAGAGAATTAAAGGGGTACAAACTTGAAGGTACTAGTTAATTTTCTTATTTCCTTATGTTGTTTTTTCTTTCATGGATATTGATTTCCATTAAAAAGTACAAAAATTTAATTGACGTGTATGAATGAAATGACAAGTTCCAAAGAGAATTGAAGAAAAAGTGGGGTCTAATCGCCGCATACGATATCGCGCAAAATGTATCGAAATTGTTCATGTTGGCATTATGACATTCGATATTGTACAAAAAGTATCGTAATTTGAGATGATGGTATTCGATATCTAATAATTAACTAAGTTACATCACTCGAGATGTCATTCGATACGTCAATGGCTATCGTATGCACAATAATTTAGTTTATCTACCGCAAAAACAAGTTTCACTTTGTAACGTTTCTCTGTTTTATTTTTTTTTTTTTGTCCATAGGCACCCTTCACTGGAATTTCTGTATGAAGTTATTAACCATGGTTCAAGCGGGTATTCTGAATCTTTTTTAGTGTTAGATTTATTTAGCTTATGGAAATAAGTACGACAAAATATTTAATTTTGCCTTGCCTAACAGCCAAGGATTTTATAAATTGTTCTGATCGTAAAGCATTTTAGCAACTCTTTGTCCGCGGAATGCCTCCATGACCTGCTGCACTATATTTCAAAATAATGCTCAAAAATTGATATTCGTGATCATATACATAGATGAGGATAAACACAACAGCAATGAATGGTTCATATTTAATTAATTTTATTCAAAACTTATTTCTGTCTGCCCGAAAAATCTTTAAATTCAATAATTTGTTGACATTACAATTACAATTACATTACAATTTCTTTAAAATTAAGATTCGATACATATCGAATGCAGTAATGAGCTGATACGACTCGTATCGCAATATTATTCGATACGATAGTCTCTTATGCTATCGAATGCCGTAATTTGGCCCCTGGTCAGTTAAATTATAAATTATATTATATTGTGCGTAAACTCGTCTAACATTCATAACATAATAATAGAATTTTGATGCTAAAACTGATTAAAAAACACTGCATAATATAATTCTAGTACTAACAACATTGTAGTAGTTTTTGAAATTCTCATTATATTCTAGTGAAGGGTATTTAAGATTCGACACAACACTCTAGCATTAAATAGCACTCTAACTTTTTAATTAAAACTTGGTATATGGCAAAAGCATAAAATGTTTATTGTCACATTAGTTTAATAAAAACCAATTTCAGTTTTGCAACATAAAATATTAAAATAATTAAATATAACATTTATTAACGAATATTTTCTATATGTATAATATAAAATACATAATAAATAAAACTTATTTTGGCATTGTTGTTGGCGGCACGTAATAAATTTATGTTCCAGTTCAGCATGTGTGACATTTAAATTAAATGTACTCGTATTATATTTTATGATTTTTGGATCTTTGCTTAATATATTGTTTATACAAGTAATTTGATTTTAAAATGTAATTTTATATTTCACTATACTTATACAAGCATATGTTAGGCTGTACAGTAATTAACGAGTGCTGCTTAAAAATTTGTAGCAAATATTGCTGTAAGCAAAGTATTTCAAATTATGTAGGTATAAGTGACAAATAACAAATTTTATTCTTATAACAGCTGGAATTCTTCAAGGTAAACTTTACTAGCTATAGCAATGATATCACATTATCAGTTATAACAACCCTACTATTTAGGTTCAAATTCATTTATATCATAGAAGAAACATTTCATTTACAAATACCACCATATATTAATATTTCTACGTTCGTTCCATTTATTTTGTTAATGTATCAATTTATACCCGCATAATATTTTAAGTGTATGTATAACAAAAAAAATTTCGATATTCAAGTAAAATTATATTCTACGTGATTTTATTATAAACCTTTTTATTGTTCCTAACAAGACAACAGCAACTCAACTCAATTCAACCAACTTAAAATTAAGGTAAAAATACTCATTCAGAGTTACACATTTCATTACTCATGTACTCGTTGGGCGTGTGCCATAAAGATAAAATCACAAAATCACAATAGAACAATCTTAAACAAACAAAAAATCCAATCACTGTAATGATTCTATTTCTACGAAAATTATAACAAACAAGTTAGAGTGCTATACTCGGTTGTGTCGAATCTTAAATACCCTCCAACTAAACGTAATAATATATAAAGAAACTACACTGGTTTTCGGACTAGAATACTAGAATATCCTTTTTTCTATTAAGTCTTATTGCAAATTTTATTAGTATTTTATATATTGTTTGAAAGACAATATTACGACCAATATAATTTAGAGTGCTATACTCGGCTGTGTCGAATCTTAAATACCCCCCAACTAAACGTAATAATATATAAAGAAACTACACTGGTTTTCGGACTAGAATATCCTTATTCTGTGTTTTCTATTAAGTCTTATTGCAAATTTTATTAGTATTTTATATATTGTTTGAAAGACAATATTACGACCAATATAATTTAGAGTGCTATACTCGGCTGTGTCGAATCTTAAATACCCTCCAACTAAACGTAATAATATATAAAAAAACTACACTGGTTTTCGGACTAGAATATCCTTATTCTGTTTTTTCTATTAAGTCTTATTGCAAATTTTATTAGTATTTTATATATTGTTTGAAAGACAATATTACGACCAATATAATTTAGAGTGCTATACTCGGCTGTGTCGAATCTTAAATACTCTCCAACTAAATTCTGTGTTTTCTATTAAGTCTTATAGCCAATTTTATTAGTATTTTATATATTGTTTGAAAGACAATATTACGACCAATATAATTGATTTTAAATGTTTTGAAATTTTATCTAATTTTGAGCATTTTTAATTGATATAATTACCAATTCTTACTGTAATTTACAGAGTTTGTCTGTTTTTTTATAATAATCGTGAGTGTAATTTAATCCATATTCACAACAAGTTAAGAAACAGAGTATAAAATAGAGTATAAAAAATATAGGATATAAGGTGAGGCTTTTTTGTTTGAATTTGATCTTAATAATATTATTTACAAAAGATTTATGGGTGGCATAGTAGCAGTAGACCAGTTATGAACAGATAACTTATAAATCCAGTATCCACTAATGTGATTTCTACGTCGTAGTTTAGTTTTATTTTGGTTGAATTTCATCTCAATAACGTTATTTATAAGAGTTGTATGCTTGGTTGTTATGCTCGGTCTTAATTTGGAAGCTATTGCCAATTATTGACAGACAGCTACAAAATCCAGTAGCATAATTGCCGTAGAACCGATATTAGTATGATTTCTGGATTAAAATTACTGATTTATATAAAAGCTGGTTCGATATCTATATTTATTACACATTTTTGTGGCTTTATTTGTTTTTCGGAAATGGCTATGACAAATTATGGGACGATCTTTTTAGAGTTCGGAAGTGGACCTTATATGGGGTATATAGTCAAATATGGACCGATATTCTCAAAATCCAGCAATTTGATTTTGGCATGTATGTAAATGCTCCGTGTAAAATTTCGGATCGGTACCATTATTTATAAGAGATTTATGAGTAATAAAGCGATTTTCGCAAGAGGGCTTTATATGAGGGATACGGTTAAAAATAGACCGAAATTCACAACATTTTGTGGGATGATTTTCTTATATATGTAAATGATCTGTGCAAAGTCTTGATTCGGTGCCGATATTGATGCGATATATATAAAGATAAATGTTTTTTTCGGATGTGGTCCTTGTATGGGAGCTATGACCAATTATGGGCCGACCATCATAAAATTTAATACAACAATGTATTTACCTATGTCAAATTTTAGCCGTTTAACATTATTTAAATCAGCTTTATACGTATTTAAGTGAATTTTAAAAGTGGACTTTCATATGGGGTCTATGGTCAAACATGGACCAAACTAAAAATTTCGTTTTGCGATTTCTTTTTGAATAAAACTTATTTTTGCTGAATTTTGTCTTGATATTCTAATTTTATAGGCATTTATGTATAATTGAGCAATCTTTCGGAAAGATTTTTGTATGGGGGCTATGAGAACTCATAGATCTATTCTTACTATTATGCTCTTTTATCATAACAACAACGTATACAAAATTTCATGGTATTATTTGCAATACATAAAAATATAGCAAGAAAAATGTTTAAAAATATCAATTTTTTATGAAGGTTGTCTTACATTTTGATCCATAACTCTTGTTCTGCTATACCGATTTTTTCAACTCTTGTTCTACTGTACCGATGATTTTCAATAACAAACTGCTTAGGAGAATTGGAAGCGGTGTTTTGTAAACTTTGTTGATTTCGGTTGTGTCCTTTGGACGTGAGAGTGTTTTATTTTATACAGACATACAGACAAAGCTTAATGGACTTAGAATTACATAAGGACCAAGATATATATATACTTTTTTGGATCTCAGATAAGAATTTCTCAGTGTTACACACGAAATGCCAAACTTATATATACTCTCATTCAACGCTTATGCTGGTGGAGGGTATAAAAATACATATTATACAAATCAAAGTAAAATATTTAACATTTCCACTATAAAATCAGAATTTATGTATGTTTGCACAAGTGTACTGACATTGGCAATACAATAAACAATAAAAATTGAATGCATTTTAAAGTCGAGTTTTACTATTAAAAAGATTTATTGCCGAGAAAATACCCACTGAAATCTTACTGCAATTTTTCTTTCTAAATGGCAACAAATTTAGCTTAGTTATGTTTAACAGTCAAATGAAATAAATTTCGATTTTTAAATCGAGTTATAGTTTAGGAATTTTAAAGAAAGTAGGGAAAGTTGGAAATTCTAGTGAGCCAGAATGTTAACTTTGTCTTAAACAAACAAAAACCATTTAAAAATTCAAAATTAATGAAATGTCTATTTACTTTGAGTATTTCTATAATTTAGTATCGTATGCTGTATATTTCTTGAAAAGGAATTTCAAATTTAATTTACAACTCTTCAATTTTCATTATTAAGGAAGTTCATGTAACATTGCGTATGATTAATATTAATTAAGGAGTTGTATGAGAAAATACGTAATAACTTTTTTGACTACAAATTAAAACGACAAATTCCAGTGGATTTGAAAAAAGAGCACATCATATAATAATAATATCTATTGAGAACAATATAGCACACAAATTATAATTAACGTTGACATGAAAGGTTTCATTTAAATTTTATTCTACATAATTATAAATAATGTTAACAAAGACAGCTTGTAATTTATACATGTTCATAACATTTAATATGCCGCAAAAGAGACTTCAATCTGCATTTTAAAACTAAACAAATGTCAGTAATTAAAATGTTTATATACGATTGCGTATGATTGATATTAATTAGTGATAGTTAAAAAAAAAAAATCTTAATAATTTTTGTGTTTTTAAAAAAATTTTACAATGTTAAAAAGATTCCGATTAAAAGCATATCAGACTTTACAAGGGCGGTTCAGATGCTTCATAGTCTAGCACGGAAAGAGAATAGTTAGTTTTTCAAAAACATTTCTATTGTTCAATATAATCTCCTGAAACTTCAATACACTTAGTCCAACGCTTATCTAGCAATTCTATCCCTTGATTAAAAGAGTTTTCCTCAATGACTTGAAAATAGTGGTTTACAACTGTAATTGCATATTTATTTGAGGTAAAACGCTAGGAATTTTTTTAGATTTGGAAACAGGTAAAAGTCACTGGGAGCTAAATCCGGATGATAAGATTGGTGGTGCGTTGTCTTGATGAAAAATTATTTTTTTGTGTTACATTTAATTGATCGAAAATGTTCCAATAGTACTCTTAAATTATTGTTTTACCCTCAATCAATGAGATACCTTTGAAGTCCCAAAAAACCGTTGCCATAATCTTACCAGCCGATTTAATTGTTTTTGACTTCTTTGAGGTACTTCCTCCAGCTTCTGCCCATTGCTTGTATTGTTCTTTTGTCTCTGGAGAATCCACCACTATTCATGTCTCATCAACAATTTTTTACTCTTACTTATGAAGGAGCACTTTCACCTAACACATTTACCATATCATAATGAATTTCTTGTCCCCATAAACCTTTTTTATTTAGATATTTAATGACACCACGAATTTCTGATTTTTCCATTGTAAAAAAATCGCGGAGCCGTCTTTTTTAAACACCTGTTTCTATATGAAAGAGTTGGCAGATCGTAAAGGAGTTAAACATGTGTTCATTGCACAGATGAAAGTTGCCAAAACACTTAACTTGTAAAGCTAACTTTTAATTCAACGTTTACAACAACTTAAGAACTAATTAAAATAAATTCTTTGGAAAATTAATGTTTGTTCTATTTTATAGACAGCTTTATTTCGGCGGTTGCTTTAATTTTGTAACTTAAGCTATGTGCCCACGATCGTCAGATTTTAGACGACTGTAAGAAAACTAACAATTTCATTTGCACACAATTGTCACACAATGAATTTATCTGTCAACCGAAATTGTCAGTTCACACGGTTGTCAGATTGTTGTGTGTTTAAAAATTTTAAATATTGTCATGGAACAAAAAAGAGCAATTGGAATCATTTTATCTGCTTATGTCCTAATGCACACTTTAATTTAATTCTTTAATTTTCTTCTACTTTTTTCAAAAATTTTATCAATGCTTGTTTGTTTATTTATGTATATACAGAGATGCATTTAGAAATAATTTCTATGATAATGCTGCCATTGGCAGATTCATAAACTTTGCACATATGACAATGAAAAGTGTTTGGCAATTGTCTTAAAACAATGACAATGACAATATTGTGTGTTTACACGATTGTTAGATGTCGGACTATATTTTTGTCTTCCAATGTACTGAAAATGCTTTTTCTTACAACGTTGGAAGGCAAAAATTTTAAGTTTACACGGGTGTTAGACATTTTCTGAACATTTTTCGGACAACGTTATAATATCTGACTATCGTGGACACATAGCTTTACACATTATTGTCTTTTTATACAGTGATGTATTTTTATGCACTATTTTACCCACTCAACTTGCTTAAAAATACAACTCAGAAAGTCTCGATACTTTCTAACTACTCTTAAGTATTGAGTATCCAAAAAAAGGGCAAATACTTGATACCCATTACTCAATACTTTGCCAACACTAATATGGATCAGTGCTGCAGAAACCTGTTAAATATTTAATTTGCTTTTATATATCTAGAAAAATAAAACAGTTTCCTAAATTATTTTCAATTCAATTAATGAAATAATTCTTTACTTTTAACATTTCTATAATTTAGAAACTTATGCTGTATATGTATAAAAGGTAACTAAAATATCTTTTAAAACTCTACAATTTATTATTTAGGAAGTTCATTATAACAGTGCGTATGATTAATATTAATTATGAAATTGTATGGGAAAAACCTTAAAAACTTCTTTGCTCACAAATTAAGGTTCAAAGTTGCATCAGAAATAATAAATAAAATAGAGCAAAAGTAACACAAAGAAACAAGTTAAAGTGTAAATTTTGTTAATATTTTATACTGTTCGAAAAATAGGTGTATTTACAATATAATTTATTACAAATATTATATCTGTTCCTATCTACAAAATCGGCAAGATGAGTTGGCAAAATTCTTGGATTATTTGCAGTGGTCAGATATGAAACCAAGTAAACCAAACCCATATCATGACGTTCTTTTTAGCGTGCTTCATTGTTTTCTTTAAATATTGTCTTTGGATTCTCTGTTGTGTGACGCCAGCAATATTGTTTATCGTCGGATTCAAAACGATTAAATTTGAATTCGTCTGACTAGATTATATGTTTGATATTATCTACAGCCCAATTTCCGTGCTCCTGGCAAACTTTAACAGTGCCTTAACTTTTTTTATCAACCAATGTAACCAATATCGCTAAGGGCTATTGCTGTAGAAGCATCTCTTGGTGTTAAACATCTGTCTCTATTCATTTGCGTTATCATGAAACGTACATTGGCATTTATTAATGGCTTTTTGGGAACTCTAATTTGTGTTTTGGGAACAATAAAATGCTTTTTATTGAACTGTTATGATCACTGCACGTATAGAAAAAACATAGTTGTGGTAAATATAATCTAAGAGCAACATATTATGATAAGATTTATGATTGTAGTCAAAAAATATTATGATGAATATAATTGCCATGAAATATCATATTATGATTAATTATCATCATAATATTTCATCATATATTTTCTTGTTAATCATAATTTGATATTATAACATATAACCTAATATAATCATAAAATTGTCATACATGATTAAATTCTGACCTAGGGTAACCATATTATAGTTTAAAGTAATCATATTATGATTTTAATTAATCATATTATGATCTAAAGTAATCATATTATAATCTAAATTAATCATATTATGATCTAAAGTAATCATATTATGATACACTTATAGCAAAAAAATGCTATAGACTAAATTATAAATATATGAAAGATATATTTTTAATTTTTGTTAAAAATAAGTAGTTTTTCTATTTTTAGAATTGTTTTATCAATTGTGACACTTTTATATCAAGTATTTCTGGCAACCTTGATAAAATAAACTGTTATGGAAATTTCTCATCATAATATGATGAATCAACTTAATTACAACATAATATTTTTAATGGAAAACATATTAACGGTTAAATATAAAACAATATGATTAGTTAGAAAACAATAATTTTTATGACATAAATCGCAATTATTTCTACATTTTTTTAAACACAGAACTTACATAATATTTTAATATTTTTGTAAATATGAATAAATATTTATGCACTTTTAACATATATAAAAAAATTTACATTACATTACACATTATATTACATTTTATTTTTAGTTATGTTTAATAGATTTTTTTATGATATTTAAGATTATTTATTTATTATACACTATGTAGGTCTTTGTAGTTTTTTTCTTTCAATTATTGAAACATCCAAATAAATAATCCGATATCGCGCAGACAAACTACTGAACTGATGCAAAAGCATTCTACAAATGGTAAAACAAAATATTATTAGAATTAAACATATTTTGTTTGCATTTTAAACATAATATGAGCACAAATATAGAAACTTATCATTTAATGGTTATTTGTAAGTTTAAATAGTTGTTAATAATATGTTTGAATAGTTATCATTCAATAGTTATGGTAAACATTTAATAACAATAATTATGTTTCAGTGAACCATATTCAATTTTATAATTGCGATAAACATATAAATGTTTATAGTAACTAAATTATCGTTAAAATCAAATTAAAATAACAATTATTTGTGTACCACAACAATATATTGTTACCAAAAACAAAGTGTAGTTGTCGTAACCATGTCCAACCATATTTTTTCTCTGCGTGTTACTTAAAGCTGTTTACTTATTGCTCGCGTAGAATTGCTACCTCTTGTCATTGCTATAATTTTGTGTTCAATGGCTCGTGACAGTTTCTGCATTATTTATTGGAATTTGTATTACAATTTGATATATATTGGATAATTTGCAAAAAGTGTTTACCACATGCAATTAAAATTATATCCAACTAATGTTACTTTTAAAGCCATAAGCAAAATAAACAAATCGAATCTAATCTTTAATTTTTTTTTTGCAAATATTTCAAAAGACACACTAGTGCAGAATTTAGTACATGAGATTTTGATGAAACTGATGAAATTTTGCTGTGTCTTTACAATGAAACTACATAAATTGTAATATACGAATCTTACAGAAATGGAAAAAAACGTAAGATATATTTTTCTACCTATTATTTCATAAAAACATTGTTGTAAAAAAATTATTATTTTTTTCCTTTGTGATAATATAATAATTAAAAATATAAGATATACTTGATTATTATTTGTAATATTATTTTATTATTATAATGGAATTATTTAGAAATATGTATTTTTTCAATTTCCATTCCTTAACATTATCATTATTAACATAAGTCTCCAATGACAATTTTTGTTATACGCAAATATATATTTTTTTGGTTGTTTGGCGATGTTATAGAATATAACAGTGCGAAATATTTTATATACATTAACTGGTATAATTTTGGATGTTATCTTAACTATAGTGCTAAACCAAATTGATAATGTTAAAGTGATATTAACTTTTTATGCTAATCTATTTTACGAATGCAAAAGATAGAAGAGGAGATACTTTGTTAAATAAATAGATTTTTTTCAATAAATTAGATACTTTAATAATTTTGTTTCATTAATGTGTGCATTAGCTGTGTTTAGTTGTAATACTCAAAGTTACCATTCAACACATTTTTATGGAAGTGTTGCAAGCCAACAATTCAAACATTTGATTGACCATAACTCAAGCTTTAAAACTCTTAAACTTGTGAAGCGAGGTGTGCTGATAGAAATTTCATTAGGCAATAATTCTTTTCCTTCCGCCAGCGAACAACTTCACTAGCAATAAAAGGTATAGAACAACCTTTCAAGAAACCTGAAGCTGAAACATAATTATAATAACTATATCTACATTAATTTTATTTTTTTTAAATAAATCTTCGCAAAGAATCGTTTTTTTTTAAACATACAAAAGCTCTTCTACTTAAAACAAGAAAAAAAGGAGAAAACGCAATTAAATTTATTTTTTATCTTTGTAGTGGACTCATTATTTGAGCCACCACTGTGTGTTTTTGTATCAAGCATATGCATATTTGATTTGATTTGTTGCGAACATTGAATTCTGATTATTAACTTAAACAACAGAATCAATACTATAAGAAATTTAAAACAAATAAGCAAAAGAAATCAAGTTGTGAGTACCTCGCGGTAGAAGCTTTGGATTAATTGCCTGATTATAAATCACACCAAATACCAACCATACAGAAATTTCCAAACTAACTATTAAAGAAAAAAAAAGTTGAAACTAAAATATCGTATAAAAAAAGTTTCCACCTAAAACATTGGATGTCATTTAAATATTAAACGGCAACTACAACTTCATGAATAATTTGTCACAACCAAGGAAATTTGTGTCATCCAATTCTATGAAGGAAGTGTCAATGGAGAAATATCTAGAATAATATTACTTTTGGTTGTCCCCGTAAATATATTATCTACTTATAAAAAAAAAAAAAAAACTAAATTTCATAATGCTACAATAAAATTTAAATAAGATGGGCACCAAACTTAAGAAATAAAACAAAGATGGAATATTAAAATTTTTAGCTAAAACAAATAAAACAAAAAAAATTTAATATCACAGAAACTAAAGAATTAAAAAAAAATTATATTGACTACAGTCATTTTTTTTCTAAAGCATTATGGAATTTGCATATTATTATTTAATCTGGTGTTCATAATTTCTTTCATTATTTAAGGTAATGATAAAAATTTTTTTGCATGGAAATACCCATCATTAGTCCTTTTCTATCACAACACACATAATATTGTAAACATATCTACAAAAAAAAAAACACTTCAAGAACCAGCAATTGAAGAGGCCTCGTCAACCGCTGCTCTCAACATTTTTTTTTTTTTTGGTGAGTGAAACCAACTTTGTATATATGTATGTATATAATAATTAATATATCAATATGTTTAAGTCGAGCTTTAAATTCGTTTAAATATGTTGCTTAGAGTGATATTAAAAATAGCTTGTCAACATTCTATAAATAGATTTTAGTTTTTTTTTCATATTGAGAACAAATACGTTATTTCTTTGTACTCTATTGTCGGTCGAAGACACATTATATATTTTTTGTCGAAAGCCTAAGCAATATTCTAGTGTTGGCGATTTCGGTAAAAACTATAATATTAGTAAGCTTAAAAAAATGAAATTATGAATCTGATATAAATCTAGAGCATTAATAAGTTATTTAAAAGTTTAATAGTAATAATGATATCATTAGAGCGTTATCGAGTTAACATATTTTCGCGGTTTGTACGATTAAAATATCATGATTATTTCTGAAATTGTTTTAATAAAAAAAAAATTAACAATGAAAGAATAATTTGTGTAAAATTTCTTACGTAATGTGAAATGATGAGAAAGTGGTAGATTGATTATAGGATTTTAGTGTAACATTTCAGCGCCACTAAAATCAATGGTAGGGAGGGTAAAGACGCTCTAATTTACCACCTAACACCTGTGGTAGTCTGTTAAATGTTTTTTTTTTTTTTTTTTTGTTATGGTTGATTATTATATTTTTTTATGTCTCCGTTTTAAGTTGATCTAAATAGGGGTTAATTACTATCTTGATTTGTGTAAGAAGATCAACTTATTATGAGGAAATGTTGAAAACAAGAACCCCCCCCCCCCCCCAACCGACTGACCGCTAGTGGTTATCAATGGCTCCCATTTGTTTTCATACTTTCATACTTTCATTGTAGAGCATCAAGAGTCAATAATACCTAAATTTACTACAACTAAATAGAAGTAGTTTAGTAGGAGTTTGGTTTTGGGAATTTTGTTCATTACAAAATTCTTTAATGTTTATTTGGATATTTTTAAATTGCTTTTTGAAGACTTTAATGGTAAAATTGACGTCAAATATGTATTTCATAATGGTTTTGTATCATTGTATCAATCCATAAACTGACCCAAAATGTAGATCGTATACTACTCAGGCTTTGCAACTAATTGCTTCATTTAAATTATAATATATTTGAAATAGTACTATAATTGTACACTCAAAAAAAAATTGAGTAATCTTCTTAATCTTACGTACTTAAATCAATCCATAGCGGTGTCAATAGTAGGGTAAGTACGGATTTTCTTATACCGAGTACAAAATACTTGATTCAAGTATGGATTCATCAAGTCAAAAAATCTTAATTTTAGCTCTCCTTAAGAATGGCTGAGATTTATACATGTTCAAAGTCAAATGAGTATGAATCGTACTTAAATTTTTAAGTACAATTCTGGCTAAATTTGAGTAAAATAAATTTAACTTTAGAAGTGCTTTTTTCTTTCTGTGTACTTTGTTATAAAATTCTAATTATTACAGATGTAGCCATCGTACATTTATGAACACTTATTTATAAACGAGACACTTAAGGTTTTCAAATTTTTATAGCATAAGAAAAATGTATTTCTAACATTTTATAATTCTTCCGCAATAAATAAAAGTAATTTCACTTTAATACATAAATCATTTAAAGTATTGCTTATTTATTTATAAAATTTATTTCCTACATATTACTAGGTTTTCATCACGACTTGTCTAAAATAAATGATTTAAAGTAGAGCATTTTCTTGAAAGACATTTTTCATTTTTATTTATGTACTAAATAATCGGTTGTAAGTACTAGTATGCTCTTTATATATATGAAAGTAAAAAAAAAGGTGGTTGATTGTCTTAAAAAAAAATAAAATATTATTTTCTTTGCTTGAATTAACATTTCTAATAAATAAAACTTATCCCCAGCCTACCTTTACCTTTGTTTTTGGTTTATGCGTTGAAAAATTATTTGAAATTTGTAACTGCGTTTAATTTGTTATTTTTGTATGTTGTTACTGATACTGTGATTTAAGTGAGATTATTGAGAGCATTAAAAAATAAAAATTAAGAAGAGAATGAAATGTGATGCGATGAGATGCAGCGTTGTCAACTTTGAAATTTCAAAACGCACCAAAATGGAGAAAAAACGCGCCATTATAAAAAAATTTTTAAAATGTTAATTGAATTAATTGAATTAATTTTACATTCTTTAATTTCATAAATTCTATATAAAACTTTTTAAAAAGAGATCAACGATAAATAGTAAAAGTAATAATGCTAATAAATATAAAATAAGCATTTAACAAACCAAAATTTAACTCACAACATGCTATTCGGAACTAAAGTACTAACTGGTAAAAAATAGGGATAATTTCAGTACATATTTGGTACTTTTTTTAATTAATTATTTTTAATTGTTTTTGTTTTCTATTTTAAGTACCACTGGGACTCTAACACTGGTTGTTCGTCTACAGTCCAAACCATCAAGCTATACAATAATTATTAATTCAATGTTTAAAATGTTAATTCTATTTTCAAACAAAGATTTTCACCCTATTCACATGTAGCAATAATCTTCATGTGAAAAATTTTATAGTATGTATTTATACATTCGTATTTAAAGTACATTTAATGAGATACTTTTTCATGATAATGAATTATTAAAACACTGCAATTACTCGTAAAAATTAGTAAAAATAAACATTTCATCACATTTTCGGAAAAATTCAAAATGCACCGAAATTTAAAAAAGCGCACCGCGCACCTACTAAGGAATTTTTCGCACAAAAAAATAAAAAAAGCACTAAAAATGGTGCGAAACGCACCAAGTTGACAAAACTGAAGAGATGAGCTGAGATGAGATGAGATCAGATAAAATGCGATAACATGAGACGAGACGAGACAAGACGACACGAAATTAGACGAGATGAGATGCCACTTGTTAGAATTTTAAACTTCCTAGATTAAGTAAAGAAGCTCGTTTGGCCTATAAATTAAGGTCTTGCAACACTGCCGCGTTTCATTCAATATCTACTTAAAAGAAATACTTGAAATTCTAACAAACTACCAACCAGTTTTAATGTTTTTCTTTAATCACTAAATTTTTTGCACTTTATTATTCTTAAAAATAAATTTAAGCATTAATTTCAACTGAAGTGTATCACTTGTGCACACAAATATGATTATTGAAAGTAATTTTCTGACAATCAAATTAAAATTCTTTC
Organism: Bellardia bayeri; assembly: GCA_950370525.1. Classification (NCBI taxonomy): domain Eukaryota; kingdom Metazoa; phylum Arthropoda; class Insecta; order Diptera; family Calliphoridae; genus Bellardia; species Bellardia bayeri. The sequence continues at coordinate 72,215,706 of OX493267.1, read as the reverse complement.
AATTAATTTTTAATAACAAATACATTCTAATTGTTTGAAAGAAAAACAAACAAAATAATAACTTGATCATATCATTAATAACAAGCAACTGAATGCTACTTGAAAGCTAAAGATATTAATTGACAAATAATTGAAATAAAATATTGTCAAACTCGTGTAAATTAAAGTTTATGCTTCACTGAAGTGCTGTCAAGTATGCATGAACACACATGAATAAACAAGTAATATATAGAGAGTTTTTTTTAGATGTATAAATTGAAATGAAATTTACTTTATTCGAAAGGTAAACTTCTGGTATTATAATTTAAATATAACTTCTGACATATGACCGCCACGTCAGTAATCATGGCAATATATCGGTCACCACTAACTGTAACCTTTTGGTCAGCTTTGTTTTTAAAGAAGTACCGACCAATTATTCCACTAACCCATAAAGTACACCAAACAGTTAGTTTTTCTGTATGAAAAAGTGTCTCAGCATACAGTTGCCAACTTAAAATTCTATACATCTAAATAAAACACCCTTTACCTACTTGTACATATTACGTATGATTAATATTTATTAAAAAAAAATATTTACATAAACATACGCAAATCTAACCTCAATAATAGTTATCAATCATTTAACAGCAATATGTATTTTGGTTTCATTTTAAATATACAGTAAATATATTTCTGGTTAAATGAATGTTGATAGCTTTATTAAATATTAATAGAAAACATCAAGCTTGTCAGCATAAACCAAATATTCAGCGTACACAGAGCGAATAATCAGTTAGAAAAATATAAGGAAATACATATATATACTATACATATATATATTAATTGTAAATATTTTAACAAAAGCTCACTTATTTTGTGAGGCAACTATTGCATAATTTCTATTAAGTCTTCAGGAAAACTTAAAGAATGTATAATTTATTATCTATATATATAAAAATGAAATGGTCCATGTATGTAATGGCATCACGTGAGAACGGCTGGAGCGATTTGGCTGATTTTTTTTTTATTCGATTCGAAATTTGTGAGTCCAGTCAAATTTAATTAAAAAAAGCCCCCTAAATTATACTGTACAAATTTAGGTATTTTATTTGCAAACAAATAAGAACAGGCATGTAGTGAATACAGTGGAATCTCCCATGAGCGAACAACGAAGGGACCGTTGAAATCTGTCCGTACAAGGGGATGTCCGGCCAAGAGAAAACTACAAATTTAAATCAACAAAACTTTGCCTAATATTGTTTGTTTTTATTTGAAGATACTTTTATTAAAAAAAATATATATAAAAAATAAACCATTCAGTTATGTAGGTTTAATAACAAAAAATCCTTAAATGTATCTCATGATGTAATAAAAGTTTAAAGTGTTTTATGAGTACTATATTATTTCAATAAATATTCCTCCATTCTGGTTTAACATCTTGAAAATGTAAGTCCAGCGATGAAAGTATATTCATAACTTCTGTATCACCTTGGCATTGAACAAATGTAATAAGATCCTGCGCTTTCGCAAAAGCGTCTTTATATGTAAGGATGCTGTTTCCTCTATTGAGTCATCAGAAATTTCTTGAACTTCAGAAATTTGTTCTTGCAATGGTACGCGTAAATCCAAAGGTGATCTCTCAATTGGTAAATCATTATCGATCTGATAAAAACCTTTTAAGCTTTGCTCACTGACCCCTGCAATACATATTTTCTTCATTTCGGCTATTAGGTATAATGGCAAATCATCCTCAGGCTCAAAATCAACATCAAATGCTGTCGCACATTCATGGCTGTCAAATGTAAATTTTGTTGTTACTTTTTTTTGCTGGGTATATCATTGGTTGACAATATCAGCAAAGTATGTTGTTGTTGTCGTTTCTTCTTTAGAAATCTACCAGTTCTATTTTTTTATATTATAGCTTATTTGCATCACATAATAACGATTTTGTTATATTTTAAATTAATGATTTTTTTGCAACCTTAAAATATATACTATAATATATATAAATGAGGAAAAAGCTCTATTTGACAGCTTCTTTTAATTTAGTTATTTTGTTTAAAAATTGTTTGGTTCTGGATAATCCAAATCAATCTGTATCACCTAGAACGAAGTTCTAGGATTCGATGATACACTTTGTTGAGTTCTTCTTTTGTATATTTCTTAATACAGTTGGCTACTTTTGAACATTTTATTTTTTTATTAAAACATTTCTTTCGTTTAAAATTCAGTTTTTAAAGAATATATGTACATATAAAATTTTAGTTTTGTATAACAAAATATTTCCCTTTACTTTTTAAAGACAAACAATTTTTAAGTTTTTCTTAAACAACTCCATAATAAATATAAATCATACGCAATCATATAAATTATAAATAATAAAAATTTACAAGTTTTGTATTAACTATTTTTTAAAGTACATCTCAGTCATAAGAACAAAGTTTGAAAATTTCCCAAAATAAATAGAAAAATATATTTTCTTTTCAGTTTTAATACCCTAGACCAGCATATTAAGGAGGGTATATTGGATTTGTGCTGATGTTTGTAACGCCCATAAATAAAGTCGATTTAACGATGTCCGTGTATAATTCTTCAAATGGTTTTATCGTGATAAAATTTACCACCAAGAATGTTTATATGCACTGAAGTCATGCCACTAATTTTTTTGGATAATGGGACCATAATAGGTCTTATCTCTCATATAGCGCTCATTTCTGAAAAACTGTTTATACAAATATACTGGGTGTAGGGTATTATATGGTCGAGCTTGCCAGATTATACTTTCTTACTTGCTTATTTTGAATGCATTTTTGAATTCAAACCAATTTTTAGTTTTATCATAAGAAAATCTTAGATCTAAATGATGGTATTAGTGGATTTTTGTAACTAAAAAAAATATTATTTGCTATAAATCGAGATCCCTCCATTAAGGTTTTAATAAATTATAATTACTTAAATCTATCTCAGTCACAATTATGCCGAATTTCCAATATGAAACAAACATTCTTACAAGTTTTTAAGCAAATATAGATGTCATGCAATAATGCAAAGTATTATTTTTAAACAACCACTTTTGCTTAATTGTATTTTTTTATTATTTTTGTAAAAAAAGATGACTACGTGATTGTTTGAAATTCTTAAAAATTTGTTTTTATTTTATTCTCTACTTCAAGATCCTAGAGTCTTTACAAAAATGGTTATTTACCTTTTGTGCCTCTATTAGTTCAATAATATATTTAAAAACACACAGGACTTTTTGTTGACATTATTAATTATACAAAGTTCTTCTAATTTGTCTGATGTTGAAACTTTTAAGCACAAATCTGCACTAGATCCTAAATCTATTGAAACTTATCATAGAAATATTGAAACAAATTTAAATATGATATGATTTAATTTAAATCAACTGATTTAATATATTTAAGATAAAACTTTATACTATGTTAAACAATCAAGAGTTAATGTCCACTGTCATGATATGACATAATTTCCTAAACAAATACGTGAGCTGAATAAAAATTGCAACAAGTTGAAAAAATGTCAATCATTTTATGGTTTTCTAATTTTACCGCACGACTTACTCATCAGGGGATTTAACAGATTTAAGCAACAACTAGCTGGAAAATAAATGTAAGCAAACAAAAAATATATGTATAAAATACAAATTAAATGACGTAAATTTCAATGCTAATAACGCTCTCTTAAAGTCAGACAGTTATAGTTGAAAAAAAATTTAAATTAGTAAGTAACAAGTTAGAGTGCAATATTCGGCTGTGCCGAATCTTAAATACCCTCCATCTAAACGTAATAAGAAATACAAAAACTACACTGGTTTTAGGACTAGTATATCCTTATTCTATGTTTTCTATTCAGTGTTAGTACAAATTTTAATATTATTTTATATATTGTTTGAAAGACAATTTTACGACCAACATAATTTATTTTAAATGTTTTGAAATTTTATCTAATTTTGACCATTTATAATTGACATAATTACCAATTCTTACTAAAATTAACAGAGTTTGTTTGATTTTCATAATACTCTTGCCTGTGATTTAACAGTTTTGAAAAACCATTTTTTCATATGTATTCACAACAAGTTAAGAAACAGGGTATAAAAAATTTGATCTCAATAACATTATTTACAAGAGATTTATGGGTGACATAGTAGAATTGAAAAAAATATGGACTGATACATTTTAAATCCAGTATCCAGTAATGTGATTTCTATGTATTTTAGGATTATATTGGTTGAATTCCATCTCAATAACGTTATTTACAAAAGTTGTGTGGTTGGTTGTTATGCTCGGAAGTGGACTTATTTCAGCTATTATTAACTGACAGCCACAAAATCCAGTAGAATAATTGCCGTATAATCGATATTAATATGATTTTAGGATTAAAATTTTTGTTTTTATTAATATTAATTACTTTTACTTCATACTATATATAATTTGTTATTAATATCCAACAATGTAAATAAGTGACAGATATTCTGGGTTATTATTGATATAGTCTTTTAATACAATAACTTTTAAATAAGTCTTATTCATTTGTTAATTCATTTTGTATAATTTTCTTATTTGAGTTTATAATTTAAATACTTTAACATCAAGAAAAGGGTTGTTTACATTACTGGTGGCATGAGTAATATTTATATTAAACATACGCTGTGTTATGAGCTCTCGGCAAATCTTGCTGTTTTTATTTGCATATTTTAAGGCGCCAGAATATATTTTAAGTTTGTTTGCCATTTTGGAGAATGTATTAAATTTGAATTTAAAGAAATTTGTTCAATAAATTTAAAAACTAAATTAATTTAGTTTAATTTTTTTAAATAAAATATTTATTAGAGATTTGTGACTAAACAAAAACCATAAAAAAAATTAATAATTTGTAAACTCATAACACTTAAACATAACATTCATAACATTTAAATGAAATATGATTTGTGTCCCGGATAATCACAATAAACTATTGTTACGTTTTTACCTTTAAAAAACCGTGGTTTATTTCCTTTAAATAAACAAGATTCCTTTTAATTACAAAATAAAAGCGTCAAGTAGTTTGAAGAAAATATAACGTGTATTTATTAATTTAAATGTACACAAAAACATTTAAGAAAACACTCTGCCTTTTTACACACTTATATTACGTTTTAAGAACACACTTATATTACAGTTTTAGAACACTTTGATGTTTACACAACGATGGCTCACAATAAACGGATTAACTTGATTGGACCTGTTAGTCTTTTTATACAGCAATCATTATTTCCGGAAGGATCGAAACTAAGATACTAGAATGTTCATGACTGCACGTCTAGAATGTTCGTGTCTAGAATAGTCAGCCAAAGTCGTTCAAAGTCAATGTTGCCATTATTGCTCAGCTATGCTTATAACAGGGTATTCTCAATAATTAAAATTTCTACAAATGCTAAACAAGTTGTATGGCGATAAACACGCCATCTGTTGTTTGTTGATAAACATGCTGTATGTTGATACCGACCGTTAAATTTAAATACAATTTCGTAACACTATTGTTGTTTTCTTTTCTGAAATAAAATGTACTTTATTAAGTACATTTTTATAATGTTTAACCCACATTTTAAAGATGTCGCATTTTTAATGGTCAGAATAGAAGATAAAATCACAACAGTGCAACACTTTTTTTATGTACAGCTGTTATTGTTTTTTTTTTTGTTAAAAAAGAAGAAGCAGATAGCTCAAAAGTAGAAACACATACATACATATGTATATATTTACTAAAATTTATTCAAATTAATTTTATTTATTTATTTTTTTTTTTTTTGTTTCTGAACACATTTTGTTTCATACACATTTATAAACAAAACAAATGTCAGCTGTTTTATAGTGCGATTCTCCCCCTCTAAAAATATAGAGTGTGAAAGGTGCAAAATTTTTTAAATTTATAGTGTGACATTTATAGAAAAGTACATACTACACTTTAGCAGTGTTGATATTTTTTCAGCAAAGAACACGAAAAAATTAAAAAAGGTGCGAAATTGGAAAAACGTGTAACATTTTTGCCAGAAAAGAAAACGCCATATATTTAAAATTACAGATTGTGACAATTGGTTTTTCTTTGAAATTTATTTTTTCTTTTATCCTCTGTTTCTGCTTTAACAAAATAATTAAACTACCCGGTCAAAAAACAACAAACCATTTTTATCTTTTACATTAACTGCAAATTAATCGAAATATATATATTAGCATATTTTTGAAATTTGTTAACTTTATTTTTTTTTTTTTTGCTTTTTATGAAGCCCTAAACTTTTTTAAATGTAATTTATAAAATTAGCATATTTTGTAGGATTTTTCTTTGTTTTTGCAGCAATTTACTTTTCATTATTATTTATTTACTTATGCTATTTCTAACGTTGACCTTTTAGGTTGTCAGCCATCAAATTGAAATCTTAATCACAGTTAACTGTTTAATAACTTAAAAAAGATCTTCATAAAGTATTTAAAAATGTCGAAAATATTACATTTTTTCTAAAAAAAAATGACGCCTTAAACCATAATATATTCATTAATGCGTTATTAAAGAAACGTAATTAAATTAATTTGTAACTATTATGGTAAAAATAAGAGAGATGGCCCGAAAAAAATCTTTATGCACAAGCCATACACAGAATTTTAATCGATGCCAACAACACACTGAAGAGTCTTGGTCAGATTATTACTCAATGCGAGATAAATACATTCTAATCATCCTTAAGTAAGCTAGTCTTGAATTCTTCAAAAGAAACTTATAAACAAACTGAATACAGGTAAGCCGATAATGTTAGTTGATAGTTACACTATTTAAACATATACTGTGAGCGTCAAAATAAAGTCAATACCACATATTATTGAAAGAAAAGCTACGGTTTAATAAAAAGTCAGACATAAGCGAAAGACGAGTTCATGACAAACTTGCTCCCATAATTTTTGGAGCCGTTGGGAAACAAATCTGCGAAAAATATTTAATCCTGGCGAATGTGTGATTGTGGATGATCAGCTCTTAACGTATCGTGGACGATGGTATAAAAATTTGGGCGTTGTATGGTCCTTACAGGTATACACTAGAAAAGACAGTAAATTTAAGCCAGAGAAAGATTAAGGACGACGAGTTCCGCAAGCAAAAATTTAAAAAGGGGACGTTGTTACGTTTGTCCAAGTCGTTTTAACTGCACCAAATATGCAAATAAATGTTCCGAATGTCAAAAATTTATTTGCAAAAATCATTCTGAGACCAATATTGTATGTAATGAATGTAAAAAAATAAAAAAAAACTGAATAAATATTTGAATTTTTTGTATTGGACAAATATGACCCACTAATGTCACATGCGTTTTATTTTTAAAGTACAGTATAAAGCTTTGTATGTCAGATCTTACAACGTTGTCCGAAAATGTTTAGAAAATGTCTAACAATCTTATGAACTTAAAATTTTTGTCTTCCAACGTTGTCAGAAAAAGCATTGACAATTTACCTTTTGTTAACAATTTTTCAATGCCAGAACATTGCTAGCACATTACTAGATCTGACAATATTGTATGATCTGACAACCGTCTATTCATAGCTTAAGGGTTAAGTTAATATACATAATACTATATTAAAAAATTATATTACATATTTTTATTTAAGAAGAATTTAATTCACAAAAAAAGGATCAAAACAAAATCGCATACAAATTTAATTTTCTGCTTTAAAATAATTTTTACGTCTTCAAATAAAGAAAACAATAATATTATTCTTATGCAAAGAAAAACTCTGTCATTCAAAAAAATAATGACAATTTTTTTAATTTTTCTTTATTAATGGTATAACTAATATAACATTGAAAATAGTTTCAAACTTCATAATTTATCATTCAAAAAGATATTAAGTTCTGACATTAAGTACAGAAAAATGTTCAATGGAAAGACAAACCTCAATTCAAACACGGAAAATTATAATAGACTTAAGAAAAGAATAGAATACGAAAAGCTAAACCCCTGCGTGACATAAATAAAATCATTCGAAGACATCACTGTAAAATAAAAAAAATAATAGACAAGTGTACCAAACACAATACCGTAGAAAATTTGACTAGTGCCAAATGACCAAAGTGTCTTACAACAACTGAAGTAAAAGCTGTAGTAAGAGTAGTAAGAGCAAACCCAACATCTAGCTGAAAATAATACGAAAAAAACCCTTTATATCAAAGAACAATTAAACCAAACTTTTGAATTTGGCAAAAAATATAACTAGCCTCAAATTTGTTGGAATAGTATTCTCAACAACTCCCCCAAAAATATTGCGAACCAAGAATAAGGCCTTTGGTAGTACATCAGGTTAAAATATTACCTAAGGCAAAACAACGATTAAAGTTCTAAATTGACTTAAGACAAGACTACGATTGAAGTTCTAATTATACTCAAGACCAGACTACGATTGAAATTACAATTTGACGTAAGACAAGACAAGGCTAGGATTAAAGTTAAAATTTGACATAAGACAAAACAACGATTGAAGTTCAAATGACTTAAGGCAAGACTACGATTCAAGTTACAATTAGACTTAAAATCAGAATGGGATTAAAGTAAAAAATTGTCTAAAGATTACGATTGAATATAAAATGTGTATATATTTATAATAAAAGATTTTGTTTAACAATACTACCTGTTTACTTTATATTGGCGCTCACAGTATTTGTTAAATGTAATTTTTTTCCTATGAGAAAAAATTCATTCTTGATTGTGCAGATTGTTTCAACAGCTTTTGCAGAGACCGATATTTCTCAAAAAGAAATTTCTTATTCAGTTCTTTAATGGATTCGTCAAAATGAATTCATGTGATTACAGAAAATTACTAGATACGAAATTAGTGCCATTTTCGAAAAATTGTAATGAAAACAATTTATTTTTCAACAAGACAACGGACCTATACTTGTAAATCGTCAAACAAATTGATGGTTGTCTTCGAAAAATTTTAATGTACTTGAATGGCCGGTATGTTATTCAGATCAAAACCCCATTAAGATCATTTGGAGAATATTTAGTCGAATTTATTCTGAAAACCGACAATTTAAAGGCATATATCACCTACAAGTAACTGTTACAGATGCTCAGAAATCTATATATAAAGACATAGGAATATACATGTTGAATAATGCGCGGAATATTGCTGACTATTTATTTGACCAATAATCGTTCGGTGACTTTGGTACAACGTGAATTTCGTCGCAGATTTTCTGGCCGTCCAACGCCTACTGGTGAAACACTGCGACGTTTAGCCGCTCGCCTCGAAGAGACTGGCACAACACGAGATGGTGCCAGGCGTGCCCGGCTGCTATAGCCGAGGATGTCATGGAAGCGCCGTCGACATCTACCAGACGACGTGCCACGCATGGGTATCAGTCGACGGTCTTTACAGCGAATTTTGGTACAAGATTTGAAGATGTTTCCGTACAAAGTCCAGACGGTGCATGAGATTTTAGCTGTTGACCACCAATCGCACCAATCTAACATACGCTCAAGCCATCCCTAATCACCACCAAGAGGAAGATGATTTTTCATCAAAAATAATCATCTCCCGTTTTGGCGATTTGCACTGGCCAGCAACATCGCCTGATTTGACCGCTCCAGACTTCTTTTTGTGGAGATTTTTGAAGTCACGGGTTTATGTCAACAAGCCTCAGACTCTTGCAGCTCTTAAAGACAATATCCGTTAAGAATGTGGGGACCTATCGCCGGAAGTTTTGGCCAAAGTGATGGAAAATGCTATAAAAACTGCTCAAATGCAATCAACTGTGGCGGCGGCCATTTACACGACATCATATTCTCGACTTGATGTAAAAAAAATTAAAAGACCAAACAAAAATAATCCACAAAAAGAATCAAAGTTTTTAATTTTTTAATTACAGCCAAAAAACATCGGAAGTTTACTTTTGAGCCACCTTGTACATAGTTTAAACTATTTTACCTTTTCTCTAACATACAGAATTGATTTATGTATTTATAGTTATGCAATGCAGTATAAATAATATAAATATAATACAGGAAAATAAATTTAAAGCCAATTGGAAATCGACATTTTGTTTTCTCAATCATTTCAAAAAAATTCCGACAAATATAAATATCATTCATTGCATTCGTGTGGGCAAATATCATATTTGCTTAGATTAATTATAATACAGCCTTTAAAAAGTACCTTTATAAAAATAAAAAGTTACTTGTTCAATCTTTACTTAAAAATTAATACAAACATTTATATAATTCAATGTTCAAATGTTCAAATGTTAAATTAAAACTCCTTTTATTTACAAATTACCGAGAATTATTTAAGTCCCTAAAAATGAATTTATATCTTAGTCAAAGATTTTCCATAGCACTTTGCCATTGACCTTTTCAAATATGAATTGTAAATTTTATATATTTTTAATTTTTCAACAAAGAGCTAAAATAAAACTAAATCTAGGTATGCGCCTCTTTTGTGATTTAATAAAATGAAACACATGTTTCTTTTATACATATTTGGTTTAACCATTATTTTATATTATATTATAGATATTATTTTTATTATTATATTTCCCTCTTGCTGCACTTAAACACTAAACGGTGTAAGAGGCAACGATATATTTGTTTTAGAGCCTTATTGAAAAAATATTGGATTTTGAATGAATTTTGTTTTTTTTTGTTCTTGTTAAATGAAAGCAACTAAAGGTTTAAGAGCATAAAAAATTAAATATCGATAAATATATATATTAGGGTAGTAGTTTTGCTTGTTTGTGTGAAAATATTTGTTTTAAGAAATTCGAATTCAGATTTTAGCTTTTGCATTAGTATTGCATAACTATAAATACATAAAACTTTTCTTAATAAGGTAAGATAAGGTAAAAGCAAAACAGTTTAACCTACATGTATGTGAAACGAGTAAAAGAAAAATGAAATGAGCCTGGGAGCTATAGTCAATTATTAACCGATCTGCACAAAATGTGTACATATGATTAGGCTTCATGTCTAACATATTTGTGGAGAAATTTTTATATAAATTTTAATTTTTATAAATTAAACATTTATGAACAATAAACTCCTATTTTGGTAGGAAATTTCTATGGGGTCTATATTAAATAATAGACCAATTTCAACCAATTTCAAACCCAAATAAATATTTGAGTAAATCTACGAACCTAAAAAATTATTTTTATCGATTTTGAACCAAGTATTAAAAAGGTACAAAAAAAGGTACCAACAATATAATTTTTCTCTTTTTTGCACCTCTAACTTTGGATTTAGCAAATATATGTAGTTTGGTAATTTATATGCCATTATAGAAATACATATTTAAAATTTTAAGTCTGTGTTTTATTTAAAAAGTAATAAAAACTTGCCCTTTTTAACCATGTTCGTATTATGAAGAAATTACTTCTCAAATACATATTTTTGTGATAAAAATCTACAACACAAATTTCATTGTCTTAAAACAAAAGGTATCAAAAAATACATCTTTAGTTTGAATATCCAAAATGTATGTTTTTGATATGTTTGGTTGTTGTTTTTTTAATATATCGATATTTAAAATTTCATACATTTGATTAAGACTAAACATACATTTTTACCTTGTTAAAAATTGACTTTTGAAAAAGTACTTGTTTAATGCACATTTTTGTGACTACACAAAGCTGCTTCCTAACAAAGACAATCATTACTTAAGAAAAAAATTTTAAATTTTCGTGTTTTCTTCCATTGTGCGCCTTTCTGGTATCAGTGTAGAAAACCCTATAGCCTATTGACGCTTCCAAGTAAGTATTTATCTATGTTCCAAATTTCAATAAAATCAGTTTATTAAATAATAAAATCAATAAAATTTTTACTAATTTTATCCCTTCCTAGTCCAAATCTTTAAAAGCATAGGTTTAGGCTTTTAGGCGTGATTAAGAAACAAACTTACAAGGATATTTATAACATATAAGTACAGAAAACTGGAATAACCCACATTATAACACATTTGAACAATAACAAAAAACAGACAAAACAAAGGGGCATATGCATTTATTTTATAAAGGATATTTAGATAGAAACCTACTACACATACATATACATTTGTACATTTGTATATAAGTCTGTAAAGCAAAATGTTTCTGTTTTCTAAACAATCATAAGTTCATTTTATAAAATAAGACATTTATTTAATATATATTTCTTATGTACAAATATCAAAAAACTCTACAAAATACGAAATCATGAAAAGCTTTTAATTTTCACTTGCATACGGCAAAAAACACAAACATATATAAATCTGTTTTTTTTATTTCTAAATACTAACACTTATGTACTTCTGTGTGTGTGTATGTAAATAGATTACAACAAGAAATAAAACATAAATAATACCTGACAACCAACAGACAACACAAACAAACACTCTCTCAGGAAAAAAAAACAAAGAGCACAAAGTATTGCAAATGGTTTCGCAGGTAAAAGGATCAAAGTATTTTTTATCCCATTCTCTTCAGCTTGATATACTAAAGAGGATAAAAATGGAAGATTTTTTTTCATAAATATATAATTTTATAAAATCTATAACGATTATATAACGAGTGAGATTTGTTTGGAATTTTTTATATATGAGAAAACTCAAAAATTTTTAAGAATTTTACAAAAAATATTTTATATGTTTTTCATACAAAACTAGTGCCATTTTCTAGTTATGGTGTTGCTAAAACTGTTGTCATTAATAGTTTGTATACCCACCACCTTTAAGATGTAATAAGAAGAAATATATGTATAAGATATATATAAGAAAAAATATATAATTTTTTCATTCCGTTTGTAACACATCGAAATAAGGGTCGTAGAACGAAAAAGTCTATATATACATATACACAGAAAAAAAAAATCATGTTTTTTTCAATTAAACCTTTAATTGATTTTAAAATAATTTTCAATTATAATTTTAATTGATTCAATTACTTTTTCTGATATTTTCAATTAAGTCTCACATTTTTTTTAATTGATACTATCATTTTGTTTACTGGTCCGATTTCAATTAAATTTTTAATTGATTCCACAAATAATATATTCCGGGTCCTTATAAGATTCTAGCCATTTCAATCCGTCCCTCCATCTGTTGAAAGCTTCGAAAAAAAGACATAGAACAATGAAATATTCAGCACACATATTTTATCTACAGGCACAGCCGAATATAAACTCTTAATTGTTCTCGTTATATTGGTTTAAAGCTTAATTGATATTTAAATGGTAGATAGACCATTTCATAGAACACTTTAGGAGCTATAAACATGTTCTTATGTTCACATTCTTACCATTTGTCACATAACGTATCCTTCTATAATAGAAATAAATTATACAAAATTTTATGATATTTTCTGCATTATATTTGAAGATAATAGTAAAAAATATTTGAAAAATATCGAGGTTGTATGAAACTTTGGTCTAGAACTCGCATCCGATTGGAATGATGTTGCCCATTTTCAACGACAAACATTTCGGTGAAACAAAGAATATAACCGATCATCATAAATCTTAGATCGACGATTTTTATATAAGTATGTATGCACTATTTGTGTTTAATTTTAACTTGATAGTGGTTTTATAAGGGATTTATGCGCATTTAAGTGATTTGTGGAACTCTACTTTATATGGGGGGTATGGTCAAATATGGAACAATCATCATAAAATTTGGTACGACAATTTAAATGTACTCGTACATTCTGATTATACTATTCAAATTTTAACTTGATAGTAATTTTGATAAGAGATTTATACGAATTTTACTGATTTTCGGAAGTGGACTTTATATTGGGGTTACGGTCAAATTAAGGCCGATTAATATGAAATCTAGTAAAACGACTAAAATTTATATACGGATTACTTGTGTAGACTTTCGACTTTTTAGTGGTTTTTATACGAGATTAATGCGAATTTTATTGATTTTCGGAACTGGACTTCATAAGGGGACTACTGTAAAAAATGGACCAATCATCATCATATTGAGATAGGCGATTTTTATATATGTATGGACTATTTGTGTTGAATTTCAACTTACTACTGGATTTTATAACGGATTTGTGCTCATTTAAGTGATTTTCGGAACTGGGACTTATATGGGGACTACTTTGATTACCCTTATCGAATTTCAACTTGATAGTCATTTTTACAAAAAACTTATGTTCATTTAAGTGAAATTATGGACTGATCCAAAGAAAATATTGTTTTGAGATTATACTTTGCATGAGACGTTTCTATAGACATTTATGTACCATAAAGCTATATTCCGGGAAGGCATTTGTATGGGGGCTATGAGAAATCGTGGACCAATTTTGATCATTTTCAACACGACTTATCCTGCTATAAAAAACATAAAGGGTGCAAGATTTCATGATATTAGCATTATATTTGAAGAAAACAGCAAAAAATATCTGAAAAATATCGAGGTAGTCTGAAACTTTGACTTATAACTCAGATCCTACTGAACCGATTTTGCCCATTTGCAGTACCAAACATTTCGGTGCATCAAAGAATGTTTGGTAAAAATTTCATTGTACAGACGGACGGGCATAGCTAAATCGTCTTAAAATCTTATAAGGACCCAGAATATATAGACTTTTTGGTATTTCGATGTGCTACAAACGGAATGACAAACGCAATATACCCCCCATCTTTTTGGTGGTGGGTACAAAAGTATAAAAAAAAATTATGTCAATACCTCCCATAGTTTTTCTGTACCCGCAATTTGAATTTGGTGAATTTCGGGAAAAACTATTTTTTGCCATATTTTGGTGAACAAGCTAAATTTCTGTAGCACAATGAATTTTAAATAAAACTCATTAATGAATTTAATGAAAAGATAGCGAAATTTTATGAATTTTTGAGTCGAATTTTATGCAACTATCTCAATACCTGGAACGAGGCAGCGTTTTGTATGGTCCAGACGAACAAAATTCCAACATCTATTTCGAACTGAAACACCCTAAAACACCCTAAAATAAATACAAAATTTCAATGATTCTCGAATATTTTTGAATTTTCTCATATGTTTGTATAATTGCAAAATATTTCTGTGGAAAATAAAATATTGAACTACTCTTAAGGAATTAAAGCTGGTGGTATTAAGACTAATACTGCAGGCTTTTAAGGCAGGTAATGTATGTGGATAATAAAGGCATTAAAATGTTTTTAATTGACAGATATTTTTTAATGACTCTTCAGTTCGAACTCAATTAATTTGCATCCTATGTAGGTTAACATGAGTATTCGGTTGTAATTTACAAATTATTAACAAAATATAGAAAATGTAAAAATAAGTTATTATACAACAAGTTGTAAGTAATGCAAATTGTATGTAGGAGTCATTGAATAGTTTAAAGGTTATTGAATAATTACCAGACATTTGTACAGGGCATGTAATCAAACTGGGGTTTTCTTTAACATGCCAATATTGCTCAGTAATTATACCCTACACTTCCATATAGGGGTGGATATATTAGATTTATGCTGATGTTTGTAACACCTATATATATTAGTCTAACACCCACTGTAAAGTAAACCGATCGACTCAGAATAACTTTCGATTTAAAGATTTCCGTGTGTCTATCCGTGCGTCTGGCTGATTAACCGTTTATGGAAACCTTGTGTGCAAAATACAAATAGCCATTTTAAAGATATTTTTTTGTCCCAAGGACGGTTGGGATTAAAATTGGTTCAATTATTTCACCTAGCCCCCATATAAATGTCCTCACGAAATGAAGGTTTATTGGTCATTAATGATTAATTTTTGCACGTATCCAAACAAATAAGTTGTACATAAAGCCTCATCACATCTATAAATTTTAAGCTATCTTAAAAATTCTGGCATCCAAATAATATTAAAGACAAATATGTTTCATATTTTCATCGGTTCATAATTAGTCATAGCTCCCATATAAATTCAACTTCCCAAAATTACTTTCACGACCAAAAATCTCTTAAAAATATTAGTATACAAATGAAATTCAACACAATAAGTTTCACATAGCAAGCCGATAGCTAGTGCTTTTGTATATTATTTATTGTACGAGTAATTTAAATTATAATAAATTTGAAATAAATAAACAAATAAAAATAAAAGTTTCATATATACAGAAATCACGACACCTAATTTTATAACCGACGCGTCGGTGGCCCTGCCTCTTGCTCAGCTACACAAAGTCGTGGTTCTAGCGGAACTTTTGAATATTCTGCATATAAAACATCAATAACGGGACGAATTTTCAAGATTCTATCAGAGTCGGGATTGTTTCTTGGAAGGTTCTTTTCAAGTTTATTAGCGGGCATAGTCTGTTGAATAAGCGAAGTACCAAGAACAGAACTGCAATGGTTGGTTACTCTCGGCGATTGAATCAGTGAGATTGTGTAAGTCATAACTATAAATTTTTGGATTTCCAATTCAAATACATTAAAATTATTGTTGGGATCTTTTTGTGTCAAATACAGATTTTTTCTTTACAAGTTTCTTTCGAAATAAGTAGAAATTTAGTTTATCACAACTCAAAAATTCGTTGCCAGTAGAAGTGAGCTGCTGTGAGGTTGAGGTTCATCTTTTCCACTGCAATGTTCTTTTTTCAAGCTTTTGTCGTTTTTCGGTTGGATTTATCGAAGTGGAATATGGATGTTGGTTCTTTTTCAGGATAAAAAGTAATGTCGTCATTGTTTAACATCGAGAGATCGATTTCATCTTCCAAATACACTTCAAGAAACTCATATAAATCAGGAGCTAAATCAGGATCAGCCAAGATGTTATCTCGAAATCAATACCATCTTTACTTTCTGCACCTGCTTGAAGTATTCAGTGAAGTAGGTCCCTTTTCGCATATTGTAGCTCACAAGACACAGACACTAAATTTCATGTTCTATAAAAATAATTATAAAATTCAAAAATTACTGGATTAGTGACTAATCCTAGAACACTTAACTTCCGTATAAACGTAAAACAATAAAACAAATGTAAAAAAAAAACTATTTTTTATTAATTATTTACATTTATCAAATGTGCAACTTTTGAGATTCTCCAAAATAGTAATAAGATTACAAAATTTCAAACAAGAACAGAGACCCAGCTTATGGTTTTTGCACTTGATGCAGTTGTAGAAGTTTTCATTTATTAACATTATTTAGAACATCCTGTTATAAAAATAGCTGAGCAAATTGGCAACATTAAGTTTTAACGACTAAATATTCTATATACGAACATTCTAGTATCTTAGCTCCAAACCATCTAGAAATTATGATTGGTGTATATATAGACCAACAGGGCCAATCAAGTTAATCAGTTTATTGTGAGTCATCGTTGAGTAAACATCAAAGTGTTTTCAAACAGAAATTTAAGTGCGTTCTTACACCGTTAAATAAGTGTGTAAAAGACAGAGTGTTCATTCAAAATTGTTTTTGTGTATATTTAAAATAAATAAAGAGTCATTTTATTTTCTTCAAACTACTTGACGCTTTTATTTTGGATTTTCTTTGAATTCGGTTTATTTAAAGGAAATAAACCACCGTTTTTAAAGTTAAAAATGTAACAATATATACAAGTTATGCCACTACATATTAGGATGATCGGTCCATTGTAGGTCATAGCTTCCATATGCCACCCATTTCTGAAAAACAGTTTTTACACATATACTGGGTGTATATATGTGCTCCGGGTTGACCGACTCTACTTTTTCAAAACAATATTTTTTTTTTGCTGCTCAATTCATTGTTCATTGCCATTGTTTATTTATTTTAATCAGTTTTTAACAATAATTTCATATAGTATAATTTTATTGTTTTAGCCATCTGATAATTTAAAATCTTTAAACAAGAAGTCATTCGGAAATAAATAAAAATGTTGCAACAAAACAATAGTTAATTTCATTGTTTCAACTATTTGCTTGTTCATTTATTTTAAGTTATTCGATTGGAAAAGTTATCAATAAAAGAAATTAAATTTTTTTACGAATGATTTGTTAAGACTTTGCAAGAAGAATGGCATAAATTATTGAGAATATTAAATTAGATATTTTTAAAGGAAGTTTGTTGTTAAAAAACAATTTGAGTTAAAAGTTTAGTGATTTTTGCTAGATTTCATTGTTCATTCAGGACTGTAGATAAAATATTATTAATCACAGATTTGTATGATAAGATCAGTCTAAAAGATCAAATTTCTTTCCTCTCTTAGTAAGGGTTTAGCTATCATAAATGTAATGCAAATAACAAATAAATAATAATAAAACTGACACACTAATCTTCTAAAATAACTGTTAGTTTAAATTAAGTTTAACTCATAACTTTAGTTTAAGTACCTCTCTTCTTTTTTTTTATTTTCCCTAAACTTGTTTAAACTCAATATATTCTAATACTAACTTAAAAATTTAAATTATTTTTTAATTTTCATTGTATTTTACACTGTTAGGAAAACCATCACTATTTTATTTATCAAATAATGACATTGCTTGTTTCCTTTATGGTTCATTTTCATTATTATCACTTTGCTTTTAATTATTATTTTATGCTCTCCTTTTGATTATTATATTATTGTGTTCTTATAATTATAAATTCATAACTATAATTAGTCACGCTAACTGAGTTTCTTTTAATAAGAATTTCAATATTTTTTCTGATTTTGTTATATTAAAGTTTAAATTGTTTCATTATTTATTAAAATAGTAATTATTTTTTTAAAACATTTTATTTTGTAGATAATTTTGAGTAAAATGCAATGTAGTTTTATTTCAGTTCTTGTTCCTTTTCCTGTATATGGTTTTAAATATATGTATGTATGTATGTATGTATGTATATATTTTCTGTGTGTGACGTTTATCTGAGAAAAATGCATTTTCTTTCGAAAGTAAAAATAACTCTGCAAATTTAATCGTTGGTTAGGTTCACATACAAATCCATATTTATAGTCTTAAATTAAATCAAAGTTTTTCCCACATTAAATTATTACACAGAAAATTATTTAAGTTAAAATTTAAGTCTTCGCCAATTAAATAAAGTTTAATAATTCAATTAATTACAAACAAGAAAAGTAAGTAACAACCACCAAACACCCTTGAGTGAAATGTTAAAATTAGTTTAAGCTCATTATAAATGAAAACATTTGTCTAACAAAACTTTGCAGTAAATCTTTTTGGTCTTTTGATATTTTGAAAAGTAAACTAAACAATATTAATATGTAATATGGACATTTCCACGGTCACTAACGTGACATTCTTGCGCCTTTGAAGTGAACGAAAAAATATGAAATTGATTTTCTCATTTTATTTTAATGCTTTGATGCAATATACATATGATCCAGAACGAGACAAAAATAGTACTCGTTTTCCATTGGCTGTAGAAAAATTATAAAATGAGCGAATTGGGACATAATTCACAAAGCGGATTTTTTATCATTACAATGGTATAATATAGCTATCTATTGGTTTTAAACTAGGAAGTGATAGTTAACCGTGGATATTTTTAAACTAGTAAGTGATCATTAGTCGTGGAACTTTTTAAATTAGGAAGTGATCATCAATCACTAATCTTTTTAGAGTAATAAGTGATCATCTGTCTATGCTAGGAAGTGATAATCAATCATGGATCTTTCTATGCTAGGAAGTGAACATCAATCGTGGTTATTTTTAGACTAGGAAGTGATCATCAATCGTAGATCTTCTTATGCTAGGAAGTGATCATCAATCGTAGATCTTTTTATGCTAGGAAGTGATCATCAATTGTGTTTATTTTTATGCTAGGAAGTGATCATCAATCGTGGTTATATTTAGACAAGAAAGTGATCATAGATCGTGGATCTTTTTATGCTAAGAAGTGATCATCAATCGTAGATCTTTTTATGCTAGGAAGTGATCATCAATTGTGGTTATTTTTAGACTTGAAAGAGATCATCAATCGTAGTTATTTTTATACTAGGAAGTGATCATCAATTTTACATCAATCATGGATAATCAATCATGGATCTTTCTATGCTAGGAAGTGAACATCAATCGTGGTTATTTTTAGATTAGAGAGTGATCATCAATCGTGGATCTTTTTATGCTAAGAAGTGATCATCAATCGTAGATCTTTTTATGCTAGGAAGTGATCATCAATTGTGTTTATTTTTATGCTAGAAAGTGATCATCAATCGTGGTTATATTTAGACAAGAAAGTGATCATCGATCGTGGATCTTTTTATGATAAGAAGTGATCATCAATCGTAGATCTTTTTATGCTAGGAAGTGATCATCAATTGTGGTTATTTTTAGACTTGAAAGAGATCATCAATCGTAGTTATTTTTATACTAGGAAGTGATCATCAATTTTACATCTTCTTATGCTAGGAAGTGATCATCAATCATGGTTATTTTTAGACTAGGAAGTGATCATCAATCGTAGATCTTCTTATGCTAGGAAGTGATCATCAATCGTGGTTATTTTTAGACTAGGAAGTGATCATCAATCGTAGATCTTCTTGTGCTACGAAGTGATCATCAATCGTGGTTATTTTTAGACTAGAAAGTGATCATCAATCGTGGATGTTTTTAGACTAGGAATAGTTTTGAACTAAGAAGTGGTAGTCAACCGTGGATCTTTTTAGACTAGCAAGCAATGATTGATTTACAATTAAACTCAACCTATGACTGTATAAGGCACAATTATTAATCTACAATTAATGTCAACCTAGGACTACATAAGGAACTATGTTGATTTAAAATGAAATTTAACCTATAACTGCATAAGAAACTATGATTGATCTAGAATTAAAGTCAACCTAGGAGTACATAAGGAACTATTATTAATCTATAATTAAAGTTAACCTATGACTATATAAGGCACAATTAGTGATCTATAATTAGGATCAACCTAGGACTACATAAGGAACTACGTTGATCTACAATTAATTTCAACCTATGACTACATAAAAAAACTACGATTGATCTAGAACTAAAGTCAATCAAGCACTACATAAGGAACTACGTTTGATCTACAACTACAGTCAATCCAGAACTTCATAAGAACGTATAACTCATCTACAATGAAAGGCAACCTAGGACTACATAATAAACTATGACTAATCTCCAATTATAGGCAATCTAACACTTCACAAGGATATATGACTCAGCACAATTCTATTCAATCTTGGTATGCATAAGAAAGTATGATTGATCTAAACTTATTTGGTTTTATTTTAGCTACCCATAATATTATTTAGCATGCGCCATTTATAACTCGATATATATATTTTTGTCGCGTTTTAACAACTTACTTATAAATAATTTACTTGATAAATAATTTAGTTTTTTAACTAACTCTACTGGTGACCAAATGTTTGACTTGCTTTTTTAGCATAAGTTTTATCCCTCTCGAGCAATTTTGTTTACCTTTTAATATTGTATCCGCTTTTTCTTTCATGATAGACCTTTTTACTGCAATATTAGAAAAAGTCGTTTACATATTTATAAGCATTTATATTTTATGTCACAATGAACCTTTACTTGGAAATGCTCATAAGAAATAATAATAAGGTTATCTTATGTATTTAACAACGTAACATACTATATACGACTATTATCAACTAAATTATAAACCAAATATAATCTATCATTAATTTAAATTATTTGTTCTTTTATTAGAGTTTCTCTCTATATAATTTGAAATTTATCACTTATTATCAAAATCTTTTAATACAACTTTTCTATGAATATTCTTAGTTTATTTTAAAGGAAAAGTTGTTAAGTGTAGATAGTCTAAGAACAAACTTCTCTAATATCATCAGTGCAATTTCATCGTTAATAATGTTTCGAATTTACCCTTTATAAAAGACTTGATTATTTATTATTATAAATTTGTTTATGTGGATGCGAATGTGTGTGAAAATAGAGAAAGTTTTTCTTTCACGTTTTAAGCATATATGTATAAGTTTACTGAAGAGAAAGTTTTTATATACCCTGCAGCCTTTGGAATAAGTGTTATGGTTACGAATATGGAATCAGGACGTATGATTCATCAACATGGAATCAGTTTTATAATTATTTTAATATGCAAATTTAATAATATCATGCTGGGAGGACATTTAAAAACTTGTGTATAACAATTTAGTGGTGGAATAACTACACAGAAAAAAATAAAAATGAGTTTCAATTAAAATATTTGTGGAATCCATTAAAAATTTAATTGAAATCGGACCTGTAAACAAAATATTAGTATCAATTAAAAAAAAATGTGAGATTTAATTGAAAATATCAGAAAAATTAATTGAATCAATTAAAATTTTAATTGAAAATATTTTAAAATCAATTAAAGGTTTAATTGAAAAATAACATGAATTTTTTTCTGTGTGTAGTAAATAGTGTTCGCATGATGACATGTATAAAAATATAATATGGATTTTAAAGTGCGCTTCATACTGTTAATTGGTGAGAGCTATTGCTAAGGCAACCATTAGAACTTTACGTTGGTCATAGAAAGTGTGTAAGCAGGACAATTGTAAGTAGCAAACCCCAAACTATCTACTTTTAAAACTGCAGGGACATATGTAAGTTGTCGCTTGTGTGTATGTTGTTTTGTTCTTTTGTGCTGTGTTCAGTTTGTCACCTCGATAGTTAAATTGATGGACTACAGTGATGTTGCAAATAATAGCACTTAAATAAATAAGCAAAAGAATAGTTCAGTGAAATTAAATTAAAATTATTCCTAATATTTCTAAATTAGTCCATTATAGGTATAACGTATTTGCAACAAATTTTATTGATCTAAAACTGAAAATATATTTTCTCCTAATCTTGGCTACATTTAATGCATTTTCCGTTAATGCAGTATTTATGGTATATTTGTACCATCTTAAAATTCTATTAACAAAAAAAAAAATAGAAAATTTAAAAAAAATACAATGTCGTCTGTGTTCTGTTACCTAAATCATTGATTGCAATCATTCTAATTACAAACGTGTTAGGGAAATATGTCATGTCAAAGTAAAGTTAGTAAAAAACAAATTCAAATTGTTTAGTGCCTTTTAGCATTTGTTATGTCATGGCTGAAGCGCTACGCGGACTCATTTAAGCTAATCGAAATAATAATCGTAGAACCAAAAAGTAGTTCCCATATAAAGTCCAGTTCCGAAAATCACTTAAATGCGCACAAATCTATTACAAAACCCACTATTTATTTGAAATTCAACACAATAAAAATATATATGTATATAAAAATCATCCATCTCAATATGATAATGATCGGTCTATATTTGACTGTAGCCCCCATATAAAGCCTACTTCTGAAAATCAATAAAATGCTCATAAATCTCTTATAAAACCACTAAGAAGTCGAAGTTCTGCACAAGTAATCCGTATGTATATTGAAATCGTCTTACTAGATTTGTTAATAATCAGTCCATATTTGACCGTAGCCCCAATATGGCGTCCATTTCCGAAAATCAATAAAATTTGCATAAATCTCTTATGAAAATGACTATCAAGTTAAAATTCGATATGCATAATCGAATATACATTTAAATTGTCGTACTAAACTTCATGACGAGTCGAGTTTCGCAAATCACTTAAATGATCACAAGTCCTTTATAAAACCACTATCAAGTTGGAATTCAACACAAATATCCATCCCAGATTTACAAAGTCCACTTATAGAAATCACTTAAATGCGCATAAAGCTCTTCATCAGCTGAAAGTTTAGATTCGACACAAATAGTTAATACATATATATAATTCGCCACTCTCTCTCGCTCTCTGTGGTGGGTATAAAAGATTCAGCACAGCCGAATATAAGATCTTACTTGTTAAGTTTCTGTTAGTTTTTTTATGGAGCTTTGAAAATAAAAAGATGCAATGCTTAAAAAAATTCACTTGAAGTTATCAATTTTATGTAAAATTTTCATAACTTGAAAAAGAAATTCGTTATTACATTTGAAATTTTCAATTTCAATTAGGAATGGTTTAATAAAAATATTTGAGCCAGAAACGGATGGATTGAATTTTTTAACTTTTTGTGAAATACTTTTTTATTAATTTATTGAATTTAAATAAAAATTAATTAGAAAGATTACTATGTAGCAGAAATATTATCTGCCACACATGCGAAGAATTATCTATCTCTAATATTTTCACGTTATTTCACTCAGATTTCCAAAAACCCTATATTTTACCTCAAATATTGTGCCTTCATTTCCCTTAACACTTTAATATTTTCTATTAAAGCCATCCTTCTGCTTAGTTAAAAAAAAAACTATACTCATGATAAACAAGACAACGTTGAACATTCCAATGACCTTGTAAACTTTATTAAATCCTTGTACTTGAACTAAAAACTGACAACTTTTTTGTTACCCAAAAAAACAAGGAAAAAGAAAGGAAATAAAATTAAAAATAAAAGCAAAATAAACAAAGTTTAATACAAGATTTAGTTCTACTTATGACTAGAATTAAATAAAATTATTTTTAGACACATATAGGGTGGCCCCGTTTGTATGGAGAAAAAATAAGGTATCGATGTTCCCGACTAATATGAAAATTTGATTGATTTTAAGACTACGTTTCTCAATTTTTTTGTCCTGGGGTCAATATTTGGTGAGCTGGATCAAAGGATAAAAATGTCCTTTTTAGAGGTTTTTTGATTTTTTCACATTTCTTCCAAAGGAACTGTATGTAAATTTGGTATCATATGGAAATGGTTTTTTCCGTTTTTTAAAATTTTATCTATTTAATTTTTTATTCATTTTTTTTAACCTTAATTCTTCCCTATCTGACAATCTCTGTTAACTCAATTCGTTGATGTAATGGGTATTAAAATAACGTAAATGGTATAAGCTAAAAAACGGGAAAAACCATTTGAATTAAATTGCATGATGTTTATAATCAAGAAATTTCAACTATTTATTTAAGTAACTTCTATGAAAAAATAAAAAAAAAACTAAAATTTTGTTTGAAAAAATTTTTGAATTTTTGATAAACCATGGAATGCGCCTCTCAAAGACCTTTCATATGATACCAAATTTACATATAGTTCCTTTGGAAGAAATGTGAAAAAAAAATCAAAAAAACCTTTAAAAAGGACCTTTTTATCCTTTGATCCAGCTCAGCAAATATTGACTCCAGGACAAAAAAAAAATTGAGAAACGTAGTCTTAAAATGAATCAAATTTTCATATTAGTCGTGAACATCCGCAACTTTATTTTGTGGCCCCCTAATGTACATACATACACATTCATACAAACAAATACCAATACAAGCAAAACTTAAAGAAACTTAAACATACACATGTTCAAACACGCATGCATCAATATTTAACCTTGTAATAGTAAATGTGTTAAAAAAGAAATTGTAAAAAAAAAGTTTGGTGAAAAGATGTTGATTTTTTTGCTTTTCAAGCAAACTCATATATTTAGTAAAGAAAAAATATTCTTGATAAGTGAGAGCGTTTGTGATTCTTTTCTTGCCTTTATGGTAGACATACGGAATATTTTTTGTCAACCAAATTAAATATATTTTTCGCTTTGTTCGAACTCAAGATGAAAGTGGTGTGTGTGATGAATTGTGTTTGGGGGCAGTGTGACCAAAGACATAATTTTAATAAAATGTGTATATTTCAAAAAAAAAACTATTGTTCGTAGAATTTTTTTCTTTAGTTCTTCTCACTTTTTAAATATACATATGTACATATGTATATATAAATTAAATATAATGAATTTTCTTTTTTTTGCATATTTTTCTTCTCAATTTTATTTTACAGAACACCACCGTAAAAAGTTGTTTAGACTGTGTGCAGTGTGTATGCGCCCAGATACTTACTTGGCTATTTTTTAGCAATAAAAGGAAAACACCATTGAGCAATTAAATTTTACATCAATAGTATACAAGCACAATTTTACGTTTTACTCATACAAAAAAGTAAAACACTATATATTTTGTGGTTACTAGACTAATGAAATTTAAAAGTGTCATGTTAAATTTTAATTTGTAATCATTATGACGTATGATCAATTTATGTAATAAATATTGGGTATACGAACTCGTATGGATATGCGTATGTGAACAAATATAGAAGAGTTAAAATTTTAATAAACTTAACATAATTTTGGATTATTTTGTATAATTAAACAGATTTAACTGTTTCAGACCGTGATGTATCGATTGTGGGGGTGGATTTTGGTTTCAATATTTTTACTTTCGTTAACCCAATTTGGAATAGACTGGCGTGCATCGATTGTGCTGATTGTTTTTTATATTTTCTTGTCACATTTCTCTTTTGTTTGATTTGCCGTTACTTGAATTATTACGAAATTCTGCAGTCACATTTCAGTTTTAGCAAAATAAGCCGTGAAAGTAAGTAAGTGTCTTTAATTACAAAAGTATCCATCGTTTACAAATAATGAAGTGCACATATGTATATTAACTAAAAAATTACAAATTTTAATATTTCAAACTAATTTCATGTAATAAAAATGTGTTTTAGTTAAAAATATTAATGAAAATTGACCGAGATGCATCATGTGTGCATGTCCTGAAAATCCTTGAAAGATATAAAAATGATAAAACTTAATCATTGAGTATATTTTCATACGCTGTAGAGATTACATATTAAAAAAATTATAAAAAAAAATATAAAATTATAAAAAAAAATTATCCTGGTAGGTTTCCGTCAGGTCTGAAACGGTTAAGGAATTATTAACATAAAATCAGGCTACACTACAGCAGCTTTGTTCATAAACCTCTTATCAATATTTTCGTTTGCTTTAGTGATTTAATTTTAGAACATAGCTACCGTAATTCTTTCAAATAATTTACATATATTAGTTTTATTTATTACTTATATTTATACGAGTGCAATGGGAAATCAAGAGAAATGTTTTTTTTTCAACCAGAACTTTGTTTTTCAAAACAAAATCAAACAAATAATTTATATGTAAATCATTGAAATCATGGTGCAACTATACAAGGTGAGTGCAGTAGCCCAGTCAAAAGTAATACTTTTTCAAGTGTTTTTGTTTTTGTTTTTGCCTGTTGTTTCTGTTTTGTGTTGTATTTGTTGTCGATTTGCTCTCACCTTGTATAGTTACACCATGATTGAAATGTTTGTTGTATTGAAAAAAGTAGGGTTTGACAATTATAAATAAAAAATTATATCGTACACATGTCTAAAATTATGACGCATAGAAATTCCATTAATTTTACTAATATTTTGAATTCGGCAAAATGAGGATCTAGTTCGTTAATAACGTCACGAAATTTCAATTTTAAGGCTGTAATCGATTCGATTGACACTCACAAAATTCAGTAGTTTTAAATAGCATGATTGAGGAGCCCAAATAACACCAATATTTTGTGAATTTATTGTTTCGGTGGCACAGTCCTATTGAAACCTCATAACAGTGATATCTATATCATCTACAATAGACTATTTCCAGCCAAAATTTACCCAAAAAGAATGTGCCAATAACGTCTCGAGCTCATATAGCGCACCGTACAGTGACACATTCAGCAGGCAAAAGCTTCTCAACAATTGCATTTGATTTTCTGAAGACCTAATGCAGCAATTTTGATGCATCGAAACAAATATTGCCAAAAAGCGAAATTATTTTAAATGATTTTTTAAAAAAACACAAAATTGTATAGTCGGTCAAAACCGACCATAGTTCTTAAAAAATGGGTGCCATATGGGAGACGCTCATCCATAAAATTTAGTGGCATGACTTATGTGCAATGCACAAAAAAATTATCTTAAAAGAAAATTCATTTCACGATTTTTGAAGTAACCATTTAGCTAAAATGTAGCTTCATTTACATAAAAACAAAATATGCTGATAGTCTGCTTTCATTATTATTCCTTTGATCCTTTACAGTAGTCCGAAGTGCCGCCATGTAAAGTAATGACATATCATGACGTTGATTCCAACGTGCTTCAAATTCTCTACTCTGTTTGGCATCAGCAATATTATTAACCGTCGGATTGAAAGCAATTCAATTTTTATTTGTCTGACCAAATAATACGTTATCTGTCATCTATTGTCCTGTTTCTGTGCTCTCTGGCAAACTCTAGCCGTTCCTTAACATTTTTTATCGATAATACTGGTTTTTTTACTGCTTAAATGTAACTAATATCACGAGGGTCTCGTCTTGATGTCCATCGACTAACGGCTATAGAAACAGCTTTTTGCAAACTCTGATTTGTGATTTGGGAACAAAATACCACCTTTTTTGGACTCCTATGATCACTGATTGACTTACTTAAAACTGTTTAGCTATTACTCATGTAGAATATCTAACTTTTCTTTTGTTTTCCCCAACCCCTTTAGATTAAAATTTAAATTTTAGATTGAATTTTCAGATTATTTACTCCTTTCATAGCAATGCAATTAAAAAATTTCCCTAAAGTACTTGAAAAATCAAGGGAGCGAAATTAATACAAAAATTTAGATTCCAAAAAAATCTAACAAGTTCTACTAAATGGCACTGCGAATAATGGCCCCAAAAAATTACACTGACTACAAAAACACAAAATGTTTGCGTTTTTTTTTTTTTAGTTATTATTGGGGTAATTTTGCATTTTAAAAGGAATACAAAATTACACCAAAATTGTAGTATCAATACTTGGAATACTTCGCTAATATTTTAAAATATGTATACTAAAAATATATAAAGTTTCAGGGTTTTCATTATTACAGTTTAAAAATATTTTATAAAAATTACAAAATTTGGTCTGAAAATTAATTTTCATACATATTTTGTCCAATTCTTTGCTATTGAAATCGGCCCCAATATTTGGGGCCACACTAATTTAAGCGATAAAAAAATATTTTCCCTGCTAAGTTAAATAATTTTTTAAGAAATTAAGCTTTTCTTTCAGCAAAAAAAACTTTATAAATTTCTTATCACTTTCTACTTTGTTTTATCTTCTTAAAAATATTGTTTAAAAAAGTATTTTCGTACTTGTATTTTAATTTTTTCTTGTACTCTTGCCATTTTTTTTTTTAACATTATCTGTAACTTTTTCTGAACAATAAAATGGTTAAGGCAAGTTGTTCGCAGATTATTGTGTTCTGTAAATAAACTAATATTTCCCACAGGGATTTTAACTTAAAAACAAACAAGAATAGCAATAACAACAACGGTAAATTCTATTTCTAGAGATACAATCCAAAGTAATGGATTATGACGTATGCAGTAAAGAAATAAAGGAATACAAACAAAAAATGTATGTTAAATATGTGAAAGAAGAAATGTATGTGGAATTTAAGCATTAGGATGTACGAAAGTTCAGAGTACTTGTATACAACAATATTAAATTTGAAAAAAAAAACTTTTAGAAGTTTAAAGAATATAGGGTACACATATAAAAGAAAGAGTTTAAAATGCCAGAATCACATATTCTCGGCATATTGACAGTAATAATTTTGTGATTTCATAGAAATTAAACTTTTCAGAAAAAACTGAATTTTATTAATTCTGTAGTGTTTAGGAAAAGGAGTTCAGACACAACATTGTCAGTGTAAATATGTATTTAAGCTCCAAGACCATTAAACAATAATTTATTTTTTCACCAACATCTTGAAATATTGCATTGCCATATTGCATTGTCTGTTTCATAAATCATAGAAAATTATTTGCCACAAATCAAATTAAGAAACCCAGTTAATGGTTGTCTCATAAAAGGTTAATTGTTTTTCCAAACAACAGGTAAAACATTACAATATAAATTAAAAGCAAAGATTAATTTCTGGTAACCTCACAAAACAAAACAGATATTCAGCTGGCTGCCCAAAACAATAAAAATGGCGTGAAAACATTAAATAAACTACAAACGCAAACGCAAACCCAAAACAAAGAAAATGACAGTGAAAGTAAAACTCTTTATTTTCTTTGAAAATATAATTTTAATTGTTATAACGTGCTATTTTTATGTCTCACGTAAAATGTGTCTCTGTTCATTTGTTTTTTTGTTTCCTTTACATACGTACACTTTTACATACTTATGTATGTTGTTTTAAATTATATTGTTGGTGGTTTTTGTTTGGTTGCATGCCAGCAACACGTAATACACACAATTTAATATGGGGTCATAAAGAATTAAGGCCATGTCATATGTATGAGTCTGAAGTTTATCCTACGAACTTTTTCTTTTCGTATATACATAAATATTAAAATTTACTATTCATACGAGTATTATATATTTTATAAAAATGTATGTAATACATACACTTTGTTTCAATAAATGTAGGAATTCAGACTTTTATGAAGGATAATATGCTTTAAGGAGATCCGAGAAGAAATTTGTATGAGTGCTGGAAGAAATTCTTACAATACAACAGAACAGAACTGAGTTGAAACTAAAAAATGGTATAATTGTAAATGAGGACATATTTCTAAATTGAAAAAGACAGGAATGTCTTCTGGCGGATGTTTATTCCATATATAAAGAACAAATTTTCCGTGTGTCAAGTTTCCTAATTTCGTTGCAATATATTCAATTTTATGTAGTATCAAATAAACAATACACATTGAAGCAGCTAAGGTTTGGAAAAATAATTGTACCTTCGAAAAGGTACTTCAGTTTTCAGTGATTTATTTAACGTCAGGAGAATTAATAAAGTTAAATACCCAACTAAAGATGTTTTTAAACGGTATGTATTTTGCAGTATGCTTGTCAAATTTTCCACTGCAAAATGTTCTATTCATTCATCTAACAAAGACCTGCAACCAGTTGTTTTTCAAGTCAATTGTATATGGCACCAAGAACGTAGTATTTGCGATTCAGCAAATTTACCGATGTGTGAAAACAAAAATTATAAACAATTACATATGTAATTACGTTTGAACATTTAAGATCATATTGTTTTAAGTATTTCTTATCGTTTAAGAAAACCAGTTACTTGTCCTCTTTGTATTTATTGCAATTTTGCACTTCCAATTAAAACAAGATTTTCTTAAGTTTTGATCTAAAGTTTGTTCATCTCCAGCGTAATTATGTTCTCGAAATTTTACGCCATGTTTCAGGAGGTTTCAATTCAAATTCCGAAAAAATTTTTCAAAGTTGTTATTGCCAGTTTTAATTTTAAGTTTTCAAAGCCTATGCATGCCTGTATAAAATAAGCTGTGACGTAAAAAAACAAGCATTTTTTTATTTTTTAGTTTTAATATATTAAATGTACATTTTCACAATAAATTATTTCTGTTTGTTAAGACTATAAAATTGTTTCTTTTAAATGACACCAATTTCTTTTTTAAGTTCCTATAAGTTTTCTTTTTATGGAGCTTTGAATATAAAAAGAAAACTGCATAAAATAAGCTGTGAACCATTGTAAGTATTTAATTTGAGTTAAATTTCAATTTCAAGCCTTTATAAACCATTACCGGAATGTGCAAATCGTAGCATCGAGGCGACCAGAAAACGAGTTCACTAGTTATTTGGACATCTGCAAAATGCTATTGAAACCATAGTTCGGTTTCAGAAATTTACGACAACAAAAACCTGTTGATTATAACCAAAAATCTTTTTTTATCTTTGAGATTCAGGAGTGCAAGTATTTACGTCTCTTGTGGCTTGAATACGTGTATTCTGTATCTGTTTGTCAATTTCTCGACGATCTCAACAATTAGAGCTACTCATAACGTAATAGACCAGTTGTTTTGACAAAATGTGATTACCAATTAAAAAAAGCATCAACATTTGTATGCTTGGTCGTGTTTGACATCTGTCCTATATTATTTTTCAATTATTTCAATCTATATCTATTATTTCCATTACAACACAAATTTTAATGATTTTGATATATGAACGTAAATTCTTTGCTTTATTTTGTTTTGGAAAACATTTTTAATTTGTAGTAAAATTGTTACGTTTTTACCTTCATCAATATGTTTATAAATTGAAACTTCTGCAAATGCAAATGTTGCTAAACAAGTTGTATGTTGATAAACATGCTGTATGTTGATACCGGCCGTTAAATTTAAACAATACCAT
Organism: Bellardia bayeri; assembly: GCA_950370525.1. Taxonomy (NCBI): domain Eukaryota; kingdom Metazoa; phylum Arthropoda; class Insecta; order Diptera; family Calliphoridae; genus Bellardia; species Bellardia bayeri. Next base: position 72,183,749 of record OX493267.1, on the reverse strand, counting down.
TTCGTAACTATATCTTATTGAAACCTTATTTAGAAAAATAAAATCCTCCTATGTCATACAGCATACACTATGTGCAATGATTTAATAATTACAAATTTCATTGAGACAACAAATCTATTTTCTCGGCTTTATTAATCCTATTGCATTTATTTTTCTAAGAATAATTTTGAACATAAAAATTCCTTAAAAATTATTTATATCATAGTCTTTTACTGTGAACTTTACTTTGAAACAAGGTTTAAATCTTTATATATATGTATTTTATTTCTAAGTAAAAAGACTCATATGTAAACATATGTACATAAAGAGACAGTAACTGTTCAAATTCTTAAAAGTATACATACAAGCCGTAACAGGGATGGAAAATTAAATTATTATATGGTATAATGTTACATATTAACCAACATTTTCTTAAAAAAATACTGTTATACAAAAGATTTTCTATACAAAATACTGGTATACACAAGATTTATTTATAAACAAGATTCCCTATAGAAAATTCTATTATACATTCTATACAAAATACTGAATGTGGGCTATATGGGAGATATGACCTATTATGGACCGATCATCCAAAAATTTAGTGTCATGATGTCTGTGAATATATGTAAGTATTATATGTGTTAAATTTTATCTCGATATAAATACTTTTATTTATGGAGCTTAAAGTGAATTACGGAGAGGGTCGTATATGGGAGTTTCGACTAATTATGGACCGATCATAATAAAATTGTACCATATTATTTTTATATATGTATATGAAACATATTTGTGTTCAACATTATGTGGATCCCAAGATTTTTGAGAGAGTTATGCTCTTATGTGATTTGCGGAAGTGGGCCTTATATGGGAGCTACGACTAATTATGAACCGATCTGCACAAAATTTGAAGATGTGATTTGGCTTCATTTATGATGAAATTTGTTTGGTTCCTTGCATAATTCAAACATTTATGATCAGTACACCCCAATGTCGCGAGGACATTTGTATGGGGGCCAGGTGAAATAATGGACCGATTTCCCCCAGTTTCAATCACATCCATCCTTAGGCCAAAAAAAATATCACGTACCAAATTGTATCGTAATATCTTCAAAATTGCGACCTGTACTCTGCGCACAAGCTGTACATGGACAGCCAGCTAGACGGACGGACGGACCAACATTTCTGGGCATTACAAACATCAGCACAAATCCAATATACCCTCCCCACTATGGTGGTATAGGGTATAAATATATGTACATATACGTACATATACTTTTTGGTTCTACAACCAATCCATTGATCTTCTTGGTGATGATGGGTATAAAAAATATAAATAAAAATAGAATCATATCAACTTTTCCATCCCTGATCCGTTACCAAGCCATAAATTTTACATGTAAACTTCCACGTGTGTATAATTATTTCCTTCTCTCAGGCTTTGTCTTGCACTGTATTACCTTTGCTACAACTCTTAGATTTTCTTAACTTTTTTGTTGTTTTGATTGTGTTTTAACAACTTTTTCAGATGTTTGGCATGTGTACACAATGTAAAAATTTGTGTAGGTGTTTTATTAAGAATGTATGTACTCGTATGTGTGTATAAGATGTTTGTTTGCGCTTGTATTTAACTAATTAAAGATTCCAACAGTTAGATAACTTTTAGGCTTAATTTCGGTTTTTGTGTGCATTGGTGTAAATATCTAAGTGTTTAAGTGTAAATTAGTTAATGTGTGCGTAGAAATTTGTTTTTTTTATAAAAATAAAGTGCCAAAAAGAAATGACTACTGACTTCTTAATTTTTTTTTACATAATTTCTTAAACATTGTCCGATGATGTTTATATGTGGGTTACTTATTTTTGTTTTCTGTAACTGAAATAAATACATATTTCTTAACATTGCTGGCTGTATTTCAGGTATTTCATTCATTCAGGTAATTCATTATTTGAGGTGTATCATAAATATAATTTATTACTTTTTATGTACTGTTTACCGCATGTTGAAGTATAATTTTTGTCTTTATTTATATATCTATGTGAGCAAAATATTTCTTTATTTTTTTTACGATATTTATATAGTAATTCTAGCACAAATATATGTATGTTTAAGTAATAAATTTTAAGGTACGAGTTCTATATGCCTAAAACTAAATAATCAGAAAAATATGTTGGCATTTTAGCCAGGGAGTGGTGAATGAATTTAGCTCAACATACATATTGTTGAGCCAACGTAGAAGGGAAAAATTAAATTTTAAATATATATTTTTATGCATTGTTTAACCAAACCCTTACAAGCTTTTGTACTCTCTTAGTGTTAAGTATCATAAACGTGCTAAATAGTAATTAAACAAACTTAAACATTGTCCAAGTTGTAAAAAGTATTTTTTGGTTCTCAACAAGAACTTTGTTTTCCAAAATTAGAAGCTTTAGCAATTGTTCCAATGTTAGATTAAAAATTTAAAGCTACTTTAAAGCTTCAAAATTTACGAAAATTTCAACATATTTCTACAAAATTTTACAATCCATCTTAGGCTTGTGGAAGAAAGGAACATAAACAATCCTCAAGCGCTTGTCACGTAAAATCACATTTTGTACAAAAATTTTAAAAATATCCTAACCGAGATATTGACATGCATCTTTTTGGATAAGATCGGAAAGTACTTTATCTAAGTAAAAAAATAAAGTCCAGGAAAAATATGAGTTATATTGTTACTGATATTTGCAAATTTATTAACATTTTGATAAAAAAAATAGTGTTTTTTGAGATTCATGAAAAATGTAATATGTAATAAAATCTTTATTTATTTGCCTGGGACTCCCTTTTAACGACCATTGTCGTAGCTGTAAGGATAGGGAAAAAGAGGAAACGATTTTCCACCTTCTCTGCGAATGCCCAGCCCTGAGTGTCAAGAGACATAAATTCATAAGAAACTATACATTGAACAACCTTGGTGATGTAGCTGGGTCAAAACTCAATGGCCTACTGAGATATCTCACAGCAATGGCCTACTGGGTCTAGCAAAGCATGACTTTCTTGTACTCATCTTAGCTACAGCATGTTGTATAAGACATTAAATCTGACGAGTGGTGTGGTCTTTTAAAACGGGGTCCCTTCGACTCTACTTAAGTGTTCGCACGTAGTGAACTACTACGTAAACCAACCAACCAAACCCAATTTTTGGCATTTGAGAACAAATGGCCTGAACTATATTTGTTTATGTAATGGGTAATTTTTCTGTTTAAGTAATAAAGTAAATTTGAGCATTTTTAAACCATACCAATATTTTGCATAAATGAAAAATTATTGCAAATTTACATGTCCATGTCAAAAGGGACTAAAGGCACGTGGCCCCTGATCAAAACTTAAACTTTAATTCTTGGCTACATCCATGTAAAATTTTTTCCCAACCTAACCAGCCGTTTACATATGGCAGATTTAATTTAAAAAAGTATTGATTCTGCGCCACTGTTAAATTTTTTTCTAATAATAATTGAATTTTAAAATATGTTCAGTTCCATAATTTTTTTAACAATCGTGCCTCTTCTTTATAATGATTATAGAACTGGTTCTTAAATGTTGTTTTTTTTTTTTGAAAATGCTTCAGATCAAAAACTTCAAATGTTTTTTTTTATGTTTTTATTGGAAAGATTGCGACTTTTTCTTAAATCAATTTTGCAAGGAATTGGAAACTTTGATGAATTTCAAACCGACAAAATACATCTTAAACTTTTAATTAAAACATCATGCATCCGACAGATTTTAAACTATGTATTGCTTTATTTAAGCCTTTAATAATAGTCTTTATTTGTAAATGAATACCAGAATACCAAATCAAATTTTTGGTTTAATCAGAAACCAAGTATTCATTTGAACTTTATTAATATATAGAATAAACTCGGCACTTCTTTTCAATGATTTGTACATTACATCCACAATTCCTTTGCATAGTTGTTTAACTTGTTTAAGACGCATTTTTGTTACAAGGCTGTCATTAAATATTCTGTAGTAATTTTGATTTAGCTAGTTCTAAAATTAATGATTTTACAATAATATAAAAACGTTTAAAAGTTAATTAATAATTTAAATAATTTAAAAGACCTGCTCTTTCATATCATAATTTCAAAATTCCGCTGTTTACTTCCATATCCCGCTTTTTCATCCTTAGTATGATGCTTTTTGTTAAAAATCATCTGTTCACGTTATGTATTCATATGTATATAGTATAATATTAGAAACATAAAATGTTATTTACAAAGTAATTTATAAAAAAAAACGAAAATATTTATAAAGAACATGATACATAAAAAGTATTTTTAAATTCAAATTTGTATAATTACTTTTGTTAACTTGTATATTAATAAAGAATTTTAATAATAACATAGAAAATATCTTAAAAATGAATTAAAATTATGGTTTTATTTAAATATTTCCTTTTAAACTAATATATAAAGTCATCTATGTCCAATTTCCCCTAAATTAAATTCTTATTGTGCTTAATGTTGCATTACCTAAACCTCAGCTGCATATTGCAGTTACATACATAAATCCTTTTAAATCCCATTAAAATCGCACCAAAAGTATATAAACAAATTGCAATTGAAATTCTGGTGCCTTAAAGTATGTGCACACAAAAATAACCATAACACTAAGCAAGTGTGTTTGTGTACAATATGGCGTACGCTTAATATTGATATTACTCATACCACCTGTTGGCCATCATTGTGATTACTCTTATTGTGGATTTAAGTTCTATTGAGTTCTTTGGAAATTTCCCTAGAAACAAAAGAGCAATTCAAATTCAGTTTAATTAAAATATATATTTACTTTTTTGTAGTTGTTGCCGTTTAATTCTCTTGAAACGTTTAAGAAGGCTATTAAAAAATACATAATAATAAAATCGATTTTTATGTGAGATTGAGATTTTTTTTAACACTCTTTTTTATGGCTATAATCTTTATTTATACAACATACCTGGAAATGTAAGCCATTAAATTATTATGTAATGAATTACCCAAGGCGAATTAATAAGGTGACCGCATCAAATCAGCTTAATACCTATACTCAAGGCAGAATTAGTCTTTACTTTCTGTTCCGTTCCGAATCAGCTGACTTTATTCTGTTAAATAGAAAATGTGTAGCAGTCGTTTTTTTACTTTCCGTGCCGTTGCGGACAAACCTGTTAAAAAAAAAATTTGCTAAGTAATTGTAAGTGACAGCACAAAACAGCTGACATCCGCACAAAAAAAAATTTTGGTTTATTACAAAAATTTTCAATTTCTTTGAATTTAATTGAGTTTTTGTATAAAAAATATAAAAATTATAAAAATATAAAAAATAAACGTTGAATGATGAAAAACTCATTACTTTAGTCGAAAGTAATGACGTATAAAAACAACTTTGATTTGTATTTTTTGATATATTTTCGCGGTATGTGTTGTCTGTTTACCTAAAACAGCTGATACGTTTACACGGAAAAATTAACTACAAAAATTTAACAACAGAACGAAATGGAACAGAACAGCAACAGAAAGTAAAGACTAATAAAGCCTTCATTCACTGTAAATTCATCTTTCATCTTCATTCTTTGTTTTGTGTGCATTTGTTATTTAAAATCAATAAACTAAGTAAGGAAAAATTCAATTATTTATGAGTCTGAAAAAGCAAAGTTTAAATTTAATTAATTTATTTAATTTAATTTATTTAAATTGTGTGTTGTTTGGGTTAAAAAAAAACTGTAAAAATAAACGAAACAAACGAATTAATTTTGTTTTTATTTAAATTCGTCTTGATTTTGTCATTTCACACACGTATGTCTCAGTAATGGTTCAGGAAAAAATTTTCCTGAAGATGCTACACAAAAAAGTAACGAAGTATCGAAAATAAACAATTTTATTTTAATAAAAAAAAGACCTTAAGCTTGAACAATTACTAAAATATTAATGAAAAAGGTCAAATAAACTGTAATAAAAAATTTCTGAATGTCGTACAAAATATTGGATTTTATTCATAAGATGCTGGAAAAATATAATAAAAACCATATATTTTTTTCAGACTTATTTTAAACTTCCTACCAATTTACCTTTATGTCTTACTGCATATTAATATTGAACCTGTATCTATTTTTAAGTTCTCTTCGCACCTACGATTCATAAGACATTTCGGAAGATATAGAATTCCATTCCTTCTTGATTTTTTTCCACATATCGTTTTTGTTTTTAAATGTGTTCAAAGATTTAAGTTCGGCGATAGTAAAACTCTATAACATGAATTTTATTGTGCTTAAACCACGTTCTAACTAGTGCTGCAAAAATTCCCAAAAGAGCTGCATTTGATCTCTGGCATAGGGTAGCATTTGATTTTGCACTATCCAATAAATTCAACCGACACCAGACAAAGGAAACCAACCTTATATCATTAAAGAACATCCTTGACGTGGTTTTCGAACGAAGGCATTGCCATCAGAACCAAAGCACATTTCCTTAATTTTTCAGCTGTAAATATTTCTTAGTAAAGCACAAACTTATTTTTAACATTCTATATGCTCAATAAAAACAACGGACTTTTAATCCAATATCCTGAAGACTGTTTTTAATTGTGCAACGAGTAACAGATTCGCATAAATCAATTTTAAGCTATTCAGATGATCAGAATGAGTTTCTTTTGCGTATTAAACACCATCTTATTGTATTCCGCTTCCTGCCTCTTGTCTCTGGTTTTACTTCTCTATGATTTGCCTGTAAAAAACCATTGTGTTGCAACAATACGTCAGTATTTTAATTTCACTCATACTTATTCCTTGTTTTCGAATCTGTTTTGATTTGAAGATTATGCCATACAAACTTTTGCTGCCTTTATTAGATTTCACCACTCTACAGAAAAGATTTGGCTTGATTTATTTGTCTGTTGACATTCAAAAGCTTCAATGGATTGAAATTTGGTCTCTGGGGACAATTACCCAGCGTCGTGCAATGAAACCACATTGGTCTATTGTCAAAGGAAAGTTAACGCGGAGTGTTAATGTAGTTGTTGATAAAAAGGTAAGGTAAGTAAATTGGAATCGAAATGTTGTGCAACACGGATTTTTATAAGTGGAAATGAAATCTAGTTTCTTCATTGAGCTTTTCTTAAATGCTAATTAATGAGTAACAATTTGTGATTCAAAATTATTCAATTGCTTATTTTTCTTATACTCGTACATATAAATATTAAAACATTTTCTGTGAACAATACTTTAGCAAAAATTGTACATTGTACATCTACTTATCAATTATTATGGAAAACTTACTGAGCTTTTTGAATATTAAGTATACACTTAAAAATCTATCAATAATGCTGCATTGTTGAAACTAACTACAACCAATAACTTGCTTCAATTCACATAACTCAATCAAATCTCATTTACTTTGTATATCTTACATTTTTTTACGAATCCTGAATACATAGTTTCTTTGTTCTTTGTAGATAAGAACTAAAATAGAATTTGCATAGTATTATTGGATTTTTAAGTAAGTCTGCTTTTGCATTAATTACTCAGAATAATCCATCATGCCACAAAATTCTGGTATATACATATATAACAATTAGTATTTCGTATTCTATATTATAGGCTTCTTATACAAGCCTTTTTTAAGTGTAAGTAATTAATATGCATATGTAAAGGATAGAACTGTACAGAAAATGTTTTTACGTTTTTTGGGGACCGTCTCGAAATTAAATTTTAAGAAATCATTTTGTTTCTTTGGAGCAAATATCCAAAAGTACCATAATTTTTAAATTGGTTACTGGTGTAACTATTTTCAAGGGCCGGCCTAATATACATATGTACATGATAATAAAGTACATATGGGTGTTTCCATGGTTATGCACGCGACATTTGTACACGTTTAATTGTCTTTGAATATTGTGAAAATGGAAATGGATTGGAATTTTAGAATGGAATTATAGAATCGTTCATTGTATGTGATGAGACTTTTCAAAAAGTATATATATTGGAAAATTGAGCACTGGGTAGCCAAGTTCCATGCAATCAAAGTTGACTTACGCACGTGACAAAAAATGGAAGTGCCTTTTAGAGCCGTAAGAAAAAGTGCGAAATTAAGCGAATTGTAGGAAATTTTTATTTCGGAAAAAATGTTTTTATAAAGGTTAATAATGGACCTTTATAATCATGCTTTGTTCAAAAACAACTATGCATAAATTTGCTAAGAAAAAAATAATTTGTTGATTACGCACGTTACATTACGCACGTGACACTTTTTACTTTCATACATATTTTAGTAATTTTATATACATATATGTATGTATATATATTTTTTTTACCAAAAAATTAAACTTTTATTCAAAAATTAAAAATAAAAATATACTACAATTAATCTAATTTAATTTTTTCCTTAAAAAAAAATTATGCGAGCGTTGTGATTTTTTAAGTCACGGTGGACCATTTCATGGAAATACCCATATATATGTGCTTAAAAGGAAAATAACAAATACACAGTGAATCGAGGATATACACGAAATGAAATTTTCACAATTTAAAAAAACCTGTTGCATTACTATAATTGCAAGTGCAAAATTACAAACAGTTTTTAAAACGTGTAACATTTATCCAAAAGGAGGCAACATGTAAATAAAAATTGAAAAAATGATAATTACAGCAAATTTCGAACCACCGGTAACACTGGTTAAAAGATTGATGTTTGACTGTTGGCTAGCAGGCACCGCAGTGGTTCAGAGGTTATAACGCAAAGAATTCTGATGAGAGAATGTGGTGAGTCTCGAAACTCAGTCTCAGCCAGAAAAATTATCAATAAAATTTTAATAGAGATTTCATGTTGTAAAACAATTCCTTCAGTAAAAATAATTTAATGAAAATTAAATTTAATAAACTCGAGCCCGACTAAATAAATATCAAAAATATAAAATTAACAGTTCGAATAAAAAATAATAATTGTTCTTATGATAAAAGACTTTATTAATTTAAACAAGAAACTGTGCATTAGAATTTTGTTAGTGTTTCATAACTATAATTACATGTTGTGATAAACAACGAAGAACACAAAAAAAGTAGGAAAGTATAGTTGGTCAAGCCCGACCATATAACACAGTTTTTTCAGAAATGGGCGCTATATGGAAGATATTACCTATTATAAACTGATCATCCAAAAATGTAGTGCCATGAAATTTTTATGTATGTTATACCTTATCCCGATATAAATACTTTTAAAAGATTTATGGAGGTTAAAGTGAATTACGAAGAGGGTCTTATATGGGAGTTTTAATTAGTTATGAACCGAACATTACAAAATTAGGTGTCATCATTTCTGTACATACGAAACTCATTTTTGTTAAATTTTATTCGAATAACAACATTTTTGTTTATGGTCCTCAAAGTGCTTTTCGGAAGTGGGCCTTATATGGGAGCTACTACTATTTTTCGACCGATCATTAGAAAATACTACCATAATATTTGTATATATACGAAACATATTTGTGTTGAATATTATTTGGATACCAACATTTTTAAAAGAGTTATGCTCTTTAAAGTAATTTTCGGAAATTGGTCTTATATGACTGACCCACTTCCCTAATTTAAGGTGGGTGTTGGACCAATATTTATTGGTGTTACAAACATCAACACAAATCCAATATACCCTCCTCACTATTGTGGTGTAGGGTATAAAAAACAAAACTATAACTGTTATTTATTCTTATTAGGAAATTTTTAACAATTTCCTATAAAATGCCGAAAAGGCCAAAAAAACTTAAGTTTTCGAACAATTAAAAAAAAAACCGGTCACATGATGTAGTAACAAATTTTGCAAATAGTCTGGACTATTATGGTAACAGTAAAAGTGGCGGCCAAAACTTTACTTGTTCAAATACTTTTTTAAATCTCAATAATTCAAGGGATTGTTACACAATTTTTACATTACATACATTACATGCCTAAGTCCGGAATTATTGTATGGAATACTCCTACGCAATATTCGCAATATTCAAGTTTATTACCACTACTCTTTAGTACTGTGTTATAAACTACATATAAATTTAAATGAAAATATTCACAGGTCAGTCAGAAAACAAGTCTGGCAAAATTTACTGTGTATAAATTTGTATGTAGATCTAAAATATATTGCATGTTTCATGCATGTAGACATGTCATCCATAAATCTCCATATCGTTAGTTTAGAGTTCAAATGTGATAACTACCTTTTTATAATTTTGACAATATATACAAAAAAATTTCTAATATCCTTTGTTTAAAATATTTTCGAATTTAATACTAACAACATGAAAAAGCAGTTTTATTCCTTATATAAATGATTTAAGCATCTTTGCATATCAAATCATATAATAACGAGAAAAATTTAAATAATTTTAAACGTTTTTCACGCTTTGTATTAAAATCTGAATTTTATTAAAAACTTGACGTAGCACTTTTGCTCACTAAGCTAACGATTGTGTGTAATATATATAAAATAATATAAATCTTTCAAAGAACATGATATGTCACTGTGACATATCTTCTTGACTGAAGCTTCTCTATAAAGATTGATTTTATAACGATGCATGTCATTCGCAGGAAATAAGGAAGGAAGTTTTTTGCCAAGTTTTTTTTTTTATTGAAGATTGAATGTGTGACGAACACAAGGACACTGTATGTAACATAACAAAACATACATACATACATTTAAAATATATTAGTTAAATACATAATGTGCGTAGGTAGGTTAAAAAGTATTTAAACAATATTTCTTTACTACTTACTACTTGTTTCTAAAAAAAATTTTAATTTCATAATATCGTGTGTTTAAAGCATTCACGCCATTAATATTGATTTCTTTGATCGCAGGCTACAATTTACGTAATTATTTTTAAAATTTAAAAATAATGCATGGTTCACATAAAATCTGGTCACATAAATGTATTAACATTTATGTTGCAAAAATGCGACTGAATACTTTTCTATTGTCAAGAACTATATTCCCTTTTAACTTTCCTTTGACAATAGCTAAATATTGTTCAAATAAACGAAGGTAGAGTCAGAAAGGGGATTTCATATATTTTTCAATTACGTCTAGCCGATTTCTTCGATTCCAATTAAGGTCCCGTCGGGAATTTATGAAAAATAATGGTCGGCAATTCCCGGGAAAAATAGAAAATTTTAAATTTACGTAGTTTTGAAAATATTTGGCAAAAAAAATGTCATTTTTGAAATTATTTCCGCAGTAAATTTTAACAATATGTTATCATTACTCTATACATACTACCAACAATGAAAACCTAGCAATAATAAACTGGACAAAAAATGTTTAACTAAAATAACTAAAGATTCATTTAATGAAAGTTTTTTAAAATTCGTAATTTTTCATATTTTTCGTTTATGTATGTACAAATAAATAAATAATACATAAATAAATTAATTTGATAACACACAACAAACCCTAAAAAAAAAATAAATATTTGAAATATTTTTAAATGCATCTGGCTAAGATCAATAAAGACTAAAAATCTTTTTGGTACTTTTTTGAAATTCGAATTCCTAATGGCCTAAAAATTGTATTCCTTTTTGGTACTTTTTTATCAAAATGTATTTTCTCACTAAAAATTTCATGAACTATTATTTTCAAATAGTACGTATTAGGTATAATTAATAGGTACTTTTGGGAAAATTATTTTTTCACGGGTGACAAATTATTTATTCAATTTAAAAATAAAAAATCTATATAAAAAAGAACCCACAACATGCTATGCATGACTCAAATATAAAGGTGTAAAAAGAGCCAAATTTCAGTACACTTATATTGGTACTTTTTTGAAATTCATTTCTACTATTCTATTCTCTCAAACTGTGCATCTGATCATGTTATTATCTTTGGCAAAGTTGTTTTGAATGTGACCGGGAAGATTTCTGAGTTGGTAGGACCACGCCTACTTCAACGCCCACTTTTTTTAAATTGATTAATTGTTTCTGCATGGCTTTTTACAGATTTACTTCAAACAAGTTGTATACATCTTACTATAGGCGAGGTAAAAATAAAAATGTTATGTTCCACGCTCACTTTCATGCCACATCTCAAAAAATAAATGTTTGTATGTATGTCCTTTATAGAATCGTAAACTACGTATTTGATCATGTGATTATCATTGGCAAAGTTTTTGTGAATGAGCCCGGGAAGGTTTCTGAGTTGGTATGAACACGCCTACTCTAACGCCTACTTTTTTTAATTAATTACAACGCCTGCCGGGAAGGCCAGACCGCTGGACCGATCTTACTAAAACTTATACGGGACCGCCTACTTTTTTTCAAAATTAACAAAATCAATAAAATTACTCAAAATAAATTGAATATTTGTATTTGTATTTTCTTGAATATAAATTACTATTTTGTAATTTGATCATATGGGACGATTTATTTTCATTCTCTACATTTTACTGTCATAATTGTTCAAATTTTCTGGACAATAACTGACTTATTTTATTATAATATTCAGGTTTAAGTTCATTTATTTGACTTTGTTCGAAATATAAAAATTACTTGGAATTTTTGTCTTTTAAATATTTTTTTAAAGAATTTAGTTTTTTCTGGTGTTAACCACCTATGATTAATATAAATTTATTAGCAAGAAAGGCTATACAGGCTATAAAGTTCATTTAAACGCTAGCGAAAATTAATTTAAATGTTTGGCTTTTAAATCAATGATTTAGAACATTAAATTTTTGCTACTAGTGACGTATGATTAATATTAATTTGTTAGAAAGTTGCCAATTTGGCTTTGTTATTAGGAAATGTTAACAGATTTTAGTAAAATTTGCTAGAAATTAAGAAAACAATATGCAATGACATGTAAATGTATTTGTAACAAAAAATAATATTATCGGGACCATTGGAATTCTGTGAAATGTTAAAGCTTTTACGTAGCCAAACAAGGTACATATATCACAATAAAATGCATCATCTGCACTTCTCTTTACTGCTCTTTTATTGGTCTTAAACACTTGTAAAAGCATGAATATCTTCTTAACGATTTTGTTTAATTCATTTGTGTTAATTTATAAAGATCCTCTTAAAGATAATAAATATTTATTAACTAAATGTTTTGAATATGTTTTATCGGTCATTCATTGTGTAGATCTTAAAGTTATTTTAATCCAAACAATCTGGCATCAGTCTAATAAACAAGTAAATATTTTCTATTTATAAGCTTATGTATACATAGTTATTATATGCAAGTTTGCTATTATGTAGTATGAATAAGTACATGATTAAATGAATTGCATATATAATAAGCTATTATAGCTGTAGTTATTTATGTAAATGTAAATGTATGAAAAACGTAAAAGAAAAAGTTCCAGCACAAAAGCACTTCATTTATGTATTTAATTATGGGAATGCCTTCATAATAATATATTTGATTAAAGTGCAATAGAAATATGCATATTTTCTACAGATTAAAGAATAAATGACAAGACGAACTTTTATATTCATATTGTTTACAAACAAATGTCATTGATTTTGAAATTAAATAGTTTTTTTTTTTACACTTACATATATGTAATTTTTGCTAAAACACACGTATTAATCGATTACACTGTGATCGATTCACCTAGTGGGTAAAACTAAATTGAGTACGCTGAATTTAGTGTCATTTGAAATAAAATAAGCTTATCAGAATCCAACTAAAACAAAACCATTCAAAAATATGAAAAAAAAAATTTCGTATGAGTTTTTTTATGGGACACATATGTCCCTGTGGTTCTAAATGTCTTTTTTGCACATAACATGGTGCAACTATACAAGGTGAGTGCAGTAGCCCAGCTGACTGACTTTGTTTACAATTTCTTATGTCAAAAGTAATACTTTTTCAAGTATTTTTGACAGTAGTACATTATTTTACACAAACAAAATGCCTGTTGTTTTTGTTTTGTGTTGTATTTGTTGTCGATTTGAACTCACCTTGTATATTTGCTCCATGATACATAAGTTTTTCAATAAAAGTTACATTTTTATTGTTATAATACGCTTTTAATAAAAATTTATGTTTAATTTTGCGATAAATTATGGTTAATTATGATGTTCTGCAAAACATTTACGGTTAGTAGTAAAACATAGATGCACATTGCACATTCATTACAATAGTTATTATGTATTGCGATTTTCTACATTAATTTTTGCGCATTGAACATATCTCTTTCTTACGTTGGCTTTGAGCATAGAATGCGAAGAAGCTGGTTTCTTTCTGACAGTGATTTTTGATGACTGGAATATTGGAAATTCTCATTGACGCGAAGAATAGCCAGCGATTAAATTTCTGGCCACCAATTATTCTCAACTCAGGGAAGTTGAGTCTCTTCAACAAGATAATTTGCTTTACATTCGGAGTAAGTAATCAAGTAAGTCAAAAAATAACCGGAGGTAATAATTTACTTGCGATTTGCGGTCTTAAGCTGATGCATTAAATCCACTCCACCCATATTTTTGTTGTAATGCATAATATCTTTCGGGTATTTTACGTTGATTTTCTCAGCACTACCAGCTATGCGACGTCTGACGGTGTCTGTCTCCACTGGCGAAAGAAAATTTGTGAGAAAAGTCACAGCTCTGTTGTCCATCCACTTCACAAAGGATGGATGCCCTCAAAGCTTGATGTGTAAATGTCTCCTCGCTTAATATTCTTATCGAGAGGTACATTTTTTGGAATATTTTTTCGGGTACTTCTTACTGTTCCACAGGACTTTATTTGACGTTTTTTCAACTCATATTTTAACAAAGGCGAGTTGAAGAAGTTATCAATGTAGACCTCGGAGCCCAAGCCTGTGAGTTTTTCTGTCAACTAAGGCACGACTGATTCCCCAAGTCCATATTCAGTTCCATACTCTTTTCTTCCAGTGTTTAGATCAAACTCAAAAAGATATCTTGAAGCAAAGTCACATCTACACCACATCTTAAATCCCCATATTATTGGTTTGTTCTTGATATACTGTTTCATACCATTATGAACTTTGAATTTTATCACGTATTCATTGACAGCCTGTTTGTATGTGTTGTTCATTGCATTTTGAAATGACTTATGACAGGTCTGATCTTAAAAGGCCGATCATTCATGTTTCCTTCTTTATCGTTGTTGCTGAAGTTCAAATTTTGACGGATATCTTCAAATCTTTTTCTTGACATTACATTCTGTTGACCAATAATCACGAATGGATGGTAATACGTGATATGTATGTCATTATCAGATTGATTGATAGTAAATAGAATACAAATTCTAGGAATTCAGTCACCTGATAAAGTTTAAAAACTTAATGGGGAAGACCTTTTTTTAGTTTTTTTAATATTATTAGGAATTACATTCAAGTTCATCAAACGAAAAGTTAACATTGACGACCACAGGGACACCAGTGTCCCTTTTCGTTTTTATACCCTCCACCACCAAGAGTGGAATATGGGCTATATTACGTTTGTTATTCCATGTGAAATTTTTTTAGTATTCATCTGAGACCCAACAAAGTATATATTTTCTTAATCCTTATGAAATTCTAAGTCGATTGAGCCATGTCCGTCTGTCTGTCCGTTTGTCTGTCCGTTTGTCCGTCTGTTCGTCTCTGTAAAACACTCTCACGTCCAAACTATACAACTTAACTAAACGAAATTTCCAGAAAAATATTTCTTATTTTGCAGGTAACTTTGGTATTGAAAATCAGCAAAATCGGATTAGGCCAACCAGAGTTATGGACCAATATGTGAGACAACCTCCATAAAAATGTTATATGTTTTGTCCATTTTATTGCAATATTTTGAAATATATTGCAGATAATATCATGCAATTTTGTATACGTTGTTTTTATAAGTTTTATGCAAAAAAAAATCGCAAAACGAAAAATTTTTTTAGTTCGGACCATAGCCTCCATATAAAGTTCACTTCCAAAATTCACTTAAATACGTATAAAACAGATATAAATAATGTTAAACGGCTAAAATTTGGCATAAATAATCTTTATAGGCAAAGAAATTGTTGTACTAAATTTGATGGTGGTCGGCCCTGAATTGGTCATAGCTCCCATAAAAGGACCACATCTGAAAAAGACTTTTATCCCTATATATATTGTATAAATATCGGTACCGACTCAAAACTTTGCGCAGATCATTTACATATATACAAAAATCATCCCACAAAATTTTGTGAATTTCAGTTTATTTTTAACCGTATGCCCCATATAAAGCCCTCTTCCGAAAATCACTTTAATAATTATAAATCTCTTATAAATAAGGGTACCAATCCAAAATTTTACACGGATCATTTACATACATGCCTAATCAAACTGTTGGATTTTGAGAATATCGGTCCATATTTAAAAATATCCCCCACATAAGGTCCACTACCAAAATCCACGTTAATATCGATATCGAACCAACTTTTAAATGGATCAGAAATTTTAATCCAGAAAGCCTCATCTTATATCTCATTCTTTTTTATACTCTGTTTCTTAACTTGCTGTGAATATGGAAAAATGTTCTTTTAATTTTATAAATTGTTAAATTACAATCAAGATTATTATGAAAATCATACAAACTCTGTAAATTACAGTAAGAATCAGTAATTACATCAATTATAAATAGTCGAAATTAGATAAAATTTCAAAATATTTAACATAAATAATGTTGGTCGTAAAATTGTCTTTCAAACAATATATAAAATACTAATAAAATTTGCACTAAGACTGAATAGAAAACACAGATATTCTAGTCTTATAACCAGTGTAGTTTTTCTATTTCTTAGTACGTTGAGGTGGAGGGTATTAAAGATTCGGCACAGTTTTTTTTTTTTTTTTTGAAATATCTCAAAATCTAATTTCAATTTATAGAATATTGTTATATTATAAAAAATTTTTTAATTTAAAAGAAAAAGAAAATTTCGTCTATGATTTTGAGCAGTTCAATTGTTCTGTTTGCGGTATATGCAAATCTTGCTTTTTAGCTCTTAAAAAAACATTTATAAATTTTTTTTCACACAATTTTTTATAAATTTTAAAACCCCATCAATACTTTTAGTATTAGTTTATTTTTAATGCATATTTTTTTGGGACACATATGTCCCCTGGTCGTTAAAGGGTTAAACTAGTTTTATAAAAAGAATTTATTATAAATTTGATAATTATTCTATTTTAAAGTTTGTTTGTTGTTGTTTTGCAATAAAATATTAATTAAACCGTAAATAACTGATTTAAAAGTATTTGTACGTATGTATAATCTTTGATATGACAGTAAATATCTTTCTTTTTTTTATTCTCCTATTCTAAAAATAACTCAGTATGTATGTAAGTATATTTAAAATAATTGGCAATTGCTCTTTACTCTTTCTTAGTCAGTACTCTTTGTTAGTCAGTGTGTTTCCAAAATATTGCTTTTACTTTCATTTATAATTACATATTGCATAAAACATATCATTAATATTTTTGTTTTTTTTTTTTTTTTGGTTTATTACGATCTTCATTCATTCATTGTGTAATGATCATTATGTAGTATTATGTTTATATTTAATCTACATATTATGTTTCTTCTTTTTATATTAAATAGATTGTATTCTTAGGTATTACAAAATGCAATCTTAAATTTCTTTTAAATGGGAAAGATAACTAAGAGAAATTGTAAGTCAGGCAATTTTAGGGTAAGTTGTCCGTCAAGGCGTTTGATGAGTAGTCAATTAGGTATCAAATTACCCTTCATGGCATTACACCTCGTCATGATCCGGTTTGCGTTTATTTTCAATTTATTTCGAAAAGTCATTTGACACTCTTTGGTATGGGAAACAATCTGCCAAATATAACTAGTCGGGAAAATCTTTGTATTTGCCATGCAGAGTTTAGTATTATAAATTTAACAAAATGTATGTGATTTTTGTTATTCATATGAATAAATATCCAGCGCGTAACAAGTCCACTTTCAAAAATCATATATACATGTACATATGTATATAAAAATCGTCGTAAAGAACTTCTTGATGTTTGGCCCATAATATGTCATAGCTCCCTTATGAGGACTGCTTCCGAAAAACTAATTAACCTATGTACATAAACATCTACATCGAACCGAAATTTTACACAGATCAGTTAAAATAGGTAAATATTACACTATTGGCTTTTGTAAAAGTTAGACCATAATTTTACATATCGATGACTTAATATAAAAAAGGCCTAACTCAATTTTGTTTCAAAAAAAAGAACAATGAAAAAAGCCTTTCTTCGATACCTTCATTAAAACAAAAATAAAAAAAATTAAATAAGAAAAAAAATAATTTGCTTTTTATACCCTTCACCTTAATGAGTTTGTCATTTCGTTTGTAATTTCCACAATATAATTTTCCGACCCTATAAAGTACATATATATATTCTGGATCCTTATATGTAGATAGCGGAGTCTATTAAGCCATGTCCCTCTGTCTGTCTGTCTGACTGTTTAAATCAATTTTCTGAAGTCCCCAGATATCTTTCGGATCCAAATCTTCAATAATTCTGTCAGACATGCTTTTGAGAAGAAATCAGCAAAATCCGTCCATAAATAACGGAGATATAAGCAAAAATCCGAGACAACCTCTGAAAATTTCATCAAAAAAACTAAGTGTAGATATTAATATTTTTACGAATAATTTCATCAACAGATGGCGTTGATCAAACAAAGTGCATTAATAAGAGAAAAGTTTTTTATTCAGGCTAATAGTTCGAATAATCAAGAATACTATTGTAAAGTACTGGAACAATTGGCAAATTGGAATGCATTTTCTACCCTGCCAAAGGCGTCATCAGCAATCTTCATTGTCCATGATCAATCTGTAAACATAATCTATTTAACTCACCGTTTTTTGAGAAATAGAATACGAGAATTATCATATTTCTTTTTTACGTGTTGCGAGTTAGAACGAAATTTACGTACGTTTGCAATGTGTGTGTATTCTTTATTACTATTTATAAATCTTGTATTATTACAAAAATTTTTTTTTCTTTAATATTGTTACGAACAAACTCAACAGATGGCGTTGATCAAACAAAGTATATTAATATTGTTACGAACAAATTGATCAACAGATGGCGTGTTTAACATCAAAGTGTTCGAAAACTTTAAGTGTGTTCTTAAATATATAAATATAAATATGTACAAAAGTGTGTGACAGTGTCTTCATTTTTAATTGTGTTTGTGTACATTTAAATAAATAAAAACTCGTTATATTTTCTTCAAAATACTTGAGGCTTTTATTTTGCAATTAAAAAGAATCCGGTTTATTTAAAGGAAATAAACCACCGTTTTTAAAGGTAAAAACGTAACAATATAATATATATATATATGTATGTATATATATGTATGTATATAATATAATTATGCATCCACAACAAAGGTGAAGGGTATATAAGATTCGGCAAAGCCGAATATATCACTCTTACTTGTTTTATTAAAAATTGTATTCAAATATTTGTTGTATCTAAAATTTCACGGATTTTATTAAGTTTTTTCCTTCGTCTGTAAAGTAACAAAAAATCGAGTTAGGCATTTTTATATTAAGCCATCGATATGTAGTTCCCATACGAGCTCAACTTCCGAAAATAACCACAAAGTATACAGAGGAGGCAATTTTGGCCTTTTGGTACCTTATTTATTGTATATTAAAGTAAATCGGTTTATGTTACAAGCTGCAAAAATATAAACAGAGTGCAGTTTCGGAATATGCGTAAAATTCTTGTAACAGTCATTATACACAGGAAATTCAACCAAAGTAAACCTCAAATAAATAGAAATTACAGTACAATATTTTATGACGGTCGTCCCATAATGGGTAATTTGGTGGTAATATAAACTCTTCTTATCATTGAACGAACAGAAAGGCTCAAATATATATCAATTTCTAAAGTTCATAAAACTAAATTTGAATCCTTTTCAATTTCGTAATGGAATCATTGAGCTGCGCACTAAAACAAAATATTTTTTGTTCTTTTAATAATTTCTCAAAAAAGAAGAAAAAATTGTTCATAGTTTTATTTAAAAGCTGAAAATTTATATCATTTTTTTCGTGTTAAATTTTATTTTATTATTTATTTTTTACTTATTTGAACTTTACCTTTTTTCTTTTATTTTGAGTTAAAAATTGTCTTTTATTAATTAATTACACATACAATTTCAGTAAAGTGCATAAACTTAAGTTACATATTTTAATAATATTTGTATATAAAATTAATAAAAAACATATGTAAAGCAAAAAAAAAATGGAAAAGAATTAAAGACAAGCATTATTAATTTTAATTTTAAGCAAATTAAAAACTTTTATAAAAAGAAAATTATTTATTTAAAAATTATTAATATTAATAATAATAATAAAAATACATAATCAACAAATTAACAAAGAGAAAACAGAAAATAAACTTAGTAGTAAAGATTATTTAATTATGTATAGGGATTTTTGACCTACAACCATTATTTTTGAAGTTAACGAAATTTTTTAAAGCAACATATTTTTAAAAACCATAATAATTGTTTATGAAAAAGGCTGTTTATATTTAGAGTTTGAAGGAAATTTTGATAAATAAATTTGTTTTTTGAATGATAATAAATCATATAAAGGTGAATCATGCTTTATGGTTATAAAAAGTTAGTAATTAGTATAATTGGAAAATTATTAAAGAATTAATTTTCTGTTTGAATTTAGTGTTTCACTTTGAATATGTCTTGAATATAATACAAATTGTAATAGTTATTGCTAAATTGAAGTTTTCTAAGATTTTTTTTTATAAATTTTATAAATTAATTGAACCAATAAATAAAAAAGCTTAACTTTTTAATTGATTCCTTGACAACATTGTTTTAAGTAGACTTAGGTTAATTTATGTATTTAATAAAAATTCAAAGTCAAAAAAATAAACTTATATTGCTTGAATTATGTATAGGGATTTTTGACCTACAACCATTATTTTTGAAGTTAACGAAATTTTTTAAAGCAACATATTTTTAAAAACCATAATAATTGTTTATGAAAAAGGCTGTTTATATTTAGAGTTTGAAGGAAATTTTGATAAATAACGATTTTCTTAATTTGCGAAAATTTCATAGCTTTACTTCAAAAACCTCAACTTACTTAAGAACTGATATTCAAAAATGAGAGAGTTAAAAATTCATAAAACATTCCCAGTTTTAAATAGGAGATTGAATATGTTGTATCTGTTGTATCTAAAAATAATAACATACATATTTAAAAGCAAAATCCAGATAACAAGAATCATTTCTAGTTAAAATATAGAAGGTTTTTATTAATATTAAATATTGCAATGTAGTAATGGGGTAGAATATGTTGCCTTTGTGGATTAACTATAACACAAACGAATTTTTAATGTATTTTCTTGCATTAACAGTTTGAGTAGAACTAATATGTAGTTTCAATAGTTACAACTAAACTGTTTTTTATGTAAAACAAAGCAAAAAAAACTATTTATTTATATTAAATAGTTTTAGACTTAGCTGTTTAGAAACTTGTTTATGAATCTGGAACGATTAAGTGTTTCCTTTTTAAATCCTTTGTCCATGATATTTTTTTAGCTACTAACATAAAAATTGCAATTTAAGTGCAAAGGGACATAAGGCAACATATGAAAATAGCTTAAATTCTAATGTTATTCCTGGAAATCGATTAATTTGTAAAAATTAATTTAGTTAATGATAATTTGTTTAAAACAAAATAGTTATTTTTTTATTTTACAAATACCAAAGGAAAACAAAACAAAATTATAATATTAATAAAAAATATTTGAAAATAAGCAAATTACTTGTTTAGGTGTTTTAAATATACTACAAGATTTATCCCTTCTTTAAAAAAAATATCCCGACGTCTTTAGTTTTGTTTTTATAAAAGTTCATCTCTAGCTAAATCTTGTACCAGCTGTTGATGTTCGACCTCCTGTCGGCGGCGTCTCTCCAATTCGGCCTGCTCCACTATATTGGCTATGGGTACATTTTTCATTTCCTCTTGTTCGCGTGCCGCTGCCGCAGCATCGGCTGCCACTTGCTGTTGTTTTTTGCGATGCTCATAGTTGACTAAACGTTGTCCCACCAAATACTTATCCACCTTAATGGCTACATATAGCTTTTTGAACTGGCGTATTTGGAAACAGACCAAACCGATGGCTCCAATAACCGAAAAGAATACTGGATATACAAAGTGCGCTATCTCTAATTGGACCCAGGGATCTTTAAAGAATATGGGTAGTATCGAATGAGCTAAGACGTATGGTATGGCCAATGCTAGACCGAAACAGGTTATGACCGGTGTAGCCAATTCGCTGATTAAGAATTTCAAATCAATATCTCTCAGACCATCGCGATAGGCACGCTCTAAAGCCCTTTTTAGATGCCAATCCGGACCCATTAGTGTCAGGGCAATGGCTATTTTTGTATACAATACACCCAAGGCCCAATCTTGCCAAATGAAGTAAATGGGTGTTTGTCGTATGCCCACACGTACCGGTATAACTACTACTAACTCCAACAGCATGCCAAAGAGTAGTGGAATAACACCCAACATTAAGATAATTATCAGGACGGGTAGAGCATAGGAAGCTCCCACTTTAAGCCACTGTTTGATCTTATCCATTACAGCGGCTCTGCCTTGTGGCAACAGAATGACCGCTATGGCAATGCCACGTGTAATCATCCAACACAAGTAAGTGCCCACGGCTGCTGTATACAATTCGTGAGGTCGTGGTGTCACCTCAGAACTTTGAACCACAACCTGTGTCGTTATGCTCCCTACCGACCACAAAGACATCACCTGACGTCCTATCCAAACGGGTACGGTGAGTGTTAGCAGTGAAGCCACTACCAACGATACGCACATGAAGAATATCAGGCCACATAGTCTTATAGGAAATATCGAGGGTTTTTCGTACGGCTGAAATGCCACAGGCCCATCTCGATGTATTATGGCATGATGAACTGCGGCCAAATTACGTTCAGCATGAGGTGGTGGTGGAGGAGGTGCTTGTTGTTGTGGTTGTGCTTGCACAGGATTATCTGCTGCTTCGCCATTTTCTGCGGCTTGATCTTCATGCTCAGCATTGTTTTCCTGTTCAATATTCTCATTGTTTTCAGCTGGATTTTCAGCATTATTATTGTTGGCTTGTTGATTGTTAGGTTCTGGAGGTTCATTGCTCAAGAGATAGCTGCGTATACCCAAAATCCATGAAACACAAATACACCAAATACGTAAAAGCTTTTTGAGCCAGACGCGCGTGTGAGACTGTTCAAAGAAACCGGGCAATATTATCTGGAAACAGAATAAAGTTAGAAAAAAAAACTTTTGTTTAAACGAATTTTTATTTTAAATAATTTTGCGTTAAAACATTTTATAAACCTTCTGGATAAAAATGTTATCTTTGCTGCCCCTATTAATTTCAAACCAAATTAAATGCATTTAAAATAAAACTAATGTGAATTTCTAAATCGTTTCAGAAACATGGATTAGTTTTGGATCAGTAGTTGGTTTAATAGTATTAAAAATGTCTTTCAAGTCAGAATCGACATAATTTAACACGCTTTCATTCATAGATTTATTTTTATTACTTATTTCCTCCATGATATCTTTATACAGTCGTAAAGACTATATTTTTTGAATATTACTGATAGATTGATGTTAAAATAAATGCATAAACAACAAGTAGAATTTTAAAGTGAATTTAAAGTGAAGGTCATTTCTGCCTTCAATTACAATTTCTCTGTTTAAACTCTTTTTTCATATTTAGATAGAATTTGAGAATTTTAAAATCTCATTTTTAAAATTAGCTAAATACTTTATTTATACATCTTCTTGGTTCCCAATTCAATAATTCAAAAATTGTATTAAAAAATAAATTATTGACATGAAATTACACGTTTTCATTTATGAATGAAAATCTACTAAAAATAATAACGATTTTAAAAATATTGTATATTTTCTTCAAAATCTTAGTACATATGTTCTTTTTATGTCTACATATTATATGGACAACAATACAAAAACAATTAATCAAATCATTTTTTTTAATTTAAATTATGATGGCGGAGAATTAATCTCACAAATTGCCAGGTTATCATACGTCAGTTCAAGTACACCCCTAGTCGACTTATATCTTCATATACGAAGCTGGGATCCTTAAACCTTCAAATTAATATCAAGACCGGTAGATGTTGGTGTAGACGACGAGAACAGAAACCGTTATAGGAAGCTGAACTTCACACACGCAACATTGTAGAAGAAAAAAAAACAGAAACGAGCCTGATTGCCCTTAAGAAATAATAATGACGCGCGAGTTGTTAATCAATCCACCTCTACATTGCGACTGGTAATCAAATCATAATAATAAATAAATAAGTTGGTCATAACAGTATTTTGTATATGTACGTACAAACGAATATCAATAACTGTGGTTGAATTGAAATCATATTTTCATGTAAATTTTAAAATTATGAATAACGTTCTTTTAATTATTAAACTAGTTCCTCAACTCCCATATCCATATACAAAACCAGGAACCATATTTGTTGAAATAACATCTATTTGTACATGGAAATACTTGAGTTAGAAAGAAATATTTCAAAACTTAATTTTGTTATCACTAATAAACAATATTTGTGAAATCGATATAAAATCTGATCAATTTTTAATGAAAAACTCACCTGTAAAAGTAAAATCTGCAAACTTAATTCATTTACTTCTGAATCACCGGATAAAGTGTAAGGTAGAAATGTTGGCCAAACCGCTTTCAATATACGAATTGGCATCCACATCATAAGAAGCACAACTGATCCAAGTATCATGGCTGATGATATTAAACGACGAACATGTCTTAAAATTGGAAGATGTATCATTTCCTGCAAATACCACACCCAAAAAATAAAAACCTGAGTTATATAAAAAAAACAGTAACCAACCTGAATTGGACTAAAATCGGGATCATTTAAATTTCTTAAAAACCACAAAACACCAGGACGCAGTACCTCACGTAGTAGAGATATAAACGCAGCAAAGTAATAAACATAGACCATGCCAAACATCCAATGGACAAAGAGGGATGTACCAGGGGCGGCGGTAAAACTAGCTTTGCGATCTTTAAGACTAAATGATTTATGATAAAATTAAATATATTTTCAACGACGTATCATACAATTTAAAACAACTTACGTATCATCAAACAAGGGCAGTGAACATATATCTAACCACCAGCCACAAACCAAGGGTAGAACTCCTATCTCCACCACCGACAGTAGGGATACCTTTACCACTATATAGCACAGGCCAATTAGACTGCGTACTCGTCTCATATGGAATGCTTTTGCCAAAAAATGTAATACTACCAGTATGTGACCAATGAAACAATAGCCAAACAGTGTCGTTATCAGGCCATGGAAATGTAACAATGGCTTCTCCGCATTTAACAGATTCAACGATTGCAATATAAAGTGACCAATGCAGTAGGGACAGAAGGCGAATGCAAAAATTAACATGGTATTAAGTGAGATGATCCAGAAGACATGCTCAAGAAACACCAATGAGCCATCTAAGCCCAACAATCGTTCCCAGGTCAACTCTTCCGCGGCACGGTCCCATTCCATGGGATTCCAATTTGGCTCATCATTATCATTATCAGCAGCATTGACGGCTGCATTGTTGTTTTGGTTGTTGTTTGGGTTTCCTGCTAATGCAGGCGGTAATTGAGGACCAAATTCTAAAGGCGGGTCTCCTTCATTTTCGGCCGGGTCTGCTACAGCGGGAGCATTATTGTTCATGGGTTCAACTACGGGAGCCTCGACTGCAACCGCAGCTGCAGCAGCGACTGGCTCATTAGCATTTGCCTGCTCAGGCAACAGCTCATCGCCTTCAGCAGGAATAGCTTCTTCCAAAACATTGCCAACTCCCTCATTGTTTATAACACCATTGACTTCTGCCACTGCTGCTCCTGCTCCCAATGCTCCATCTCCAGCAAACTCTACTGGCAATGGTATAAGATCTACCTCATCTTCACCGTCATTGTTCCCACCACCATCTGCCCCACCAACAGCCGGTGCATCATCACGTTCCAACCAGTCCGGACCACCACCTAGCAATATCTGCTCTCTCAGCCATACCAAACCAATAAAAGACAACAGCGTACAGGTCACTACAAAACACCCACGAAAAACATCCGAGAATAGATTTTCAGTGGAAAATATATCAAACGGCAATGTCATAATCATATCAAACGATGAAGCTCGAAACAAATAACGATACGTCCGGTACGCCGACAGTGGAACAATTACAAACCAAGCCAATCCCACAAGCGTATAGTGAGCCCATGACTTTGTGGCCTTCATGATGGCCGATATTAAACCTCCGGCTACATCCCGCAGTGGCAGAACACGCGGCATATCGGGCGAATATATAGGTTGGAAACTGAAACGGTGACTACATAGTTCACAATATTCCTTGTGCGAGTAACGCATCCATTGCATTAAACAGTCCTGATGTATATACTTTATGCTACCCGTGCACAGACAAGGGTAGAAAAGTGGACGATCAGATTGAGCCTCACAACGACAAACGCGACAAATGTCGCCTTGTGACAAATCATCCATTGTTTACAACAAAAAAGCTTTTAACTTTTTTTACTTCTACAGATCTTTTTAGTTATGCATGAGAAGTTTTTGCTAAAGAATCCCTTTCACTTCACTTTTATCTGTATTACTTTCTTTTTTTTCTTTTTTATGTTTTATTTAATATATTAATAAAATTTTTCGTCAACAATTACAAATTTTTCTTTATTAACTGCAACACGTCAATTTATCAACCAGCTGTTTGTTCTTTTGTATTGTTGTTTTTATTGCTATTTTTGATAACTGTCAAAGTACATAAAATTCTTATTACATATTACTTTTTGTTGTGCTCTTTCCCTATGTTTTTTTCATTTGCACAATGGTTTCTTTATGTTTCAAAAATTTATTGTTAAGAAGCGGTTTTATACAAAACGTTTTTGTTATTATTTTTAAAATGGTTTACAATGTTTTTATCCCAGTTGTTAATTAGTTCGATGGTTGCCGTACTTAATTTTGCTGTTTATATATTTAGCATTATTCTCAATTATTTTGAAAGCAAACATATGTATATATCATTTTTAAAATATGAATTTGTTTTTTATTTCATTTAATTGAAGAATTTATGTACAAATACAAATTTGTCATACTATATACATAAGTATGTGACCCGGCCTATGAAAAGTAATTGCGAGACACAGCTGTTAAAGATAAACAATGCATTTCGTCAGTTTCAAGGTGAGTGCAGTAGCCCAGCTGACTGACTTTGTTTACAATTTACTTATTTCAAAAGTAATACTTTTTCAAGTATTTTTGACAGTAGTACATTATTTTACACAAACAAAATGCCCGTTGTTTCTGTTTTGTGTTGTATTTGTTGTCGATTTGCACTCACCTTGTATAGTTGATAGAGTTGTGCCCAGTCGCTCATCAATCAAATCAAATGGAAGTAAGTCTGGATTTTCAATAAAATTCTGCTTTTCTTTCATTTGTGCTATTCTTTCTCCACATTTTTAGTACACTTCTAAGCGAGTTAGGACTTTCTAGTTTTCACTACATGAAAGAGCGTCTGAAACACTATCGAAACCAAAAAAAAGTGGAAACGTTTTTTTGAGTCATAAGCCACCTTGAGGCCGGGTCACATATATGAAAACAATATTAAATTTCAATTATTACTAATTTTTCGAGCTTGAGGTCTTTTTTTTAAATATAAAAAACTTTTTATCTTTTATTTATATCCAATATTTCGGCACTTCCTTGAGTGCCTTCGTCAGGGTTTTTTTCTTTCTTAATTTTACAAATATTTGTCAATTATTATTAAATTTGTTATAATTTGTTAAAAATTGTAAAATTAAGAAAGAAAAAAACCCTGACGAAGGCACTCAAGGAAGTGCCGAAATATTGGATATAAATAAAAGATAAAAAGTTTTTTATATTTAAAAAAAAGACCTCAAGCTCGAAAAATTAGTAATAATTGAAATAATAAAGGTCGAATAAAAATACATATTAATATTAAATTTCGTAAAAATATGTAATATTTTAATAGTGGCCAATTATTTGTTCTTGTAGAAATATTGAATATTTTTATACCCTCCACCTTCATGAGAAGGGTATATATAAGTTTGTCATTCCGTTTGTAATTTCCACAATATAATTTTCCGGCCCTATAAAGTATATATATTCTGGATCCTTATAGGTAGCGGAGTCGATTAAGCTATGTCCGTCTGTCTGGATGTGGAATCCAAATCTTCAATAATTCTGTCAGACATGCTTTCGAGAAGTTTGCTATTTAAAATCAGCAGAATCCGTCCACAAGTAATGGAGATATGAGCAAAAACCCGAGGCAACCTCTGAAAATTTCATCAAAAAAACTAAGTGTTTTAATATTGTTACAAATAATTTTTTTCATAAACAAATGGTGCTAATTGTTACAAATAATTTTTTTCATATATAGATGGCGCTGATCAAACAAAGTGTTTAAGTATGTTCTTAAACCGTAATATAAATGTGTAAAAAATTTTCAAAAACTTTCAGTGTGTTCTTAAACCGTTATAAATGTGTAAAAAGACAGTGGTTAATTTTTTTTAATTGTGTTTGTGTACATTTAAATAAATAAAGACTCGTTATATTTTCTTCAAAGTACTTGACGCTTTTATTTTGCATTTAAAAAGAATCCGGTTTATTTAAAGGAAATAAACCACCGTTTTTAAAAGGTAAAAACGTATCAATATAATATATACAATATGTATGTATATAATATAATTATGCATCCACAACAAAGTTGAAGGGTATATAAGATTCGGCATAGCCGAATATAGCACTCTTACTTGTTTTTTTTACTCTAAAAAAGTTCTTTTAATTTTATGTTGTTTGTTTGTATATGATAAAAAAAAACGACAGGATCTCTTTCTTGCTTTCTTTATTTGTTAATTAATTCAGCAAGCAACCACATTGTAAAACTGTAAAAAAAAGAAATGCACATTGCCTACTTTTAGGATGACAAATTTGCAATGACCTTTAACAATTTCGAATAACGGTATATTTCTGGTGAATTTCTTATTTGTTAGCTCTAATTCAGCAACCACCCCGTAAAACTGTAAACTGCACATCATTGCCTGCTTTTAGGATGACAAATTTTCAATGACCTTGAAATTTTTCGAATAACGGTATTTGTGGTGAATTTATAAAAAAAACTCACCACTATTTTATACTCACCACGATTTTTTATACTCACCACAATTGTTTCACCACCTTTTTTAAATTCACCACATGGCAGAAAAAAATTTCTTTCTGCAGTCGGTCGACTTTTTTTCTTCCCCTCCCTTCTTCCCCTCAATTCCGACAGTCCGACCAGCAAACTCTTTTTAAAATTTCTTTCCCTTCGTCGTAATGTCGTCGTCGTCGTCATTTTTGGCATTGCTTGTGCGTGTGTTTTATTGGTTGTTGCGGTTTGAAAAACAACCCCGGATGTTCTATTTATTCGAACTTTTTTAGAAAAAAGAATATAGGAATTTTTGTGGTTATATTTTTAGACAAAAGACCTATTGTTCGTAATACAAACACAAAAATCCGTAATTTTGAAACTTAGATGGCGCTAAAAAAAGTTGTGTTTTTTTAGCGATTTTTGTGGAATCGAACAAACAACAGAGCTGCCAGATTTTGTGAATTTTAAAACCGGGTTTAATTATTCCAAACTTTAAAAAAAGAATGAATTATTTGCAAAAATTTTTTCTCTAAAAAAAGGTGCGTGCGCCTTTTCTTTTTACTGAAAGTAGGTAGTAAAACTTGAAAAAATTTTTATTTGGATATTTTTCTTGGCTGGGAGAAAAAAATAAATCAAAAAAAATAAGTTTGGGGATTTTAGGGGATGACAAATCCAAAATTGGGGATAAGCTCTAAAAAAATACTGGCAGCACAGCTTGTTATCCAGTAAAACCAATAAAAAAATACCCTTATTAAATAACCAAAAATAATCTGGTAGTTTTCTATATACTAGCTGTCTGTCTATATACTGTGTGTTCAGTGATTCGACAATAAAAAAGTAAAACAATAAAAATATAATTTTTTTGTCATTGTTTTTCCTTCATTATTCAGTTAAAAAAAATTCTAGCGTGTAAAAAGTAAGTTTATTTTGTCAAATTGCCAAGTTAACAAAAAATTAAAAACATAAATTTTATTTCAGCTTCATAAATTTTGCAGCAAACAAATAGAAATTGACAGTATAAAAATGTTGCGTACTATTTTCCAAAAAACCGGTCAAAATGTTTTGCCTCGTCTTAGCCAACGTACAGTGGCCACAAGCGGAGTAAAAAATGAGATTTTCAATGTGCAAAGCTCTGAAGATTTTGAGAATAAAGTTAAGAAAAGTGATAAGGTTGTGATAGTTGACTTTTTCGCAACGTAAGTTCATTATCTGATTATATTCTTTAGGCCTAGTTGTGAAATTCTCAATTTTAGAGATTATATAATTATTTATTTTGTTTATTTTTGTAGATGGTGCAACCCCTGCAAAATGTTGACTCCTCGTTTAGAAACTATCGTTGGTGAAAAGGCTGGAGCCATTAAATTGGCTAAGGTAGATATCGATGAACACAGTGAATTGGCTTTGGATTATGATGTAGCTGCCGTACCAGTACTCATGGCTATGAAAGATGGAAAAGTGGTCAATCGTATGGTTGGCTTACAAGATACCGACAAACTTAGAGCATGGATAGAAAAAACAGTTGAAGACAACAAGTAAATGCAAAGGCAGCCGAAAATAACTAATTAATGATGTGTGAATAATCGACTTATGCAGATGAGCACATCACAAAAATACATTATAGGTATCCATATTTTATTTCAAAAATAAACATTTTGGCATTAAACTTTGTCAAACGACGCTGTCAAATAACTTTGTAAATTGTTTTATTATTTATACTTATACCGAAATCTGTAAACTAATTGATTTTCAATAAAAAACTATATATACGTATATATATAAACCATCCTTTACTTTGAATATATCCATAGGGGTGCAAGGGTTCAAAATCAGTGTGCTGCAACTAATTTGTACAATATAAAAAAACAACTACAAAATCATAGCTTTTCTTTTAATTTTATTAAAAAATATTGACCTAACTAAATAGAATACCATCCTGGTGTTCCAGGTCTCTTTTTATTACGATCCAGAAAATCTCTGAAGCCCTTTTTCGAATCATCTAAGGCCTTCTCGTCGCTTTTCTTCGTTTCCGCTTTTTTGGCAAACAAATCGGGGAATATAAATTCCATTGTTTTAGGCTACAAAATATTAAGTTCCTCCATTATTTATATATACAAAATCAAATATCCTTAAATCCACCAACAACTCACCATAGTTACATAAGCTATTTTCATATCCTCGTTTTTGGTCACATAACCATAGGTTTGATCACGTTTAGTAGAACCCAATTCAATGCGAGTGCGTACATCTACTACGGGAATTTTGTAAATTTTCTCTACATAGTTTTTCACGTCGTATTTTGTCATTTCCATTGACACGGAAAATGTGGCGACATTTTTTGGCTGTTCCTCCATCGGCCGTATTAATTTCATCCAAAAATTTGGCAGAAAAACACGCAATTGTGGATTACCACGTTGATAAATGGGATACCAGCGACTAGACATAGTGCTTATTAAAATTTATTTAAACTTTTATTAACAATTTGTAACTTTTTAATAAAATTATAACAAATCGTGTTTTCTTTTGTTATAAAGGATTTCAACCAATCAGCTGTTGACTTAAACAGCATTGTGTAAAACAGTAACAAAACCAATACTATTTATATAAATCATAATTGTAAGCAATGGTAGCACTACCATATGTTGGATTTTAAAGGCGCTGGAACCGTGAAATTATTTATCGTAGTTTTCTCCGGCATCGTGTTGAATTTATTAAAATTTAATTGTGTAATATTGCGTTGAAGTAAAAAATAGCGCTTTATTTGTTAAAATATGCCAGTGTTAATAAAAACGTAAGTGCAATTACAAATATGTTTTTAAGTTGATTTATTTACAGTGTTTTGTTGTGCCAGCAAATTGTATTCATTAGAGCTGCCAATACAAATTTTTCTGAACATTACCATTTTAGGAAATGTTTGTTACTCTCAAGTAATCGTGTTAATTTTAAAAATGACATTACGAACTTTATATTTTGGTGTATTTTAACACCTGCGGCATAAATCAAGATCGTGACAACAGCTTGTTTTTTAATATTTTTTTTGTATGGTAATAGCTTCCTTTATTATAAAATTTAAAAGTTTAAATTATTTCGGAGTCTACATGTTAATATGTTGAGACAGTCTTGTATGAAAGGGAAATTTTACTCTTTTAACATAAAATGGGAGTTTTATTATCTCGAAAAACCATCGTAAAATTTTACGTGAAACTAGTTTTAGTTACGCTTCGTAACGTAAAAATACTTTACGTTATTAAACCTTAAAAAGTACTTAAACTTTGGTGCTACATCTTTTTACACCTTTGAAATTACAATCAAACTGTCAAACGCTTTATTTTTTTTTTGTGGAATTTTGTCTGTCATTAATCCGAATTTCATATTTCTGTGAAAAAATAAATAGAAACTAGAAATGGGACCTCCAAAAAAATCTAAAAAGGATAAATTTGGTGGAGACAAATTTGGTGAGTGTACACACTTTCACACATATGGTTTTAATAAATCATCATATCCTATTTAAGGAAAAAAACGACGTACCGAAGATGAGGCCTACACACAGCTTGTTGACGACAATGATACCATAGATATTAGTGAATCTGATGGAATACCAGGAGCTGCTTCTAAAAATGCCGAAACTAATGATGATGGTATAAATACTGATGAATATGGTGCCAAAGATTATCGTTCACAAATGGAACTAAAACAAGACCACCACAATCGTCCGCTGTGGGTGGCACCAAACGGTCATATATTCTTGGAGTCATTCTCTCCAGTCTACAAACATGCTCATGATTTTCTTATTGCTATTTCGGAACCTGTGTGTCGTCCGGAACATATTCATGAATATAAATTAACGGCCTACAGTTTGTATGCCGCCGTATCGGTTGGTCTTCAAACTCATGACATTGTAGAATATTTAAAGAGATTAAGTAAAACCAGTATTCCTGAGGGTATTGTAGAATTTATTAAACTCTGTACTTTATCCTATGGAAAAGTTAAATTAGTCTTGAAACACAATCGCTATTTTATCGAATCTCCGCATCCGGATATTTTACAAAAGCTGCTCAAAGATCCTGTCATACAGACATGTCGTTTAAAACGCGAGGAAGGAGATGGTTTCATACAGGGTTCAGTGGAAAGTAAAGCTATCACACAATTTGGTACAAAATTACCAGATGGTACGGTTAAAGGAGCGGATGGGAAGACTGATCCTAGTGCAGCTGGCACTGTTAATGCCGATGGAACAACTACTGTGCCCGATGATATCACCAATTTCTATGATAAAATAGATAATGAGGAGGAAGACGAGGATGAGGCTAATTTAAAAACCGTTTCGTTTGAAGTTAATCAGGAAAAAATTGAAGTCATACAAAAACGCTGCATTGAAATAGAACATCCTCTGCTTGCAGAGTATGATTTTCGTAATGATACACACAATCCCGACATAAATATTGATTTAAAACCAGCAGCTGTCTTGAGACCTTATCAGGAAAAAAGTTTGCGCAAAATGTTTGGTAACGGACGTGCCAGATCAGGTGTTATTGTATTGCCTTGTGGTGCAGGTGTGTATGCTCAATATATTTATATTTGTTTTGGACAATTTAATTATTTTTTTAATTCCTGTAGGTAAATCATTAGTGGGGGTCACAGCCTGCTGCACGGTACGTAAACGTGCCTTGGTTTTGTGCAACAGTGGTGTGTCAGTTGAACAATGGAAGCAGCAGTTCAAAATGTGGTCTACAGCTGATGACAGCATGATTTGTCGTTTCACTTCCGAGGCCAAAGACAAACCTATGGGATGCGGTATTCTGGTGACAACCTACTCTATGATAACTCATACTCAAAAACGTTCCTGGGAAGCAGAACAAACAATGCGTTGGCTACAGGAACAGGAATGGGGCATTATGGTGCTGGATGAAGTACATACTATTCCAGCGAAAATGTTTCGTAGAGTTTTAACTATAGTGCAGTCACATTGTAAACTGGGTTTAACAGCCACATTGCTGCGTGAAGATGACAAAATTGCTGATTTAAATTTCCTTATTGGTCCTAAACTATACGAAGCAAATTGGTTAGAACTACAAAAGAAGGGCTTCATTGCACGAGTACAGTGTGCAGAGGTGTGGTGTCCTATGTCTCCGGAATTCTATCGTGAATACCTAACAGCTAAAACATCTAAGAAAATGTTACTCTACGTTATGAATCCCTCGAAATTTCGCAGTTGTCAATTTCTCATCAGATATCATGAAAAAAGAGGAGACAAAACCATTGTTTTCTCGGACAATGTGTTTGCTTTGAAACACTATGCCATCAAAATGAATAAGCCTTTCATTTACGGGCCTACCTCACAGAACGAACGTATACAGATTTTACAAAATTTCAAATTCAATCAAAAAGTCAACACAATTTTTGTATCAAAAGTGGCCGATACAAGTTTTGATTTGCCCGAGGCCAATGTTCTTATACAGATTTCCTCACATGGTGGTTCTCGGCGTCAGGAGGCTCAGCGTTTAGGTCGTATTTTGCGTGCTAAAAAGGGTGCCATAGCTGAAGAGTACAATGCCTTCTTCTACACCCTTGTCTCTCAGGACACCATGGAAATGAGTTACTCTCGCAAGCGTCAACGTTTCTTAGTCAATCAAGGTTACAGTTATAAAGTTATTACCCATTTAAGTGGCATGGATACGGATCCAGACTTATTTTATAAAACCCGTGAAGAACAGTCGCAATTGTTGCAGCAAGTTTTATCTGCTTCCGATTTGGATTGTGAAGATGAAAAGATCCCCGGAGAACCGGGCTATCGTCCTAGTGGAACTATGAAACGTGGCGGCTTGAGTTCTATGTCGGGTGGTGATGATGCCATTTATTATGAACATCGTAAGAAAAATTCCGGAAATGTACACCCTTTATTTAAGAAATTCAGAGGTGTTTAAAATTATAAAACTATGTATGCATGCAATGCTGATTTTATTATTAATTAAATGTACTACAAATAAATATATGAAATGATATACATATAAGAAATGATAATTGATTTGTTTTTGTTTGAAATCGTTAAATCTACTAAGATTTGTTTAGTTTGAAAAATGTTCCCCTATGTTTTGCTCGGTTTTCTTTCTTATATCCGGGTATAATTCCTAGAAAGTTTAATACATATAAAGGGTGGTTAAATTGTAAGGGCCGATGTTGAATGTGAACCACACCTAAACGCCAAGCTTTTTTCCGAATTTTATTTCATTTCAGACTTACTCAATTTGAACCATGGAGAGATACACAATCCAACAACGTGTTAAAGTTAGCCAGACTTATTATGAAAATGGGCGTTCAAATCAAAATGCATATCGTGCACTTCGAAGAAAATCATCTTCAGTGATGAGGCACATTTTCACCTCAGTGGATTCGTCAATAAACAGAATTGCCGCATTTGGGCGAAGGAGAATCCAAAAGTGATTGTCGAAAAACCAATGCACCCACAAAGAGTGACTGTTTGGTGCGGTTTATGGGCTGGCGGCATCATCGGGCCGTATTTTTTCCAAAATGAGGCCGGTCAGGCAGTTACTGTGAATGGTGTTCGCTATCGTGAGATGATAACGAACTTTTTATGGCCCGAATTGGAAGATATGGATGTGGACGATATGTGGTTTCAGCAGGACGGTGCCACTTGCCACACAGCTAACGAAACAATGGCTCTTTTGCGCAACAAATTCAATGGCCGTGTTATCTCACGTAATGGCGATGTCAATTGGCCGCCAAGATCATGTGATTTGACACCGTTGGACTTTTTTCTTTGGGGTTATTTGAAAGAAAAGGTGTACGTCGATAAGCCAGCAACAATTCAAGAGCTAAAGGATGAGATAATTCGGCACATTAACGGCATAGAACCTACATTATGCCTCAGGGTCATCGAAAATTTTGACCATCGGATGGAGGTGTGCCGCCGTGGCCCCGGCGCCCATTTGGCCGATATTTTGTTCCATACATAATTGAGTAATACCAATATATCATAATAAAATAAAATTACAATAATTTCCTAAATAGTTTGTGTTTTATTCAAAATCAACATCGGCCCTTGAAATTTAACCACCCGTTATTTATATTTAAATATAACTACTTAGCCATTCCGAGATATTAAGTAAATTAAATTTGTATAGTGGCCTCTATCATCGTTATGACAACCCTTAAGTGCCAAATATCCATTTCTAAAAATATTCAAACTAAAACCTAAATTTATCGACTTTTTTAGTAAAACCTCTGAAGGCTTAAAAGAATGGGCCATTCTAGAACTACAGGGAGATCTAGAGGTACGATCTAATGAGGATATGCATGATCAATTTGTGGGTGATCTCTACTACAATAAATACGGCCAACCAGTAAGTTCAATTACAATTATAAATTCAAAATAATTATAAATATTTCATATTTACAGATTTTAATAATCGGCCATCACATCTTACAAGGTCGAGAACAAAAACTCGAAAAACCCTTTGCCGTGTTGGAAAAGTCTAAAACTAACGAAGGTCAACATTTATTGGACCAAACTGTTGGCAATTTGAATGCCAGCCTTATGAACAACACTGTAGATCGCACACTGCTCGATAACACAGTGGCGCTGGAAAACAAATCAAGACAAAAAAGTGAATACACTGTGCAGGCCGTTATAACCAAGAAGTTGATTTTTAAATCTAGACCAAAACCCATTATAGCAAATGTAGCAAAAACTGTGTAAATTAGGAAAAGTTTTATTCAATATTTTAACGCTAAATTAAAAAAAAAATATGAAATAAAATACACAAACATTTAAACAATTTCCATTTCACGTTCAATGCCCACAAATTTCAATTGTTCCGTGGGACCGTATCTGTAGTCAAAGAATAGTTCTTCGCCCGGTTGTATAGCACGCTTAGCAAATATACCAATACGATGATCGCCCGTGACCATCATTACTTTAGCATAACAGTTGGGATTGATGGAATGATTGGCAAAACGTATTTTATTGCCTTTACGTGTAGCATCTACAACAAAATCATTGTTCAAATTGAACAGGAAAGAGCACATGTATTTGTCGTAGACTTTGCCGCGACGATCAGCTTCATCTTGTGATATGATTTCACCGCAATATTCGGAAATGAATTCATTCTTCTGAGCACCCTCCTTTAAGAATATACCCCAACCGGCCACATCCGATGGAGCCATTAGCAAATGTTTATCTGCTTAAATAAATCAAGGAGATATTATTAATTAAAAATGTTTTTGTTTTGTTTAGAAATGGCAAAAACTTACGTAGACCTCGTTGTACACAAACATTTTTGCATGTAATTTTAGTTAATTTAAACTGATCAGCTCCACACGCTTGACACAAATCTGGATCGCATTCTCGTACGGCCAAATAACAGGGACACTGTTTAGTATTGCATTGGGCCTTACAGCGACAACCGGGGAAGCGATTCTGGCAATCACTGCTGCAGTTGCAGAACTTTTCGCAAAAGTTTTGTGTCTGTATGCAAGAGCAATTCATATCGCACGGGCCTGGATGATCGCAAGGTGTGTAGTTGTAGACATGGTTGGAGGTTGAATCCTTTTTTAATTGGATTTTGCGACAATGCAACGACCACAAACGTTGCTTCTTTTTCTTCTTGCGTGGCGGTGTATAATCCTGACGCAATTCTTCAATGCAAAATTCGGCCGCCTCTTTCTGAGCAAATTCATAAACCTGAATTGAAAATTGAGCTTAAAGTTAAGATTTTTCTTTAAGTGATAAAAGTAATTTCACCTGTTGACATGTTTTCGTTAGCATTGTCTGTGCTATGGCACAGTAATTTTTCAAAAACACTTTATGTAATGTGCGAAACAGCGATTGATCTGCTCCTGTCCAATCACACTTGGCATTTGAGGTGTTCATCATACCGGCTGTTAAGAAGGAATGTTATGAGTTAATGTTAGTTTGTGAACAGCTACAGACAATATACATGTATTGTATATTGTACAATAAATTCATGATCTTACCCATTATAGAACTTATTTCAGCTGAAGCCGCGCTGGTCACCGTTCCATTTTCTTTTGTTTGATCATTGTTGAACTCTTTATTGCTAAATTGACTGTTACTGTCATTACTATCTTCAGAACTGGCTTCATTACAGGAATCAATAGGAGGAGTTTTACTATCAGCCGCTAGTTTTTCTTTCATGCCATCCTGAGTTTAAGAAAAATATTTTATATTAATTTGTTTTACCTATTTGGATTTTGTTTAGGATGTATGTACATACATACATACATATATATATTCTTTCGTTATAATCTAAATTTGATCATTTGTTTTCGATGTTATTGATATTTTGTTAATAATGAATAAAGAAATGTATACATACCAGTAACATATAACAATTATTACTGCAGGGTTCCGTAAACGGTTTAATTTCGGGAAAACGGCGTTTCTGCAAGTTTGGACCAGCATGTCCAACTTGTAGGCCTATGAAGGGAAGTGTATTAAGAATTAATAATTTGCTAAAGCTGGATAAAACTGAAACTAAGTTTAAATGATTATTATAAAAATGCCATTGAATTTGTTATTTGGTTGATTGATTGATTGTTTGAAAATGATTTAGAGAAACAGAACATTTCAATGCCTTGTTTTGTTTGATTGTATTGTATAAATAGTGCTAAGCAGTATGAAGTAGTATGCAATCAATTAAAACCATAATACATACAACATAATGCCAATTTAGTAGAAGGGGAAAGTTAAATCATACATACACACACACACATACAACTTTCCCCGTATTCTAGTTAAATGTAAATTTTAAAAATTATGTATATTTAAATTTAATAATGTTCAAAATAAAATAAAAAGAACATGTATGCTAAAATGAGTATTGCATAGAATTATCTGTTATATAGAATTTATAAATATAGCAGTTAAGGATGTTTTATTTTTACACATTTTTCTAAATTTGTTAATTAATGCCTCAAAATCTGAAGGATGAAAACATCGAATATGGTAGAAAATGGGTGGTCATGATGTGTAGCAACATTCAATAAGAAAACATAGAACAACAGCTACAACTCACCGTGAGTTGGATGACCTATAATAATTTATTTAGCATTTTTTTTATAACAATTTTGTGTTCAAACGGCATTAAATTTGTTTTTTTTTAACACAATCAGTTTTTTAACCGAATTAAAAAAAGATAAAAATAGTTATATAATTTAATAATATGTAAAGTAAATATATATTTATTAACTTACGATGCAGAAAACAATCATATTTGAAACAACGTCTGCAGAAAAGTGTATGAAATGAGTGCAGAGTTCTTTCGCGTGAAACGCTTTCAGCCTTTTCACCATCTATATTAGGTGTGCATTCTTGGGGACGTTCTGGATCCTGATGTTCGGTGAGTTCAATATATCTAAAAAATGATGAAAATATCAATTTAACTTTAGATACCTATTAATATCAGGGCCAAGTATTAGTAAATAAATACAAAATTAAAAAGTATTTAAGCACTTATAAAAAAAATATACATACTTTTTTAAATAAAAATATTCTTACTTTTCTTTTAG
Organism: Bellardia bayeri; assembly: GCA_950370525.1. Classification (NCBI taxonomy): domain Eukaryota; kingdom Metazoa; phylum Arthropoda; class Insecta; order Diptera; family Calliphoridae; genus Bellardia; species Bellardia bayeri. Next base: position 72,143,945 of record OX493267.1, on the reverse strand, counting down.
TTCTTGTGGAGTTCCCTTATCGGGAAAATTGGAGCTAATTGCTTGGAAAATGATTGGCGGAGGAAAAGGCATTTTTTCCTTTACGGGGTCTAATTTCTCATGTTCCGTTTTAGATTCTTCAGCTTTTACTTGTTTAGTCTCCTCGGGCTTGTCTCCATTTTTATCATCCAAATTTTTAAGATTTTTTTCCTCACTTGCAGCATCCTCCACTGTTGTCTTATTATTTGGATTTGATTCTTTAGAATTTTTCTCTTTATCCTTTTCATCTACTTCTTCGGTCTCTTTTTCCTCGTTTTTAACTTTACCCTTTATTTCCTTATCCTCTTTTGCAGCCTCAATTTTCAAAGGCACTCCTGTAATTTCTTCAATTTCCTTTGGATAATTTCTCATCAATGCATGTACCAATTCCACAAATATCGCATCATCCATAAAAGAAGGATCTTTGTCGCCATGAACTTTGCCATCGTAGTTCTTAATAAGTTCTTCAATGAATTTGCCATCCTTGTCCAGAACTTCATCGCCCATATAGGGTATGTTGTGTAAAACAGTTTCATCTTCTACCATAAAATTTTGTTGTGTCGGCGCCCAAGTGTACATTGTGGGTATTGGAGTCACGGCATTTATGACGCATATAGGAACCTGCTGCGTGCCAGAGCCATTATACATGGTCACTTCTGCCCTTTTGACACAATCCACATGTGGCGGATCATATGGTTGGACCTGCCAAACCTTAGGTTCACAATACAAATCCTGTACATTGTAATTGTGTTCATCCCTACACAAAATTTACATTTTTATAGTAAATAAAAAAAAATATTTATTTATGTAGTAGCTTACCAGTTCTTAATCCACGCTTCCTTTATTTCATCGGCCCTTTTGTAGCGTTTTTGTTGTCTAATTTTAATATACTCCTTTTTAACGCGTCTTTTCCATTCTAGCGGCACTTTAATATTATTTGGCATATTTATTTATGTTATTTTATTATTTTTTCATAAATTTTATTAAAAACCATGAAAATTTTCTGAAAAGTACTTGTTTACTTGATGTCTGCAAAATTTGTTACACAAATGCCAACACAAAAGATAATGGAGAAAGGCGCAAAAAAATGTGTTTAAAAATCGTTGGCATTTACCAGGGATGGAAAATTGTACTTTTGTAGTAATTAAAAATATTGAATAGTGTAAACACAATATATAACAATATGTTTATTTAGTAAGTCCCCGTTTACACAGGGAAACATTTAGAAGGGAAACATCTGGAATTCTCTTTTGTATTTTCCTTTGCGGTCATACAGGGAAACATTGTTGTCGGAAACATTCCAGTTCATATTTGTTTTTTTTTGACATTTGTTTAATTGCACCGTTTTTTTTTTATTTCTACTGTATTTGATTTTCTAAATATTTAACTGGGACTAAGATAAAACAAGTTAGATTGTTATATTCAATTTACTCTTAGTTTAATCTAAAAATTATATAACAAACCCTTTTTAAAACTTATTAAACAATTTAGAGTTTGATCTTAATCATCATCTTAAAAAAACTTTCCAAAATTCTTGAAATTTAATTTCAGAGAAAAGACGTAACGAACGTTTTAGTATTATTAAATGAAGTAAAAAATTATTTTATTTAACTTGAAATTATTATTATATATAAAAAATTTTCGGTTTTAGAATATTCTTAGATATGTTACATACATCTGCCAAGTATTGTTAATCAAATATTAATTTTATTTAAAATTAAAAATATGTAAAAAAACATGGCTGTTATTTACATTTATCATTAATTATATGGCATCTCTTCAAATGTACTAAAACAACATGATTATTTTATCACCCTGTTTGGAAAAAATACAGCAAACGAAAAAAGTTGAGATGTAAATTTTTGATAAAATATTTATCTATAACCATTAAAAAACAATAGAAAATTATATGCCAAACACAACTAAAGTGACTTTTGCAAATGTTATAAACATTAAATATATACCAATAAGTAATTAAACATATTAAATTAAAAAACAGCAATAAGAAAGTAAACTGTCAACAAAACATGGAACCATCAGCCTGTGAAGGTACCTGCCATTCATACTTTATTAAAGTTAATTTTAAAAATAACACAACAAATGAACTTTGGCTATGTAAAGATAATTTAATTATACTAATTTTCTGTAAAATTTTAGATTTAAAAGCTTTCGAAAGACGACTCACAGAGGTAGTATCTTCTTACAAACCCTCAACCGTACGTTGGAGAAGTAAGTGTAAGATTACAATTGTAAAAGTTAAGAATTTAAATGAAACTAAACCATTTTTTAATTGATGTTTAAAATTTAAAGTTGTGCTTGCTGTTATCTCACTGTGTACGGCTATTAGCGCTTGGTATTGGCTAAGAGATCCACGCACTTCGGTTGTGCCACTTACAGAATCCCTGCTGATACATCCAGTCTTTACTTTTGCCACCCTAATTTTAGGTAAGTTATAAATAATTTTTTAAAATTACATTATGAAATTTTAATAATATCCTTCTATTCATTTAGTTATTCTATTCGTTTTTGGTATACACAAATTGGTGATTGCTCCTCAAATTATAACTTCACGTATGCGTAGCGTTCTAAGTGATTTTAATATGAGCTGTGATGACACGGGGAAACTGATATTAAAACCTCGACCAAATAATAATTAAAAGTCTTTTTATAAAGTACCTATTAAAAATGCTAGTTATTATTTTAGTTATGCCTCCCTTTTATGCGGTAGAAGAAGTTTAGTTTATTAATCGGATCTCCGTTTTTGTAAATCCAACTTTAGTATCAACTAAAGTTGAATTTACAATATAGGTACATATTCTATGTATTTTACAATTGTTCTATTACGACAGTCCATGATTATTGTTGTATTGTTACAAAACCTACAACACACACGAACTAAACAATCCTAATTATGTAAGTAATACAGAAAATTAACAATTATCCAAATAAAATAAAATTTTCAATTCTTTTTTTTTTTAACAAATGCTAAATGCAAGTAAATAGTTATTTTATTAAATATTAATACACAAATACATAAGCAAAACATTTAAAAAAAATCCTATTAAAAATTTATGTTAAAAAATTAAATTCGAAGAAAAATCAAATATTGTTTTGCTTTTCCTCAAAAACCAATTGTGGTTTTTTGTTTTGAAAAAAATAATTTGCATGGTAAAATGTAGAAACACAATAATATCGGATCAAAATTTTCCATACAAATTTGATTTTAAAATACGCAATGCGACACGGTTTTGGTTTAAGATGAACTATTGCTGCTAGTTGCCTTGACGGATTATTATATTGATGAAATTACAACACAAGAAGTAATACTTTATACAGCAATTCCTACATTTTGTTTTTGGAATGTTCTTACTACCATTTTTTTGTTTTGGATTTATTCAATTTAGATCTAACTATACTGACGAATGTTAATACAACATTGCTGTCCAACTGCCAGATTTGATTCATCTTTCACAATTGATAAATACTTCATTCAAATCTCCATATCTGTTGAGATTGCAATCCACGCACAAACACTAGACAATTGAATTGATCTGCATTCATTTTTGGAAAAAGCATAATTTTTATGTTTACGAATGTTTGAAATATCTATTATAGAAATTCAATTTTTCTGATTAATTCCAGTAGTTATTACCACAGCATGTGGATTATAGTGGGGGAAATTACAGGTCAGTGATTTTAAAATTAGCGGGGTTATTGTGTATTTAGATTCGAAACAATGTATATATATATACAAATGTATATATGTATACAAATTCGAACGAATGTTTTTCCGAAACAACTTACAAAATAAACTCCCAGTAACAGTTATTAACACTTCGAAATAAATTCTACGTCGTTACCCAGCAAAAAAATGTTAAGTCATACTTTAAAAGCAACATCGTAATTACATCCAAAGTAGCCAAAACATATTATTTTGCTTTTATAAAGTAAATATAAATAACTTCTCTCATTGGTTTTAAAATTCTTTAAAATATGTGTTAAGTTTTACTTTTTATAAAATAAGGGCCCGATTATCGTTCACAGCACTAAAATGTTGTTTTGTCTCGACTACAACACAACATGCATTTTTCATACGATTAAGCCGATAAGTGTTGTGAATAGTAATCGCAGTTTACAACATTAAAATATTTAGTATTGTGAATGGTAACCGGGGCCTAATACATAAATAACTAATTTATTAATAAATAAATTTTCAAAATATTATTGTTCGTTAGGAAAACTTGCATATGATTTTAATGTAATTAACTTCTTGTCGGAGTAAGCGGCCTTTGTCCGGGCAGGTATCTATAATAATTTATAATTTTTATATATAATTATATATGTATGTATATGTAATATAATTTCTTTCTACTTAAAAAATTACGCTTAAATATCGAAAGTTTACATTATTAGTAATGTGAATTATATGTAGACATATTCACCAGAATTTGAAGTACTTCAGGTATGCTAGTTGTGGAGATTTAACAACACATTTATCAAAAATTTTTTGATGGGTTTAAGTAAGGTTTTTAGAAAAAACTTAAAATTAAAAATATTTCAAAAACTAACAATTCGATTTTAAAATAGTTGGCATAGTTTTGTTCAAAGAACAAACATACGAGTAATATCAACAAGTAAGTAAGTGTAGTTGGTATAGCCCGCCAATTCAAGTCAACTCAAAAATAGAAAATAACCAGTTAACTAATATTTTTTTATAATTTTGAAATAAAAATGACTGATCACTTGTTAATGTTTTTTTTACTAATAGATTTTATTTTAATTTCTCTTTTTATTAATTTCTTATATAAATACATGATTTTGTTTTAAATTAATATTAGTTTTTTTTTTTTGTTAAATCATTTCTTTAATTTTTGGTACAAACATTATTTATATAATTTTTTATTATTAATAATATTAATTTAAATTTAGTTTAATACAATAAAGAAAAAGAAACAAAAACTATATGAATACAAATACTACAAATTCTTGCGTTTTATTTGCGCATAAAATATATTTTGTTTACTAATTTGTTAACGTTTTAATTTTCTTGTATTATTTTGTTCAAAAACAATTAAATGCAATTTGTTGGGTTTAAATATACATGTACAAACATATTCGTTTAAAAATAATAATAAAACTATAATTTTGATTGAACTCATTTTTGAAATTAATAAAGAAGTAGGTAGTACTACAGTAGATTGGTTATATGAGAAGGTGAAAAAATAAAAGCACTTTAATATTTATTCATTCATACATAAGTTTTTACCTTGGATAGTTTGTAGAAACTAACAAGGTTTTCATATTCTTGATGTTTTTATTATAAGCCACCATTAAGTTTATATTGTTAGTTGGTTGGTTTAAGGACTTTCGTTAAAAAGTTTTGGTTGTGTGTATTAAAATTTTTGCGCTAAAAGTTTTTAGTTTATTTATGATTTTTAGTTTCTAAAATATGTAGAATTTAGTATAGATTGTTGGGTTTTTTTATTATTATTAAAAAAGGTTTTCAATTATACACATGTTGTGAAGGAAACTTTATAAGTTGAAGTTTGTTGAAGGTCAATGTATGAAACTTCTTTTGATCTTGACTTAAATATTGTTTTAATTTTCTTGCTTTAAATACTTAAAATGTTACCATTTAATCAAAAATAATTCTTGAAATTGTGTTGTGTATTGAAAACCTTTAAAATAATTTTGATTTAATTTAAAACTATAGTAGGGGACTTTTATAAAATTACAATTTGTTTTACTTTATCAATTATTTAGTAAATTTTGTGTTAATTTTATTAATTGCATAAATTTTACTCCATCATGTATGATATAATTTGAATTTTCTCTTAAGGAAAATTTTCATTATAACTTTATAAGTTTATATGTTTTTTCTCTTTGTTTGTTATTTTTACAATAAATCCTCTTTAGACCAAAACAGTTGAAAAAAGGATTTATTAAGGATTATTAAAAACCAAAAAAGGAAAATTACAATATTTGTTTTATATTTTTAAAAAATTTAGAAAAACAAATTAAAAATATATATATTGACATTAATTTTTTATATTTATCTAGATTTTGTTTAAATATTTAGGAAATTATTTTCTAAAAGGATATGGACTCTATATTGTTTCAATAATTAAATGCATATTGTGGTAAATCTAATTGACACCAGAAAAACGTAAACAAATGGGAAAATATGAAAACAAATGTTTAATTTAAATAAAACATAATGGGTTGAATTATTCATTCCGTTCCGTGATTGCGGAAGAAATTTTTTGTGCGGAAGCCTAATTTGAAATTATTAATTCTGTTGCTGCGGTATTTTTCCTTTTTGCGGTATCATCTCTACACAGCCAGTATTGCGGCATGCCGCAGGAATGAATAATTACATTTTACATATCGATCGATATTTCTTTCCGCTTAGTTTTACTTTCCGTGCGAAATCAATAATACCACCCAATATGCATAGAATCTAAATAAAAAAATTACATACATACATACATACACATAAAATAAAATAATAATTACTTATTTATACATTAGTCAATACACTGTTTTCACTATAATTTAATTACTTAACAAACAAACAGCTAAAAAAATACTCAAATGTTATTAAGAAAAGTTTAATTTTTTTCTTTATGTTTAACGAATGGTAATGTAAAGAGTTTTAATTAGTGAGCTTTGTCTCAAATTGTTAAAAATCACTTTTTCAAAATTATAATAAAATGGCTGTTAATATATTAAACGGAAACGTAAACACATTCCAATTACTTATTTAGATGTTTGAAAATTGCATTTCACTGTCAATAATCCTCATATTACACGATGTTACAACTTACATATTTGTCGACTCCGAATTATTCTTTTAACTTGAACCAGAAAAGACTTAATAGATTTTACAATTTGATTACTTATTTGTATTTATAAGCATTCGGTATACTTATTATTCCGTTGTTTTACAATATTTTCGGTTAAATTTTTGTAAATTTTAAAAAATTCTAATCATTCTGTTTTGGCATTTTTAATTGTTCAAGGAGTATTTAATAAGGCGAAGTTGCCAACACAGCTGATTATTATTTGTTTACATTTTTTAGTTGACATGGTTTTTACTGTTATAGAAGAAATTTAAAACTAAATGTGATTTCATAGAGAAAAAAAATCGCTTTACTTTAATAAATAATAATAGTTGATTTATAGATTATACGGTGAGAACACTCAAAGCTATTAAAGTCTAATCCCAATATAACGAATCTCCGATATAACATGAAGCATAGTTTATAACAAATATTTTATTCGTTATATAAGTTAAATAATATAATGAACATTGAGAAAATTTAAACAAAATCAAATAATTAACATCGACAAATAATACACAGCATAGACCAAAAACTTGTTCATCTCTAAAAAAAAAATTTTAGAGTGTCCCCTGATGGAAAAGGAATTTGATCAGAGTAAAATTGTAATTCGTTAGTTAGTTCATTATAAAGCGTGGATATTTTTTTTTGTTTTTAGAACTGAAATTCTCTCAATGAAGTCTTTATTAATCATTAATCAAGTCACCCTCTCTAAGAACAATTAGAAAGAACTACAAAATGAAGGCAACCAGATTTCCATATGTCACCATTTTATTCAACAATTAAATCTCGTTATAACGAATTTTAAAATTTAACAAATAGATCAGACAACATATCGTTCACTATAGTGGGATTTGCCTGTAAATTCAATTCATATCTTCTGGAAAATTCTGCATATCAAGTGATTTAAAAAACGAGCGATTAAAAAAATACTGTTAATTAAGAAACTAATGTTCTCCAAATTGAACGATTGACTACTTCTAAAAGATTTACCTAGCATGAAAATATTTGAATAACTAGACATAATTTTGCATACAATTTTTGTTAAGAAGTAATATTTCAAGTAAAATATATATATATATCAGATTTGAGAGCGAATCCATTGAAGCCCTCATGATGTTTTCACAAAGTAACGTTTATGCCCAAAAGGATTCAATAAAACTTCAGCAGAAAGGAACAATTTACAGAACACCTAAGTAGTAGAATTCATTTTAAAAATGAAAACGTTACTTGAATTCAGTAGAGTCGGGTTCGGTTTCGGATTAGGCAAAAAATCGGCCTAATACCAAAATTCGGTATTTGGCAATATTTTTACCGAATACCCAAACCGAAAATTTTATAAAGGAAAAACACACATCAGGAATTGTTAAGGTGATACAAATTTTTAATATAATTAATATTATTTTAATTAAAAAAATCGTCAGTTCAAGATGAAAAACTAGATTTATGGAGTCCGGAATTTAGTGTGGTTCAAATAAAGAATTTCTTTCTTGAAAATAAATAATAATAAAAGTTTCGTTTTAGGCCGAATATTAGTTTCGGTTCCGGTAAGACTCTAGGATTCAATTATGAAACAGTAGGAATAACACGCCAGTACAGAGTTATATGTACTAAAGGAATAATTTTGTAGAGGTTAAACAGGGTCACATGATGCTATTTCTGTTTATGTCAAAAAGAAGTTTAGAAAACCACAAAAAAGTTTTTTTTTTAAAGCCACTCATTCAACGTAATAAGAAACAACTGCGCCTGACACTAACTTCAAATCGCAATTACAAATTCCACATGAAATTTGTTCTCTTTCTTTTTTTAACATTGAATTTTAATAGGAAAAATGTGAAAAGGGAACAAATTTCATGAGGAATTTTTATTCATGATAGGGGTAATTGCGATTTGAAGTTAGTGTCAGGCGCAGTTGGGGGCAGACAACTTATAAAGTTACGATTTGATAAAAATTAAGGCAAATTTAGAAAAATCAAAAAATGTATAATGGAATTTTGAAAGAATAACATATATGAAAGTGATACGATATATAGATTAGTCCAAATGTTAGGATGAGTTGCGGCCTTTAAAATTAGGTTTCTTTAGGAAAATATAAACATTAGTGTCTACATTTCATAGACATGGAAGGTATCCTGATTGCTGTCAACATAAATGAATAGTAATCAAATTGTGAGGTTATTAAGTAAATTGGCCTTGAAATTATGTAATGTCGATAATTGTCATTTTTTGTACAAATTGTTAACCATGGAACGCTACACGAAATGTTGAATATTTTGCGTTATAATATCGAGCAACGTTTGGTCGTAATCAGGCAACTCGTCAAGACAACTCTCACATTAATTCCCTAGTTAATATAGGTTACTGAATTAACATATCAACAAATAAACTCTTTAATTAAAACATCTAAAATCGAAAACAAAATAATATACATACATATAAAATATGCTGTATTGTGCTGGTGATTTATATAAATATAAAAAGTTGTTAGGTTGAGTTGTTTTTGGTTTTTGCTTCAACCACAACTTTCAGATTAATAATAATAATAAAAAATATGTATATTAAACTTAAATAAAAAATAAAACACATTAAAATAAAACAAACACATACATACATACACATTTAAAATATAAAAATAATAATAAAAATACATAAAATAAACGTTGTTTTTCAGTTTTTCGAAAAATGCTAACAACAGGACACTTCATCTATTTGCTTTAAAAAACTGTTCCTCTTTGTGTATTATGCTGCCAATAAATTTCGTATATTTTTGGGCGTATTTTCTTCATTTAAGTGTTTGGTTGTATACCGCAGAGCATTTAGCAGGGGTTCAGCTTTTATGGCTGGCTGAGCCTGCAATAGTCGTACACAACCTTTGACATCGACATGAGCACCGCGTGCAAACGCCCCCACTGGGTGGACATGATCGTATAGAATAACTAGACCGACCATAACTCTTAAAACAAGCAGGTGGGTTTCTTCACGTTCGATTTGTTGTAGGAGTTTACTGGAAATTGCACAAAAAAATAAAAAATTAGAAATGCAAAATTGTTAAAAATATGCATAAAAAGGATGGTATGTAAATTAAAGGTTTAGCTAGTTTACTTATGTTACTTTAGCGAAAACAATGAAATAGTAGCTATGTAAAATCTAGCAAAATCTATTTCAATTTGTTTCTTAGTAAAATAACCTAATCTTTAAAGTATTTAACTACTTACGGATTTTCCAACATTCTCAGACACACTTTGGCCATTGTTCCCAGTGTTTCTGTTGTATTTTCCACATCGTCAGCATTATCGTTCACAAATTTCGAGGTAGCTTCACTTAAAACTTTTAACATTGGTGTGGCATGGGCATAAAACAATGACATACGATTCGCCAATTCGGTTGGCACCAACATATTATTTGTGGCATCAATACGTTGTCGACTGACGATACGTCTATAATAACTGAAATCATTTTGTATCGCAGGTGTTTTCATCTGAAATAAAAGAAAAAGACAAAAATTTGTTAAAATTATTCTTAGTTTTTAAATTTCAAAGCAGTCAGCAAAAAATGCTTTTAATTTACGTACGTGTGACATTTAAAATTTGCAAAAAAGAAATATTTAGATATATTTTTCGGATGTTTATTAAATAACAATCAATAAATACCTGATTTAGAGTAACTTTGATGTAAGCTCTAAAATTATTATTCTAATGGGTATTATGGATATAAAATTATCTTAATAAGACATTTTTGATTTTAAATATTTGATTATAGGTATTACCCAAAAATACATACAGTCGGAGTCAAAATTTAGTATACAGCGAACAATAATTTCTGTGAAGAATAATATCTTAAAATTTATTTATATAAAAATGTTTCGGATCGGCTAATTTTTAATAATCTGTTGTATTTTTCTCTTACTAAAAAATATGTTATAATTTAGTCAATATTTATTATAGGTATACAGGATGTTAAAATAGAATAAAATAAGTACCGTTATGAGTAGATTGTACATTAAGCACTTTTAAATAAAATTAGTAATTGTTTTGTAAGTACAGAGTTAGGAAATTATTTAAGAAAGCGCATAGCACGTGGCAAAGATTTACCAGAGGTTAAAGATTTAATAGTTCTCTATCAAAGCAATGGAAAATCTTTCACAGATATTGCTAAAATTGCGAACAAACGCCGGTCGGTCAACTGTTCAAAAAGTTATTGAAAGCAGTAAAGCTCGAGAAAACATCAAATCTGCAAAACATACCGGCAAAACATACGCTCTCTGATAATAGGGTGCGCAAAATAGTCAAAGAGAGCTCAAGAAAATTCCAAAGTCTAGCGCAGTCAAAATAGCTGAAGACATTTCTAAGACACACGGTGACCCAGTACCCAAGACCAGGTAATCTTGTATTCATTTAATGTACAATAAATAGCCGAGATTACTAACAAATTTTAAAGGATATTTTCAAAGCAAGTGCTAAAAATTTAGGTTTTAAAACGCCAGAATTGTCAAGAAGTGGCTAATGTACTACTTGCATAAATTTAATTCACCTTCGCAATCTCCAGGCCTTAACCTTTTTGAAATTTTAGACAGGAACATCAGAAAAAAAAGCATATTATCCAAAGACGAACTCCGAACAGCTTCAGCACAGAACGGGAAAAGATTACTAGAGATGTTACTGAACCTCTTGTAAATTCCATCAAGAGGTAACTGTCTAGTGGCTGTAATAAAGCTAAATGGAGGACCAACAAAATGTTAACTTTTAATTTTGAGATTTTGCTAATATAAAATATTATATTAAGTTTTGATTGTTTTTCTCAGGTACTTATTTCTTCTTCCCACAAAACTTCCATGAAATCAATTTTAATTTTATTTTTTTTTTAGTAAGAAATTAAATTAAATTTTAAATTGATTCAAACTTATATATTTCCTATTCCTATAATAAGTACACATACTTTTTCTGCCCAGGGTACAAATGAAATCTGAAGTACTAAATATGAAACAAGCGGTACAACAGAGAAATACTATTTAATAAATTTAATAAACTACAAACATTGTTTACTTATTTGTTTATTATTTTAAACTTGTTATCTAATTTTTCACGTTTCATTCATTAATTAATGTTGCATATACTGTGAACGACAATATAAAGCAATCACCTAATATTGTTTATAATAATGTTTTATTATATATACTACACGTACAAATTTGAAACAAAATTTATTGCATAATTCATAAGTAACTTAAGCAAAATATAACTCATTAACAAAATTTAGAAATAAAACGAACATAAAATAAAAATTCAATTTTAATAATTCAGTAAACAGGTATGTATGATCTGGGACTGCGGAGGATGATCTAAAGCTCATGATTGAACAACCACTCTTTCACAATTTTGGAGGTATGCTTAGGATCAGGACAATGATCCAGTTCAGCGCTAGTTCTAATTTCTTTACACTAGGGGCTACATTGTTTTTTAAAATGTCAAGATAATCTTTCTTTTTTATTGTAGATACTATAAATGTCAGATTACGTACCCCTGATGACGCCATACAACGCCAGACCATTACTGAGCCGCCGCCATGCTTTACCGTGTTGTTAACATATTTACTACTAAAAGCTTCGTTCTTAGTTCGCCATATTTTTGTTGGGTTTTTGAGTCCAAATATCTCAAACTTACTTTCATCGGTTAAAAGAATATTATTCCAAAAAGTTTGATGCTCGTTTATATTTTTTTTTTGCGGATTTCAAACGTTTGATTTGGTTACGTGCCACTCTACCACGTAGGCCATTTTGATGCAAAGATATTTTAATCTTACTTCAGTTTTCGGCACTTTACCGTTCTACTTTCTCAAACAAAGATAAATTAAAAGAATTACTTACCATTACTTTGGAATAGCATAAGTATAATGCCACTATTTACTTTACTTCGATGTATAAAAATTGGTCAATTTTAACAATAAATCAATTAAATTTGTATACGCTTTGGTTTTTGTTTGTTTTTTTTTTTTTTGTGAATTCAGTTCTACTAATATAAAAATGCAATATAAGTTTCTAATACAATATTATTTATATTATAAAAATTAAGATTTTCTTTTAATAACATGTAGTGTTGACTTTATTTTGACACTCACAGTAAATAATGTAATTTCAAAATAAGTTTGAATTTAAATTTTTAAATAAACCTCATAAAGATTTAACAACATCTTACAACGTTAATTGTAAAATAACTGAGAAAACAAAACCTAAAGAGTTTTGAGGTAAACCCAGAAGTAAAAAACCAAACATATTAGAATATGAGGATGTGAAAATTGACTTAAGCCAGCAAACTGAGACGTGTTTGAGATTATCAGAGGTGAAAATTACGTGATTTGACAAATTAAGAGTATTAAATTACATATGTACATAAACAAATAAATAATAAAACATTTTGTGCGTTAGATGTTCACTAAAATATCTGTAAGTAACTAATTTGTGTATTCATTCACTCATTCGTTCTAATGTTTAGTTAAAGATGACTTCAACAATAATAAAAAAACAACAACAAAATTAACATAAATTGTAATTATTTTTCCATATGAAATAATTCAAATAAATTTTGAGTTCAGGGAAAAACGTGAGGTTTTGTATAAACGAGAAATTTCTCAGTCATATGGAAACGTACAAACGGGCTGAGCGAGCGCAATAATAAGACGACACCTTCCATTGACGAGTTTTTTTTTTTTTTGCTGAAATTTCTTAATATAAATAGTGATGTCAATAAGTTAATTTTTGTAGTTTTCAAATAAAATTCATTAAAACAACATGTTTAAGGTAAGTTATTGTACAGATTTTGCATAATTCAAATATTAATCAAATAAATGTTTGTAATTTAAATCATTTCTCCTTTTTATTGTTAGTTAAACTGGCGTTTATGTTTGTTGTTAATAATCAACTATTGCCACTATGGTGGAACTGTAAACTATTATAAATACTCGTATACAAGTAATCAACCTCACCTGTTACATGCCACAAACACTGATAATGCTGACTATAAAAACAATGCACAACCTGCCACCGATGATTACACTGTTTATAAACAATCTCAGCAAAATCTACCAGGAAATTCTAATTATCAACAATTGTATCGTTATTATTACACGCCACCACCATACCAGCAGCAACAGTTGCAGCCACCTCAAACCACACAACTGTGGTCTGGTCCACCCATAGTGGTTGAGGATGGCACTCAGCAACAGAATTCATCATCAGCAAATATTCCAACAACAACCTTGTACCAACAACATTCTACTAGTAGCATGTTATTGCCAGCTCTGCATAGGAATTCGAAAGTACTGCCACCGCCATTTTATAACCCACAAACTACTCGCACTACCCAGTTTAATTATAACAACAACAACAATAATAATAATATTGTTTATCATAGAGATTTTGCACATCAACTTGATGCCATACCTGAAGCACAACTCACTACACAACAAGACATCGTATCTTGGAATAATCAACAGCAAGAACATCAGCTACTTGAGTCCCAGCAACAACAACAACAACAACAGCGGCAGCATCATCAACAGCAGCCACAACAATTTTATGCCACTAATACAAATTTACGTTACAATGGAATTTCAAATGATTTAACATCGTTTAAAAAAGATAATGCAGCAGATTATTATAGAGAACATTTTAAACATTATTTAGAAAATAATCCACGTAGAATTAGACCAATATATTAAATTAGAATGGAGGCAGAAGAAATTGTGAAATTAAACAAGTAAGAAAGTATAATCGATTAGGCTAAACAATGTATTGCACTACACCATTTCATAGTAGTTAATAATTTATTTAATAAAATAGTTATTTTGTATAAATTTAACTTTGTTCATTTTAGTTCTAAACTTATGTTTTTGAAAACCAATACAGGTAAGACAGGTTTCCAAGATTGTCTAAAAATCTCTCACTATGTCACAACAAATGATTCGAGATGATCTTCACAAATTTCGGCTTTTAGTAATTTTGTTCCAAACTAGCGCTTTTAAATGTCGAGTACTAATGCCCCAAAGTTTCAAAAAGGTTGCTACAATCTCTCACTCCGTCATTATTAGATTTTGTAAAGTATCAACCTTACAAAAAACCTAACTGACATTTAAGCAGTTCCAAGAAAATTTAGCTTACAAACATTAAAAAAAATGTAGAGAAGCAAAGCGAAAAAGGCAAACTAACTGAGCGGTTTTAGGCGAGGAATCAATAACAAAAATCATCATGTAATATTTCAGTATAATCGGAAGAGTTTTTAAATCTCAAAAATTGGTAAGTTGTGCCAATGTTACTGATTACATGATACTTGTTGGTAATTCCTTGTCTGTGGCTGTGCCTCAGAGCTTCCAGGAAACAGTAAGCAGTTCTTCAATTTGTAGGCTAAATATTGAGAGTTGAGTTGCATTGAAAACTATAAGAAAACAAAATTCAAAATATTCAGCCCAATCATGAATAAAAAATGGATGGTTGTTTTCGAAAAATACGAGGGCGGTTTGGAAACTTCTTAGCCTAGCACAGAAAGAGAATAATTAGTTTTTCAAAAACATTTTTATTTTTCAATATAATCTCCTGAAACTTCAATACACTTAGTCCAACGTTTATCTAGCAATTCTATCCCTTGATTAAAATAGTTTTCCTCAAGGCCTTCAAAATGGTGGTTTAAAACTGTAATTGCATCTTCATCTGAGGTAAAACGCTTGCCAGCTGGGATTTCTTTTAGATTTGGGCACAGGAGCTAAATCAGGAGAATAAGGTGGGCGGTCAAGCAACTCGTACTTTAATTAGTTGATTTTAGCCATTGTTAAAACACTCTTGTGCGTTGTCTTGATGAAAAATTATTTTTTTTTTGTGTTGTATTATTGTTCTTGAATGGCCCTCATGTTCTCCAGTTCAAAACCCCATTGAGAACATTTGGGGAATATTAACCTTATTCCCAGTTTGTCAGACAATATTCCAGAGCATAAACTACAGTTCATTAAACAATCTTAAGTAGCCCACTCCATTCCTGACTTACGCGAACTCAAACTTTTAAAAACCTTCCAAAGAGACATTTTAAAGTCGTGGGCAGAAGATTGCTACAAGAATGTGATCAACCAACTTAACTCTTATATACCTTCGAGTTGTCTAATGTTTCGCTAATTATTATGGGAATTAGACATTAGTCGCAGTCATTAAATGGAAGCATATTTAATTGCCAATGTTCTCAATTTTAATAGTAACTACCTAAAGCTGCGTGCAACTAATTAAGGACAGTAGTATTCAATATTTTAATCGTTATGTTAAAAGCAATACTTATTAAATAAAACTCTAAAATTATATGCAGAATTTAAATTAAATACGATTAAATTACAATACCTATCAGCTTTCTTTCGAAGACTTTTGAAATTCTTTTCGGAAGAATACAAAAATGATTTTGACGTGCAATCAAAACCATTATTCAATCATCAACAACATTATACTGATACCTGAATTTCCTCACAGGAAGAATTTGATGTAAAGACCATTCAAACATAAAAGTGTCGCTATGAGTTATCATAATGATGAGGCATGCTGTGGCAATCAAGCTCTCAGAATTTGACTTAAACAATTATACAAAAGTCTTGTTTGTTATTGTAAAAGTCAATCAATACAAATTCACAGTTATTATCGTTATGAAGTAAAAAGCCAAGACCATTTTGAAAAAAACAAAATGTGTTAACTCCAGTTAAAACTTTGCAACATTAAAAAAAGAATATAATAAATAAAAAAACTTATTTAAAACAAGAGGTATTATAACGATTTTAGTTTATCCTTTGAACTTTAAGCATCAGGCTGGGGCATAGGCGAGCTAAGGAGGCATTATTGGAATATTCGTAGAAACATTGGTATCTATATCGATGGTCAGGAAGTATTTCCGTCACTAAAATCGTGCACCACTTCCTCTTTCTTAGTTTTCCAGTCCAGCTTAGACAGTCTATAGGAAATAACCGGATTTCAAGATAGATAAACATTTCTAACTGTTATTGTCGTAATTTACGTGGAGAGAAGGAAACACGTAAAACGACCTAACATATTTTTTATGGAGTTACTAAAAACGCACATATGGACGCTAAAAGATCCTGTAGCATAAACTAACAAATGTAAATTTTAGAATTCATCAAACATTTTAGTAAAAAATATTTCTTTGATTTCAGATTTTGTGTTCTATTTAAATAATAAAAACATTGTACAAATAAATTAATTGGAATGGAAAGATGACAATAATAACATTCAGTTTTGCTCACGCCATTCATGTCATCATGGTGTAAATTTCAATTGATTCACACTCACTTGCTAAAATTGAAAAAATTATTCAGTCTATTTTAATTTGGTTGCGCTACAACAGGAGTTTAGGGACCAAGCTAAATATTGTGTCAATCAGGATGTATTTAATTAATTTTGCAGAGTTGAGTTTATTTTCAACAAGAATCTATACTAGTTTTCCATAGGGTTGTTTAAATTGCCATATTTTAATAACTAATTTCGATAGAAATCTTATTGGAAATAGGGTACTTTAATTGTCGCTATTTATCATAACTTTTAACAGTTTGTTTTTAGAATTTCTGTTATAATCATTTTAGTTTGTACATATGTATATAATAGGTAGCAAATCACATTCATCGCACTTGATCTCAAATATGTAGAGAACCGCATGAATTAAATTAAAATATACAACATTTATAATTATCGAATGATGTGATACACATGGTTTTAAATGAGTAAATGAATATTATTATTGTGTTTGTTGTTGTTATTTTTATTATTGTTATTATTTTTGTTGTGAAACAATGAGATAAATAATCTTTTAAATACTTTTACATTCGATGCGATTCTTTGTGTATGTAGTTTGTTGTTTTTACATGTGCTATAATAAAAAATAAAAAATGTGTCATTTTACTTTATTATTTGTTCTTTTACGTAGTATTTTTTTTTATTATTTTATTTTTTTTTTGTATGGAAAAGCACAACATAAAAGATTTCAACATATTACATACAAGTGCTCCGCGAGTACTTTAAAGTATTTGTATTTCAGAAAAAAAAGAAAAAATTAGAGAAAAGAAGTAGTTGTCTGCATTGGCTATTTACAGTGAATCGGATTTTCTCCAAGTATTGAGAGAGTAGTTCCGTACACGTAGACATTGTGTATGTATATATGTATTATACGTATTTTACATAACAGCCAGATTATTGTGTGTGCACAATGGGAAATTTAACAAAATAGTGGGTCTAAACTTAAATTATTTAAAAATACATAAATTTCACAAAGCATAAATAATACTTGTTTATATTTTTAATTCTGTTTTTATTCCAGAAGTTTGGTATATAGTACCAGCGAATATAACAAGAGGCCAAACTCTGAAAAAAACATGGCAAATGCTGAAAAAAAACTTATGACAGGGTCAACAACAAAATTTAATTAGGTTTTTTTCACTCTCAGTTGCGGGTCTAGTTATACTACATATAGTATAAATAACCTTAAATGTTTGTTTGGGAAACTTTAGGGAAATATTTTCTTATGATTAAAGATCAACTGGATTCTAATTTTCGCAATAGACAATTGATACGGTCATAACAATAACATTATTATTTTTAATAAATTATGGAAACTTTTTAGAAAAAATATTTTAAAATATGATTATTCTTCAAATACTTGTCTTGAGCGTCACAAGAACAAAACGTCGGCGGAATTATTGACACAAATGTGTTCATGTTCTTCTGTGTGGGGAAAACGTTGATATTTTTGTAATTTTTTAAAATTGTGTTTTTATTTTATTAAAAATTTTCTAATACTCGCAAGAGGAATAATTCTCATTTAATTGTGTTTTTATTTTATAAAATACTTAACTTTTATACTTATTTGTTAAGCATTAATTAAATCCCGGAAATCGCAATTTTTCATTCCTGATTCTTGAAAAAAAAATAGTCCGTGAATTCCCAAACCCTAATCATGATATTCAACGATAAAGTTTAATGACAGGTAATACACAAATTCAGTAAGATATTTATTAAATTTACTAAAGTTAAAATTACGACCTGGTTGAAAAAAAGATTAAGAGGATTGACTAAGTTAAATGTGGAAAAAATGCAGAATTTATTTTTAAAAAATACCATTTTCAATTCCGAATCTATATAATCAAATTTATTCCTGTATTTATGGCATTATTTACTGAAAATATAAATATCCTTAGAAGTTTAATATTAAGCCTTTTAATTATTCCTTTAAGAACTTAAAAATTCAATTTGTATTAAGTAGACCTAATATATGCATAGAAAATATTTTTGTTTGTTATAACTGAATTTATAGCTAATCAAAAGTTTTATTATAAAAGACCGAATTTTTCTGTTGTGGCTGAAAGTTTAGGTAGGGTGAAAAAAATTCGTTTATTTAAATCGTAACTCTTGTGTGAAAACTATATTTCTAGTGGAAATATCAAACAAATCTATTAAATCAATTCGATTGCAACAAATCTCAACGAATCTGTTTTATATAGGGTGTTTTTTTTAGATGTGTAGAACTTTAAGTTGGCAATATTTTTTTAACTGGCGGCCATTTTGTCAGCTGTCAAGTGATTTATGTTTGAAATCACTAGTCTACGCCCGAAACCGAAACGATTGACCACTTGGAGGACAACATTCACCGCGTTATTGCCGATATACGGCTACAAATGTTGGAAAAATCATCGAAAATTGGACCTCCAGATAAGACTACGTCCGAGCCAGACATATGCCAGACCTTCACAAAATGGCCACGTCTGCCTGCAGCGCAGCGAGGCTTCAGGCGTCCGGTTGTTGAAGATCGAGAATATATGGCAACGCGGGGATTCTGCCAGCTGCCTTCGATCGTTCTCCACCCATCTGACTATATTACTCCATATACGGATTTTTATAGGGTATTCAAGGTCTTAATTCCCTCCAGGAGTGAGTGGAATATGGGTAATCTCGTGCACAAATATGACACTACGATATACACGGACGGCTCTAAGATGAGCTGTGGTGTTGGTTCTGGGGTCTTTTGTGACGAACCTGGGGTAGGCATCTCGTATCGTCTTCCGAATAAGTGTAGTGTTTTCCAGGCGGAAATTTTTGCAATCATGGCAGCTTGTGATACACTACATGATCATAACATTCACGACAATATAGGTATTTTTGTCGACAGTCAGGCGGCGCTCCTCTCACTTAATGCCTACAAAATTTCATCTTCACTAGTTAGGCAATGTAGAAATTCTCTGTCAAGGCTAGGTCGTCTATCTGACATTACCTTGGTCTGGGTGCCTGCGCATAGAAACCACTACGGCAATGAACGGGCAGACGAACTAGCCAGAACGAGATCTGCCTCAGTAGCAATTCCACTTGGGACTATCAAAGGTATCATCTTCAGACATTTTCTTACAAAGACTGAGTTAACGAGAAACGTACTTTGCAACTGATAACCCGGAATAGGAAGGATATATCAAGGTTGCTGGCAGTATTAACGCGTCACTGGACGTTAGGCAAGCACACAAATCGCCTGGGACTCCCTTTTAACGACCATTGTCGTAGCTGTAAGGATAGGGAAAAAGAGGAAACGATTTTCCACCTTCTCTGCGAATGCCCAGCCCTGAGTGTCAAGAGACATAAATTCATGGGAAACTATACATTGAACAACCTTGGTGAGGTAGCCGGGTCAAAACTCAATGACCTACTGAGATATCTCACAGCTACAGGTTGGGTCTAGCAAGACATGACTTTCTTGCACTTATCTTAGCTACAGCATGTTGTATAAGACATTAAATCTGACGAGTGGTGTGGTCTTTTAAAACGGGGTCCCTTCGACTCTACTTAAGTGTTCGCACGTAGTGAACTACCACCTAAACCAACCAAAACCAACCATTTCAGAAGTTAAATTATGATAGAAGATTATCTTTCGAATAAAATAAATTTCATGTCAATTTAAAAAAAAATAATCTTTGTTTTAATTTTTGGTATTTCTTTAGTCAGGCTCAAGTTCATTAAATTTAATTTTCATTAAATTATTTTGTTTTATTTGATTTCAAAGCTTTATTCATAAAAAAAAACACATAAATCATTATTTTGCTAGCACATTAAAACTAGTTAATCACAAGTCACTATTTTAATAACTCAATCATCGTAAGAACTCACAGAAGGCGTTAACAATAAAAACAACATATTCATATATACAAAATGACTACTAAATAAGCACTTACATTTTAGATAATAAATTATCTAAATATTATATTAATATATAATATTATCTAAATATTGAAGGTTTTTGTTAATAGTTTTCCTTCAGATGCATTTTGTTGTAGTATTTACGTAAATATTGCTATTCTCTTCTTATACCATAATAATACTTTAGATATAAGGCTAAGCCAAATCTGTGCAATATTTTATACTAGTATCTAAGGGATAAATGTGTTTTCTCCTATTAAATAAATAAATAAATAAATAAATTAGACATTATTACTTCTAAGTAATGTAAACATTGGAAAGCATGTTATTCAGTAATTACAAGACATTAGCAAGTTTTTGTTTAGTTTTATTGTCAACATTTTGTAAACAAATTTCCCACTGTGTGATATGTACTCACAATGCTGTAAGTTTAATTTCATATCGGGGTATCACAATCTATAGAACTTAATTTTTTGTTAAACATGCCTTAGAATTTATTGACTTTAAGTTTAGAGCATGTGTTGTAACTTTAAGTAATGTCATGTGTAAGAACATTTAAATCTCTACAGACAGTGGCTCACAGCTTGAGAGGAGCAATTACAAATTTATTTTCATAAAGATATACTATGTTAAGTATGTATTTATAATAATCATAAATGTATTAAGTGGTTAATATTTATGAAGTGCTAATTAATATTAAATTTTAACTATCTTTACTTTAACGTTTCTTTTTTTTCTAGATACAACTTTAGATAATGCCACAAACATTATTATGTTCACATTGCTAATCACTTGTTTGTTGGAGCTATGAAGTTGGTATGTACGTACAACTTATTACGATTATAGTTCGTGTTAAGAACCTACAACCTGTTTCCTGGTTTTCTGGCGTATTTTATTTCCATATTTGTTTCTTCTTTCTTCTTTTATTTTTTAAATTGTTCTTGGTACTTAAGTTGTCATAATACTCAAAAACCATATTTTCTTTTTACTTACATACATCCATATAAGTTTTTGGTACATTCTTTTACATCAGTCTGCTTGTGGTTTATACAATTGAAATAAATCGATAACGATTATGTTCATATATGTTTTCATAAATTTTAATACTCGTATACTCTTTTATTATTCTTCATCCTTTGCATGTTACGCTGGGACACAGGTGGAAAATAAGGAAATTCTATTTCATTATGCAAAATAGCTGGTAAATTTTTTACAAGTATGATGGAGAATGAACTGAAAAAGACTTTAAAATAAAATATTTTCCAAAGTATATAAAGGAAATGTAAGGAAATTTTATTTTGTATATGTTACTGTAAAATTCAGGAACTTTTAAAGTCAAAATATTTTAAATTTTTATTATATAGAAACCAATGTGGAAATAACTCATCTGCTAATGCAGAAAACTGATCGAACGAATAAAGAATGAACCTCTTAAACAATTTTTGAATTATAGCCAATTCAGAACGAATTAAGTAATTTTGTGGTTTTAACTTGAAATGTCTCCTTCCTATACACACACTGTGCAAATTACACTTTTTGATATTTATAGTAATAGTTTTATAGAACATGTAAATTTTTTTAACAGGACACTCCATGAGAGGACACTCATTAAGAGGGAAATTGTGCATTAATATTATGTTAGTGTTTTATAACAATTAAAAATATAAACCTTTTGAGACGTAGACGCGGTCAACATTTGCATGAAATCATCTTTAAACATTGAATTATATGTATATGGATCGTTCTATCGACTCAAGTAACGATTTCATACAATTATCAAAATTTCATGTGAATTTTTAAATCAAATTCGTAAGCTCTTATAAGATCACTATTTATATGCATGGAGATCTATATCTAAAGATATACGAATTAATCTGGTGAATAGTATGCCTTATAGAATCGAATTATTAAAGTCTGAAATAGTTTAAATTTCATTGCATTTATAGTTATGAAACACTAATTAATTTCTTGATACATTTTTAAGAGATAAAATAAAAACTAATGTTTGTTTTTTGTTCGTTTCACATTCCTGAAGGTTAAACTGTTTTACTATAATTTTTAAGGAGTTTTGTTCAGGCTAATTTGGTCAAATGTTTGTTTCCAAACGTAAATAAAAAACTTGTTCGATTTTTATTTTTTATTTTATTTACCCAACGTTTCGTTAGTTTTATTCTAACTTCTTCAGGGGTCTCGTTCTAAATAATAGCTTTGATGTTTTTTATCATTGGATATTAATTTTTATTATTAATTAGTTACTAAAATACTAAAAAACGGGACATCACGAACAGAATTTTGGTATAAATAATCAAATAATTAATAAAAATATAATATAGAATAAACGACCACAAAACTTAAGTCAAGTTTAACTTAAAGCTAATATCACAGAACTGTTTTACATTTTCTTTAACTTGTACAAAATTTCTATTATTAGAATTTTAACTTTTAAATGATCAAATGATCGTTTTTTGGTATGGTAGGTATGTTTATCGACATGCGTCAATAACTTATAAATTTCAGAAAATTTATTTATAATCCTCTAATGACTCTAATAGAATTGTTTGTAATGGATTGAGCTGTGAAGATATTTTAAAAAGTATAGTTTACAACAATTGAAATTAGTTCAAATGCCACTCCTACAATTAAAAAAAACGAGCCTATATTAAAAGATTTACTATGCGTTTTTCTAATATAATAACAACAACAAAACAATTCCCAATTGCTGATGACAGATAACGATGAAATTTCAAAGTGGACAAAGAACAGCAAAAAAATAATTAGAACAAACATGTACATACATTAGGATTGCCCCTAATTGTATGCAGCAAAAATAAGGTGTCGTTTTTCTCTAGTAAAATTAAACTTAAGGAGACCATATCTGAAAAGGTTTGCCCTTGCGTCAGTATTCTGTGATTTTATTCATATTTCTCGCAAAAGAAACATATACCTGCCATAAACCTTTTAATCTAATAGATTAAAATATAACTATATTATGACTTATTTAAAAGCCTTCAGAAAAACGCCCAACCAAAATGACAGTTTAGTTGTTTTGAGAAAACATATCTTAAAATGGTTATCCTTATTAAGGGATAAAAGGTATATTAAAATGATTTAAACTTTCATTTTAGTTGAGCTATCCTTATGCACATACATATGTATGTAAGAATGTCAGTCTTAACAATAACTGCCGATAGAAGGGATTTGGTTTGAAAGTTGAAAACAAACTAATGATTAAATGTAAAACAGTAGTAAACATAAAACTACAAAAGATCCCCAACATCAATATTGAAGAAGGGGGAAGGAAACAGAGGAAATACATCAACCAACAAAACATAATAAATTAAAAAATAAAGAAGTTAGTCGTCCCTGGTGATTAAAAAATGTTTCAGTTTTGCGTGCTTGACTTATGATGGGTTTGAATAAATATAAAAATAATAAAAAGTTAAAATGCAACCACGCGATACTGCCCACCATTATTAAAACAAAAACAATAACAACAACAAATAGCTTTTAACGCTTATAAAACACGCAAGATATATCAACCAAGAATATATGAAAAACCTCAAAACCTACACAAAAATCAATGAGTTAATTTCAGTAGCTGTTCGTTTTTTCGTTCAACGACTTACGATTACAGGGTGCCCGATTAAAAGGAGTTAATTTTAGTTATAGCTCAATCTGTAGGCGTCAGATGGTATGGCCAAGCGAAGTTATAAACCAGTTTATTTTTAAAACAAAATTCATAAATTGAAAAAAAAACTTGCTATTTTTAAATGTCAGAAATTAAAAGTTCATTAGGAAACGGAAATTTTTTACAATGTCTAGTTATTTTTTACTTAAAATTATACTGACAGTTTCTATACAGGATAACTGATAGACAGTATAACTTTAGGTTAAAAATTAACTAGACATCGTGGTCTTAAAAACAATTACTGGTTTTGAATAAAGGTAGACACTGCCGTTACCGCAGTATTCCCAGAGAATGAGTAAATTGAACTGAATACAAGAACTGACTATTCGACTGTTGTTTGTAGTCGCTATCTGGTTGGATTGATTAATAAGTCCTGCCCTTTAGACTGACTATAAGAGGTCTATCGGTTAAGTGTAAAATACATACATGTTAAAATAACTAGTTACATAGTTATGTAGTTAAGTTACCAGTATGTTACGTTTTTTTTCGGCAAATATTTGCCAAGTGTTTACCGTACCTTTAGAAACTTGAACTTTAGTAGTTTCTTTATACTTTTTTTTACATAATATTTAAAAAAAAAGAAACATCCAACCTTCTACTCACCTTGTGTTCATCGAATTTTAAAACAAATTCTAAAATCTCGGCCAACTGTTTGACCAGGGCCTGTTGTGTTTCTAAGTGCTGTGTAGGATTTAATTTACCGCCCACCAACTGACCCAGCAGTTTTGGTACAATTTTCTCTAATTCCAGTGAATGTTCATAACAACGTTTTAATTTTATAACTAAAGGCAGGACGGCTGACCAGGCTTTTTCCTGCAAGGAGGGATCTGCAATTGCTTCGCGTATTTCTTTGCCGGCACCCTGCAATAAAAAAAGAAACATTTAATCAAATTTTAATTAAAATATGTATTAACACAGCAAAGCAATTTTATTTTTCTGACGGCTGAAAAGGTAACAGTTATTATTGGCCAGTTTAAAAAATTGTTCCATAAACTTATGTTAAACTTTTACAGAACAATATTTAAGGGGAGAAAAACAAAAAAAAAAACATATTTTTGAAGTCATGCAAAGAATCAAACGGTATTTAAAAAAAAAATATATGTATATATAAAATAAATAAACAATAAAGGTACGAGTACGAGGTCTGATCAAAAAATAACCGTTGCTTTAAATTTTTTCAAAAACTATTTATTTATTCATCAATAACTATCTTGTCCCCTCCAAAATAATCCCCCTCAGATATAATACACTTATGCCAATTTTTTCCAATCCTCGAAACACTCCTGAAACGCGCTTTTTGGTATCGCCTTTTTGTGGAAATCTGGATCGTCGTTGACAATGTTCAACAGCTCCTGAGCGATGTTCATGCGACGTTGTTTTTGTTCAAAATTTAGCAATATTGGAACAATCTTCGCTGCCGCACGTTTCATGCCTGAAACATCCGAAAAAATTGCTTGGCATGAGCCAAACGATATGCCAACATCATCAGCAACCTCTCTGATGGTGATTCGACGATTATCCAAAATCATTTTCTTTACTGCTTCAATGTTTTCATCGGTTGTTGACGTGCTCGGGCGACCAGGCTAAGCATCGTCATTGACATCTTCTCGGCCTTCCCTAAACCGGTTATACCACAATTGAACTTGTGTTTTGCTCGCCAAACGCCACAGTAAACATTTAAAATGTCTTTGCGCATTTAGTTTTATTTTTACACAAAACTTGATACAGTTTCTCTGATCAATTTTTTCGAATAGTAAAAAATCGAAGAGCACACCAAAACACGACTAACCTTTTTATCTGTCAAAAACAAACTGACACTCCAAAATGACTGATATTACCAACATATATAACAGACATGTGTACCAACATTATTTTTTGATCAGACCTCGTATAATAAATACCACCATCATAAATTTCATATGTATGAGCTCATATGGACTTTCAGTCAGGTTTAGGCTCTACAATTTCAATTCCATGCAACTGGTAAACAAAATTTACGTGTGCAAGTTGCATGTCCGTAAGGCTGCCTACATGCAACGACTATTAGAACAGTTGGCTAAAATTCAACTAAAATAAAATATAAAAGAAGGCAACAAAAAACTGTTAACTCCAACTAACATATTGACCAACAACATCTACACACTCTCATACTCTCACAATGCAAACTACAATGAAAGGCCATTGGCCATTAGATTGAATGAATGAATGGACAAGTGAAGTGCATGGACGTAAGTAACATTTGTTGTTGATTTGTTATGGTGATTGTGAAAATTTATAATAAACAAAGAATTAAATTAAGTATGAAGCACATAGATTTTTTTTCCATTATAAAAATTGCTGTTATTTATACTGGTAATAATAAAAACTTCTAAATTAACACTCTGATGAGTGAGAAGGTTCCTAGGGACCTTTTTGCCTTTTCCAACTGAAATTACTCCTACTTCGGCCACTACAACCCCCCCCCAAAGTTACTCTGTATTCCAAGAGTATTTTGTTGCGCATCTTTTGGAAAAAAATCAAGCCAATCGGCTTGGAGTTATTGAGGTTTTAGTGAGAATAGTACGCGGACGTGTGAATAGGTCCGTATGGACCTTGTACTGAATTTCACTAATAAATGCATGTTTTTGGGCATCATTATAATTTTTTTATTGTTTCAACACATAATTTACTTGTTCTGAACACAAAGACCTAAACTCAAAGACATTAGGGATGATTATAAAAAAAATTCTTAGAAAAATTCGTGCTTTCAAGGAAAGGCACAATATTCTAATTTTATACTACTAGCAATAAACCAGTTCTTAGAATTTATTGTTTTTATTATCATCCCTAATGTCTTTGAGTTAAAAAAATTGAAAAAATTATTTTTGTATGTAGAATTTATTTATAAACAATAAAAACAAAAAAAATCAAAAAAAAAAAATTTATATGAAAAAAAACATGATTTACAAAAAAGGTCCGTAGGGACCTTTTCACACGGCCGTGAAGTTCAGAACTGTCACTCATCGGAGGGTTAAGTTAGTCGAATCAAATGTAAAACATTTTAGTAAACAACTTTACAACGGCCACAATTAATGTTTTTTACGTCTATTCATTTATTCGTGTTTTATTTTAACAAATTGTATGATTAATATTAGGTTAGGCCACAGCAAAGGCAACTGATTTTAAGGTTTTCCTTTAAAATGATTAATTTGTATATTTAAGGCACTGCTCATATAAAATACGGCAACAGAAGAAACTCTCAGCACAACCACAAAAAAACATACCAAAATGCCAAATTCTGGGCAAAAATTTGGTACGCTACAGTCTATGCAGGTCCTATGCAGTCATTGAGGCTGCTGCTCTCTCCTGACATAATAGTGTGTCTGCTCTGTGATGTGGGCAATTTCTAAATATGATATATGTTGGGTATCATGTGAATACCATTGAAAGTTGCTGTATGCCAGTTTTGTTCCAATCAATCTTGCATTTTCCTTGAAAATGCTAAGATTTTTCCATGCCTCGGGGGAGACTTCAACTGAAGTTATGTTGACGCTCGGATGACTCATCCCACGGAAAATTGTTTCGTTAACATAATGTTGTGTTTCATTACTGGGAGAACCTTCGTCTTCTCGTATAAATTGTGTTCCTACATTCTGCAGCATGTTAAAGTTCATAAGGCAAAATTCTGGAAGCTTTAAAAGTTTCAATACTGGGTATCACTCAACAAAGGTGATCACACAAGAGCAGGACAATTTACAACTGACAAAATTGTCTTATCCATGCCCAAAGTGCTAATGGCTAGCGCTTTGAGGATCTTGTTTCTAATTCGCGATTGCAGTACCATAAGCTAAAGCTGAAAAAGATGACCCCCTCAAAATGTTTTGGTGATTCACAGTCGGAATTAATATTCCATCGATTAAGCACCTTAAGGTTGACACCAGTCGTCCCAGTGGAAACACGGGGAGTATAGAGATATTTTATTTAAACGATTGTAGTGACAGGACTCCAGTCTTAGAAACGTTTTAACGAGGTTGTGAGGACGAGGGTAGCATAACGCATCACGAAAATCGTGAACAAGGCCTCAGCCGGTTTAAGCCCAGAGAGATCTGAGTGGTATTGACGGTTAATGTTGCTCATGTTTAGGAAACCATACTGGCTGAGGGGTCAGCTAAGGTTTTAGAAGAGCTTCAAAAGTCTTTACGATAGGTGAGAATAGGAATATTGGCGTGTACGACTGTCCTTCAGTCACATCATTCTGTGATTGACATAAATCGTTGTGGTGTTTTACAGGCTGGAAGGTTGTGTAGTTTACGAACAACACTTCGTTTCGCATTGTCTCTCTAAGCGTGCAATAGTTGAAATCTCTGAAGCCGTGCCAGTCTTATTTCTTCTGGTTTATGTAAATACGGCGTTCAGAAACGATGAAAACGTTGGATCGATCCAGACAAACGATTCTTTGTAATTGATCAGATACGAAGAAATCAGAATAGAATAATATATGAACCTCCTCGTTTTGCTTAGCGTCGGGCAGTTAAATATTGTGTTATTGTAAAAGGAAAGTTAAAGAGCAATGCTACTGTAGTTCTTTAGGATAAAATTTTTATCGATTTGCAACAAAAGTATTTAATCGTTTTTTGTTTCATAAATACTAAAATATTAAAAAGCTGAGTTATTAATAAAATTATAAAAATCACTTTTGGAGTAGTGTGTTAATTAGGTGTAGTTCCCATAAACATATTCAAATTATTCCAATTACTTTATACTACATATTGCAATGTATTTGTAGCGTATGTGGTATTTTGCATTTTAAATTCACATTTTAATTAAATTCTCCGATTTTTTGCAAAGTTGGGTAACAACAATTACATATTACCCAACTTTGTCAATCATTTACAGTTATATAAATACTCGTACTTGTATTTGTAACTATGTTTGTAAAATTTATCAAGAAGTTTTTTTTGCATTTTCAAGCCTTTTAGCAATTACAGCCAAGAATTTAAAAACTTTTCAAAAAGTATGACCTTGTTCTAAAACATGTATGAATGTTTGTATGTATATATGTAGTTATATGTAGTTACCCTAAAGTTCAAAGATATTTACTTTGATGGAATGTTAAGGAGAATGAATCCTTGAGACAGGTTATAAACCCCTCAGACTGGCAAGTAACAATACTCTAGTTTACATATATAGAGAAAGAAGGATATAAAAAAGGAGTATATAGACAAACATATGGACGTATAAATTATTCAAAAACAAAATCACCTGTCTGAAGGGAAAAACTTTGTAAATAATGTTGAAAAAAAAACACAAACATCTTGGAAAGAAAAACATTGTACATAGTACCTAGAGTAGAAGAGAAATTTAAAACAAAAAAAAAACTCTACCACTTGTTTATGCTGGTATTGTTTGCTGTTTTGTGTTGGTGACATTATCAGGATACTTGTTCTGAAGCAGTGGCTGGAGCCGCATCCGTTAGGACAGAAACAAAAAACTGTAAGACCACACATGTACGTGTACTGTTGTTTTATTTTATTATATTCTCTCTATTCAATTCACTTGCTACTGAAGGGAGTATAATGGTGTACTACGAGGCTTCCATGGTGGCTGGCTGGGTGTCATTGTGTTTATTATAACGTTTTGTGTTTATTATAACGTGTTGTTGTATTTAACAGGCGCTCACAAACACCATAAAATTGTTTAATTTACAACAAATATTATGCCTCATTGCCGCGGCTACATACATGCTGATGCACACACATTTGTGGATGCAGAGTTGTAAAATATTTACACAATTTTTCATGCAACATATGTTGCAAATTTCTCAAATCAAATATGTATGCCAAACAAATCATTAACGAATGATTAATTGAAAATCAAATGAAACGTTTAATTGGTAAAATAATGACAGACATTATTTTTAATTTATGTTTCCATTAGATATATAAATGTTATTATTTAGAGGAGCGAAACAAAAAGTGTATAAACAAAATTGTATGCAGTCTGAAGCATTTGGAGAAGTAGTCGAGATGTACTGTAAGCGTTAAAATAAAGTCAACACCACATATTATTAAAGTGACATCAAAGAAGACTATCTTGACATTAAATAAAAAATAAAAACAATGTACACAGCTCCCAGCTTTCCAACAGAACAATGATCCTAGCATACCTCCAAAATTGTGAAATTGTGGGAACAAAAAAGTTAGGCAAAGAAATATTCTTGCAAGGATAACCTAAAGGCAGTAATACAGGATAAAAATTAAATTTGTAGTTGTAGTATATATACATACATAATAAAACATTTTTTTTTAACAATATTGCATGTTTACTTTATATTGACGCTCACGGTATAATGACTTATTATTAAATATTGCTTTGCATTATTATTTTAGATAAACTTTTATCTGATAAGGGAATCTGTGACTTCATACATTTAATGAGTTAATTAAGTCATTACTTGTAACTAGTTTTAGTGCTATCAAAGTAACTAGTTAATAAATAGAGCATGTGGTTTCTAAATACTTGTCATGATGTTAAAACAATAAGTTAAATTTCATTGTGTAATTAGTGAAGTATCAGTATATTTGAACTCATTGCACGTCAATGAATTTTTTTTTTGCTGGGTAATTGTGTGCCAAAGGTAGTTTCTAACTGCATTTATAGGATATGCTTTGAATCACTTACAATGTGTTTATTAGTTTTAAAATACATACTTCTATGTAACTAACACTAGGACGCAGAAGATAGGTGGAGAGTTTGAAACCACAACTGAATACATATGATTCAATGCAACTTTTTCTAAGTTGTTACTTTATGTTTAGTTCTTTCTCTGTTTTATATTCTGCCTTGCCTTATGATGTGGCATTTAAAAAGGTGTTAATTATTTTAGTTTTCTTAAAGTTGTGGTAAATGATGCCACTAATGGAGTGATTTATCTTATTTGTTTTGGTTTGTTGTCACAGTTTATTGAACTTTTAACTAGACTTCAAAAAAAATGTTTACATGTTTACAAAAAAAGGGAATGCATGAATTAAACAAAAATGAGTACTTAGGCATGATTTGATATCAATAAAAATAAAATGAAATAAGTTTAAGTTTAACAAACGTATTGAAGTTGGGAATTATTAAGCCTAACTATAAAAGTCGATTTAATTTAAAACAGGAACAAGAATAATAATACAAATTTTTCAAGTTGTAAAAAATTCCTACCTTCTTAAAAACAGCTATGGCACAAGCTTTAATGTTTGAAGTTGTACTTTAAGAGGTACACATAAAAAATGTCGACGAAAGTGGACAACAAACATAATAAACAAATGTATTCAGCTTTTCGAGACGAAGTCTTGACATGAATACGAAAAAACTGAAAAAAGGAGGCAACATGTAATAAATAAAAATGATAATTACAGCAAATTTCGAACCACCAGGTAACACTGGTTAAAAGATTTACGTTTGTCTGTTGGCTAGCAGGCACCGCAAGTGGTGCAGAGGGTTAGAACGCAAAGAATTCTGATGAGAGAAAGTGATGTTTCTCGGAACATATGTAAATTCAACAACCCAGGTAATTATCAATAAAAATTTTAATAATACAAATTTTTCAAGTTGTTGAACAATTCCCACCTTCAGTAAAAATAATTTAATGAAATTAAATTTAATGAACTCGAGCCTAACTAAATAAATATCAAAAATTAAACAGGAACAGGAATTCTTTTATATCATAGGAAATGTTTCAAACAATCTCTGAGCTATGTTTCATGTTACAAAATTTAAAATAATATCTAGTTTCTTAAAAACTCTTTAGAAATACTGTTGAAGTAGCATTTTACAGAAGTAAGAACATGAAAGAATCTGAAGTAGTACTGATTAAACTTGTTCTAGAACTAGTTATTTTAGAATAAGTTCTGCTTTTTCTTAGAACTTATGAAGTTATATTTTTTAATTTCTTCTGTATTGTTTTAAAGACACTTATGTATTTTACATTTATAATGCCCTCATTAACAAGTTATTTTTATTATCTTTTTCGTTTAATAACCACATAAAGTTCTAATGTTCTTTAAATATGACTTAATCACTTTTGCTAAAGAAAACTGAAATAATAATTTAATATGACCTTCATAAGTTTTATTTAATAATAAGATGGATTACAGTGACATGCAAGATATTATAATAAAGTGACAAAAACACCCAGTTAGTAAAATTGTCCATCCTTATTTAAACAATAAACAAAAATTAAAAAATTACTCACAGCTAACAAAAACACGCAAATAAAACATGTCCAAATGTCTAAATAAAAAAATGTATAATTTATTTACACCATAATAAGCTAAGAAGAACAGAGATGATAAACATGTTAAGAAAAATATTCTAAGTGCAGTGCCATATAGGCTCATACTCTCCACTTTATTAATGACAATTCAACAACGTAATGGCTAGTTACCGTTAGCAATAATAATACAACTGAATATGTAAATCTAAAAAAGGTGTATATATATGAAAACATGATACCAACCAGAAAAATAAACATACTTTATTATCAATTACCAATTCTACTACTGACCTGGTTTGCTACAAAACTTAAAAACAACCACAATAAAAAAAATTGTTGTAACTAGACAATTTATTGCATTTCCGCTAAGAAAATAAATTACGACATTAAGAAATGAAAGGGGGGAAAACATTGAGGGAGAGAAATAAAAAGTTATTTGCATAAATACACTGACAAAGAGATTAAAAACTAAGTGTAAACAAATATTTGCCTGTGTTTGGCTTTGTAATGTGTTCATATATACTGTGAGCGTCAATAAAAAGTAAACACCTAATATTATTTAAAATGATGTTTTATTATATATACTACAACAAATTCAAAACAAAATGTATTGCATAATTCATAAGTAATTAAGCAAAAAATGAATCATTAACAAAAACTAGAAAAATAAGAAGCATAAAAAACATAATTTAATTTTAACGGAAAAGTAACACATTTTTAGCGTTAAAATAAAATAAACAAAAATATAGTAAACAAAATATTTTTTGTAGTTATTTTGTCTTTATCACAGCTGACAATCTGCTAGACATAGAATCAAAAAGTTTTTGATGAAATCAGGCGAAATTGTGTTCCATTCAACATGTACTCGTATTACTGCTTTTAGGTTATCTTTGCAAGAAATATTCATTTGCTTATTTTTTTTTTGTCCAGATATTCAAACAGGCGCTCAATTAGATTGAGGTCTGGGGTCTGCGAAGGATGATCTAAAGTTTTTGGACTATAATTGAGCAACCACACTTTCACAATTTTGGAAGTATGCTTAAAACCATTGTCCTATTCTGCGTTAGTTTTAATTTCTCTACACTCATCATATATTGGCTTCGTTCTTGGATCGCAATATTTAGGGGGGATTTTTGAGGCCAAAAAAAAAAAAGGCTCTTTTATATATTTTGTTTGCGAAATTTGTAACGTTACGTGGCATTTTACCATGTAGGCCATTTTGATGCAAAGATCTTTAAATTATACTGTTTGCTATTTTTACAGCACCCAACATCAAGGGTTTGTTCTTTTTGTAAGACGTTTTAGTCGTTTTGCATCAGGCAAATTTTCTATGGTATTGTCAGTCTATTACCGAGTAATCCATTGATGTTCCCTTTGTATATTTTTCACTACTTAACGTCACAACTTAATCTCTTGATAAATTATGAAACTTGTAATTATTTTGAGTGGCACTTTACCGTTCTACTTTTAAACAAAGAAAAATTAAAAGAATTGTCACTATTTTTGGAATGGCATAAGGTCACTATTTATTTTATTTTGACGCATAAAACTCTATTTTAACAATAAGTCAATTAAATTTGTATACACATTTTTTTTGTAAGTTCATTCTATTGAAATAACTATATAAAAATGAAATATAATTTTCTAATATAATATTATTTATATTAATATAATTAAGCTTTTCTTTTTTTGACCTTATTTTGACGCTCACTGTTTATAAATACAATCCTTAACTATTACAAGTCACGTTTTTGTTTTAATCAGTTTTCCCCGCACTCTCCTACACTAATTCAACATCTATGAAAGATGAATAAACTTTAGTAACTGTCTGTACAAACTCAAGTTAAGAAATGAACAAAATTATTGGTTGAATGAATGCATAATAATATCATCATACATAGTGCTTATATAGTATGGAGTGTTCTTTTGCCACCAAAACGTCATAACTCAAAATAAATATGTTTTTGAGCTTTCTTTATTATTTGCCAAATAAAACCTATAAATACTAAGCATTCTGTCATTTCCGGATTTAAGAAATTTAATGGAATCTTAAGCAGCTAAAACAGAACAAAATCGAAACAATTCCGAA
Organism: Bellardia bayeri; assembly: GCA_950370525.1. Lineage (NCBI taxonomy): Eukaryota > Metazoa > Arthropoda > Insecta > Diptera > Calliphoridae > Bellardia > Bellardia bayeri. The sequence continues at coordinate 72,108,866 of OX493267.1, read as the reverse complement.
AGAATATGTATGTGACTGTATATAAGTGAAATTAATAACAATATATTAAATTGGAAACTAAATTGTTTATTCTCAATCCGAAAAGAGCAGAAATTCTGTTAAATATATCCGAAAGATCTTAGTCAAGATAATGGTTTGTAGTCTCTGGAATTATTATTACTATCTTGCCGCAAATGAGATGGTCTTGCAATGCATTTTATTTTGAGTCTATGATGACGTTCCCTTTTCCAAAATAAACATTTAACAAAAACAAAAAAAGACAGGAAAACAAAAAACTTAATGAAATGTCAAGTCAACAAATTATAATAACAAATTATTGAGAAAAATTCACACTGAATGTATAGAGCACAGTCGTGGATACAAATTTAGCATAATGATTTATTTGATTAGAGAAGTTTCCTTCTTTGTCACTCATCTGAACTATAGGGTAAGTTAAGGCAAAGAATGTGTAGCCAGGTATTGTGAAATAATTTTTGTTTAAGTCAAGAGTGTTAGTGTTAGGTTGGAGATAATATAAGAAGTTAAGACTTCACTCCCATAATATGTAACGGATATTTCATAACATTCTTCTTTGTCATTCATAAGGAACATATACAAAAAGAAGACTGGTATCGCTTGTCACAAAATAAAACCTCTAAATATAGCATTTGTGAATTCTTCGATATTCTCAACAATTGAGGCTATCACAACGACCATATGCCGAATTTTGCTTCGAAAATTTACAAGGTGCTACTGGTGCATGAATCTTCGCCGTAGATTCGCTAAAAAACAACCTGGTTTTTCTGGAAAAATATTTTTTCCATTTTTCCCTTGGTCTAGCTAAACTAGCTAAATTATGCTAAATTTGGTCTTCTGAAAATGAAACAGCAATTCTTGAGAAGCCTTTGCAAGTCTATTCACGCATCTCGAAACTCAGCTGTTAATTGGCAGCCCCTACATTACATTACTGGATTATTTATTATTATGTTAAAGATAGATGCCCTTATTCATAAAAATTAAAGTAGACTTCAAATGTACTTTTAAGAAAATTTTGTATGAAAATTTTGTCTAAAAGCACACTTCAAACCTACTTTATTTTTTATGAATAAGGCAGAGTCTATACAGAGCCCTTCGAATCGATTACAGCCGTAACATGTTTAATCAAATATACCAGCTGACAAAATATAATTGAGCAATTTAATTAAAGAATCGACATCTGTATACAACCGCGCATGTGGTGGTAAACTGTCCTATATCATTTCTCATTATAGTTGTAAAACCTTACTCTTTCCAATACAAACAATTATTTATATTTATATGTATATATGTATATAAATTGCTTTGTATTATTTTAAAAACAAATTTCTCTTTGAAAACCCCTTTTATGCTATATTTCTAAACATTTCTATATGTGAGCAGAACAATAAACTATCTAGATTTGCATGTGATCGGTTTCGCATATAAAAAAAACAGGAAGGTTGTTAAAATCAAAACAATAAAAATTATTGTATGCAGTTGGTACGAGGAGTATTTAAAAAAAAACTCTTTTTTTGGTGGCAATTTGCTGTGTAAATTCCAATTTATTCTTAACGGATAAATTTAACATCCCACCAATTGTATCCCAAATACATAATTATATAAGCATTCATTTTGTTTAACCATTTCAATTATAATTTCTTATATGGATCGCAGCGCTCAAATAATTTTTTAATAATTTAATGTTTTTGTTTCCTTATAACAGCTGATAGATAGTGTGACCATATTCAAAAAAAATATATATTAAAAATAAATATTAACAAAAACACAGTTAAAAACTATTTTTATAGTTAACCGTTGGTATATTTATTTTCAATTAAATAAAGTAAAAAATAAAACAATAATCAAAGTAAAAATTAAGATTATTTACTAAAACATTAAAAACTAAAACGAAACATGGTTACCCAGTATTGTTTGTTCATTGTTCGCCGGCGTAACAAATAGAAATAGACTCTATTTCAGAGTTCGCCGCATATAACGAATTCAGCCGACACCGTTATTGTGTGTATTTTCATATACACAAATGTGTTGGATTTTTAGAGACCAAAAATTCGTCGTTCGTCCCAATTGTGTTCCTAGCATAACATGTGCTTGCATAATATAAAAATGCATTATTTATAGTGTTTATATAGACATTTTGACGCCGCCTATAATTCATAGAAATGATTTTCAAAGATACGGAAGAAACCTTCAACTTAAACAGGCTTAAAACAAAGGGCAGACTTAAGTCTTCTGGAATTTGTATAAAAAGTTGTTAGTCTTCAATATATGCTCATAGATATAATTTCTCTGGGCTTTGTCTAAAGGAATTGAGTGATTATTTTTCAAAATAGAGCCATTTTAAATAATATTTTTTCTCGATGTAGGCGTTGTGAATAGTATAAGTATGACAAATAAATACTTTTAAATTATCTGGACACAAATTCAGACAATTCAAACTATTTTTTATTTGTTAAACAATAGTTAGTATTTTAGTTTACCAATGGTTAACTAATGACTGAGAATTCCGCCATTAATGACTATGACATGACAAATTTTAACAGGAGACAGTAATCCCTAACATAACAGAATTAATTGGTTTAATATAGATTACTGAAGTGGGTCTTAATACAAATAGTATACAGTACAAAAAAAGTTTAATGATGATATGACTTTATCATAGATTACACGAAATGTATAAAGTAACCAATTGGCTTATTTTTCCATTAAAAATTGCACACACGCAAATGACCGACAAATTCATAAATTGGAGTCAGCCAAGTAACTTTTTAACTATTTTTAAAACTCTTCGATAAATGATTATCTGAACTCTAATATACATATAAAATTATTAAAATAACTAATATTTAAGTCAGCTGCTGTCTGCTTAACACTATGTGTGGCTTAGCACTTTATACTATAACTACAAATTCTCAATGAACATAAATCGGAGCTGGATACCAGTTTACAATAATGGTCAAGAGAATGAAATTATGTATGGTCCTCATTAAGTGTACAGTGTGTTAAAACACAAATGTTTGTCATGAGACAATCACCTAAGAGCTGAAAACAATAATCACAGCACATAGTATACATATACATATTTTCTAAAGAAGTTACGACTTTGTACAGATGATATATTGTAGATGAAACTAACAAATGATGACTAATGAAGGATTCTGGCACTGTAGAATATGTCAACTATCTGAGGAATTATCAATATTTTCCATAGATATAATCTATAAACGGCCATGAAATGACGAAGGCGATATTTTGGGGCCTTAGCTTACATAATTGATATTTAATATAATATTTTACGCAATCTTGAGTTGTATATTGTTAAATTTTTGTTAAAACGATCCAATTCATTATAGAATTCTCGTTTTTTATTCTCCATTTTCTTTATAAATACATATGTACATATATAATTACATAACAACATAAAGTGAGAAATGTGCTTATAGAAAAATGTCAAAAATTTACACTTGCAATCAGCGTTAAGTCAAGTCAAGTTTTTTGAGATGCAAAAAAGTTTTAAAGTTTTATTCTAAAAAAAAATTTTTTTTTGGAAATTTATAATTTATTTATAAGTTTAATTTAGTTTATAAAACAAATTATTTTCACCATTAACAAAACAATGTTTTTCTACTATGCTGCACTGCGTTAGTAATTTAACGATATTATATTTTTTAATCCATTTTTACTGCAACAATGTTTAATTTAGTATTACTCAACAATTCCTTTGGGTGAAAGTTTAGGCGCAAATTCTATGGCAAATTATAAAATTTTTCTTGTGAAATTAAGCAAAAAAGATTGAAATAATTAAATCATTTGCAATTTAATAGATTCTTTTTATAAAAATTTACATTAGCACAATTCACAATCTTGTGCAAATGGTATTGCATCATTGCATTTGCAAAAAGGTTTGTCATATTTTTGCTCTACACTGCCAAAAGACATTGCAAGAGCAAAAATATGCTAAACTATTTTGCAAATGTAATGATGCAATACTATTTGCACAATATTATAAATTGCGCTTTTATATAAATTCTGCTGAAATATTTACAGGCATGTGATGGAAATCGAAAACGAATCAGTTTTGGAAATACATTTTAATGCATTTATAATCTTATTTTTAAAATTTTTGTTTTAAGATTCTCTTTAGTAGCCCAATATCTTTATATTTTATGTGATAAAATATTTTCAATACAGAAATATTACGAAAAAATTGACTTCTAAAACTCATTCGTTTTCGATTTCCATCACATGCCTGTTAGTATTATAGAATTTTAAGTAAAGGTTAAAGTATGAAAGGATACAAGAAAATTTCAAAATTGTTTAGTAAATTGAAATAGCAGCTGCATTAATAACAAAATTTAGAGTCTAAATTAAGCTAAAAATCAGCCTAGTACCAACAGTTTGCCTGAATGGCGAAACGAAAACCATTATAGCTATAAAACATATATTCTGGGACTCAATTCTAAAACTTTTATTTTATTATAAAATGCCTAACCCAACTAAAATATATTTAAAAAAGCAATCAGAAAACTGTTCCTGCTCAAAACACTGAAGAGAAAGAAAGGTTAAATTATGTTATTTTTTTTTTTTTTGAATAATAAAAATTTAGGGGATATTTTCCATTTCCATTCCATCCATTAAAATTTTGGCAACAGTGGAAAAATGTATGTCAGCACATTTTTGGCCAGCTTTTAGAAATAAAATCCAACATTTGTAATTTATTTATGTTTTCAACTGTTTAATAACAATTAAAGCTTGAAGGTATATATGTTGCTTGTTTGTTTAATATTCTACAATGGCAATGAAAAGCTTTTACTAAATACCGTTTAGATACATTTAGCTTTTTTTTGCAAATAAAAAGAAAAATTATGTTTATATCAGATTAATTTTTTATTGATGATAAGATTTCATTTTAAATGTATGTAGTATAAATGTGAGTTAAGAAATCCGGCAGTTCTGACTCATTGCTGAGGTCAACACATATTATAGACTTTGGTATTTGACTAGATATTTTAACATGTTCGTGATTAAGACGGAAGTCATTAAACCATCTATTAGTTATAAAGACGGAATTGAGATTAGCTTGAGGTGAAATAAGGTAACCAATAGCTGCATGGCATTGAACATATATGCGACAAATGCATCAAAAATATATAAATTAGAGGCAGCCTAGTAATTAGACATTAATGAAAATTACTGTCTAAAAGTGATACGTTTAGTAGTCAATACAGAACTGCTGGGAATGTTCTATGTATTTGGAGTGTGAATGTAAGTGATAAAGTCTATAATATGTGTTTAAATACACACAAAATAAAAATCGATTATAAACTCTAGTGGATACAATTCATTTTGTTTTTTTGTTTTTTTTTTCATATTTGATTAAATTACCCAGAAAATGGGGGGGGGGGGGGGGGTAAATATAAATTGCTGTCATATGCAGTGGAAAATCGTCACCTTTGTTAACACCTCGTAATAAATTTTGGCATAACACTGTTGAAAATGTCTACAATTAGTGACAAATCATGCATGACCCTTACAGAGTTTATATTAAGAGCTGTGAAATATTGTTTAAATGAGTAATATTTTATAGATTTGAAATTATTTAGTTTTATTTAATAAATCATTAACAATTTATTGCAATATGCTTAACATGTTGGTTTACGTGGTTGGCTGCTGCCTGCAATCATTCACGTGAAATCTTTTGATTTTGTTTTGAAAATGCTTAACATGTACTTTGAATTTAAATATCATTTTCGAAAAACGTAATAATTTAAGGTTATAGTAGATAAATTATTGTAAAACAAATATTGTGGTAAATATTTATTATGTTTATATTTATAAAAAATGTTCTTTAATTTCAAAGCAACCACAGGTAAGACAAAATGATTATCGAGTTACTTGTGAAAAACAAATCTATTGTTATATATAAATATAAATTTGTATAAATTTGCTTTATCTACGCGTTGCATTATTAACATACAAACCAATGTACAACTAATGTATGTATTTGACATCAACGATTATACAAATATTTGACGTAACCATTAAATAAAATATATTTTAATTCATTTATTTGTTAAAAAACTTCGTTTATTGAGAACAAGACACAACAAATATTAGTTCTATTTTATTTGATGATGTTTGATCTTGCAAAACTCTTGTAAGGTTAAACAACGTCAAACACATTTGTGCTAAAATAATTATATACGCTTTTTTGAGTAAATATTTGCCAAGTGTGACCGTACCTTTATAAAACACTAATATATTTCTGAGACCTCATGAAATTCTAATACACGCATAAATATCTGTCGGGATTGTCTTGTTTAAGAAGCAATGCTAAATGCAGAAATAGCTGGACAAAACAAACTGAAATGATAGATTCGGTTGTGCCCAAAAGAAGCATTGAAAAAAGAAGCATATTAGACTCGAGTATATTGCGAACTAATTTTAAAATAAGTTGTTCTCAATCCCAAACCCAAGACAAACAATTTTAATATTACTCGTATGTATAAATTATTGATGATCGAACTTCCAACATTTGTAAGCGTTATTCATGCGCGAACTAGTTTTTAAATATAAACGAAGAGTGCTACAAAAATTACAACAGCTGCAAGAGTAAAAAGGCAAACAAGATTGTAAGAACAACTGAGCTGGTAGTTTCTACTATCAAAGCGAGCTCCCACATTGAAATAATGGGTCATCCATTATACATACCTGGAATTGCAGTCAATGACGCTTTTGAAAATGCATTACAAGATCAAGGTATTTCGATATAAGAAGAATAGGTTGAAGAATTTCATTCATTTACTTCGATAATTATAAGAAATTTGTCAAAGTTCTTAAGTCTACGTTGATTAAAACAGCAATGAAATTAATATACATAACAATTTTGTTTATTCCAAATTTCCAATAATTAATTTAATTAAATATTTTGAGTCCACTCTCCCATATGAAGTATTTTAATTTTCATTTACTTTGTTTCTATAATGTTGCAAGAACACTACCAATTTTATTTTATACCCCACACATGGTTTTACATTACGAATACATATTTTAAATCTAAAACTTTTGTATTAATATTCATTATTTCTAATAAAATCATATTCTTGTAAAACTTTTTAAGAAAGAAAAACTTCTTTTATTTCAAAATATTAAAGTTTTTCAAGAGGAAAAAAAGACACACAAAAAAGTCTAAAAGAAGAATCTTGAGATTGAGAACACTTAAAGTTTTTATATTTTTTCAAATGTTAAAATAAATATTCAAATGTGCAGTGAATAAGTAACCCAACTAACATTTACATTTATTAACAAATTGAGAATGATTAAAAAACAGTGGTGGCGCGCTTTAGTAACAGTAGGTGAGATTATAACAGAGAAGAAATAATGTTAATATAATCCAAGATTTCTATAAAAAAAAACTGTTATACAGAAAGTTTTCTGTAAAAAAAGTTTTCTATATAAAAATTTGTTATACACAAGATTTTCTATAGAAAAAACTGTTAGCCAGAATGTTTTGTATAGAAAAAACTGTTAGACAGAAAGTCTTCTAATAAAAAACTGTTATACAAAAAAGTTTTCTATAGAAAAAACTGTTATACAGAAAGTTTTCTATAAAAAATGTTATACAGAAAGTTTTCTATATAAAACAATGTTATACTAAAAAGTGTTATATAAAAAACTGTTATACACAAGATTTTCTATAGAAAAAAACTGTTATACACAATATTTTCTATAGCAAAAAAACTATTAAAGCTTATACAAAGTGTTTTAAAGAAAAAAAACGCAATATTTTCTGTAGAAAAACTGTTATACGCAAGATTTTGCGGTATTTACGACCGTATCAACTTTTACTTAATTTAAACCTTTGCTTAGATTTGAGAAAAAATTTCTAAATTATTTAATTTACAATTTGACTCATGCGTTTGACAAACAAGTTTTAATGTTAAATTAAATATGTCAAGTCTTACAGAACTGTGTGAAAATAACTCTTAAAAAGTGTAAAAACTTCTCAACGAAATACATTTTATTAACTTCAATAGCCACAGCTATATATTTAATTGTTCTTTTAACACAAATTCTAGAAAATACGCTCTAAAGTGAAAAGTAACTGAAGGAGTCTTATGACGTTTTCTTTTCTGAAAAAAAATGTTACATATATGTTACACTTTTACCCATTTCCCATATAAAAAAGGAAAAAAGTGTAACATTTTTGCCAGAAAAGAAAATGCCATAAAATATCTTATACAAATAGCTTATACAAATAAATACAGAAGTATATATGTAGAACATACTACACTATATAAATGAAATACATATATAATCTTTAAGACGCACAGTGGGATCGTAAAGAAAATAAATTGTAATAAATGTATAAATTCTTAATTACTGAATCAAACTTAAAATTTGGGAAATCAATATAAAAGAATTTTAAACTCAAAATAATGGAGAAATATTGAATCGTTGTTCTTACTTGGTCAACTTTGAAATATTAAAATTTATTCTGTTTATAAAACTTCGAAACTTCTTCTAATAATAAAGATAGTTTTTTTAATTTTTCTTCTATATACATTCAAAATTCTGAACGGAAGAAGTTACGACGTTTATCACTTATATTTCAATCAAATCCACTGTATATTGTTTACAAGCTAAAAAAAATAAAAAAAAATAAAAAAAAATAAATAAAAAGGAATGTAAACAAATATAATCAGTTTTTGTTATTGTTATTGCTGTTTATGTTTCTGTGTTAATGTTTGTATTATTTGTTGTATTCAGTGTCATATTAATTGTGATAAAAAAAAACAATAATAGCAACAGCTCACAGATACTTGCACAAAAAAAAAAAAAACAAAAAATGCCCCTAGTCGGTCGGTAAATTGTTGATTTATTTTGATTTGCTGTTTTTCGGGGGAATGCACACAATTCATTTGTTGATCTTTCTTTGTGCGATAAAAATACAAGGTGAAATTAATCTAAATACGAGTATATACTAGTGCATTACAGTATTTTCTTTTTGTTAAGTTCAAAAAAAATTTGAAGCTGAAAAAAACCACACGCAATAGGCTGTGGCTTTTTTTTCAACAAAAAAAAAACACCGATTTTTTTCCTTGTTTTCATATTTTAGGTTCATGAACGTTTTAATTAAGAAAAGCTTACAACACTTTTTATTTTATTCTTTGTCCTTTCTAGATTTTGTTGGGGGTGATTGCAATAGTAAAAACAAGTAGGCTGAGTCGCAATAACTAGAGTCAGACGAAACAGTTTTATTTATGCCGAAACCGAACAGAACATGTGTAGTAAAAACACGTGAGAGTTTTTGTACTTCAATAGTTAATTTATTTGCAAAAGGCAAAAATGAAGTGATATGATATGATATGATATGATATGATATGATATGAATAAAGCAACCAATCTGCATATGACACGTATGCAATATTTAACGAAGAATATAAGGAGATAAGTAATGTAATATTACAGTATTGTAATTAAACAATGTTTTTGCTCAACAACATGATATTCTAATCCTTGGCTTTATCCGAAAAAACTGAAACTTGTTTCAGAATCTACTAATAATTTAAATATAACTTAATTAAAGGGTATGTTTAAACTCATTTTCTAGCAACTCCTGTATATTGTGGACATTTTTTAATTCCATCTTGTATGCTAATCTTGAGCTATTTATCAAACTGAAAACCATGTTCTTCTGGCAGTCATATTAAAGATTTCAATATTTTTCTTAAATGAAAGAGCCATTAAATCGACATTATGAAAATTGCATAATCACAAGATTGATATGTAGGATAAATCAGGAGCTGACATTTTATTTCATCAGATTACATCGCTTTCATCTATGAAACTTGGTGTCGGTAATTACTTTAAATTTGTCAATCATACAAGAAGACTAGGATGACAATGACTTCTAAAAAAGTTGTCACAATGAAGATGAGCAAGAAACTAATTCTTACCTTATCTGTCATTGTGCGTTCGTAAAGTTGAAGCATACCTTTCTTAGGAATAGTAAATGTATATCATAATCAGTCATATGGAGATCTTTGTGGTGGACTCCAAATCGACTTTTTTATATTTTTACCAATCAAAAAGCTCTTACTACATTGTAGACCTCAGCTCTCCTTTCTATCTTTTTTTCAACCTTCCCCTCCATTTTTTATCTATTCAGGCAACATTTATATATATAACATTCCTACATAAGTGGGCTTTGACTTCCTACATAAATGGTCTGTCGTTTTCTTCCGCTTCCCAGATTTAGAATGCAACAGTCAAACTTTTGTAATATTTGTTACATGGAAAACCCGTATATTCCGCCATTCATACAGTGTCAAGTCTAATCGAAGTTCTATCAAGAACCAATAGAGTCCTGGTCCTTTTCTGTGCCAAAGAGATCCAGAGCATTTTCTGCGCCAGTCAAATATAAACTGTTGTACCGAATCCTCCATTTCCATTTTAACCAGACCACTTCTGCAATTATTGTTGTGTGGAATACTCATAGGTTCCATCTTAAGTTCATTCACACTGTGTCCAGTCTAATCTAAGTTCTAACAAGAGCCAATGGTCCTTTTCTGTGCCAGAGAGATACGGAGATTCCTACATATCTTTAGCCAGACACATTTTGCAACATTTGTATCCAAATTCAACCATGAGCTAATAGAGTCCTGGTGCTTTTCTATGTCAGAGATCCCCAGCATTTTGGATATTCTACAAGTTTTAAAACTAAATCACCAGAGTTCCTTCTCTTACAGGAATAAGAATTATCATTCCAATTTTTTTTTTTCCAAATTATCTTATATTTTAGTTTATAACTTTTAATCTAATAAACCAATTTTGAAGATTTTAAATAGCAAACGACATAGAACTTTTGTGAATACGAGATAGTGGAGTTTCATTAGCTTTGACTAAATATTATAAAGATGAGAATGTCTACACACACATGCTGATTTAACGAAACTGGCACAAGCAGTGTTGCCATTTTAGCACTTTCAGTGCTAGATTTAGCATTTTGTTTCTCGAAAATGCATTGAAATTTTTAAAAATTATGCTAAATGCTTTTTCGCATAATTTGCTTGATAAAAAAAAATTTTTCTCGAAAAATTTTTTACTATTTTACTGCAAAAAATACATTTGGAGAAATAAAAATTAACTTTTACTAATATTTCAACCAAATTTCTTTCGGGTGGTAAGTAAATGAACACGGAAATTTTTGAATTAATATATGAAATGTAATCTATTAAAACAAGTCAACAATTGTTATGAACAAATTAGAAAAAACTATAATTTATATTTGTAACATTTAAAATAAAAATTGTATTGTTACATTGAAAAAATTTAGCACTTATTTTTTCTTCTGTAGAACATTTTAGCACTTAGTTTTTCAAGTTTTAGCATATTTTGGAATTCATATTCTAGCAACACTGGGCACAAGTAGCTAAATAGACTAAGAATTTCATAACAATCACAAATAATTCTTCTTAATTATATTTAACAAAAAATAGATAATCCTCTTTATTATAAAACTCGTTGTCAACGCCGTCAAAATTTAGCTGCGGTCACGCCGAAGACAACTCGACAATAAATCGGTATTAATTTATGTGTTGATGTCGACATATTATCGATATTTTTAAAAAATATATGTCATCTCTTTTTATTTTGATATTTAATTTGAATTAATTTTTTTTTTAATTTTCAAGAAAAAATGTTATTTTTGTTTAACTGTAGTGAAAATAGTTTTGAAGCAAATAAAGAAATGCTTCAGCTTCAAAGGAAAGGTGTTAGGCAAAGATCAAGATTTTTAATATTCCGGACAGGACGTATGTAATAAAAAAAATTTAAATGAAAAACTTAAAATTTTGTTTCTTTATATATGCAGATTTATTGCGTATTTTCGTTTATACAAACCGGCATTTGATTTTGTTGAAAAAAATTGAGACTTTAATGAAGATTATAACTCGTTGAGCGAGTTGAAAAAGTCAGTCAGCTGGGCTACTGCACTCACCTTGTATAGTTGCACCATGGTGAGTGCAGTAGGACAGCTGACTGACTTTTACAATTTACTTATGTCAAAAGTAATAATTTTTCAGGTGTTTTTGATAGTATCTAGTACATACATTATTTTACACAAACAAAATGCCTATTGTTTCTGCATTGTGTTCTATTTGTTACCGATTTGCACACACCATGTCGATTTTAATAATACAATTTGTTTGACAATAGTAATCGGTTATCGCCAATATTGACGACGGCAATACCATGACTGTACCGTCGGCGTCGCTTATGTCGACAATGGCTTTCGTAATAAGGGGGAATATATTTTTTCAATATATTTCATTTATTACTAATTTAACAAAGGCAAAGTCCGAAATTTATAAATAAATAAAAAAGAGAGTGCTCTAAATGTTCAGCTATTTATTTTACACTTGTTATTAATTTGTTTAAAGAATTTTTACAGACAAAAATACTTGTGCATGTCATGGTATTTAACTGTCAAGTTAATTGCTTACACACGTGACATGTTGTGTCGGAACCCATATACAAAAAAATGCTTCTAAAAAAACACGCATGATAAAAGGCAAAGTTACTACCACTCTTCTTTAACAAACAACATCATCACTGTCACCAGCGTCATCATCACCATGTTCATCATTTATCTGTTTAAATGAATGACTGAATGTTTGTGCAACTCGTTTATAAATAAAAACTTGAAAATTGTAATGTAAAGAAAGCATTTACACTTAAATTGGGTTAAGAATATTTTCTTTAAGTTTCTGCGCACATTTCGGTTTTTGTTTGCTGTCCACAAACGAGATGAAATGAAAATGTTTTCTTTGAGAGAACAAAAAAAAAAACACAATTTCAATTGGCACAAAGATATTTCACTGATTTTTTTTAACAATGTGTAAATTGTATTGCTACACACACTCATACATTTACTTACACATACTTAATTACTCACTAATAAAAAGAACGCAAAATAAAACACATTGAACGACATCATTTTGTTGGCAACACATACTCTTGTACATGTCTGCACTAATTGTTAAGTGAAATTAAATGAAAGTGCTGTTAAATACTCGTAGTACTGAGGCTGAGAAAAAAAGAGAACAACTGTTGGGGCCACAATACACGGCACAATACATCGCAACGTTAACATGAATTAGATCAATTTTAAATGCGTTTATCTTTTCTATATGTGTATAAGTTGGCAGAGTAAATGTGTAAAAAAGACTTGAATTAAAAACATGGTTGAAATACATACTTAAATTTTTGTAAAATTAAATAATTATGTATATGAAACATTTCATATTTACTGTAAATAATTTAGACTAAATCAATTTTATTAAGTGCCATTACAAAGTACCCATATGAAAATATGAAAAACGATCATTAATTTTTATTTGCTTGACTTAATTGTTAAAAGGTCTGCAGAAAAGAACATACAACAGTGCATCAAGTAGAGAATTGTAAACTTTATCTGAAATAACCAAGATGATCGGAAAAGTACTGGAATAGTGTTGTTAGACATAGAAAAAGCCTTCGATACTATATAGCATAACGGTCTAATTTTTAAACTCCACAAGTTTGCATATCCGATTTACTTACAAAAAAATTGTACAAAGTTTTTTGAGAATACTCCTCCCAGCGTAATATCCCAGCGGGAGTACCCCAAGGCTCCATATATACATCAGACTTTAAAATTCTTCAAGATCAGTCATTATAACAAGAGGTAAAGTTTCAAACGCCATAGTAAAAAGAATGAAAAAAGGTCTCGTACATGCTTAAAAATACTTAAAAAAATGGAAAATAAAAATAAACGAAAACAAAACCCAGGCAATAATATTTCCTTTCACTAAGTCGCCGAAAAGAATAAATTCGATACCATTATCTGTAGAAGACGTTGAAATTCCTCTTCTCGATACCATTAAATATCTAGGAATTGAGTTAGATAAAAAGTTGACTTTCAGACATCATGTTAATAAAAGCTGTGAAAAGGCGATTAAATATGGAAGAGCTCTTTTCCCATTACTAAATCGAAAACCTTTTTGAATTATAAAAATAAGATGCTATTATACAAAATGTGTATACGGCCTATTATGACTTATGGATGACAAATTTGGGCAAATCGATGTGCAAAAATCTATTTAAAAAAAATTGCAAATAATACAGAATAAAAATTTAAAAATTATTTTTAATTTACCTAGAGGATACTCAACAAATAGATTGTACCAAAATTTTCCACAAGATATGTTAAGCTCAGTAATAACTAATTTAACACAAAGATTTGAAGTTCGAAATAGTATTTCAAACTATGATATACAGCCATGTCACAGAGCTTAATTCCGTTCGGAAGTGGAATTAATTCCGTATTTTGCATCTGTTAAAAATGTAAAATGAAAAATTTTTTCGGAATGAAAGTACTTGTAATATAATTATTAATTTAATTTAAAGTGATTTAGAGAAGTCAAATACGGAAATAATTCCACTTCCGAACGGAATTAAACTCTGTGACATGGCTGATAATAAGAAATTTGTAAGTTTTCAGTAATGAAGCTGAAAGAAGTGTCAATTCAGAATTTCTTTAAATTTTATTAGGGTTTTCCCTGTCTTTTTTCCTAACTATGTATTAATGAAATTAATTAATGAAATTTTTATACCACAAAATTAGTTTATACTTGTTGCAATATTTTTTTAAGTAAGATTTCGAAAAATGTATTTATTGTAAAAAATTTTAAAATATAAAATATAAAAAAAGGTCTGCATTGTATTTTTCACGCAACGCAGAAATTATTTCGTTTTTCTTACTCGTATTATTAATTTTTAATATTTTACTTTTGACATTTTGAAGGCTTGATAACATAAACATACGACTTTGCTCAAAATTGTGTTCACAATCGGATAGTTGTATCATACAATGCACAACATACAACATTACTTGTGAATTGTGTAAAATGTATTAAAAAAGTGAACTATATTTTAGTATTTTATATTTTTGTATTATAAATTTATTATTTTTGTTTGTTTCCGTTTGTGTTTTTTGTCTCATCCGCTAGAAGTTTCTTATTTGAAAAACCATTCTCGATCGAAAAAAAATGTTTTAGCTTTAATATTCGCATTAATTGTACTTGACTCATTTACATATATGCCTTTTTAAATACTCGTTGCAAAACAAGATATTTTCACAATTCGAAGATTTGAATACAGCTTCCAGATTTTTTATTTGACACACAAATTTATCAGTAGGCATACCTAACATAAAGTATCTTAAACGCAAAACGTTTCAATTACCCATTTTAAATTTCATATCTCCTTTTATATCATCTGCCTTAAAGTGTTCAACACGAACTCTATGATTTAATCTTAATTTTTTTTTTTTATCAATTGTGCCCATTGTTTTTTTTTCAATTTATTTTCTTTTGGAAATCGAAAAAAGTGTAAATTTATGTTATTTTAAGAATTAAAAACGGCACACTTCATTTTAAAACTTTTACTTGCATTACATTTTATATAGAAGTTAAACAAACATAAATATATTTTTGACTTCTGACGTCACAAGAAAAAATTTTGCTCTCATTTTCACTCCCACAGTTTTTGTAAAATATAACGGATCTGCGCAATGCGTAATCTTTATTATTTGATTCATGAAATTCTAGGGTGTACAATCCGACGATATAGATGCTTCGGCTAACGATTAACTACAGCTATGGTATATTATGATTTGCTGAGTCTCAATTGATGTTTGTCTTCCCATTGCAAATTTTTCAGTATTAAACGTCACAACTTACTTAATCTCCTTTAATGATAAATTATGAAACATGCCATTATTTTAAACAACACTTATTAAAAGAATTGCCACTACATTTGAAATGACAGGAGTTTTTTTTTTGCATAAGGATAATGCCATTGTTTACTATATTTTAACGCCTAAAAATTTGTTTATTTTAACAATAAATCAATTCAATTTGTTAACGCTTTTGTTTATTTTTTATGAATTCAATTCTTATTAAATAACTATATACAAATTAAATATATTTTTCTAATATAATATTATTTATATTAATATAAATAAGCTTTTCTTTTAATAATATATGGTGTTGACTTTATTTTGACGCTCACTGTATTTATTATTGAGAAATGTAACATTACAAGTTGTTATTTTGATGATAAATTTTATGAGTGCATTGGGTAGATAATAGACAAGACCCATGTCATTTCACACATGTGTTTTAGAGAGATATTATTATCCCTAATGTATTTATTTGCCACACACTGATACGATAATACTGATAATACCCAAGCAACCGCTAATTGCAGATATGACAGTCAGAAGTAGCATTGACAAGTTGGAAGCCTATGCAACCCTGCTCCCTGAGTATTGAGAGAACCACATGCTAAAGCTGCCTGACAACAGTTTATAAGCAGGATCTTTATTCGGCTGTCAGCTATTTTTGACATGTTTACAGTCAGCTTACTCGGTTCATGTCTCTGATCGTTTGATTGAGCTAATTGATGCGTTTTAAAACTATATTTTTGCAAGAAAGAGATAAATATAAAACTTCATTATCTTCCGTCTCGTGACACCTACATATGTATAGTTTGTGTTGCAAGTCTCTAATGGCGACTGAAATCATCATGAGCTGATTGATGCGTTTTAAAACCATATTCACACTATTTATTTTCGTTATTTATAATGTTTACATTTATCTATGTACTTTTACCCAAGCACTGTATTTTGAATCTGGACAATGAAATCGCTGTTGTTTGGCCATTAAAAACTCATTAATTTTTTTGTTTTTTACAACAATTTTTGCTAATAACTCTTGAAACAGGCATCAACAGGAATATTAAATAAATGTTTCACTAATGGATTAATTAAATAATTTGTCTTCGTTTTATGTATTTTAAATTTCTGTTCAAAACAAATGTCTCCTTATTTAAGCATACTGATGGCCACTAAGGTCAACAAAAAAAACTACATTTTAAATTGAGTAATTTTCTCCAGCTTTTTTTTTTGTTTGCTTAATTTTCATTTTATTTAAGCAGAAAAATTTATACACATTTATAAAATTTGTGCATTTGCGTTTTGGCTTTTTCAAAATGAATTCAAATTTTGTATTCAAATGTTTAATTTAAAATATAGTTATATACAAATATTTCAATTCTATGAAAAACGTACCAATATGGTGCGAATATATTTTTTTATTTGTTTATTTGTACAATATGTAAAACATCCGGTTATTAAACTCTAGTCGTGTCTATATTGTATTGTATGTACAACGAATATTAAATATGACAAAAGAAGAAGTGTTAAAAATTATTCAACACAGACAGACTACAAGAGCCGTCACAATAGTGGCCACTGGCTTAAACACAGTAGACGGCACAGTTAGACAGACGTTAGAATTATACTTTGCTCAAATGTACATATCGACAGTTCAATTCCAAACCATGCTATGTCGACTTAGCATGTTTTTAATTTTTTTGCGTTTTTGACTTTAGATTTTTTCAACTTAAATTCTGTCAAATTTTGGTTGTGATTGTCTAGTCCAATCAATACTTATAAACAACAAAGTTCTACCTGTAGATATCGCCTGTAAACTTTAGGAGCTTTTCCTGCAAAACTCACTTTTTCGACTTAGCATGTTTTGGAATTGAGCTGTCGATATGTACATATATTTAGTATGTGCAATATTTATTTTTAAAAATGCTAATTGAATAATATTTTATTTTATATGACCAGTAAACAAAAATATATATGAATTCTCTCCCTCTCCACCCATATGTGTCATCATAAGCGTATTTATGCAGATTTGTTTCCATTTATTTTTTAAAATATGGATTGTGACAGACTAAAATGGTCTGCAATTACATTTGTTTATTTGTTCAAGTAACAATTATTATGTAATTTATAACCCTTTTATACATATTTAGATACATTTTAAATTTCCCATAAACATAATAATAGTTTAACCTCTTTTATTGTAATCCGAGTGTGTAAATTGTTATAAAAAATATATACTGACAGCTAAAATCTATTAAAAATAATAAACAAATTAATGTAATTATTTCCGTTAGTTTGGCAATTAAATAAATATTTTAAAATGCTTTTATTACTTTTTAATCAATTATTTTTAGTGCCATGCCATTTGCGGAAATTTAAAAATTTTGAAATCATATTAAAACCATGACAATTGACTACATATTTATTTTAATTATGTCTCAATAGAAACAGTTATTTAACACTATTTTGCTGTGAATGTAAATAATTAAATATGTTTCAGTTTGTAGACAATTTGGTTTTAAAAAAATCAGCAAATCATTATTATAGTAAATAGATTTTTAAAAATTTCACAGGAATTCTTTTCAATAATGCCATGGACAAATTGAAATGATATATGTAGGCATGACTAACTTTTGAAATATTAATCGAGGTTCATACATATGAACATACATACATACATACATATGTATTTTCATTTCCTGCTCTTTAAATTGTTAAACAATTTCTCACTCTTAGTGAAAGCGTGCCCAAATATGATATTCAATCAATTAAATTTCATTATTATTATTTCATAAAAAAAATAATGCAAAAATGTCAAATCATACGATTCTGTAAATTGTTCTTTAATTTCATGTTCTTGAGCAAATTTTTGATTAAAAAAAAATTATGAATTTTTAAAGTCTCTGCCGTTATTTTCATGGGTGATTATTCCACTTGTTTGATCCGACCAGGAAATTCATATCAAACATAATTCTCAGATTAGTTTAGATTTTTATCTTCGAATTAAATTTTAGGTTGATTTGAAAAATATGTTATTTGAGAATAAATTTCCTTCTTATGTTATAAATAAATTCTGCATTTTCTTGGGAAAGTTCTTATTTTATTGTTTAACAAATCATTCACAAACTTTATTTGATTTATAATCATTCTTATTTTAAAATCAAGCCGCAACTGTTATCACAAATTTCTCTAAAGTCGTCTGGAGAACAAAAGACCAAAATTGACTATTTCACATTGCTCTAAATAGTGACAAGTTAGTCTAAAGTAAGAGATAATTTGCATCGTAGTATTTCGTATCAAAGATCTATAATCTTGTATATATTGTAGTTTCCAAAGAGATGGAGAATTTTTACTATATTTCCGAATTATTTGCCAAACCAGCCTTTTAGTATCGGTTAACCGATTTTAATAATTAAGATCCTTTTTAATTTTTGTCTAAAAATATAACATTTCTTTAACTTTTTGTCTAACAGTTTCGCCTGTTTTTCTTAGATTTTGACTATATTTTTTATATTGGTATCGATAATCTCACTCGGATTGAAATATGTTGCAAAAACTGTTTGTCTGTTTGTAAAAAATAAAAAAATTTCGGAAGACCGATTCCTACTGATTAGGACATATTTTATATTATAAACTAATTTTATTAGGAATATCTAGATATCCTCTAAAGGTGGATTCAAGCTTTTGTTTAGATTTGGGAGGTTTTTGCAACACGATTTAACCATTTCGAACAATTTTTCTAGAAAATTGTATGTAAACGAAATCTATTAGTTTTACAAGTGGTAATAATGCGGCGATTGATTTATTTTGCTTTGGTTTTTAAGTGTCAAAAAAACAAATATTAAATTATTTTAAAATATTGTGTACATTTTTCAAAAACAATTTACAAAATTTTTAATAAATAAATGAAATGAATAATTTACTTTCACAAACACCACAGAAAATCAGCTTTCTGAATACCCTACTTACTTAGGACTGATTTGTTTAAAAAACAATTCAACACATGTTACCGAATTTGAAAACATACTTGTAAACCGCAGCTAATATTCAACAACAATTGGGTTGGGATGCAAAGACATAACATGAAACGTGTTTGAGTTGGCTTATCAATGCACTGCAACCATATTTGTGTCGTCACAACATAGCAGAGCAATAAAACTTTTAGTACTGAACATTTCTGTACAGCATAAAATTCTTATGTGAAAGATTATGATAAGCGATATAAAAATAAATGTAAAAGAGCTTTTTACAACGTCTTTTGTTGAGCCATGATATTTTCTTGAAAATCTTCCAAATTTTGACGAACCGAACAACTTTGCAGCAGCAGCAACAAAACACGAGATGATGCTCCATCATCAATAGCCTATGCTCTTTGAACACGTTATTGTTTAGACGATAAACTTTGAAACAAAATAATCACAATTTAATTTCTTCTAAGATAAAATCCAGACAACTTAATCTAAAATCGACAAAAAATAAGACCCCGAAAATCTAAAATTTGTTTACAGATTACTGATACTTTTTGTGCCCACTGAATTTCTAGTAGACTTTTACGAATTCTAGCACTGATATTTTCATTATCACGTTTCAATAACAAGAACACTGTAAACCTTGTCCAGACGTGCTGCTACATTTTTAAATAATCCATTTAAACAATAGGCGATTTTTTTAATAAACTTATAAACTTAATCTTAAAATTTGAAGCATTGAATTGAAGTAAAAATTCATTTAAAAATATTTATGTATACTTATGTATTTTTTTATTTTATTTGTATTCCTTTATAAATATTTTTCATAAATATGTCTGCAATTTTTATAAATACCCTTCAACATTTTAAAACAATAGATAAATAATCAGAATTGAAATTTCTCAGATTTTGTTCCATATTGTATTTTTAAAAGATACATTAGATTATGGTCGTTAATCGATTATTGCCTTCAAAAATCGATTATTTTGTGGTCGATTTTACACTACCAACTTTATACTGAAATCGTTTTTGGTGTCGATTAATCGAAAAATCAACCTGTAAAACTAAAAGCTAAAAAAATAAAAGTAAAATTTAGTTAAAAGTGATTAAAAGTAAAAAAATGACACCAAGCCACGTTTGGCAATATTTAAAAAAATGTATAATGGAAAAACAGCAAAGTGCTGCATTTGCAAGAAGGAGTTAGCTTTTTGTGGTACCACAACTACCTTATCAGCGCATCTGAAAAAATCTCATACGATTTCAAAAATAAAATTTATTAAACAGAAATATGTAAAACATATTTTTTTAAGTGCGCCTTTTTAAAATAAAACAATTGAATAAAATTGCATGTTTTATTTTTCAACAAAAACAAGTTGTAAACATTTTTGATTTTTTAGTTTAAGAAAAAAAATTATAAAAAAAAAATCGTAATCGATCAAAAAATCAATCGACTTTTATGTTCGATTAATCGATTATAACAATCGAGTTGAAAATGGTTGATCGAATAACCGAAAATCGATTATTAATTAACATTTCATAACATTCACTAATTAGAATAACTTTTCAAGAATTTCCATATAAATGAGAGATTTTATGTTGAAAACAGAAAAATAAATATGGATGCCAAAAATGTTCAGAATTTATTTAATACAACCTTGGAAATAACTAGAGGTACAACAGAGGCAAATAACAAAATTGGATTTTTGTTTTAAATTTACCAGTTCAAGTTGTTCAAGTGTACCTTTAATTATTGTCTTTACTTTCTAAATAACATATAAATAAATATACACAAAAATAAAAACTACACTCAGTGCTATTCAAAACAAAACAAAAAAGTAAAAAAGAAATAATAATAGAAAAAGTAAACAAATTCATCCACTCATGACCTCAGATAACCCTCAAAAGACAACCCCAAATTACAATTGCAAACATATTCAAACAAAACCAAAAACTAAACAAAAACAATAAATGAAGAAAAATAAAATGAATCGCATAAAAAAATCAATGTTTAAGACAAAACATAAACAAATGTAAAGACAGGGCGCCACTCACTACCTCAAAATAAATCGCTTTAGTTGTTCGCTAGTGGTTTAAAGATTGGCTACAATCCGTGAGGTTTGGTTTTATTTTTTTTACATCACGAAAATGTATATTTCTTTATATTTCGTGGCTATTTTCTTTGAGTGTTGGTATTTTTATGTTGCAGGTTATAAAAATTGGTTAAATTTGCTTTTCTTTATTTCCTTTAAATATGATGTATAAATATTTATGATTGTTTATTACAAGTATCATATTTATTTTTAGCTGGCACATGCCATTACCATCCACCGACAAACGACGACGACTATTGTAGAGTTGAGTAAATGAACCAGAAAATGACTTCACACTGGTTTTTGTTTTTGACCTAAAAAAAAACAAATACTCGTACATATAACAAAAAAACCTCCAGTAGCAACAGCAGCAAGAACAAACAATACGGTTGGTTGGTTTGTGGTTAAACAATTTATAGTTGCACAACAAACCAACAAAATATATTTACGTATGAAAAACCCTTTAAAATATGACGCACCCTAAAGTAAGTTGTCGTCAGATATGTTGTTACACTCGAAGAAAATGTATTCCTTAATTAATTTATAGGGAAATTCTAGAGTATTATATTTTTAAAAGATTAAAAACAAATCTTTGAAATATCAATTCTAAGTATTTGTCTACTGTTTTGAAATGATGTACCAGAATGAGTATTTACCTTAAATGTGCTTTGATCTAAAATATTCCATAAAAACTTTTCTAAAAAAGTAGGAAAGTATGGTCGGTCAGATCCGACCATAAAATACAGTACACCTGATAAAATACTGATCAAATATTTATGCATGTTAAAGTGATTTTCAAAAGATTGTGGACCGATCGTTAGAAAATAAGGTGACGTAACTTTTGCATATATGAAATTTATTTCTGTTTAATTTTATTTGGATACCAACATTTTTAAGGGATTTATGATCGATAAAATGATTTCGAAAGTGAGCCTTATATGGTAGCTAGGACTAATTATGGTCCGATCTTTATTTGATCGGAAATAGTGAAATTTGTTTGGACACCTATATAAAACAGATATTTATGATAGAGGAGATTTGTATAGGGGTTATATGAAAAAATTAACCAATTTCAAATTTTACCGAAATTGCTTCAAAATTTCGAACTGTTACTTTGTGCACAAGGTTTTCATGGATACTTATACGGACGGAAGAAGATCGTTATAACCGCTATGGTGGTGTAAGTGTCAATATAAAGTAAACACCTGTTTGAAATAATGTTATTTTATATAAGATTACCAACGCCTGATGCCGTCATACAACCCCAGACCATTACTGAGCAGCCGCCATGTTTTAGCGTCTTGGTAATATTTTTATTGCTAAAGTATTGGTTTTGATTGTTTTGATATTTGGGGATTTTTAGACTACAAATATCTCAAACTTACTTTTATCGATGAAGAGAATATTATTCAAAAAACTTTGATGCTCTTTTACGAGTATACTCGTATATTTGTTCCGAAATTCAAACGTTTGTTTTGGTTGTTCTTTGTTATAAAGGTCTTCTTACAATGCAAAGATTCTCCAATCGTACTTGAACTTACAGGTTCTCCAGAAGTTTTCGTAACATTTTCAGTTATTTTGAAAGCAACAGGTGCTGAGTTTGCTCTTCTCTTACTATAGATCTAACTTCAGTTTTTGTAAGACGCTTTGCACCATTGTGTGTTGGTATACTTATACAATATTGTGTTTTGTATACTTATCTATAATTTTCTAACGATTTTACCTATTTCACGCAGCGATTTACCTTTTCTATGTTGGTTGGTTTACGTGGTTGCCTGCAAGCCTTATTTATGTAAACCTTTTCTTTTGTATAAAACATACCTGATTAAAAAGTTTGTTTGATCATTTTGTATTTATGTAACCAGACTCTATGTACTGGTGACACAGTTTTACTTAAAAAAAAAAAAAAACAACAGCAACACAGTTTATGAAGAAATAAATAGGTTTGTTTGAATAGCTCTATATGGTATAAATAAATAATCCCCAGTAGTTCAGTTTAGTTTTGTTGACAATTTATTTAATGACAACAACTCTAGAAGCTGCTAAAAATAGTATTCATTAGTTTGTAAAGACTTTTTAAATCAAAGTTAATTTTCATTTCATTCATGTATTTTTATGTCTTTTTTACAAATTTTTTTTTTTTTTCAAGAAAAAAACTTTATTTTCATTGCATGCAGTAATTTAAGCTGAATATAACAGGCAACAATAAGCGTTAGAAAAAAGTCATTAAACAAAAAACACTAAAACAGGCAGACAGACAAATTATTTTATTCATCATCAAAATATTTTTCCATGTTGCTATTCGTGAGCCAGCATGGAATCACTGACTGACTGAAGTTGTTAAAAGTTAGTTGCAGTAAAAACCTGGTTAGTAGCTTGCAGACATGATACATTGTTTATTTTTTATAGATTTTCTTCCTTTTTTTTATTCATCCTGCATTTTAGTTTCACTTGAATTGGAAGTGCGCCAAAAAACAAAATAACCGGGACAACAAGAACGGCAAGTAACTGAAATGTAACACAAAACTATAATTCCTCTTTACAAATTGCAACATCAATTTCAGTTCTTTTTTTCTCTCTTTATACTCCATTGCAGTTTGGTTTTAGCATCAGAAGAGAGAAAACAGAACTGTTTAAATAAATGTTGGTTTAATTTAATGGCTTAATGGGGTGACATATAATTTTGTGAAAATAAATCGTAGATAATAAAGTTTAAAAAATGTTAAACCATTAAGGATCTTATGAGAAATCAAAAAAAGGTTGCATAAATTACTGAGAAGTAAGTTATTTGTATGGAAATAAACAACAGGAATTATTAATTACATAACTTTGGCAAATTGTTTAGAAACAATAAATACATTATTGAATAAAACATTCCAATTTAATAGTCTTTAAACAAAAAAAAACAATAAAGTCAATACTTTTGACTATTAGCAAAAATATAGATAATAAATATATGTACAGTGGCTCACAGCTTATTTTATGCAAAGCATTTTTTTTTCTTCATAAAAAGAAAACTAATCTAACAATACTTTATAACTAATTGTTTACTCTTACAAGATTTTTGCAAGATCAAACAGCATCAAATATATTAAAACTACATATTTGTTGTGCTTTGGCCTAAATAAGAGAAGTTTTTTTTTAAATAAATAAACGAATTTAAATATATGTGTTTTTATAGTGGTTACGTCTTTTTCGCCAAATATTTTCCAAATGTAACCGTACCTTAACAAACAAAAATAATTTATTGCAAAAATTCACATTTTAATATATTAAAATTAAAAAAAAAAAACAAAATATTTTTGTTTTTCACGTCACCGCTTATTTTATGCAGTCAATTTCTACTGTACCGATATATCGGTACATTGCTAGCGCGATAGCTCAATGCAGTGTTGTTGGTTTTTCATTTTTCTTATTTTCAACTTCTATGAATATTTTCTGTTGAACTTTTAACGTCGTGTCAATTTAAAATAGTTCAAATGAGTCCACGTAAAACGATAATTGGTTTGACCACTCACAGCGAAATATAGCAAATATGGTTAATATTATAGCTATATTATATACAGTCCAGAAAATCATTGAGTGCTCCATGAAAATCGGGTCCGTAACAAAGGCAAAAAGGCACAAAATAAAAATTTTCAATGAGCATGATGAGCGACACGTGTTAGGGAAAATAAGGGCAAATACAAGGCTTTTAACTTCACAACTGGCCTCCGAAGTTTTAGCTGACCTGGACAAACAATGTTGGCTGTTAAAACGGTACAGTGAAATAACTCCCAAATGAAATAAGTCCCATCAAAAATTAAATAACGCCCAACTGAAAAAAATGAAATAACTTCCAAAGGCAAAAATGAAATAAGTCCCAACAAAAAAACACTGTTGGAAGTTATTTTATAATAAAATTATGAAATGAAAATAATGAAATAATTCCCAATCTGTATGGAAAATTTTTTGGGATTTATTTAATTTTTCCATTGGGACTTATTTCATTTGGGAGTTATTTTACTGTACCTGTTAAAACAACCATGGACAAGTTTATGTACCTTCAGATTCTGAAGGTCAACTTGCTGAAAAGCGCAGAGAACCTGGATATAAGATCAGATTTTCAATTTTAGCAGGATAACGATTAAAATCACTGACGTGGCTAATATACTCGTATAACTGCCCATATTTGATGACACCGCCACCCTAGTCGCCAGACCTTAATGTGTATAAATTTCTAACAAAAACTATTTAAAAAATGCGCTAATGTCGAGGTGGTCGAATATTGCGCCGAGTTTTACCTAAAAACTGGTCACATCTCTGCCAAAACACCTCAAAGCTGTTGTAGATAATAAAGACTATCGTACCAAATATTAAATTCTGTAATTGACAGTTTAAATTTCAAGTTTTCGAAACCCATACGTGCCTGCATAAAATAAGCTGTGACGTGAGAAGACGAGCATTTTTTCTTTTTTTAGTTTTAATATATTAAAATGTACATTTTTGCAATAAATTATTTTTGTTTGTTAGACCATAAAATATTTTTTTTTAAATGACACAATTTTTTTTTTTTTTTTTTTGAAGTTCATGTTAGTTTTCTTTTTGTGAATCTCTGAAAACAAAAAGGAGATGCTGTGAGCCACTGTATGTACATATATACAAAGATTGTCAAAAATGTTTAAAAAAACTGATTATGTATTAAAACAGATATAACAACTATTCAAATAAAGCACAAAATTATTTAAATTATCTATGTATAAAAATAGCAACATACACACGCCACAATTACGTTCATATTTGTTAAAAAACACACCCTACCTTATCGGTGTAAAACATAAAATAAATAACGTTCAACATTTATTTGTTAAATACCAAAGAGGGATTCAGCCTTTTCAGGGTGATGATAATAATGATAATGACGATGTAAAAAGTTATCAAAACAACAAGCCAAGAACTTAAAAAAGTCTCATTAACTCATCATCACTAGTGTTAAAATTAATAATAAAAAAATATTAAACAAAACACAAACTTAACCTCAAATGTCAATGAATGAATGGCAAATGAGAGTTAGAGAGTTGCTAAAGCAGATAAGTACGATTGTGTATAAAAAACAAATGTTACGCTCATTGAAGTTGATTTTTTTTTTTGTGTGAAATTGATATTATGGCGTTGATAGCATTAATAAATAACAACAACAAATTTATAATGGTCAAATAGTGCTGAAATACAAGTTTATATAGTTTAAAGCGACTATTTGGATGCTCTATTAGAGGTTTTGAAAACTGCTCTACGTCTTAAGGAAGCTGTGTAATCTTTTAATAAAATACCCGAGCAAAAAAAAAATGTCATTATCGAAATATCTGCCTTCAACGCGTTGAACGTTACCATTCTAGTCTAAAGGTACGGTCACACTTGGCAAATTTTTGCCGAAATAACATATATATGAAGTCGTTTATTATTAAAAAAAAAATAATAAATTTAAAATAAACTTTTTTTATAAACTTATCAACACAAATATTTAATTTTAATTTATTTGATGCTGTTTGATCTTGCAAAACTCTTGTAAGAGTAAACAACGTCAAACAAATTTGTGCTAAAACAAGAAATATAAATTACACATGGTCCATGTCTAAATTACACATGTCAATTATATATATGTATGTATGTAAAGGTCTCCCTACAAAATATTAAAAGTGTGATTTCATTAAATAGGTAACATTTTTCGGTCAATGGACAATTCGACCACTGTCTTTTAGTTATATGTTGTAAGGAATGGAGACAAAACGCACTTTATACCTCCTAATCGCTCTTGATGCCCCATAAAATTATTCACTGTGCATCTCTAATTAACCCATTATTGTCGTAGTTGCATTCGTAAAAATTACTTCAACTCCTTATGGAGCTGTAGAAAGTTCAGATAAAAAGTTAAACAGGTTTCGCTACGGATCTTTGGAACTCTTTGTTTAAATGTCTTTAAACTGTGCAAAGGAATGGCTCTTATATAATAAATAATCTTTATTTATTTGATCCATTTGTCGATCGTCAACTTTTACAAGGCATCTTCATTTTCAAAACGCCGATAAATTATAAAGTCGCGTCACAGAAATTTTCTTTACCTTAAGTCGGCTTGAAAATAACAGCCGTTATTAATTTGAATTATACGGAAACGTTACTGGCGAAGCCTCACTAGGCTATATGTTTCTATATTGACAGCTGCCAAAAACATATTACAGATGGCAACTGACAACTGTAAGCTGTTAACTTCAGTTGCCGAACATGGCAACCAAGAATTTGTGGTTGCTTTGATTTTTATTTTAAGTGGCAAATTTTAAATGTTAGTTATTTTGTTGTTAAACTATTTATATTTTTAACATATAAATGTTTGTTTTCTACTCAATAATTCGAAAAACAGATTAAACACGAAAGTTGCCTTACATAATAACAACTTGCATGTCAGTTGCGTTACCTATTGGCAACCCAACTCCAGTTTGGTTGCTATACATAATCGACAAATAAGTTTCTACAAGCCTTTGAGCTTTGAGTAGCCATGTCAGGTAATACTACGCATAATACGGATACTAAACTGATGAAGCTTACGAAGTTTAGTAATATATAAACTAAACGGGACTGTATACAGGACCCAGTTATTAAAACTTTGTTTAACCTACTAATAGAGTTAAATAAAACGCATATTCCACGCTTTTTCAAAAATTATTTGATCCAAAGGTTGATCGCCATGAGCCATCTCTGTCTTTTCAAAATGTGAGAGAGGAGGAGACGTATTTAAAAAGGTGTGGACTATTCGACTCTGGTCTATTCGATTCTAGTGTATTTGACTCAGGTCTATGTGACTCTGGTCTATTCGAATCTAGTGTATTCGATTCAGAATTATTTGACTCTGATTTATTCGAATCTCTCCTATTCGACTCTGGTCTATTATACTCTAAAATTTTTCTACATTAGTGTTTCCTAACACAGTGGTAGCCGTTTTTACGGTTTATAGGGTACCAGAAAGCAAATAACTTGTAAAGCACGTGAGTCACACTTTGAAAAAGAAGAAATAACGTCACCATAAAAATACCAGCAAAAAAAATGTGAAAAAAATAATTCATAATAAGTATAAATAAAAAACAACAAGATGACTTATTAAAATATTCATACGAATAATTATAAGAGTGATAAAATTTAAAAATAAATTTACTAGGAACAAGGTGGCCCATGAAAAAGTTAAAAAAAAACTCCAAGCAAAATAAAATAAAAAAAAATATGTTTCATTTTTCATTCATGATTTTGTTTAATTAAAAATTAATTAAAATTAGAATATATGTATACTTATGTATGTAGGTAATAGATAGACTGCATATACTAACTTACCTTATATACTTGTATCTCCTCTAGTACAGCCTCAGATTCCTTGAGTACACGATCTACCTCTACGTATATTTCACGTTCTGTTTCCGTGGGCGCTGCATTTTCAAAATCCAAAAAGACATCGTAGGATTTGGCTGTGCAACAGTTTGAGTCATCACGTGCCAATAAACTCAGTAATTTGCCCATTTCTTTATTTGTTTTTGTTTTTGTGTTTTTTTTTTTTTTGTTATTTATTATTATTTTTAATTATGTGTATGTATCTGATTGTATGATTTATTATTTTTTATTCAATTCACTGTCGTTTTTGTACTTTAAACAGCTTTTTAGTTTTGTTAATACTTTGTTTTATTTTCTTAATCAATAAGTAAATATTTGTGTATAATTTTCTCTGTTCAAACAGCAAAAATAATTGATTTCTAGAAAAATAGAAACTAATTAATAAATTTTTCAGAAATTTACATTTTATAAAAATAAGAAATGTAAAAGATTTTTATTTCCAACACAAAATTTTAAGTATTCGTTTAGTTTTTGGCAAATTTCGTTTACGGTATTGATTGCTATACAAATTCTTTTATTATTCTTTATTCTGAGTTCATATGAAGAAGAATACAAGTAGTAGTAAACTATGCTCAAGTTAGTCGTAGATAAAAGATTGTGTACATAATGGTTTAAAATTCTAAAGAATTAGTTTAGAGAAACAATAGTTTAATTAACATTCTTAATTTCTTTAAAAAGTTTTGCGTACAAATGTTGCTTGATAAATACGTATATAATCCATTTTTATAAATATTTATGTAAATAACATATATTTCTGTATACATTTATTAAAATAAAAATACGTTTATCTGTATAACAATATTATCAGATGTGTGAACAGACTTCTTTTTTTTCGTTCTCAGTATGTGTAACTCATTAAGTTAAGGGTCAAGTAGAAAGGTGACACACATCAGTTATGGACCATTTAAACAAAAAATAAAGAATATGCAATATAAAAAAGCCAGAATTTTAATTTATTTATTTATTCGTACAGTAGTGATTACTTAACAAGCAGATTATTTTGTTTCTTAGAAAAAATTCAGTTTTATTGGTTTTTGGAATTTCCCGGATTGCAGCTCAACTGAGACAACATGGAGACCTATGATTAAAGCTATTTACGGACTACATAAAGTCCTACGATTGATGCTCTTTGTCATTGTTGCCAAACGAATCAGTAAAGAATTAGGATTGATATAATCAAATTTATTTTACCGCAACTACACATTTTCAGCTTAATTTGAGTTACTAAGATTAAATCAAAACAAATTACACATTTTTTCCAAATTAATTTGGATTTCTTAAATCTTTTTGTAAGATTTATTTGAATATTTGAGGATTAAAACCACCATTAAAATATATTTTTGTATTATAAAACCTTAAATTAAAAAAAAAGTTGGACCATTCCTAGCTCTGACACTAAGTTTTACTTTTATAAAAACTTTTATTTTCATTTACATACGTAAACTATTGTTAGAGATCATCAATGAAGTTCTTAAGTTGACCTCTTAACTTCGCTTGACTTCTTATGAAGTCAATTGTCCCATCACTTAGTACTGCAAGCTTTATATACTGCAATTCCTATGTACATACATGCTCAGAATTATCTGCAAGATCAGCATTGTTTCTTGGTGATGAAAGTTGAAATAGACGGATTTTGCAGTTTATCAATAACAAAGTGCTACATTTTATATATTGATTCAGAAAACCTAAAGTGGTGGACATGAGTTTACCACACTTCATATAGGTATGCTGTTTTCAAACGTATTTTTCTTTTATATGATTATAATTATGTATTAACTGCAATTTGTCTACAGTGGTGTTACCCTATGTTGTGCCATATTATTATACCCTTCACCTTCATGAGAAGGGTATATATAAGTTTGTCATTCCGTTTGTAATTTCCACAATATAATTTTCCGACCATATAAAGAATATATATTATGGATTCTTATAGATAGCGGAGTCTATTAAGCCATGTCCGTCTATCTGTCTGTCTGTTTGTCTGACTGTTGAAATCAATTTTCTGAAGTCCCCAGATATCTTCGGGATCCAAATCTTCAATAATTCTGTCAGATAAGCTTTCGAGAAGTTTGCTATTTAAAATCAGCAGAATCCGTCCATAAATAACGGAGATATGAGCAAAAATTCGAGACAACCTCTGAAAATTTCATCAAAAAAACTAAGTGTATTAATATTGTTACGAAAAAATTCATCAACACATGGTTGATGATCAAACAAAATGTATTAATATTGTTACGAACAAATTCATCAACAGATGGCGTGTTTGTCGACATAATTATGCATAATATAATTATGCATCCACAACAAAGGTGAAGGGTATATAAGATTTGGCATAGCCGAATATAGCACTCTTACTTGTTTTTATTTCATTATTTCTTAAAACTTTTTTCTATTTGTGGTTAATTGCAGTTATTAGGCAATTTGAGCTGGACATTATTTTGGACCTTAACGTAAATTTATATATGTATTTTGTTAGTTTTTTGCGCTTAGTTTGTAGTAATTAATAAGTTCTGAAAATATTTTATGAAAAAAAGATTAAACATCATAAAACCCTGTTTAGTCATGGCTAAAAAATGGTACACAAAAGAACAGCGTAAGGCCATTCACCAGATGTACTCTAGAGGAACACCATTGGCGAGATTACAAGTACATATTTCAATTTGCTAAAGGAAGACGGTTCACAACGCATTAGAACATATTCGAACCTATGGGACATTTTAATATGTTACACAGACTCTAAGAGGTAGAAACACAACCGTAAAGAGGTCGTATAATTCAAAGATATCTTTCAACGTCTTCTCTAGAACTATAAGAAGACTCAATGAAAAAAATACGTATGGTGTCCTTCAAATATGCAACACAACCAAAAGAGTATAGCTCTAAGACCATAAAGCACGGTGGTGGGCATGGTGTTATTCCTGTACATACGTTCGATTCACAAATGATAAGTATGCTTTTCCATGTATCCAATAAAATACCTCACGCATTGTCTAGAGTTGCTTGGAGCAGACTAATATTAATGTGTTGAAATGGCCAGCCCAATCTCCGGATCTTAATCTAGTAGAGAACTTATGGAATAATGTGGAGCGCTGTATGGCTATGGGGGAGAGTATACCCAGGAGATGTATAGATGTTAATAAAAACTAAGGGTATCCTTTTAATTGATGGGAATTAAATGAAGTTATTTATTGTTTGTCTTATGAGAATAAAATTTAGTTAATATCTAGAGTTTTTTTGGGTAGTTGTACTATGAAAAGAAAACCACCGACATGCAACAAATTAATAAAACAAAAACTGGGGTGCAATGATCTAAGGGTGACAAGTAACACATTTGGAAAAATGTTTTAAAATATAACTAAAAACAGCAAGTATGTATTTGTATTAAGTGGAAACAGATACCAATATGCGTTAAATGTTAGAAATTTACAAAAATGTAACTAAAATTGTTCAAAAGTAATGTAAATATGTAAATACATAAATATGTACATATGTAAACTCTTTAATAAAATTGTAATTTTAAGGAGCCTTAAAATCCCTTAAATATTGTATAATGCTGTTTATATTAAAACCAACTAGGTAGATAGGCAAACATTACTGCTCTATTAAACCAATTATGATAAGAGAATTAAATATAAAGAGGAAGTTTTGTAGAAAAACAAATGCACACATTCATACATACTCGTATACATACAATAAAAATTAGTTTATAGGTATGAGGAAAACATAAGTCAATAATCGATAATTGCCAATAACATACATGTTTCCATGTACCTATAATAAACACGCACAGTTACATACGTATGTATGTACATATGCATATGTATGTATGTTTGTACAAACTCTCATACTTGTGTAAACAAGGAAGAGGAGCTAAAGAGATTTTAAACTAGGAGCAAGAGAAGCAAGAAAATATGAATGATAAGTGTGATAAATATTTAACACATTACAAGAGCACCAGTATAGAAACTATCAAAAGCAAAATATTACTGCACAATAATAGCAACAATAAAAACATGCTTGAAAATGAAAACAAAGCAACAACACACAATTGGGTGTTGTTTAACAACAAACAAAAAAGTAGGGAAAACAATATTGAAAATACTTGAAAATGTTTGAAATAAACCAAAAGGCAAAAAAAAAAACAGGAATGTTAGCAAAGGATATAGGTAGTATAAAAAAAAGTGAAGCGAAATATAATAATTTTTGTTCAATAACCAGATTTTCTACAATGTTTACAAAAAACTTCCCCCCAACAATGCAATGCAAGTTAAAGTAACTCGCTCGTACACGACTCGCTTTATCTAATACATACATACATATGGACATACATATGCATTTAGAGCTGCTTGCTTGCATTTCGTAGATTGTACATTTTCCATTCCATGTGCTGCTGCTGCTGTGTTGCTGCTGATTGATACACGTTCAGAGCAGCATTCAACGCTTAGTGGGGGGTGTTTGTAATATTTTAAACTAACAATATAACACAAATGAAAAATCAAAAATTGAATAGGTACCTAGGTATAATGAAAAACTTATAAACAAAATCAAAGCAGCAAAAAATAACAACAGAACGATAAAAGAAAATAAAGGTATATAGGTATCTATATGTATTCATTTCTACAAATTTCAAGTTTATGGTTTTGTATTTTTGCGTAGTTTGTATAATTTTTTTTTATTTCTTTGCTAATAAAACCAAAACATGTGTTGTAAATTACTTATTAGGGAAGGAGAGTACAGTAAAAAACTAAATATAAAAAACTTTTAGCAGTTTTATCATGAAATAGGTATAATCATTTTCTTATCTTTAATTGTTTTATTTCAGTTTTTGTTCTGTTTTTGTTCATTGCAAAACTCTCTTATCGGTATCCGCCATGAAAATACATAACAACAACACATATAATAATAACAAGCTTAAGATTTTATTTTTAATACGGGAATGTGTTTTCCATATTTGTTTTGGTTGCCTGGCTGCTGCCTTCTTACATTAATTCGAGGCACGTTTTCCTGTGTCTCCATATCGCAGAAACACAAGGTAAAACTACAAAATCATAAGAACAAAAACAGAACACTAAGCAGGGGAGTTATTTTCCTATTTATTTATTTATTTCTATTACACAAAACATTGTTTTAAAGAGGGTAGTTCGTTTCATTTTTCCTCACAAAAGCATTTCAGTATGTATTTTTTCATTTACAACTTGTATTCTTTTCATTTTATTTTTTTCAAAATATTGGAATTTTGCAATGCCCTTTGTACAACTAATGTACATAAAAAAGTGTAAACAACTTTTAAGTTTTATCACTGAGTTTTATTAATACTTTTTATATTATTTCTTATCACCTTTTTATTAACTTCACTTGTTTCTTTTTTAAATCTTGTTTCCTTTCTTTATTAAATATTTTCTTTATAACTTTGTAAAAATGTATTAAATCTTTTTTCAAGTTTCAATGAAATTGTTAAAACACCGCTATAAAAAATACCGCAAAAACACACGTACGTTCTATTCAAACGGCAGCTAAAATCGAACTAAGAAAATCATGGAATGAAAGAAAATAGAAAATGATAAAATTAAGTACTAACAAAATACAACTGTGTATATTAAGGCTGCCAGATGTGAAGTTTTAAGAGTATTTTTTGAAAATAGTATTGTAATAAAATTAGCAGTTTTCTACTGCATATCTTAAGATGTCAATAAAATATTTGAGTCAATCTGTAGCCAAAATAGCAAACAAGTTGCTCCAATGTATGCTTGTTACCAGCGTTGTCACCATTTTTGGTGCGAAAAATTTCTTAGTTGGTGCGCGGTGCGTTTTTTTTTTAAATTTCGGTGCGTTTTTTAATTTATCGAAAAATGTAATGAAATCTTTATTTTTTCTAATTTTTAATTGCAGTTTTTTAATAATTCATTATCATGAAATGGATACGATGAAAAAGAACCCCATTAATTGTATTTTAAATACGAATGTATGATAAATAAATATACGATCAAATTCGTCACATGCAAATTATTGCTAATTGTGAATTGGATGAAAATATTTGTTTGAAAATAAAATTAACATTTTACACATGAAAATAAAAATTCTTGTGTAGCCTGATGGTTTGGTCTACTGAATTGTAGACGAACAACCAGGGTTAGAGTCCTAGTGAAGCCCTAAAAAATTTTATTGAATATGGTCAACGAAGTACTTAAAATAGAAAACAAAAATATGTACTGAATTAGTTAGCCCTTTTTATCAATTAATTCCGAATAGCATATTATGAGTATTTTTACTATTATTCGTTGATCTCTTTTTCAAAAGTAAAAAAAAGAAGAAATTAATTACATATCTATCTAGTACAAAGGAATCAAACAAATACTGAACTGTTGAAGACTGTTATATTTATAATACAAAAATATTATACTTTTTATGTCAAAATTATTTCAATAAACATTTTAAATAAAAAAGAAAATCTAGACTTAGTGGGATTTTTTTTCAAATGGCGCGTTTTTTTTTCTCCATTTTGGTGCGTATTGAAATTTCAAAGTTGACAACGCTGATAACTATTGCCATGAAATCATTTACGGCTAATTAAGGCATAATTTATAAATAAAATTCTTTAATTTTTTTAACAAAGTCCACACTCAGATGCATCCATTTTACAATTTGGAAGAAGCTAACTCCATGTCAGCAGATGGGTTATTTACAAATTTACGTACAGTATCGAATTTGGGATGTTTTTTATCACCCATTAAATCGAAAATAACACTTTCACTGGTAGTAACAATGCAACCAGCCGAACGCAAACGTTCTATGGCCAAATTACGATCTTGGTTCAAACGAGAACACAAGCAATCGGCTACTAAAGAAACCCGTATATTGTTTTCCAATAAATCTATTGCTGTTTGTTCAACGCAAATATGAGACTAAAAATGATAAGAAAATTAATATAAACAAAAACAATTTAGGCAATCACATACCTCCAAACCATAGAGAACGACATCCTCAGGTTTATCACCAAAAATCTCTTTCATTTTAGACTCTATTTCTGGTACAATCATACTAAAACGAGTTTTACTTACGATGGCTTTAGCATGACTAACATCGATGTCCTTCACAATTTTTCCCAAACGCTCGGGATAGTGCTCACTAACTATTAACGGAATTTCTAATTCTTTGCCAGCTTTTGTCTAGAATGGTTCGTAAATAAAAATTCTTATCGAATAACGAAGTAGTGCCAGAACAGTAAGCTCTTGTTTATAGAAAATACAATAGTGTCCCAATATATATGATGAAAATTACTGTATGTATGTAGGGTAGACACAAAGATAGTGATATAACCAATTTAGATTGCTGGAACTTTACTTACTAATTTGTTAGCATTTTTTACGAAATTGTCAAAAAGTGGCATACCAGGACGAAACTTATCCTGTATATCGCACAAAAGAAATAAAGTCTTTTTGGGATTTAGGTGACGCAAACGTGAGGCCATATTTCCAGCTTAATTTTCTACTCTGTGGCGGCAGTCGTATGTGTGGATAATGTACCACACAGTGTTGTCAACTTTCAAATTTCAAAACGCACCAACATGGAGAAAAAAACGCGCATTTGAAAAAAATCGCACCAAATTAAGATTTTCTTTTTTATTTAAAAAAGTTTATTGAAAAAAATTCACATAAAAAATATAATATATAACAGTCTTCAACAGTTCAGTAATTTTATAAAATAAAAAAACTTAACAAAAATAAATTAAACAAATTTGTTTTTTTTTGTACCAGATGTACTAATTAATTTCTTCTTTTTTTAACTTTTTAAAAAGAGATCAACGATTAAAGCCTAGTACTCTGTTATCACCTTGTTTGATTTTTTGGCTACAGGTTGACTCAAATATTTTTTGACATCCTTAAGTTATGCTGTAGAAACTTTCTTTAACTGAAAAATTTGGAATAACGGTATTTGTGGTGAATTTCTAAAAACTCAAGGTTTTTTATACTCACCACGATATTTTCACCACATTTTTTTTAAAAAATTTTCCGCTGGAATTTACACTACCTTTTTTTCTTCCTCTCTCTCCATCCTCTTCATAAGCACTCTCAAAATTTTTCTTCTTCCGTCGGTCGTCGTCGATGTTTGTCTGTGTTGTTGACTGGTTGCTGTGGCCGTTGAAATTCTTAGAAGAAAACCGGGTTCGTTGTATATACATATAGCGAACTTTAAAAAAAATAAGAATATTACAATTTCGTTTGTTAGAGATACCCAACCATGGTGCAACTATACAAGATGAGTGCAAATCGACAACAAATACAACACAAAACAGAAACAACAGGCATTTTGTTTGTGTAAAATAATGTACTTTTGACATAAGTAAATTGTAAACAAAGTATGTCAGCTGGGCTACTGCATTCACCTTGTATATTTGCACCATGTGACCAGCATAGTCAACTTTGAAATTTCAAAACGCACCAAAATAGAGAAAAAATGCACCACGCACCAACTAAAGAAACGCACCAAGTTGACAACGCTGGTACCACAGGTATAAATGTACTACCACACGGTGACTTTGTAAAGCTAGATTTACACGATTGAAATTTTCTTCAAAATTGCTCTTCAAAATGCTTCAAACTAGTGTAAATAGTAAAATTTCTTCAAAATTTATTAATTTAATAACTATTAATAAGCAGTTTTTTATGGCTATTTTTAAAAAAGAACTGCTTGTGGATACATTGCCAGCTTATTAGCAATGGCAACACTATAGAAATCGCTTGAATTCCACTAAATTGTTAACAAAATCGTTACATTTACAAGAAAATACTTAAATTAGCATCACTTTAGAGAAAAACACATACTTGAGGAAGTTTTCTTGTCCGCAGAAGAATTTTTGTGAGAATTTGCCAGAATATAAATAAATAGTGTAAAGAATATAAACAAATTGTGTGAAATTAATATGGCCGAGGAGAATAAAATACAGTTGGATGATATACAGAAGCAAATATTTGATAAACTTAGTGCCAATGATAAGGATGGATTCAAGCAGCTGATTGCACAAGTCAAAGGAGGTGTGAATTTCGTAGACGAAAATGGCATGACACCACTGCAACATGCTTGTTGCAAAGGCAACAAGGAGGCAGTACAAATTCTATTGGACATGGTGAGTTGAATAAGCAGAAAACTTTTATTGTTTATTCAAATTAGTGTAAACAAACGAATATGATGCGTAGGGCCACGTGCTCACAGTAAAATAAGTTTGTTCTATTGTATTGATGTAAACTATTTATTTGTTAATCAGGGAGCTGACATTAATTTCAGCCAACATGGCGCCAGCTATACACCTTTACACTTTGCTGCTCTATCTGGCAATACTGAAATTTGTACTATGCTATTGGATGCCGGCATCAATTCTAATACCTTGAACAGTGTCAATCGTACTGCCTCACAAATGGCTGCATTTGTGGGCAATCATGCCTGTGTGGAAACTATAAATAATTATGTGTCCACCGAACAACTTGAGTATTATACACAACCCCAGGGACTGCAAAAAGAAGCACATATTCCACCGGCATTATTAAATGCCTTTCATAAATTTGTGGTGGATACGAATTTGCATCCAGTTCGGATTGTGCTGAACTTGCAAAATCTGGGACTACTTAAACATCTGCCAGGTTTGCGTAAAGCCTTGGAACTGATGTGCGAAAAGGAAATGAAAAAGTCCAGCGATGTTAATGAATTAATGGCATTCAAATATCACTATCTGCGGTGGATTATTTCGGAGTTGATGCGTTGTGAGGAGCAGTGCAAAGCCCAGCGTAAAGAAAAACCTGCTGCTAATGCCGAGGAACACAACAAGCATGATTTCGTTGAGATGTTTGTCAAGCGTGTTTTGAAAGAGAACAAATTGGGCCAACTGGACTATGTCGAATTTACAATACGCGATTGCGTACGTGAATTTCCCTTTAGAGAGTGCACCATCTTTCGTCAGGTGGTCACACAACTGGCCGCTAAAGATGCTCCCTCAACATTGACCATTCTACGTTCAGCCATCAATGGTCAGCGCGCTTTTGTTGATGAAGTTTCCTATTGCAGTTCCTGTGGCAATGAAAAACCGGACAAGAAATGTTCCAAATGTAAAGCTGTGCAATATTGCGATCGTGAGTGTCAACGTTTACACTGGTTTATGCATAAGAAAACCTGTAATAGACCGACCTCGAATGCAGCCCCAGTTTCTAAAGGCCCTATCGATACCCAAGAGTTGCGTGAAGAGTTGTCTCGCATGACAGCCAGTTAAATTAAGTGTCGCTAATGTACGTTGAGAGTGAATGAGAAGGAGAAATTAACAAGTTTTTACTTATTTTACACGTTATATGCATTTTTTTGTATTGTAGTGTACAACACTACTTATTAATTAATTATTATTTACCCGACACTTTTTATATTTGCAGAATTTTTTATAGTTTCATGACGTAAACGTAAAATAAATATTTTTGGCTTTTCTGTTTAGTTGATTCCAACATATTTTATACTGTATTCGACTCCATAACATTTGTATATTATATTAAGCCCATCAGTTTCTTTTTCCCACAAAAATAAAACAAAATAAACATAGACCATATGTTTTAAAAGGTATTTTTAGTGTGTGTTTTTTTTATGTGGATTTTGAGTTAGTTTGGAGATACATTTTTATAGATCATTTACAAAAAATAAGTGTTGTTTAAATTTATTTATATTTAATGTTAATTTTTCATTAAAATCGTAATTTGAAAAAGCGAAAATCGCTCACAAATATTGCAAAATTTCAGCAATATAAATAATAAAATAAAAATTATTACTTTTCTTCGATTTGATTTTTTGAATGGATCGATTTTCTCAGGTTAATAGAGTGACTTCTGGAGCCAAATTACCGCATTCGATATCGAGTAAAATTTATCGTAATTTTCTTATTTGAGATTATGGCATTCGATATAGAGCAAGAAATTTAGTACAT
The DNA here is from genome assembly GCA_950370525.1 of Bellardia bayeri. NCBI lineage: Eukaryota > Metazoa > Arthropoda > Insecta > Diptera > Calliphoridae > Bellardia > Bellardia bayeri. Next base: position 72,068,648 of record OX493267.1, on the reverse strand, counting down.
TTTATCATAATTTCGATATTGAAATCATTTTTCGATACGATAGCTCATTCGATCACGAATGCGGTAATTTGGCCCCTGGTCATAACATTGTGTACTTGTATTTAATCTGAAGACAATGTATTAATGTTCCCCAAACATTATGATCAATAAATTTGCTGATTCATTTACAGCCCAATCATGAATAAAAATTCCGCGGGAGTTTTTCCCTTTTCTTTTTGAATTCAATGTTAAAAAAATAAAAAGAAAAAATTCTCGCGGATTTTTAATTCATTATTGGGCCGTTAACCAATTTTCAAAATATTTAAAAGTATAACTTTGGGTGTATATGTACATACAGTGGCACAGTAAAGTATACATACCTCCTTGAAAAACGGGGTTTTGGGTTATCTATGAACAATTTAGCAATAAAGTTCATTTCAAACAAATTCAATCGAACAACAAACAATAAATTTTGACCAAAAAATTTTTTACACACAATATTTATTAAAAAAAATATATAAAATTCATTTTTCAAACACAGAAAAGTTGCATACGGCTATGTGGAAAAGTAAATAAAATGGAACTCCGTACTTAAACAGTGCTACCACACACTTCAGGCATCTTCACGAGATACTGATATTTAGAAAAAAGTTTAATTGTTGTTAATTTTGCAGTTAATTTTGTTATTTAACGAAAATGAGTAAAAAACTTTGTGTAAAAAAGCATCAAGTAGTTTGAAGAAAATATAACGAGTCTTTATTTATTTAAATGTACACAAACACAATGAACACTGTCTTTTTACACACTGTTGTATTTATATTACGGTAGAAGAACACACTTAAAGTTTTCGAACACTTTGATGTTAGACACGCCATCTCTTGATAAAAAAATTTTAGTAAAAATATTAATACACTTTGTGTGATCAACGCCATCTGTTGATGAGTTTATTAGTTTTTTTTTATGAAATTTTCAGAGGTTGTCTCGGATTTTTGCTCATATCTCCATTATTTATGGACGGATTTTGCTGATTTCAAAAAGCAAACTTCTCGAAAGCATGTCTGACAGAATTATTGAAGATTTGGACGCTGAAGATATCTGGGGACTTCAGAAAATTGATTTCAACATCCAGACAGACAGACGGACATGGCTTAATAGACTCTGCTATCTATAAAGATCCAGAATATATATACTTTATAGGGTCGGAAAATTATATTGTGGAAATTACAAACGGAATGACAAACTTATATATACCCTTCTCATAAAGGTGAAGGATAGAAAAAGATCAAGAATGAATATAAGGCAAGATTGCTTGATGCTGAAACAAGTCAAAACCCTTTAAATTTGGATAGCTTAGTTGCAGAAATCGAACGTATTAATAGTCTTAAACGCGACGTATCAACAAGTGAAAATCCAAATGTCAACATAATAAAAACATCCAAGTAACAACAACGGCATAAGCTAAGCAACAACAACACCGTCAATAAAACAGAACAAAAACCAAGACGACCCTGCTGGCAGTGTGGGAATATGCATTTTGATCGTGATTGTGGCTATACATCGCACAAGTGTGCTGAGTGTGGTAAAGTGGGCCATAAGGAGGGATTTTGTACTTGTTTTCCAGATGTCAAGCCTAACAAAATAAATCAGCCAAAGCAAAATAAAATCAAAAGTAATTTCAAAACGCGTAAAACTATTAAAAGCGTATATGCAAAAACAGCTACCTACACAAATAGACGATTTGTGTCAATTCAAATCAATAATGTCAACATTCGTATCCAACATGATACTGGTTCAGATGTTACGATAATTTCAGAGCAAAATTGGGTAAAAATTGGTAAACAAACTCTTGAAACTCTCAGCACAAACCACGAGATGCGTCTACAAATCTGAATTTACAGCTCCCTATCACCCTCAATCTAATGGGCAAGTAGAGATATTCGTTGACACTCTTAAACGTGCTTTGAAAAAATTAGAAGGCTCATCTACATCTAATGAAAGTTTGCAAATTTTTTTTAAATATTACCGCTCATCACCAAATACCAATACTGATGGCAAATCACCTTCTGAATTGTTCGTGGGGAGAAAGTTGAGAATTAATCTTGACTTACTTAAGAAATCGGAACATCCACAATTGGAACGGAATCGAAGAATGGAGGCATAATTTAATAGGCGTAATGGTGCTGTGGAACGTAATTACAAAATTGGTCAAAATGTTTATGCAAAATTATACAAGTTAAATGTAATGTACGAAGTAGAAATTTTAGATATCCCTGAATTTCGAGCAGTTAGATCTCATTCAAATCATTTAAAACCTCGTTATACTGATACAACAAATCCACCCGCACACAATATTTGGCTGGACTATTTCAACTTAGCATACCCTCAACAAACTCCAAGTGTAAATGAGAAAAACGCAGATATCGAAGTTGTAAATATGACACACCTAAATCTACAAACAACATCTACAAGTGAATCGCAAAACAATCCAGCTCAAGATCCATTTCAAAATTCGTTACCGTCCACTTCTTCAACTAATAATAACGCACCTGAATCTTCAGAAAGTACAACACCCAATGATTGTAAATCAACACTAACTTTCGAATTATTAACAGCCCCTAATGTTCAAGCAGATGAAGAGTCATCCGGACTTCGGAGGTCTAATCGTCCATCCTCCGTTATGGGACCAGATTATCGTCTTTTGAAAAGAAGGAGAGAGTTGGCAATCCAAAATAATTTTAATTCTGTTTTGTTATGTGTACTAAAATATGTAAATATTTTAAATTCTTGTGTAGTCAGTAAGTTTTAATGTATGTACATATGTATGTATGTACACACAATAGATAATTATACGCCGTAATTTTAGATTCAATTAATAAATAAAGACTTTTTTTATATACAGTGGGTGGTCAAATTATTAGTTACACATGCAAAATTGTTTAGTTTGAAGCCGTATAACATTTTAAAATAGTGAAAATTTATAATTTTATTTGTTCTTTTAGGTAAATTAAGTGTTTCTATTTCAATTAAAAATAAATTTGAGGAAAAGAAATTTTTTGAAAAAAAATCTTAATATTTCGTAGAACCTCCTTTGGCATCAATTACAGCTTGCACCATTTTTGGCATGCTCTGAATGCATTTTTGAAAATTTTTTTAGTTCTTCATCGTTATGCCAGACTTTAATCAATGCCTCTATAAGATTTTGTTTGTATAACCTCAAAATTGTATATTTCACACTTCAGAGCAGAATGATCTACAACTGCACTCTAATGTTACCAATCATTGTTGACACTGCACAAAATATTTAACAGTGTTACCAGAATTAAAATACGAAAACATCTGGTACAAGAAACAGATTTATATACGTATTAAAAGCGGCTGAATCTTAATTAATAAGAAAAACTATAGTGTAACTAATAATTTGGCCACCCACTGTATGTATGTATATTAATCACAACAATACTATTTTAAATACTTTGTTTGTTTCCTAAATTCAATATTATTTTATTGATCTCAAGTTCGATTTTATAAATCATAAATATGAGAAACACGAGTTTCTTGTTTTTACCGATTAGTGTAGAAACACACAAATGTTGTTTTAATTAAGTAATTAACATAAAATTGCAATTTTAATTTATATTTACACAACACACAGATGATAAGGAATCATAAACATTCATTATCTATGGTTTTGGTTGCGATATGAATCTTTGATGGCTGATCGAATCGAATTTAATGCTTGTTTATTATCAATTTTTTATCACTTTAAGCCAACAACTACTGTTTAATTTTAATGTCACATTTGATTAAACAATATTTTGTTTTGCTTTGTTTTTTTTAATTGGTTGACAATCGTAGAAAAATGCCATTAAATAAGTTGTTAACATTTTGAAGACAAGTACAGTGGTGGACTTATAATTAGAAACGACTTTTCAGCATGTATATTTGTTCATATATTTTAAAAATTTACTTCAACATATTAAAACTAATAACTAGAAATAGTAAAGTAACAAATTATTATTAAGTTTAAAATAAAAAAAAAATCACAGCATCAATACTATTTTAAGGAAAATTAATTTAAAAACAAAACAAAAAACGCAATATCAAATTGGCCACATAATTAGAAACTAAAAAAATATATGCAAAAAACCTTAGTGAGGTTTAACAAAACGGACTTATCCTTTAATGATTCGTTGGATAGATAACCCTTGTTTTGACAACATTCGCCAGTCTTTTTGATAAATGATGACATGTTTGCAGAGATATGTTTTTCCAGCTTTGTTGCACCAACTCAAAAACTTCATCATTATTTCGTGGATTTTTGTCCTTTAGATCTCTTTTTACAATTGCCCATAAGTTTTCAATTGGATTAAGATCAGAACTTTGGGGTGGCCAGTCAAGAACATCACTATTTTGATATAAAAGTTAACACTTCACTGTAGTGTGCTTTGGGTCATTATCATGCTGGAAAATGCATTGGACGGGCATATTCTCAAAGCAATGCGGTTCCATTACATTTACCAAAATGTTTTTATATTGATGCTAATCCAATACTCACCGTGCTATTGGACCCACACCTCATCAAGAAAAGGCACCCCATACCATAATAGACCCGCCACCCTGTTTCACTGTTTTAACAGTGTACCTGGGATCTAAGGCTTTATTTGGAGGACGTCTAACATACGATTTTGCATCAGATTGGAACAAGTTAAACTTAGATTCGTTGCTCCAGAGAACACTATTCCAGTAACGTGGATCTTTTCTGAGTATTTCTCTTGCAAACCGCAACCGCTTCATGACATTTTTTTCAGACATGAGTTTTTTTGTGCAATGCATTCTGACTCATTTAAGAAATCCGTATGGATTTCTGCTCTTATTTGCTGCACAATTTCCTTAATTTCGCGCTAAGTTAAAAAAAGATTTTTACTGGCTCTATAAATAGCTCTATCTTCTGCTAAAGTGGTCTTTGGTGTCCTAGGTTTCCTAGCTGGGGTTGCAAACTCCTTTCTATTTTTATAAAAGTGAATTGCACCAAATACCATTTTCTTGAGCAAGAAAACGTTTGTGCAATAGCCGACATTGAAAGTTTTATATTTTGGTAACACTGCACAATTAAACATCTCATTTCTGGAGTACATTACATGTTTTTGCCCATTTTCAAAACTAAACCGTATCAAAATTATTACAAGTTGATCTATTGTTTAACAAATTATACTCACTTTGTCACTAATATTTAGAAATGTTTAAAAGTTGAAAAAATGAGTCTTTTTAATTACGCGGCCAGCAAAATAAAAAAAAAAACAGATAATAAAGAAGTCATTAGAGGGCTACTTCTAAATTATACAGACGTTGTGTTATAGTCATTAAAATGTAAGATATTAAGAAATTGCAAACCGTATCAAAATTATTACAAGTTGATCTATTGTTTAACAAATTATACTCACTTTGTCACTAATATTTAGAAATGTTTAAAAGTTGAAAAAATGAGTCTTTTTAATTACGCGGCCAGCAAAATAAAAAAAAAACAGATAATAAAGAAGTCATTAGAGGGCTACTTCTAAATTATACAGACGTTGTGTTATAGTCATTAAAATGTAAGATATTAAGAAATTGCAAGTCATTACCTATATAGTTTTTCCTGGTAAACTTATGCTAGGAACGCAACTGGGATGAACGTCGAATTTCGCCCTACACGACGAATTAGTTGGCGACAATTCGCTATATAAATAAAGCTGTTATATTGACAGTTGTTGTTATTTATTTAGTATACTTTTATTTTCGTATAACAGCTGATAGATAGTGTAATAATATATAATATAAAAAATAAACACTTACAAAAAACACGGGTAAAAACAATTTTTATGGTTAACTATTTTGTATATTTATTTTAAATTATATAAAGTGAAAAATAAAACAATAATTAAAGTAAAAATTAACATTATTTACTAAAACATTTAAAACCAAACGAAATTGTTTGTTTGTTGCCGCGTATAACGAATCCAGATGACGTCATTATTATGTGTGTTTTCATATTATTTTTGACGACGAAAATACCGACCAAAAATTCGTCGTTCGTTCCAGTTGTGTTCTTAGCATAAGCTTTAAAACCTTTTGACTAAAAATATATGTATGTTTAAATTATGGAAATATTAAACATTAAAGACAAATCAACAAACATCGTCTGTTTGTCTATATTGCTATTTTTAAAACAAGCTACTAAAATATATAGTAAAAGTATTAAATTTCCTTTATTAAAAACTTCAAACTATTCACTAATTTGCCATTCTTTAAAGTCATTAAATGTATTCATAAAAACCCATTAACAATTGATAACAAACAAACTAATCTTAATTTTTTTTTAATATTATAATAATTTCTTATCAGATTGAACACCTTTTATTAAGTTTAAAGAAAACATAGTACGAGTATAAGCATGAAGACTAAATAAATGCGCTACGATATTTAACCTTTTTTTTTAACATTTTTATACAAAAGTTTGAAGAACACAAAACAACTCAGCACTACTTATAAAGGGTGAGTTTTTAACAACTTTCTTTTTTGGCAAAATTGTTTTTGTCAGCTTAGTTTTTTTCGTGTAAGATGTTATATTTAACAGTTCAGTTCAGTTCAGTTTGGTCTATAACTTAACCATGAGTCGACTATAAATTTTATTATCGAAATTCATGCTCGGTTATGAAAGTTTTTATCGGAAAATTGTGTTCAGCGACAAAGCTTATTTCTGATTGAATGAATTCGTAAACAAGCGAAATTGTCGTATTTAGTGTGAATAGCAGCCAGAAGCATAGTAAGAACCAGAAGCAATGCAACCCGAAAAATACACCGTTTGGCGATGAGGGCAGGAACCTTACTGTGAATGGTGCAATGGTTACAAATTTGTTTTTGCCCAAAATGGAAGAGCTAGATTGGTTGACATGTGGTTTAAACAAGATGGCGCCACATGACACACAGCTAGCGAAACAATGGCCCACTTGAGAGGCGTGTTCCGTGAACAGTTTATTTCACCTTTGTAGACGGTCTATTGGACGTCTAGATGGTGGATGTAACGCCTTTAGACTATATATTTTGTGGAGCTATGGTAAGCCTCATAAGGAACCAGTCCGCAATAGTTGACACACTGGAAGCTAATATTAAGGAATTTATTCGTGAGAGAAATTAGACCCAAAGTGTAAACTATTTGAGGCTTAGCCGCGTTCAACATTTACATGAAATCATCTTTAAGCATTGAATTATATCTATCGTTCTTTCGACTTAAATAAAGATTTCATACATTTATCTAAAAAAAATCTCACTTTATATTGGCATTTTAACTCATTATTTTAACAGGTTGTTGTCACTGGAGTCACGTAATTATTTATCAAAAACGCAAATGGGAAGTTAATTAAGGCATTACAAATTGTCTTTAAAATATTTATATTATTTTTATATATGTACATAGGTATATATTATTTTTTTAAGATATTAAAAAAAGAAATTGAGTAAGAAGAAATTTGTTAAAACAATTTGGAATAAATATGAATTAACAAGAATTTATTAATTTTGATTTTCGTAATTAAATACTTGTATATATCTAAGGCGACCAGATTTTTGGAAAAGAAAAAAGATGATATTAAGAAAAATAGTAAAAAATTTATTTCAATTCAATGTTTACATTTTTTACATATTTTGAAAAGCGAAAGTTCAAGCAGTAAGAGTATGAACAGAACAAGCACGACACGGCGTTTGTGAAGTAAAATTTGTTTTATTTGTTAAAGGTGGCGATTCTCATTCTACTTAGAAACCGTGCCGTGCTTGTTCTGTTCATACTCTAAGCTCAATAAAAACAAATACATATTGATCATGCATTTAAAATTAAAGATGGCAAAAAGATGACTGAAAGAGGACACACATTTTATAGATGACAGCGAGGTAAAAAATATGATTGCCCTCCAAAATAAAGGATTATATATTAGTCATTGCTAAACTACTTCTAAGTAATTAATAAGGTATAAAGTAGTCATGGACAAGTAAATTGTTCAGTAATTGCAAGTTTTCGCTGGTAAATTTGATATTTTACTTCATTTGACGACGTAAGATCACATTTATTTTTAAACTTAATTTTGTGGAATCACATTATATGATTTTTTTTATTTAGAATTTTTTAATGCTTTGGATAAAAGTTTTTTTTTATCAAGTATATTTGTTAATCTAATTAATCCCCCTTTGACCCCATAGTTTGAAATATTGATAAGTTAATTTTAAATAATTTTCAAGAAATACATATTTTGATTTTTTTTTTCAAATATTTATAATTGCTTAATTTTATTACAAAATAGCATACATACATGTATGTACATATAAAATATAGCATATTCATCTGTAGCCACAAACTATGTACATACTCGTATATACTATTTAAAACTGGAAACGTTAATTTGCTTAATTCTTTAATATGTTTTTATTATATGTTAAAATTTTACGACTTTGCCCTGTGTAGGGTGTATAAATTTAAATAATTAATGTGCGTTTTATGCTTATTAGTTTAACGTGTATGGCTTTGTTTAGAGTTTTTGTTAAAACAATACGACTGACTAAATTAGATGGCTAACAAACAACGAAAACAGGTACCGTTAGAAAATATCACTCCATATACATCTACCTATATATGAATATTAATATGTAGTTAGAAAAAATATTTATTTTTGTAAAGTCTGCTACAAATATGTATTGGTTAATTGATTGCTTTCTTACAAATGTATGTAAATTTAAAATTTACATAATTCGTATTTTATACCCTTCACCAGGCATGTAGACGTTTCAAAATGAAATAAATCAAACAAAAAAAAAAAAAAAAAAAAAAAAAAAAAAAAAAATTTTTAATAAACATTTTTTCAATTTGTAATTCCTTTCTTCAGTAAAAATAATTTAATGGAAATTAAATTTAATGAACTCAAGCCTAACTAAAAACACATCAAAAATTAAAACATTAACAGTTCGACTAAGAATAATAAATAATCTATAAATCAAACAGTTTTCATTAAAATCATTCAAATCAGTGAAAAATTTCATTCTTCTAAGTCTCTTTTTCGAAGCTCTATCATGCTTTGGCTAGATCGTCTTAGAATCTTATAAGGACTCAGAATATATAGACTTTTTGGTTTTACCACCAATATATTGATGTGTAACAAACGGAATGACAAATTTAATAACCTTTTTGGTGGTGGGTATAATAAAACTAAAACTACAAGTTTAATAACCCAAAATAAAAACAAAACAAAAATCCGAAAACGTATAAATTTGTTGTCGAAAATTATTAAAAAAAAAAAAAATAGATAAATATCAATAATATTTTATTGTATCATTTACATAATATTTAGAAGAAATACAAGCTGTAAATTCGTATTAATTTTAATAAAAATTTCAAATTAATGCTTTCATATGCAAATTTTTTTTAAGGTTTTGACATTTCATTAGACACTATACAGCTACCGCCAAATGTTAAATTGGCTCTTTCTTTTTATAGTGGCCGGCCCGGCGTTACACTAGCCAGCCAATCCAGCTAGCATCATCATCTTTACAATCATAATGATCATGGGTAATGATCATTTTGGATAACAGAAAGTTTATGTGAAACAAACCAATAATGGTAAATACGACTTGTTATAAGACAACGCCATAAATTCTCTAACATGTTTATATGAGCTGGTAGACATTGTAAATTTACCGCCAAACAGGCCTGCCGGTCAAGCAAATAGTGAAATAGTTGCTGAATTAAAGGGTATTATAAGAGGAGGTGATTCTTATAAAACTGTTTAAAAGCACGACAAGCGCTTGTCATTGTATTCGTACTCGTTCGAACAAATTTGTCTGCCATCAAATGCAATAATCACACAAAAAGGTCAACATTTTAAAAAATGACTTTGAAACATTCTCCCCACACAAAAGAACATAAACAAATTTGTGTCCGTGATTCTGCCGAAGTTTTAACTCGATTGCTCGTCAAGACAAAGGGTAAGGGCTTCAAGAGGAAGCTTAATTTTTTACTAGATTATTACTATTTTACATGAGGCAAAATGAAAAAGTAAACGAAAGACATTATCGCTTCCATTGAGACCCCAGACAATTAATTTGGAAATGTTCATGTCTTCTTCTGTGATGCACATAGATATTGACTACCAACTTTACATAGTTTACTCTGTTGTTTCGTTTAAGAGTTTTTGGATTTGTTAAAAATAAAACACAAACATTTTGAGAAATGTATGAAATTTTTGTTTGTGTCAATAGAACGATCTACATATATAATTCAATGTTTAAAGATGATTTCATGTAAATGTTGACCGCGGCTACACCGCAAATGTTTCATACGCTGGGTCCAATTTTGGCTTGCTCTCTCTTAAACATATCGGCCGGTATCTAACAAATAAATTCTTCAATATGAACTTCCAGTGCGTCAACCGGCTTGTACCTATTTATATATGAGCCTTACAAAAAATAGTCTAATTGCATGATCTAGGCGGCCAATTGACCGGCTCCAAACGTGAAATAAAATATTTACTGAATTTGCCTCTCAATTGGGCCATTGTGTCACGTGCTGTGTAACATGTGACACCGTCTTGTTGAAACCACATGTCAGCCAAGTCCAGCTCTTCCATTTTGGGCAAAAACAAATTTGTAATTATCGCGGTCATCAACAATACTGGCGGATACAGCTGCGATATTTTCCTCTGTCTGCACTCTACGATGCGTGTTGGTGGTTTAATTTCCAATAATGTAAATTTGGTGGGAAATTTTTACAAGATTCCGAATAAGCGCCTCAGATGGTCGCCCAAACTGATCATTAAATGTCGCAATGTCATAATTAGGTCGATTCATGATTAAATTATATATGTATATACTGAATATGTTTAACAATAACATGTTACACGAAAAAAGAAAGTTACTAAAAAATCTCCCTTTATATGTAAGACAGATTAAGAAATAAACGTATGCTGAGAAATTCCAAGTTATTATCCAGACTAATTATAATTTACAATAACAAATGTAATATTAAAACATCTAATTTCTCACGCACCCTTTCCATTATATCTCCAGATATATATGAAGCTATTTGCGCAGAATTTTTATAGACTTGAAAATCAACTAACTATGGCAATCATAAACATTTGTCAAAGTTATTGGTATGTGGTGTTTGTAGTGTTGGTGATAATCATGATCAAGTTGGCTGGTGTCGTTGGTTATGGTGGTGGTGACTCTTTTTAAATCCATATGTGTATTTTGTATTGTTTTGGTTTTTTTTCATCTTTAAATTTATTTGGCTTAAAACACCTTTTGACAAAGGAATTATGGTAGAAAGGGGTAGAGTAGACGACGGAGGCATTAAGAGAACGATAGATGATTGTAAAATGTGCGGTATTTTGGCTTTTAACTGCTCTTAACAAAGTCCAGTAGTTAAAACAATTTCTGGTGATAAGACATCCATTATGAACAGCAGTTTGATGGCTTTTAAAATTGTTTTAAGTTTGCCGACCGGTTAAGAGCGTATTTGGATGATTGCCACACAGCCAAACCATAGCTTCTATACAAATACAAATAAACAAAAAGAAAGATGCTTAGAGTTTTATAAAAAAAACAAGTAAAAAAGTATATTCGGCCAAGCCCGACCATATAATACCCTACACCCAGTATATCAATTTTCAGATATGGGCACTATATGGGAGATATTATCTATGTACCTATTAGGGACCGATGATCCAAAAATTTAGTGCCATGACTTCCGTGAATATAAATATTATGTGTGTTAAACTTTATCTCGATATAAATACGTTTAAAACATTTATGGAGGTTAAAGTGAATTACGAAGAAGGTCTTATATGGGAGTTTTGACTAATTATGGACCGACCATTATAAAATTAGGTGTCATCCTATTTGTACATAAAAAACTAATTTTTGTTAAATTTTATTCGGATAACAACATTTTTAATAGATTTATATGGGAGCTACGACTAATTATGGACCGATCATCATAAAAGTCTACCATATTATATGTATATATACGAAACATATTTGTGTTCAATATTATTTGGATACCAACATTTTTAAAAGAGTTAGGCTCTTTTAAGTGATTTTCGGATGTGGGACTTATATGGGAGCTACGACTAATTATGGACCGATCTTCACGAAATTTGTAGATGTGATTTAGCTTTATTTATTAATTATTTATGGTGAAATTTGTTTGCATACTTGCATAATTCAAACATTTATGATCGGTAAACCCCAATTTCGGGAGAACATTTGTACGGGGGCCAGATGAAATAATGGACCGATTTTTACCAGTCTCAATCCCATCCATCCTTGGGCCGAAAAAATATTATGTACCAAAGTCGATCGGTATACTTTAAGGTGGGTGTTGGACCAATATTTCTGGGCGTTACAAACATCAGCACAAATCCAATATACCCTCCCCACTATAGGGTATAAAAACACACAGAGATACAACGGGAAAGAGAGTCAACGATATATTTTAAATGGAAATATATACATTCATACTATATGTATATCAATGATGGAAAATTCAATACTACATATTGTACTATTTTCAGTACTTTTTTACAGTAAAAATACCACAGTACCCCTACATCATACTTAGTACTCTTTGTTTGTTTTGCACAAATTTGTTTGGAATGCACAAATTTGTTATTCATGTTATTTATTTGACCTGGGATAAGCTAATCTACAAAAGTAAACAAATGTATAAAGAATTAAAGTTGTTTGTGGTACTATTTTGATAATTTTTTTAAATTTCTTATGTTTCGTACATTTTTGTAATTCTCATTTCTTGTTTGAGCTTTTTTGTGTATCATATGAGTTTGAAAGCTTCAAACATATTGGTGAACGATCTATTAATGATATGGCATTAACACTAACAAAATGCAGGCATGCTCATATGTTTATTATCTTAACACACAACAAATAAACATTTTTGAAACATACAGCCCAATCATGAATAAAATATCCGCGGGAGTTTTTTCCCTTTTTATTTTTTTAACATTGAATTTGAATAGGAAAAATGAGAAAAGGGGAAAAAACTCCCGCGGAATTTTTATTCGTGATTGGGCTGATACTATATTTTTACATAAGAATGAATTAATTGTTAGTTTGTTCTTATAATAGTTTTTTTTATTAAACTGATTTAATTTTATTTTTTAATTATTTTTAAATGGATTTTTAATTTTATTTTTGAATAAAAATATGTTTCCTAAAAAGTACCAAAATGTTAAAATAGTACTCTTCTTGTTGACGGTCAGTACCATTTTAATTTTTCCATCACAGCTATATATTGAAGTAGTTGTGCATGTGTTATTTTGAGGTGATGTGCTGGTTACGGGGGAGACAGATTTGTCGCTTTTTAAGTGATAACAACGCATTTCGCTGAGGTGATTGAATGTGTTCTTTCTTTTGGGTTGCCAGTTGGTAATCATTTGAAGCCATACTTTAGCTAATTTATTGAAATAAATGTAGAAGTAGTTTCAGTTATTTTTCCTCGATAATCTTACACAATATATAAGTTAAGGATTTATTTATTTATTAGAGTGAAATATCTTTACGTTTTTGGTTAGTAGCGCAGTTAGCACGATTGTGTCACTGGCTTTCATGAGATACAATTAAATGAAGCACTTTATCGTTCTTCAAATAATCAAAATCTCTTTCCAAATTTCCCAAAATTCTCTTTCTCTGCTACTCAAAGAAACTTCCATTCTTCCCGCTTCGGGTATCAACCACAGCCAAATAATTAAGAAGATTTATGGTTAGAATGTTCCTGTCAAGATCCGCCGCTCTGGCTTATCCCAACTATTGCGGCTTTGTACCCAGCAGCTTGTTGCGCTCTGCTATACCAACAATATGGTAATATTGCTTGAATATATCAGCCCCATTGATATAAGACTAGAAGCTTCAGGCATCACAAAATTATTCAGTTTGGAAAATGTTGCATGAGTCCCTCAGTTGAGCTGTTTTTAAAACCCAACTTTTTTCCTTTGAGCAGCCAATAGTTCAATAGCAATGCTTCCGGTAATCTCCCAAAACTTGACACGTTTTGGAATTAGCTATGTGCAGGGATCTACTAATATTGAGTGTGTCTGCCTTGAATTCTAAAATCATATTATTTATTGTACAGATGCAACATACCTTGGCAGCTACTATATATGTACCTACAAACTTTGGTAATACTCTGGGACACTATTTACCTGTTTGGCAAATAAGTAAAGGGAAATTATGACTATTATCCGCTACTATTAGTAATCATATCTCTGAACCACTCACTCCAGTTTGTAACGTTCCATCATCTTTTTTAATGACTTTTGGACCATATATTTCCACGGATCACTAAGCTCACCCAACACTAACTTCTCCTGGATGTAAAAGTGTTTCAACAATGATTTGTATAGTTAGTAGTTGCTGATTCATAGTTTTTTAATCGTAGATTAGTCGCTTAGATGGACAATTATCAATTAATTACTCTAATGGACGTTATGAGCACCATAAAATACATTCAATGATTGCAGAGTTTCTGTCAAATTTGCTGTCACAAACTATATCCCTTTATTTGATTTCAAGCATCATCTTGCCAAGTAGAATTGAAACAAAACCACAAATAAATCTTTAAAATCGGACCTTATTTGCACCACGGATACTCTAATGAATTATACTCTGCTTAAATAAGACCAACTTATTACTTCCTATTTCTCACTATTCCTAAAATAAACACTATCGACACTTAAATGGAATAAACTCTGCTGAAATAAGGGATCAGCTAATTTATATCCAATACTAGTTATTCCAAAAGATTTCATCCATTTGAGTGTGGAATAAAGAGGGAAAACTTCTGCCCTTAAAGTATTCCCTGTCACTTTCAATGTAGGATATTTCAAATTGATTGTTCTCAAACACTAATCCCTTTATCATAACATATATTTCTTCTTTTACTAAAACTAATTATAGAGTGCTGGTTTAACGCGGGGAAAACTACGAGATCCAAAAGTGTTTCATATTGAATTGCTAAATATTTGCACTTTGTTTTAAATTTAACAACTTAACAACAATAATTCTGATATTTCTACTACAACTTGGATTGATATTCCAAGTTTTAAACACATCGTATGACTAGTTCGGATTAGTTGCATTTCCCTGGCAACCCTAGCACTATTGAAATCCATCGTTTCATGCAACCAAAACAGTAAATCAAGGTGGTGAAATAACTAGTACAAACATTAGCTGCCACTACACTTGGCTTTATTTTCCACTTCATCTCCGTCTTATTCAGCAGCAAATCCAAAAATACACACACACGTACCAATCTAAAGAGCTCTTAACACTGTTGCACTCTAATTTTACGACCACTACTGTTGGCTTCCTTTGCTTTTGATAAGTGTGTGTGTCGACTGTGTGCGGTCGATGGATCGATCGGTCGGCCGGTCAGCTATTTAAACCGTGGCATTGAGCGTGGAATTTCTGGCGCCATCATTTGACCATTTCTGATATGATTCGTTTTTAAAGCAACAAAAAAATTTTAATTAAAAATACTTCTGCTTTTTGTTTTTAATTTCTGTTCAGCGTCCACCAAAGTCAATGATTAGCATAACGGAAAGGGAAATGTGTAGGATTTGAATGGTGGCATCATGAAGAAGTCAACGGTGATTTTAAACTGTAATGCGTTAAATAAATAAATTAAATATTAATAAAGTTTAAATTTAATGATCAACGGATATTAAGTAAATTAAAAAATTGTTAAATTTTGGGGAAGAAAATATTGTGTTGACTTTTTAGTTTAACAAAAATTAACCTACGCCTTCCTTTATTGAGATTATTAAGTTAATTAAATTAATTTGTTGTATTTCTAGACTAAAATTTTGTATTTTAACTAAAGGTTATATTTAAAACATATGTTTTTAACTTAAAGGTATTCAATTTACACAATACAGCTGTATAATGAGTTAAAATTAAATATGTTTATTTATGTGTGAAAATTATATTTAAATATTTAAATGAAAGGAACCGAATATTCGGCTGAAGATTGACAGCTCAGGGTGCTCAGTGACAGCTCGGAATTTTAAAAAAATTTATCCTCTTGAGTGGTGAATAAATAGCAAAATAAATTATTGATAAATTGAACTGCAGTTTCCAATAATAATAACATTAATGTTTGTAACATTCAAAAAGAAGCTCCCCAGTTATCTCTTATTATATAAATTTTGATTTATGATCTACTAATATTAACTGAATATTTCATTTCATTTCAGTCTGTATTGAGTTCTAAGAGCAGAATATTTGAAGTACAGATGCAACAAGTAGATTTGCAGTATTGTAGAAATTGCATTGGTAGCTATAAACCTTTGAACTCGCGTAATACTTTTCTATTGCCCCGAAAATAAAGCAAGTGATCATGCCTCTATATCACTCAACGTTGTAACTGTTATGGTTTGACCATCTTCACTTTGGATGACTTATAAACCAATGATTCCACAAGAAACGGCTGAAAACTCCCGAAAACTTGATTATGTGGATCGACCGTAGAATTTCGAGTTCACTTGGAGATTCTTTGATCTATTGTAAAGTCATAATTATAAACGATAAAAATATATTCCAGATTTTTATAGATAAACATATTATGGTATCGAAGTCTAACTTTCTGAACGATTGAACTGCGAAGATACTGCTGTGCTAACACGTTCTAGTCTTTATTACAGAGACTTTGTAAAGGATATATCTATAATTTAAAGTCCAATTCAATTCTCCGAAGTTTCCTCTTCTGATTTCCGCAAACTCTACAATGTGAAAAAAATTCCAGAAATAGTTTATTTTTATTTTTTTGCCATGCCTACAAATACCGCCCTTTTAGTATTTTGTTCACTGTGTCGCTATTTGTAGTCTGATCACAAACATTTTGTTTATGGCTCTGTAAGAGCTTGATTAAATGATTAAGCTATCCTTAATAATTTTTCACTACCACGTCGAATTGTAGTCCTGACTTTAAAAATTTTTTTAAAACTTTAAAAAATTATAAACATTTTTGTACGAATTTTAAAAAGTCAGGACTTTTAGTCAGAATTTATTTTCAAGTTGATAGTTATGTACAACAATTTACCTAAAAACTACATTACACATCTGTTAACTATATATGTACATATGTATTTCCACTAAAGCTTAATGGTACAAGCTATTAGACTAAATAAATAATTCGCTGGCTATCGAAAATCAACTTTCGAATGTAAAATTTGTATTATCAGTTGGCATCACTGTCGAAAATTTAGTTGTTCAACAAATTTTTTAAGAATTTGTTTTTTTTGTTTTGGTCAATCAAATACTACTTGTAAATTACTTTTGTTAATATCCTGCAGGTCTAAGGTCGTAAGTACAAAACAACAATTGGAGAAGTTGGTTTCTCTCATGGAAGAAGATCAGAAAAACTGTTGCCAATTTTAATATGCTTGGGATTGTTCTACAGCAGTTCATCAGCAGTGGACGGTAAGACCACAAACGCCTCTTTACAGAGTCGAATATTTTTTTATAAATGTGTGAATAAAATTTATAATATCCTTGTCAAAACCTCAACAAAAAATATACTCAAGTGGTGGAAGTATCCCTCAGCCTTCTTCTGCTTCTGGCCAGTTCTAGTAAGGATTCATCTCCATCAAACGAATCATCAAACAATAATTCCGTGGTGGTCATTTCAAATTTAATTTTTTAAATTTAAGAATTTGTAAACGAACATAGCGCCAGCTGATAGAAATTGTGAATAACTCAAAAAGAGTGATTTTCACATTAGAGTTTTTTCATCGAATGTTCACCATAATACCAGATGAAAATTCATTCGATATTCGAATTTTTGAAAATCGAATTTTGCTCATAATAGACACCCACATCTTTGTTAAGATAAACTTCACCATACAGTAAAATGTTTCCGAAAACTGAAATAACTTGTATAAACATCATTATCGATACAGAATGTAACATAAATTTGTTTTAAGTACGCATAGATGACACATATTTAGTGGTTGGGTATATAAGATTCGAAACAGCCTAATATAAACTCTTACTTATTGAAATTGAAATTTTATTGATTCAAATTTCTTTTCTTGTAAAGTTAGTGATAAGTAAAGTTTTTGCTGCAATAGTAAAAAGATTTTTAATAAAAGTCCAAACAAATTATTATTCTTGTTTAATAGAGATTTTATTATAAAGTTTTCAAAGAAAATCGAAACATACAAACTAATTTACAATGTTTTTCTTAATACTAATTTACACGTATAAATAATTTAACAAATTTGTGTAACAATAAAATTCATAATTGATAAAATAAAGAAGTATAACGATGCACAGCATACATAAATCATCACAATATTTATGAAAATTAAACTTAAGATTCCCAAATACTCTTTCTTCATTCGCACTTGCGCACTTGCTCACTTGCTAAAGTTTTCAATAAGCCAAAATAGCTGAAATGCTGAAATTATTTCTCTTTTGAGAAGTAGGCTGAGCAGGTGTGGGTAACAATGAGGAAGGTGAAGGTTTAGCTGGGCTTGAAGAAGCCGTGGAAGAGTTTGAAGCTGTGGGAGAGGGTGATGAGGAAGACTGTTCACTGGCTGATTTAGGGTGATACATAGTAGGAGCTGCTGCTGTTGTTGTTGTTTGGCATTCTGGCATTTGTAAATAACGAGAAGGTAAACCAAATCTCATAGGATCCATTATTAACGAGTGCAAATGCTGCTGCATAAATTGTGTAGAAGCCAATTGTTGTTGGGGATGATAGAACGATGATGTAGATAAATTCAGATATTGGGCGGCCTGTAGCTGTTGCTGCTGATGGTGATGCGCCTGTAAATATTCCTCATAACGAGCAGACTGTGAAATAGCTCTAGCAGCATATGAACATGATTCTTCATCGGAAGATTCTAAAGATCTTAAACGCTTTTGCTGGGGTGGCGAGTCAAAACTCGAAACACTTGAACGATCATCTTCTAATTTCGATAGGCAATCATCACTTTCCTCATGCTGGCTTGAAGTGGATGAGGAAGACGACGACATCATTTTTCTTTTACATTTTGATTGACCAGTCTCACGAAAACCTTTAGCAAATGGATTGTTGTCAATTTTCAGTTTTGTAATACGGTCATTCTAAAAAAAAAGGAGAGAGAGAGGGAGAGAAAAGAACATGTATTATTAATATGTTTTTAAGTGAAAGTAATATGAAGTCATATTTGTCTAAACACTTGAAAGTGTCAAAATTGACGTCAGTAATTAGCAAATTGTCTATTGAATGTTTAACAATAGCTGTCGCGCCTTTAAGTAAAACAGTCGAGACATTTTAAGTGTCATCTTAGGCTACGTCTCTAGAGGCGTGAAATTTTTATTTAAACATTGTTTTTTCTGTGTGTGTTTAACGAAGAATTGTTAAAAAAAAGTAACAAGTTGACATCATATGGAGAGCCCGCGGGTTATTTTTTCTTCTTCAAACATTTAAAAGGATTTTAAGTCTAGACATTTCAAGTGTTTTCTTTTTGGTGTTTTAGAGTAGTAAAAGAAGTTTAGTTTTTGTACTAACCTGATAAGCAGTCACTGCTATGAATTCAGTTTCAGGAAATACATAATTCTGCTGAGGAGCCCAGGGTAATTCGGACAAATCGGAGGTCTTAATAAGATGCAAACGCGGTTGATATTTATGCATGCTGGCCAAAACAATCTAAAAGAAATAAATTCAATAACTTCAATTAATTATTTGGTGACAACAAATTGTAAAGAGATAGAAAATGAGAATATTTAAAACTACATACATGACCACTGTTATCCATGGTATTGTTGGTCAATTTCACTTTATTGAATAATATAGTCTGAGATTGCCAGTGAGAACCGGTGGCTGGACTGTCGGGATGTAAAAACATTCTATGAGGCGATTGAGGTTCTGCGCCACCAGCTGGCACCCATTGAGAACCCGAAAACTTGTAGCGACAATCACCAATGGGCACCATTTCCAGCAAAACACAATATTGAGATTCCTCTTCTAAACCCTTAACAGAGACACGCATAGAAGGAAACATACGTCTGCAAGAAAAATAAATAAATACAAACAAATCGTTAATATCTAACATCATAAATCATTGAAGGGATTATAAAATAAAGTGAAATGAAGTAAACGAATTGAAGTGAAAATTATATTGCTCTAAACAAATGGGTGTAAACTTTGGTTGATTTGTGGTTTTGATATGATAAATAAAACCTAAACACACCAGCAACAAGCAAACTCAAATCTCCAGCTAACAAGTGTTCCAACAAACCAACCATGGTTGAACGTTGTGTATATAATTATCAAACGTCATTGTGGGCCAAGTTTTAAATAAAAACAAAAGATCCAACTAAACAGTGAAAAGAAGACAGTGATCATTATAACAGCAGGAGGCCATAAACAGATTGGCGCCATTTACACAATTTAAATTAAGGCACAAACAAATAAAATCAAGAAAAAAAAAAACTTAACCCAGCTCTGAAAAAAAGGTCGATATCTTAAGCATTTCAACAAAAATACAAGTTTTTAGAATTGACCACAACAAAAAACCAACCATAAATTTCAATACAAATAATGATTAATTATTATTAGAATTCAGTAATGAAAAAAACTCTACAAAACGAGATCAGCAAAAAATCAAACAAAATGTGATAAAGAGTGTCAAATTACTTGCTTGTTTTGTTTTTTAGTAAGTGAAATTAGTAATAATAACAAAAAATACAAAAACAATGTCATAAAATGAATAAGATTAAATGTTAATCAAAATACGTGTGGTGAGTTTATGGTGGCTTTAAAGTACTTTGGCAAATTTGTTTAAAAAAACAAAGATTTTATTTAAATTTTTATAACGTATGAAAAAAAAACACTCTTTAGATTAAAAAACTCTCTGAATCTGTCACAAATAATTCCCGAATTTTTTGTGTTGAAAAGATCAATTCCAAAATGGGCGATTTTAGTCAAATTGCTCTTCATATATTACAAGAAATATATTTCAAAAGCCTTCCCTATGAATTTTAATGAAACTTTAATTAAAAATATGCAAATTTAACACAAAATAATTGTTGTCTTATGTCATAACATGTTTATATCAAATGTCTTGTCATGACATAATTTAGTTATAATTCGCCAAGGCAATAAAATTTAACTTGAATCTACTTTTAGAACTTATAGTAAAAACAGAATTAGGTGTATATTATTTTCTGACTTTAATGTTACAGACATGAACATTTTTTTCTTTTAAAAGTTTTAAATCTTAGAACTTGTTAAAAAAAACAAATAATTTATTAACATTTTTCTAACATTTGCAGGCTGGTATGCAATATAAAAAAAGCACTCCTTAGAATACAAAAAAAAAACACTCTTATTCTGTCAGAAATAATTTCCGAATTTTCTATGTTCACAGAATCAATTCCAAAATGGTTGATTTTAGTGAGATTAATGTCATATTGCTATTCATATATTACAAGAAGATATTGCATAGGCATAGGTATAATACAAAATAATTTTTCTCACATCATGAAACAAAAGTTTATATAAAATGTTACTTGTCATGACATAATTTTGGTATACTATAATTAACGGATTACAATATTTTCTAATATCAATGTTACAGAAAAATATTTTTAAATCTTAGAACTTGTTGCTGTGACATTTTTGTCACTTGTCATTATATGGCAGTTTTAAACTTAAGGCTTTAATATTAAATGTAGCAGGTAGTAGTAGGTTTAGAACAAATGTCATGACATTTATGTTGCTTAGCATAACATTTATTTTAACTCAAATCTAATTTTAACAAGTAAGAAAGTAAAGTCGGTCAAGACCGATCATATAATACTCTAAATCAAGTATATCTGTAAAAACAGTTTTTCACAAATGGGCCCTTAATGGTAGCTATGACCTATTTTTTATGGACCGATCATCCAAAAAAATTTAGTGACAATAGTGTTAAATTTTTTTTCTATATAAACACTTATAAACGATTTATACATGTTAAAGTGGTTTTCGAAAGGTGTCTTATATGAGAGCTTTGAATTATGGACTTACCGTTGTAAAATTCGGTGTCTTGATTTCTGATATATTAAACTTATATGTGTTGAATATTATTTGGATAGCAACACTTTTTAAAGAGAGTTATGCTCTTTAACGTGATTTTCAGAAGATGATCAATCATGGGCCGATCTGAACAAAATTTGTAGTACTGATTGGGCTTCATGTACAACTCATTGGTAGTTATGTGCTTGCATTAAATATTTATGACCGATAAACCATATTTCGGAAAAACATTTGTACGAGGACTGGGTGAAATAATGAACCGATTTCAACCCATTAGGCTGCAAAAATATCACATGCTAAATTTGATCAATATTGTGATCTGCACTTTGCGCACAAGCTGTACATGCACAGCCAGCCAGACGGATATCTTTAAATCGACTAAGATATAATATGTAGGGTATAATTATATAATTATTTTAACACATTTTCTGTATATACTAACGCTAGCGAGTTTTTTGTTTGTTTTAAATTTCCTAAAAATGGTTTCAAACTTTATAATTTTTTAATTTTCAACAAAAATTTTTGAAAAATGTCAATCAAAAATTTAATAAAACTCCATTGTTTACAAACTCTTAACTCTTTTACTTAAACGATTTTTCTTTTGTAATCAAACATTTTTTCAAATTTATTTAAAATTTTAGTATACCTTAATACACCTTTTGTTGCTTTTATTTTAAATATTATAATGAGAACTTAATGAGCAGCGGCAACAGCTCCCTTAAATGTCTAACGCAATGACAGGCAGATATACAGAAATATGAGCACACACACGCAACAAATTTACATACAAATCTTAAAACATAATTATGTTAATTTCTAATACTACATAAATAAATAACTTTAGATTTTACTTGGTTCGATGTTGTTGTTTCTTAGTTCCCAGCTAAACTTAAACTCCCGACTCTGGCTACCTAAACCTGTCTACTAAATTGTAAGAAAACAATGAGCTTAATGAATTATTAAGAGATGCCGCCGCATTCATTATATTGTTTTTATTTTTATTACACATTTCTTTAAACAAAAAATAACAAAAACAACAAATATATTATAAACATCACAGGAACAAAAATGTGTGAAATCTCAGGTAGTTGTAGTAGCAGTTATTGGATGATTTGATGGGTGAACCTTCTTCTCTTTTGTCTGCTTCATATTTGTCAATAACCATAAATTTGGTGTATTTGTATCTTGTTGTTGTTTTGAAAAAATATAGAAATTTCTAAACAATAAACCGTAACCTAAAAACGTTAAAGTAGTGTCAACACTTGTACATATGTAGAAGAGAGTTTTAGGAACAATGCAACGCCAAAGAAAGACGACATTGAAACAAGTGTCTGGCCGCTGCTTGTAACAAAAATTTCGATCTTTTGGTAATGAAATGAAATAACGACCTAATGCTGTTTTTATGATTTAACTGGCGCCAGCGTTGAATATTTTTTAATGTTCATTAGTTTTTATTTAGTTTTTCATACAAAATTCCTTTTAAATTGAAAATTTGTTTGATGCTTGTTGGTTGCTGTTTGTTGGTTTGGTTCTTTTTAGTTTGTTTTATTTTTGGTAACAATTTTGAATGATGATGATAATGTTGGCAGAGAAAAAATTTTTTTGATTTTTGGTTTTCAATCAGAAATAAATGAAGACAGTTAGTTCATTTAAATATTAATTAGTAAATTCAGAAGATGTTGTAACGGTTTAACTTATTTTTGTTAAGCTTGAAAGCTTTAAAGAAAATTTACAAAGTTCTTTAGTTGTTTAAAGCCTTTTTTATTTTGCAAAGCTTTTATTTTTTTTTAATCTACTTATACCTACTTATTTTAGAAACTTAGCAGCTTTAGAAATTAATTGTCTCTGGGTGGGTATTTTAAAAATCTTGTAAAGTTTAGAGTTTAAAATAGTTGTTTTGAAAGCTTTCGCAATCATTTGTTGTAAGAATTTTCAAAGTTTTTGTAAAGCTTAACAATTTAATGTAGGACTTTTAATATAAAAGGGACATAAGTAAAAATTTTTAACAATAGAATTAAGCTAAAAGCATTAAACACATTCACCACATCAGGCTACCAACTACAATATGTAAAAATAAAATACTGCTGTTGTTAAAATAATCATTTACATATTAACGTGTGTATTTTATTTTTAAAATATTGTAGTCGGTAGCCTGCTGTGTTTAATGTGTTAAGTTAAGGAAAACTCTTCCAAGTAGAAATGTTCGTTTTTATAGGAATTTTATCATATTTCCTCTCATTCCCATGAGCAACATTAACCAAAGCCTACTTTAAAGCTATTTTCAAATAGGTATGTAGGTATATTATTTTGCCTGACTATTTTAAACTAAAGACATGTTTGAATTCTTAACTAAAAGGCGCCTGATAACACATTTATTTTACTTTTTCCTAAACAAATAGTTACATAAAATACGCAGCTACATATTTATTTGGGTTCTTTAAAAAACATTTTAACAAAGTAAATAGCTATTTAATGACATTTTTTTGTAAATCATTTAATATTTTTAAATTTTGAACACTAAATCAATATTTACGAAGAAATAATAAATAAATTTCTAGCTGGCGCCCTACACTTGCCCTTTCTAGGGTTCATAATCAATATTTATTTAGGATTTAAAGGTTGTACAATTAATATTTTGGAAACAAACTTACCTTCCAGTTTTGGTGATAATCATTTCAGTGCCGATTTTATGAAACTGTTGCCATAAATCATTATTTTCCAATTTGACCTCAACTTGACCGGGCAATGTGGGACGGGGAGCTGCCACCATCATGTGATGGGGCAATAGTTGGGGAAAGGGATCTAAAAGAAATGAAATTAAAAAAATACATACATACATATGTTAAAAGTTTTGAAAATTAAAAAAATATTCTGAAATTTTTTTTTAAAACCGAGTTTAATTAAACGAATACATACGAGTATGTTAAAAAATTGAAGTTTGAAAAAATTGTTGTAAAATTAAAAAATACCTATGTAATTTTTTAAAATCTATTTTAATTATAAATAAAACTAGGTACCTATTAAAATTCAAGAAATTTACAACAATAAAATTCAAAAATTAAAATTTTGATAGGTACCTAGGTATAAAACAAAAATGAAATTAGATGTAAAAAAACTTCTAATTTCCCCACAAAAATATAAAATCACACACACACAAACCCACCTGGTATACGTTGCATAATTTGTTGGCGATAAATTTCTTGAGCAATTTGTTGCTGCATGCGATATTCCATTAATTCTTGTACATTAAACATTTTGTACGTGTTTTTTTATTATTAATTTCTTGTTTCAAAGCTTTAATAGGTATATTAATAATATTTTTGTTAATTGTTTTATTAATTAACACTTGCTTTTTGTTCCGTCACTTGTTGTACAACTAGTTTATTGTTTTTACTAATTAGTAACAAAATTCTTTAACACTTTTTTTTATAAAATTCACATTAATACAAATTTTTCTTTTTTACTCTCAACGATCTTAAACACTCAACGTTTCGTAAACTACTGATCATTTTTTAAGCAAGTGGTTAAATAACTACTGCTTAAACGAATCTCTCCCACTCAAAAACATCATTATCACTATCTCTCGCTCTCTTAGCAATGAAACCAGTTTTCAAACTACCTGTTTTTTGTAAAGAAAACATCATTGTGTAAACTGGCCTGTGATTGGTTCATTCATTAGGTTGAATGCATTAGGAAATGTGTGTGTGTGTGAATTACTGTTATGGAAACTCCATTTTTAATGTGTGTTCATTGTTAAGTGCTATTGTTGACGCTTAGTTTTAATGATTTTTCTCACTCTTTCTCTCATGGTTGTATTGTAGAACTCTACTACTGTTAAACTCCTCCCAGTTGTTATCACTTCTCCAGCTTTGCCTTAATTGAAAAGTGCTATTTTTCTATTAGAATATGTTTTAGATTTTTTTCTTTCTTATTTTTGTTAAATGTAAAAAGTAATTAGGATTTTGTTGTGTTTTCTATGTAAGGCCTATTTAGAATTTTGTAATAATTGTTCTTATTGCTAACATTTCAGTTGAGTTGATTCGTTTTAGACCTTTTTTGGTGTTATCTCTAGACAATTCAAATAGGTAGGTACATATAGTAAAATGTTGTACATGCATCTGTTTTTTTTTTGTTTTGTTTTTTTTTAAGTGTTGTTGGTTTATTTTTATATTGTACTGTATTTATTGGTTGCCTGTTGTTTCCCTCTAAAACTTACAAACAATTGATGTTGGCGGCTGCTGGCTGACTCCTTGATGCTATCATGTTATCATGTGTAATTTTATTTCATTTCTAACAATTTTTATTTATAAGATTGTATAAAGGCAGGTGCTAAAATTAATTCTTCATAGGTATCTATTATTTCTTTACACAAAATCCTCATCTAATGTTTCAGCAAAATTATGCATGTATCGATCTAAATCACCTTATTTTCATACGTTTTTAATTAACGTTATAGGTAGATTTAACAAAATAAAATGTAGGTACCTACATTTATTGTTGTGGGTTTTTTATGGACATTTTTTTAATAAGTTTTGTAGTTTTGAGTGTACACCTATAATTTATTCCAAAAATGTGTAAAAATATGCAGTGTTAAAAGAATTAATTTTTTGAGTTGGTAACAGTTGAAGTTTAATATTAGTTTGAGTAGATTTTAAAAATATTTACCTAGGTATAAAAAATATTTAAATAAATTGAAAAATATTTTTTAAAAATTATTTACAAAACCATCGAAAAACTAGGTTTATTCATGTTTATCATAAATTTTATTAATACGAAGGTCAATTTAAAACTTAATCATTAGTTTTGTGAAAACATTTCCTTAAAAATGCTATTAATGGAATTAGAAGGTAAATATTTGCAGGTTTCTTCGAAATAAAGCATAAAATACCTAGTTAGTTAAATGATTTTTAAAAATTTCTAGTTTAAAATCTTAATAATATAACTCTGTAACCCTAACTCCTATTGATCATGTAAACTAATTGAGCGCACAAGTTCTCAGATTATTGATACCGGTATTATAAGAAATATTTAAAATCATTAACGATTACATATGTTTATTTTTCATCATTGCTCTGATTTGACCGATCATACGTGGATCGGCGAGTAAGCTCTGAGAATTTCTAAGAACTTAATCAGGAATTTTTTATTTTTTTTTTCCAAAAATTAAGAGGATCTGCTAAATTTAACTGAAGATAAGATACATATGTATGTATGTACATACATATATTAGTTTCACAACTAATTCTAGAACCCATTTTTATAGCCAATAGGTACCTACTAGTTTGGCGTTGTGATGAACTTTGACTTTGATGAACTCAACACTAATTCTAGGAATTCTAGGAACTAGTTCAAAGAAGCAGTTTGTTATTGATTCTTCGGTTCAATTATAGAATTAACATAAGATGAACCCAGAACAATTCTAGAAACATAGTTCTTTCACCAGAGTTTTTAATTGGAACAGGAATAACGGTAGCTAAACTAATGTGACAGAATTGTCCCCTTTCTAAATCTGAAAAATACATACATCAGCGAGTGTGATCCTGTCTCTATCAACTCTGATTGTGTAAAGGTAGCTTTAATTTTGAAGAAAAATATCTTAAACCGAATAGGTACTTACATATGTACATATAGTTATGTAATAGTAAAATTTAAAATACCATTTTTACTCATTCATATGACGTTGAAGGAACTATCATACACACAGAGAAAATATATAGTTGTAGGTACATGTTTACTACAACAATGTCAACGTTTTTACAAGTTTTTCACCAATGTTATGGTCACTGTAATTATTTACATGGTTGCTGTAACTATAATATGGTTAGGTTTCGATTCAGATGATTACTACAATCATATATATAATTGTAGTAACTATGTATATATTTGTTGCAATCATGTTTATGATGAATCCATTTATCATAACTTGTTGCTCTTGATTATGATAGAGAACAACATAATATGGTATAATCTTTCATCATAAAACTGATTACCATAAACATTAAATAATTGCTATAATTATGTGAATGGTAACTTAACCATATCATGGTTGCAGAAATTGCAGTGGGCATAATATTTTAAAAAACTGTTTAAAAATGTTGAAAGAGTTGTGGTAAACATGCACAACTATATTTTTTCTCTGCGGTAGGATTATGTGTTAATGCACAGAAAAAATCATGTTTTTTTCAATTAAACCTTTAATTGATTTTAAAATAATTTTCAATTAAAATTTTAATTGATTCAATTACTTTTTCTGATTTTTCTGATATTTTCAATTAAATCTCACATTTTTTTTAATTGATACTATCATTTTGTTTACAGGTCCGATTTCAATTAAATTTTTAATTGATTCCACAAATATTTTAATTGAAACTTATTTTTATTTTTTTCTGTGTGGTTTGGACAATTGCAAATACTTTCACTTACCTAACTGCAATTTGATACATTTGGCCAGGATAATAACAATAACAAAGTAATAAAATGTTTAAAAAGTCGCGGACATTCGAGTTGTCAGCAGAGAAATCTGAAATGCAACTGTTAGGAGCAAAAAGAAGATAAACACGGTTTCCGGTTTTACGAGAACGTGTTTGACAGCCAACATAAATAGTGGAAAGAATAGAGGAGGATGATGTTTAATGGAGAACATATATTATTCCTTGAGGGTACTAGAGCTCCATTAGATGATCTAGATGTACATAAATTGAAGAATACGGAAAACACGGCAAGTCTGCATAAACTTTGAATAACTGGAAATAAATTTTGATATACCTACTACGCATTAAAAAAAAGAACAATTTTAAAACGCAATTTCTCTTAAAATTTACAATATTAAAGCGATGGTGCTTCGAGTGTTTTTAATTACATTATAAATCTATTCTTTTTCCCTGATAAAATACAGGGACAAACAATTTTAGAATCAGTAACAAGCCATCTGCTTAGATAGAGGAAAAATAAATTGCGACATATACCTACATAGAAAGAAAATAGAACACAATATTACCAGCATAATTACACGAACATATTTGTACAGTTTAAAAAAAAAAACGCAATTAAACAAAAGTATGTACATACGTATGTAATTGTATAAATGACTGCAGTGTATTTAAACCCTTTTATGTACAAATTAAAAACACAGAAAATACAACATAGTATTAGTTAAATAAACAAACAAACATAATGACAAAAACAAAAAAAAAAAAAAACATAAAAACGGAAGCTGTTAAACAAATTACTACAACATTTTCGAAAAGATTACGACAAATTCAAAATCGTAAATAAAAAACAGAAAAGACAGACAGACAGACAGACAGACAGAAGAAACCTCAAAACAATTTATGCTTATCGTGTAGGAAGAAAAACCAACATCTGAACACATGTCTTTTCAGTACATTAAAACTACCGAAATTGGATTTTAGTTCAACTCCAAAGAAAAAAAGAGTAAAAAAAAACTACACAAGATCGGTGACAATAAGATCCGCCAAAAGCGATAAGAAATTTGGAAAGAGGAAAACAAATTCAAAAGCAAAGTAATGGCAACCAACAGTAGCTTGCACACAGTGATGAAACAATGGAACTAACGAGATAAGAAGGAATAACGAAAATCAAAAATACATATAAGAAACGAAATCTGGGCTACAAAATTTTCACTGTTGCATGTTGTAAGTAAACATACCACATTATGTGCTGTTACAACACAATTGTACGCAGCACTCACAAGTATGTACATACAGTAATAAATTCAAATAACGTTTAAGGACATCCTTTGACAACACAGCTTGTGGTGGCGCCAATACGTTCAAGCATCATGCAAAATGTAGTATGTGTGTTGTTTTTGTTAAAGACCTTAAAGGATATTTCTTTTTTTCTTTGTATTAGTCTAGCTATTTAGCTGCACTTATGTAGTTGTAAATAAAATATTGATCCTTAAACCTTTTCCTAATTTTATTGCCACATTAAAAAGATTACAAACCAAATGACACTTCTGTTAAGGAAAGAGTAAATTGTTAGGTAACCATGAATGAGAGAATTATTTTATGTTTGTATTTATGACTACGGCAAAATTGGTAATAAAAAATGTTTACGACTTTTCTGTTGAAATTATAAAAAAAATATGTATTGAAAAAACTTTAAAGGGTTTGTGCTGACAAGGCTTTATAAAAATCATATATATATACCACAAATAATTTCTCACAGTCTTAAGAACACCTCAGTTTAAGGTGTATTTAATCAACATTATAAGATATGAAATTTCTGGTGATTGATGTATTAGAAAGCACTTGCGAACAACTTGAGGAATAAAGCGCTTTTTCAATGATCTTCCATATTCTGCTGTATGTATGTATGTCGTTTGCTGCCTACTATAGTCAGCAGAATATTCAGATGTGCGTGATGTATCTGCTGTATCGATCCCAGCAATCCACCAATAATGTTATTTCTCAATTGAGACTACACATCCAACTTTAACTCCGATCTATATGAGGTTTAAATATGTCTGCCATTAGACTCATTGATGTAAGAGAGAATGGACAGAAATCTTCCCAAATGTAAATGAAAGAAATTAAATGAATGAAGAAAGATATAATAAAATTTCATGGGTTTTATAAAAAGAAACAAGGAATCAGATATGCGTGATAGTATCCACAGCACCGATACCAGCAATCCACGGATTATGAGAATCTCTTAACAATAATAAATAGGCAATGAGATCCACATCCACCAGTACAATTGAGACTATACTCTCAACTCTTCGATCAATATAAAGTTTATATGTGTTTGCTATTGGATTCATTGATTTGGTAGAATGAACAGAAATCTCTTCAAATGTAAGCATCAGTGAAAAAAAGATGAAGTAGTAGTTAGCTAGGTAAAAGACACAGAAATGACTTGCGGAAAGAGAAACATTGAACAAAGCTTGGCTTTGTTTCGAAAAGTCGTTGAAGGATTTTGCATAGTATTCTTTGCTACTGGCCGGGAATCTTTGCTTTCACTTACCTTTAATTTGGAACTTTACTGGTCGAAGTTATTAAATTTTTGAACTGATCCGGACGGTCGAGCTTTCATTAGAGAAATATGAAAAGAAACTGTTGATTTTGAAGGATGAAAAGAAATCTTTGCAAATGCAAAAATCACTAAAGAATGATGTGTTAGGATTTCATGGGTTTCGGAAAGAGATGCTTTATTTTGATATACCTAATTACAATTCGGGAATTAAAACCACAAATAAGTCACGATAAGTTTGTTTAGAGTTCAGACCGTTTATTTGTTGTGCTTTTAGAGAGAGAGAGAGAGTGATAAGTCTAAAAATGGCGTTGTTCGTAAACTTCAAATCTTCTAGGCTACAACAAGACACAACTAATTTTCACAAGAGAAATTGCAAAAGTGAAACAATATGTTAAGCATTCTAAGGCTATTGGATCAGACGATAGTTTCCTGACAATGAAGAAGATTCTGGTCAAGCAATACTAATCTTCCAAAGCTTAATTGTAGCCAATATCTGGAAGAAGGCGCAAGTAATCCTGCTGCAGGGATCTTTATTTATTTATTTATTTGGTCTATAGATTTACAAAATCTTTACAGACTAATTTACATAATTAAAAATAGAATAATATTTTTCTTTGAAACATTAATAGGATGTGATGACATTATAATAATCATTAAAATTTTTGCAAATGCGGCGGAACGAATCATTATTAGCAGATCTGTTATGCGACAGTCTCAGAAGTTGAAAATTGCGAGTTGTTCTAGCTGGAATATTAAAATTTATTTGGCCAAGCAGGAACTGGGAATTTACTTCACCACGAATTAATCCAAGCAGAAATGTAATACCCAGCATTATACGGCGACTTTTTCAAGTTGGAAGCTTTATAAGTTTGAGTCTGTTCTCGTATGGTGGCAGCACAAAAGAGTTCCATCCGAGGTGACGTAAACAAAATATCAAAAACTGTTTTTGAACACATTCAATGCTGTTAATATGTATACTGTAGCAAGGATCCCAAATGATACAACCATATTCTAGAATGGGGCGAACCAAGGCAGTATATAGCTGTTTGGTAATATATGGGCCAGAAAACTCCTTAGACCAGCGTTTCATGAATCCAAGCACACCGAAAGCTTTATTAACTGTTAGCGCAATATGATCACAGAAGTTTAGTCTGTGATCTAGCAAAATTCCAAGATCAACAATACTGTTAACTTCTTCCAAAGTTCTATTATTGTCTATTATTGTATATCCTGTTGTGTAAATACTCGAGACTTTTCTTTTGTCTACATTAATTCTTCAAAATAAACATTACTTTAATAACTTTAACCATCATAGCCACACAAATTTAACAGCAATTCAAATTTCAAAAACCCTCCCTCCCTGCCGCAAAATCTAAATAAATGGATCGTATTTCAGTCGTTTGTTGAGTGTTTTAGACATCAGCACAAAACACAATTCTACTTTAATATTGGAAATGATTTTGTACGATTGTGGCGATGGACTTTGATATTACCCATTATCCATGATCATTTGGAAGTAACTTGTAAATTTTACCAACGAAACCTTTGTACCATATGAAAGCAGGAGAACGAATGAAGTAAGGATGAAACAGAACGTTGTCATCGATGGTGCTAGAATTGCAACTGTATACGAGTATAATACAAAGCTTTTGTCACCACACATGCCACATATAAATCGCGAAGTAGAAACAAAGTAATTAACTTGGTTTATGATCTTGTTTGATGTAGTGTTGAAGGCTCTAGAATTCCAATTGTAAAACTTTTAAAGTTGACAGTGTCTTTTCTACCTCCGCACTGAATCTAAAAATATTGTATGATCGACCGGATGTCAACGCTGTGAGTCGCTATTGCTAAGTATAAGCCAATGGAGAAATATGCACAACGGTTACGAGTGACCTAAAAATGTATTTGCAACAAACAATTAGTGATGTTTTGGCACAGTAAACACAAAGAGTGAGGAATACTAATATCCTGTGTGCATACTATAGCATATGAAGCCGAAAAATTTCTGGAAATAAGAGTAGATTTGGCAGAACTGAGATTTGGATGTGGGAATATACTAAAAGCCTTAACGCTATCGGCATAGATCATGCCGTCACCAACATCGGCCCGATCTGCAATGAATTAAACCATTTCCATATTTGACTGTTCAGCCAACCCAACTTCGACTTCATTGCATCCTGAATATTCGAGAATATTCGTTTTTTTGTTTGCACAAGTTACCAACTCTGGTGTAACAATATGAATGTAAATTAATTTGCTCAAATCAGCATGTAAATACGAAAAATAGTTCTTTGATATAAAAAGTTAAAGAATTAAGTTAAATTCCTCGCCAAAATTTAGCAATTTATATGCCTCATTTCAAAATATTGAATGTGAGAGAAACTCAATTGGTGTCTCTACTTATAAAAGTGTCTGTACTTAAACTTAACATAGCCTCTAAATAATATAATAATTTACTACATACTCAAGTTCTCAAAAGATTGCTTAAATATAATATTAACATAACAAATCTCTTACAACAATTTCAATACATTCCCAGTCGTCGTATCTTAGTCGTGTATTTTAAGTGTCATTACCAGAATTGGCGACAAACTCATCATCACTGATGATCGTTAAGTGACAGGTACTCAAAACGAAACCGGCAAGTGATCCGAAAAACAACAACATAAGAAACAAATTAAATAAAAATGGTTTTAAGTAGTTTTTAAATGAAACCGCCTTCCGAGTTTTGACACGACCAAACAATACCGCAACAACAAAAATATACAAAACCACTTGATCGAGAACAGACAGATAGAGAAAAAGACACAAAACATAAACAGCTCAAATTGTTCACATTCATTGTCAATGTCAACTTGTGTGGAGACATAAAAATTTAATGTAAATCTTTTCATAAATAAAGAAATGTTGTCGCCTGTCGTATGTCCTTAGAGAGGACGTTAGAAAACAAATTGAATTTGCTTGCCAATGGGTGGTGCTGAGACAAAACCTCCTTAGTCTAGTCGTTCATGCTGTTGCAGTTTATACAAATGCCACGATTTATATCGATATCTAGTATGTAACAAATTTAATGCTACTGCATGTTGTCAACCATCACACCATATCATGTCGTAGTGATGCAATTACATGGCTACTGCCTGCACCTGATGCTAACAAATTTTACAAGATTTTTCTTGTAGTTTTTCATAACTTGTGGCCTTTTTTTGAAGGGTGTAACCTAGACATGTATTAAATTAAAATTAATCTTTTTTTAACTAAAACTAATATTTTGTTCTAATATTTTTTTAGTGATTTGTTCGGCCCAAGTTCAAGGTTGTGAAAATAATTTAATTATAGTCTTTTTCTGGCTTTTGTATGCTGTACGATTTTCACGCAGGCGTTTAGCGTTACAAATTTTTGGCAGACGTTCATACTTTTTTTGGGTTTTTTATAACTTACAATAACATACCTACATTTATAAAGTAGGGTGCACATTAAATCTGTTCGCTTAAATGTTTCAATGTTAATTTAACAAAAACGCTATTATTTACGTGTATCTTTAAAAAATTATAAAAATACTTTATAACAACCACTTTTATAGAGTTTATTATGGTCGCCTTGAACTGTCAAGATCTTTTGTCCTTTTTTTTATTAACAGTAGGACTATTTAACGCCGCCATGCCTGTTTAATGGTGGTGGTGACTACTTGCTAATGGTGTGGAAAAATTGTCGGCCATTCATGTTGCAAATTTATTTATGTAAATTTGTTTTTGCATTTTTCTCTTTCACCACTGAACACGTACGTTTCCATGTTTGTTGTTTTGTAGTTGTCTGCCAGAAATTAAAGCAAATTACAAAAAATTACGCTTTATGAGCATGAGAAGTGTTGCCTTAAATTGAATGGAAGTCATGTGGAATTTATGAAATTGCAGCAATCAGATTTGAAATTCTCATTCGTTAAGGTACCGAAAAGATGGGGTGTATATTACGTTTGTCATTCCGTTTGTAACACATCGAAATAATGGTCGTAGAGCCAAAAATTCTATATGGTCTGGGTCGTTATAAGATATTTTTTGCTATTTTATTCAAATATAATGCAGATAATACCATGAAATTCTGCACACTTTATTTTTATTATAGAACGACAAGTCCTGTTGAAAATGTTAAGAGTCGGTCCACGATTTCTCATAGCCCCCATACAAATGTCTTGCCGGAATATGGCTTTATCGTACATAAATGTCTATAAAAAAAGCCGTATCCATACAAAATTCTGCAATAATAACTTTCATGCAAATTGAAATCTCAAAACGATATTTTGTTTGCATCGGTCCATATTTTGTCCATAGCCCCATATAAAGACCATTTCCGAAAATCACTTAAATGCGCATAAATCTTTTATAAAAATCACTAACAAGTCGAAATTTAACACAAATAGTCCATACATATATGGAAATATTCACACCCAATTTAATGATGATCGGTCCATATTTGACCCAAGTCGTCATATAAAGTTCAATTTGAATAATCACTTAAATGCGCATAAATCTCTTATAAAAATTATTACGTAGAAATTCAACAAAAATAATTCGCATCGTCATACAGAATTTCATGACGATCGGCCCGTAATAGGTCATAGTTCCCATATGAGGACTACCCCCGAAAACTCATTAACCTAAATAAACAACCATTTCAAACCGAAATTTTACACAAATCAGCATGTACAAATTATACTATGTATTGACTTTTGTGAAAGTGGGTCCATAATTGAGCATAGCTCCCGTACAAGCTTCACTTTCGAGAAGAACCACAGAGTTGACAATTTTGACGTTTTTTGAAGCCCAAATCAGTTACCTAGGGTACTTAATTTATAGTTTTTAAAGTAAATCTCTTTCTATTCTATAAATTGTTTTTTTTCAAGCAATTTGGTCACTTTTAATATTTATATAAAAATGTTTTATATATTTATATATTTTAATATCCAATATTTCGCTATCACAATGGATAGCTTCCTCAGGGATAATACAATTTTTGAATTATTATTATTATCCCTGAGGAAGCTATCCATGGTGATAGCGAAATATTGGATATTAAAATATATAAAATAAAATATATATAGAATATAAAATAAATATATAATATAAATATATAAATAATAAATAAATATAAATATAAATAAATCTCTTTATGTTACACGCTGCAAAAATATAATCAAAGTCTAAATTATTGATTATAACTAGAATATGCATAAAATTCTTATAAATGTCGTTATTGAGATGAAATTCAACTAAAACAAACCTAAAATAAATAGAAATTACGGTACAATATTTTATGAAGTTGCCCCCATAGTAGCTGATTTGATGGTGGGTATATAAGATTCGGAATAGCCGAATATAAACTCTTACCTCCTGATTCAGAAACGATTATTAAATTTAACAAACGTTTATTAAGACAGATTTGCATATAAAAATTTGCTTAATAAACGTTTGTTAAATTTAATAATCGTTTCTGCATAAGGACGTTAATTATTGTACACTAAAATTTGTGCCGAACTTGCACAAATATGTTTCATGGGATTTGTTAAATATTGTTGGTACTCAAATATGTGACACAGTGGGACCAAACGTAAAGACTAGTAAAGATTTTGATTATTTTTAATAGCATTTAAATAACTTAAGCTTTTGTGCTGATGTTTGTAATGACCATAAATATTAGTCCAATAGCTACCTTAAACGATTCAGAATCACTTCCTGAGTCGATTTAACGATGTGTGTTCGTCCGTCTGGCTGATTGGCTGGCTGTTCATGTTCAGCTTGTGCGCAAAGTACAGGTCACAATTTTAATGATATTACGATAAAATTTGGTACATGATATTTTTGTCGGCCCAAATCCCTCATACAAATATCATCCCGAAAAGGGGGTTTATATAATGAAAATTACTTTAAAGAGCATAAATCATCTAATAATCTTGGTATCCAAATAATATGCAACATAAATAAGTTTCATATACGAGTATATACAAATCATTTGGCCCATTTTTATGATGTTCGGTTCATTATTAGTCATAGCTTCCATATAAGGCCCACTTCTGCAAATTACTTTAAAAGCATAACTCTCCTAAAAATGATATGCAACACAAATAAGTTTTATATATACAGAAATAATGAAATCTAATTATATAACAGTCGGTCCATATATAAGACCTACTTCTGAAAATCCCTTTAACATATATAATTCATTTACAAGTGTTTTTATAGAGACACAGTTAAACACAAACAAAATTAAAATGCCCAGAAATCAAGCTACTAAATTTTTGAATGATCGATCCACAATAGATCCTATTAATCCCATAAAGATCCCATTTCTGAACTGACTATACTTTCTTACTTGTTTTTAATAAACAGTATTCCAAAATTATTTGAAAATAACAATTTCACTACCTTGTACAAAAACAATTTCCTACATCTGGACTTTATCAAAAATTTTCTATGGAAAATAAAATTAACATTGTCAATGATTATAGAAAATACACAACACCATATGGCGATTTGTCAACAACTTAAATTTAAATAGAATAATTTCGCCAAAATGTTTAAATAATTTAAATTGTTTACCAAAATCTATTGCGTAGAAAAGCTTTTTTTTCAATAATTTGAAAAATTATCACCGCTTTTGTAAAATGATGAGACATACCAAAATATGTACATTGTATTATTAATATTATTAATAATTTGTTGTTGTTAATCAAAATATTTTTGTGATTTGTTTATTGTGTTTGTATAATTTGCGAAATTTCCATTGCAAATGCATGTAAAAAAATAAAATTGTTATTTTCAACAAAATATTAATGTGGGTACAATTATAAATTTATTTACACAAGTTTAAAAATATATTTTTTTGGTAGACATATCACAACCAAGAGGAAGAATATTGTAGACGTTTCTTAAATGTATGTAATAGAATTAGTACGCTATAGCAAGTATTGCTGGTCTAGTTTTTAGAGTAACTGAAATATAAAAGAAAATTATTAATAGCGAAATGTTGATTTTAAGTTAAGGTATTGTCACACATGGTAAATATTTACTTAAAGAAAGCGTAAGGACATGTTTTAGCAAAAATTTGTTAGACATTGTTTACTCTTACAAGAGTTTTGCAAGATCAAACAGCATCAAATAAAATAAAATTTAATATTTGTTGTGTCTTGTTCTAAAAGTTTTTTTTTTTTAATAAATAAACGAGTTCAAATATATTACTTTACCAAAAATTACTTTAGAGCGCACAAAAATGAAATTCTTGTCAAATACTTAAGTTTTTCATACAAAGAAGTTAATCATTTAATGGGTTAATCATAAGCTAACTTTCTCCTCAATTACATTTCTTTTAAAATTAATCACTCGTAAGACATGTTGGTAAGATCGGTCCACAACTGCCCATAGCGTCCGTGTAAGGATCAGTATTTGAAATCACTTTTCAATAAGCTTCAAATAGTTCTCAATCCGTCAATGAAAATCTTTATGTAATCAACGTGCATGTCTAACCTTGTCGCTTGCACATTTTTTGTAATATTTCTTATATTTCATTAAAAAAGTTTATAAATTTTCCAGTTTAAATAAAAATCAATCTCTCAAAGTATTTTTAATCCAATATTTTGAAGCCATTGAAAATATGTAACTGGAAATTTACAATTTTAAGCACTTAAGGCACAAGTTTATAAACATATTACAAAAATTTTGGCCTTTGACCCCCGTTAAGAAATAATAAAAATTCATAATTTTTCGTCCATCTAAATTTTTATTAAAATATAAACATTACCAAATTATTGTCTAGTTTTTCGCGAAATTCTTAAAAAGTAAAGAGCGAATAAAGCCAATTTGGTATACCCTGTTCTGAAGTGAAGCGTATCCCAGAGATAGAAAGAAATAGAAGAATAGGACGAATCAAGGTCTGGACTATAAAACAGGTGAGGCAAAACTTCCCAACCACTTCTCTCTAAATAGTTTTTAACAGGTAAACATATTGTCGAACGTTGTCATGATTGAATATTACGCTTTCATGCCGGGCTGCATATGCTGGACGTTTTTCGGCCAATGCTCTTTTTGATAGAATCAGTAAAATTATGCTAAAAATATGATCATTCAAGCATGTTCTACAGGGCAGATCGATATGATGTAGTTGAAAATCCGGTCCAAAATCAACATCTAAAAACCCACTATATTCTATAACTAAAGAATTTATGAAGCCGGTTAAAGAACGGATATTTATTTATACATATAGAAATGTCGACTTTATACACAATATAAATTTTGTTACAAATAAGTTGGCAAACTTAACTTACCCCTCTTCTTTTTTAAAGAAAATTATTAAAAATTTCTTATAAATACATATACACCAATACCTCACTTTGCATCGGTGTTACGTTCCAAAAAAAAACACGATGCAAAGTGAAAGACGCTTTCTTTCACAAAAACTTGGTCCAATGTTTGCTGAACAGCATTTTTTTCAACCTAAAATAAATTTTCTTGTAGCAATTGTCTGTATTACTACCACTAGCAATATCGTTGGATAATACTGAACTTTTTATGTCATAAAATAAGCTTTTTTTCTGTCTGAAATGCCATTTTACTTAATGGTATTCTCTGCGCAACTTAATTTTCAATCGAAATATAAAGCATGGATTCGATTTCGATCAAGTCAAAGCACTTCTTGTATGGGTCATCGTTTTAGCATCTAATGATGTTGCAGATTTTGTAAAAATTTAAAAAAAAATTAAGACTCGAACCCAAAACAACGCAATCTCGAAAATCTAACGACGAGCAGAGAAAAATTATTACTAATTAGACAGCAACGCAACTTCGAAAAAACGCAAAACGAAACGACGCAAAGCGAGGTATTGGTATCGTGACAGGAGTAATTTTTGTAAAGTAATTGAATAATACAAATGTACATACAATATGCTCGTACAAACAAACACAAACATTTAAATAATACTCATATTTACATAGTGCCTACATCAAACTCACATAGATACACTACATCAGAAACACAATCATACATACATACATACATACATACATACATACATACATACATACGTAGGTTATATTAACGATTATTGTTATTATTATTTTCATTTTTATTGTTGTTGAATCATTCATTCATTATGTTAATGCATTTTAACACCTTCGAATAAAACGACAACTCATCGAATAAATTGTACTTGTTCAACAAACAAAAAATAAAAAAACATTTATTTATTTAATTTTAAACAAATAATAAAAAACAACGTAAATAGTCTAATGTTAATGTGTTTTGTTATTGTTGTTGTTATTATTAGTATTATTATTTTTACTAGTAGTACATAGTTAAGTTTATTATGACAAATTTTGTTTTCTATTTGTATTTATGTATTTACTTATGAATAACATTATACGAAAAATAGTAGCATAGCAAATGCACCTCGATATATTATTTATAAGCTGAAGAGAGAGGGTTTGAATTTAAGACGAAGTGTATTTAACACCTTTTCTTATTACACTTATTACACGAGCAGGGCTGCCAAATGAATTTCGAAAAAATCGTCAAAATTACGATAAAAAAGAAAAAAAAATTGAAAAAATTAAAAGCCACTATTTCTAATAGTATTTTGAAATTTTTATTTAAACGAAAACATAAAAATTCAAGTTTATATAGTCTTTTGTACAATACATATCAAAATACATAAATTTTAACTTTTTAAATAAGAAATCACAAAAAATATAATGTTAAACACAACTTGTGTAATATTTTTATAATACGCCTAATT
Organism: Bellardia bayeri; assembly: GCA_950370525.1. Taxonomy (NCBI): domain Eukaryota; kingdom Metazoa; phylum Arthropoda; class Insecta; order Diptera; family Calliphoridae; genus Bellardia; species Bellardia bayeri. The sequence goes on along the minus strand of OX493267.1, from coordinate 72,027,789 downwards.
CTGTTTTTACGCGAGTTTTTTTTTACGCGAATTTGATTTAACGCGTTTCCAAATAAATATTTCATTCTGTTTTTATGCGACTAGATTTGATTTAACGCGATCTAAAAATGTATGCATTTTTACCAGAAAAATGTTGTTTGCACTGGTTTTGGAGAATTTTAAATTAAACACATAGTTGGCACCACTAAAAAATCGTCTGGTACGAAAAACAACCGCGAAATTTCAACGTGAACTGAAATTATTAATGGGTAGTTATCGTGAATTACATAACAGTCTTATAAAAACTGGAAGTCAACGAATAATAACGGAATTTGTGACCAAAATCACTGAACCATCACCAGCAACTGATCATGATTTCGAAAATATTTCTAGTGATGAAAGTGATGCCTTTCGTAAACGATTGCGATTAACAGAAAGTGATACTGAATAAAAAATTTATGTACATATTCATATTTATGTATATAACAAAAATATTTATTTTTAAGTTTTATGGTTTTTTGTGATAACTTTTCTAAATAAACTCTTTTAAATAAAATATGTTTGTGTATAAAGCAACATGAATTTGAATTATTTATCTTATTTTACCTGATATTTCACACTTGGAATCAAATCGCTCATTTAATATGGATACTCTATCTTTTTTTACGCGAGTTTTCGAGGAACGTATCTATCGCGTAAAAACAGAATTAGGTGTATCTTAGTCCGCTTTCAATTCTGACTCGTCAAGGTAAATATTTTTGGATGAGAAGAGAAAAGAGAACAAAACTTGGCGGTACTAGTCAATTTTCTTATTTCCCTTTGTTTTTTTCTTTCATGCATGTCGATTTGCATTAAAAAGTACGAAAATTGAACTGACGTGTGTGAATGAAATGGCAAGTTCAAAAGAGAATTTAACAATGAATTTAGCATATTTTTAATTAATATGTCCAAACAATTTAGTTTATTAAGTTTTAAATAGCATTTTAATATAGAATCCAATTCATCCATCATATACAGGTACTTATTTTCCATATTCCGTATTTTTGTTATTTGAATTGTTAACTTAATATTCTTTCCACGTTTTGTTAAAATAGGAAAAGTTCTTATAGAATTTCCCCATTGAAATTCAGAAATTGTTTCCTCTAAAATTTTTAGTTCATGGAATTCAGCATTTAAAATTGCTTTTTATGTTTATAAATAAATAAGTAATTTTTACTATTATTTGGAATTATTATACTTAAACTTAAAAATTGTCAATTATTAAGAAAACACTACTATTACTTAGTTCTGTTTATGAAATATGTCATGTCCTTCTTAATATTTATATGTAATATTAAGTGAGAAACATAGTTGTTGTCTCAAAAAAGAGAGAATTTGGTAACAAAAATATTAATAAAACAAACAAATGATGGGCATTTTTAATAATTCAGAAAATCGCCACTTTCAATGAAAAAATTGTCAAATCGCCACGTTGCTGTTTTTGGAAATGACGATAAATCGCCAAATATGGCAGCTATGATTACGAGTTCTACTGCTGATTATAATGATGTTGGACTGACTGGTTAAGTGACTGGATTAGTGGTGGTAAGATCATGTAAGTAAAAATGTGTGGCTGGTTTGGTGGGATGAAAATTTTACTATAATTTTGAAGGGGACCTTAAGTTGTTTATGCAGAAATTCCACTACTGAAAATATTAAAACATCGCTTATAGTGTGAGTTGTTATTAAGCCAGCGATTTAATAGAACTTATTCTTTAATTTGTATATACGAAAGTTTTGACAATTATTGTGGAGCTACAGTGGTGGATATGAGCTTAGCACAATTAAAACAAATATTTTCTGTTGTTTTGTTATATGTATTTTAAAACCCTTAATTTTTCAAATGTGTTACATGTCACCTTAAGATCACGCCACTCTACTTTTTGTTCTATTAATTTCATGCTTTTCAGTGGTTTTCATTTTAAAATACAACTACACAAAAAAACTCTGGACAGTAATTAAGCACTAAATACACACTTTATTCACAAAAACAAAAAAATCAAACAAAACAAAAGGAAACCAAAAAAACTATTTAAAACCTACATAATGCACATCTTCTGGGCAGAACTTATACACCAGAGGGATACAACGCTCTTCTGGAATTGCATATCCTTCTACAAACCGGCCAAATGTTTAGGTCTGACTGCCGTTATGTGTCGCTCTACATCATTCCATAGGTTAAAAATTGGCTTGGGATCCAGAGATTGGGCTGGCCATTTCAACACATCGATTTCCTCAACACAGTGCGTGAGTTGTGTTTTCGGTCGTTGTCTGGATTAAAACGCTACTTAAGTGGCATATTATCCTTAGCGTATGGAATCTTTGAATTTAAAAGTATACTTTGATAAGCAGACTGATCCATTCCACTGATCCATGTCGCATAGGTTCGAATATGGCATAATTCCTTAAGCAAATTAAAATACTTGCAATCTTTTCAATGTTGCTACATCAAGAATTCATTTGATAAATAAAATTAGACTGTTTCTCTGTGCGCCATTAATTTTTAGACATGTCTAAATAGTGTTTTTGACCCTTAATCTTTTGTATCATAAAATATATAAATTTACTTTCACGTTCTAAATTATTGTCCAGCTTAAATTGCCTATTAACTGCAGTTAATCACAAATAGAATAAAGTTTTAACAAAGAATGCAATAAATAAATAATAGGACTTACTGATCACACCAAAGGGTACACCACTATACAAAAAAACAGCAATTTACTGTTTACTGCTTGAAGGCATCTACTAAATATATCACAAATGTTTTTAATTTATTTTACAATCACATTTATTTATTTATACCTACACAAAATACGGACAAAATTTTTACTAATATATCATGCGAATATGTTTTTAAAATAATAATATGAATATGAAATTAATTTGGCACCATTTATCACTTATTATTTTTGTTTTAACACTTAGTATTTTGCAATTCAGTTTACCTGAACGAAGATAAACAAATGGATTAAGAATTAACTTTTGCAATAAAGATAAAAAGGGACAATATCTATAATTTGACACCGCAAAAGAGACAAAAAGGTCACCATTGTACCTGCTATCTGTAGAATGACCTAACATTAACAGGTGTCAGTAAATATGTTAGTGCATAAAAAGGGACAATATCTAAAATTTGTGACCGAAAAAGGGCACCATTGTACCTGCTACCTGCAGAATGACCTAACATTAACAGGTAACAGTAAATATGTTAGTGTATAAAAGGTATTGGATATAAATTCAAGCAACTTCCAAACGCATCATCATTCCCATTAGAGTTTTCGACTTAAGAACACTTCAATTTAAAATGGATTTGAACTCTTTGACCTATACTCTATTTCTCTACCGTGAAGAATTGTTGCGCACTAAACGCCGTAAGTCCAAGCTGAAACACACCAAACTTTCTCTCACCGATAAATTAATAACTGAAGGCGTGCGTAATCTGAAAAAGTGTTCAATGGAAGATTTACGTGCCATGAACAGACAACTTGCGTACAAAAAGAAATTGGAAAATAAAATCAATAACAAAACACCGAAAAAGGAGGACCAGAAAAAAGAAGTTGAGTCAAATGAAACACCAGCCTCCGATTTGTGAAAATGCGCATTGGAAATATTTGACAATATGGAGTCATCAAACTTAACCTCCGATTAGTGAAAATTGGCAATGGAAAATTCTGACAACATAGAGTTGACACTATGGAAAAATACTTGAGGAGTCTATGTGGAATATGGAACTATTTCATCTGAAAAAAGATGAAACATAACGCTGACTATTATCCGAATCTACCGGGAAGAATTGTTGCGCACTAAACGCCGTAAGTCCAAGCTGAAACACACCAAACTTTCTCTCACCGATAAATTAATAACTGAAGGCGTGCGTAATCTGAAAAAGTGTTCAATGGAAGATTTACGTGCCATGAACAGACAACTTGCGTACAAAAAGAAATTGGAAAATAAAATCAATAACAAAACACCGAAAAAGGAGGACCAGAAAAAAGAAGTTGAGTCAAATGAAACACCAGCCTCCGATTTGTGAAAATGCGCATTGGAAATATTTGACAATATGGAGTCATCAAACTTAACCTCCGATATGTGAAAATTGGCAATGGAAAATTCTGACAACATAGAGTTGACACTATGGAAAAATACTTGAGGAGTCTATGTGGAATATGGAACTATTTCATCTGAAAAAAGATGAAACGTAACGCTGACTATTATCCAAAATTTCTTATATAGGGTAAAAAAAGTACCAGGACAAAATATTGTACAATTAATTTGTTTTTTAAAATAAAGTTTAAAAACACAAGCAAAAGTCTATTGTAATTATTTTGAAAAAAAGTTTAGACAAAAATAATCGTTTTAATGTTACATGCATGGTGCAAATATACAAGGTGAGTGCAGTAGCACAGCTGACTGACTTTGTTTACAATTTTCTTATGTCAAAAGGAATACTTTTTCAAGTATTTTTGACAGTAGTACATTATTTTATACGAACAAGATGCCTGTTGTTTCTGTTTTGTGTTGTATTTGTTGTCGATTTGCACTCACCTTGTATAGTTGCACCATGGTTACATGCTTCAGGAATTGTTGACTGTGTCACAAACAATGGTACACATATTTTAAAATCTGTGCATATAAATTAGAAATAATTATTGGCAAAATTATGTTTATAAAACTACTTCTGTATTAAAAATTGAATATGTGTTCAAAAGAAGGAAGGTTAATTTTATAAACAAATTATATGAAAAGCAAGTTAGTCGGTTTAATATCATATACCCAGTATATGTGAAAAAAGTTATTCAGGAATGGGTGCTATATGGGAAATATGACTAATTATGGACCGATCATCATCAAATTTGACCGATAGGTTTGTGAAATATGTTTGTAGGCCTTATAATGGAGCTATGGTCAGTCCAATGTGTAGATGGGATTAGATTTCATTTACAAAATCAAACATTTAGAAACGATAAATCCTAGGTGAAATTTTAGCCTGAATTATAGCTAAGACCTTAAAGTGAGTCAATCTATTAGTTCCAAACGACAAATCAGAGGTCGAATATAGCTATTAACGTATGCAGATGCAAGTCTCATGATACCAAAATGAAAACCATCATTGTTTTGGTTGATATTTTTAGCTTTGATTTATACACATGCCTATTTTTGAGTGGGCGGGGCTCCAAAATTTGTAATACATTTAGCTATATCTTGAAAACTACATTATTTTATTATATATATATGTATATCAAATGATAGGCATTTTAAAGACCTTTCCAACGATATGTAAGATGCCCTATTTATATGGACCACCTATTGATAAATTTCGCAAAATCATTTTTTGATCCGAATTTTTTTTTAAAAAATCTAAAAAATCCGGGAAAAATGTCTATATGAGTAAGTAGATAAATTACAATATTTTCAAGTCAAGAAATTAAGCTTTAATTTAATGTATACCATAGAGGAGAACATCCTTTCACCCGGCCGTAGACCGGCAATACGGCGAAGCCGGTGTTCTGTATACCACAGAGGAGAAAATTCTTCCGCCCGGCCATAGGCCGGCAATACAGGAAATTTGTACAATACAGGCTATTTTTTATTTTTTTTAGATATTAACAAAAAATTTAACTAAGTTAATATTCTTAATTAGTATGTATACATGCTTTAAATACAGTGGGGATAACAAATGAATACATGTTTGTAACTTTTGATTGCATAACAAGAAAACTAATTAGGAAATTAAAAAAAAAGTTTTTGTCATTTATTTTCGGTAATACTAAACAAAATAATTTACAATACAAAGTGGAAATAATAATTTTTTGCAAATAAACAAATAGTACAAAAAAAGAAATTAGCATGTACTCAATTTTGCACAAGTGTGTCATTTGAAATATTTGCACAAAAATATTAAAATTTGCCATTAGATTTACATGTTATTGTTTTGTTAATGACTTTAAAATAAAGAATTATTTCGATATTAATTTAGTTGCAAGTGGTAAACACTTTTTGCAAATTATTCAACACAAATCAAATTATAATAAACAAGAAAGAACCTGTTAAGAGCCATTGCAATGAAAACAAAGTATTTGTTATACGCGTGTAATAGCTAACAGCTTAATAGTGGAGGGCCAATGTAAGCGGCATGCGGCCGCGGACGGCATAAGTAGAATTTTTTCAACTTTGCCGCTTAAAACGATGTTGCCATACACATGTATATAATATGTGACATATGAGTTTAGTTAAAAATTAAAATTTATTTCCATTTTCCTAATTCTTTTTACACAATGTACACACTAATAAACGTTTATTTAAGCTGATTGCCGCCCGTGGCTGCATGCCGCTTACATTGCCCTTCCACTATAAAGTAAGTCAATCAGTAATCATAGCAGTCCAAAAATATGTTCTATCGTTCAAAAATGACAAATTAAAGATAGAAAAAAGCTATTACATATGGGAACACATCGTCGATAAAAACTGTTAACGCACGGTTAAAGTTTTCCTGAAAGTACATAAAGTAGACAATAGATAACTAGAAGCGCGTAATCTGGTCAAACGAATCCAAATTTAATCGTTTTCAATTTAAAGGTAAATAATATTGCCGGACTGCATAGAGAATCCAATGACGCGATATAAAGAATACAATGAAGCACGGTGAGTGAAATGTCTTTACATGGTGGCACCTCGGAGCCCTGCAAAGCATCAAAGGAATAACGAGGTAAGATGATTGTCTGCGTGTTTTTTCAAACTTATCTTCCCGATTTTGTAGATAAGAGCAAAAAGTCCTGAAATCATAATAATCCAAATGAATTAATTGAATAATTTTGGGTGAGTATGTGGGCTTTGGACTAAATATTAAAAATACTATCATTCCCTAAAGTTGTTACATCTTCGACTCTGATGCATTTAGTCTTGTTTTATTAAATTAGTGATAAATTAATTTCATTTTATGCAATAAAAAGTGCATAAAGTAAAAACTGTAACCATTTGTGCTTGCTACTGTATATGAGAAATGCCATATGATTGAATATATAAAATTTTAGTATTCTTAGATTGAAAAATGTGGATTAATTTGGAAATCATTTGGTAACTAGGAACAATCTTAAGCGATTTTGAAAGATGCATTCAACGATGTTGGTAAATTTTAACTGCCGTATTTATAAAAATAAAGTAGGCTTAATACAAAATTTTCATATAAAATTTTCTTAAGGTACACTTGAAGTCTCCTTTAATTTTTTATAAATACGGCAGTAAATGTTTCAGCCAATTTACTGTTTACTGCTTGAAGGCATCTACTCTATATATATTACAAATGTTTTTAATTTATTTTACAATCACTTTTATTTATTTATACCTACACAAAATACGGACAAAATTTTTACTAATATATCATGCGAATATGTTTTTAAAATAATAATATGAATATGAAATTCATATAAATATGAACACGGAAAGTAAGGGACCTACTTTAATTTGGCACCATTTATCACTTATTATTTTTGTTTTAACACTTAGTATTTTGCAATTCAGTTTACCTGAACGAAGATAAACAAATGGATTAAGAATTAACTTTTGCAATAAAGATAAAAAGGGACAATATCTATAATTTGACACCGCAAAAGAGACAAAAAGGTCACCATTGTACCTGCTATCTGTAGAATGACCTAACATTAACAGGTGTCAGTAAATATGTTAGTGCATAAAAAGGGACAATATCTAAAATTTGTGACCGAAAAAGGGCACCATTGTACCTGCTACCTGCAGAATGACCTAACATTAACAGGTAACAGTAAATATGTTAGTGTATAAAAGGTATTGGATATAAATTCAAGCAACTTCCAAACGCATCATCATTCCCATTAGAGTTTTCGACTTAAGAACACTTCAATTTAAAATGGATTTGAACTCTTTGACCTATACTCTATTTCTCTACCGTGAAGAATTGTTGCGCACTAAACGCCGTAAGTCCAAGCTGAAACACACCAAACTTTCTCTCACCGATAAATTAATAACTGAAGGCGTGCGTAATCTGAAAAAGTGTTCAATGGAAGATTTACGTGCCATGAACAGACAACTTGCGTACAAAAAGAAATTGGAAAATAAAATCAATAACAAAACACCGAAAAAGGAGGACCAGAAAAAAGAAGTTGAGTCAAATGAAACACCAGCCTCCGATTTGTGAAAATGCACATTGGAAATATTTGACAATATGGAGTCATCAAACTTAACCTCCGATTAGTGAAAATTGGCAATGGAAAATTCTGACAACATAGAGTTGACACTATGGTAAAATACTTGAGGAGTCTATATGGAATATGGAACTATTTCATCTGAAAAAAGATGAAACATAACGCTGACTATTATCCGAATCTACCGGGAAGAATTGTTGCGCACTAAACGCCGTAAGTCCAAGCTGAAACACACCAAACTTTCTCTCACCGATAAATTAATAACTGAAGGCGTGCGTAATCTGAAAAAGTGTTCAATGGAAGATTTACGTGCCATGAACAGACAACTTGCGTACAAAAAGAAATTGGAAAATAAAATCAATAACAAAACACCGAAAAAGGAGGACCAGAAAAAAGAAGTTGAGTCAAATGAAACACCAGCCTCCGATTTGTGAAAATGCGCATTGGAAATATTTGACAATATGGAGTCATCAAACTTAACCTCCGATTAGTGAAAATTGGCAATGGAAAATTCTGACAACATAGAGTTGACACTATGGAAAAATACTTGAGGAGTCTATGTGGAATATGGAACTATTTCATCTGAAAAAAGATGAAACATAACGCTGACTATTATCCGAATCTACCGGGAAGAATTGTTGCGCACTAAACGCCGTAAGTCCAAGCTGAAACACACCAAACTTTCTCTCACCGATAAATTAATAACTGAAGGCGTGCGTAATCTGAAAAAGTGTTCAATGGAAGATTTACGTGCCATGAACAGACAACTTGCGTACAAAAAGAAATTGGAAAATAAAATCAATAACAAAACACCGAAAAAGGAGGACCAGAAAAAAGAAGTTGAGTCAAATGAAACACCAGCCTCCGATTTGTGAAAATGCGCATTGGAAATATTTGACAATATGGAGTCATCAAACTTAACCTCCGATATGTGAAAATTGGCAATGGAAAATTCTGACAACATAGAGTTGACACTATGGAAAAATACTTGAGGAGTCTATGTGGAATATGGAACTATTTCATCTGAAAAAAGATGAAACGTAACGCTGACTATTATCCAAAATTTCTTATATAGGGTAAAAAAAGTACCAGGACAAAATATTGTACAATTAATTTGTTTTTTAAAATAAAGTTTAAAAACACAAGCAAAAGTCTATTGTAATTATTTTGAAAAAAAGTTTAGACAAAAATAATCGTTTTAATGTTACATGCATGGTGCAAATATACAAGGTGAGTGCAGTAGCACAGCTGACGGACTTTGATTACAATTTATAATACTTTTGCAAGTGTTTTTGACAGTAGTACACTATTTAACACACACAAAATGCTTGTTGTTTCTGTATTGTGTTTTATTTGTTGCCGATTTGCACTCCCCTTGTATAATTACACCATGGACATACATTTATAAAATTTAAATTCTCGTTAATGATTTTGTAAACAAATAATAGTTTTCCTGATTTATTAATTCCAACAAATCCCGACAATTGGTAGCCCTACTCGTAATAGACATTAAGTGAAGTGAAAGAATGAAAGAAAGAACGTATCTATAGCAATACCACCAGTAAACACTACAAAGTAATTCGTGAGGCGTAAATTAATTCAATTCAATTGAAACGTTGATAAAATTCCAAGAAATTCACTTTTTTTTTGCTGTCCATTATTGTTTTCACATTCACTTACAGTCAGTCAAGACAGCCAGTTAGCAGCAGCATAAGTAATTTAAACGCCAGTGGAAAAATATATAAAGAATTTTGAACTTTTAATACTAACTACGGACCAACAATAACAATAACAGCAGCAGCAGCAGCAACAACAGTATAGCAATAACAAATACAACAAACAGAATTTAATGAAATTACAATGGATAATGAATGCAGTGTAATGTAATGGCTATGGAATGGAATCGTTTGGCATGACACGATGGCTGGCTGGGCGAATGGATGGCTGAAGGTAATGTGTCGCTACGGTGTATTAGTAACTCATTATACAATTGCGTTAAGCTGTGAAATTTGTTGTTTATTTGTTTGACTTTCGGAAGACTTACACATATTAGCTGAAGTTAATTTTCTTTATACATACTCGTGCATACTCGTACATACAATTTATATTTTTTATCCAAGTTTTTCTATTTACTTTTTTACACACTAACTAACATTGTGTGTGCGGGGGTCTGAAGTCTTTTTTTGTTTTTCTAATTTATGATTATTTTATTTTTACGACGAAAAAGCCTTGTGTATGATTATGTTGATGATGATCGTGTTCATGATGACAATGTTTACTTGGTTAAATGCATAATAATTTCGTTTATTTAAAAAGTTTTCACAGTCTAGGCAAACAATTAATTCCAGTAGTTGGCAGAAATATATTTAGAATTTATAATTTTTTTTTGTTGAAAGTTGGCACAGGGTTTAAAACTAAAGACAAATAAACAAAATCATAAACAATTCACAAGAAGAATTCTACAAAAGCTTAATAACATGTTTATTTTTTTTCTGCTTCTTTTTTGTTGTTTTTGGAGAAGACTATGAGGGCATTTTTTTTTATTTACTAAATTTATGTATTAAATATTTAGTGAGTTTCGAATGTAAGGGGATTTTATCAAAACAAATATAAGTTGTTTTGAATTGTCTTCGAAAAAGTTTTTTGAAAGTTTGAGATTGAATGAGGATAGTTGAGACACTTGATGTTATTTTTCTAAGCTGCAAATGTAAGACAAAACAGATAATTTTAAGGCTTGCTGTCCGAGTATCATCTGTAATATATGATATAATTAGAATAATTGTTTTTGTTTTTGTTTTAATAAGAAAATAAAGAGCTGCGATTGAAGCTGTACTTGGTCTACATAAATACGTACGATTGAAGCTACGATTGACGCTGTTGTTGTACAATATAAAGAGCTAAGATTGAAGCTCTACTTGGTCGAAGTAAAGCGCTCCGATTAAAGCTCAACTCGGACGATGTAAAGTCCAACGATTAAAGCAGTAATTGGACTATATAAACACCTACCATAGAAGCTAAACTTGAGCGATGTAAAAAGCTACGATTGCAGTTCTACTTGGACAGTATAAAACCTACGATTGAAGCTCTGATTGAACGATAAAAAGAGCTGCGATTGAATCTGTTGTTGAGATTAAGCTCTATTTGCTACGATTAAAGCACTTCTTACATTTCGATTGAAGCTCTACTTGGACAATATAAGGAACTACGGTTGACGCAGTAATTGAACTACATAAAAACCTACGATTGAAGGTCTACGATAAAGCTCTACTTTGACGATGTAAAGTCCTACGATTAAAGCAGTAATTGGACTACATAAAGACCTGTCATTGAAGTTCTTTTTGAACTAAATTAAGTGATACGACCTCAATGAACATTGTTTTGAAGTTTTTTCAAAATCTAATTTGTTATGAACAAGCTTAAATGTGTCTCCAAATTTTACCTTTCACCCTGGAGGGTTCGGCAAATAGTGTATTATACAGGTAGATTAATTGTATCTGTGGCAAGAAATATTCTAGAATTATTTTATTAAAATTGGACCAAAAAAATTAATTTCGTTAAAAAAGTCTATTAAATGACCTTTTTGTACAATTTAAAGCCTTCTCTATAATTGTTATAAGATCATTTGGTTGTATTTTTTCTTCTACCACAATTTCTTACAATTTATTTTATTTGTTTATTAAAACAATAATTAATAATACTAACAAACAATTGTTGCTGTAACTGCCAACCAGCAGACAAAATCATTTCAATCTAGAAAAGAAAACCAACAATAAAACCAAGTACAACATTACTTATTTATTTAATTTATTTTGTAATACAACAACAGACTTCCACATACAGGAACTTCCATAAACAACAAAAACAAGCACAAGACAATAAGAAAAAAGAAGCCAAAAAGACTGTCTGCATGGTTAAGAAGAGATTGTGTAAAAATGTGCCATGGGAGCTTTAAAGAATGAATCAACCTGTCAAAAGGCTCGTTAACGCCAACAGCATTTTTACGGTTGCAACCTTAAAAATCGAAAATGATCGCCCCTCGACATATTTAACGTTTTAAGACAACAACAGCAACAACTTAACAACCTCGAAAAAAAGAAACATTAAACTACACAAACATACATACACAGCCATTTCTGAAACAAACCAACAAATGTGTCTTGAAATAGAGGAATGCCAGAGGGCCACCAAAAAGTATTCTTTTTGAACATATTTCGTTTTTAAACTCCAAAAAAAAAACTTTAAAAATCTCAAAATTCGTGGTAGAAACCACAGCAAATGAATTTTTAACAAAATGTAAAGAAATAAGTTAAAAAAACATGTTAACAAATTTAAACGTATGAAATTTTCATTAAATATTATTATACTTGTGTACTCATACTCATACTCTTTTGTTAAGTTTATTGTTTGCCGTTTGTTGTTGCTGCTGCTGACCTGGCGCCAACAAATTCAAATTGTTTATTTTTTATTTTTTGTTTTGTAACGCTCGCTCCTCTTTTCTTTCAACCAAAAGCTCTTTTTGTTCAACCGTTGCAAATGAACAGCCACAAAACTCATTGAGTTTTATTTCTGTCACTACAAAAACGACTACATATGTTGAAAGAAAACAAAAAAAAAAAAAAACTACTGTCGTTTTACTGATGCTGTGTTTCCTACAACTTCTTCAACTTGCTGCTGCTTATTTTTTTTTTGTGTAGCTTAGCACCACTGTCCGGGCTCATCAATGTATTCCATGTGGAGCTGGTTTATCTTAGGACTGATTGTTGGTCGTTTTTGTTTTCCTTCTTCGTTTTGTGCACATTTTTGTGAATGGTATGTGAGTACCACACACGCCACATATGATAAGAAACCGTCGCTTTAAATGTTATAATACCTGAGCATTAGTCAACTTTTAAAAAAGGTGGAAGGAACAGTGGGTACTAGCTAAAGCTTAAGTTTTATATCTGTAGCTATATGTTAAACTTGACTTAGAATTCCTTGTAAGAGCACATAAATATCTAGGATTGCAGTTCCAGATGATTTAAGATTTAAGTTTAAGTTGGAGCATATAAAGATCTAAGGAGTACTTATAGATGTAAGACTGAAGCTCCACATGAAGTAATTTAAAAATCTACGATTAAAGCTAAAATTGGAGTAAATAAAGATATACGATTGAAGCTCCACTTGGAGTACATAAGAATCCACTTGGAGTATCTACGATTGAAATTCTTTTCTAGATTACAAAAATACCTAAGATTTAAGCTCTACTTATACTACAAACGCATGAAGTTTATTTGAAAGCTCTACTTGAACTACATAAAGACCTACGCTTAAATTTCCACTTAGATGCTTTACTTAAACTACGTAGAACCAAACGATTACATCTGCAATTAGACTTAACAAAGACGTTAATTTGGAGCTCTACTTGGGCTATATAAAGACCTAAAATTGTAGCTTTACTATGACACAATAGAAACCTATGATTGTGTCAATAAACATTTCGATGTATAACATAAATACTTCGATTGACACACTACTTGGACTACATGAAGACCTAATATAGAATCCCTATCTGGACAACATAAAAACCTACAATTAAAGCACTTTTTGGACAGTATAAAAATCTACGATTGGAGCTATACTCAGAATACATAAAGACATATAATTGAAGCTGTACTAGAAAAATATATTGAGCAATGTATAATGTAAAGACCAAGGATTCAATCTACACATAAAAATTATAAACACGTAGTTAGACAACATAAATATTTACATTTGAAGCTCCACTTGGACTATAATTAACCTGGACCAGATATAGAACTACGTTTATAGTTGAATGGACTCGTGTTAAAGCTTATTTATATACTACCTAAATTGAACTCAATTAAGGATACTTACTTACGATTAAAGTTTAATGTAGAATATCTTAAGATCTGCTGTTAAAGCTCAACATGTAGACTATCGATTCAGGATTAACTTGAATCAAAAAAACCTACTTCGACTACATGAACTCATGAGATTAAATATGAGCTTGGACTCTTTTGAAGACGTGCGATTCCAGATTGACTTGGACTATTATAAGATATCCAATAGAAGCTCACTTGGACTATATTTAGACGTGCGATTAATTTGAAACTTATAGTTACTACATGAAGACCTTCGATGGAAGATTAACTTGTATTATTTGGAGACCTAGAATTGATGGTTAATTTGAAAAGACTTTTTACTAAAGATTAACTTGAACCAATTGGATACCTAGGAGTGAAGGATAACATGGAATATCTTAAGTCCCATAATCGAACCTACACTTCTATAATTTAAGGCTGAATTGACATATTGAGGCTTAACACGGACTACGCTACTATGGAACTGAACTTAGGCTTTATAAAGACAAGCTTAAGTAAGACTTTATAAAGAATTACGATTAAAGCCTAACATATGTATATTAAACGGTTGAAGCTCAACCTACGATTTTTGGATTTTATTAAAAATATTTATTTAACATTGCGTTTGTTAATCTTACAAAAAAATATTCCCATTTCAATTTTTTCGGCCCACTGTCTTTTAAGTAAATATATTCAACAGATCTACAGCAAGCAGAAAAAAAACTACCTTAAACAAACAACAATTCCACAAAACTTAACGAAAAAACGTCAATGTATGATTATGTATGAACAAATCTGTACCACACCGACGAAATTCAGAGGTGCAAATATGTACGAACTCGTACTATAATTTTGTGCTTTAAATGTGATCATTCACACACAAAATTAAAACGAACTTAAGGTAAAAAAACAAATAATGAATTATTTAAAGACATACAAGACTTATGAATGCCCTATAAGAATTATAGAGTAGCTGTGAACGAAGTAGATAATTTTGCATAGTTTTAATACATATTTAAAGGGTTAGAATGTGTAGGCTGCATGCACATGCACATGCATGCACGTTCTGTGCACGTTCTGAAGATTCTAGACATCCACCCATTTTGTCAAATAACTAATACCTTAAATATACACTTTAATTGTTAAGTGGTAATATTAATAATTTGTCAATATTCTGTTTACATGTCATTCAAATAGTGTCTCGGAAATATCTACGATTGATCTTGTAGGAAAAATAAATAAAAATTTCTCCTGTTACCAAACATCTAACTTATCTTAAATACCAGAATTTGTTCAGTCTATTTCAAAATGCATTTCACCTCAAGCCCAACAAGGAACAACAACAACAACAATACCATGATCATGATGACTGAGGTTTTAATGAAAATGATCAAGAACAAACATAATAATGACGCTGTTAGCAGCAATAATAAAGTAAAGTTGAATATCTCAGTTTTTTCCCAACAATATCTATATGTTGATTTTTTTTTTAATTTTAAAAATTGAAATGAAAGGAAATGAAATATTTGTCTGGCTGGCATGATCACACAAAGTTATCATTTTATTTGAAATATACAACAAAAGACGATTCAAAGCTACGGCCGTTTTTATACCCTACACCACCATATTGGGGAGGGTATATTGGATTTGTGCTGATGTTTGTAATGCCCAGAAATATTCATCAAACACCCACCTTAAAGTATACCGATCGACTCACAATCACTTTCTGAGTCGATTTAACGTCCGTCTGTCTGGCTGGCTGTCCATGTAAAGCTTGTGCGCAGAGTACAGGTCGCAATTTTGAAGATATTTCGATAAAATTTTGTACGTGATATTTTTTCGGTCCTAGGATGGATGGTATTGAAACTGGTGGAAATCGGTCCATTATTTCACCTGGCTCCCATACAAATGTCCTCCCGAAATTGGGGTTTACCGATCATAAATGTTTAAATTATGCAAGTAACCAAATTAGTCGTAGCTCCCATATAAGCCCACTTCCGAAAATCACTTTAAAGAGCATAACTCTTTTAAAAATGTCGGCATCCAAATAATATTGAATACAAATAAATGGTACAATTTTATGATGAGCGGTCCATAATCGGTCGTAGCTCTCATATGAGGGCCACTTCCGAAAATCACTTAAACGATCATAAATTTCTTAAAAATGTTGGTATTCAAAAAAAATTTGACACAAATAACTTTCTTATATACAGAAATAATGACACCTAATTTTATAATGGTCGGTCCATAATTAGTCAAAACTCCCATATAACACCCTATCCGTAATTCAATTTAAGCTCCATAAATCTTTTAAAAGTATTTATATCGAGATAAAGTTCAACATACATAATATTTATATTCATAGACATCATGGCACTAAATTTTTGGATGATCGGCCCACAATAGGTTATATCTTCCATATAACGCCCATTTCTGAAAAACTATTTTATACTTATACTGGGTGTAGGGTATTATATGGTCGGGCTTGACTTTCTTACTTGTATTTTTTTTAGTTTTCTGAATAAACTTCTTAAACAAGAAAAATTAAATAAAGGCAATCAACGCATTCATGTATGAAAATATCAAAAAATTAAATAAAAAGCAAAAGCCAAAAAACTTACTGAAGACAAGATGCTGGCTGCTGATGTAGAAGAGAGTTTTAAAACACACACAGAATGAATGAGTTGTATAATTTTGGAAATAAAAACACAAAAAAAAGTGCTGCTATATATTGCGGTGGCTTAAAGATCCATATCTTAAAGTTCCGAAAATATTTTTGAATGTGTGTGTTTGAGTAGTATATTCGTAAGACGTTATTAAAATCATTGGATTTAAACAAGGTAAAGGTTGCCACTGATTAAGTTCGTTGTGGCTTGTTTTTATTTCCCTTACGAGAGTTGATCATTATTAAGGTTTGTTTGAAAAGACAAAAAAAAACA
The DNA here is from genome assembly GCA_950370525.1 of Bellardia bayeri. NCBI lineage: Eukaryota > Metazoa > Arthropoda > Insecta > Diptera > Calliphoridae > Bellardia > Bellardia bayeri. The sequence continues at coordinate 72,010,794 of OX493267.1, read as the reverse complement.
ATAATTTCTTCAAAAAAAAACATTAAAAAAACGACGTGTGCCTTGCAACAAAATGCATTTTGTAAGTAAGTACTTTTGGTAGGCATGTAGATGCGTTGATATTTCAGTAACTAACGGAGACAGGGGCGTATTTGATGATTTAACAACGTCGCGCCACTCGTCTGCAACGCTCTTTCAAAACCGAAAAAAAACAATGAAAAACGTTTTCTTAAAACGCTTGTAGGTACATAAAGCGTTTCTCTAACTATAGCTATTTAAGATTTTATGGGATAAAAAAAAAAAAACAACAACAGCTACATTAAATTCACACACTAATTTAATAGATTTAACAAATAGTTAATAGTTCCAACAATATCACTCACCATCAGTGAAACTTAAATATTTTTTTAACCATTTTTCAAACACTAAACTGGTCAAATGTTCATTAATTGTTTTTTTTTATACATAGGTATATGTATATTTATTAACTTGTGTTTTTGTTAACTGCCCCCAAGAAGAGCGAGTTACCTTCCCAAAACTTACAATAAATTATGTTAGATTGTTGTTGTTTTTTTTTTATTTAGTTTTTGGTAACATCCATAATTTTAGTCACATCTTTAGAGACTAATTAAAATAAATGCCTTTAAAGCACTGACTCTTAAATATAAATGTCTTGTGTTATTCTTTAGGGATGTTGAAAATACAAAATAACAAGTAAGAAAGTATAGTCGGCCAAGCCCGACCATATAATACCCTACACCCAGTATAAGTCTAAAATAGTTTTTCAGAAATGGGCGTTATATGGGAGATATAACCTATTGTGGGCCGATCATCCAAAAATTTAGTGTCATTATGTCTGTGAATATAAATATTTTGTATGTTAAATTTTATCTCGATATAAATACTTTTAAAAGATGTATGGAGCTTAAAGTGAATTACGGAGAGGGTCTTCGATGGGAGTATCGACTAATTATGGACCGATCATAACAAAATTGTACCGTATTATTTTTAGACATATGAAATATATTTTCGTTCAATATTATTTGGATATCAACATTTTTGAGAGAGTTATGCTCTTTAAAGTGATTTTTGGAAGTGGGCCTTATATGGGAGCTACGAGTAATTATTGACCGATCTGCACAAAATTCGTAGATGTGATTTGACTTTATTTACCACTCATTTGTGATGAAATTTGTTTGGATACTTGCATAATTCAAACAGTTATGATCAGTAAACCCCAATTTCGAGAGGACATTTGTACGGGTTAAATCGACTCAGAAAGTGATTCTGAGTTGATTGGTATACTTTAAGGTTGGTGTTGGACCAATATTTCTGGGCGTTACAAACATCAGCACAAATACAATATGCCCTCCCCACTATTGTATAATAAAATAAATATATAATAAAAATCACTAACAGAATTGTTTAAGCACAAAATTAAAAAAAAATCTTAATGTTTATAAATGCGAGAAAAATGTCAATAAATGCAACAGTTTCATGACAAAGTCACAACCACAAACAAAAAAAAAAAAAAGACCCACCAAATTCTGTCCATATTTTTGTGCTGTCAGCACTCAAAGATTATTTTCTTTTTAACACAATTGGGAAGACCAGCTAGCTGCTAAAAAGTTTTGTTTTGAAGTTTAGACCAGAGAATGAAATATTTGCAGAAGCCTTGACCTGAGAGTCTAAAACATAAGTTTGCTGCTTATATTAGACTGCATAGAGGCTGTAACAGAATAGACGCTGTAGTAGCGCTGCAAGCTGTAAACAAAAACAAAATAGTCTCAACAGAATGTGTAGCAGTCGCTTTAGTAGAAGTTGAAGCGCATTTTTAAAGACTACATAAGATGCATTGCTTAGACTGTATTAAGCCTACATTTAAAGAGCTATCATTAATACATAAAGATTGGAGCTCAACTTAGACTAATAGAAGATTTACTTAAAGACCTACTTTTTCACGGAGACCTAAGAATGGGGCTTAATTTAAGGTACAGTCACATTTGGCAAATATTTGCCGGAAAAGACGTAACCACTAAATAACATATATTTGTTATTTATATTTAGTTTTAATTTATTTGATGCTGTTTGATACTTAAAGATTCCGATTGAAGCTTAATTTAGACAATATAGGGGCGTATGATAGACGCTCAACCTGGACTTTATAACTCAAATAAATTAAGTTTTGGGCTGCGATTAAAGTCAAGTTTCTACTTCGATTGAAAGTTAACCTATGTTGTGCGATTAAAGTCCAACTTCTACTACAAAAAGTACTTCAAATAAAGGTTAACTTGGATAGAAGATTAACTGCTAAAGAAGCTTTTGAGAGACCTACGAATAAAGCTCAACTTCTAAACTACTAAACGACGATCTTTGGTTGAAGGTTGCCTTGGATTATTTAGATTAGATTAACTTGGATCTCTTTTTTAGACGATTTCGATTCGAGCTCTCATTGGTCCTGCGATTTAAGACCAATTAAATTAAACTTCCAACTTTAACTTTAAGAAGATCTTTGATTGAAGTTTATCTTGGACTATTTAAAAATTTTTGATTGAAGCACAATTTGAAGTTTAACTTGGATTTGGACACAAAGATTAATTTGTGCTAACTAGTTTAAGACCTTCTTTTGAATGTTAACTTGAACTATTTAAGACCTGCGACTAAAGCCCAATTCCTACTTTAATTTCTTTTCAAAGATTAATTTGAACTATCTTTAGATTGAGTTAAAAATTCTACTGCATAAAGACCAACAATTAAAGATTTACTTGGACTATTTTTTAAAGGTTAACTTGGTGTATTTTAGGATCTACTATCTACTATTGAATTTCAATTTGAAGAATAACTTAGATTATTGAAACTCATATTGGTACGGCGATAATCAACTCGATAATCTACGTTTGATGGTTAATTTGGACTATTTCAAGACCCGTCGTTCAAGATTAACTTATAATATTTTAAAGCCTACCATTTAGGCTCAATTTGGATTCTTTTAATCCAGCGATTAAAGTGCAACATCTACTGCATAAATACCTTTGATTGGAGTTAAACTTGGACTAGTTTCAGACTGCCTGCGTTTGTTTCTTGCACAAACTGAGTGATCATTTGTTTTGAAGTGTTTCGTACTAGTATATTGCCATGCCATAGCCTTTCAAATGCAGTTTGTTTTTTAACCCAATCGGATTTCATTGACATTCAGAGTAATTTTATACTCATAAATATTTATATTGTAGAACAACTCAGCAATGTTTAGGATTGAATACCTTTGCAAAGCGTCATCCGATTCAAAGGAGTTTGAGGTTGTGTGATAGGTTTCTTCTTCTTAGCACAGAGGCCTCTAAAATTTAAAAATGTATATTCTTAAAAAGGATATGTATGTTTTTCGAAATTGTTTTCCATTTTCAATTATAATTATTGGGATTCCAATGGCTGCTCATGTTGAGGTAATTTGCCTATAACAATTTGTAGGCTCATTTTGAGGCACTTGTAGCACTTCTGTGAAGTAATTGACACGAACCATGTTTTAGCTGTAGACAAATTATGAACAAAGAACTACATATTAAAGAATGCGCATTTTGCAATATGTCACGATCAATTGGGAAACTTAATGATAAACAAAATTTGTAAGTTAAAAGTACATACATACTTACAAAAGTGCAATCTTCCAGGCTCATTTATTGGGCTTTTGGAAGTCACAGCACAGTTACAGCCTTTTCAAAACTGTAATAAAACTTAACAAAATTGGTCACCCCTCTCAAATTCAGCACAGACATAAACCATTCTCCGCTAAATTATAAAACACATTTGAAGTGTTTCAGTAACTGTGAGAGAGTGTTTCAAGTTTTGTTTTGTTTTCGTTTTTGTTCGCAATTAAAAATGTACATTATTAATTAGTTGTTATAATTACATTTAGAAAAATTCATTAATATTTATAGAATTCATAATAAATAATGAGACGCCGCTGAGTTTTTTCCACCCAGTCACTTCATTGCGCTGGACACTGAAATGCCACATTAAACATCACTCAATATCTCTGCTATTGAAAACTGTTTGCTGTTGGCAATACAAATAATGTTCCTTTCAGATTGTTTGTTTTTGTTTTTTTTTTCTTTCTATATGTTTTGTTGATATGTAGGTATATATATATAACGAAAATTTCATGCTCATTGGTAACCACCCGGTTAACTGTCTGTTAATTTTTGTAATTTTTTTTTCTTTTGTTTCATTTTGCTTAGCTGCCAAGTTAACATTATTATTCAGTAAAACATACAACAGCAACAACAACAACAAGAACATGTTCCAGCTCTGACTCAATTTTCAAGTAAGAATATAAATGTATGTGATTTTTGTGTCCATATTCAGAGCGTGTGTGTGGCATATTTGAAATGCCAATATTGAGTATTGAGTTTGTTTGACAAATTCTTTAAATTTGCGAATTTGTTAAAATTCAGTCAGGCTTTTTATTTTTGTTTGTATGTATGTACATAAATACATACATATTTCAATTTTGTATGATGTATGAATTGAGTCAAGGGGGATTTTTGGTTTTCGTTCGTTCAATATTTTGTAGCTGCCATCAAGAAGTTGTTAAAAATGTGTGACTGACATTTGTTCATCCCAAAAATGTATTATTGGTATTTCTTTTCTATATGTTTAGTTTTTTGTTTGTTTTATTTTTAATAATTTATGGCTTTCTTTGTTGGTTGGTTGATTTATTTAATTATACATAATTATAGCAAAATATGTATTTAAGAATGTGACAATATGAATATTGATTAATATTTTATTTAATTCGTTTTTATACAAGTACAATTATTTATTTATACATATATACATATGTATGTCTTTTATTGTTATGGTCTTTGATAATAAGGATTTTTAACTAATATGGTTAAAAGTATATTTTTTCAATGGAAATTATGGTTTTGTATTGTAAAAGGTTATAATAAGTATGTACTTTGTAAGAAATATTGTTAAAGTAATTCTAAATAAGTTTGTGTGGGATCGTTCAGTGGACAGTAGACCACCATGAACATACATAGATCCTTTAATACAAATTTTCAATCACATTTTGTTATAATAGCGGGTCTATGCGATTGACGCTATATAGACTTTAACTTTCTCAACAAAAAAATAACTGCATGGTCGTTAATTAACTGCTGTATTCCGTGAAATTATTAGATGGTGCAATTTAGTTTGCAATAAATTCATTGTTTCGGTGGTTGTGTGACATGTGGCACCATCCTATTGTCAGTTATATGTATCCATATCATCAATAACATTCCAAAATTTAATTGTTAACTCCATTTCCAGCCGAATTTTCGAACCATATACAGCATTATATAATAACATGTTCAGCCTACAAAGGCTTCTCAACAATTGCACTTGGATTTTCAGATGCTCAAATGCGGCATTTTAAGTTGTAAACGAATCTAGACAAATTTTTTTTTTGTAAAACCAGCGAGTTGTTCTTGAATGAATATAACCTTTTTCAAGAGTCAGATATTGTAAATTAAACTAAAAAAACAACTCAGTTATAGCTCAACTTGTTTTCCAAAATCAAGATTATTTATCAGTTTGGTGCCAGACCTTCTTCGATAGGGGATTTAACATGTGGTTCGCGGATCCTGTATAATCCACTTGAGATTTTCACTGATGTCTTGAAATCGGATGTGGCAGCAGGTGGAGGTTTTTAAAATGCGCTTAGATTTTACCGAGTATACGGGATGGTTATTCAGTTTTATACTGACAGTTCACAGAATACATTCTCCTGGATTCCTTGGTTAAAAGGAAATCCTCACTCTTGGAAGAGGAGGTAAAATGTTTGGTTAGTAAAACGTACACATCGTGTAACAACTTTGCCCCAATCAGATGGTTCGACAAAAATGAATATGATTGTCACTCAACTCTGATCGACTATAGAATGTGGCTGCTGATATCACAGGTTACTAACTTAATGATGTGCATTCTAGTACAGAAATCTTGCAAATAATGACTTCTATGGAAGTTGTGGTGATGAAGGAGAGGAGAAGACTTTAAATCTTGTGCTCTGATATGTTCACTGTTTAAGGTTTCGAAGATCGAAAAGCCGGAACAAAAATTTCCAGAACGATCTGATGAATGTTTTAGGGAGCATAATTTAAGGTTTTTTTTTATGTATAACCAATAGTTTTTTACTAAGGTGATTTCTCTAAAAATTGTTTCTAGAATTAAATTGACCACAAATTTAAGTTTGTTATAATTTTGAAGACCGAAATTTGTGTTAGCATAGAGAATTTTTGAAGCTTACAAACGAAATACATTAAACAGTGGTCGGCATCAAGAGAACTTGTAGTAATATAAAATTATATGCATTCATATTTGTATTAACCGAAGTATTTTGAAAACAAATTAAAATTTTAAACAAAATTTTACCCAGATTTTATTGCTTCCAAACAATTCTAGTCAAAAGTTTGACAGACTTAAAATAGGACATTGAAGACGAAATTCTGTATTTTTTGTCTGGATTTTGATATTGAAAAAATCTTAAACTCTTCTGCAATCGATCCTTTTGCTTTAATAGTTGGCAAAATCTTAAGATAAAACTTTGTGATTTCAATAAATTTATTTTATTATAAAAAGTTCAATTTGAAGATCGTGTTGTTTTGTACATGTAAATTATTAATCATATTTCACTGTTGGTATTGGCGTATTGGGACTGATAATTGTATGTTATTGAAGATTACTAGCGAAGAAGATTAAGATAATGATACAGAAGGAAGTGTTTTGGTAAGGAATATATACTAAAATTTAACAACTTGACTATTATTATTCACACTGGAATAATTTACAATTTACAACCTTTAAAATTATTACAAACCATATTCCCACAAATGAAAAACAATAAAATCTCTCAATAATCTAATCAACAGCATATAGAACAAACACTTGAAGTAAAAATTGTGTATTGTTGCAAACAAATAAAAGGAAACAAAAACCCCCTAAAAATGCTTAACATACAAGAGGAGTATGTAATTTATAACAATGAAGCCAATAATAGCCTTATTTTAAGAAAGATTTCCTAAAGATAAAAAATTATGTACTTCAAATTTAAATGAGTGCACTTTTTTGTATTTTCATTGTCTTTTCTAAGGGCTTTAAAGAAGAAATAGATTATCTAATTGTTGTTATCCTTATTTGTAATAAAAGGATTCCAATCTGTTGTAACATATGCCCACATATGTATAGACTATCTAACACAATTGTGTTTAGGCATATGTCATTTTCTTAAGTTGTAAATAGTTTAGTGTTTTTTCTTTTATTTGAAAGAGTTTGTTTTTGTTTTGCCTTAAAAGAGATTTTGTCATTTTCATTTTCAGTTGCTTTGAAATGAGATTTGGTGTTTACCGCAATTGTCATTTGATAAAAAAAATTTTGTCAAAAAGATTGTTATTTAGTATAAAAGGTTTGTTTTGTTAAGCAGTTGTTTGTTATTCTTTTGTATATCTGAATTGTAATTTATTGCAGTAATAGATTACTGAGTGGTTTTTAGTAAATTTGTTTAAAAGTACTCGTATGTATTGTGGTTTTTAGAGTCGTGATTTTTACATGATTTTTAAATTTCTTATTTTTTTGTAAATTCGGAAGTGATTATAGTTGGAGTTTTTTTTATTTTGAATTAATAGCATTTTCGTTTCCGTTTTTCGTATTTTTCTTATTCAGTATTAGTTATATTCAGTTTAGTAAGTAAATAAATTTGTTTTTTGTTTTGATCCGTTTGCCAATTATTTTTCTATTAAAGAACAATTGTTACTTAATTTCTTTTTTCATCAGTATGTGAATATTTTTCCAAGATTTTAAAGACATATGAAAATATATTTACATATGTGGTTGAGATTTAAAATTGGTATTAAGATTTCTTCAAATTTTTTGCAATTTTCTTACAATCTTTAATGGTTGGTTTCCACTATAAAAACATAATTTAGTTTCCACTATTAAACGTACCAGAATGGATGTCTCTCAAAGCAGACATGTTATCTAATGCACAATCTAGAGCAGAAACCTTAGTGTACATGCATCTCCTACGCAAAGAACAAGGTATTTCCTTCTCCTCCTCTTAGACTCTACTCAAAGCATTAACCTAGTTTCCAGTTAATACAAATGCAATTCTTCAAAAAATTTAATTTTTACAATCTTGCTTATAAGTTCCACAATTATTTCGGGGCTTGGAAAATACTTTAAGGATAAATAAGGAAGACAACATGTTTGACCAATTTAACATGTTTTTTATACAAAAATAATTTTTATAAAGATACCTTTTACAAAAATAAAAATAATTTAAAAAAAAATTTTTATAATAAAAAATTCAATAAATTTTTTTAACTTTCAAATTTAAATTTTAAACTTTCAATTTTTAAATGTTTATAACTCAAAAACCATAAAAGATAAACAGAACACGCAAGTATCTTTTTTAAAAAAATATATAACTCATAGAAATTGGTTGAAAAAACGAAGTACATATTTCACGCGTTTAAACAAATTACATGTCAAATGTGCCCTATTTAGAGCCGCCACAACTCCGCCCCTGAAAGGTTTGTGAGCTTCATCTTCAAAACTTAAGCTGAAATACTTCTGAGCCATGGCAGTGTACAATTTTATCTTGAGTGGACCAGCCGTTTAAAAATGCCAGATTTTTTTTTTCCAAAAAATGTCGATTCTACCCCACTGTGATGAAACATTTCGAAATTTTGGTAAATGAAATCAAACTAAATTATAAAAAATTTAGATTTAGCTTAAAAAAAGATTTTAATTTTTCTATAAGGACCACATAAAATGTTGTATATTGTTTAAAAGCTTATTGAAATGGACATATTTTAGTAACAATTTAGTTTATGAATTAAATCAAGTAGAAAATTAATATAGCAAAATTCTCTATTTTTTCCAAATGATTTTTTTTTCTCTTAAAATTAACAAAACACACAAGGCAGGGTGTAAACAATTGTAATCGCATCTCCGGTGTTTCGTAGTTGCACAAAACAGAATCTATCATAAAGGAGAAATGACAGCAATAACATACATTGTTGATATTGTCAACCAACGGTAGACGCAACAATAAAAATACAAATTTGTAATGAGAAGAATACACACACATTGTAAACGTATGCAAATTCCGTTCTAACTTATAACATGTAAAAAAAAAAAATATGATTAATTCTCGAAATCTATTTCTCAATAATAAACAGATGATGTTTACAAGTAGATCTTGAACAATAAATATTGCTGATGACGACCTTGGCAGGACAGAAAATGCAATCCAACGTGCCAACTCTCTAAAAATATTACTTTACACTGGTATTCTTTAAATTATTATTTAAACTGAACTCAAGCCAAATATTAAGAAAAAATTTAACATTTAAAATTTTTGGGAAAATTAACAAAAAATTATTATGGGTTGATTTGTTTGAGAATTTCTTCTACATTATTCTATACAACGTTTAAAAAAATTTCAAATAATACCATAAATTACAAATTGTTTTTCGGAGAGAAATTTTAAGAAAATAAAAAATCATAAGGAAAGAAGCTTTTTTCCATTTGATTCAGCATAACAACCATTAACGACAAAACGAAATTTATTAAAAATATACTTTAAAAACAAAACAAGCTTTAATTGTTGTAGGGAAACCCAACAACTGCTTTTGGTTGCAAAGAAATGAGAGCATTTCAAAATACCTACATTGAATTTCTCTGTTAACATTGATAGTACATAAAGTTCGTTTCTTAAATCTTTTGTTTTGCCCTAACAAACATAAAGCTCATTGATGAAATTTTTATTTATTTAAATTCAAAAATACTTTTTATACGAAAATCATTAAATTATTCAATCATAACTAATGATTAAAATTAATTTAAATTAAAAATTAAATTTTCTTCAAATTACATTTTTTACCCAAATCATGTTCTTAGAAATCTTTTAACTATTAAACATGTAAATTGACACCATTTACATAATTTTATTATGAAATGATTAATAATCCTATTATTTCAGCAGAAGAAGCTGGCTGATTTTTGTAGGCTCCAATTAAATAATTTATCAATATCTCTATTTAATTACTAGTTTAGCTCATAGATTCAACATTATTTAACTTTATTTCAATATATAGTTTTTTGGGAAATTCCTCGAAAATATTAATTCATCGTGTTAATGCCACACCTTTTGTGAACGTCACAAAAAACTGACGTCTACGTCTAGTCGGAGGTACCTGTGCAACTTTATGAAACTATAACGTCGTCAACGTGGTCGTGCTTAACGCCAGGCCAGGCAAAGAGCCATTTATACACAGCCACTTGAACTAAATTAAATCTACGCACCATAAAAACCTCAAACTCGCTTATACTCGTACATGTACATACGTACAAATGAATATGTGTTTCCTAAATTAAAACTATTAATCATACTGTGTATGTTACGTGGTGTATTCTCCTACATGCAGCATTTTATTGTATGCGTATTTGAGGCGGTTACCAGCAACAACAAAAACTGGCACACAATAGTCATAGAAAACTAAACCGTAAACTATAATGGGCCTGACACAGCTTATTAAGCTGGTGATAGTTCCTGGTAAAAGAGCATTTAATTATGTTCATTTAGTGCCGATTAATGTTTTAATTAGCTGCCATAATTATGAAAAACTAAAACAGGTATAAAACAAAAACAATCTCTGTTCCTTGGGCTAAGGCAGCGAATAAACCTAGGTTTTAAAAAATTAACTAAAATTTTAGAAATACCAAAAACATTCTGAATCAAGTGTACTAGGAACGATTAGAATAGAACTGCTATAGGGGTTAAACGTCGCATTGTTAGTTTTAAAAAGGCGTTTGTATGTCATTTAGGGTAGCGCTAAAATAATATGTTATAAAAAAGGGTTATGTAGCAAGTGTTTTTTATTAAGTAAAACGGTGTTTTAATAGTATTCCTATATAATAAATTGTACTCTGTTGATGGCTAGACAGTTGGTTTTAGATTAACAGAAATCAAATTTTAGTAAAATTTAGCTTTGTGTTAATTTTGTTATGTCTCATATTAAATAATTATAAAGAAGTATTTTTGTATTATTTTATTTTCCTTTATAAATTTCTTATTTATTATGCTTTGTAGCGCTATCCTTTGATATGATAACGAAGCCGTTCTTTTTTAATTTTATGGCAATTCAAATAAAAAAGTAGTACATACTTTTATATGATACATGTGAATAGTTTGATGTTTCTAGATTCTTTGAAAAAGTACCATTTAAGGATACAGTACAATAAAAAAAATATTCTAACTTAATATTCGTAATTGTTACCTTTGAAACTAATTATTTGGGGAAAACTTTTAGAGGACGAATTTGTTTTTTTTTTCAATATATTGCAGACAAAGCGAAAATGTCTTTTTCTTTTGATTCAAAAATACTGAAAAAACTTGTAGTACGAGTTTCTGAATCAGATCCTTGAAAATGCAGAAAAATACTCACTTAGCGATTCATCCTTTAAGTATTCATTTGTATAATTTGGAATGAAATATATTGGATAATTTCATTATAATTCCATCCAATATACGTATTTCATTACAAATCCATCACTATTTTTTTTTTAATTTTTCAAAAAAATTTCATTTTTTAAACGTATTAAAATTCGTAAAACCGTAAATAAAATTCTTTCGAGTCTAGAAATATAATTCAATTAGTCAACATAACTGTTCATAGAAAACTCTATTTAATGACTTAATGTACGGTCATACTTGGCAAATATTTACTCAAAAAAGCATAACCAATTATTTTAGCACAAATTTATTTACAAGAGTTTTGCAAAGATCAAACAACATCAATGTCCTTAATAAACAATTTTCTGTTTAATAAATAAACGAGTTCAAATATATTTTATTTAGTGGTTACGACTTTTTCGTCAAATATTTACCAAGAATCCCAATATTGTTCCATAAAACAAGTTCTAAAAGAGGTAAATATATCACTTGTTTATTTATGTTTACAAAGAATCTGAACTGGTTGTGATTTTAGTTGTTGAAGAACTAGTGAAACAAGTTCGAACAATTTTTAACTAGCACTCTTTGTAGAAAGACTGTTTTTGGCAGCTCTGCTGTTTGCGTGTTATACATGTTCAGTTTGGTCTATAAGTCCCAATGTACACGAAGCAATTCTTGAAGCTAAGCTGATTATCTTTTAGAAATCGTGGTGAGACGAGTACACACTTGATTGTAATAGGAATTTGTGTTACTCTCTTATTTATATTACATATGAGTGTATAATCTCCAATAAAAATGCAAGCCATTGAGGCAATAAGAATTGTGCTGTGTGAACACCGAAGAAATTACAAGGCAAAAATGTGTATCAATCTTTTCAATAAAAATTGCTTTGTGTAAATTGGTACTAATTTAACCTTGAATCGACTTACAACCGAACAACACTGGCAGTTTATTAAATTTTCTAATTAAAGTTCATTCCCGGTTAATTGTGTTCAATGACGATGCTCATTTCCGGTTGTATGGATACGTAAACATGCAAAATTGTCGTAAAGAGCAGCCAGAAGTATTGGAAGAACTGCAAATGAATCGCGAATAATAAATGGTGTAGATTGCCGGTCGCATCATTACTTTTTTTTAAGCAATAAATGCTAATATTGAAAATTTATTCGTGAAATACTGGTCGATATCTTAAACAGAGTATGTCAAAATTATCGTATGAACTTATGAATCAAATAACATAACATATTAAAATGTATAAAAAAATTTAACTATATTTTAGTATTTTATATATTATATATTTGTATTATCATTTTATTAGTTTTGTTTGTGCTTTTTGTCTTATCCGCTAGGAGTTGATTTAGTTTTCTTATTTGAAAAAAACATTCTCGATCGAAAAAAGTGTTTTAGCTTTAATATCCGCATTAATAGTACTTCACTCATTTATATGATTTTTTAAATACTCGTTGCAAATCAAGAGATTTTCACCATTCAAAGATTTGACACACAAATTCATCAGTAGGCATACCTAACATAAAATATCTTAAACGCAAAACGTTTCAATTACCCATTTTATATTTCATATCTCCTTTTATATCATCTGCCTTAAAATGTTCAATACAAACTCTATGAGACACTTTTATGTTTTTTCATCAAGGTGTCAAAATTGTGCCCATTGTTTTTGTTTAATTTATTTTCTTTTGGAAATCGAAAAAAATATAAATTTATGTTATTTTTTTAATATTTTTTTTATTTATATTTTAGGAATTTAAAACGGCACACTTCATTTTAAAACTTTAATTTGCATTAAATTTCATGTAGAAGTTAAACAAACAGAAATATATTTTTGACTTCTAACGTCACAAGAAGAAATTTTGCTCTCATAGTTTTTGTAAAATATAAAGGTGGATTCACCCATTTGTTCTTAACAAACATTTTTTCCAGAGAAAAATTTTTTTACTGAGAGTTTTTTGCAGCACGATTCACCCATTTCGAACGATTTTTCTGAAAAATCAAAGCTGCCATATGTAAACAAAATCTATTAGTTTTACCAGTGCGGCCATTGATTTATTCTGCTTTGGGGTTTAAGTGTCAAAATGAAAATCTTAAAGTATTGTGTATTCAAAATCACAGATATAAATATAAAATGAATGAAAAAAGCAAGTTGCTTTTGCTGATGGCCATGGAAATACATAAGGCATTGTTATTTGTATGAAAAAATGCAACCTATTGGCAGCTCAATTCATTTTTGTCCAGAAAAAATATAAAATTAAAGCAATTTAAGTTCGTAAAAAATAGCTTTTCTCTCTCAAAAAGAGAGACGTCAAACTTCATATAAAAAAAAAATTGTTCGAACAAAATTTTTGTTAAGAACGAATGGGTGAATCCACCTTAACAGACTTGCACAATGAGTAATATTTATTATTTCATTCATGATATGAATTATATAGATTGTTCTATAGACTCAAACGAAGATTCAAATTCAAAAGCTCTTAAAAATCACTCTTTATTACAATTTATTGGTATTGTTCAATGTGTTGGTTAATCATTGGCCGCCATTTTTCAAGTTTTAAGTTTTAACTGCTATTATATACTAAAATAAAATATTTATATAATTCGAGTTTTGATTTACAATTCTGTTTAAAAATTAAAAAAAAAATAAATTCTTTTAATATAAGTAGTTTTGAAATATTACTGAGATTTGTTTCCTGTTACGAAGATTCGTTAATTTAAAATGTTTGTAAAATTTATCATAAATTATAATATATGTATATTTTTAAGAATTCTCATTTATTTTACGAACACTTTTGTCAAGAATTATTTGTTTCTGTGAAGTTCCCACAAATCTGCAATTCTTAGGTTTGACAGGAAGTATTTTCCAAAAATACATATAAATCTGTATATGATCTCAAATCTATTATATCATATGTATATCTAAAAATAAATATTTTATCACTGCAAAACAAAAATGGCAGCAGCAATTATCATTGCAATTATTAAAAATTCTAAAGACAGCTGCATTTAACAATAAATTCTCTACTGATGATTGATCTTTTTGCAAATTTGAGCGTAAATAATAGAAGCGAGTTTGAAATACGGACGATTTAATACACATTTATGAATCATAAATCTATGAAACATCCTGGCAAATGAAAAACAACTGCCGGTATTAATATATTGAAATTTAAACTGATAAATTTACGCTCTCGTTTGAAAAGAAATCACAAGGTAAATCTACAATAAAGCGCAAAAATATACACAAACAACAACAGTTTAGCAAGATCAATTGAAGAGGGGGAAAACAATGCTGTAAAACAAAATGCAAAACAAGCGGCGGTATCGATTACAAAACGACTTCTGTTCTGTGTTTAAAGTGGACCGAAAAAAACAGATTTTTTTTGGTGCCTACACAGGTCAATTGCTGCCTTGCCTTTTGCAGTTTATTTTATATATTTCGTTTTTTTTTTTTTTTTTATTTCACTTATTTATTTGTAATCGATATGCAGTGTTAACTTTAAGAGATTGTGAAAGATACGATGAACGTGAAGAAAAAAAAGACTTTGTTTTAAAATTAAGTAGACATTTTGAAAAGTAAAGAGTACAAAAAACAAGGATTTGGGAATGAATGAATGATAATGAAAGAAAAGCATAGAATTTTAAACATTCAATGGAACATTTATGGGAGCTAAATAAGAAAAATAAAACGAAAAAAACGATGCCGTTGAAAAGATAGTAATAAAATTGAAAATTAACAATCAATATTACGACTACATATAAGAATACATTACAACCTACATACATACTTATATACGAACACACATGTATGTACATATATGTACGAATATTTTTTTTTTATTTTCAAAACAAGACGGGCGCCAATTTGAATCTTTAAGATCAACAGCATCAGCAGCAACTCACAACTACTGCGATCTACAGCATCCCCAGCAACTTGAAACAATTAGTGAATAAATTTTTAAATACAAACATGATATAAAAACGAAAATTATTGGTTGTGTTAAAACAGAAGCTAGAAAAGGTAGATTATACAAACATGTAAAATGATAGAGTTAACTGCACTTAACAGGCGAATGAAATGTGTGCCTCGATCATCATGGTCGACTTTTGGTGACCTTAGAAATTATTCAATTATACCATGAACATTTTTCATTGCAAATAGATTGTTTTAGATTCAAAAATTTTTGGTAGCTATAAGAAAAGTTTAATTGTTAACAGGCCAAAAACTTTATGATTAAAAAATAAAATTTTTTTTAGATCGAGATACCAAGATCATTTGTTTAAAGGCTCTTCACTGTGTCTGCCAAAAATGTTCACAATTAAGTTTATAAAAAGGAAACTTTAAAGACTGAAGTCCCAACATCATTTACAATGCTATTATTATACCCTTCACCTTCATGAGAAGGGTATATATAAGTTTGTCAATCCCTTTGTAATTTCCACAATATAATTTTCCGACCCTATAAAGTATATATATTATGGATCCTTATAGATAGCGGAGTCTATTAAGCCATATCCGTCTGTCTGTCTGACTGTTGGAATCAATTTTCTGAAGTCCCCAGATATCTTCGGGATCCAAATCTTCAACAATTCTGTCATACATGCTTTCGGGAAGTTTGCTATTTAAAATCAGCAAAATCCGTCCATAAATAACGGAGATATGAGCAAAAATCCGAGACAACCTCTGTAAATGTCATTAAAAAAAACTAAGTGTATTAATATTGTTACGAATAATTTCATCAACAGATGGCGTTGATCAAACAAAGTGTATTAATATTGTTACAAACAAATTCATCAACAGGTGGCGTGTTTATCGACATAATTATGCATCCATAACAAAGGATAAGGGTATATAAGATTCGGCATAGCCGAATATAGGACTCTTGCTTGTTTTTACATAGTTTATATTTGGTTGATTTCTAATATTTTGTTTCAAAGCATTCAAAAACTCTCACCAACTCACTGTACACCCATTGTAGGGTGCAATTGAAAACAGAATAAGAAAACACAGAATCAGACAAGTGAAAAATGCTGATTAGAGGTTTTAAAAACGATATTTATTGGAGTCTTGATAAAATTCCATCAATAACAACTTTGACTAACACCATTTACTAAACGTAGTCTACCATTTAAAAACAAAAAAAAAAAAAACTAAAAGAAAAATCAAAACAAAAGAAATACAAAATAAAATAAAAGTAGCACAGTAGATGTGGATGATGATGATGACGACGATCAATAAAACTAAAAATAATACATGTAACAAGAATAAAATCGTGAGAAACCTTTAATACCCAACAGAACATAACACAACACAAATGCAGTATAAATATATAGTCTGTCTACAAACAAGATGCATAGATAAGCCACAATTAAAAATTCAAAATCCCAAATAATATATAAAACATCTAAAATATGAAGCTAACAACTGAAACACAAAATCGAAATATTTTTTAAAACGGCAGCCAAATAATTTCCATAATTTCGTTAACAATCACTTGATTTGATAGAAGAAAATTATGGGTTTTGTAAGCCAGAATCAAACAAAGCCAACATCATCACAATCACTAACAACTACTTAATCAAATAATCAACACTCGTGATACTCCAATGTTAAGAGTGATGTACACTTGTGTGCTTCATTCTCACTACCTCACAGACAGTCTTCTAATCAAATAGCGGAGGGCTGTCGTATGTGATATTTTATATTGGCGGCTGCTGTTGCTGCTGGATACTTTATGGTGGCATTGAGATTTCTTTTCCTTGGAATTTTGTAAAAAAAAAAACAAGCCAACCATAAAAATATTTTAAACAAGCTGCCAAAATACACTGGGAAACTATTGATAGAGAATGCGACTTCAAACTGTAATATTTATTTAACTTTTATACAAATAACATTTCTTTAAGTGCAGCACCTGAAGTGCTGCCGATCGTATCAACAATGATTTTACCACACTATTAGATCTGTTTCTTCTTATTATATTTAGTTTTATAACAACCCGCTATTTACAGGTGTTTTGTGATCATCGATCATTTTTTGATAATATATCTTTTTATAACCTACACCACCATAGTGGATACTGCTGATGTTTGTAACGCCCAGAAATATTGGTGATATTTTTTTGGCCCAACGATGGATGGGATTGAAAATGGTGTAAATCGGTCCATTATTTCACCTGGCCCCCATACAAATGTAGTCCCGAAATTGCGGTTTACCGATCATAAATGTTTGAATTATGCCTTTTATCAGAAGAAGTTTCATACACATTCAAAATTGCATTTCAAAAGAAGCTCGACAAATCATGATTTAAATATTAAATATTAAACATGGTTTTGCTATTATATCGTCGTTACAACCACAAACTTTATTTTGCTCACTTTGTTATACGAGTAATAAAAATTTATAAAGAAAGTGTCTACATATAAATTTAGTCGTTTATAAAAGTTTGTACGCGTGAAACAGTAATTATTAATTTAGCAGACCTTTAATTACGCCTTCTATGAAGTATTACTTGGCAGGCCGTCTTATTGCCCTTCTCAAGTATGCCTTCTATCAGGCATCTAACCATTAGCGAGTAGGTAAGACCTTGACTATAAATGACACGCCGTGTAAAATTGCAACGATTTTTCAATGCGGCTAGAAGACCTTGTGCCTGCAAAACAAGACAATATCTTAACTTAAAAATGGGTAAATAGGGGTCTGCAAATTTTCAAAATATTCATCTATATAATGTTGGTAAAGTTAATGGACTGGAGAAATCGCAAACCTGCTTTGTTTCATTTCATTTGGACTCAAAACGGTTAAAGAAATCCTATGTACAAATATGTATGCCGTTGTAAATGACAAGCGTGCATAATGATTTCAAGTGAAAAACAACAATATGAATTTATGTTTCGCCAAAACAAATACAAAATTTAATACGAAAGGATATTATAAGGATAGGACTACGGGAGCCCTTAATGTGCAACAGTAGGGTGAGAGGTATTTGGTTCTTTTCTTTAAATCCGCAGTTTTACTACAAATTTTATTTTTATGACCTGCTATTTTTTTTCTATCGTTACGGTGTAAGGGCCAGAATGACTAGATTTGTATATTCTAGAGCCCGATTTGAGTCTATCCTATTTGCGCCGCCTTTCTAAATAAAAGTTTAATCCGCTTTGCGGCGTTATGCTTCCGATTTGCGTCGCTATATACCATAATTACATGTGAATACTTGCGTGTAAAAAGGGGAATTCTCATTTTATTCATACTTACCATATGAAGTTACGTGCTATTAAACTAGTTTTGGTTATAATTTTATGTATACACATTAGGGTGGCCCCGTTTGTATGGATAAAAATAAGGTATTGATGTTCCCAAATAATATGAAAATTTGATTCATTTTAAGACTACGTTTCTCAATTTTTTTGTCCTGGGGGTCAATATTTGGTGAGCTGGATCAAAGGATAAAAATGTCCTTTTTAGAAGTTTTCTGATTTTTTTCACATTTCTTCTAAAGGAACTATATGCAAATTTGGTATCATATAAAAGGTCTTTGAGAAGCGTATTCAATGGGTTATCAAAAATTTAAATCGATCCATTATTTCAACCAGCTTCCATACAAATGTCATCCCGAAATGGTGATTTACCGGTCATAAATGTTTGATATATACACATATCTAAACAAATTTTACAAATAAATTGTACGTAAAGCCTAATCAGATATGTGCAGATCGGTCCAAAATTGACCATAACTCCCATATAAGGCCCAATTCCGAAAAATCACTGTAAAGAGCATAACTCTCTTGAAAATGTTGATATCCAAATCATCTTCATCACAAAAATATTTCATACATATATATTTACATACATAAATCATTCAGCCCAATTTTATGAAGACCCACTTCCGAAAATCACATTAACGACCATAACTCTTTTGAAAATGTTGCTTGGTGTCAAAACAAAATTCAACAAAATTAAGTTTCATATATAAAAAAATAATTAAACCTAATTTTGAAACAGTCGGTCCATAATTATTTAAGACTCCCATATAAGACCCACTTCTGAAAATCACTTTAAAAAATATAAGTCCTTAAAAATTGTTTATAGTATCGAGATAAAATGCACAGAAGTCATGCCCCTAAATTTTTGAATGATCGGTCTATAATAGGTCATAACTTCCATATAGCGCTCATTTCTGAAAAATCGTTTTTACTCAATTTACTGGGTGTAGACTATTATATGGTCCATACGACTATACTTTCTTATTTGTTACATATAGAAACCAGCATAGTTATCTAACTTTAGATTTCCAACACATTCGTTTTTTGTTTACAGCCAATATTATATTTAACTAGTTCTGTACATCTCTTATTTTGCTAGTTTTTACATCTTCTAACGTTGATATTTCCAAAAAAGCAAGTAAGAAAGTATAGACGGTCAAGCCCGACCATATAATACCCTACACCCAGTATAAAACAGTTTTTCAGAAATGGGCGTTATATGGGAGATATAACCTATTGTGAACCGATCATCCAAAAATTTAGTGTCATAATGTATGTAAATATAAGTATTATATGTGTTAAACTTTATCCCGATATAAAGACTTTTAAACAATTTATGGAGCTTAAAGTGAATTACGGAGAGGGTCTGATATGGCATTTCGACTAATTATGGACCAATTATAATAATATAATTATAATATAATTATAATAAAATTTTTGGATACCAACATTTTTGTGAGTTATGCTCTTTAAAGTGATTTTCGGAAGTGGGCCTTATATGGGCGCTACGACTAATTATGGACCGATCATCATAAAAAAATGGATAACTAAATTTTGCGTTTAACAATGCCGAATAATATTCAGTTAATTAAATTGAAATAAGTGAGTGAATATTGGCCTATAATTAAAGTTAACCAAGGCCAAGACATTACATTACTCATTACTGAGACATTTTAGTTACACTAAGAATTCATAGTGTCGATCTATGTCGGCTGATAGTACAGTTTAACAAGGATCAAGTTAATATTAAGATTATTTCAATATTTTGAACGAACTTTACATATTTTCTGAAACAAAAGCAAAAAAATAACAAGTTAGAATGCAATATTCGGCTGTGCCTAATCTTAAAAACCCTCCACCTAAATATAATGAGAAATACAAAAACTACACTGGTTATAGGACTAGAATATCCTTATTCAGCTTAGTATTTTATATATTGTTTGAAAGGCAATTTTACGAACAACATAATTTATTTATTTACGATATATATGGGAGCTATGACCAATTATGGACCGACCATTATAAAATTTAATAAAACAATTTATATATCTATAAGAATTATTTGTGTCGATTTTAAATCAAATAACTATATTTGTACCAGATTTATACGTATTTAAGTGAATTTTAAATGTGGATTTTATATGGGGTCTATGGTTACATGGACCAAAAAAAACACAATATTTCGTTTTGCGATTTCTTTTTACATGACATTTATTTTTGTATTAATATTCGAATTTTATAGGCATTTTTTTCTTTAAGCCATATTTCGGGAAGATATTTGTATTGGGGCTGTAAGAAACCATGGACTGATTCTTAATATTTTCCTCAAACTTTATTCTTTTATCATACAAATAACGTGTACAAAATTTCATGGCAAAATCTGCAATATATTTCAAAAAATTGCACGAAAATTTTTTTAAAAATATCAAACTTTTATGGAGGTTGTCTCACATTTTGGTTCATAACTATGGTTCTATAATACCGATTATGCTGATTTTCAACACCAAACTGTTTAGGAGAACTGTAAACGGTTTTTTGTAAACTTTGTTTATTTTGGTTGTGACTCTTGGACGTAAGAGTGTTTTACACAGACAGACAGACGGACAAAGCTCAATCGACTTAGAATTCCATAAGTATCAGTATTGTTGCTTCCCAGATGAATATTTATCAGTGTTACACACGGAATGACAAACTTATATACATATACCCTCAATCACCACTTATGGTGGTGGAGGGTATAAAAACAAATAATTTAGAAAAATTTGTGATCATAAAAGTAGTCATAGTAAAATTTAACAATTTATTTTTTAAATGTGTTGATATCAATGGAATCTCCCATATATCAAAAAATTTGCACGTTTTTTTTTCGCTTTACTATAATTAAATATTTGCTAATTATTATAGAATTTATAGGTACTTTTTTATTCGAAAACTACAATCTACCATAAACTCACATGAATATTTGTTGGTGTTTTATGTGTATGTATGTGCAGCAGGGATGGATAACTCACTGCTATTTTCGGTACTTTACATGCGAAAATATGACAGTACTTATCACGATCTACTAAGCGCTTTTAAACAATAAAAGATATTTTAAACACAATTGTTTTTAAACATTATGTTATAAACAAAGTTTACCTAAAAATAAATTTATACTTTCAATCTCAAACAATTATATAGGTACACTAGATCCCCGATTTGCGTCGTTTCGGCTTGCGTCGCATTTCCCCGGTCCCTATTAACGATGCAAATCGGGGCTCTAGTGTACCTATATAATTAAGAATTCGGTAACATTTCGTAGTTACAATTTGCCATGTCTGGTGTACACGCAGGCATGCATGTATGGCTGTATCTATGTGTGGCTTGATATCGGTATTTAAAAAAACGAAAGAGAAGATCTTTATCTGCATGTTTAACTCGTTTTGGCATTTAGTTAGCAGGCGCCTAAATCACATTGTTATCGCAACGAAAATCTTTATGCTTTTAAAATTTTTGAAACAAAATTAAATAAACATTCTACTGCCACTTCAACTACCACACCAACTGAAGCTGTTTCCATGATCCTTTAAACACAGGCGAATTGATCATTTCTCATGGGTTTGAGTATTAACTGCGCGCAAGTGTGTGAGAGTGTCATTTTAAATGAGTTTATAATATCATTTCATTATACATACATACATACAGATGTATGTATATCTTCTGGTTTTTTTTATTGAAAAATTATGACAAGAATTTTATAAATTACATACGGAGGTTTCTATATTTGCTGTCGACTCAAGGGTTTTCGATTATCAAACACTCAACTCATCTCAACTCAACTCACTCACTTATTTTTAAATATTTCTATTAAATATGTAGTTTGTTTGTTTTGTTTTGTGAAGGGGTCAACTAATTATAGTGATGGTTTAAAGTCATAGTGGAAACCTGCTATTACAGGTGACAACAGTTCAGTTGTGTTGTTTGTGTTATACTCGTATTCAAACATGATTTATGATTGTGTTGACTTATGTTTGTTATAAATTATACAATCTATATAATTGGTATTATGTCTAGCTATGTATTTGTGTCTCTCTCTCTATATATATATGTATATACATACATATATACATATGTATATACATGTATATTTTTTTAATTTTATTTTGTAGCTTCAGGTTAAATTTAATAAGTTTGTTAATTTGATTTTAGACAAAAACCTGCATACACTTGTTTTAGCGATGTTTTTATTGTATACATATAATTTTGTTTTTTGTTTTTCAGATTGAAGTTTTCGATAAATTTTAGTCATAAATCATTAAATTAGAAAAGATCTTCTATGTTTTAATTCAAACAAATTTGGGGTTTTTCTTGATTACAGTTTTATGCAGGTTGTCAAAAACGTTTTCTGTTTTTATACCCTGGTGAATGAGGGTATATATAAATTTGTCCTTCCGTATGTAACACTGAGAAATACTCATCTGATACCCAACAAAGTATATATATTCTTGATACTTATTGAATTCTAAGTCTGTCTGTGTAAAGCACTCTCACGTCTAAAGGACACAACCGAAAGCAACAAAGTTTACAAAAAACCGCTTATAGTTCTCCTCAGCAGTTTGGTATTGAAACTCAGCAAAATCGGTATATTAGAACAAGAATTATGGATCAAAATGTGAGACAACCTCCATAAAAAATTTATATTTTTAAACATTTTTCATCCAATTTGTTTTAAATATATTGCAGATATTCCCATGAATTTTTTTATACGTTATTTTTATGATAAAAGAAGAAAGTGTGAGGAAAATAGTAATAATAGGTCCACGATTTCTCATAGCCCCCATACAAAATTCTTCCCGAAATATTGCTCAATTATACATAAATGTCTATAAAATTCGAATATCAAGAAAAAAAATTCAGCACAAATGAGTTTCATGCAAAAATTAATCGTTAAACGAAATTTTTTTTAGTTCGGTCCATGTTTGACCATAGACCCTATATAAAGTCCACTTGAAAGATTCACTTAAATATGTATAAAACTGGTATTAATAATGTTAAACTGCTAGAATTTGATACAAATAAGGAGGTAAATAAATTGTTGTATTAAATTTTATGATGGTCGGCCCATAATTGGTCATAGCTCCCATATAAGAACCACATCCAAAAAAGCCATTTATCTTTATATATATCGTATAAATATCGGTACCGATTCAAAATTTTCCACATATCATTTACATATATACACAAATTATCCCACAAAATTTTGTGAATTTCGTTGCATTTTTAACCGTATCCCCCATATAAAGCCCTCTTCTGAAAATCACTATAATACTCATAAATCTCTTATAAATAACGGTACCGATCCAAAATTTTACACGAATCATTTACATACATGCCAAAATCAAACTGCTGGATTTTGAGAATATCGGTCCATATTTGACTATATCCCCCTTATAAGGCCCACATCCGAAATCCATAATTTGTCATAACTGTCATATAAGAACCATTTCCGAAAACCAATTTAACCTACAAAAATGTCTCATAAATATCGATATTAAACCAACTTTTATATAGATCAGCAATTTTAATCCAGATATCATGCTAATATCGGTTATACGGCTACTGGATTTTGTAGCTGTCAGTCAATAATTGGCAATAGTTACCGAATTAAATCCACTTCCGAGCATAACAATCAACCATACAACTCTTGTAAATAACATTATTGAAATGAAATTCAACCAAAATAACCCTCAAATACGTAGAAACCACATTAGTGGATACTGTATTTAGAAGCTATCACTCCAGAACTAGTTTACTTCTATTATGCCACCCATAAATATCGTGTAAATATAGTTATTGAGATCAAAATCAAACAAAAAAGCCTCACCTTATAACTTATCCTTTCTTATACTCTGTTTCTTAACTTGTGAATATGGACAAATGTTTTTTTAATTTTATAAATTATTAAATTACACTCAGGATTATTAAGAAAGACAAACTCTGTAAATTGTGGTAAGAATCGGTAGAAAAAATTTCAAAACATTTAAAATAAATTATGTTGGTCGTAAAATTGTCTTTCAAACTATATACATATAAAATACTAATAAAATGTGCCCTAAGACTTAATAGAAAACACAGGATAATATATTATATTCATAAAACCCGTGTAGTTTTTATATTTCTTATTACGTTTAAGTGGAGGGTATTTAAGATTCGGCACAGCCGAATATTGCACTCTAACTTGTTTTTTTTTTTTTGTGTACGAGCGTAGTTTAAAGCGGAAATTAACGCCATAAACATGAAACTGATTTTGATTTGATCTTTATTATTATTTATAATAATAAAATAAAGTTTTTTTTTGTCGTAGAATTTAAATGATAGAGTGAGATGTTGTTTGTAATTCCAACACATTTAATGTCTTTATTAAAGTTTTAGTTAAATTTATAGATTTATTTGGCTTTTATTGTTATAAAGTAATTTAGATATTTTGAATAATGTTGTAATGTTCATATAGGCCGAAGACAGAATATTTAGAGGTTAGCCACTTTAACCACTAACTCTTGTGATTTTTTTTTAATTTAAACTGTGGTGCTATACTTCTTCTTCAGGGAAATAGGAGTTGCTTGTACAAGGAACTTACATATATTACATGGCAATAATTTCAACTAAAATGAGATTAAAAATAACATAACAATTACTTGAAGATTGACATGGAAAATACTTTGTTGACAATAGAAAATTCAAGTCAAATAAGAAAAAGTACATTGTTTACACATTTTACATTAATTAAGTGAGCCGTTTCACTTGCTCCCACAGTAAACCAACGTGATTATCTGATGAAGGAGTGGATGTACTCGTATTTAAGATTCACCACTGACAGCCCTTTTAATCATGAGAGGAAATGTATGTTGGCTAAGGCTGGACTTCTTCCATGTTATAGTGTCAACAGAAATCGTTGACAATTGTTGGCCCAGTCGCATGACATTTTTTTTCCAATAATACAGTTAAAACCATTAACCTTATCTATACGCGATGGAATCCATAAAAAAATCATAGAAATCATACCAGAGAATGTCTCGCTATCCCATATACCGGTAGAATCAAGTCAACAATGAAAACTTCTAGTGGTATTAAAGAAATTGTTTAGTCTTTGTAAGATTTTCCATTAATTACAAGCTAACTACATTATTTACACATTAAAAATAATTAATTTATTGTGTACACTAAAGAAAATTAATAAATTTCATTAGTTTAATTAATTATTTACAAAAACAATACATTGTTTACATATTGTCAACAATTGATACTGAATGAATGAAATCAAATTTTGTGAAATAAAGAAATGTCAAATTTATCAAAGATTTGATATTATTAACATTTAAATAAATTTTTTACTTTATCATGTCAGAAATTGAAATTTAATTAAATTAATAATAATATTTGAAATTCGTTACGTTTTTAAAGATTATTATTATTATTTACACGACAAAGATATTATTTAAATAATATAAACAATTGATTTACTCAGTATGTTAAAGAAAATATCAAAATTTCTGTAATTTATACAAGATTTTATATTGGTTACATTAAAAATAAATTGTTTACATAATGTCAACTATTTATTTTTCAATGTGTTGAAGAAAATTTCAAAAATGTCTACAAGATTTTGTATTTACTACAAGGAAAATACATTATTCAATTAAAATTAAAAAAAAATTTTATATTATTTCTGAAATTATTTAAATTTTGGAAGATTTTGGATTTATATATTGTCAACAATTGATTTAAACAGTAAATGCAATAAGATTTAAAATTGCTTTAATAGATAGGATTTTTTTTTTATCATTTACACGGAAAATACATTGTTTACATTATATCAATAATTAGCTTTTTGAGTAAAATAAAAAAATATCTGAAAATTATAAATCTTTTTTAATTTAAAGAATATTTTTTATTGTTTATATGAAAATACATTGTTCACATAACTACTATTTTTAATTCATTGTGTTAAGGAATTTTTTTAAAATTATAGAATATTTTGTCTTGATTACAAGGTAAATTTATTATAAAATTATATCATTTCTGAAATAGTTTAAATTTTATTATTTACACAAAAAATACATTGTAAAAAATAGATTTATTTAGTAGGTACAAGATAGTGCCGATATTGCTTTAATTTATAAAATATTTTTTATTATTTACACGAGATATGCGTTGTTTACATGATGTCAACAATTGAAATTTTGAGTAAAATAAAAAAAAATATATAAAAATTATTAACTATTTTTTAAATCATACAAGATTTTATATTATTTACATGGCAAATACTTTGTTTACATACTGTCAACTATTTATTAATTTAGATTTAGTGTGTTGAAGAAAATTTCAAAATTTCTTTAAATTATAGAAGATTTTGTATTGATTCGAAAGAAAATTCATTATTTACATCATGTCAACAATTGAAATTTAAAAAAAAAATTAAGTTATTTATGAATTTTTTTGAATTTTGCAATATTTTTTTTTATTATTTACAAGAAAAAAACTTTGTATACATAATGTCAACAATAAATTGATTCAGTAGATGGAAGATAATGTCGATATTGTTGTAATTTGTATAATATTTTTTATTATTTACATGGAAAATACATTGTTTACATCATGTCAACAATTGAAATTTTGAGTTAAATGAAACAAAATTTCTGAAAGTTGTATTTTTCTTTAATTATTAGATGATTTTATATTAGAATGGAAAATACATTATTTACATATTGCCAACATTTGCCATTTTTTTTAAATAAAATTGAAGACTTATTTCGAAATTCGTTATTTCAAGAATATTTTTGGTATTTATACGAAAAAAATATTTATTTTAATGTCAACAATAGATTTATTCAGTATATTAAAGGAAATGTACTTTTTTTTATGTATAAAAACAAAAGAAGACTTGGTACATATTTTACTCAAAATATATTGTTTATTTACATAATATCAACAATGAGTTTATTCGGTTTGTGGAAGAAAATGTGTAATTTTTTTTAATATAGAGACGATTTACAACAAGAAGCAACTGGAAATTTTGCTAATTTTTTTTCTATCAAACATTGCCTGAGTTAAATGAGTAACTGAAATTGTATGAAAATAATAACGACATAAGTATTAAAATGAGAATTATTGTATTATTTCTCAAATCATGGAGTCACCAGTTACATAAACGTAACTTACCACGTGCGGTGAATATTATAACGAATCCATGATTCTTAAACTAACTTAAATAACGACCAACATAAACTTAAAAATTTATGTCTTCAATGTCTCCAATTTTGATAGATTCCTAAAGTTTGTATACTTATATTACATACATACATAATGAAATATATTGCAGTTAATTTTTTAGATGCCGCTACATAAAACATCTACGAGTATATCAAACGTGTCTAGACAACATAAAGGATCGATTGTTAGAAGAGGCTATACAATTGAGACAACATTTAAACTGGATCTATAAATTAAAAAGGCATAAAATATTTTGTCATGCCATTTAATTATGAAAACAATAGTTGTTTATCACACGAAATATAAATGACACTTTAATAACCCAAACATTAATAGACAAAAAAAAAAGAAAGGAGAACAAAACGTCTGAGCAAGCTCATCAAAATTTATAGTGAAACAACAATAAATAACCAGCATAAATGAAACTCATTCAACAAATCCATCATCAGCCATAAATTAAAGTAAAAAAAAATCGAAAATATTAAAACCTTATGAGATTCTGCTCAATAGTTACAATGAAGTAAATGAATTTTCAAATGTTTAATGATATGACAACAACAATAATAATAATAAAAAGTCATTATAATTCCATAAAAAAGACAACAATAACATGAAAATAATAAATTTAGAAGAAACCAACAAATATAGAAAATGATCCATGACCCCAACCATCATAGTCGTCATAGTGTGATGGATTCACCAGTATCATCAAATAAATACACTTGTTGGTTTATTGATCTATGAAATATTGAATGTCTTATACGATACCTGTTGTTTGTTTGTTTGTTTGTTTTTATGTGAATTTCAAGTATGTTTATTTGTTTGTTTGTACCTTTAATTATGATGCATCTTTTAAATCGTGCACAAGACAAACAGCATTTAAAGCAGACAAAAAAAACTCGAAACTGAAACAAAAATTTTTATTTTGATTGATGTCCTTTTGTGAAATTTAAGACACCTTATTCTCTCGCTTTTATGAGAAAATGCATCATAAAATTTAAGTTAAGTTTTGTTATTGTTGCAATGATTTCAATGTGAATTTGTTATGATAATTGTTGCTTTTACGTTTCTGTTTACTGGCATTTTAGATTTTTGTATTTATTATTTCGATTTTGTTTAAAGGTTGTGAAAATCAGCAGGAGGTTTGTTGGCGCCACCGAAACACGCATGATCACATGATTTCATATTTGTTTACCCTTTATTATATTCCTTTATTTCTGGTTTTTAATAATTTTTTGTTTTGTATTTTAAAACATTTTTTACTAAATTATACATTTGACATGATTATTTAAAGCGTTTCTGACAACTAAACAAGTGGGGTACTGTGTAGCAAGATATTTTGGGAGAATTACAAAGGAATTTTATGTAGGATATTTTTTTGTTTTGGATTCAGGAGATGTTCCCCATTCTTACAGGGTTTTTTGTGAAATATACGAAATTTGTTAATGGGAAAGAGCAGATTTCTGCAATCTGCTTACTCCATGAACGCACGATACGATAGAAGCAGGAATTTACATAAACAATATCAAGTTTTCAAACTATTCAGGATTTTTCTTTAAGAAAATACAGGAAATAAGAACGAATTTCCTGATCGAATTATAACACATTCCATAATAGCATCGATAGTCCCGTGAAACACATGTGTCATTAATAATTAAAATAAATAATGCAGTAATAATGAGTTAAAGAAGAGCATGTTCCTCATTTAAATATACTTTAGTATATATGTTAAACCTTATTAAGGCTGCAGTAAAATCATTAATATGACGCATAACCAAATTGCTTATAGGTGGTATATACGAGGGCGGTTCGGAAAGAGAATTGTTAGTCTTTCAAAAGCATTTTTATTTTTCAATATAAGCTCCTGAAACTTCAATAAACAATTTATCTAGCAATTTTATCCCTTGTTTCAAATAGTTTTCCTCAAGGCCTTCAAAATTGTGGTTTACAACTGTAATTGCATCTTCATTTGAGATAAAACGTTTGCCAGCTAGGAATTTTTTTAAATTTGGGAACAGGTAAAAATCACTGGGAGCTAAATCAGGAGAATAAGGTGGTTGGTCAAGCAACTCGTACTTTAATTATTTGATTTTAGCCATTGTTAATTGTTTTTGACTTCCTCCAGCTTCTGTCCATTGCTTGGATTCTAATTTTGTCTCTGGAGTATAATGGTGGATTCATGTCTCATCAACAGTTATGAAACGACGCTTAAAACGATCCAAACAAGCTGGAGAAATTTTCATTCTTATGCGTTTTTGCTAGACTATTAACAAATGCGGCTCCCATCTTGCAGAAAGCTTTTTCATCTCTAGTTCTTCATGCAAAATAAAATGGACTCGTTCATTTGAGATGCCCATGATATACCATTTCATGCACTTTTATTCGTCGATCATTTCACACCATATCATGCACTTTGGCTACTATTTCTGTTGTTGTTGCTGTTTTTGGACGTACACTACGTGGTTCATCGTTAATGCTTGTACGACCACGTTTAAATTCAGCAACCCAATTTTTTACTGTTGCATATGAAGGAGGACTTTCACTTAACACATTCACCTTATCATTATGAATTTCTTGTCCCGAGAAACCTTTTTTATTTAAATATTTAATGACACCATGAACTTCTAATTTTTCCATTGTAAAAAAATCGCGGATGCATCTTTTTGAACACCTGTTTTTATATGAAGGAGTTGGGAGATCGAAAAGAAATTTAACATGTGCGCATAGCACAGATGGAAGTTTCCAAAATACGTAACTTTTTTCTGTTTATACCGCGCTGTCTGTTCTAGGCTAAAAAGTTTCCGAACCGCTCTCGTACATATATATGGACATTCTTTATGAACAGGTATTATCTATAATACGACGCATTTCCAATAACATATACAGTTACATTATGAACAGCTCCGTGATACGGTTTGGGCTCATGCAATACATCCATATCTTTTTTGTTTTACCTTACAAATGTCGAAGATTACGGCTAGTCTTGTTTTTTAGTGTCCCAATAAATCTGCCAATGAAACTTTTATAAAGGAAAAACATAGAAATTAACAGTAGGTATATTTTAAAAGTTTCAGTTTGTTTCGGATTAGGCCGAATATCGATTACTTGGCCGAATATTAGTATCGGTTCGTTATCGGTCTGAAAAGAACGGTTTCGGTGGACTCTACTGATTTATAATTGGTTTATTAAAAAAAACTTAGCGCGACTAAAAGTAGATTTGTTCATGCTTAAATACGCTAAAACTCGATCGTCACGATCTTTTTATATTTTGCTGCTTCGAGAAGACCAATTGACATCGACTAAACGATCCAATTAGTTGTCTTGTTTCATGGAAATATTGAGATTTGTAATTTTTTTTTCCAATTTCATTGTTAATAAAATATCTTACTTTAAAAGTGACAGAATTAGGGTGCCAGCTTTTACTGATTCTAGGGTCAGTAGAAATATTATTACAAAGACACTTCTTGCTGTTTAGTACACGACGATCCCGTAGCGAATCTCTGTCTGTGTTTTTATCAACTAACCAAATTCATAGCTCTTTTTTCACAATCGCCTATGTTCTATATTCCACTAAGAAGTGAAATTAAATCGTTTTCAATTCCACATGGAAAAATTCACGGCCTTCTAGAAAACGAAGTGAAACTTTTAACTACGATGAACGAAACTAAAAGTTATATTTTACTTTTCAAATCATTTTCACAAAATTTAGAACACAAAATTAATGAAAATTTCACTTCCACTTCATTTTCTAAATGTAGAACGCAGGTGTGTTTCTAATTAATATTTTGTAATTCTGATTAAACCAAGATTTTCTGTAGATTTACCATAAGCTTTCCTTTTTTATGTCGCTTAATAAAGTTTCCAATTATTTACTCTGACATTGATATTGTACTTTAGAAATACCGAGTGAATCGTTTGGCTAACTTTCGTTGATACAAATTTAACGTTGATCACTCATTAGTAAAACGTTCCAAATTCGGAGAACAAATATATTTCGGAAAAATTAATGTTCTCCAAAATTTAAAATAATATAAATGATAAAAATTGACTTTAAGCTGATGGTACTCATGCTTAGAAACCAATTTGTATATCTACCATCTCAAACATTTCAATTTAAATGAAAATATTACTGATAATCTGCCTGCAGTTCGAAAATCACTTTCTCTATTTCGACTTTAGCATGTTTGGCGGTATTTTTCAAACAAGAAATCATTATAATTTGTTATGTTTTGTTTTTCTTTTTTTTTTTGTATTTCAGAATGTAATTTTGAGTCTGTGTATGGATTAGTTGTTTTTTTTTATCGGAAGACTTTTAATGTCATCATTGTTTTATCTGTTCCTGTCCCATGCTGTAGTATATGGTCATTTCACCTAACTTTCAGGGGATTAAAAAATCACCACTACGTGGCTCTATTTGCATCTTCTTGATCATTCTTGAGAGCAAAACATACTCGTACACAAACTAGTAGCACCACAAAGCGATCATGCGCATCGGTGAACTCCCAAAAGAAATCGAACAATGGAAACGGCCAAAGAACAAAGAGATCCACTTTATTAACTACTTGAGATTAGGGCTGATAAAGAGATAATCCCTGAAAAGCAACAGCAAGAAGAAATGCTTGCATACAAAATGTTTGGGAGAAAATTAGAAAAAAAAAAAATCCAGTAGCCATGCACGTGTAACAGGCATAACCTCCCAAAAAAACACAAACTAAATGCTTACTTACTCTACTGCTTAGTGTTAGAATATATTTGTGTGTGAGAGTAATAGATCACAGGTAAATATATACATATACATATACCTATATGTATATATATACATACGAGATATATGTTGTATGTATGTCAGAGTTATGTCAAGGGATGATAGTGATAACAATAATGATTGGATGTAGAGCAAGTACTCGCATAGAGGTGATGGGTCGGTTCGGTTCGGTGCGGTTCGTTTCGTTTCTTTTCTTCTCTGTGTTTGTTATTGTGTGTTTCGTATTATTATTCGAAAATGAGGTGAGATCAATAGCCGGATTATCTCAATTGAAAAAGAGCCGACGTGTATTTTCTTTTGTAATTTCAAATTCCATTACATGCCTTAACAATGATCAAAGCGCAAAAGTCTTGAACGCGAAATATATCACTTGCCGTATTAAAATGTTGTAATTACAGGAGGGGCAATTGTTTTTTTTTCTGTTTTTCATAATCATTGAAGCGAATTTTTAATCCAAATTGGTATTGGCTTTCATTAAAAAATATTAAATATATTCCTTTTGTTTGCTCTTCATTTGTTAAAAGAATACCGCCGTTGTACGGGTAGAGTGCTAGATTAGAGTGTGTACTCCAAACACTACTCTGTTGCAAGAGGAGTTGGCTTCAGCGTCTTCACCATCATTGACACTCATATCTCTGGCACTTTTACAAAAGATTAGTGTGAAGTTGTAACTTTTTATTTGTGAGAATTTTACGCTTTTCACAAATAATTGATACTTCTTTTTGTTTAAGGTTGAAGTTTTTTTCTTTTTATGTTTAACGAATTTTTTTTGTGCTACTGTACTGTAATTGAGAATTTATAATAGATAGTTTTTTAGAATATTGGAATTACGTTTGATGATGCCGTGTTGGAATTTTAAGGAGTAATTTTAATCACTTTGCTGGTTAATTGCTCTGTGGTTTGTAGGAATTTAAAATTCAAATTCCCTGCCTTGTTTGGGAGAATACAAACTGGTTTATGGGACTGTAGAAATGTGAAGAGGATTTATCATAGTTTTGGATCAGGGGAAAAAGGCGAGTCAACACCGACCTCCCAATTTATTAATATAACCTATAGTATGTAAATTTGTTTATTTTTTTAGAAATTTTTCGTGTTGCGATCCGGCCAAAGGGTTAAGAACTCTTTCTGTAAGGTGATGCCGCAGGTTGGCAGAACAAACAAGGTTCGTAACAGAAATGGCATCATTATTTGGATGTCTAGTGGAGTTTCTTTCCTCTCTCAAAACGTCAAAAAAAGAAGATCTGCCGAAGATGGTCACTGGCAATGACACTTCGCACTTCGCACTTTCGATAATAAGGACATTGAGCTGTCGATATTCTTCTTTAATCTTATCTACTTACCATATATATCTGGTAAGTTCTTAAAATCGCTCTGGATATTGTGCTATGAACATTCTTCTCCTTATTTATAAATTCAGCGATATGGTGGAGTGCTAAGACAGTAATGCCCTTACTGAATGCAAAGTTTTCACAAAATATCTTTCGTTTTTTTTTTAACAAGAAGATCGAACCCACAATTAAAACTGGTAATTACTCTGATTGGTAGTCCAACTCTTTATAGTCTACAAAAACATCTGTTTTTGGGTCTTCCCTTAGACGTCGAAATAAAAAGCAATTCGGTTAGTTTAACACTTAAATCACATAATACATACGACAGCTTTTGAATTCAATGACGAATAAGAGGAATTCAAGAGTTCTAATATTTAACAAAACTCTTGAGTTCTTGCATTCGGTGTGTGGATATATGTACGAATAAAAGAAAGTTCGAACTATAGATAGTACGAATGTAAGAAAACTCTGAGTTTCTTACAAAATTGAACTAAGCATTCGTTAGTTTTTGAATTTAGTTTAAATAAATGTAAAAAAATTCGGGGATTTGCGAATATTCGCGACAGTAGCAAAATTTCAAATTTCTAAAGAGGGCTTTCGAATTTGATTTAAAAAACACATACAATTAAGAGAAATGTATGAAATCTTAATTTGTAATTGAATGTTTAAATATGATTTCAGGTAAATGTTGACCGCGGCTACGCCTCTAATGGTTCATATGCTGGGTCCAATTTTAGCATACTCTCTCCAACATATCGTCCATTAGCTAACGAATAAATTCTTCAATATTAGCTTTCAGTGCTTTGCAACTATTTCAAGCTTGTTCCTTAACATAGCCTCAATAAAGCGTTTAAAAGCGTTCTAGGCGGCCAACTGACTGGCGCCAAACGTGAAGTAAATTGTGCACCGAACTCGCCTCTTAATTGGGCCATTGTTTCTCCTGCTGTGTGGCATGTGACACTGTCTTGTTGAAATCACATGTCAACCAAGTCAGCTCTTCCATTTTGGCAAAATCTGTTATCATCGCACGGTAGCGCTTGTCATTCACAGTAAGGTCCGGTTTACATTATGATTTTTACGACGTCGTTTTTTAGACGTTGCTTTTGGTTTGAAGGCGAGCGGTGTAGTGAAGCAAGCGGGGTAGAAAAAAAGACCCGATGTCTATTTTCATGTTGTTTTTTCATATATCTTTTTACATTAATTTCTGTTCTTATTTTGAATTAAAAGGTTCGTTTAGAAATTCAACATGTAAAAATAAAATAAATAATTAAGGTGAATATTTTTGTAAACAAGAAAAATAATTATTTTTTTTTTGGACTTCTGTAATCATTTATTTATTTATATGTGTGATTTTTTTTTGTGCGTACATTGTGTCCATAAATTTAAAATCATTTATTAAAAGACAAAGAGGAAATATGTGGAAGAAGGAACTAAATCACAGCATTCTAATAACTCCAAAATAATTTCTTCATCAGCGCTGTTATCTTAATCTAAATTTTCGATTGCCACTTCAGTTAGATCAAAAAGCTGTTCCATTTTTATAAATTTTTTAATACGAACAATAAACAGAAGATTCAACAAAAAAATCAACCCTTACTACAACAAAAATTAAAATTTGTAAAAAAACGACGTCTAAAAAACAACGCCGTATAAATGTGAAAAAATTTTCGTAGCATCTTCAAAAGAGAATCAATAAAAAACGACGTCGTAAAAGTCATAATGTAAACCGAGCCTAACATTCCTGCCTTCGTCGTCTTTGAAAAGTGCGGTCCAATGATGCCATGGTTCACACCAATCAGTGTATTTTGTGTGCATTGCCATGCCGTGCTGTTTACATTAAATACTAAAATTTTGCTTGTTTACTTATCCTTTGAACCAGAAATGAACTTCGTTGCTGAGCACAATTTTTCGATAAAAAACTTAACCGAGCATGAGTTTTGAAAATAAATGTCAATAATCTGCAATCGTTGTTCCTTTGTAAATCAATTCATGGTTAAATTACAGATCTAACTGAATGTGTTTAACATGTTACATGAAAACAGCTAAGCTGCCAAAGAAAGTCTTGCCAAAAAGAAAGTTGCTAAAAAAAATCACCCTTTAGAATGCTTAAATGCCGATTTTTTTTCTGCTATTTAAAAATATTTATAATTATTTACTTATTGTTGACGTCACCTTCAGACACTTCTTAAGGTGACCAGTAAAATGATGCTACATATGTTGATTTTCAAATACATACATAGTTGTAACGCTACGTAAATAAACACTGCAGAATCTTTTAAATTAGCTGACAAACTAAAGCAATTAATGCTACAATGACGACATTATCACCTAAATATACAACCAGTTTACATATTTATCTTTTGCCAACAATGTCTTATTTAAATATTATCGCTTGGAACAGTAGGCGTTTTCGTATTGGTATTACAAACTATGTATTAAGCTAATAAATTAGGTTTTTATTTATTTTTGCTGGAAAACTAAAGCAAAACTAAGATATTTATGATATTTGCGCTAAAATAAATATTAAACAAATAAACGCATTCCTAAAAGATTTAGTTACATACGAGTATAACTAGTCGTATGTAAAATATTTGTGTGCTAGACAAATATTAAACTAAAAAACGCATTCTTGAAAGATTTAGCATTAGTTTTCCAGGTAAAAAATAGTTTTGTTTGAAGAACATAATTTTATGACAAATAAAAATGTTGTAACAGTATCACTCACTCTCGTCTAACTCCGTTTTGAAATGAGAAAAAAAAGATTGGCTGGCGGCTTTTTATAAAAGTAAGTTAAACTGACAATTTCCATATTTTTTCCGTGAATTCAACAATATAGGAGTCATCAATATTGAGACTCACATTTGAAATAAAAAAACAAAAAAAAAAAAAAAAATCAAACATTTTAAAAACAACGTGCTTTGTTTATAATGGCTGTCTTATCTGGGTCAGTAATTTATTTTCTTGACTACTGGACTTGGCTTTCAATAACTGTCTCTGGCATTTTGGTGAAAAGCAAAACATTAAGTATCTACTTTGATGATGGCCGCCCGTTTTAAAATTCATTCACATTTACTGACTCATTGATCTCATCTTAACACTTTTACACTCACTAGCTTGCCTACAAAACCAAACATCAATTTGACCAAGTTTTAACACTCTGAAAAAAAAAAAATAAAATAAATTGTTACACAATGTTGTATTGGTTTCTTTTTTCTTAAATGTTTTACGATTTTGGTAATGGAAAATGCATTAAGTGTTTCATTGCTTTTTATTTCGTTGTTTTTATCGTCGAGATAAACGAGTAACAGTGTTAGAATTGTGTTTAAAATTAAATTTCCGTTTTCTTGTTGTGTCGGATGTCTTCATCTGTCATACGATTTAATGTCCGACAATTTGACATTTAGTGTTAATTTTAAGAGATTGACGAAAAAAAAAAGATTTATCAAAAGGTTTCTTATTTTTGTTTCTTTTAAAAGGGATTTAATTGTGAATAAGACATTGAGAGGTATTTGTGGATTTTCTTGGTAAAAGAGCTACATTTGGTGAGAAAATTTTCAAATCATAAAGTTTCAAAACTCAAATTCTTTATGTATGTATGTTGCTTATGAATTTATATTTACATATCTAAGAATTGTGACAAGTATTTATTAAAAGCTAAAACGTGTCTTGATCAATTTCAAATAGATAAGGAGGCTCTATTCAAAATAAACAAAATTTTATAGAAAAAAAAAACGATTTAAATATGCCCACATACATATGTATGTATCTGCTGGACCACATGCTTCCTAAATTACATGAATTTATTAGCTGTATTCATTAGGTTTTAAATATTTGAGCTGCCAATTTAAAATCCACTTTGAATAGTTCAGCATGGACAATGCCACATTGGAAGCTGAGACATTGAGAACTGAAACGATTTATTTTGTGGAGCCGCAACATTAGGTTCGATATTGGAATAATCATTAATCACATTTAACACATGAAAAAGTGCTGCGAAACGTTCCTTCTATCGAGCTAGCTGATCCAATTCAGTGGTTGATGTACTGTGGACGTCAAAATAAAGTTAACACCAAATATTATTAAAATAAAAGCTTAATTATATTAATATAAAAAATATTATATTAAAAAATTATATTGCATTTATATTCGGTGTTCCTAAAGATATATATTCAACTGATTAATTTTAAGGCACATTTGCATATTTTTATAATAATTTATAATATGTTTTCGTTTTTTTTTTTAAGAACATATAAAGACATTTAGGAATACACATTTGTATTTATAAAAAAACAATAACAATATAATAAAAAAAAAAAAAACTAAATTAATTCAGGTAGCCAATATATTGTGCGTCATTAATATATACCCCTTTGTTTAATAACTTTACTCAGTCGATTTGACATGTTTTCCACTTCTTGAAGTCTCGATTTCAACTCAGATGTTAATGTTATTGTGTGTTTGCGGATACGATGGTCCAACTCATCCCACAAATTCTCCATCAGATTGATTTTTAGAGAACCTTGGAGACATATTTATTTATTGGTAAAATAGACTGATTTTTACGCGTCCAAATAATTTCAATTGAGATTCATTTACAGCATGTGGATTCCCCCAAAAATGAATCTGAAATGAAGCGTATATCAGAAAAGCGTTCTGCATCGATAGAAACATTTAGAGAACCTTGGAGACATAAGAACGAAGGAAGAATGCACTTCAAACACAAAAGCGTGTACAAATTTAATTGATTTATTGGTAAAATAGACTGATTTTTACGCGTCCAAATAATTTCAATTGAGATTCATTTACAGCATGTGGATTCCCCCAAAAATGAATCTGAAATGAAGCGTATATCAGAAAAGCGTTCTGCATCGATAGAAACATTTAGTAGTAGTTGGACGGGACAAGGTCTGGACTATAAGATGGGTGAGGCAAAAATTCTCAACCACTTCTACCTAAATAGTTTAATTATAGAAGAGTAGAAAACTTGCATGGTGCAAAACAACTAAATCGTCTTACAATAACTGACGTAAGAGCAGACCTAACGCTTTAACTGTACTGTAAAAATATCTGGAAATGTTACGCAAACTTCTGGAAAACCTATAAGTGCAAGTACAATTAGAAGATCTTTGCCTCAAAAAAAAAAAAAATAAAAATAATAAAAGAAAGTTCGAACTATAGATAGTACGAATGTAAGAAAACTCTGAGTTTCTTACAGAATTGAAACTAAGCATTCGTTAGTTCTTGAATTTAGTTTAAATAAATGTAAAAACAAATTCGGCAATTCCCAAATATTCGCGACAGTAGAAGAATTTAAAATTTCTAAAGAGTGATTGTTTAAGGGCTTTCGAATTTGATTAAAAAAAACTAATCATACCAACTAAATTTAGGTTGCGCATTCATTATCACAAAAACTTCAGATCATCCTCCACAGTCCCCAGACCTCAATCCAATTGAGAATCTGTGGGAATATCTGGACAACAAATTAGTCAAAGAAGTATTTCTTGCAATTATTATAACCTAAAGGCAGTAATACACAATATAGAGAACAAGAATACTACAAGAGATTAAGTACCGCAAGAAGTATAAGCGTGGATGGTTATTATTATTCTAAAACGAAGTGAAGGGTTCGCATTATATCCGTCAAAGATTTAACAAAATTTAATTGATATTGGGATATTTTGTCAAAGGAAACTTAGAACAGAGTGTTATTGTGATTCTTGACAGTAAAAAAATTCTAGAGATTTGCAATTAGTATGAAGCTCCTCCTGCGCTTCATACTAAACTGTGCAACAATTAATGCGAAACATCAAAACAATAATACGGATTTTTTTAAAGGAAATCAAATTTTATATTGTTTATCTTCGAATTGAAACGGATTAAATTTGTTTTACTACTGAGATGTAACCAACCATCGACTAACGGGTTTGAATATTGCTATAGAAGCATGTTTTGGTGTTAAACACTTGTCTCTTTTCATTAGTGCTATCATGAGACGTGCGTCCGCATAAGTTAATAGCTTTTTGCGCCCTCTCATTTGTGGTTTGGGAATAATAGAACGACTTTTTCTTGGACTCTTATGACCACTGATTGGCATACTTTAAGCCGTTTAGCTACTTTTTGTCATTGCTAGAACATTGTCATCAATGGCTTTTGACAGATTCTTCATTGTTTATTATAATTTGATTTGGATAATTTGCAAAAAGTGTTTACCACATGCAATTAAGACACTCTTGTTTTTGTATAAATTGTTTATTTCACGAAAATTATAATTATTAAACTAATTGTTTTTATTTAGTTTTTTTTTATTAAAATTATTATATCCTTATAATTTTTATTAAATAAATAAAAACAAATTATGAAAATTATTATTTTCCAATTTGTTTTTGTAAATAATTTTGTTTTGCATTAAATCTAAAATAAATGAGAAAAAAACATTTTTAAATTTTCTTTATTAGTTTTATTTTTATGCAATCAAAAGTGCACAAGGCACAAACATGAGTGCCCGATATATAGACTAGGCCATAGTGTGCCGGACTATCAGTAAGATGGTTGTGGGTTCGTTTCCCGCCAAAGACTTTGGGTGTTTTCTGCAGATAAGCCAAAAAAACTTTGAAGTTTGCATTTGTTAATAATATATGTATATAAAAAAATGTATTTATTTGTGCTCGCCACTGTATGTCTAACGATTTTAAGATCATCATGAAAAATCTGAGTGCTCACAGATAAAAAATAAATAAAAAATATTTAAAAATTCATACAACTATTTATGTATGCTGTAAGTTTTTTTGCCGGAAACTGGCATTATAAATTACATTTTTTACAGTCCTTTGAAAACTATCATAAATATGTTGAACATGGCGAAGATTTCTTTAGAAATTTTCGTGTTTCTCAGTAACCATATAAATTCGGAAACTCTTATCAGATTGTTTAATAAGCACCATTTTAACAGAAAAGAATCTAATGTTTGAGCAGCTAATCTGTGGCCACAGATAAGTAAAACTAAATAAAAGCAACATAAAACAAATTAGTCATCCCAAAAAGTATAACACGCAATTGAGAATGGCCCAAATATCTGTCCCCAACAAATAAAACAGCAAAAATAAATCAACAAATGCACATGCTGCATGAAACCTAAATTAATAATTATAGTGTAAATTATCATACTTCAAGGTATAAAATGGTATCCGCAGCTGTACTTGAAAATGGAAGTGATACTACTTGTATTTGTATATTCTAAAACAAGTACGCATATTTAATAAATATTTACGAAATACCTGCAATAAATAAGATTACAGAATGACATAAAAAAAATAAGCTGATAATGAATTTCTTAGATAGTAATAATACATACGAGTAGTGACAGAGTGCGGTAGATACTAGTAACTAGTTATGTACGTACATATGTGGTGTCTTTCCTATTAACGCTTAATCTGCCATTAAAAGCCATGTTGAAATATGCAGAGATACTACATATACTCGTATACCTACAAACTGTCTACAGATGCCACCAACCAACCATATACAACTCAATGCAGTAGCAACAAAAAGATGTGAAAAAGCTTAATTTGTTATAAACAATGAAGCAACAAATGCTAAACACACACACTAACTTAAATCAAAATAAATTAATTTTTATCTTTGTTTTCTTAAAGTGGTTTTTTGTCTAATTTTATTGTTTTCTTTTTATACATCTTAATTAAATATTTAAAAAAGGTTTAGAATATTTTGTCACCTAAACTTTACTGCAGTATTAAAAATATATAAAGAGACATATAAAAAATAAGGAAAAATTTATTTATTTGTAAATAAATAAAGAAAACAATTTAATAGAAAAATACAGTAGGTGTTCTCTTCACTTTTCTTAAGCAAGTTGTTTGTTTGCCAACCAACAGACAATTTATTCACAAATATTTGCAGTTTTCGTAAGAAAAAAAAAATAATAATAACAATAATAATAATTTTAATTTTAATCTAAACAAAATATAAATACATAGATAAATATTTAAGATAAATAGGAAATTACCTAAATTAGAAGTACATACATACATACATACCTATACATATACACATACATACATACTTAATTGGAAAGATGATATTGTTTCTAGAAGCTAATGTTTAAATAAAATTGTTTTGCAATTGATGAAATAGTTAAGTTTAAAGCATTGTTCACATAAAATTCGGTCACATACAACTTTTTAATGTGTATGTAACAGAAAAAGTGATTGTATACTTATCAAACACTAATTGTTACTAATTTTTTAATATTTATTTAAGAAAGTCTGAAAGAAGAAATGAAAATTCATACCTCTTATAAATATCCCTGTATTTATTTTGAGGGATCGAAATGGTGGATTGTTGTTGTTTTAGAAACGTTTTATTTTCGAAATTCATTATTCGGTATAACGGAGTTACTACAGATATCATACTATATCGCATAGTTGGAGCTGAGGTGTTTTCGAGTTGATTAACAGTTTTTTTTTTGGCATCGTACACAGAAAAAAATAAAAATGAGTTTCAATTAAAATATTTGTGGAATCAATTAAAAATTTAATTGAAATCGGACCTGTAAACAAAATGATAGTATCAATTAAAAAAAAAAGTGAGATTTAATTGAAAATATCAGAAAAAGTAATTGAATCAATTAAAATTTTAATTGAAAATTGATTGAAATTAATTGAAAAAAAAACATGATTGTTTTCTGTGTAGCTGCATGAGCATGCATGAGCTGAAATTAAAAATATCAACAGCCCTTAAGAAGATCTACAAAAAATAAGCTCACATGTGTGTGATTATCTCTTTTAGTTCAAGATTTTTCTAATTTTTTTCATTTTTCTCGATCCTGTTTAGGTTTTTTTTAGATATGGCGGGTCTACGAAAGGTCGAAAATTGTTTCTTAAACATCAGTTATATTTGATAAAATTCTAAATAAAATTAAAAAATCTTGCAAACAATAATCTCTTCCCCATAAAAACTTACACGTATCCAAAGTGGAACATGTAATTTTTTACGTTTTTACCCGAAAAGACTACTACATATACGATGAAAAAGGACCCCACTAAATGTATTTTAAATACAATTGTGTGATAAATTAATACATACTATCGAATTCGTTCCATTAAGGTTTGAAGATAAAATTAACATTTTAAACATGGAAATAAAAATTCTTGTATAGCCGGATTTGAACTGTATAAGAACAACCAAGGGTTACAGGCCCAGTGGAGCAAAACAAATTTTATAAAAAAAAATTAAAATAGAAAACAAAAATAATTAAAAAAAATACCAAATATGTTCTGAAATTAGTACTGCAGTTCCGAATAGTATATTGTGAGTTAAATTTTGAGTGGTTAAAGGCTTATTTTATATTCATTAGCTTGTTTATTTTAAAAAAGGCATTTACTATTATTACTTTTACTATTAATCGTTGATCCTTTTTTAAAAAGTTTTATATAGAATTCATTAAATTAAAAAAAATGTAAAATTAATTCAATAAACATTTTCAATAAAAAAGAAATTCTTAACTTGATGCGCCTTTTTTCAATGGCGCGTTTTTTCCTCCAATTTGTTGCGTTTTAAAATAAGAGACATAAGAGCGAAAAAGAGACATCATGCTGTGTACAGCACGATATATTGAATCTTCGTGATAAATTTGTGGATTCTTAGCACATCAGAAATGTATCTGTTTAAACAAACCCTGATAGTTGCTGCGATTTGCAAAAGTTATAGTCCCTTCTGATACCTTTTTTACTCAAAGTTCAATGAATCCGATCAAATTTAAGTATCCTTAGCGGCAGATATGAGAAGGTAGGAGATATATAGCAATTACAGAATGTAAAATCCATATTTCGTATA
Source organism: Bellardia bayeri (assembly GCA_950370525.1). Lineage (NCBI taxonomy): Eukaryota > Metazoa > Arthropoda > Insecta > Diptera > Calliphoridae > Bellardia > Bellardia bayeri. The sequence continues at coordinate 71,966,855 of OX493267.1, read as the reverse complement.
AATAATTTATATAGAATTTGAAAATGTTTAAAGTTTTTTTTTTCTTGCAAATTAAGAAGAGTGAGAAAATAGCCATTTATTAAAATTCATATTCTTTATTATACATTATATAGTATGTAAATAATTACATTCGTTTTAATACAAGATTGTCTTTTTAATATAATAGGTACCACTTCTTATTTTGAAAGCAAATCAGTAATAAATGCCATACTAAATGTTCACAAAATCACCTTTATTGGCCCATAACATTTTGCACATAATTCCAAAACCATTAAATTGAAAATTGTTTATGCAAATTTTATTGCAAATGACTCAATCGTAAACAAACAAAGAGTCTCCATCAAGTGCACACATCCAAATAAAGAGTACAAATAAAAATTAAACGATTATTGACAATCAAGTGGGCTTCTGTCTGCAGCAGCAGAATCATCATCATTATCATCACGATCACCATGCAATGGATAAAGCACATACATATTATAAACATACATTTACACTTACCTTGTAAAGCCATTTTTAACACAACTCATTCACCAACAATGCTAAGCTTTTGTAATTTACGGATAAAGTAGTTACTTAGTCCAGCCAAAATATACAGCAATACAGCATCAAGTAGTAACAGCAACAAGATCGACATGAAATAAACAACTAAAATAAAAAGCATAACAACAAATACTTACAACATTCATACAAGTTGTATGGTAACTATGTATAACTACATAAGTTAACAGCAGCAGCAATAATATCATTCATATTTAAACACCACAGGCACCAGTAAAGTTCTACTGGGGTAAAAAATACGTTGTCCAGCAAAAAAAAACTGTGTAAGAGACAGCCTTAAAAGCTGTTGAGTTTTTAATGTTGTAAATACATACATACAAAATAAATATGGAACGGATAGTGCGCAGCAGCAAAAAAATAGTCATCATAAGTGGCCTAAAGACACATACTTGTTTCCCTGCACACTCGTCGGTACTTGATTAAAGACATGATTTAATATGTGTAAAAACTAACTATCGTTCATTTGTTTTTGACTAAATAAATGGAAACTTAGATCACTGTATGTTGGTTGAACACTGTAGGCACCATAGCTTCGAAAAATAGGATGCAAAGGACAATTTATTATGAAATGATGCTTATTTCATATTTGACCATGGTTGTCAACTTTGAAATTTCAAAACGCACCAAAATGGAGAAAAAATAACGCGCCACTTAAAAAAAACGCACCAAGTTTAGAATTTCTTTTTTATTGAAAATGTTTATTGAATTTTTTAAATTCATAAATTCTATATAAATTTTTTCAAAAAGAGATCAACGATTAAAAATAAATAATAAGTTTTAATAAACGAGCTAAAAAAGATAAAAAATCATTTAACCACTCAAAATTTAACTCCCAATATGTTATTTGAAGCTGAAGTACTAATTGGTAAAAAGAGCTAATTTCAGTACATTTTTGGTACTTATTCAATTATTTTTGTTTTCTGTATTAAGTACTTCTATTTGAATTTTTTTAAATAAAATTTGTTAGGGCTTCACTGGATCTCTAACTCATGATTGTTTGTCTACAGTTCAGTAGACCAAACCATCAGGCTTCACAAGAACTTTTATTTGAAACAAAGATTCAAAGATCCTATTCACCTTTAGCAATAACCTTCATGTGACGAATTTGATACACACTATTCATTTATCATACATTCTTCATCGTATATAGTACATTTAATGATAATGAATTATTAAAATTAAAATTAGTAAAAATTAAAAAACGCACCGCGCATCAACTAAAGAATTGTTCGCACAAAAAAATTAAAAAAGCATTAAAAATGGTGAGAAACACACCAATTTGCCAACGCTGTACTCGGCTGAAATAAGAACCAAGAATATGAAATAAAACACATGTAATCACAAACGAAATGAGACTATATAGAGACACAAACTGAAGATCTTTTCTTAATCAAAAATTCGGTTAATAATACACCAATACCTCGCTTTGCGTCGTTTCGTTTTGCGTTTTTTTTTTCGAAGTTTTTGAAGTACAGTGAACGTACGTCGTTAGATTTTCGAGTTGCGCGTTGTTTTAGGTTCGAGTCTTTAATTTTTTTTTAATTTTTTGCAAAATCTGCAACATCAATAGATACTAAAACGATGACCCGTACAATAAGTGCATTGATGATCGAAATAGAGTCCTTGCATTCTGTTTGGATTTAAAATCAAGTTTCGCAGAGAATAGCATTAAGTAAAATGGTATTTTAGACAGAAAAAAAGCTTATTTGATGACATAAAGAGTAAAGCATTATCCAACGATAATGCTAGTGGTAGTAATACAGACAATTGCTACAAGAAAATTTATTTTAGGTTGAAAAGAAGCTATTCAGCAAACATTGGACCAATTTTTTGTGAAAGAAAACCGACAACTTAGTATTTTCGTAAACCTAGAACCTATCTTTACGATATTTACATGGTTAGCTATAGAAAATATTAATTCACTTTGGTTCGTGTTTTTTGGAACGTAACTCCGACTCAAAGTGAGATGTACTTTCTAAAATTTCAAAATTTAGGGCCCTATAATTGTTGAGAAACTAAGAACCATTAAAAAAGTACTTGATTGTTACTTGTTCTACCTTCTAATGGTTTATAATTTGCTTCATTAATGAACCTACAAAATAAAGATAAGCTATTTTTTTAATAAATTACACTGAAACAAATCCATCTACCCACTTTACAAGACAGTACAAAATGTAAATGTAAATATAAAGCCATACGATCGTTAATGTGTTAAGAAGCCTTAAAGCCGGTCTTAGTTTTACTTTTTCTTCTTTCTAATAATAGTAATATCAGATTTTCCTAAATTTGCAAAGTGTGTCAAAAGAAACCATTAACATTGAAACTTTGTATTTAAGAGGCCAACATTTGTTTGTACTTAGTAGGCGTTTGCGTCTTAGGTATTGTATAGTGAAACTACTTGAGTTCTCCTCAGGGAGAAATGCTGTCTTTTCATTTACATTTTGAGCGAGAGAATAAAGTGCTAACTCTAGATAAAATGTGGCATGATGTTCTTCTATCCAAAGTTATAGCTTTTTGTATCAATAACAGCTTTACTCGATTCATATCGATCTTCTGAGACATGTCACGGCAAGAATTGTTTTAGAGTTCATGTGTTATGAAGGTGTTTTTTATTTTTTAGGTTACTAAATTATTATTATTATGTTAAACTTTTAACCTCATCTTAAGATATATTTGCCATTTATATTCAAACCAAGCCGGAAAGTTTTTTAGGCCATGCGGCAGAAAATTACACCACTAATATTGAACAAAATCATGAGACATGGGTTCTTGCAAAAGGATAGATTTGATTAAGATGTTTTAAGTTTTCCAGGTATTTAGTGCTCTTTAACTGATTTCCTTGCAATTTACTCCACGTAAGCATAATTGACCGAAAACTTATCTCATTAAACTGCACATTACCAGTATCCGGCACAACCCACCATTATGCAATCCAATTAGTCCCGCAGAGCACTCTTGCTGTCCTTAACTTACTTAGAAACAACTTAACTATCGAAACAAATAGTAGCTAACCACTCAAAGCCTTCCACCAGACAGTGTGAAACATACTACATTTTTCGATCCATGTGTAAATCCATTTTACCATATTCGGTCGTAAGCTCCAATTATATCACATGAAACCCCTGCAAGGTTAGTAGGCTTGTTGAATATCTCCTGGGTGTTTCATTTCTAAGATAATTTTCCTTTCCCATAAATACCCTGGTACTTTGCCTCATCAGCCAGTTTTAGCCCCACTATTCCTATTCTATAAGCCCTCTTCAATGGGACTAACTGTTTTTTCTGTATTCTCCCCAAGTTCCTTACTCTTAGCCCAAGAGAACTGTTCGCCTAACGCTGATTGCATGATTCATTTGATAGTAGGAAGAAATTAATCCTTAACCTGAATTTCAATTCATTCGCTACTATTTTCCAACCATTTTCCTGACATTGACTGCCAATAATCACAGTGTGGATCAAAATAATTTCTTATAAATCGGCCATATCCCTGCAAAAAAACACGCATATATAGACTACCCCACAATGGACCAGGAGTATTCCAAACATAATCCATTTGTGTGAAAAAAAACTAGTCCATTTATCCTTTTGATGTCCTATGACTGGACCATATACTCTAGCTTTGCATAACACGGGACTAGTTCTAAAACTACTTCAAATGTTTTACAACAACGATTACAGTCGTTAAAGCAGGAATAATTGTCGTGTAACTAAAAGTTCTGCTTTGAAAATGAAATGGTCCATGAGTGCATTACATAGGACCATGATGTAGTCACTACATTTTAGCTACAATAACCAAGTACTCTACAGATTTTTGCAGAAAATGAATGGCCAACATTTTGAAATTATAGTAATTAATAATGTCATTATTATAAAACCTTTTAAATGTTCCTATTCAATTAACGCACAGTATAAAACAAATGTTTCCTCTTCAAAATCTGTGTAATAATCATATGCAGTTTTATCACATTCACTTAAATATGTTGCATGAGTGCAAGTACCGTCATTTATGGCAGGGAGCACTGCCGGTTTACAAGCACTAAAATTCGAAATAAAAATATTAAAACTGACTAAATATTCAGATACCGTGTTTGTTGTTGGCTCAGCATATACATATGTACTATACATACATACATACATATATTCATGGGGTTTCTCTGTTAAATACCGCTGTGAATCGTGTAGACAAATAATTAAAAGGTGTTTTAATCGCACTTTTCCTATTACGATATACATACATACATATAAATACATACACTAACGAACGTACTGGGGCTGTATGCACATGATCAGTATAATATAAAAGTAGGATTAAAGACTTGTTTTAATATAGTAGATACTTTCACAAGTCTTAAATAAGAAAATAGAACGATTTTTTAATTGTATATTTTTTTTCATTTTTATTTTATTTCAAATAAATAAATATTATTAACTAGATTATTATCATTACTGCGCAATATTTTACAAAAACCCAGATCTTCCTCTGGCTGGGCCGAATTTTATATGGACATGCATACTTGAAAAAAAATTTAAAAAATGATCTGTACCTAGTTGAAAATAAATTTGTGTAACATTTTGTATTAATAACGATGTGGGATCTATTGTTATCTGACGATCGTTTAAAAATATTTTACTGTATTTGAGAGTTATGATGAGTTTCAGAATTTCAATAACGATTCTTTCATGTCCATAATGATATATTCTAAGTTTTTTTTTGTTATTTTCAGAAATGGACTTTATATAGGAGCTGTGGCCAATCATGGACTAACCTGCACACAATCCAATATAAAAATTTGTATCTACATATTACTGATCAGTGAAAATATTCAGTTCGATAACGATATTTATAAGATATTTACGTAGGATAATGTGTTTTCGCAAGTGGTACCTACATATATGGGAGCTATGACCATATATGGGCATATCACCATAAAGTTCGCTAATATGATTAATATATTAATATAGTTATAGATGTCTGTGGATTATTCAGGCGAATATCAACTTGATAAATGATATTTATAAAATATTTATGTGCATTCAGAAGTTGTTCAGTAGTGGACTTTATATGGGAGCTATGGTGGAATATGAACCGATCGTCAATATATTGATAAGGTGATCGAATTTCAACCTTACTCGTATAGGAATCCTTATAAGAGGTTTATAAGTATTTAAATTATGTTCGGAAGTGGGCTTTATATGTGACCTATGGTCATATATGGACCGATTCAAACAAGATAGAGTTTTTTTTAAATATATTTACGTAAAACTAATATTTGATAAATTTTGTATGGATACTGCTTTTCTAAAGACATCTATGTACCATAGCTTCATATTCCGGAAAGACCTTTATATGGGGACCGATTCTTACCCTTTTCAACAGAACTGATCTTTTTATAATATATAATACAAATAAAATACAAATACAGATAAATATTTGAATAAAATAGCAAAAAAAATATCTAAAAAAAATATAATAGATTGACTGAAACGTTGGTCTATAACTCGGATACTACTAGGTTGATTTAGCCCATTTTCAACACAAAGAATGGCTGGGAAATATTTAATTGTTCTAAGTTTCTTTTTCAAAGCTTTATCGTGCCTTCAACCTACGAACAATCGTACGGACATTGGCTACATCCTCTTAGAATCTTACAAGGATCCAATTTTGGTTCTACGACCAGTAATTTGGGGTATTACAAACGGAATGACAAGCTTCAACAACTTTGGTGGTGGTTATAAAAATTGCATTTTAGACTGGGATTTTGGTTAAATAGATTTGTATTCAGGTATGTGATGGAAATCGAAAACGAAAACGAATAAGTTTTAGAAGTTAATTTTTTCGTCATATTTCTGTATTGAAACAGTTTTATCCCACAAAATACATATAAAGATAATTTGCTATTAAAGAGAATCTTGAAATAAAAATTTTAAAAATTTAATTAGAAATACTTTAAAATGGACTTCAAAAACTCACTCGTTTTCGTTTTCGATTTCCATCACATACCTGATTATTTCTCAACTCATAAGAAATGGAAACAATGATTATTTGTAGCTAAAGGATCTCATGAAATTAAAATGAACTTAATCTTTCTTAAAACTTACAAAAATAGTCTAGTCTTTAAAATGCTTGTAATAACAAGATGAAATAACAAGATGAAGTATTGTTTTTCAACAATATTGCACTTTAGATTTTATTTTATTTATTTAAGCCACTGTCGATTATGATGATGATGATGATGATGACGACGATGATGGTTGATGGTGATCATGATGCTGATGAATAATTTTAATATTTATTTGCTCTTAAATTATCATAAACAAATACGAACTCAATGAAAAGTAAAAAAGTATATTTAACAAAGTACAAGTACCCCAAAGGAACAGACAACACAAAATGCATCTCCAGCAAATTCCAAAATAGATTTCCAGTGCGTGTGGCTTTTTAATATTTTCTTAACGTTTGTATTTACTAACGACTGGAGTGCGTAGTAAGTGACTGAATGACTGTGTACTGAGTGAGTGAGTGAGTGAGTGACTACATTAGATTTTACGCTTTCAGACACAATTCTTCTACTGTTTTGTTCTTCAGCTTCTGCTGGTTTGTCTCAATCTTCATCGCTTGTTTAAATACGTTTAAGTGCTAAACTTGGAAATGACTGTCTAGTGCTACTACTCGTAAAGTGTGTGTATGTACTTGAAAGATACTTGTACGTATTATTATGTTTGTTTTTGTATTTTATAGTTTTCCTTTCGTACTTGTTGATTTGTGTCCATGTTTTTAAGAGCTACTGGCGTTTTTATCTCTAGATATTTTTCCTTTCTTTATTATTATTATTATTATTATTGTGTTACAGTCATTATTTGAATGTTGTGAAATACGATTAAAATATTTAAAATAAACTCAAGTCTTTGATTACATATTTTGTTTTAGATATTTTGTGTTTCAATATTTATATAATGATTTAATAGAATCAGTGAAGAGGGGTTAAATATAAATACTACTATTAATATTTATGTAAATTTATCCAATGTATTTAAGTATTATTTATGTTTTCTGTTGCGAGTAGATTGTAATTAATCAAACATTTTTTTAAAAAAACAAATTTGGAATATTAGTATCCCAGAATATATACAGGTTTGTTATTAAATGGAAAAATGTTGCTTTTTTTTTGTCTTTTTTCGTATTACCAAAAATATGGGGGCTATATTAAGTTTGTCATTCCTTGTGTAACACATCGAAATATTGGTAGTAGAAAGAAAATATATAAATATTCCACGACGATCTAGTCATGTCCGTCCGTTTGTTGAAGTCACAATAGAGCTTCTGAAAAAAGAGTTAAAACAATGAAATTTTTCGCAAACAGTCTTTGTTTCGCCAAAATGTTTGTTATTGCAAATATGTCCAATAGGATCGGAGTTATAGAACAAAGTTTCAGACAACTTTGCTGTGTTTGCTATATTCTTCAAATATACTTTATTACTTTATTTTTATTATAGAGAGACAAGTTCTGTTGAAAGTGGTAAGAATCGGTCTACGAGTTCTCATAGACCCCTATACAAATGTCTTCCCTTAATATGGCAAAAATTCAGCAAACATTTTATTTCATACTAAGAGAAATCTCAAAACTATATGTTGTTTGTATCGGTTCATATTTCAATATAACCGCATATAAAGTCCACTTCCGAAAATCACTTAAATGCGCATAAATCTCTTATATGTAAATATCAATACTATCAAGTTGAAGTTCAACACAAATAATTCGCATATACATAAATGTAAATCATCGTACAGAATTTCATGATCATCGGGCCATAAGGACTACTTCTGAAAAACTCATTAACCTACATAAACATCCATATCGAACCGAAAATTTAAACAGATCAGTTGCAAGTATATACAAATTATAGTATTGACTTTTGTAAAAGTTGATCCATAATAAGAATAACCGCAGAATATACAGAGGTAATAATTTAAACGTTCCCAAAAACCAAAATCAGTTTTCCAGGGCTTTATGTTAACTAATTTTTTGTGTGTTAAAGCAAATTGCTGAAAAAATATAAACATAGAGCAGTTCTGAAAGAAAGAGATAAATATACAATATTAATTATATGTAATTGGAATATGCCCGAAATTTTTTTAAATATTGTTATTGGGATGAAATTTACCAAAATAAGCCGTAAATAAATAGAAACTACGGTACAATATTCTGTGACGTCAGCCTCATAATAGACGATAGGTAATATAATTATTTGAACTACAGTTTTAAAAGTTAGTGAATGAGTGGATAAACTTTTAAAACATTATAATGTTTTTAGAACTCTTTCGTTTCAAGATTTTTACAAGTTTTTAACAATATTTAGATCATTTATATCATATTTACCTATATGACTGCGGCAACCATTATAAGTTAAAAATAATATTCACATGATTATATCAATAACATACATATGTATATGATTGCAGTAATTAGCAATCATATTCATGATAAATGAACATTATTGCCAATATTTTGAAATTTTTTTTTTTAATTTGTTCCGTTTAATATTTAAAAATTCTAAGTTCAAATGTAACAAAATCTTCAAAAACACCTTCAAACATACAATTATTTCTCACTTCCCACAGAAATTACAAAATATACCAAAGAAAAAATTATGTATAATAATTTACTTTTCAAACATTTAAACCTCAAGTCTAAACAAATAAAAAGAAATCAAATTTTAATTTACCACATCTCCTTGGCAAGTGCATGAGATGACAGAATATGTGGAAATGCATACAAAATGAAAATGAATACACTGCTGGCTAGCTGGCACACTCGTAATAGTTTCAGTTCTCTTGAATTTTTAGTAAATATGTTGATGGAATTTAGTGTATTATTTAATTTTGGCGCCCATGGCGCCAAAGCCGCACATATATGTGAGTTTGAGTTTTGCTTGGATGCAGTTGGAAGCACTTGACTTGGAGTGCCAACATTTTCATTAACCTCATGACGACGATTAGCATGGCAAACACGCTTGTAAATGAATGTGTTTTTCTTGGACGATAGCGACCGAGCGAGCGAGTGAATGTGTGAGTGAAGTATACGCATGCGCTTGGTGTATTCTTGCAATCATCCATTCATTCATTTATTTTCGTAGCTGGTTGCACGAGTAAACAGTATCTCTCTGTCTGCACTATAAAGATGCAGTTTAGCATGACGTTCATAATTGTTTATTTATTAATGTACAAATGCATATGTACATTAGATTGTTTAAATGTAGCCTATTTGTTAGATTTCTATGGAATTGCATTAGAGCGTTAGATAAGCTTTAATAGTTTCAAGCAAATAAAAAGAAAGATTGTCTGTCTTCGTGGCGTTTTTGTTTACGTTTTTTGTTGAGTGTCACTTGGGGTTTTCTTTCCTTCAGTGGTCTTTTATTCTTAAGATTTTTTTATTTGATATTTAATTTTGTGATTTGTTTTTAGTGTGTATTTAAGTGTTTAAGGAAATTAGAATTTCGTTGATAAGAGCAGCTCTTTTATATTTTGTCAACAGGCGTAGCACATTTTGTAGACACATGTGAAATGAATGCATTTAAATAGAAATTTAAACACGCGCTTTTCTTTTTTTCTTTTGTGAGAAATGAAGATATTTTAAGAAATAATAGGAACAGAAATAAATTGTAATAAATTCTTATAAGGAATATAACGAAATGAAATTAAAGATCAACAACAGATGTTAAATGTTGCAATCAAAACACAATAGTTAGGTTGCTAGCAGCAACCCTTTTATGTGGTGTTCGAAGTTGTGCTGCCCCTTAAACGGAACTCCTGTTCAATAGACACTTAATGATTGTGGTTTGGAGTTAATGTTGTACAAAATTAGTTGGTTCTTCATCTTAATTTGCTGCCATCTGCAATAAACAGATAAATGAAGCAATTATTAAGTGAGTAAAGTAATGGAATGATAATTAGTCAGATATGCCTCATGCATATTAAGGTACGGAATATTGACTAAATAAATGGATTTTATTTCTTTAAAATCAAAAATTTCGAAACATTTTTTAAATATTGTAAATATTAACAAAAGTAGTTACCAGAATCAAATTCAAACTATTTCAACATATTGATACAAACGGTTAGTTCACCTGTTCACTTCACACTCCTGTTTAATGTAATGTTGCGTATGATCTCTCTCTCTCTTTGTCTTCTCCCCAACTACCAAAGAAATCATTGCATTGAATAGAGACCTCGAATCTGATTGAAAACCCGTGTAAAATCCACCGTCAGTGTTTGTAGGAAACGGGTCTAATTCCATAATGCCTTGAATTTTTACAAATAGGTTTTAACCAGAAATTGAACTGCTAATTAGTTATTATCTGCTTATAAAACTGGATAATTGTGGGAATTACAAATTATAGCAACGTTTCTAAGTAATAATTGCAGGAAGCTATTTCTGTTAAAGTTCGAACTAAGATAAGTAATGGATAAAATGGATGACAACTATTTAAAATATAAATGTATTATAATATGCAGTCATTACAGACATCATCACAGATACATATGGACCATAACACAACATTTCCTTTTGATACATCTCACAACCGCTAACTCTTTATTTTTACATACAAGTCAAAGTTTGGAAGAAATTTTGAGATTTACTCGAGCATTTCAAATATGGCAAGCTATAATGGGACAAAATTGTCTTTATGTTTAAATCTTAAGATGCTTTCATGACCTGGAATATGAATGTAATACTTCTCTCTTGTCTTTTTACCTATTTGGAATAAAAAGATGATTGATTTTAAATGCTAATTTTTTCCGCACATTCATCCCCTTCTAGCCACTCTTTAGATTGTGATTTATAATTTTCCCACTAGATACTCTCTTCAGATTCCAATTTCTAGTATAAAGTCTCAACTATAGCAAAGTTGGGCTCAGTTTAAAATAAATATAAGTTTCTAAGTAGTTTTATGTATGTTTGCTTCTTTTATAATTGTGATCGCTTGCCAGCCCTTGGCCAAGTGAACTAGGAATTTTCTGATTTTATGGTTTCTGACCTCCGCACAACTGCCTATTCAAAGACTTTCCCAAACCATCAGACGTCCAAACTCTAAAAGGATATTCCGTAAAATAACCAGAGACGCGTTCGCTTATAGCAGGGTGTATAGCATATTTTGCGTTCAAACTTTCTGTCTGAGGCAGCGAAATTGTATGTTAACTTTACGATGGTCAATGATGTTAAGAGAACACGAAATATTAACCGTTTGAAGAACTTCAACTTGAACACAGTTCTCTGTTTAACCACACGAACAAGATCTCGATGCAGTTTGCAGTTACTACAAAGTGTTGTTCGCAAACACCACAACCTGTCAGACTCTGATTACCCATAGTTTTTAAAGCCTAGAGAAATTGCAGAGGTCATCAAAAATGTAAAGTCATTTAAGACTACGGCCTCAGAAGTAATTGCCAAGGTTAGTCTGAGAAACTTTAAGAAGCCGAATATGCCAAGCCTCTACGTCAAGAGCCTAACTGTTCAAACCTGGGAAAATTGATCGCTACTGCGAGAACAATTAGTTTAATTTCTCTTAAACTTTTTAGTTTTTAATAACCAGAACGACTACTACTCTAAATTTATCAAAAAAATTCGTTTGAAAGGTAATGCAGGATATACATATTCCTGTACAAAGGCCATTATTTGATAATATACAAAGTTAAAAAGCAAATCAAGAGTCTTCTACTACATTTATTATGATTTTTCTACGTTAATTAGTTCTTAGTCACTGACATGAGTCACCTCCCAAATTTCATACACACTGATTCACCTAAACATCAACTACACCTACAGTCAAGATTATTTATTTGAATAAACAAAAAAATCATCAAGGACAATTAAACTACCAAACAAAACCTTAAGACAGGCAAAGGGCCATATGGTGGACATAAACAAAAAAAAAAATACTTGAAAAATATCAATTAAACAACAGTAGCTAGTACATACTTAATCTATCACTAAAGTGAAAACTTAAGCCTGTCAACAACGGAAATGCATCCCAAAAAATACGCACAAACACAAACACAAACACGCGTTTACCTTTTCAGGAAGACATTTAACACGCCAATTTCAGTTTTTAAGTTAATGATAAATAAACTGACAAATTGCTGAACGATGAGTGTATGCGCTCAATATACACTCATCATAGATATTTTTTTTTTTTGCTTTTTTATTAGCAGTATTTAGGAAACCGGAAACCAAACGGAAATGGAGTTTAAATGAAATAAATACACACAAATTGTGTTTAAAAAGCAAAAAAAAAACAATAATAAAATTTCCAAACAATTAAATAAGGGTAGTTTCATTTACCTGTTGAAAAAAAAAAAATTAAAACAAATAGTAGGGATCTTCATGTCACTATTTAGCCCTGTAGTAGTGGAATAATGAATTCAAAAAATTTAAAACAAATAGTAGGGATCTTCATGTCACTATTTAGCCCTGTAGTAGTGGAATAATGAATTCAAAAAATTGAAAACAAACAGTAGGGATCTTCATATCACTATTTAGCCCTGTAGTAGTGGAATAATGAATTCAAAAATTTTTAAACAAATAGTAGGGATCTTCGTGTCACTATTTAGCCCTGTAGTAGTGGAATAATGAATTCAAAAAATTTAAAACAAATAGTAGGGATCTTCATGTCACTATTTAGCCCTGTAGTATTGTAATAATGAATTTATTCATACAATAAAGTTAAAATAAATCTTTGCATATTTAGATTTACTAAAAATAATTAATTTAAGAAGTGCCTGTTGATGGCATTAAAATTAAAAAAAAAATACATTTAAATTCATATAACGTTCGACTCAATAATGATTTTGAAACAATTATTGTTTTACTAATTTTATAAAGCTATTATTAATACGCAAAAAAATATTTAACCCTTATGTGTGCACCAAGGTACCCGGGTACCTGAGGCGTTTTCAGTCAAAGTTTTTTCATTAAAATTGATAGCTTGTATACCTGAAACTTTTTGAGAACTACTAACTTTTAAATAATTTACTTGAATTTTTTTTTATAATTTACCTGAAAGACCAATTTACTTTTAACACCCTTTAATGCACATCAAGGTACCCGGGTACCTGTACGTGTTTTATATGAGAAAGCGGCCATTGCAAATATATTATTTGAAGTTGTTAGTAGCTTGCAACCCTTAAGGCGTTAAGAAAAATTATATAAAATATCGCTTAACTACGCCCCAACCTATATACATTGTTGCGAAAATGCTTTTTCATATATGTAGGTGCCCAGGTACCCAGGTACCTTGCAGCACATTAGAAGGTATCTTTTTTTTTTTGCCACACACATAAGGGTTAAAAAATCAGATATTCTGATATTATCAAAAACAGACTACGAGGTTGGCTACAAAAGTTAAAAATTTAATTTTCATATGCGAATATCTCATAAACTATGATAATAATATATAGCAATATATAGCAGGGATGTCAATATATAGCAGATGCACCGACCCTGGTGGTCTTATGAGGTTCAAATTCTTAACTATAAACCGACAACACTTTCTAAGCATGCATGTTCTGTTGTCATGTTTATATTACAATTTACAAAAAGCAGCTAAAATATAAATTCAAAATACATTTTTTCGGAGCTCCCTAGTTTTTCAATAAATACATACATACATATGTATCTTTATTATTTACATAACTATTCTTATAGATTGTTAATATGCCTTTGCAAATACATAATTGCAAAATATTTGTTTATTTTTGCGATTACACGTGTGTTTTTCCAGGTACATAAGATAAGTGTTTCTTTATTTGTTTTTCAATTTTATAATAAAATTATATGTATTGTAAACAGTCTACAGAAATGTATTTTTTAATTACAGTTTATTATGTACATATATTTTTATATTGTTAAATTTGCACAATTAAAAACGGAAGTATTTACTAATGAATGTTTGGAGTAGCATTAGAACTGCAAACGTGTAGTTAACGTGAGTACACAATAGAAGAATATTTGTTTGCTTAGACAAAACTTAAATATTGATAGATAAACAATTACAATTATGTATGTAGATACTAAAAAAAGTAACAGCAAAAACTGTTTTGTTACTTCAGCGTATAAAAAGAAATATTAAATAATAAAGTATTATCACATATTTTAATATGTTTGCTATTATGTATGTATGTATGTATGTATATAGAAAGATAACAGATTCCAGCTAAAGCGAAACGAATTGTTCGATTTTTAGGCATGTTTTTAACTCATTTTTTTTTTCTAAAAACATTGACTAACCCCCTGCCAAAAAGAGAGTTAGGTCTTAAGAAATCTTCTTGCTGTTGTTTTCTAGCACACTTTTTTCAGTTGTCTTGTTTTATTTTCAACGCCCTAGATTAAATTATTAGGCTTTTAACAAGAAAAACTAAACTCAAATCGCGTGACTTGTTCATTTAAATATTTAAGACATTTCCCATTTCCTAGATCTCTTTATAATGAAAGAATTTCATAAAGCCCAACAACTTCTTCATTATTTATGTTAATTTTCAAAATGATTGTTAATGTTTACACTTATATTTGTTGTTTCTTTGGTTTTTATTTCAAATTGCAAATAACTAATTTCCTTTAACAGCAAACGAAAAAAAAACTACAAGTTTTCAACAACTATTAATCTGTTATAAAACATTACAAATCTACCCACATTTCGAATATGGCCTCATCAACACAGTCAGTCCAAAGTAAAAAATGACTTTAAAAAATAAATCAAATCAAATTGAAAAAAAAACCTCAGAAAATTAATGCATTTCATTATAAATTCCACACTGTGGGGTCTGCTTCTAAAAAACAAAAATACACGCATTCATTCAGAAATGTAGTTGTAAAATAGTTAAAATACACATGGCTGCATTAACAACTCATAGATACTAGTAAGTATTTATGTATACATATGTATGTACATACATATATGTATATGGATGTGGTGAGTTGGTGTGTTAAATAAGTTTTTGTTGCATTTACGAGATTTATTTGTTTGTTTATAAATATTTCATGGGTTTTTAGGCGTTTAGGTCAGTGGCAAATGCAATGTATTTATCATTGGGTCATATTTCGATAATTTTTGGCGCCATCAGCTCATGAACGGGGCGATGCTGCGTCATAAAATTAAATACCATCACTCGATCATTTTCAACTCAGATGCATTTTGACAGGTACACTACTGCACAGACAGACATTTAAATGTACGTATGTACTCGTATTTACATACATATGTATGTATGTATCTGGTCAAGTCAGAACACATAAATTCCATATACCGACCATCGTCGGCATCATCATCATCGTCATCCGCAGCAGCCTCATCATCATGTTAAGGAAATTAAACATATTGTATTGGTTATAAAAAGTAAACGTAACTTAATTGTATGTACGATTGTGTGCTTCTACGATTGTACATACAATTAAGTTTCGTTTTGTTGTGTTGCTTGTTTATTTGTTAAATAAAACTGGCCCATAAAAGTATTTAATTTTAATAGCACTTGTTAAATAGCATTTGTTAAAGAGTTTGGAAGTGAATGCAAACACTTCCAACCTCTTTAACAACTACACTTTCCAATTGTATTTGGGTCTTCTCTTGACAGATTTATGAATTTAAAGGTTTATGACAACGATATTATTTTTACTTTGTGTTTTTTATATCTTAAATGTAACATGATGGGAGAATATTTAGACTGTTGCTGTTTGTATCCGCTGGAAGTACTCAGGTCGAGCTGAATAGCCAAAAGGATATCATTAAATTTACTTAACAGATTAGATTGAGTAATAAAATGCAAATAGGCTTTGAAACATTAAGCATTTGAAACTTTTTCCGCCGTTCTCCTGTTTCCCTTTAGTTTTCTATGTTTATCCTTAAATTTCTTATTTAAATGAACTATTTTGTCAAAGACAAAGAAACAGTCCTAAAAATAGAAAAACTACTTAACTTTAACAAAAATTAAAATTTAGTCTATAGCATTTTATTTGCTATGAGTTTAAATTTCATTTATTTTATAAACCAGGAATATGGATAGTAATGATGACGCAATGGAAGAAATTTTAGATGAGTTGGCAGAGAATTTGCCTGTTGTCGTAGTGTGTATTTGTATATTTGTTAGTCAGCTGTTTATTTACAATTAGATGTTGCATTCTCAGGGCAACTTAAAACTATTAGCGCAATTCACAATCTTGTGGAAATGGTATTGCAGCATTGCATTTGCAAAAAAGTTAAGCATATTTTTGCTTTACACTAACAAAATACACAGAAATGCACATGCTAGACTTAAATGTACACCTAAAACCCATAGTTTTTATTTGATCTGAGTATGCAACACCTAATTGCAAACAAACAACTGGCTAACAATAATCCAAGTCAATCGATTAGTAATCGCCTCTTATTTGCCGCTGCTTATATTTATCCAGTATACCAGCCAACGATGACTTGAGTTGGATGTAAGACTGAGCGTAAAAAGCCGCTTTCAAGCTGCCAGCGTAATGTTTAAGTGTAGCATAAAAATATAAGTCCAGCATGTGCATTGCTCTGCATTTTGTTAGTGTAGAGTAAAAATGTGCTAAACCATTTTGCAAATGCAATGATGCAATACCATTTGCACAACATTGTGAATATAACAAATATTTGGAATGAAAAATATATTAATGATTAAATATAAAACAATATGATTAGTATATATCATAATTTGTTTGACACAATTATTTTCTAAAAAAAAAAAAAAACACAAAACTTAGAAACACTAGTTAATATTTTAGTGAATAAAATCAAATATTTGCATATGTTCAACGTATATAACATAATTTACATTATTTTTAGTTATGTTTAATAGTTTTTTCATTTAGTGAAATTTAAGATTATATGTTTTATGTAATCTTTGTTAAGGTCTTTTATACTTCTTTGAAATTTTAGTATTTTGTAGTAACATTTAGTATATTTTAAATACATATTGTTTTTTCAATTATTAAAACACTTAAATCCAAATTGAGAAATCCAATATCAGGCAGACAAACTACTGAACTGATGCAAAAGAATTCTACAAAGATATTTTGTTTAGATTTTAAACATAATATAAGTAGAAATATAGAAATTTAACATTTTATGGTTACTTTTAAGTTTATGTAGTTGTAAATAATTTAATATGTTTGAATAGTTATCATTAAAAATAATGATGTTTCAGTGAACCAACTTAATTTTAAAATTGAGATTAACATAAAAATGTTTATAGTAACTGAAATATTGTTAAAATCGAATTAAAATAACAATTAATTGTGTACCACAACAATATACATATTGTTACAGTGTAGTTGTCGTAACCATGCCCAACCATGTTTTTTTCTCTGCGTGCAGGCCGTTAAAATGAATATCTAGATAAGCCTGTATATACAATTTTAGAATTTAAGCCCTCGATATACTCGTATATAGTTTTCATCCGATGATGACAACTCTATTCATAAATGATAAATTAATCTTTTACCATTTAAAACTCATAAAATCTTTGTTTTTTAATGATTTAACCAATAAATAAAATAAGTTTTTATTCAGTTTTATGACATATGGCATTGTAAGCATCAAAAGATCTTGAAAAAAAACAGATATCACATTGCAACCACACTTAATATTTTAAGCGTGTTATTAAACAAAACAAGAAAATATCATTAAATATTCATTATTTTTAACAACAAATTCTTACACTCAAACACGTACCCGTAAACAAAAACAAGCCAGTCACTCAGTCAGTTATTTATTTACACTTTTTTTTTTCAGTAAAAAAAAAAAAAAAATATAGAAATTAAATTTAAATTTATACCAAAGTGTGAAAATTCATTTACATTTTTAATCATTATAAACTTTTAGTGTAAATACGACTGACTACCAAATTCGAAACTCTGTCGTTCTACTAACTTATTTGCATACAAAGATACAAGTACATGATGTACAGCCAACACAACACCGCCAGAGTAAAAGTACATCAAGTTTAAACAGTTTTTTTTTTATTGAATTTTTGTTTTTTGTTATTTTAATAATGAGCTCTTTTTTTAAAGGCTGCAGTGGCCGTTTTTCTGTTCATTTGTAAACTTACAAATTAAATGTGTCAATATTTTGTCATTGTATATTTTTAGTACTGGCAATATTATTAACATTATTAGTCTTTGTTCGCAAATGTTAATGAACCGTATCGTCGTAGTCAAAATAATATGTTAAAGTAACGTTCATACGTTACCAGGTTTACTTATACATACATACATACATATACATATGTATGTGTTTATATTCCATCCAAAAAAAAAAAACAATAAAACACATTTTTAGCTTAAAAAGAAAATTATTCAGAGTCATATGAGTTCATAAATGTGTCAAAATGACACTTAAATAAATTCAGAAAATTTCCGTTACCTTTAAATTTGAAAAATTTTTGCGATACTTCCTTAACACTATCGGTTTTTCGTATTTATAGAAATATACAGTCATGATGTACTTATAATAAACATCGGTAAACGAATTGCGTGAAAAAATAAATTTATTGTTCGTTTGCCTAAGGTAAATGGACATACATAATTAGAATAGGCTCTACTATTCGTCCAAAAGTAGAGATTGAAATTTTTATTGTGCACATACATATATTTAGAAAATCTTTCTATGATCTTAAAATGATTGAGAAACATTTATTCATAGTGTTATTTTTGAATTGATTAATTTGAATTTTTCCACGATTAAGCGGCATGAAAGTAAAAGAAGGTATGAACTCTAGCTACTTTATTAAATTAGATTTATATTTCATATCATAATGCTTTTATTTTCCAGGAATTTTTAGTGGACCGGACATTTGTCGTCTAATGAAGGACCAACAATTTGAACTTGCATTGAATGATATGGAGCTATTGGGCTGGAATTGTGTGAAATCAGTAATAGAAAATGTATTAGGAAATCATCAGTCTGAAAATTGGCGAATTTTAATTAGAAATATGCAAACCGCATTTAAAAACTTACCCCCTTATTCAGAAACGATTATTAAATTTAAGAAACGTTTATTAAGACAGATTTGCATATAAAAATTTGCTTAATAAACGTTTGTTAAATTTAATAATCGTTTCTGAATAAGGGGGTTAAACGTCAGCATGTCATTGAAAATACATTTTTTGCATTCTGATGCATTTAATGCACAAATTTAATGAACCGAGTCTGATGAACATGGCCAGAGATTTCACCAAGTAACATCCAGACTCGAACACTGGTATAGTGGCAAACAACTTGATTCGCTATTAGGGGGTATTTGTTGGAATCTGCAGGAGGAAGAAGATTAAATTTGTAAATAAAAACTTAAACTTTAATTAACAACAAAAATAAATGTTTTAATTCTTGAAGTTTTGTCTGGTTATTATATATTTCATCTTTTGTGAATAAAATCAAAAGTTGTAGATAGATTTAAATTATTTATGTCTTGTTTTATTTAGAACTTTGTTTGCTATACGTGCAGAAAATTAGAAGCACAGCTGCGTTTTACAATTTTTTATGCCGTTTTAAAAAAAAATTTTTTCGAAATTTTGCTAAAAAAAACAATTTTTTTTTTTTGGTAAAAAAAAAAATTATGTTTCTGCAACGACTGCGGATGTCCAAACCACGCAGAAGATCCAGAGCATGAAATGTTCCACTGGCAACGTTTTAGACAAGATCGACAAATGGTTGAACAAGTGCTTGGAAGACAATTAAATACCCAAAATATAGTTCAGACCATGCAACATAAGTAGGTAAATTGGAAAGCAATATGCGAATTGATAAAATGCATCCACGAAAAGCTAAAGACAGAAGAAGGGAGATGGAAGTCAGTAATAAGAGACACATAGGCTGAACAAGGATATCTAGTTCTGCGACGCAATATCTTAACGACAGTTCCGTAGGGATTTAGGATGACAAAGAAGGTTCTTTAGTCGTTAGGAATCCGACATCCCGTTGGTATTATACGTAAGATTTACACCTTCATAATGAAAATAAAAACAAAACAGGGTGGACTTTAGTCTTCAAACTGGTATTACCCACTTCAGAAAAACTCGCCTTGTAGACTTCAATTGTCATTGTCGTCATGGTTTCCAAACAGCCAAAGCTTATTCACGAATCTTCTACAAACCATCATTGACAAAATTCCAAAGAAAAGGTGACTCTTCAATCTACAGTGTGGTATATATATGTATGTACAGTGGGAAGCAAAACTGTCCGTATGTGTTGTATTAAAGAAGTAAGGTAATGGAAATAATACAAATATAGGTACTTTATTATGATATACTTAGGTATATGTAGGTATGTATTTTTTTTTATTTAATTGAAACTTATTCTAAATTATAAGCACAAAAACTCACAAATTGATTGCTGCAAAAAATAAAAAAAAAAAACACAAAATTCACTATTCGGACACTTTTGTACAAGAAATAAACATTATCACGATATTGCTTTCTTAGAATGTAACGGTATTTGATCCGTTGGGTTTTTTGTTTGCGATCTCGTTATCTAGATTTTATTGCTCTATTTGTGCATTATTGTTTGACCTGCGAATAAAAAATTAAAAGATCTTTAAAAATGAGAAAAACGCCAATTGATATTGAAAACAATGTGATAAATTTTTCGCAAAATAATTATTCATGCCGTAAAATTAAATTTAAGTAAATCCACGATAAATGATATAAAAAAACGGCGTAATGTAGCTTGCAAAAATAACCAAGGGGATCGACCAAGACTGCCTTTGATGGTGATTAAACGTTTGCTACATAATCAAGACACCGAAAAATGCTGCAAAAGGTATTGGTAAGTATATCAGTTCCTGGATGGTTAGACGCGCATTAAATAAAATTGGTTAACCCTTTAACGCCTAAGACGTCTTTAGACGGTTATCAGTTGAGTATTAAAAACAACCGTTTTTTTCTGTTTTGCTACTAAGACCGTCTACAGACTGTCTTCCTTGTTTTTGTCCTGGAGCTTTCCAGGAGTATTTTTTTCTGAATTGGAACTGAAATTCGTAATTTGCAGATGAAATAGGTACATGCTAGAACAAAAATTTATTTCTGCAATTTGAACGTATTTTCAATTTCAGGTATTTAAGGGTTAAAGTAGCCAGTGTGAAAAATAAAAAGCCAGCACTTTCCGATAGAAATGTGAAAAAACGCCTTCATTTCTGTAAAACCCACAAAAATTAGACAGTAGATGACTGGAAACGAGTTATTTGGAGCGATGAAACGAAAGTCAACCGATACCAGTCTAATGGAAAAGAATACTATTGGCATAGGCCACATGAGCGCTTTACTTACTTACTTCCTTAATGCAAAACATCCCGAAAGTTTTGCTTCCCACTGTATATGTTTCTATGTACAAATATTTCACAATATTGAAGCAAACTTATTTTGCTTGAAATCGGTCATTGTAATAACTGCATCACACATAAATACATACATATGTACCTATGTATTAAAAAATTAGCTTCATTCGTGTTTATTTACAAATCATCATTCAAGTTTTTGCAAACACTGTTGAAACAGAGAAAACAACAAATTAGCAATGCTACAATTAAATGATACAGATTCTTATCCGTCACACAAATACCAACAATAGCAGGATTAAAACACCGTTTGTTCAAGTATTTTTCTAAACATGGCCGCATAAATGGAAACCAAACGCGCATTTGTACACCTTTTGACAAACCATATTGGAAAAAATGCACAGCTGCCAATTAAAACAACAACCTCAACCAACATATACCAAAAACAACAAAAAAAAACAAATGTAATTTTATAGCGTCAAACAATTTGTACACTAGGTAGGTATATAAAAGTTTTTAACAACAAAATAGTAGTGGATTTTTAAACACTCTCTTGGATTAATTACCACATTTTGGCTATAAATGTTTATGATTACACCTGCCAAACATGACGGAGCCAATAAAATATGGAAACAACTGGTAAAAATGTAAAAAAAACACAGTCAAACACACGAGTTCATGAGCAGAATCATGGTAGAAAATGGCCATTAAAATGATAGCAAAAACAGCATATGGTTTCATTTATAAGATACTTTTTCAAAGTGATGATCTTGCTGATCATTACGATGAGCTGATGATTATTACGATCCTCTACCACTAACAGACAGTTACGAGAGTATGAGTACTTTGTATAGGTATTTATAGAAAATAATGATGATTTAAAAAAACAAAAAAAAACTGAACGGAAACACAGACCACCATGATTGAAGATGATATTTGGAAAAAAATATTTCAAAATAAAAATGAAGATTAACAAAACAACAAACAAACAGCCATACAAAAAAGGAGTGAAATAAATATGAACAAAAATCCATAAAGGGTTTCTTTTTCTTTCCTTCTTTATACTTCTTTTTTTGTTTCGTTATGAAAATATTGTGTTGTGGCCTTCGAAAGCAGAGTTACAGAACTTCAATTCCTATATTGAAAACCAGATACAGAAGACACAGAACTAACGCCATTGAGCGTTAAAACTCATAATAAAAGTAGCAGAAGGAGGAGCTAAAAAAAACAGAAGCGTGTTGGAAGTCAACAGCCACAAGCGTCAAGATCAGCACTTCACAATGAGTGTGATTTTCAAAATGGAGATTCAAATGAGAAATAAAAAAAAATGTGACTGAGAGTGAGAGAGTAGTTCTTGGGAATAAAATGAGAGAGAATAAGCGAGTGAAAATTTAAGATTTTTTGAAAAAGGTACTATAATTTAAAGGGGGAAAAGTACTTTTTGTTAGTAATATAATATAAATTGTATTTTGTTTTAAAATAGAACCAAAATTCTTAAATTTAGCTTTAAATAAAAAAAAAATTAGGTAGAAATTTGATTTACTAAGAAAACAGTTGCGTAGAGACATTTGAGATTTGCAAAGAACTCCATGATCTTAATTAAATATTTTAATTCGTCTTATAAAATCTTAATTATGCTAATTGTAAATACCTATGTTATATTTATTTTAATAAATTAAATTTTAACTGCTACAACTAAACACATATAGGTATTGCATATTGAAATAACATGAATATATCTATCTGCCAAGTAACAAAGCACCAAAAAGACCTATTTTACACTTGGGATTTTATTTATTATTTTCTAGTTTTTTAGAATTTAGTACCTATTTGAAATTATTTGGTGTTCAAAATAAAAATACAAACAAAATATTATGAATATTTTAAGAATACCTATGTAGGTATATGTATGTAAGACAAATTCATCAATATTCATCTATATTCACCTATAATGTCAAAAATTAAGTTTGCATGAATGGGAAAATCAAAACTAAAGGTGGATTCACCCATTCGTTCTTAACAAAAATTTTGTTCGAACAATTTTTTTTATACCTTTGACGTCTCTCTTTTTGAGAGAGTAAAAATATTTTTTACGAACTTGAATTGGTTTAATAATTAAACTTTAATTATTATTAATAATTAATAAATAATAATTAAAGTTTAATTTTATATTTATTCTGGACAAAAATGAATTGAGTTGCCAATAAGTTGCATTTTTTTCATACAAATAACAATGCCTTATGTATTTCCATGGCCATCACCAAAGCAACTTTCTTTTTTCATTCATTTTGAATTTATGTACCTACATACCTATATCTGTGATTTTTAATACACAATACTATAAAATAATTTAATATTTGTATTTTAACACTTAAAACCTAAAGCAAAATAAATCAATGGCCGCACTTATAAAACTAATAGATTTTGTTTACATATGGCAGCTTTGATTTTTCAGAAAAATCGTTCGAAAAGGGGGAATCGTGCTGCAAAAAACTCTCAGTAAAAAAATTTTTCGCTGGAAAAAATTTTTGTGAAGAAAAAATGGGTGAATCCACCATAAAACTATTTAATTTTTGATACAAGTTTATAAACACCAAAATCATCTTTTGTTATGAAGATTTTAGTTTTACCATTTAATAATTAAGAAGTTGATCGTGTATTTAGTGGAATGATTTTAATATCATGGAATTCTTATAGGTAATAGATGTTGATATTTATAAAAATTTTCTAGTCAGGCGTCTATAAATTTTACTGAATCAAGCTTTAAGTCGTTTACATATGTAGGTAAATAGGTACATTTATTTATTATAAAATTGTTGCTTTTATTTTATGATTTTAAGATTAGACTCTAAAAGAGAACCTTTAACAAATAATTCTAGAGTTATAAGTTGTATTATTTATGTACATAGTAGGTATCTAAAAAGTTTATTTTTTAATCATGAGTACCTCAAATTGTTAAACAATTATTTGAAGAAAGTAAACTGATTTAGCCGTTGAAGTTTTTGAGATCTGGTCACATTGTTATTCATCAAATAATTCGTTAGCCGACCGAGAACCAAAGCATTTATCTTGTCGGATTATAGTCTTAGTTATCTTTGTTTATACATATGTATATCGGAATGGAGATATTTCGGTTCTAAAAACTATTCTAAATATGGTTTATTTGACTGAAGATTATTTACAGACAACACTTTATTACGAAACGTGGCTGTTCTAGAATCTAGATACATTGCGCAAAGTAAAATTATTACTCTTTTCCTCGATAACCTTTTTCCTGGAGTACTAAGTTCATGAACAAACGGTTTATTTGGTAGCATTTTCTAATAGAGACCAGTTTCGACCGAATTGAGTATAACATCAGAAATGAGATTGTACCCAACATTAATTCAGCGGGCCACAATAAATTTTGTTCTTATTATTTTAGTAGACTGACACCGTATTATTTTTGTTCAATATGTACATCTAATTCTGTTTTTACACGGAAATTAGTTCCAGGAAAACACGTGGAAAAAAACCCGTGTAAAAAAAGACATACGATTACAAAATATGTGATTGATTCCTAATCTCTAAAACCTATTGAAATTAGTGAACAACAAGGATTTTTTAAGAACAACTATTCAGGTTTATAATATTAAATCATATTCATACATCCATACATAGTATGTATAGGTACAATGTGTTTTTAGACAAGCATAGTTTTTTTAAAAAAAAAGATAGGTACCTGAATAAAATCGTGTATAAAATTTAAAATTTGTTTATTTTCAAATCGTGTTAAATCAAAAACGTGTAAAAACAGAATCAGGTGTATTTTTAATTTATCCTCCGTTTTTAGAACATTTCAATTAGCTGGAATGTATTTGTTGCTCTAGCAGGTAAACCAATAAGAAAGTTCCTTTTCCATCTTAGGATAGTTAGTAGGGATACTTACGAAAGTTATTGCTGGTTGAATGGATACGTAAAAGCTTAATTGTCGTATTTGGTGTGAAGAGCAGCCAGAAGCATTGCCAATACATCTTGGAAAATGTAGTGTTTGGTGTGAATTATGGCTTAGTAGCATCATTGGACCGTACTTTTTCAAAGACAACGAAGGCAGGAACGTTACTGTGAATGCCGAGCGCTACTGTGCGATGATTACGATTTTTTTACCCAAAATCGAAGAGCTAGATTTGCCTGACATGTGGTTTCAACAAGAGGGTGCCACCTGCCGCACAGCACGAAAAACAATGGTCACGTTTGGGTCAATTAGCCGACAATTTTTTTGTGGGGCTATGCTAAAGCTCATATCTAAAGGTAGAAGCCCGCAAAGGTTAATGCACTGGAAGCCAATATTGAAGAATTTATTATACCGGCCGATATGTTAGAGAGAATATGCTAATATTGGACTCATTGTAGGTATGAAACTTTAAACATTTATTTATATACATATGTAGGTACATATGTATGTAGATCATTCTATGGACTCAAATAAAGATTTCATAAAATACTCTAAACTGTACCCATGTGTTTTTGTTTAATCAATTGTCAAATTTGGTCGTTCTTAAGATTTTGTTTTATTTTTCTCAACATTCCATGCAATCGTGACTAAATATTCGTACAATATATTTCCAACGTTTCCATCACATTGTCTCGTAAACTCCCGAAATGTGTGCGCTCTGGGTAGGTACTTATTTTCTTTATTAAAGAAAGTAGGTACCTACTACGCGAAATATTTAAATTTTAATAAGTACTCAGCACCGAACGAATACTAAACTCAAGAGTATTAAAACAAAGTAATAACCCAAAACATACTCTCCCTACTTTGTTGGTATTATTACAGTATCAACCAATCACAATCATCGAAACGTTCTTTAAAAACTCTGCATGGTTGATAAGAATTCATAAAATCTACTTAAATACCTACATACATACAAGTTTTCGAAACCAGCTGGTTTTGTTAACAAAACCTACAAAAACAACATACACACACACACACACACACACAAGTCAGAAACGGAACGATCTTATAAGAGTTGTAGGCCAGCAGGTAGACCTACATACTCGTGCTTGGAAAACATGGTTTCACATACTACATACAAAAACGATCAGCCAACAAAAGCAACCAGCCAGCCAGTCAAAGCAACCAACCAACCTAAAAATCGATCGATCGTTTTTGAGCACTTTGTTTTATTGTTGTTTTCGTTGGGTTTCCTGCATGCCAGATGATGTTTATAATGATGATCATTCATATAAACGAATAAATTTTTGTCACAACCATAAAAAAATATCTATTCAGTTGAAATACAAACTTTGTTAAGCCAGCACCATAAAACGTTTTTTTTTTTTTAAATATCAAATTTAAAGCCGTCGGTGAATTTAAATGTTTTAGTTTTCGTTAGTTACGTACTTCCTTCAGTTGTGAACGTTGCATAAACGCTGGTATTAGCGTTAGCAATTATCAACGATCTAATTTAATTAACACCCACTCATTGTTAGAAAACTAAAAAAATTTATGAATTGAGAAAAAAATTAATTTAAATAAACAGCACAAATCAAAAGTTAAAAAAGAAAATAAATATTCAAAATAAATAAATAAAAATTAATGAAAATTATGCAAATTACCTAGTTACTTTTAAAACAAAATTTGCATAAATTACCTACAAGAAAGAAAGAAATAAATAAATATGTAAATACAAAATACCTACATAGGTATACAAGAAATTATTACTCTTGATCAAGTGAATAGTGGAGTGGAGTGTGTTGGTTGGCATGAATGAAAAAGTGAGTGATAAATTTAACACTTCCGACGCCTACGCACCTACGAGTACCTATGTGCTAAAAAATAGTTAGAAGACAAATTAAATAAAATTGTTGGTCCATTCCAACACAATCGTTTTTAAACGTGTTCGCGTAATTGGCAATGTCGATCTTGTTTATGTTTGTTATCATTGCCGTAGTTTCTTGTTGAAAATTAATTAAATTTAGGAAAAAAAAAACTGCCACCTGTCAACTACTAAAACATTGTTCAAAATGATTACCATGAATGAACTGGTGGATTTGCGTATGCAGCAGCATATTGCTCATGAAATTTATCGTCAGCAGATTATGCAAAGAATTCCGGGTAAGTTAAGATAACACTTTTTTAAGTTCTCTTGCCAGCTTAACAATAGATATAGGTACGCGAAATGCGAAACAATTTATAAGTATTGAATTGATTCGAACTGTTTTACTATACAACAGGAATACGAAAAGTTGAGATTTTCCGTCTGGCATGACTAATTGCAAACCCTAGACATCAAGCTCGTGGATATTCTGACACATTTTAATGTGCCATAGGTACATAGCTTAATGCCACAAAGTCCATCATTGGCGGAAAAATCTTAACTGTGCGAAGCCGATGTTTGAATTAACCAGAGTTAAAAATACCTTCTAAAACCATTTTGACCGAAGATTTTTAGTCACTTTTTGATCACTGTTAATCACTCCAACAGTTCGGAGCTATTCATCCGAACGAAGGCCATCTTCTTTTGAAACCCGTGTCAACTACACCTAATTCTGTTTTTACAGGGTTTTGATTTAACACGGTTTAAAAGTAAAATGCAATTTTAAATGTTTAGCACGATTCCCAATCTTTTGGGCTTAAAGTTTTTTTTGTTAAATTTAATTTTTGCGAAATATTTTCATATCACAAATTTAGGGGAATTCCCTTTTAGTGCATACAATCAATTGAACTCCTCATACATACATACATTGTTTTTACTTTACTTTTAAGCTTAGAGTACATATATGTTTTCTTTAATAACTATGCTTGTAAAGCGTGATTCATTTCGAGGTTCCCTCCTTTTTTAAAGAAAAAAAAAAAACACAGAAAATTCAAATTTAATGGGGAATGTTTGCTATCATTTGAAAGAACTTTCTTTGGCATTTATTTCTTGAAGATTATGTCTATCAAATGTTGGCCGTTGCTACGTGGCAGATGGTCTATCCGTTGAGTCCAATTTTCGATGACTCGTTCGAGCATTTCGACTGGTAACTGGCGATTGACACGCGTGTTGTTTTCCTAAAAGGCCTGAATCGAAGCGCATAAACTTTAGGATTTACATATCCTCACAGGAAAAAGTTTAACGGTGTGATATCACACGATCTTGGTGGCCAACCGACCGGCAAAAAACGTGATATTATGTGCTCATCGAAGTGTTCTCTCAATAAATTCCTTGATTGATGCCAGTGTGAGAAGTGGCGCCGTCTTGCTGAAATCAAATGTCACCGAGATCACGAACTTCAATTTCAGGCATCAAATAGTCGGTTATCATTGCACGATAACGGTCGCCATTGACGGCATCGATTCTCCACGGTCTTCGTGTACACTCTTAGGTACGGCCGCTATACTTTCTTTACAGCGTGCTAGACGTGGTCTAATATTATCCAATAATAAATGCTGGGTCTCAAGATGGTGTTGCGAATAGTACGCTCAGCGAAGTGCACGAAACACATTCCTCACAGAAGGTGAATTTTCGTAATAAATTTGAACGATTTGTAAACAAAAATGAAAAAAGTATCTCTCACCCATTATAATTGTAGTTGAAGCTATTAATTTTGCTAATGAGCCATTTAACGTTTAAATATATCTGACGTAGTCCCAGCGAAATAGTTTTCTCTGAGTGGTTTTAGAAACTGTGGCTAAATCGGAGATATTCTTGAAAATGCTTTACAATTCAAATAAGTCATTCCAAAATTCCCTTCCAAAAACTTGATATGAGATTTCAGCCAGTGGTGAAGAACCGTTCAGTTTACTCTTCAGTTTCGTGCTAACGATTGGATATGTTGTTGATAGTATTTTACGGCTACAACATCCAATTCTAGTTAGGAACAATTCAAGGAAGTCATTTTAAAATCCCCTCTCAAAATCTTGAGATGGAATTGCACCAACTGCTTCGACAATGGTGAAGAACCGTTCAGTTTCTTCTCAGCATAATGCTAGTATGTACTTACTTTGATTACTCTTTAGAAACTTTGAGAACTTTAAATCGGAAGCTTCAAATATGGATTAGAAGGCCTCCAATACTAAAGGCAGTATAGGTACTTCACTTTAAACAATTAATTTAATACGAGTTTAATTACATACATATAAAAAAAACACCCATTGGAATGATTCAACTATTTAATTTTAAGGAATTGAACTCATTCAATTGGCGCTTTCGTTTTCGGTTTTAAGCTTTGAAAAGCCGAGATTTTGATTTAAACCGAATAAGAAACTCTAGTATTAGTCCAATCGAATCATTTATATTATTTTAATTTTATTTATTTATTCCACTTATTTATATAATTACATTAAAGTGCTTGTCATACATTAAGTTTTTTTGGTGGGGTGTCCTCTTTTATGCCTTTGTTGTGTCATTCAGTTACTTTTTAACAATAGCTTAATATATTACTTTGACCTGAGTTTCGAGCTACATATCTGTAGATTCTGCAAATCAAGAGTTATCTTGCTATTGTGTCAAGATTCCAAATCAGACCAGAAATATGTTGATACATTGTGTTGGCTTTTGAAAGTTTAAAATATTTCACATATTGAGCTACGGCAATGTAATATCTCTGAGACCTGGCGTTGAGAAAAATATAGCAATTCATATGACCTTGTGTGTTTTTAGTTCCCCATGAACTAGATTTTTCGTTGGCGTGAGATCGATCTTTCTGTTTTCTTAAAATAAAGTGGTGCTTGATGTACGAGTATTTTAGTATGAGAATATTGTTAATGGGGTATGCGTTTGTTAAAGTTTTTCGAAATTACAAAGATATTGAATTTACCTATCACGTTACGATGCAATGATCTAAACGAAATTAGTTATAATTAAACTGACATTTTAGCGAGATATCAGATGTTAAAGGTCAACAAATTCGAGATTTTCATACATTTCTTCAAGTTTAGAAGTAATTCAAAATTTGGAATCATAATGTGATTTTGTGGCAACATAAATATGTCTGTATGTAATGACTAGAACAATTTGTGGGACTTTCGACCTCTAATGTAAGGGATATGAAAATGTTTAGCCCATTCTAATTTCACTCACTTTATTGATAAAAAGCAAGTGTCATAATATCCACATGCATTAAATATAGTTATTTAATTTAACTTTGTATACGATTACAATATTTAATAAAATGTTAAGGATTAGCTATACGGCCTAATTAAATGAGTTGATTTGAATTTGGTGAAATGGTGTAGTGAAGTTCACATTTTTTGGCAGTAATTAATCACGCAACCGCCAGACTGGCGAGCTCTCTTAAAAAAGTATTTTTTTACTCTTAACATATCCTTAATTTTAAAATTATTCCGTTTAGATCCATTTCCTTCCATGCTGCCCATGTCCATGCCCCGACATGTTATAATGCCACCACGAGTAACATTGCCCGGCGTTGAAGTTACCCTACAGAATGATGATCTATGGAAGCAGTTTCATCAAATTGGAACGGAAATGATTATAACAAAATGTGGAAGGTAAGTTTACTTTCTTATCGAGTTTCTAAGTATATCTCACAAACATTTACGCCGATACTTGCAAGACTGATAGCCAGGTATGAAATATGATTTCTTATTGTTTGTGTTCGTTTGTATGTAGCAAGGTTCTTTTAATTGTTATTTTGAAATCAATTATCCTAAATAAGCCTTGCTAACGAGGCGCCAGTATGCTTTTGTTTGCCAACACTCAACACTCACACATTTATTTAAAACTCGAAAAATATCGCGGCTCGTCAATAGATACGCTGGCTGACAGGATGGCCGATTGTCTACTTTATAACTTTATTGTGTGTTTTTCTTTGGTAAAATGTTATTAAGAACAACAACAAAAATTCGAAAAATTAAAATGAGTTGGCAGAGAAAAAGAGAGATTTTATGATAGCATTAACACATCCATACAAAAAAACAACAATACAGAAATCTACAACAACAAAAAGTAAAGTGACGATTTTAACGGCATGTCAGACATTAGTTATTCGAAAATATTTGTGTATTTAACGGATGTTCGAAAGCAATTGCGTTTTAAGTGACTGGTCATTAGGCATCGGCGCCTGCCAAATCGAGCAACACAAATATTACCAACGTCGCGACAAGATTCTTCACACACAAATATCAGATAGGAATATAGCAGCAACAACTAATGCCAAAAACAGCGTTGCCACGACCAAAAAAATTTTGTAATTTTGTAAAAGTAACCAAAATTTTTATATACATATTTATATTAAAAATTTTATTTTATTTATACTTCAGCTAAAAAATATATATGTAAAATATAAATTAACCATTGCATTTCAGTTTGCAGATGGTTTTTGACGTTTGAAGAACCTTACTCGTTCAACAATACAATGATTGAGTTTGTTATGTTTGGAGACAGGCATGTATTTTTTTGTAAAGCTATATACCTATACACGATCGTCAGATATTACAACGTTGTCAGATCTAGCAATGTGCTAGCAAAGTACTGACATTAAAAAATTGTTAGCAAAAGGTAAATTGTCAGTTTAGACGACTGTAAGAAAAGTAAAAATTTCATTGGCACACAATTGTCACACATTGAATTTTGTGTGGCATTGTCAAATTCGTTTTGCAGCGTTGTGTGTGTGTTTAAAAATTTTAAATATTGTCATGGAACAAAAACGAGCAATTGAAACCATTTTATCTGCACTCTATGAAACAGGATTCATCAAAAGATATGTCACTATCCATGTTTTATTTTCTTTAATTTAATTCTTAAATTTTCTTCCACTTTTTTTTTTTAAATGTTATTAATGCACACTTGTTTGTTTATTTATGTATATACATAGTTTAGAAATAATTTCTATGACAATGCTGCCATTGGCAGATGCATAAACTTTGCACATATGACAATAAAAAGTGTTTGATAATTGTCTTAAAACAATGACAATGACAAAATTGTGTGTTTATACGATTGTTAGATGTCTAAATATTTTTGTTTTCCAATGTACTGAAAATGCTTTTCTTACAACGTTGGAAGACAAAAATTTTAAGTTCACACGTTTGTTACAGTGTTGTTATTATAACGTTATAAAAACGTTTAAATTGGGGTAGTTTAGTTTATCACCAAAATTAGTGGTGTTAAGTCAAAGTGAAAAACAATGTAAAAAATGGTTACTCTTGTATTAAAAAAAAGTAACCAAAACGGAAAAAAGTACACAAGTACACATTGGAAAAAAGTAACCAATTTTAGTTAAAAATAACCAAAACGGCAACGCTGATTACAAATAGAAATAAATCTATAAAGATATTTGGACATAAAGAAATGCAAACAGGAAGCAACCAACTACATTTAAGAGTAAAGACAGTATACAGGTAGTTAATAGTTAAGAGTAATTGAAAAAATAGCACAAGCTCTTCATTTTTATAGCTTGTCTGCTTAGATAAGTTTTATAGACATTTTTTTAATTTGCATTTCACCTGTTACTCTAACAACAACTCAAAATCTATGTTCACAAAACATTAAAACCGAAAAGATTTCAAATGGTTGATATAACAAAATTTCTTCTACTTTTCTATGGCTTGTTTTAATGATCTTCATCGTCAACAGCAGCATTTGCAGTTACAGTACCACGATCATCATCATCATCATCAGTGTGATCGTAAGTCTTTTTTTTTTTTAAAAAAGAAGATACTTGTCGTATTTGTGTGCTTGTAATGTGGCGTCTTTGTTGTTTATGGCTTGAGAACTCAGTAGGATACTCTATGGTGACGTGACTCTTTATATTGCATGTTGTATACACTCACTCACTCACCAACATTTCGTTCTGCAGTTTCAGTTGTGTAAAACATCCTTCATTTTGACGTTTTTTTTTTTTTTTTTGTTAGTTAGTGTCCCTTACATTTTTTTATGTGAAGCGGTAAATTTGTTTTGAAATCTTTCGTTTTCCATTTGTCCAGTTGCTAAACAATCGCCCATAAATCTTGTTCATCAAGGATATTCTGTTCTCGTACGTTTATTTTTTGCAGCCGTGCTGGAATAGAATGGAAGACACGTTACGTAAACTATGTAACACCTATAAATTACGTGTTAAATGTTATCAGGCTTTTAAGATGCAGCAGCAATATTCACTGGATGGCCATCAAACTGAATTCACCTTTTACTTTTGCATTCGTCTTCAACATTTGTTTTATGACAATTTTTGTTTTACTTTGGTTGACACAGAACGCAGAGTTTGGCGCCATTTTATATATAAAGAATATTGATGGTTTTTGGTTAATAAGAAAGAACTATTGCCAAGTGTTTGGGAGTTGAGGGATTTTTGTGTTTTTCCAATTTGTGCAAAGAAAGTCTTTATTCCTTACATTGTTCAGCATAAGCCACATGTTTAAAAAAAAACTTACAGTCCCATGAGCATTTAGAAAACCCAATAATTTTCTGGAAAAATATTCTATGGAGCGATAAATCTAAATTTTGTAGGTTCGGATCTGATGGAAAAAGTTACGTAGTATGGCTCCAAACATTCAGCTTAACCAAAAGTATACTGTTAAGATTATAAAACACGGTGGTGGGAATGCGATGGTGTGGACAGCGTTTTCTAGGCATGCTGTTGGTCCTATACATAATATCGGTGCACGAATGGATCAGTATGCTTATTAAAATATACTCTTAAATACAATGATTGCATACGCTGAGGACAACATGCCACTGAGGTGGAGTTTTTTGCACAATAACGGTCCAAAACTACGAAATATTTAACAATATCACAAATTTAGGCGAATTACCTTTTTATGGATACTAGCAAATTAAGTAGCCAGAGCAATTGTATATAGCACACATTTAGGGGAATTCCTAAATCAAACATTTTTTACATTACTTTTAAGCTTAAGATACGGTCACATTTGGCAAATATTTGACGGAAAAACGTAACCACTAAATAAGATGTATTTGAACTTGTTTATTTATAAAAAAAAACTTTTCTTATTGAGGCCAAAGCACAACAAATATTTAGTTTTAATTTATTTGATGCTATTTGATCTTGCAAAACTCTTGTAAGAGTAAACAACGCCAAACAAATTTGTGCTAAAAGAAGTGGTTATGCTTTTCTAAGTAAATATTTGCCAAATGTGACCGTATCTTTAGAGTGCATATCTTTTTTTTTTTTCTTTAATAACTATGCTTGTGTAAAAACACATTGTATATTTGATTTAATATAATAAACCTGAATACATAGTTGTTCTTAAAAAAATCCTTGTTTTTCACTAATTTCAATAGATTTTAGAGATAAGGAACGAATCACTCACTTATTTTTATTGGAATCAATGTAACCGTGTAAAAACAGAATTAGGTGTATTTATTTATTTTTCCCTGCACACAAGATACATATTTATCACCAATTATTTTGCTTGATCAGCATCATGTGTTTTTTACATGAAAAAGCTCACCCACATTTAAATTATATATAAATTTTTAAAAGCCCTTTTTTAATTGGAACGCCTGTACAGAAGATATTATCTTACTAAAACGATTAAGTAAATTTAAAAATCCTTAAAATAAATTATGTTCTTAAAGTAAGTTAAAATAATGTATTTTGTTAAAGCCTAATTTTGCAACATCCCTAAAAACCTCAACTAAACCAACATAATGGCAACTCTTAAACAACTATAAACCTCAACAGCATATAAAGAGATTATTGCTCAAAAAGCTGATGATGATCGGTGATCGTTGACAATACACCCAGCATGTCATCTTGTTACGTTAAATACGAGCAATTTCACACTTTAAAACAAACAAAAATGCTAAAGAAAAAAAAAACAACTTTAAGTTTAACAAATTTTTTTGATCATTCTCAGAAGATAAACATTTCAGACACCAAAAAAAAAAAAAAATATATGTATGTATAAACTTAAATTTACCATCATCTTGATCTTATTAGCACAGACACAACATTGTTTCAGTTTGGCTTTTTATTTGCAAACATTTTTATTTGTGTCTCTGCAGCATAAGTTACAGTACAGAACACAAAACAAGAAATAAATTAAAAAACAAAAAAAGGTAGCTTTAATTTTGTTATTTGTTGGTGGCTGCTATAATTCTATCTGATTTTAGATTTAAAACTTAAATTATCTTTAAGGTTTATTGTAATTTTTCATTTTCAAAATACTTTCTCACACACCAAAAAAAAAAAAAATAACAAAAAACCTAAAAAGTTGTAAAAAAAACACCAACGTTTTAAAACGTCTCATGACTTCTTCTGTTCGAATCATTTCAGTTGAGTTAAGTTCTGTTTTTGGTTGGTCTTGTTTGTTGTTTATGATCATACATTATTCATGATTTCCACTTTGGGCTGTGACTCTAAGTTACTAATTCTGATTGTAAGTCGTCCGTCCCAGTGTGTTTTGTGGCTTCGTTGGCTTCTTATTGCGGTGATCTTGGAAATAAATCTTCTTTTAACCATCATTTAGTTTTGAGAGTATCGTTTTCGTTTTGCTGCCTTTTTAATTTATAACACTTTTTGTTGCTATAATTTTCGGTTGTTTTAGATTTTTTTTTTTTTTGATTTGTTTGGTTTTTTCTTTTGTTGTTGGCTGTATATATACAAGTGTCTTTTTTAGCGATTTAAATGGGTCTTTTAATTTGAATTTTTAATTAAACAAATTTGTTATTATTGACAAGAAAGTGAAAAAAAGAAGTAAAAACGTAGGAAATACAGTTATACAGAAAAATAAATACATACCTATACATGGGACTACTTATTAATTTACATCGTTTCACTGTACCCCATCAGCCAGTACAGTGAATTAAAACTTGTCTTGTTTTAATAAATACAATCATAAACTTTATAACACTATTTTCTATGGAAACTTATAAACTTGAATACATATAAACACTAAACAGTTTGTTAATTTTAATTATAGCTTAAAATTAATTTCGAGATTTTTTTAAAGTTCAAGTTTTATATGATTTTATTTTATTATCAAGAAATTAACCGGGGTTATTTATAGTATTTTGTGTTCGAGGGTTGAGAAAACATGCATGTGAATTATGTGATGCACTTATCTGTTCGTTAATTTAAAGATTAATTTTAAATAAAAGATATTAAGTCTTATAAATTCAAACCAGTCGATTCACATTGACTGTTTTATAGTTATTGCCTATACTGTATACTTGTACAGTGGTATGGATGGTAAAACAAAGTAGTCATAAATATCTATGTATCTTCTACAGATCTCTAACAGATTAAACATAATTTTATACAAAATTTATAGAGGAAATTTAAGCTTTCAGAAAACTAAAGAGGTATTAATTACACTGTGCTAGTTCAAAAACCGACAAGCGGGGCATCCAGTGGGTGAAGCTAAATCGAGTGCGCTGAATCCAGTGGTTGTAACCGTTGTTTTAGGTTAGCTCTAGCTTTCGAGTTAAAGCGTTATTTAAAAAATGGATGAGGTTGCTCAATAAATATCCGCGTAATTCGAAAACTGTTTAGTTTTTGAAATAAATAAAAAAGTCAAAATTCGGCCACAAAATTATCAAAGGAGACAGCCTCATCATCTGCTTTATCATGAGAACTCTCGTCTTCACCTCGCCCAGAGATGCACTGTTTTGTAGGACGACATCGGAGGTCGTTTAAATTCGAGTATCCGCACCATATACTCGTTGAAACCTTAGCCAATTCGGGGCCCTACTCATGACTAAAATAACACTGCATTGGTTCGGTAATCTAACAAACACACGGCGCGTTGTGTAAAACCCACATCCAATTACACGCAGAGAAAAAATATAGTTGTGCATGTTTACCACAACTATTTCAACATTTTTACATATTTCTTTAAATTATTATGGTCACTGTAATTATGTATCTGATCGCGGTAACCATATTATGTGTAAGTTACGATTCACATGATTATGGCAATCATACATATCATCATAATAATTATGTAACGGTAACCATAATATGGTTAAGTTACGATTCACATGATTCTAGAAATCATACGATTCACATGGTTATGGCAATCATATATATTATCATAGTAATTATGTAACGGCAACCATAATATGGTTAAGTTACGATTCACATGATGATGACAATCACATATATAGAAATTATATAATGGCAACCATAATATGGTTAAGTTACGATTCACATGATTATAGCAATCATATATATACATATGATCATAGTAATTATGTTATGTTTGTGGTAATCAGTATTATGATGAAAGCTTATACAATATGATAATTGGTTTCATCATAAACATGATTGCCACAAATATATACATCATCTGAATCGTAACTTAACCATATAATGTTTACCGCAATCATGTAAATAATAACAGTGACTATACCATTGTTAAAAAACTTGTAAAAATGTTGACATTAATGTGGTAAACATGTACAACTACATTTTTTCTCTGTGTGTAATGGATATCTCAGTTTTACTGGAGTGGTTTTATCACATAAGTCCTTTCTTTCATCCATGATCTATACATAAAAGCTCCTGTCGAAGATGGGTCTATTTGTGCCAGTAAACAACTCGATTCTTCTACGAGAATTGTATCCCATTAGCACTTCCATATATGATCGACACATTATATATCCAGATCAATATTGTCTCGATATATTTCTTTCTAATCTATTGGCTGCATTAAAAGCCATATAATCAACTTTTAGCAAATTTAACATGACAAAGTTGTCTTTTTGAAAATGTTTTTATAAAATTGAATTGTAACAATTATCTGGAAATTTTTGAAAATGCAATTAATTTTCTATCTACTGATGAAAAATATGTATCGCTATCCTAGTTTGCAAAAGTGTTCGATAAGTTTTTTGACCTACATACTCGTATATATTTTGGTCGACAATATGTCGGTCAGAAATTTATCTCAGACTTAACACCTGTAAGTTTACCATTTAGATTGTACGATTTAACGGCTCCGTACAACTCTTGTAGGAGCGCAGGAAGTCACTTCTTTATGCCAAACAAACAGAGAATTGGTGCCAACACATTCCGTGTAATATTGGAGAGATATCAGCCGATGTGCTTTTAGAAATCGAATTTTTGTCATGAATCACATACATAAAACATTTCTCGCTTCTATTACAAAAACCAATTCAAACGTTTGAAATTCTGCTGTTTTCTTTAAAAAATTAATGGAAAAAAAACTCAAGCGAGCCATTTAACAATTCAATTAATTAATCATTTATGAGTCCTCAAGCGTAAAACCCATGAAATAAAATGATGGAAATACAAAAAATAAATCGAAACCAACCAGCGCATACATATTTATAAATATATAATTTAAATTGGCGCCAAGGCTCGTGACCACCTGCTGTTCAACCAAAGAATCCTTGTTAGCATTGCAAACCTCAATTTTTGAAAATCAAAATCAAAACCAAACAAAAACAACTCAGCCTCAAATAACTAAATCTAAATAAATGTAAAGAATTCAACTATACACATTTGGGAACATCGGAACCTACATACATAAATTGAAAACCGAAACTAAAACATTTGTTTGTTTTCTTAAATATTGTGTGTTTATTTCGTTTCGTTTGGTGCATTTCATTTCATTCTGTGTTTAACATTATTTATTTAGGTCCTTTTTAGTTTTTTTTTGGAATTATGTTTCCTTAACATTTTGATCAAGACTGGAATTAAAAGGAATGTTACAATTTTATTTGGTAATTTGGTTTGTTGCCTTTTCGTATTTTCTTGTTAGATTTTACACAGTGCGCCTAAATGTTTAAATATTTAAGAATGAGCGTAGATATTGTAAATTTTTTCTTACGTTGAAAAGTAAACTAAAACATTAATTACACACTACTAAATCGCCTACACACTACAACGTTTGTCTGGCATTTCAAATGAAAAAAAAAAAACAAAATAACAGAAACTCACAATTAAATATTTGTTACGCCCCCTCTCTGTCCCTAAATATACCCAGCCGTGCGGTTGCACCAGTATCTTTAAAACATCAACCATTGAATAAACATCAATATATAAACGCTCGTAAATACATACTTAGTATCTTGATAATAGAATTTCATGATTATTCGTTAAATAAGATTTTTGTTTTCTAAGGGATCAAATAGTTATAAACGTTCTGTTATTATTATTATTTTTTTTTGCCTTTAAACATTTGTCTATTTATTTAATTGTGTATAAAACAAATATCATGGTTAGTTATCATTATTGTTCCTTCAACAATAACAACAAATGTTTATTTCTTTTGCTGTTTTGTTTAATTGTTAATTATTGTTATTAAATTGTTGTTATTATTATATTGTTTTCGTTTTTGTAGACGTATGTTTCCATCCATGAGACTGTCATTGTCTGGCCTTGAGGAGGAAAGTAACTATTGTATATTGCTGGAGATGGTACCAATTGGTGATTGTCGTTATAAATTCTCTGGCTCACAGTGGGTACCAGCTGGTGGGGCTGAACCTCAATCACCGCAACGCATGTGTTTGCATCCTGATAGTCCGGCAACGGGTGCCCACTGGCAGGCTCAGCCGATTTTGTTTAATAAAGTCAAGCTGACAAATAATACACTGGATAATAATGGTCATGTAAGTAGTATATTTAGATAGCCAGATAAATTATACAGAGCTACAGTGACTAAGTACTAAGTACTAAAGTACTAATTGTTAGAATTTAGTTGAACTTAAATTAAGAACATTTTATGTTCTAAAAATTGTATAACAATTTCTGAAACGTATGTATTTATGTATGTAGGTCTTGTGATTAAGATCATTGATATTCAATATCTGCTGTAGTGAATCAGCTGTAAACCTCTTGTTTTAAACATCAAGCCGTAGGTCTATGCAAAATTTTAGATCATTGTCTTAGTAATTTGATTTATTGGAGTTCTCTAGTTTTTAACAATTTCTGGTTTAATGATTGAGACTATTGATATTTTTTATAACATTCAGCGACAAGAAACTTAAAACAACATTAAAATTTTTGTTTAAATCTTTAAGACGAAGGTCTACAGCTAAGTTAAGCTCACTTAATAATACAATTTATCAGAGCTTGTTTCTTCTGAAGTTCAATAACTTATCTTTCGTTTCCAAACGTTCCATTTTCTAAATAAAGTCCTAAGTCTGTAGATCAATTATTAAAATTTTTGGATATTTGTATTGTGACCTTTGTCGAAAGAACACATTTTTGGGCGTTAAACTTGACTTTCACTACAACTCTAAATCGAGAAAATACAACAAAAATAATAATCTGAAAAGAGAGCAGAAAAAATACAATAAGAAATTATAATCGGTCACCATATAATACCCTACACCCAGCCAGTATACATATGTGTGAAAACATTTTTTTAGAAATGGGCGCTATATAACATTGCTAAAAAAATTATTTGAATCAATTAAATAAAAAAAAGCTTAAAATCTTTGGAAATTTAAAGTTTTTTTTTATAATTGTCTACATTCGAACAAAAAAATATCGAAAATATTCAATAAAAACATTTGATTTTCTGTAAAATTTTAGTTCCATTATTATAATTCTTTAATTTTAAGTATTTTTAATATTTTCGAAAATTCGAACTTAACTTCAAAATTTTTCGAACATTGCTAAAAAAAC
The DNA here is from genome assembly GCA_950370525.1 of Bellardia bayeri. Taxonomy (NCBI): domain Eukaryota; kingdom Metazoa; phylum Arthropoda; class Insecta; order Diptera; family Calliphoridae; genus Bellardia; species Bellardia bayeri. The sequence continues at coordinate 71,925,418 of OX493267.1, read as the reverse complement.
ATTATTTGAATCAATTAAATAGAAAAAGTCTTATACTCTATAAAAATTTTTGCTTTTTACTTAAAATTTTATGAAATTAAAGCATATTCGAAAGAACATTTCATATTCGAACATATAAATATTGAAAAACTTGCAATGAAATAAAATATAAATAATTTGAAAATGTAGTTCATTTTTAATTTCAGCTATTTTTAACATTTTCGAAAATTCAAACTAAATTTTGAATTTTTTCGAACATGACTAAAACAACCATTAATATATAATTACTTAGTTCAAAAAATATTTGGATATAAACTTTTAAGAGAAATTTTCTAAATTTGAACATGAAAATGATGAATAAAATTCAATTAAATATGATTTTTGAAAACTTTAGGTTTTGCCAACATTTACACACTCTATCGCCCTCTGTAGATAGCCAACGGACAGCAGCAGCATTTTGCATACAGTATGGAATTAATTGAGTAATAAAACATTCAACAAATATGACCAGATTTTCCACGAAATCCACATGGGCTGGTAGTTTAATATGAGATTTTGAAAAACATAATGCAAATATTTAGAAGCATGACTTTTACACAATACACGGATCTCGATTATCCGTGACCCCAATTAACCGTGATGTGCAAATACATATCAGTCTATTATTTTTTGTTATCAATGTATTCAAATTGTTTGCTTCGATTAACCGTGATTACATCTATTATCCGTGATCGCAGAAATTTGTTTATTAATTTTAAATTCATACTCGTACATACAATATAATAAACATGAAAACAGGGAATTCCCTTGAGTCAGAAGCATTTACAATTGGTTAGTTTAATTTTGAAATTTGTAAAGTACGAATGATTAGATCTAAATATATTTAGTATGTGGTAAAAAGACAAAGAAACGTTTTAAATATTGAAAATAAAGTTAAAATAATTAACCAGAATTTAAAAAATAATTTGAGTATTAAAAAATACGAAGTTTTAAAAAGAATTAATTTTTTTAATGTAAATATATATGTACATATGTATGTACACCAATGTTCACTTGTTAAATAATATAGATATTAAAAAAACTGTATAATAAAAATGGTTATTCTATTAACCGTGAAAATCGATTATTTCTTAATGCTTCTGCTCCCGATAATCAAGGCCCGACTTTATTAACATTTTTTGTGTTAAATTTTATCTCGATATAAACACTTTTAAAAGATTTATACATTTTAAAATAAATTTTATAACAGTCGGTCCATAAGTGGTCAAAGCTTCCATATAATACCCCTTTCGATAATCGCTTTAACATGTAAAAATCATTGAAAAATGTTTATATCGAGATAAAATTGAACTCGGAAAATATTTATATCCACAGAAGTCATGTTACTAAATTTTTGACTGAACGGGTGTAGGATAATTTATAATCGTTCTAGACCGACTATACTTGTTTTATGATAGAAAAGGTTTGAAACTTTAACTTTTTCGTTTACTTTGTTTATTAGGCCCATTTTACATACATTTTATTTCTTTTTTAATGAATTCCTTTTTTTATTTTTTTTAGATCGTTTTGGCCAGCATGCACAAATATCAACCACGCATACATGTGATACGTACCTCCGACTTGGCTCAAATACCCTGGGCACCGCAACAAGCGTTTGTTTTTCCCGAAACTGAATTTGTAGCTGTTACTGCTTACCAGGTAAGTTTAATTCAGAATTAATATTATGTATAGGACAAAATAGACAAAATAGGAAATAGCATTAAAAGTATGGTATTAACAAAGGTACGATTGCATCAACTTTACCTTGGCTGCACTGAATTATAAGCAAATACATAATCTCTGCTCCAATAATGAAGACTTCTTTCTATCTAAGAAATTAAAAAAATTGTATTCGATTTAGGGAACGGATACAAAAGCATTCACTTGTGTTTAGTTTATGTGAAATGTATGTCTTTTTAACATGGCATTATTATTAGAAGGTTTAATTGAGAAAATCTACAAAAATTAAAAATTATTCCATAAATGTTCTAATTTACACCCAATAAGCAAAATGATTAATATTTTTTGATTTCTATTATCACAGAAATAGTAAGTTTTGGGCAGTGGATCCAAATTTAATGTGTTACCTTGATTGTTTGAAACCAATTTTTTTACAAATACTTTGTATTTCATCATGCGAAATGAGATCGGTAGCAAAATTAAAGGTAATAAATAGAGTTTGGGGTGCGGAATTCCCGCCCAGAAAATCTCGGGGATTCCCGGAAAATAATGGTAGGGAATTCCCGGGAAAACCACTGAGAAATTAAAAATTAACGTATTAAAAATTATTTTGTTTTGTTAATAAATTTTATTTCCCTGAAGATGCTACACATTGTTGTAGTGAAATATTGGAATAAATAAAAAGAAATGAATAAAAATAAATTGACCTTAAGATCAAAGCAAAATAATTTTTAATAAAGATATAAAGGTCGAACAATTAGTTAAATAATCTAAAAATTAACGTAGTTTTAAAAATTTTCGGCAAACAATATTGCATTTTTATAATAAGTTATTTTTGCTGTAAATATACTTTCTACAAAGAAAAACTGGCAAGAATTTAGTTTTTGAACAAATTGTTTTGCTTTTTCTATAGAAGCAAAATTATTTAATTCCGTAATTCCACTTCCAAGCGGAATTAAATTCTGTGATATGGCTGATAAAGAAATAATTCAGCAAAGTATGCGGACTAGGTGAAAAATAATGATGGGGATGATACAGTCATTTCGTAAACTAAAGCTATGTATAGACGATCGTCAGATATTACAACGTTGTCCGAAAAATATTCAGAAAATGTCTAACAACCGTGTGAACTTAAAATTTTTGTCTTCCAACGTTGTAAGAAAAAGCATTTTCAGTACATTGGAAGACAAAAATATTGTCAGACATCTAACAATCGTGTTTTAAGACAATTGTCAAACACTTGTCATTGTCATATGTGCAAAGTTTATGCATCTACCAATGGCAGCATTGTCATAGAAATTATTTCTAAATGCAACTATGTATATACATAAAAAAACAAAAAAGTGTTCATTATTAACATTTTGGAAAAACAATTTTGGTTGACAGATAAATTCATTGTGTGACAATTGTGTGCCAATGAAATTGTTAGTTTTCTTACAGTCGTGTGAACTGACAATTTACCTTTAGCTAACAATTGTTCAATGTCAGTACATTGCTGGCACATTGCTAGATCTGACAACGTTGTTATATCTGACGATCGTCTATACATAGCTTAAAGTACGAAAAAGAGCACTAAAGCTTGTTTCAAATTTAGAAATATTAGTAGACGTATAGAAGGTATGTGAATATTCTTTCTAAATGTAAAGTTAAAAAACGATTTATGTCATTGACAAATTAACGAAATACATACTTTCAAAAATACAATCGAAGCAAGTGCTAATCGGACAAAAAATCTTTATAACAAATGATTTTCTCTTCTCTTAAGTTACGGTCATACTTGGCAAATATTTGCCGAAAAAGGCGTAACCACTAAATAACATATATTTGTACTCGTTTATTTATTTAAAATAACTTTTCTTATTTAGGCCAAAGCACAACAATTTATTTTATGCTGTTTGATCTAGCAAAACTCTTGTAAGAGTAAACAACGTTAAACAAATATCTGCTAAAACAAGTGATTACGCTTTTTCAGTAAATATTTGCCGTACCTTTAGTAACAAATAAAGTGTTATTTTTCTTTAATAAAATTATTTTATTTTATAAAATACTTATAAATAAAATAAATTAAATGAAATTTAATTTTTCATTCCAGTTTCCAAACCTTAGTAATAAATCTGTGCCCTTTAAACAGCAGGTCGTATTGCAAAACAATGTAACTAAATGTCATAGAAAAGGATCTGAACTTTAAGAAAATGTACATATATTTTAATGATCCAATTAGAATACAAAAGTGTAAGATCTGGGAAGTTTTACAAATTTAGAAAAATCGAAAATGAGCTTAATGTACTAAAGTTTGCTGAAATTTTCCATTTTAAATTGTTTCGCAATCCAAGCTATAGTTTAGAAATTACATATTTACTAACATTCTTAATGGACTAATTATTTTTTTTTTGTATTTTCATGTCGCCTAGAGAGGGTTAACAAGGATGCTCTCAGAATAGTTAGGATATCTTTCAAATAGTTACATTACTAGGAAAATGCAAACAAAACTCAAACATCATCCAATATAAGTGGATAATTGTCTATTTATAAATTAACTCCCAATTACAAGACAGAAAACAATCCAATGAAAAAACCTAAAATCGAAGGCAATCAATCGTACTTAAAATAAACTAAAACTCATTCATGTTCGTGGCTCAGTCAGTAGTGAAAAATAAACACAGCCTCAACTCTCATTTAAAGTTGATACGAAGTTCTGAATACGATAATAATATTCCATGCAAACCAAAACCATGGGTGTTCAGTTGTGCAAAACACCACTTGAGTTTAGTTAATTATTTAATTTGTTCACGTCTATGCAAGAGAAATTTACAAACAAAACAAAAAAAAAACTTTCAATAACAAAGGCACAGCAGTTGTCTCTAACAACCAAATTAGCTTGTAACGCCCAACACATCCTATTTTTCTCTTTTAATTTTTTTTTTTTTTGGCTCGATGCCTTGATAGATGATGTTAAAAGATAGTAAAAGGAAGTTAGTTGTTGGGTTTGTAGTAATGACGATTGCCAAAAAATATCTTAGTCATGATGCTAGTTGGCAACAGAATACGAGTGAGTAGTAACAACATTGGCTGGTAGACTGACTGCTCATTCTGTGATTTTGAGTTGCTCTTGCATTAAACATGTCAAAAATGAATCACTAAATTCGAGAATGAAGTGGCATAATTTAATCTCTTGCTGTGTTTTTGTTTCTTTCCATAATTTCTGGTTGAACTATGTCCATTCCATTGTTTGTTCTTCACTGCGTTTGTTTGTCTGTCTGAATGACTGACTGACTGAATGTTTGTTTAATATGATTTGAATGAATGTGCTTTAAGACGCCAGTCTGATGATCACATGCGTTTTTTGTGTCTAATTAGCAAGATCAGTGTTTAAAACAGAAAAGTATCGTGTCGTAGGATTTTTCAAGATTTAGTTTTTAGTGTTTGCAGTGTCATGTTAAGCAGAATCTTAAGGAATGGAGTTACAATTTGAAAACTGCTGTTTATTGATGATTTAAGGGTCATCTTTATATATTAAATATTCAGGCTTTTAAACCTGTATGTTTTAATTATTTCCTTTAAATTTAAGCGCTGGTTCTAAACATTTGCGTTGTTATGTTTGTAACATATGCAGACAAGCCAAAAAGCTTCGCAGTTTGTGTTAAAAAAAAACAAACAACACAAACACAGTTTCTGTCTTAAGTCTTTCGTTTTGGTGAAGGGCTTTTAAAATGTCTGTTCTAAGGTTTTAATTATTTACCTTATAAACGAAAATGAAACTAATATATAATAAGTTTTAAGACAATTTATTTAAGATTTTTATCAATAAATTTGAAATTAAACACTCTTGCTTGTTAAAATGAAAAATGTGTCAGAATTGTAGTTTCAATGCTTATCGAAATCATTGGAAATAGTTACAACAATAAAAAGGAAACACAACAATCCATACAGGCAAACATGTCACACTTGCACTGGTTTAATCTCAAAACGATTTGTCTTCAGTCATGACAAAATGTTGTAGATTAATCTGCCAAAAATGCAGTCCTTTAAATTACTGCTTACTCAAAATTAAAATGTTGAAACTCAGCTTTCTCTACTTCATTAGGCCAACCTTTTTGCAATTTCTACTCTCATCACCTTTTTTAAACGTTTTACTCATGTTCATTTTAATTTTCTTCGTTGCTCATTACAGAACGATCGTATTACCAAACTAAAGATTGATAACAATCCTTTTGCCAAAGGGTTTCGTGAAACTGGTCAATCTCGTTGCAAACGCAAAATGTCTTCATCACCTACTGCTGAGGATCAGCCTCATCATCAGCAACAACTACAGCATCATGATATCATGTCTCCAACAAAATCACTGACTACCGCAATCAGTGAGTCGGGATCATCAATTTGTTCGGATAAACCAGCGACGGCATACTTTAATGATCATCATCATCTTCAACAACAGCAACAACAACAGCAGCATAATGGTCAACATCACAGCCTAGTGGATGTAGTAGTGGATGCAACAACGCCATCAACCATAACATCGCCACAAATTAAACGTTTACGCTCGAATGGTTCGGCTTGTTCTTTAGATGCGGTTATCCAAACAAATGAAACCAGTTCGGGAGGCAACATGTCGTCATTGGATTATGTTAATAGTGCCAGCAACATATTTCAACAACAACATCAACAACAACAGCAACCAATTGCTTCTAGTGGTAATGCAACATCCGTTGCTTTCATGCATCATTTCCAGCAAAACATGCAATCGTTGCTACGACCTTCACTGGTCGATTTAGCCTGTTCGTATTTCGGCCGTCCCCAACCACTCTATCCCCAACATGTTTATGCTGCGGCAGCACAACATGAAGCATTAGTTGCGGCCGGTTTACCACTGCAACCAGCGTTGCCATCATCATTATCACTACCACTACCACCTCATAATCTGGGCGAATTGCAGCACCGTTTGTCTCTGGAAAGCAGCAGTGGGGCAACAACAGTTGGCGATATTAGCAGTGCAAGTGTTAGCAGTGTTAGCTGTAGAGGTGAATTGCCAAATCGTGTTATTGCCATTAACTCAAATACCACCTCAGACAGCATAACAAACGATGCCGATCTTTCTTCATCCGATTCATCATTAATACAAGACGATACTGCAACACCGGTTACAACACCAACAATGTCTGCTACTTGCAATTCAAACGATGATGCATTATCCCAATCTCCATCATGCAACAACAACAAAAACAGCAATAGCAAAAGTAGCAGCAATGGCCACAATACCAACCATAAAAAGAAAGGTTTTAGCATCTCGGCCATTTTAGGTGGTGGCAGTTAGTTAAAGAATTAATGTCCGTTATTAGCTGTATTAGTTAGTTTGTTAGTTAGTTAGTTACTCGTCTAGCTACAATGTAATTATAGGCTTTTAGTAAAAAATAAATTGTTTGTAATCATTGTATACTCGTTTATTTAATTAAAAAAGGTTTTTATTTTTCATTTTTCATTTTTAATTAAATCCTAGTTAAGTTTAATTTATAATAAAATTGATAAATAATTTATTAAATTTAATAAAATACGGAAATTCATTTATGGAGAATGTTGAAGTTTTTTCTTTTATTATTTAAAGTATTAAAGATTATGGTCCGTTCCAAAAATTGTTTAGCATTTACCTAAAAATGTGACAAATGAAGGAAATGAACAGAGTTTTAGAAGAGTTTATTCTGTGATCCTCACAAAACTTCTATTAATATGATAAGTATTCCAGACAAATTTCGTCACTAAATCAAGACTAATAAATATATGTATGTTAAATGAAAGCTAGAATACATGATATGGACCTTAATAATAAAATCAAGATATTAAACTAATGAATTCTTATAAGTACATATGCAATCTAGTAAATGCTTGAGGAAATTACTAACCTAAAGGAGATAGTTAATTCTAAGTAAATGCTGTGTTTTTATACATTCAGGAAGAATAGAAAAGGGTTTTCAACACTAACTTTGTTTTTCATAAGTTGTAATATTGTAACATGAAAGTATTGACGTTTTACTTGTTGAGCGAGAGAGGTTAACAAATAAATTTTGGCGTATTATTCATGATATGTGGTGTCAACAGGACATTGAAACATGTGACACAGCCACCGGTAAAATTAATTTTTTGCAACCCAAATTTCCGTTTTCAATAAATTCCCGAAATTCATCCGGTAATTGGCCATTTCGATCATGTGGATTATGTTTTGTATTCCTATGTTAATGATTACTGCCTTAAAACTCAAAATTTGTAACTTGTTTGAAAATGTTTGTAAATGTAAATAAAAGATCTTATTTCGCAATCATTATTTCTAATAAAATTTTAAAAAATTTGAATACGAGTATATTTGCAGTTGTATCACAATTTTATGGCATTAAACTTTTTGTAATGTTAAAAACTGTTTATGATTTTTAAAATCGATTTCATTTCAGTGTAATTTTTTTTATAGGATTCTGCAAGGAACTGGATATTTTTCTCATTCAATGTAATTCCTCTTGTTTCTGCCACAGAAAATTAAGATTTTTTTTACACAACATTAGAATAAGTAAAAATACTCGGCTTGCTTAAAAATCGTTTACAATCATAGAAAATAACCTCTCTGAAAATGAAACTTGTAATCACCCTGTTGGTGTATAAGGTAAGGTAGAGAGATCTTTAGTTTAGTGAGCAAACGTGCCAAGTCCACTTTTTATGAAAATTTAGATTTCAATACCAGACGTTACAATAAGTAATAATACGCTTACAAATAATTCCTTTTTTTTTCATTATTATACTATGATATGCAAAAGTGCTAAGTCCAATTTTTTTTTTGTAGAAATTGAAAAAATTCAGTTCCATTATTCCACTACAACCAAAAAAAGTAAATCATAATTTATTTATGGAAGTATTGGATAATTTTTATATGTATATATTAGAAACGTTGAGTAATCAGTAGCTCGTGAATAATGGGAGTTGTAAAAATAAAATTTTACACAGTCAGAGCTGAGATATTTCTGCTTTGAATTGTATATCTGCATGGGTATGTAGTTGAAATTAAGGCTACTTGGCTCCCAAATTTATTCTAACTAAATTATTAAAAAATCATCAACAATGTAATTCATGAAATTGTTAGGTTAAAAAATGGTATATTTTCTTATTTTGCGCCGAAAATTAATTTAAAAAAAACTTCAAAAGTTTTTCATATGAAAGACCCAACTTGAATCTAAAATTTATTAAAAATATTAGTTATATTTCAGATAAAATAGATAATAGATTTTTACTCATCAATTCGACGCATTAAAAAAAATCGAAGATATGTTTTCGAAAAAAAAAAACTCTTAATATAATTTCTCTTACACATTAGAAAATAATTTCTTGGGACTCATATACACTGTGTAGCATTACTATAATTACACTTGATGTTTGCTATTTGTTGTTAAAAAAAATTTTACACTTTTTTTTTACGTGTAAAATTGTTCATGAGTCTGGTTAATAGACTATTTTTATTAAAAAATTGAGAGACCACTTCTTTAATTTAAGAGAAATATTGTGCATTAATATCTATTTCGTTAGTGTTTCATAACTATAATTACATTTTTATAATAAACAAAGAAAAATACTTAAAAAACTAAAGTATAACTGCTATTTATTCTCATTATGCAATTTTCAACAATTTGCTATAAAATACTTGAGTATTTAGTGATTTTGAAAAAAAGTCAAATTTCAGTTATTATAAACTGGAAACAGGTAAGCCGATAATCTTTGTTAACAGTTGCACTATTTAAACATATATTTGTTTAAGGTAATTTTTTCCGATAAGAAAAAAAATCAATTTTAAAGGTTCAGATAATATCAACAGTTATTATAGACCTACGAAACGAACCACGATATTTCTTAAAAATAAATTTCAGAGACGGTTCTTTGATGGTTTGGAGAGCTTTTTGTGAAGACAGTATGTTTAAATTGGCGTTTCCAAGCATCGAAATGAATTCTTCTGATTACACAAAATTACTAAATGAAAAATTAGTGCAATTTTTAAAAAGCAGTAATGAAAAACAAATTGTTTTTCAGCAAGACAGCGCACCTACATATACATTACATCAAAAATCAAATTTACCAAACAAAAAGATTAATGTACTTGAATGACCCGGTTGTTTTCCAGATCAGAACCCCATTAAAAACACTTTCGGAATATAATATTATCGTCGAATTTATGCAGAAAACTAACAATATGAAAGCATATATCACCTAAAACAAGCTATTATACAGGGTGGCCCAACTTGGACTGACTGATTTGAAATAATTTTGAAATTTTGATAAAGTTATTGGTCCATATTTCTTCGAAAATGAGCTTAATGAACCACCGGACCATGTTGGAAAATTTTTTACGTCCGATAGTTCTCAATAATCGTAACATATGGTTCCAGCAAGATGGAGCTACAGCTCATACCGCAAGAGCCACTTGGCCCACCCTGTATATACTTGGAGATCTACCAATATATCTGAGAATATAAGAATATATCTGCTGAATAGTATGCCTGATTAAATTTTTTAGTTGATTCAAAAAGGAGGCCTAACACGTTAATAAAGTCTGTATTGGTATTTTAATTTATTTTAATTTCAGTGTATTTATAGTTATAGTTATTATAATGTTTTTTTTTTTTTTTTTTGTAAAATAATATGAGTTTTTTATGGTCTTTTCAGGTTAAAATATTTTACTTTTTCTTTTAATTTACAAAATTGAAAAAACTTAAATAAATGTGTATAAAGTGATAATTGGTACATTTAGGGAAACAGTTGCTCAGCCTTTGGCTTATATTGAGGAAATTTTCAGATTTATATAAAAACTTCTAAAAAGGCAAAGCTGGGATTATAAAATACACTGTCTGCCACTTGAATAAGGAATTCAATTTTTTTTTTAACTTTAATTACATATGTCTCCGAAACTAAAGTTTATAAAGGAGAAAATCAATTTGAGATGCTAGCATCCTTAAAGGATTGAATAACGGAAGCATGGAATTCAATTCACTAAATTACTTAGAGGAGCTATTATACAAGTCGATGCCAAATCGTATTTTTGCGGTCATTTCCAAAAACGGTGGCAGTACGCATTACTAATTCCATGCTAGAAGATAATAACGTTCATGCTTACAACCCAAAATATAAAAATAAATTATAGTTTGCTTAGTTGTAAAATATTCCTTATTCAAGTGACACACGATAAAGTACCACAGATATACATGTCTTTAAATAAATGCATAATTTTAGTACATCAAAATATGTACATATATTTTTTATTTCTTCAGGGAACTAAATGTGGTTTGAGACTTTTGACGGTGTTGTAGCTTAATTGGTTAGCGCATTTGATCATTAAGCATGACTTGGTATTTGCAGCCCGGGTTCGATTTCCAGCCGCTGCCACTCGAACAACATCAGTTTCTGATAATTATTAGTTTTCTATCTATTATGACATATTTATCACAGCACCCTCCTTCGGTGGTATAGCATTGAAACGCCACCGAAGTAAAATAATTAAATTATGGCTACAAAATCAAGCTTTAACATTAATGCGCCTACTCACCACCAGAGGCGCTGCAATGCTGCACTAAAATCAAACATAATGCGCAATTGCAGAGTTGTGATATAAAAGTTTTCTTCCTTCACCACCTATACTTCTTCAACCTATCCCCTTTCCAAATAAAATAGTGCAATTATATATGGGCATATTAATTGCCTTAATGTTAAAAAAAAAAAATTCATTTTTGCAATACATTTTGCAAATAACAAAAGTTTTATATTTATTAAAAAATTTTATACAATATCTTAATCCGTTCGAATTTAAAATTTTTCTATACGAAAAATCACTATATTATTATGAATTGTTAGATTTTATAGTAAATGTTATTTTGAAAATTGATCGGACATATTGTTTCTTTAAAAAATAAATTCTGAAGTTATTGTTTTAAAAAGTACCAAATACTTCTACATAATTCATTTTTTTAAAATGAACTTCACCAATCCGTAAACCATGAACATTTGTTCTTTCAGTTTCAATTATGATTGATATTATATACATTTAGATGCATTTATTTAGGTAAGTATATGTTTTAAATAGAAGGAGGACGAGCAACAAATTCCTCCCTTCAAAAAAAAAAAAAAAACGGTCATCATAACATATGTATGTACGTTGCTATAGAAATTTGTTTTAAAATTCAACAAATTGAATTTCCTTGTACGCGATCGTATTTTTCATTACGCTTGATTTAAATTACAAACAAAATATATTGACAAATAAGAAAACACAAAATAACCAAAATACTTTATTTTTATTTTTTTTTAGTTCAACTCAAATAAAACGTTACAACGTAAAATGCTATCAAAATTAACGTTTAAAGAAAAGAAATAGATACAACATGTGGCATGTGCGGTTAAATATTTAACTCATTAACACTTCCTTTCCCCCTAATTCGAAAATAATTAATGTTTTCATTGTTGTCAGTATTGTTGTTCTTGTTACGGTGTAACAATTATTTAGTATTTTTAAAAGAACACTTTGTTGTTGCAGTGAGTGGGTGGGAGCAGAGAAAGAAGCAAATTAAAATTTATAAACAAAATAAAAATTGATGTACAATATTTCTAAGATCGAATTACAGAACACCAAACATGTAAGAAAAACAAGACTAATAATAACAAATCAAGCAACAAAACGTCATATGGATGGATGTCTGTCTGTCTAACTTTCTATGTGCCACAATGATGTTGTGTGTGGAGTGGTTAAAGGTGGATGCGTTCATTAATTGAGGGTGTGCATTGTTGCAATGCCAGCGCATTTATTTTCAAAATTTATGTATGTTGAATGTTGAACAAAAAATGTCTCAACATGTTATACGCACATTAAATGAATGCAACTGTCAATTGGCTGTAGCAAATAACGCATTAACCGAAGAAAAATGAAGGCCCACCACCATCAACAACAAACACACAACAGCAACAGCAGCAACGACATCTGTTTAAAGGTGAATATATGTAAAAACACATACATACAATACACTATCATATTGGTAGCCCTGTAGTTCTGGTGACTTTCCCCAAACTGGTGATTTTAACTACAAAGTGTACCCAAAGTATTAATTTACTCTGCTTTAAATTACTGGGAATGTATTTTACAAATATATTGACTTGTATTTGCATTAAAAAAATTCATACGTGTCATTTTTGTTAAAAATTACCATCAACCAATAGGGTGGATTTATAGTCACCATTAAAACTGCTGGTATTTGGTAAGTGTTTTTAGTTTATGATATTCTACATTATGCTCCTTCCTATATGGTTTTTGTGCCTGTATTTGTAATTTAGGAGTTGTTGTAGTTATTGCATGTAAGAGTAGAGATCATCATAAATTGTTAAATGAAAATCACTTTTAAATGAAATGTTTTATGATCATTTTTTATTCAATTCAATGTTTTGTTATTTGTACTATTAGAGTTATAGCCTACATATTGTTATTGGGGTCGTTTAAAATGGGAAGGTATGCGAGATGTAGTTTAATAAATTTTTCCAGCACTCCTCATTAAATGTTGAAAGGTGATGGATGTCAGAATAAACTGTGCGAGTTTACAAGACTAACATTGTAGTTCATATGTACACGTATATTCGAAATCAAGCAACACTATTAGAAAGTCATCCAAAATTTCTCAATAAGGACGATTTAGATTCAAACGTATGATATCAAACACACTTACGACTACTCCATCCCAGGCATAGTTCGCTATTTTTAATTGTTTACTAACAGGGTTTTCAACCAGAATATTGGTATAAAGTAAAAGTTTTTACATTTTATTTTTGGTATGTAGTATAGTAGTTACTAGACCCTAAGACAATTGTTGCAATGAATTTAATATTGTTCGAAAGTCTTATTAAAATTCCACAGTGCTGCAGCTGATCTGACTTTGCCAATTTGTCTACATTTTTAAAATTTTTGGCTATTCACAACGACTACGAAATTTAGGAATTTTTGAAGCCTGCACCAGGTTGCCGAATAACACGAGGGCATGGACACATTTAAATTACGGTCATTCGAATGGATAACAATAGATATCCCTGTTGACTACACCATTCATGAAGCAGTGCGATACAGATTTTATGACGAATATAATATAATATAATATCGATACGACAATGGCCACCATCTTTCGGAAATTATCATCCAGATATTCACTGACGGTTCAAGATTGCATGCGGTAGTCCTTGTGCAGTCCTTTCAGACCAGCTTAATCTGAGACTGCTCAGATTACGGTAGCATAATTCAAGCTGAAATTATAAATATAAAAATTACTGCGCAACAAATTTACTATTTCAGGGTTATTCAAATATTTGATGGCAATGAAGTGGTCGTTATATCCCTACACGCAGAGAAAAAATATAGTTGTTCATGTTTACCACAACTATTTTAACATTTTTAAATATTTTTTAAAATATTATGGTCACTATTTATGTTTATGATTTCTGCAACCATAACGTGGTTAAGTTACCATTCACATTATTATAGCAATCATATACATATATGATTATAGCAATTATGTAATGTTTATGGTAATCAGTTTTATGATGAAAAATTATACCATATTATGCTGTTCTCAAAGAGCAACAAATTATGATAAATGGATTCATCATAAACATGATTGCAACAAATATATACATAGTTACTACAATCATTATAATAATCATCTAAATCGAAACTAATCGTAAAAATAATTGCAGTGACCATAATATTGTTGAACAACTTTTAAAAATGTTGACATTGTTGTGGTGAACATGTACGACTATATTTTGTTTCTGTGTGTAGAAAGTGTATATATCGCAATGAAAATTGTCCAATTTTGCCCGATATTTTTAGAGGATATAGCAAGACTTACGAAACCCGGCGCCATAAATTCGTGAGAATTCTGAAGTGATATTCCAGATCAGAAAAATCTATCCAAAATCCATATAACAAACTTCTAACTGGACATTGACTTTGAAGTTTACTTTCAGAAAGTTTTAGAATCTCTTAAAATGACTTCTGCAGTATATATAATGACAATAAAGAAGAGGAGGATTGGCATTTCTTGGTCAACAAATAAAAATAATGGTCAATCAGATAGATTCCTAGACATGTCGAGTGTCTCTAGAAATGCTCATAGCAGTCATTTCGGGACACTAGTCTGCAGATGTACATTTAAAAGATTAAGAATCCCTTACAACGAATTCTGCAGAAGCTCTAATGACGAGAAAGAAGACATCTCCTCGGTCACTGTCCAGTATCCACACTATCATTAAAATAACAGAATGGCTGGAGAATGCAATGATGCAATGAACACAAGATAAAACAACAGGACCAAAATAAGTTACGCTCTGGGCGGCTGCCAATTAAATCTATGGTTTTTGTTAACATTCAATTCTTCATCTTTTGGAAGACGAAATAAATTCAAGCCAAAGAGTTTAAGATTTGAGGAAATCTTGCAATTGTATTTTTTCTTGTTATTTTTAGTAAATTTCATTAAAATAGTTTACAAATCTGAAATTTAATATTTTCGGTGCCAGGTCACGGGGTTTTTTGGGGTTTCTAATTTAATCGTAAGTCTCCTGCACTCTTAGAACAATTTTGTAAAAGTCATTTAAAATTGCACAAAGATATTTGTAATTTAAAATCTTACGGCAATAATATTTTGAAGTCAAAAGAGACTCGATTAGCAATTCATTGTAACTCTGCATATTCTTATAAATAGTATCAAACAATTTTAAACGGTATGCAGTTCATAATAGTGTGTGTGTGAAAAATCTTTTTTTTTTTTTTTTTTTTTTTATAATACATTATATTTATTTATTGAATCTTCAGATATTGAAATGACAATAAGTTTTCGAATCTTAATACTAAAAGAAAATAATAAGTCCAGCCAGTGCTAGACAAAATATTATGATACTACAAAAAAATTTACATCCACTGATCCAATCATCTGTTTTGCGTTTGAGTTAAAGCAAGGGTATCCCTCTTTCTCAACCGAACATGGCCACTAAAGTTAAGGATGTCTCGTGCAAGTGGGTTTGGATGGTGTTCAAGTTTGCTGACATATTTTGAGGCGTATTTTGTAAATTCGTCTTTCACCAAAGGAATGCCTAGATCTTTGTGAATTCGAGAATTTTTAACGTACCATGGAGCTGCAGTAATTATACGTAGAATTTTATTTTGACCTCTTTGAATTTTTTCAATGTTGGATGCTGAGGCAGTACCCCATAATTGAATTCCATAACACCATATTGGCTTTAGAATTGCATTGTACAACAAAAGTTTACAATCCAACTTTAATGTAGAATTTCTGCCGATTAGCCAATTAAGTTGCACTGCTTTTAATCTCATCTGTGTAAGTTTTGCGTCAATATGAGACTTCCAGGTTAAACGACGATCGAGGTGGATTCCGAGGTATTTGACTTCATTGTGTTGCGGAATAATTTGGTTATTTATTCTGATGGACGAGCAGGTATCTTTTCGCAATGTGAAAGTTATATGAATACATTTCTGTTCGTTAACCCTGATTTTCCAAAGCTCAAGCCAATTCTCTAGTTTATAAATATAATTCTGCAAATTCTGTGATGCTATTTGATGGTCCTTATGAACGCTAATAAAGGCTGTATCGTCAGCAAAAGTTGAAGTATGTATATTGGGGTCTGACGGCATATCGGATGCATAAATCAAATATAAAGTAGGACCCAGTATGCTACCCTGGGGTACTCCTGCTTCAATTGGCTGAGCGGGGCTTAAAAAATCGCCTTCTTTGATTGTAAATTTGCGACCATATAAATAACTTTTCATAAGTTTGTGGGTGTTAGCAGGCAGAGCTAATTTTATTTTGTGCATTAAACCTTCATGCCAGACTTTGTCGAACGCTTGGGAAACATCAATGAAAAGCGCGGAACAGTATTTTTTCTCTTCAAACGACCGTCTTATCACATTTACTAATCTGTGTGTTTGTTCGATGGTACTGTGTTTAGCTCTGAACCCGAATTGATGATTTGGAATACATTGAGTGTCGTTCAGAATTGGAATCAACTTAGCCATTAACAATTTTTCAAACAGTTTTGAAATTGTCGGCAGTAGGCTAATTGGCCTATATGACTCTACTTTGGTGAGGTCCTTCCCTGGCTTAGGAATCATGGTAATCATAGATACCTTCCAATCTGCAGGATAGTATTCTAGGCGTAAAATAGCATTGAAGATAAAGAGAATAATTCTTCTAGCTACACGAGGTAACTCCACGAGCATTTTGTTGCTGATTTTATCCATACCTGGAGCTTTTTTAAGGTTCAGAGTACCAATAGCGCTTTGAATATCATTAAAGCTAAGTCTTAGAGGTACAGGAGGTCTAATAACGAGTGGTGGCAATTCAGTTGCATTATTTGAGTTGTTTATAGTAAACACATTTCTCAAATGGTTAACAAATAAAGTCCCTTTCTCGGAATCGTTTCTAGCCCAGTCACCAATCGGATTTCGCAAAGGAGGCTTTCCTCTAACTGGTCTTTTTAAACCTCGTGCCGCCTTCCATAACGAATAGTCAGATTGTGGGGAACTGTCAATTCCCTCCAAGTATGATTTAAGTAAAGCCATTCTTTGGGTTTCTAAGAAATTTCTTAGTATATCTCTGCATTCTGAAAAATCTGAGTCAAAATTGTTGTTAATGAGGCAGCAATAGTTACCCAAACATGATGACAATAATTAAAATTAAATAATATGATCTTATAAATATTACGGTTGTTACTTCCCCTGTTACCATTTATTTTTTTTTTTGTTATTTTCAACATCACAATTTGTTAAATTTGCTGTTGCACCACCACTCATCATCATTCAAATAGAAGAGTTTTTTCTAGTTAAGCTGGTTGGTTGTCTTTATGTTGCAACATGTTGCATACATACATAGTACAGACATACGAGTACATAAATATGTATTTTGTTTTAATTCTGTTCAGAGTATTTTTTGTTTCAATAACATCAAAATGTTTGTTTTTTTTTTCTTAACAATGTTTTGGTTTTCATTTCTTTTTCTTTTTGGCTTAAATGTCCGTCTGTCGATGGGTTATTTTTTCAACGCCTCCAGCTCGTTTCATTTTCATTTACTTGGCGTCTTAAAACATCAGCTCTGAGCTCTGAATGAAAGAGTGTGTTGAACATTTCGTCTTGGAAGGTGGTAACGCATGTCATCGTAAGTTTGTGTCTGTCTATCTATCTATTTATTTGTCTGTCTATCCGTCCGTCCGTCCGTCCTTTCATCTGGTTATCCGTAATAAGATTGTAGTACTAGCTAGATATTTAGTATAAGTTTCAGTTTAGTTGTCTATACTATTTCAATCTTATTTTCAATCCTAGTTTAGTGCCATAATTTACATGTCTTCTCTTTCATGACTGGCTCTCCATACACCACTGCACATGTTGCATGTATGTATAATGATGAGCTGAGAAAGAGCAAACATTTTTCTTTTAAAATAGTTTCTAAATAAACACAACTCCTTTGGGACTTTGGGTATTGTGGTAATTTTCATTGGATTTCTTATGTGGACTGTTTTTTTTTTTTGGTTCTGTTTTATTGAATCTGAAATATTCATAGTACGTAAATAAATACAATTATGTATTTGTGGAAAGAAAGATCCCAGGGGATAAATTGTATTGCTTTGGGCCAACATTTCTGGCTTATTATGGTTGTAATGACATTTTAACTACTGTTTGTTTAATATTTTCTTTCTTTTCTACATTTTTTTTTATCATTTTGTTAAGGATATGGTTTAATGTTTAAGTTTATTTACTGGGTATTTGAAAATTATTATGTTAAGATTTTATTTAACTGATATCGATAATTTTTCTGTCCATAGTTGGTTAATCAATGTTGATTTACTCTACAACTAGTTTGATATAGACGATAGAGATGTAAAATGCAGGTGGTTTCTTTCTGTGAAGATATTTGTAATATATTTAAAGAATTTGAAAGCAGTGAAAGGAATATAAAAATAACAAATATATTAGAATTGAAACTTATTATATATACGGTATACATACGACACATAAAGCAGGGAGCTTTTTATGCCCTCCACCACCATAAGTGGTACATGAGGGTATATATATGTTTGTCATTCCGTGTGTAACACTGTGCCAACAAAGTATATATATTCTTGGTCCTTACGAAATTCTAAGTCGATTAAGCCATGTCCGTCTGTCTGTTTGTGTTAAACACTCTTACGTACAAAGGACACAACCGAAATCAACAAAGTTTACAAAAACCCGCTTACAGTTCTCCTAAGCAGTTTGGTATTTAAACTCAGCAAAATCGGTATAGTAGGACAATAATTATGGATCAAAATGTAAGACAAGAAAGTGTGAGGAAAATAGTAAGAATAGGTCCATGATTTCTCATAGCCTACATACAAAAATCTTTCCGAAATATTGCTCAATTATACATAAATGTCTATAAAATTGGAATATCAATACAAAATTCAGCACAAATGAGTTTCATGCAAAAAGAAATTGCAAAACGAATTTTTTCTTAAGTTCGGTCCATTTTTTACCATAGATCCCTTATAAAGTCCACTTCTAAAACGTATACGTATAAAACTGGTATCAATAATATTAAACTGCTAAAATTTGATACAAATAATCCTTTTAGGTAAATAAATTGTTGTACTAAATTTTATGGTGGTCGGCCCATAATTGGTCATAGCTCCCATATAAGAACCACATCCAAAAAAGCCATTTATCTTTATATATATCGTATAAATATCGGTACCGACTCAAAACTTTGCACATATCATTTACATATATACACAAATTATCCCACAAAATTTTGTGAATTTCGGTCCACTGCTGGATTTTGAGAATATCGGTCCATATTTGACTATATCCGCCTTATAAGATCCACTTCCAAAATTCACGTTAATACCAATATATTATTATGTTGTGTTTATTACGTTATTCGACATGGAATATCCTCATATGCAGAAAATTCAAATAAATTTTAATAAAATTTAAATAAAATCGGCCCACGATTTGTCATAGCTGCCATATGAGGACCATTTTCGGAAAACAATTAAAACCATAAAAATGTGTAATAAATATCGGTATCGGACAACTTTTATACAGATCAGAAATTATACTAATATCGGTTATATGACAATTATGCTACTAGACTTTGTAGCAGTCAGTCAATAATTGGCGTTAGCTCCCGAATTAAGTCCACTTCCGAGCATACTAAACAACCATACAACTCTTGTAAATAACGTTATTGAGATGAAATTCAACCAAAATAACCCTCAAATACGTAGAAACCATATTAGTTAATACTGTATTTAGAAGCTATCAGTCCATAATTGGTCCAATTCTACTATGCCACCCATAAATATCGTGTAAATAAAGTTATTGAGATCAAATTCAACTAAAAAAAGCCTCAGCCTTTTTTATACTCTGTTTCTTAACTTGTTGTGAATATAGAAAAATGTTCTTTGAAATTCTGAAATTATAAAAGATTATTTTAATTATTATACAGAATCATTTTCTATAATTTAAGAAGTATGTACTTTTAATTTAAGTATGATTGCAGCTAACCACAAATCATTTTCAATTATATCATTTGAGATATTTTAATTTAAATTGTAACTTGTAAGTAAAAAATATGCGGGTCTTTAACCAATATTATCAAGCCTAAACATGCCAACATAAACCTAATAATCGGTAGTAAAAATAGATTCATAATTTATTATGTAGGCTGTGGTTATTTGTAAAAAACTAATGACTCCATGGACCATTGTTAAAGGCTTTAATAATTTATCAACAAGTTGAATGAACCACAAAACTAACCATTATTTAAATCTTGTGGCAAGAGTTTGTTTATAGCACAACCAACATAATCTTATAGAAAATTTAAGTCCCTCATTTTTAAATATCGTATACTACATATTTATAAGTAATTTAAAGTTCAGTTATACATATACATACGAGTATGTATAAGTAAATTACATTCTAGAGGACAAATTACTAAATAATAAATACATATTATTCAAATTGATTTTATACTCAAAAAATAAATATAGAAAAATTTCTATCAGTGGCTTTATTTTGAAATATTATATTTTCGAAGAAAATGGTCGTGTACACTCTCGGTTAGACGATCGGAATTGTTTCTCCAGATAGTGAGACTTCTCTCGCAAACATAGTTGCCAGATAAATAAGGGTTCAAATCGTCAAATCTTAAATAAAAAGCGTCAAATCGTCAAAATGCATTTTCCAAAATCGTCAACTAAAATCAAACTTTTATCAATTCTTATCGTATTTCATAAAAGTTAAGTTAAAAATATGTTTGGATTCTGAAATACAATTAACAATTTCTCAAATGGATTTGAAAATTTCTGAAATATAATTGAAAATTTTTAAAATATAATTGGAAATAGTGAAGTTTAGTACATTTAATATTGTAGGTACACTTCCCTGTTAAACTTTTTAATAAGCTCAGGTACAACATTCATATTAAAACAACAACATTTATTTAGTTTTAAAAAATCTTTAGTGAATAAAATCCCTTTCAAAGAAGTCGTTCCTAACCTATTGCTAATTTTTGTTTTGTTTAAATTTACCTGACTAAATACTCGTTTGACATTTGCCGAAGAATGAGGTAAAACTAAAATTTTTTGTATAAATTTGGTTAGGAAGGGAAACAAGAGATTTGAATCCTTTCTTTCAATTTCAGAAATGTATTTCCAAAATTCCAATAAATCTTTTCTTTTTCCGAAACCAAATTATAAATTTTATATGAGAAAAAAGTGTTGCAAATCATTTATACTGAGAAATCGTCAAAATAGGGGCAAAGATCGTCAAAGGGTCATTTTTGACACCAAAAATCGTCAAAATGACGATAAATCGTCAAATATGGCAACAGTGCTCGCAAATAATATTCTTCACGATAAGAAGTAGCCGTCTAACTATATATTTAAATAAATACAGGCATATCCCAAATGAATATAATTAAATGGAAACATTTTATTACAAAACCAGCTCTGTTTATTTGCATTTAAATAAAATTGTTTGGTAACTTCCTTCCTGGAACACTAGTTGCTTATCGTGAACAAACGCTTTGACCAGTTTTATAGCATTTATAATATCACCAGAAGTTAGTTAATGCTTTTTTTGAAGAAGTCTTACACCGTATTCTTTTTTATCACTTGCAATAAATTTTTTTTTTTTTTTTTTTTTTTTTTTTATAGCCTTTATTTATTTATTGAATCTTCATATAATGAAATGACAATAAGTATTCAAATCTTAATACTAAAAAGAAAATAATAAGCCCAGCCAGTGCTAGACAAAAATTTTATGATACTAAAAAAATTTCACATCAACTGATCCAGTCATCTATTTTGCGCTTGAGTTAAAGCAAGGGTATCCCTCCTTCTCAACCGATTATGACCACTAAAGTTAAGGATGTCTCGTGCAAGTGGGTTTGGGTGGTGTTCAAGTTTGCTGACATACTTTGACGCGTGTTTTGTAAATTCAACTTTTACTGATGGCACGCATAGATCTTTGTGAATTCGAGAATTTTTAACATACCATGGAGCTGCAGTAATTATACGTAGAATTTTATTTTGACCCCTTTGAATTTTTTCAATGTTTGATGCTGAGGCAGTACCCCATAATTGAATTCCATAGCACCAGATTGGCTTTAGAATTGCATTGTACAACAATAGTTTGCAGTCCAACTTTAGTGAAGAATTTCTGCCAATTAGCCAATTAAGTTGCACTGCTTTTAATCTCATCTGTGTAAGTTTCGCTTCAATATGAGACTTCCAAGTTAAACGGCGGTCGAGGTGAATGCCGAGGTATTTGACTTCATTATGTTGAGGAATAATTTGATTATTTATTTTGATGAACGAGCAAGTTTCTTTTCGCAATGTGAAAGTGATATGAATACATTTCT
The DNA here is from genome assembly GCA_950370525.1 of Bellardia bayeri. Lineage (NCBI taxonomy): Eukaryota > Metazoa > Arthropoda > Insecta > Diptera > Calliphoridae > Bellardia > Bellardia bayeri. The sequence continues at coordinate 71,902,757 of OX493267.1, read as the reverse complement.
GTTCATTAACCCTGATTTTCCAAAGCTCTAGCCAATTCTCTAGTTTATAAACATAATTCTGCAAATTCTGTGATGCTACTTGGTGGTCCTTGTGAACGCTGATAAAGGCTGTATCGTCTGCGAAAGTTGACGTGTGGATTTTGGGGTCTGACGGCATGTCGGAGGCATAAATCAAATATAAAGTAGGACCCAGTATGCTACCCTGTGGCACACCTGTTTCAATTGGCTGAGCGGGGCTTAAAAAATTGCCTTCTTTGATTTTAAATTTGCGACCGTATAAATAGCTTTCCATAAGTTTATGGGTGTTAGCAGGCAGAGTTAATTTTATTTTGTGCATTAAACCGTCATGCCAAACTTTGTCGAACGCTTGGGACACATCAATGAAAAGGGCGGAGCAGTATTTTTTGTCTTCAAACGACCCTCTTATCACATTTACCAATCTGTGTGTTTGTTCGATGGTGCTGTGTTTAGCTCTGAAGCCGAATTGATGATTAGGAATGCATTCAGTGTCGTTCAGAATTGGAATCAACTTAGTCATTAACAATTTTTCGAACAGTTTAGAAATTGTCGGCAATAGGCTAATTGGCCTATATGACTCTACTTTGGTGTGATCCTTCCCTGACTTAGGAATCATAGTGATCATAGACACCTTCCAATCTGCAGGATAGTATTCTAGGCGTAAAATAGCGTTGAAGATAAAGAGGATAATTCTTCTAGCTACACGAGGTAACTCCACAAGCATTTTATTGCTGATTTTATCCATACCTGGAGCCTTTCTAAGGTTCAGAGTACCAATAGCGCTTTGGACATCACCAAAGTTTAGTCTTAGAGGTACAGGAGGTCTAATAACGAGTGGTGGCAAATCAGATACGTTATTTGAGTTGTTTTTAGTAAACACATTTCTTAAATGGTTAACAAATAACGTCCCTTTCTCGGAATCATTTCTAGCCCAGTCACCAGTCGGATTTCGCAAAGGAGGTTTTCCTCTCACTGGTCTTTTTAAACCTCTTGCCGCCCTCCATAACGAGTAGTCAGATTGTGGGGTACTATCAAGACCCTCCAAGTAGGATGTAAGTGAAGCCGTTCTTTGGGTTTCTAAGAAATGTCTTAGTATATCTCTGCATACCCGTAGCCTAGCTTTAAGTTCAGGAGACCTGTGAAGTTGCCACTCTCTTCTCATTCTTCTTTTTTCTGATAGGAGATGTTCGAGTTCAGATAAATAAGTTCTGTTTGTCCTATTTCTACATTCAACGTGATAAGTGGAAGCGTGATGCACAGCTCGTCGAAGGTCCTCGGTAAAGTTGCCAATCGACTCATCGATATCGTCGGTAGTTCTTAACACAATATTTTCCGTGCAATGAGAACTTAAATACTTTTTGTATTTTATCCAGCTTACTCGGGTCTTAGTCATGTTTCTAAATGGAGAGCCACACACTTGAGGGAAATGCATTGAAATGATAGTAGGAGAGTGATCTGAGGACAAGTCTAATGAAGGATCCACTTGCATCCATTCTACAGGGATATTTTTCACTACTCCAAAGTCAATAACATCGGGAATCTTCCGTCGGTCCGTCGGCCAGTAGGTGGGATGTCCGCTTGAGAGTACATCTAAGCCCATTTGAGCAATGGTGTTGAAGAGTACGCGACCCTTTGGGGTTACCAGACGTGAACCCCAAAATGTGTGTTTGGCGTTAAAGTCGCCAGCAACTAAAAATCTAGCTCCAAGGGAATTAAAGAAGTTATGGTATTGGTGTTCTTTTATTGAGAATCGAGGCGGAGAATAAATCGATGATAAAACAAATTTGTATTGACAGAATTCAATGCAAATGTTTGTTGCTTGGAGGTAATCCTCACTTATGTTATTCATTAGATAATGTTTTATTCTGTTCTTTATAAGAATTGCCGAACCTCCACAAGCTCTTCCGCGGGGATCTTTAGTATCGTACAACACGTAGCCATTGATTTTGAAGTACCCTGTCGACGTCAAGTGAGTTTCAGCAATCATCATAACATCAATCTGCTTATCCATCAGGAAGTATTCCAGTTCGTTTTTATGTTGGCGGAGGCCGTTCGCGTTCCAAAAACAAATTTTTAAATAAATCATTTCTTTAAAATGGCTTGCAAGATAGTGGATTGCATTTTCAGCATTTCCTGCATCATGGATGTCATGGTGGTCGTAAAAGTGTTCATAGTTTGGACAAGTGTCTGCAATGTTGTCTCTAGATTGTTGATATGTGGCTCAGAGTATTGCGATATAGGTTCCTGCTCCAGACCTGGCATATTAGATTTGACCACGTTTGCGTAAGAAACTTGTCTAGAATTAGGAGCGTTTACGTGAGCAGTTGGTCGTACAATTTGAGGAAAATTCTTACTCGACGTGAAATTAGGTTGTTGAGGATGGTCAGGTAATACTGGCGACTTATTGGTCCTTATGCCCTTCAAATAAGTATAAACTGGACAACCTCTATAATTAGCGGTATGATTTCCTCCACAGTTACTGCATTTTTTTATTTTTAAGTCCGTTTTGGACTTATTACATTGAGCAGTTGCATGTAGTTCCCCACATGCAACACAAACAGACGGCAATTTACAATACGCTTTGGTGTGACCAAATTCTTGACAATTAAGACACTGGACGGGTCCAACACGCTTATGCGGTTCCTCCACGGTAATTCTACGATGCAGAAGATAAATAAGATTGTAAATTGGATGGGACTCGTTTTTCTTTAAGGCAACATCTCCAGGTTCCAATTCTACCCTGAACATGGGCTGAGGAATCTTTTCACGGTTTCTAATATTCACTACGCTCTTGATTTTGAACCCTTTGTCCATTAATCCGTTCTTTATCTCCGCAGGATCAACACATGGGTCTATACCCTTTAGAACGACTTGGAGTCCTTTTGCGCTTTTGAGCTGATAGGTATAGAAATCCCTGGTCTCCCTCTCCAACTGGTTGGACAATTTTCGAAAATCATCTTCCCTATTCACTTGGATCTTTGTCTCGCTGATTTTTCCATGTTTAATTGAGGTTACGCTAAACATGTTCTCACCTATTACAGCAACAATTCCTTGTACCAGTTTATTGGAAGTGGGCTCTCTCAGGTAAATTGGTGGGGGCTTAAACGTCTTTTTCGGTATTTCTGGGTCATCCGTCTGAAGTAGAGCAAATCTGTTTTGATCATTTGGCTTATCACTGCTGACGGTCTTAGGAACTTTATTGGAATTGGAAGACATTTGAGCAGATGTCGGGCTCCTCTGTCGCTTGAGAACGGTGATGTACTTATCCATACCTACTTGTTTTTTGGGTTTGACTGCACTATTTGATGAAGATGATGATTTCTCATCGGATGAGATAACTATATTGGGCGAACAGGAACGGCGCCGTATTTCGGCTTTTGTAGTGAGAAGAGACTCCACGGATTTTCTTAAGGATTCTTCCTCAGAGATCCATAAATTTTTCCTACTGTAGCTTAGCTCTTTCTCAGAATTACATCTGAGCGGGACACTCATGCAGTTGTTTTGCGATTTTTAAATTACCGAAAAACCACTATTTTTCCACCTATTACGATATCTTTTTTTTTATATATATATATATTTTTTTTTTTTTCACTTATTACAAGTTTTTTTTTTTTTTTTTATTTTTTTTCACCTATTACGAAAATTCAGCCGCACTAAAAATAACACGTCCGACCAGTTCAAGCAACACAATCCAAAAGGCAATTGCAATAAATCAATAGCAATCGAGTATAATATAAAATTGTTTAAACATTCGTTATACGATATAAGGTAATATCGGGTTTTCCAATAGCTACTTGACAACTCTGAATTTAAATTGTGAACGCACTATTTCACTGATCATCTAATTGTTGCTTTCTTTTTTTTCAGTAAACTTAACATTTTCGTTATGGTAAAGTACACGAAGGAACAACGTTTGGAAATTATAAAAATGTACTACCGAAATTCGGAGTCGGTGACCGCAACTTTAAGAGCGTTAACTCCAATTTTCGGTCGTAATTATCGCCCTAGTAGACAAGCAATAACAAGTTTAGTGCAAAAATTTGAGTCTACATATTCATTGTGTGATGCTGTCGTGCCAGTGAGACAACGGCCTGGTCGAAGTTCCGAAAATATCGCTGCCGTTCAGGCGTCCGTAGCAAACGATTCAAATCAGTCGATTCCGCGGCGTTCTCAAGAACTGGGCATCCCCAAGACCACTTTATGGCGAATTTTGCGTAAGGATCTGGGTTTACACCCATACAAGATTAAGCTGACTCAAGAATTGAAGCCGATGGACCATTTGAGTCGACGTACGTTCTCCGATTGGGCTCTGGAGAAGATGCACCAAGATGATGAATTTCATCGCAAAATCATCTTCAGTGACGAAGCTCATTTTTGGCTCAATGGGTTCGTCAATAAGCAAAATATGCGTTATTGGTCTGCTGAAAATCCACATGTGCTTCACGAATCACCACTTCATCCACAAAAAATTACTGTTTGGTGCGCTTTGCATGCCGGCGGCGTCATTGGGCCATATTTTTTCGTCGACAATAACGATCGTCACGTTACTGTGAATGGCGATCGTTATCGCGCAATGATTAGCGATTATTTTTGGCCCGAATTGGAACACATGGACTTGGATGACATGTGGTTTCAACAAGACGGTGCCACAAGCCACACAGCACACGTTACAATCGATTTACTGAAGAGTAAGTTTGACGAGCGTGTTATCTCAAGAAATGGACCAGTCAATTGGCCGCCTCGTTCTTGCGATTTAACGCCTCTAGATTTTTTTCTTTGGGGCTACGTCAAATCATTGGTCTATGCCAACAAGCCGACAACGTTGGAAGAACTTAGAGCCAACATTGAACGCGAAATAGCGGCCATTCCGGCCGAAATGTGTGACCGAGTCATCCAAAATTGGGTCCAACGAATCGACCACTGTCGACGTGGCCGCGGTGCCCATATGAACGAAGTCGAGTTCCATTCATAAATGTTTTGAATGTATTTCAAGTCGGTAATAAAGTTTTGGAAATATCTCAAACGGTTTGCGTTTTATTTAAAAAAAAAGTTGTCAAGTCCTTATTGGAAAACCCTTTATATAAAATGTTTGTGGTTAAGTTTTATTATTATTTAAAAAATATTGAAAATGATACCATGGAGGTCTAAAAAGTACATTTTATTTTTATAGTTGGTACAAAATCCAAAAAGCCATCTTCCATCACTGTAAATGTATGTAAATACAATCGAGTGTGTATCTTCCACTCACTCCGATGTCTAAAAGGTGCAATATTTTCGTCGAGTAAATGGGGACTAATTTGTACAACTAAAAAATCGATTAATTGTATTTGAATGTATTAATAATAAAATCATGTATGCACATTAGGGTTGCCCCGTTTGTATGGAGAAAAAATATGAAAGGTCTTTGAGAGACGCATTCAATGGATTATAAAAAATTAAAAAAAAAATTTTTAAATTCAAAAATTTTTTTAACAAAATTTTATTTTTTTTTTATTTTTTCATAGAATTGAAATTTCTTGATTATAAACATCATGCAATTTAACCCAAGTGGTTTTTCCCGTTTTATAAAATTCTATCTAGTTCAATTTTTATTAATTTTTTTTAAACCTAAGTTCTTCCCTATCTGACAATCTCTGTTAACTCAATTCGTTAATGTAATGGGTATTAAAATAACGTAAATTTTATAAGCTTTCCATTGATATATAATTTATTAAAAACAAACAATTATCGGAAAACTTTGCAATAGTGTTCAATTAAAATATTCAGTATCATTACCAAGTAAAATCCAACTAAAACCCCATTGGATTTTCTATGTACATACATTACCATTTTTGGACTTTCCTACCCAGGCATTAATGACAAAAATAACAAGCGAAATCCTCTAACGAGGAAAATTAATTCCAACAGCAGCACAACGCTCAGATGGACAAACGGATAGACATATACAAAAACATATTTACATATGGGATGTGTAAATTTCATCAACCGCAATTTTTAATGCCTGAGGCGGAAAAGCAAAGTGCTAAGCATGAGTTAAAATGAACACTTAAGAGTGGGTGTTTAAATATTTTAATGTTATTGCGTTAAGCACCAGACAAAATGGGCAAGCGCACATACATATGTACGAGTATATGTGTATGTATGTAGGTGTCGTTTAGATTACTTAAGCCAAGCTCTGGCGCACACGCTTAAATTAACACAAAACGAAACGTACATTTAACGCAGGTGCTTAAGGCTGAACAGGCAACATACCAGTGTTGCCATTTTAGAACTTTCAATGCTAGAGTTAGCATTTTGTTTCTCGAAAATGCATTGCAATTTTTAAAAATTATGCCAAATGCTTTTTAGCATAATTTGCGTGATAAAAAACTATTTTTTTCTCGAACAAATTTTTACTTTTTTACTACAAAAAAAACTTTCGGATTTTATTAATATTTCAACTAAATTTCTTTCGGTGTGGTAAGTAAATGAACACGGAAATTTTTTAATTAATATATGAAATGTAATCTATTAAAACAAGTCAACAATTGTAATGAACAAAATTAGAAAAAACTATAATTTATATTTGTAACATTTAAAATAAAAATTGTATTGTTACATTGAAAAAATTTAGCACTTATTTTTTCTTCTGTAGAACATTTTAACACTTAGTTTTTCAAGTTTTAGCATATTTTTAAATTCATTTTCTGGCAACACTGCAACAGACATGCAAATACCAGAAGAGAAATGTAACGGGCTTGAGTGTGAAGACAAAGGAAATCCCTGTATTACTTCATTCATCCGTTTTTATAGGAATTTCCATAAGCCACTATCAATAATCAATGCCGTGTGTAACCCACAAATATGCAATATGGTAATGAACTAGAAGAGGTTGGTTACTTTGTCCCATAAGTAGAAGATTATATATAGAGATTTTAATGATTATCATTAAAATAGTTGCTAGAACTAGCGCTACTGCTTGCTACCTGTAGCATGCAGTGGTTTTATGCTAAAGATGCCTTGGCATGCAGGAAACAATATATTTTATTACTACAAATACAAAAACTATGCAGGACCGCCGGCGTTAACAAGTAGCTAAACACAAATATTTTAGTTTTGCTGCAAACAATGCCAATGTGAAGTGGGTACTTGAGGTTTTTATTGTTTGCCATGCAAATAAATCGTCCAGCGTCTGTTTATTTACAAGAAACATAAGAAAACCAAATGAATTGAAACAATGAACATTGTAACAAAATTAATACAAAGACTGTTTGTTTGCACCAACAACAATAAACAATATAGGTATGCATACGTATGTGCGTATGTACTTGAATTATTTACCACTGTCTGCGCGCCGGTGCTAGGCAATAAAATGCTCAAAATTCTTTAATATCCTATCCAGTAATAAAATTTCTAAAACAAATAAACCAAATAAGCGCCTAGAAAATGTTGATATTTCAACTATTTTTCAAATACACTTAGAAAAACTTAAAAGAAAATTTCAAGAACAACTTGAAATTGTCCTTCTTTTGATCATTGACACAAAGAACTACAATTCAAGCTACATTGGGACAAAGTTGATCCACAGCTAACGTTAATCTGGGAGTAAATACCTTTCATTGAAACTATACTGGGACCACATAAGGAACTACAATGGAAGCTAAAGTTTTCAATTTTATTTAAACTAATTTGTTTAAGATCTCCAATTGAAGCTAAACAGGACTTAAGAAGGACTAAGGATAGATTATCAATTGAAGATAAACTCGGTTCACATTATCTTCTTCGATCTCGATTATGGAAGGAATTTGTAGCTACTCGTATTCTTTGCCCACATTGATTATGATGATTAATACAAAATTAGAGCTAATATTGATACATAATTGTAACTAAACTGTGATCAGATTAGTAACTACGATTAAAGCTATGATTAATTCACTGTTAAATCTAAACTGTGGTCCAAAAGGAACTACGATTGATTTAAAATTAAACCCGAAATGTTAAAACATTGGGAACTACGATCGATTTACAATTGGATCTAAACTGTAGTCACATAAGGAACTGCGATTGATTCACAGTTGAATCTAAACTTACATGAAGAACTACGATTGTTCCACAATATAATCTTAAAATTGGTCATATAAGGAACTACGATTGATCTACAATTAAACCCAAACAGTGATCAGATTAGAAAATACGATCCATTCACAATTGTGGTTATATGAAAATCTAAGATTGATCTATAATCAATGCTAAACTGTGATCACATAAGGAACTACAATTGAATCAGAATTAAAGCTAAACTATGATCATATTAGGAACTACGATTTATTTACAATTGGAACATTGTAACTCACATTTAAATTATAATAATTCTTTCAGTGTATTCACCATAAGAGGAACTGAACGAAAACAAAAAGATTGCTCTGATTTAACAGACTTTACAGTATTGTAAGTATTGTAATTTCAAGAGGGTTTTCAACAGACAATACAACATCAAGTGGTTTTATTGTTGAGGCCCTAAACTTAAACTGTATTAAAATCATGATGCACTTGCTTTTCCTGCGCAGCAACATTCAAGCAAGAAAAACAAAACAGGACAAAGCCATAAAACAAACGCCTAAGCTGGGTTCTAATATAGAGCATATTTATTTAACTAAACTCTTAATCATACATTTTGCCATCTTAAGGATCTTTCTTTCATTTTGCAAAAAATAATAATAGAGAATACAAAATGAAATAAATCTTTAAAATAAATCTAGTACAATTTACTATAATAACATGCAGATTTAGACATGTCGTTGTTACGATGTTTTTAAATATCGTGTTAGTTTTGAGACCATATCGTGTGAACAATGGCAAACAATTAGAGGATAATGAAAATCCTCCCATAGTTATCATTTGGATATTAACAAAAGCCCACTTGAGTTCTCTAGCCTAAACTCTTTTAAAGAGTCGCGCCCAAAAAAAAAACAGATTGTTGCCATTCTTTCTTTCTTCTCTCTAGTTCTTTTGCATTGTTTTGAGGCAAAGAACAAAACTGCAAATATAAGCAAAACTGCAAAATGTTTATAATTTCAAATGTAAACAATTTTTGAAATGTCTTTTGTTGTCGAAGAGATTCACAAAGATCCCTTTTCCCATGTCTTCTATGCTAATCCCATATGAGTATCTGATGCATATTTTTTGTTGCAAACATTTTTCATACGCACGCATGTGTATGTATGTAGGAGTTACCTGTTTTAAAATAATTTACTTAAAATGAGATTTGCCCCCTTTTTGTAAATTGTACCACACAGGGTGATTAATTCAAATCTCATCTCATCTACTATGTTTCTATTGTGAACGAAGTTTTTCGGTTTCTGTCATCGCTATTGTGGTTTGTGGATTTCATAATGTTTTCATATGGATTTATTGCCAATAAATAACATGTGAAAAAATAAAACAATTTAAGGATCATGTAGAAATCCTATTTTCTTTTCTTTAAGTAATAGTCATTGTCAAAATAGAAATAGATCTTTGTATAACGGCAGCACAAACTTTAGTTTTTTTTTTAAGGTAATTGAATTTTAGAGATATAATTAAATTTCCTTTTTTATAAAGTGCAGTGCCTAATATCCTACATTATCATAATAAATCAATGTGGCAGAGAGTTTAATTTTTTCAATTATGTTGGGACTTCATTGCGATCAACAATTGGAACTATATTTGAAATAGATAAAGACTAACTGGAACCACAAATGTAACCGTGTGATTGGTCTAAAATTTAAGTTAAACTGGGACAACAATAAAAATCGCGATTAATTCATTATTAAAGCTAAACTAGAACAACATGTCATTGAACTACAATGAAAGCCAGGATTGATACACAATTGGAGCTAAATTTTGATCGCATAAGGAACTACGATTGATCCAATTTTAATATTTAAGCTTAATCTGATCAATTTTGAACTACACTTGATCAACAATTGAATATGAACTGTTCTCATATTGGGAACTATGACTGATCTGCAATTGAACTGTGATTGATCCTACATTGAAGCTACGATTGATCCACAATTAAATCTAAACTGCGATCGCATAAGGAACTACGATTGCTCCAAAATGCAAGTTTCAGTTGATTAATTGTGGACTACGATTAATAACGTTGGTAACTATTATTTGCCCACAATTTAATATAAACTGTGCTCACATTGGAAACTATGATTGATCTGCAATTCAATCTTAACTGTGATCACATTAGGAACTATGATTGATCCACAATTGGAGATAAACTCTGATCACATAAGTAACTATTACTGATCCACAATTGAGTTTCAACTGTGATAATATAAAGAACTACGATTGAATCTGCAATTGATCAACAATTAAAGTTAAACTGTGATCACACAAGGAACTACTGGGTCATCAAGAAATACATACTACGATTGAACCATGGTTAAATCTAATACTAGAATACATAAGGAACTAATATTGATCCACAATTAAAGGAATACTAAGACAACCAAATAAACTACAATTGATTCATAATAGAAACTAGTAAACTAGGACAATATAAGGAACTTAGATTGTTCCAAAATAAAAGCTAAACTGTGACTAAACTAAAGATCTATAATTAAAGTTAAACTGAAACTAAAAAATTTCTAAAACTGTATCTACATAATGAACAATAATTGACTGGGATCAAGATTTACAATAGAACCTAAGCAAAGACTAAGAACACAACTGCGATAACATTTTAATAAGGATTTACAAAGGAACTTCGAACGATGCTAAAATATTACAATAATCAATAAACAACAGTTGTCCTTTTGAAATACTAAGACACATTGAGTCTCATGATTGACTTTCATTTCGAAAATCGGGTTTTTCAAACTTTTTAAAGTGATTTAAATTTTTAAATACAATGTAAAAAACTTAATAAACTAATTCTCACATAAACTACCTGCCGCTGTCAAAGTGGAAAACAATTAACATAACCAAATACATGCAACAATAAATGAAACAGAAACAGAAACAGTAACACACAAAGTAATTATCTCTAAAATAAAATATTTATCCATATGTCAGCATTAAAGACAATAATATCGCCAACGACGAAGACCCCCAAAAACTACTGCAACAATCATGAAAAGCAATATTACTAGTAGTTGTATATACATACATACATATGTAGTTCTCAATATCTATTGTATTTCCCTGCAACAAAGATACACACTTTCATACATATGGATATGAAGCGGGAGCATAAAGAAAGTCAACTGAAATAATTTTAATGTGAGACTGACGATAAAATTGTCGCCAAACAGAAAATTAGTGGCTGCTGTTTTTAAGCCGAATTAATAAAAATAAAAACTACAGCAAGAAGAAGCTTGAGAAAGCTTTGATTTAAGCCGCTTCTAAAAATTCAGTTCGGTTTTCTTATACTTTTTTTTCTGTTTCAAGATGTGCAGCAGCAGGCGCTTTAGTAAATTCGTTCAGTCAGTTCGTTTTTATACCCTACACCACAATAGTGGGAGGTTATATTGGATTTGTGCTGATGTTTGTAACGCTCATCAATGTTGGTCCAACGCCCACCTTAAAGTATACCTATCGACTCAGAATCACTCCCTGAGTCGATTCAACGATGTCCGTCCGTCCGTCTGACTGGCTGGCTGCCCATGTAAAGCAAAGTACAGAGTACAGACGCAATTTTGAAGATATTTCGACAAAATTTGGTACGTGATATTTTTTCGACCCAAGGACGGATGGGATTGAAATTGGTGGAAATCGGTCCATTATTTCACCTGGCTCCCATACAAATGTCCTTCCGAAATAGGAGTTTAACGATCATAAATGTTTGAATTATGCAAGTACCCAAAAAAATTGCACCACAAATGAGTAATAAATGAAGCTTAATTACATCTACAAATTTTGTGAAGATCGGCCCATAATTAGTCGTAGCTCCCATATAAGACCCACTTCCGAAAATCCCTTTAAAGAGCATAACTTTTTTAAAAATGTTGGTATCCAAATAATATTGAAATAAATATGTTTCGTATATATACACATAATATGGTAGAATTTTATGATAATCGGTCCATAATTAGTCGTAGCTCTCATATAAGGCCCTCTTCCGAAAATCACTTTAAGGACCATAAATCTCTTAAAAATGTTGTTATCCGAATAAAATTTAACAAAAATGAGTTTCTTATATCTAGATAAAGTTTAATATTTATATTCACGGAAATCATGGCACTAAATGCTTGGATAACCAGTCCATAATACGTAATATCTCGCATATAGCGCCCATTTCTGAAAAACTGTTGTATTGATATACTGGGTGTAGAGTATTATATGGTCGGGCTTGACCGACTATAATTTTTACTTGTTGTCTACACACAGCGCTAGAGCGACAAAGTAATGTTTTTTTTTTTTGTAGTTGTTGTTGTTGCCCAATTTACATGTTGCAAACATTTGTTATCACAGCATGTAGATCTGAAGAAGATGCCAAGAAGGTCTCTTTGGTATCGACCAACAGCAAAACCTAAAGCTTCATCAGCCTCAACCTCTTCATCTCAAAACAACAATGACTGTGACATTCAAACACAACTGACTGGTGGCTGGTCCAAAGACAATTTCCCCAATGAGAATTCAATAAATTTGTATTGTTTTTTTTTATTTCGCTCTCTAAAAGCTTTGACAATAACAACAAAAAGTAGCCAAGGGAAAGGTATGGAAAATAATGTTAAAATAAAACAACAATGAAACGGAAAACGATCATCACCAATAAATGTTGTTGATGATCCTGTATTGATTGTTGTAGTCAGCAATACAACAATATTGGTATTGTTGCCATTGTTCTTGTTTTGTGGTCGCTGTTGTTGCAGTTGTTATTATTGTTTGTGAATGGTCGGTACATGTGTATGTGGAAGAACATGAATATGCAGTGTTATTAATGTGGAGCTTATAAACACTTTAGCAACAAGTTTATAGAAAATCGAAACGATGAGAACCATAATATTGTGGTTAATCGCTGCTTCGATTTCGTTATTGTATTCAGTGGAGGTGTGTATTTGCATAACAGAAATAAAGGGGCCTTTAAAAAAAGACATAATTGTGTTATGGTCGTAAGTATAGAACGTGATTTAAACAACAAAACCTGCGTAGAAATGATCTCTGTCCTATACTATAATCATTGATATACTATATACTGTGAGCGTCAATATAAAGTAAACACCTAATATTGTTTAAAAATATGTTTTATTTTATACAGTGGATCAGAGCTTAATTTATGTAGAGCATTTTTGTTTTCAAAGAAAACTAACAGGATCTTGAAAAATAAATTGGTGTCATTTAAAAGTAAAAATTTTATAGTCTAAAGCTTTGTACAGACGGTTGTCAGATCTTGCAACGTTGTCCGAAAAATGTTCAGAAAATGTCTAACAACCGTGTGAAAGTAAAATTTTTGTCTTCCAACGTTGTCAGAAAAGCATTGACAATTTAACTTTTGCTAACAATTTTTCAATGTCATTACATTGCTAGATCTGACAACATTGTATGATCTGACATAGCTTAACAAACAAAAAAAATTTATTGCAAAAATATACATTTTAATATATTAATGGCTAAATTCACAGTCTTTAGTTAGCTAATGGCAAAGGCTTAACTAATGATTATTTATTCACAATGCTTAGTTTGCCATAAGAATACCAAGTAATAGTTAAACAATAGTTGGTATTTTAGTTTCAAAATTGTTAACTAATGACCGAGAATTCGGCCATAAAACTTTTTTACGTCACAGCTTACACGCACGTATGGGTTTCGAAAACTTTAAATTGAAACTGGCAATTACACGATTTAATATTTGGTGTGATAGCATTTATTATCTACAATAGATTTAAGGCTATTTGGCATAAATGCGACCAGTTTTTAGGTAATGGTACTCGGCGAAATATTCGATCACTCCGTCAGTAGCGCTTTTTTAAATCGCCTTTGTTAGAAATTTTGTGTTTCCTAATGCTCATTTCCAAAATTAACCACAAATTTTCGATAACATTAAGATCTGGCGACTGTGGTGACGTAATTATATATTAGTCACGTTTGCTCAATAATTGTGCTTTTGATCGTTATATTGGTAAAATCGAAAATCTGTTCTTCTATCTAGGTTCTTTGCGCTTTCCAACAAGTTGTCCTTCAGAATCTGAAGGTACTTAAACTTGACCATGATTGTTTAAACAAATGTTAAATTCCCAGAACCAGCAGCTGACATACAGGCCCAAACCTTGATACATGACATCATGCTTCACTGCTGCCTTTAGGTTTTCTTTGTTGAGTTCTGTATTTGGTTTCCGCCAAACATACCACATGTCATCTAAAGCGAATATGTTCAACTTGGATACATCGGCGAATATGACCGAAATCCAAAATGCAGATTCCTTGCAAACATGTTCGTTGGCGAAATTTAGGCTGTTTTTTGGTTTTAAAATGGTTTCTTGCATACAACTCGGCCAATAAAATCATGTTAGCGCAAGACACGATGAACAGTTTCAACCCAACATTGTTTGCTCAGGTCAGCTTCAACACTGAGGCCTTAGATTTGACCTTGTTTTTCCTAAAATGAATCGTTCACGGTGCTCATTGCATATTTTATTTGGTGCCTTTTTAAGGACCCGATTTTCATGAATGATTTTTTTAAAACCAATTCTCGTTGTTCTATCCTTGTATGCCTACTCATTTCAACTATTTTAAACACGTGCTGCATTGAGCTATCGACACTGTAGAAATTGACTGCATAAAATAAGCTGTGACGTGAAAAAACGGGAATTTTTTTCTTTTTTTTTAGTTTTAATATTTTGCACAAATTTGTTTGACGTTGTTTACTCTTACAAGAGTTTTGCAATATCAAACAGCATCAAATAAATTAAAATTAAATATTTGTTGTGCCTTGGCCTAAATAAGAAAAGTTTTTTTTTATAAATAAACAAGTTCAACTATATGCTATTTAGTGGTTACGTCTTTTTATGATGCTTTGAAAACAAAAAAATGCACTGCATAAAATAAGCTGTGAGCCACTGTACATTGAAGTTTAAGAACTATAAATGCAACAGAAGTCAGCCCATATACGAAGTGCAGCCAAGGTGCGTACCATGTTAGGCTATTCTATCCGACCGCAGACCGTCTTCTACAGCGCAATTTATACAGATTCATTGAGGAAACCGAATTTGTTATTTATCGACTGATTTATTCTTACTAATTACTACTGATTTTTCTAATTGTGGCAGCAACGACGTGGTGACAAATGTTAGATTGTTGCATCTTAATGAAATGTCTTTTAGTGTCTAAAACCTAAAAAAAAATGTATGTAGGACCAACCAATTCAGATTCATTGATTGTGCAGACCAAATTTGTTGACAATGTAACATTTGATTTAAGTTTATTTTGTTACATTGATTGCCTAAAAAGGCCCCCATTCATTTAACAAACCAATAAATGAAAACCTTTCACTTTGCTCTGGTTACGACATTGGTATTGTCGGTATAGTCATTGTGGGTTTTTTATGGTCCATACAAAATGACAATAGGAAACAAGTTGTTAAATAAAAGTCTCTCTAAATTGTGCCTTCCTCAAGACAATCTACAAAATTTAAGTCATCAACAATTGTTTTAGAGTTTTATTTTGTGTTTTTTTCTTCTGTCTGTTCTGCAAGTTTCAGTCTGCGGTATTTTTTTATATCGCGGGTGCGATTTAAATGCCACCCGTATTGAATATTCATTTAGTTAATGTTACACAAATTCCAGCACAACAACAACGAACAATAAAAATAACAAGAAGGAAAAAAAAGTTAGTGGAGTAAAAACACAAAGAAACACCACATACAAATCAACGTTGACAAAATACAAATGTTAAAATGCTGGGTCTTTGAGTTTCTACCGCTTTTACAAGCCGCCATAACTTCTACGTTTCTTTTTTTCTGTTTCTTCTTCAGCTTCTGCTCGTACATGATCAACAAGATCCTGTTGTCATTTACAGTTGTTTAACGTATGTACATTTATTTGTTCCTGCTGGCGGGCTGGCTTGTTGTTGGGAAAATGTTTTTCGTTTCGTTGCCAAATTGAATAAAAAACGCTGCTGATAGCGATGTTGATGATGACGATGATGACGTTGATAAGCTGGCGTTACGTTTGACAATTTAAACATCCCATAATCTGTGAGTAGTAGTGATGGTGGTCCAGTTCATTATCAATACTTCGTGTTCGTATGTACGTGAAAACATCAATTTCCTTTTGTTCTAATAGAAATTCAGTGATAAGAACACTACACTATTCTACACTTGTAACTAGCCTGCTTTTTGTTAGACCTCTAACTTACTTTTTATTCCCTACTTTCTTATCCATGTTCTCACTCTCATGCCTGCATGAGAGATTTACAAAATCATCACTGACTTCAAACGAGCTCATTTAAACATAAATTGTGAACTTGTGATTCTGGCCAATAACACACATAGTTTGCTGCTATGTAATATTTGACTTGGCGCCATCATTTAAGATGCGGCTTTCTATGATCTACTGATACGTGCGCATGAAGAAGGTAAATGTTGCAAGTTAGTTACTTAGTTAGTGTAAGATCGCTTGTTGCTCTGTTTGTCTTCGTGTAACATTCGGTTAGTTCTCATACAGATTGTTGTTGCAATCACCTTGAGTTCTTTGTATGTATTTTCTGCTTTTAGTTTTTGAGAAATCATAGATAGTGTCGCGTAGATTTTCCTAAAATAAAAAAATATGTGAGGAAAACGCATAAATGTCCATTTGATGAAACAGCTGTAATTGTAAATGATTTATAGATTTTTTAGCCAGGAGAATATCAATACAGAAGCGATCATGATTTTCAGATATGTAAGCAACAATGTGGTTTAGTTTGTTACCTATTATACATATCTGAGACCGTTCTAAAGCCCCTAATAGTTTCAGTATATTACAAATTGATTTTATACTCTAAAGTTTCAAAGTTGTAACAAAAGTAAATGAAAAATATGAAAAATACTTTTAAAACCAGTTAAGTTTACAAAGGTTTGCCGTACACTCTGAAAGAAAAGACATTTAAACTTATTCTGTAAAACGGAAGAAACTTTTTACTCCTCGATTTAATGATTTGTTTTAAACATGGGCCCTATTTCACAAAACAACTTATCATATTATAACTTTGCACTTATGTAATTTTTCGTCAATTTGCAAATTTTGCAATTTTGCTCTTCAGGGCTATACTTTTATAAGTGATAAGTTTTTTAAATTTTTATTATGTCTTTGCAATTTCTGTTCCATGTGTGTAGGTCCTCTTGAGCAAAGTGCAAAGTTAATATTGAAAAGAGTATTTTGCAAATAATTATGCTGTTTCGTTCTACAAAAACTGTAAATTCTAATTTTGCAAAGCAAATTTTGATAAGTTGGTCAAAAATTTGCAAGGTAAACAAAACGATCTTTTTTCAAATTCTTATTGTTATATCTAGTGAAGCTTTCAATATTTTAAGAAGTGAGTTTTTATTCGAAGATCGTGAAGACGCGGTTATAAGAAGAAATTATAGAGATCGAATTAATTTTTCGGGACTAGAAAACATTAATTTTAAAGAGTGCTTTCGTTTAAATCAAATCCATGTTATAGTGGAAGGCCAATGTAAGCGGCATGCGGTCGCGGGCGGCAATCAGCTGTTATTTTTGCCGCTTATACTTTTTGTAGGTAGGCAAATGTGCGCGGCAAATTTCAAAAAAATGAAATTGATTTGTTTTTTACATAAATAAATTCTTAAATAAACGTTTTTTAGTGTGTACTTGGTGTAAAAAGTATTAAAAAAATTTAAAAATACTTTTTTTTATTTTTAACTAAACTCATATGTCACATATTATATACATACATGTGTATGGCAACATCTTTTTGAGCGGCAAAGTTGAACAAAATTCTACTTTGCCGTGCTGCCGCTTCTCACAGCATTGCCAGATTAAGTAAAATTTTTGCATGAATAATTTTGTAAAGAAACAAAACTTTTATTCACTGGTAATACTGTTGCCGCCCGCGGCCGTATGCCGCTTACATTGGCCTTCCTTCCACTATTAATTTTAGTTAAAATATAATATGTATAGAGAAAAATAAGAGCACAATACACAGTGGAGTCTGCTGATAATAAACTGCTACTGTGCTTGTATTGGCTCGGAAATGGTGTTGCATACTTAAAAAAAAGTTTTAGCATTCATAAATTAAGTGAAATGTAAACTTTAATATATACTAAAAATATTTACAATAATTTTATAAAAAAAATACTTTATTGTTTTTAAAAATAGCAAATAAAATATCTTCTTTCTCTTGAATCACATACGAGTATAACACTGCATGTTTTTTTCCATGCACACTTTGCAGGAGAGTGCAAAAACTTTACAAACATCTCAAAGTCTTAACAAAGAGAGCAAAGTTTCTGCAAACATTTTCTTAGTGCGAAATAAGATTTGTCAAGAATATTGGGAACATGAAAACTTAGCTCTTTGCAAAAAAAAAATCAATATGATAAGTGCAAAGTGAAAAGTTGATAAATGCATTTTAAGTTAATTAAAAGTGTTCTGAAGAGAATTACATTTAGTTTTTAGGTGATTATTAAAAGTTGAAGTTATGATAAGTCAAAGGAAAAAATTTTATTTGACTGATTATTCTCAATTAGGTGTTGTTAATTCAAATATTAGAATATATTTGAATTATTATTATCTTTGTGTTTAAAAAAAATTTAAAGAACTCTTGTAAAAACCCTCGTATACCTTTCAATAACTAAACAACTGATAATGCTAATTAAAAGAACATTGACTGGAAGGCTTTTGCATTAGCAATACTATCAAATGCAGCACTAACTATCAAGTATCACTACTGTAATTAGTAAAAGTTACCAAAAAAGGACGTTCAACAAAACTAATGACTTCCAAGTATCTATGATTACTTAACTACTATATGCTAAGAATACAAATTATAAAAGAAACTAAACTAATTGAAACTACTTTTATTTACGAATGAAAGAAAAATAGAAAAAAAAAACTGCATTTAAGTGCAGGCTGACACTTTATCGGTAACAGAAATTTGAATAAGTGAAATGTTTTGTAAACTAATTGAATATAAACGAGCTAAGATATTGAAATAAATATAGAATAAATATCCTGCAGGAAATATAATAAAATATTGAAATCAAAACCAGTGGCTAAAGCGACATGTTCCATTCATATAGTGTATCTGAACTACAATGGTTCCATTTGAAAAATTTAATTTAAGTTGAAATTGTCTATTAAAATACTGTTTACACAAAATTTTTTATAGAAAATACTGTTATTCTGAAGAAAGTGCTTCAATTTTCTATAGAAAATTGTGTTATACTGAAGATTTCCTATAGAAAATAGAGTTATTTGGAAGATTATTGCATAAGTTCTTCAAGGAATCATTTATTATGGTGTTTAGCAGAATTTCTAAAAATAAGATTGTTACGAAATTATATGTTAATTTAACGTTAACGGCCATAGAAAGAACTTACTAGAATATTGCACTAGTGTATATATAGAAAAATTTTCTTTCGAAACGAATTACCAATTTCTTTTAAATATAACTGAACTGGTACTCTTGAGCCTTTAAACATCATAGGATTTCGATCATATTAAACTATAAGCATGACAAATCCGGTCAAATAATTAATATTATATTAAAAACACGGGACTTTAGAAGTAAACCATATTTTTGTTTATCCAATGTAACCAATAATATTGTTTACTCCTTTCAAAACACTGGCAAAAGTCGATGGAAACTATTTTATTCCTCGGGAACTGGGAATAGTCGCTATAATTTCTTAAAGTACTAAAGTACATATGTATGTATGTAATAAACAAACAAGTTTGGTTCCTCGGGTACTGAGAATCTACATATTATTTACGGAGATAATCATAATCATAAAAAGAAGTTTTGTTTTTTTTTTGCCCCAAATCGTGGATTTTAGATTGGAGGACTTGAGGTTTCTTTAGGACTGTGCAAATACACTACTCGTGAATGTCTTACTTTGACGATAGGAAGTTCCAGAACATCAGAACTATTAAAAGTGCGATAAAAAAAACCTACATATAAATAAAATTTGTTTAAATTAAAAAAAATATGCAAATAAAGAAGCAAAAAAAATGCTTTAAAAATACGCTCTAAAAACTTTAAAAAATATGTATATCATATGCATATGTTATGAAAACCAAAGTATGCGAATACATACGAGGTCTGATCAAAAAATAACCGTTATTTTCAAATTTCATCAGTTACGTATGTTCGATTTTCGCATTTTTTTCTGTTATGTTGGTACACATGTCTTTTTTATATGTTGGTAATATCAGCCATTTTGGATTGTCAGTTTGTTTTTGACAGATAAAAAGGTTAGTCGTGTTTTGGTGTGCTGTTTGATTTTTTAATATTCGAAAAAAATGGATCAAAGAGATTGTATGAAGTTTTGTGTAAAAAATTGAATTAAATGCGCAAGGACATTTGAAATGTTGATTGTGGCGTGTTTGGCGAGTCTACTATGAGCTGAACACAAGTTCAATTGTGATATAACTGGTTTAAGGAAGGCCGAGAAGATGCCAATGACGATGCTTGTCCTGGTCGCCCGAGCACGTCAACAACCGCTGAAAACATTGAAGCAGTGAAGAAAATGATTTTGGATAATCGTCGAATAACTATCAGAGAGGTTGCTGATGATGTTGGCATATCGTTCGGCTCATGACAAGCAATTTTTATGGATGTTTTAGGCATGAAACGTGCGGCAGCGAAGATTGTTCCAAAAAAACCAATCAGGGATTTTGCACCATGATAACGCACCAGTTCAGACATCGATGCTTGTGCGTGAGTTTTTGACCAAAAACAAAGCCGTTATCATGCCTCAACCAACCAACGTATTCACCGGACTTGGCCCCCGCTGACTTTTTCCTCTTCGCAAAACTGAAGACACCAATGAAAGGAAAGCGTTTTGCTACAATTGAGGAGAAAAAAGAAAAATCGCAACAGAAGCTGATGAAGTGCGTTTCAGAAGTGTTTGGAGGATTGAAAAAAACGCTGGCATAAGTGTATTTATTATATCTGAGGGGGATTACTTTGAAGGGGACAAGATAGTTATTGAGGAATAAATAAATACTTTTTAAAAAAAATTAAAATAACGGTTTTTTTTTTATCAGACCTCGTACATACGAGTATGTTCTAAAGTGTAAAATATACACTAACAAATCGACGCCAAAATACTAAAATTAATTTTAAAATGCATAAATTAATGCATTTTTATCAAATCAAACGCACAAGAAAAAACATACAATTGCCCGACTTTCTGGTCATCAACCCACTTGACCCACTTTTCAAAAACTTCAAAAAATTTTTGTTAGAAAATTCCCCTCTTTTGATGAGAAGAAATTTATAACACCTAATATTAATAATAAAGGGTGTTTTAATAACCAACTTTTTGTATTCAACTTTTTTAATGAATTTCTAGAAAAGTGTCAACCACTAACACATACAAAAGTCGATTCCTTTATTAAAATGTTGAATCTCATTTTGGCAAAATGGCGGGTATATGTATTTCGTTAATTACGATTGGATTGGCTCTATATACATGAATATCAATAGATTATTATAATATATCTTTAACATATTCCATTGGTACGATTCATGATCATGATCGGGAGGCTAATTAACAGCTGAATTCACGCTCGGGAAATCTGATTTCCAATAAATTAATTGTTTTGGTCAATTTTGTCAATTATAATAACTTTTAGGTCCATAATTTTTATAGTGAATTTTTGAGCAAAATTTTAATTCATTGTAAAATATCAAAACTTCTACTGCAGATATGTTTAACAAGTTAAACGTCAAAATATTCATGTTACTCCCTTTAGAACTTGTTGTACCTATGTATATAAGAAACTTATTTGTGTTGAATTTTATTTGGATAGCAACATTTTTATACTCTACACTACAACAGTGTGGAGGTACAAGATGGCGCAAAAGTAAACTTCCAATCAGGCGATCTTGCTGGCCAGTGCAAATCGCCAAAACGGGCGATTAGGCGCCCGGTAAATACATCCTTCAGCATATCGGTTGTGGCACGTGCAGTGTGTGCTGTTGCAGCGTCCTGTTGGAACCACATATTTTCCAATCCCAATTCATCAAGTTGCGCAAAATTTATAGCATTTTCTGATAGGGGGATTAATTTTGCGCCACCTTGTATATTGGATTTGTGCTGATTTGTGCCCATATATATTAGTCCAACATTAAAACCACCTTAAAGTTTTCCGGTCGATTCAGTATCACTTCCTGAGTTGAGACGATGTCCGTTCGTCTAGCTGGCTGTCCATGTAAAGCTTGTGCGTAAAGTACAGGTCGCAATTTTAAAGATAATTCGATCAAATTTGGGACATGACATTTTTCGACCAAAAGACGATTGGAATTGATTGAAATCTGTCCTCCTAAAAAAGCCAGCCAGAAGGGCAGATGGACGCGTGGTCATCGTTAAATCAAAATTCATTCTGAGACGATCGGTATACTTTAAGGTAGCTAATAAAATAGACTAATATTTTTGGTAGTATGGGCTATAAAAACAAATATCTGTCATATTTCATTTGTTTTCTTTTTCTTTCATGGTTTACGAAGAAAAGGGCTTTCGCAATCAACCTAACACAGTGTTATTATTTCATTTAACAATATGCATTTAACTTTTAGTTTAACTAAGATCCAAGATTCCAATTTCAATAATCTGGTCAAGCTCTTAATAAACACATTGTGTAGCTCAAACCAGCGGGCAATACAATTATTAATTGTCTGCAAACTTTCATTAGTTGAAAGCTCTGCCAGCCTCTTTTAAGTATTTGTACTCGTATATGTGTGTATGTACTCCATATTTTAATTTTCCTCAAACGAAAACAACTTGATTTTTATATGGCATTGAGTAGTTTTCACTTTAAAAATAAACACACATTTATTTTATCTTCTTAAAAAAACTAAACTTAATTGTTAAGTAAATAAATTATTTAGTTAAAGAAAAAAAAATTTACATTAATTACAAGTTCATTCTATAGCTACAATTTACAAACTACAAAAATTATTGCTGTATTTTAAGAAAAATTTTCAGCATCACAAAGAGATTTTCAAATACGAGTATGTACCTGATAAGTTTTGAATTATTTAAACCGAGACAGCATTACGCGTATTACTTCCCAATATGGAAGAAATGCTAAAACTGCTACGTTTTACGGGAACATCACTTGTAGAGATACGTGGCGATGAGTTGGGAGAAGCGGTCGAAGTTAAAAGTTTGGCTGAATCATGCGACTCCTCCGACGAGGTGCTGACAACATCAACAAACAGCTCCGGATTTTGTTCGTCATGTGAAGAAGAGTTTTGTGAGGAGGTTTCCTCATTACCCGAGGTATAGTCATAATCCGAGGAGGAGTTATGATAGGACAGTCTTTGTGCGGCCATAGGCTCCATATATGAGGGCAAAGCCGGCATAAACATGGGCATAGATTGTTGAGCCAGTTGTGGAAAGAAGGCGGGTGAGATCATATCATTCATGCTGGGTTGTAAAGCATAACGCATAACATTATTTAAATCCATATAGGGTAAAGCTTCATCACGCATACACAAACGCTTGGCCTGTTGCGGTGAATCTTGACTACTGGCCACACTCGACTGATCATCATCACAATGTAAGGAATTATTTTGATTTTCTTCCGAGGGTGAGGGGGACAAGGACATTTTTCTTTTGCATTTCGATTGACCAGATTCGCGGAAACCTTTGGCAAACGGATTGTTATCGATTTTCAATTTTGTGATGCGATCATTCTGTACAAAAAAAAAACAAAGAGATAATTAGTAAGAGAGTTATTGAAAAATTTGTGTTGACTGCAGAACTAACAATAACTCAACGGGTGGTTGTCTTAAATAGATGTGCTAATTTTATTTTAGAGACCACCACTGAGTTTTTGTTTTTTTCTGTTACAGCAAAACTGAGCTTAGGTATAAAAACGAAATTGAGGGGCGAGTTTTTGAGGTATTATTAATTGTGAGAAAGAGATTTAACAAAAATTAAAAGTTAAAATTAATAGAAAAATGTGTGTCCAAGAAAAATGTTTTTGAATTTTTTATATTGTTTAATAAACTGGTTTTGAAATCATGGTAGGTTTAAATTTCAAAAATTAGTAAAACCTTTTAATATAAAGTCAAGTTGAGTAACTTTATAACAAATTCATATTTAAACTGAAAATCAATTTGGGATTATCAAAAAGTTTAAAGATTAAAAGCTTCAAATAATAACACCACACAGTTCTCTTAAGATTTAATGCTTCATACTTTATACCTATTATTAAAAAAAAATACCAACCTGATAAGCGGTAACTGCTACGAATTCCGTTTCGGAAAATACAAAGGCTTGTTGGGGAGCCCAGG
Organism: Bellardia bayeri; assembly: GCA_950370525.1. Taxonomy (NCBI): domain Eukaryota; kingdom Metazoa; phylum Arthropoda; class Insecta; order Diptera; family Calliphoridae; genus Bellardia; species Bellardia bayeri. Next base: position 71,878,301 of record OX493267.1, on the reverse strand, counting down.
GTATTTGTGCTAAATCATTGGTGCATATCACATGTATACGTGGTTGATATTTATGCATACTGGCCAAAACAATCTAAAAAGCAAAGCAAAAAAAAACACAAAATCAATAAAGATCTTTAAGAAACAAAATCTTTTTTTCGGTAGCAAAACTACTTACATGGCCATTATTATCCAAAGTATTGTTGGTCAGTTTAACTTTATTGAAGAGAATGGGTTGAGCCTGCCAATGTGAACCAGTGGCGGGGCTGTCGGGATGCAAGTACATTCTTTGAGGTGATTGAGGTTCTGCACCACCGGCGGGCACCCATTGAGAACCGGAAAACTTATAACGGCAATCTGCTATAGGTACCATTTCAATTAAAACACAATATTGTGATTCCTCTTCCATGCCTTTTAAAGAAACACGCATTGAAGGGAACATACGTCTAAAAAGAAAAAAAATGAATTTTATAATTTATTATTTACCTACTTTAGCTTTTTTGTTATAGGTAGGTATATTTAGGTACATAGTTATCTTAAAACTTTGTTATCTTTTCAACATTATGAGCCATTTCTGTTTATTTTCAACTTAGTTTGTTTAGACTTATTATTGTATTTATTATCTAGCTAGCTGCAAGAACTACAACAAGAATATTCTGTTGTAAAGTTATGTTTGTAAACATTATCTCCTTGTTAAATCTACAAGATGTCTATTTAAATTTATTATAAACAATTGTCAGTGACTGATAACATTGAGATCACACCTTTTTTTTACAAAGTTTTAACAAAATACAGCTGTTTTTTTAATGGATGTAGGTACTATGTATGTACATACCTGCCACTTTTGGTAATAATCATTTCGGTGCCAATTTTATGGAATTGTTGCCATAAATCGTTATTCTCCAATTTGGCCTCGACACCCGGTAATGGGGGATGTTGAGGTATTAACATTTGTGGCGGCATATGCATGGCTGGCATTATGGCAGCAAATGGATCGGGTATACGCTGCATAATTTGTTGTCTATATAAAATTTCATTAGCAATTTGTTGCTGCATTCGTAAATCCACTAATTCGTTCATGGTAATCATTTTGTTTTTTAAATAAAATCAAACAATTTTTTAATTATTAAAATTCCTTAGTATAAATTATACTCCGTTTATAACTTGTTGCTGGTTTAACGTTTGTTCTCAGACTGTTTTAGCAAGAAACTCAACTCTACTTATTTCCCAATAAACCAAATCTTAAAAATAAACACACACAAAAACGATCACTTCTACTCAAAGAGAGCGAGTTTGCCACTTGTTTTAAAAAATTAATCTTAATTTCTACCTGTTGTTTTTCAATATACAATGCACACGCACACTTGTACACTTAACACTTAATTTACTCCTACTCCCTCTCTCTAATATAACTAACAATCAGCGTTGCCGTTTTGGTTAATTTTAACCAAATTTGGTTAACTTTTTTTTAGTGTGTAAAAGTGTAATTTTTTTTCATTTTGGTTATTGATAATAAAAAATGTAAGAATATTTTATTTAGTAAATATCAAATTAGCATGACAAGTTTTAAAATTAAATTTTGAAGAAATTTTTTAACGTATTTGTATTTATAAAAGAAGTTTTTTGTAACAAATTTCAAAAATATTTGTAACAATTTTTACAAATTTGTAAAAGTTTTTAGTCACTAAACAAACCTATTGTTTTTAGCAATTTTTATATGTTTCTTTTTTATTAAAACTTGAATTTGTTATAAATAAATGAATAAAAAAAATTTGGTTAATTTTTCTCCAATTTGGTTATTTTTTATATCAATGTTGGTTACAAATTTTTTTAGTTGTGGCAACGCTGCTAAATATACTTAATATTTACTTACTCAATACTCTAACCATATCATTGGTTTGTTTAGTTTTCATAGCAGCTATCTCTTTCATTCTCTTTCTGTTTATTAACAGTCACACAACTTGAATAACAAAGGCACACCACACAGACTCCATTTTTTATCATTACTCAAGAGTGTCATGAATGATAATCACTTATTATTGTTGTTGCGGTTGTTTGGTTTTTGTGTTTATTTATTTTACAATGGCTTCACATGGTTGCTTTCATTGTGGGGTTTATGTGTTTAATAATGCATGTGCTTTTGTTAAAGTGTTTGTTGTATGTACATACTTTTTATTGTGGTTAAACTGCATATTTTTAGTAAAGTATTTCTTTCTATTGTTAATTTTAACTTTGTTTTATAATTGTTTTTATTAAAATTGTCGCCTAAGTCTAATTGTTTATTGTTTTCTTTTGAGTACTTTTTAATATGCTTTAATTTTTAACTCTTAAGCACTTGAAATGTAATTTATGTTGAACGGAAATGCTTACTTCAACAAGATAGGTATTATTAATATTATTATCAATTGAAGACTTAGATTAGTTGAAGAATGTTTTATATTTTTAATTGGTTTTACTTAAATTTAGTTACATTTCAAAATTGTGTTGGTGATTCATACATATATACATGTATCTACATATGTTTGTATGAACTTGCAAACATATGGAAATTAAAAACAAAAATCTTTAAAATCAATTTGGTACAAATGTAAATATGTATCTAAGTACATAGGTAGGTAGGTATAATAAGAAATTATTTTCCTAAACAATAACATAAACCACTGTTTTGAATTAAAATAAAAGTAATTTTTCAATAAAAATGCAAAAAAAAATAAATAAAAAAAAATCACAGTAGGTACATTAGGATGGTCCTTAATAAAAATTGTTCGATAAATAAATTAAAAAAAATTTCCAATATAGCTAAGGGCCACCCTAAGGTACATACATATGTATGTATGTAACTTGTATTTTTCCTATTTCTTTATTTATTTCGAAATAGGTACCTATAAATTATACAATATTTGATAAAAAAAAAATATGTATATGTACCTATATGTATGTACATAGGTATACAAATACATATTAGATTTGTATCGATTTCGGATGGACTTAGTATCCGATGGTTAATAAAAAAAGAAACATATGAAACATTATATGAACATTACCATTTATTTTATTTGTCCAAGTATTTTTCAACGGGATTTCATTTAAAAAAAACTAATGCAAAACACCTTTAATGGATCCAAGAATCATTGCATTTACTTTAAAAAGAACTTTTTCGTAATGTAATGAATTATTTTTCATAACTGCTTCCCATAGGTAAACGTTTGGTAAACGCATAGTTTAACTTTTCGAGCCCATGAATTCGCCTCCAAGATCGTGCGATTTAATGCCGCTTCCATAACACGATTTTGGGTCAAGATTCCTTGATTAAAGGAAGTGCCTCAGTTAGATTTAGTGCTTCCAGGTAACAATTCTTAGCTTTACTTTACTGCAGTTTGTCATTATATTTGGAAGCTAAATATTGTGAGAAGCTGTATGAAAGTAGTAACGGTTTCTACTGCTTCCAGAATAAAAATATTTCGGGTATATTAAAGCTTTCTTTAGACTTGCATACAATTTGTACATATGTATATTCTTCTGAGAGAAAACATAACTGAAATGTGTATAAAATAAAAATGAACTCTTTTAAGGAAACATAGACGCCTTCAGCTTTATTCAAATTTGACCAATTTTAAATATACAAGTGTAAATTAAATAAATGATGTTTACAAGTGATCTTGGACAAATGAAGATGACGTATGAAGCCCGAAGTCTGCCAACCAATCTGCTGAGTGCCTAAATTATTTCTACAATGCATTCTTAAAATTATTTTTTTTATTATAAAAGAAAACTATTAGATTCATTTAGGACTTGTTCTTACACTCGAAAATATAAAGTTTTGATAAAAGTTGTTGTGATTCATTTGTTCACGCTTCTAAACTAGTGGTCCTGGAAGAAAGTTATCGAAGGATAGAGTAACAATTTTATTTTGCGGTAATGCATCTGCATTTTCTACTTGGAAACGTTTCCTGTAAATTATTTTCATTGAAATAAATCATATTTAGAATAATTTATAGTACCTATAGAAGACTTTATGATTTTTGATATTAACTAATAGACCTGACAATAAATCGTTCGCTATAAAGGGATTTGCCTGTATTTATTTAAATATACAGTTATAGTTTAAATAGACTTCTGAATCTATAAGAACAATTTTATAGTTTTTTATCCCTATTATCTATAAAAATCTTATTTATGAAATATTTGCAGACATTTGCGAAAAGTTAAACTTGATTAATATAGGTATATATACATATATGTACATAGTATATTCGTGCATCCTCCGATTGTATTTCCGAAATGATCAGATATCTCTGCCAAATGTAAGATCAAACAAGTTTTAAAATATTTTTCTACTAATTTTAAATTATTGAATCAATTTCCTATAAAATAGGAAATTTGGTTTCAAATGATGTAATGATAACTCGAATTTTGCAAACGTTTATTTTATTCTTAAGCTAGATTTACACGATTGAAATTTTCTTCAAAATTGCTCTTCAAAATGCTTCAAACTCGTGTAAACAGCAAAATTTCTTTAAAATTTATTTATTTAATAACTATTAATAACTATTAAATAAATAAATTTTGAAGAATTTTTGCTGTTTACTCTCCTCAATTAGTGTTGTGTTACAAAAATTAAGAAAATGCATGTCATTAGATCATTTTACATAATTTCCCATTAACCATTAATACCGTAATGTAGTTAGCTTAACTCTTAATAAAGGAAATTCCAATGACATTTAATACAATTACGTACATTTCCTGTAACGGGAAATATGACTAAATATCAAATCCTTTAAGATTAACTTTTCCCAAAAAAAAAAAATCATTTAGAAAATCATTTAGAAAATCAACAGTCATTGTGGCTTTTCCAACTAAAACTGAATTGAAGAAATAAAAATTTTAGAAAAAAAAAAACACCAGAAACGGATTTTCAATTCTTAGCTAATAATATTTAATTAGTTTTTAAGGATTTCTCAAATCTCAGTTTACTAAAATAACACAGATAGCAGTACAACTAAAAACTAATTGTAAGATAAACAAGCAAATGCACATTCTCGTAGTGTGGATTTGGATAACTCAAATTACAAAAATTACACATTTTTTGGGTTTTTCTAAATCTCAACTGAATGAAGTTTTTAAAAAGCGAAACATTGACCATGATGTACTACTTGCATACTTAGTGACGACGTAAAAACGACAACGACAGGATTAAATGTTTGTTGCTAATATTATGGACAGTGCCATTCATAGCTTGGCAAGTGGCCAGAGTAACTAACTAACAGTGTGTATTTAGGTAGTGGGCGTGACAAATCTCTGTCTGAAGACAGTTAAGTAAATGTTATTATACACAAGTATGTACTTGAACGTGTATGCCGCAAGTCAGAGATGGAAAATAGCTTTTTGTTTATTGTACCAACTATATAAATAAAATGTACTTTTTAGACTTCCACGGTACCATTTCTAATATTTATTGTTACGAAATTATATGTCAAATTAAATTTAACGGTTGATAACGGCTGATATCAACATACGAGTACATGTAGGTATGTATAACAATAATTCTATATACAAACATTGTTTATAACACACTGTTATTAACAAAGTTGTGGAGTATGATAACAATAAGTTTTAATGGCTTTGGTTGAACATTCTTTGTAGACAAGAGCTTTCAAGTATCTTAGCTCCGAACCATCTAAATGATGTTAGCGTATAAATAGACTAACCGACAACGTTGTCAACTTGGTGCGTTTCGCAACATTTTTGGTGCTTTTTTAATCTTTTTGTGTGAAAAATTCCTTAATTGGTGCGCGGTGCGTTTTTTATTTGTTAATTTCGGTGCGTTTTTTGAATTTTCCGAAAATGTCATGATATCTTTATTTTTACAAATTTTTAATTGCCGTTTTTAAATAATTCTTAATAATTCTGTACGAAAAAGCATCCCATTAAATGTATTTTAAATTAATTTCAAATTCGTCACATGAAAGTTATTGCTAAAGGTGAATAGGGTGAAAAACTTTGTTTGAAAATAAAATTAACCTTTTAAACATGAAAATAAAAATTCTTGTGCAGCCTGATGGTTTTGCAGTGGAGCTTATTTCATGCTTATTTTATCTTTATTTAAATAAACAAGATTTAAAAAAGGTTTTTACTATTAATCGTTGATCTCTTTTTAAAAAGTTTTATAAGTATATAATTTATAAAATTAAAAAAAATAATTACATATCTAGTACAATTTGTTTTGTTTATTTTTTTATTTTTGTTAAGTTTCATTCTAAAAACACTGAACTGTAGGAGACAGTTTTATTGTTATACCTATTTATAATACAATAATATTATACTTTTTATGTAAACTTAATTCAATAAACATTTTAAATAAAAAAGAAACTCTAAACTTCTAAACTGATGTATAGAACCTCAAGTTGACAACACTTTTTTAATTGGCGGCCATTTTGTCAGCTGTCAGGTGATTTATGTTTACAGTCGCTGGTCTACGCCGATATGCCCGAAACGATTGACCACTTGGAGGACAACATTCGTTGCGTTATTGCGGATATACGGCCACAAATGTTGGAAAAAGTCATCGAAAATTGGACCTTCAGATTAGACTACGTTCGAGCCAGTCGTATGCCAGAGTCATATTTTTTATTACAATTCAAAGTCTATACATCTAAAGAACCATGATTTATGCATAATTTGGAAGCGTTGTTGCCAAACCAAACTAAACATAAATCACTTGAAAGCTGACAAAATGGCCGCCAGGTAAAAAAAAGTGTTGTATAAAGTGTTATATATTCGTGCATCTTCCGACTGCATTTCCAAAATGACCAGATTTAACATTTTAAAAATATATTGAAGAAAATGAAGGCTTAAGTTTTAAAGTTTTTAAATCCTAATTAACTAAATTTAATAAAAAAAACTCTCGTTTTTGGATTTAGTCTCAAAATCATTAAATGTAAAATAACAATTCAAATTCCCCCTTTGTTCGATAATTTAACCATCTTTATGCATCAATACATTGAAATTGTACCATATGACTCGTGGTAGTACATACCACAGTACCAACTGATTTTAAAATGTATCAAAAAAACTACAATTCTACCATGTTTGCCAACTCTGCCGCATGTAGTAAGTGAGAGTTAAGTTTGTTTCGTTTTCTTGTCTTGTCTAAGTGGTCAAGTAGGGAGAAGAGCGCGTTAAATGACTCAACATTTGATAATACAACAAAAAATCTATAGGTACCTATAGATTTTTGTAAATATGTACATATGTATGTACGTAATTGTGTAGACAAAAATCAAGAGCTCACATGCAAACGGAAATATTTTCCAACATTATATCGTTTCGTATTTCGTTTAAGCGGAAGCAATTAGTAAAATGCATTAAGAAATACTTATACTTTTTTCTCTTAAACAACCTTAAAAAAATCGTTGAAACCAGGATTATCGATATTACAATTCACGAATTTTAAAATTAAATAATATGGTTGCTAATTTTTCTTTAACCAATTCATTTTTCTCTGTCCTTATTTAATCCTTTGTCAAGAACTACTTGTTTTATTTGATGTTTTTTTATTCCTGCTAATAACGGTTTTTTGTATGTATGTATGTATGTATGTATGTATGTATGTATGTAGTATGTTCTTGTGCACTTGTGGTTTTGTGCCACAGCATGGGACTGTCGTCGGAAGCGGTTTTATTTGATGGCATTCAAAACTTTTTTTTTTCGATGTGCAACAAATCAACAAAAACTAACTTGTAACTACACATTTTCGTTTCTTTTTTTAATGCCTTGTCTTGTCTCTGCCCTCTCTCATTTTATTGTCACTTTAACTGTACATGGCAGGAATTAAAGATTTTAGTTACACTGAAAGGAATTTTATGAGAGTATTTTGTGACTCTTTGTTTATTGTAAAATAAAAAAATGTATTCCTTTGTTTAATTTCAGAATTGTGTTCGAGAATCCTTTGGAAATTTAAAAGTTTTTAGTATCGTAATTATCCTTAAGTAATAAGGTTAAATCAGTCTGTTTTTTGGATAAGTGCAGTAGTTCCACATTACTATATGAAGACTTTCAATTTAAATTTTAATTGTATTTCCCGTTGCGGGAAATGTTGGTAATGCAGCAAATGTCATTTGAATTTACTGTATTATTACGGCACAATACGGCATTAATGTTAATGGGAAATTGTGTAAAATTAAAAAAATTTAAAATTGGCCGCCTAGATCGAACGATTTAATGATGTTAATGTTTTTATGTGGGGTTATGTTAAGTCTCATATATAGTTGCAAGCGCGCAACGGTTGACTCACTAGAAGCCTATATTGAAAAATTCATTTGTGAGTTACGTCCGATATGTTGGAGAGAATATGTGAAAATTGGACCCACCGTACGACATAGCTACAAACATTTAATTATATACATTTCCTAAATTTTAGATGTTTTTTTAAATCAAATCCGAAAACTTCTAAAAATCACTCTTTGCAAAGATTTAATAACATTAATCCGTACGTCATTTGAACTCTAAATTCACAAAAACATTCAGCCAAAGTTCAAGTATTAACAATTTCAAGAGAAGACAACAAGTGTTTTGATGAATAGTTATAAGCATTATGTACAAGTATTTTTGAAGATTAAAATTTTAAAGACATATGAAAAAATTTTTAAATCGAATTAGTATAATATTCGAACAGATAGAAATATCGTAACATAATTTGGAAATTCTCTAGAAGGAATGATATTTTAATAAATAGCTTAATTATTTTTGCAATATGTTCCAAAAATAGATTTATTGGTCATAATTGAGTCCACTAAATTTTGGAGTATTTGAACTATGTACATATAAATTGAAAGAAACTGCTTGACATTTAAAACTCATTTCGCTTCAAAGAACTAAAATCATTCACAACAAATCGTGTATCGATCAAATTATTTCGACTTTGTGGGCTTAAACACTATTCCGTGACAACTTTTTTCTGGTCATTTTATTCCAGCCAAATTTAATTGTTAAACAATAAAATAAGGGATGCTGTAAAGGAACTTTTATTACAATATCATTGTACAAGAAAAAACGATTCGCTAATCTCATGGATTCTGGACCGAATTCTAAGTGTCTGCATCTTAGTAAGGCTAAGATTTTATACGAAATTGGTTAAATTCAACACGTGGTAACAACGGGTTACAAGGTACTGGGAACATTGCCGAGTTGAAATAAAATATGAAGATATGCACAAATACTGCAGACTGATACTTGGAGTTATAAATGTAGACTTCCCGATGAGAGCATATATATCCAAATTTATTATATTATAAAACACTAGGGGGAATATGACTATTAATGTTTATAGTCAAGCCGTATTGAAGAATTTGAATAGTCATATAATAACTTTAAAGTAATGGGATTAAGGAAGTATTTAAATGTCTCAAACCAATCCTGAAGGAATAGAACGGACTGCTAGACGTATTTTACACGATATTCCATAATTTTTACGAGTTTTCGAGGAGTTTTTATGTAAATGTTTATTATTCAGGAAGTAAATCCCGAATCAATTCTGTACAGGCGATTATTGATATGTTTTTCACTCTTTGGATTCCAACATTTACGCTCCAGTATAATAAGCTAACAACTATGTATATATGTAAAGTATTAAAGACCATCAAAATAAAGAGGAAGTTCGCGGATTAGAGACCTGATATGTATTAAATTTGAAATGTTCCATTTTAGTTCGATTGTATTCGCATTCTACTTCTCTACTTTCTGCAAATCAATACCGGAGATTGTTATCAAAGCATTATCATGAAATCAGTTCCTGCAGACCCCAATTGTCGAGTTTGATATTGATCATATTAATAACAAGAATAAAGCTTCATCCAAGATCAAACCGCTTTTACTTCTCGTTGTAGCCAAGCTTTAGTGAAGCCTTCTAGATTCAGTAAAGCTTATTTTCATCATATCATAAACAAACTTCTCTAAATCAACTGACGAAAAAATATGCTATTTCATCGCATCTCAGTTGTACAATTCCGATAACATATCAGATATTAATTCTATTTTGAAGACGCTCTGCTCCGTGCTTGCATTCCGCTTAGTCGGTTTAATATTAATTGTATACTAGCTAAACTCGGTGTTCTTCGGATAATTACGGGTTGCTTGATTGATTTGACGCATTTCAAAGTGATATCCATCTTCTCCATATGGAAAAATAATAGGATACTGAAGCGCGTCATATGGGCGATGCATTTCAGTGGGCGAGGCCATGCCCCTTTGTCCACTTACATAGTCAAGAATTTATTATTTCGTAAGAATATCCTATTGTGAAAATTTAATGACGATCGGTCCAGTAGTTAAGACTATATTACGATTTTTAATTTTCCTAAAAAGGGGCGTGGTCCCACCCATTTTTCTTCTGGTAGGTATTCCTAATTATGCCAATATCATATCATTGACGTAGGTAAAAAATGCCCAAAATATGGTGATTTAAATGTTTGGGTTATATTGGCGGTGCCACCCCCGTTTGCACAATCAAAACTTCATATAGCCTATCATTCCTTCCAGAGTCACAGTAACATGCTGTGATAATTTCAGGCAGATCGGTCCAAGGGTTTGGCCTTCTATTAAGCACAAACATACAGACACACATTCATTTTTATATATGTATATAGATTAAAAGCAGATTAATTATAATTTAAGGTAAATTGGGGCGAAAAATGGGGATTTGGTAATAAAAAAATGTATGACTACCTTATCTGTAGATAAAAAGTATATAAAACTTTAGGTAAATACATATTACAAAAAAGTATTTTGTATAGCCAACATTGTTAGTGGTGTAAGTATCTGAATTAAAAAAGAGGGCGGTGAAGTGGGCGTGGTTCATAGTTATATGGCGACATTAACAGTATTAAGAGCAATATACTACAAAATAAAAAAAAATACGTTGGAAGGAACAAATTTGTATAGAGAACAAAAAGTTTAAAACAAAATTTGGCGTAAAGGGGGGCGTGGCGTAAGAAATTTTTATTTCTACCTCGCCTGGAGTATATAATGTGTATACGATTTGAAGTAAATCTGTTAAAAACTATATGGGAGCAATATTAAAAAAGTGGGCGTGGTCAAAAAAAAGTACCCTATTAATCATACCAGAGTCCCAGTTAAATGCTGTGAAAATTCCAAAAATATCGGTCCAGAGGTTTCGTCTCCAATTACAATATTTTAGAAAAGTGGGCGTGGTGAAAAAAGTACCCTATTAATCATACCAGAGTCCCAGTTAAATGCTGTGAAAATTTCAAAAATATCGGTCCAGAGGTTTGGTCTCCTATAAGGTACCCACAAACAAATAAACACATATTCAATTTTATATATATAGATGTACATTTAAAAGCAAAAACTAAAGAAGAAATCTTCTTTGGTCATTACCTGTATTTTGAAATATATTCTCGAAAAAAAAAACTACAAATTCTCTTAGTGTACAAACTCAAGCCTCTTCCACTCTTCAGTTATGACAGCAACAACAATGTTTAGAAAGAAGGATAAAAATATATAAAAGAAGCGTCGCCAGTCGTGTAATAACCATAATATCACATGTAATAAATTTGAAGCATAATGCAAGCCTTTGTCTTTCATTTTTGAGCCTTTCTTTCTTCTCCTTTTATAGGTTTCTTTTGTTGTTGTGTTGATGCGTGAGTTTAAGTGTTGTTCTGTTATTTTCTTTTAATTCACATCCACACTGGCTCATAAAACTCTCCATCTCCTGCTGGGTTATGATGCCTGTGTCTTGTGTCGTAAGACCCTAACGATCCGCATTAAATTTGTTTTTATTATTATTGTTTGCCATTGTAACAAGTGTGATTCTCTTCTGTTCTCTGGTAGTATCTAATGTTGTCGCCTGCATCCTTGTAATATTGACCGACAAAGGCTTTAATAATTGTCAACATCTATGTATGTCAATTTATTGTTTTAATGTTTTTTTGTTGTCGTTCGAATCACTACAAGTGTCGCTTGACAAGTGTTTTTTGGTCTATAGATCAGATTGATTGCGGGTGAGTTGTAATTGGCGCCAAATTGTATTCTTTGGCTTTTTTAAGTAATTTGCTTTCCGTTTCCTAAATGAAAAAGGAATTTGTTTCTGTGTCTGTTATCTGTAGAGCGGGTCTTTGTGTTCTATAGGTTTTTAGTTTTGAGTCGGAGGGAAAAATCATTGAAATGGCAATAAAAGTGTCTAATAAAATATTAAAAATGGTACGTCCATACATACATAAATTTTAAGGAATTGTTTTATTCAGGCATTCGTGTATTTAATACAATTCTGTTAAATTTTTACATACACATTTATATCGTTTACTAATTTATTACTGCTGTTTTTATAAAAAATTAAAGTAGACTTCAAGTGTACTTTAAGAAAATTTTGTATGAATTCAATACTTTTTCCCCAAATCTAATAGTTTTTAAAATGTCTACGATTTTGTCTTTCAGAACAACTTATCATCCTTTTTATTCTATCATTAGCAAATTTTTATTTCATTACACAGGATTTTTGTAACAGCAAATAACTGTGATGTTTTTTTTTAATAAAGTTTATATAACTTGATTGAATGCGTTTAAAGAAATATAAAATATTGATTGAGATCTTAAACATTTTTGCTGAATAATTAGTAAATGCATCATCTAAATAACTTCTTTCCCTTTTTTATATAGAGGGATAAGTGTAAAAGTTTAGTATCACTTGTCTGTAAACAAAAATCTAATAATTCTGTATGAAAGTGAATCTGAAATAAAGATTTTTCTTCAAAAACAAGTAAGAAAGCAAAGTCGATCAAGCCCGACTATATAATACCCTACACCCAGTACATATATGTATAAAACAGTTTTTCAGAAATGGGCGTTATATGGGAGATATTACCTATTATGGACCGGTCATCCAAAAATTTAGTGTCATGATGTCTGTGAATATAAATATTATATATGTTAAACTTTATCTCGATATAAATACTTTTAAAAGATTTATGGAGCTTAAATTGAATTACGGAAAGGATCTTATATGGGAGTTTCGACTAATTATGGACCGACCATTATAAAATTAGGTGTGATTATTTCTGTGTATATGAAACTTATTTGTGTCAAATTTTATTTGGATACCAACATTTTTAAGAAATTTATGATCGTTAAAGTGAATTTCGAAAGTGGGCTTTATATGGGAGCTACGACTAATTATGGGCCGATCATAATAAAATTCTACCGTATTATTTTTAGACATATGAAATATATTTGCATTATATATTATTTGGATACCAACATTTTTGAGAGAGTTATGCTCTTTAAAGTGATTTTCGGAAGTGGGCCTTCTATTGGAGCTACGAATAATTATGGACCGATCTGCACAACATTTGTAGATTTGATTTGGCTACATTTGCCACTCATTTGTGATGAAACTTGTTTGGATACTTGCATAATTCAAACATTTATGATCGGTAAATCCTAATTTCGTGAGGACATTTGTATGGGGGTCAGGTGAAATAAGAGACGGATTGAAACTGGGTTAAATCCACTCAGAAAGTGATTCTGAGTCGATCGGTATACTTTAAGGTGGGTGTTGGACCAATATTTCTGGCGATTACAAACATCAGCACACATCCAATATACGCTCCCCACTATGGTGGTGTAGGGTATAAAGACACCGGGTACAAACTTATCTTAGAAACATTTTGTTGCATATAAATTTTTTAGTTTATCCAGACTTCACTTGCACCCGGTGGGAATAATACCTTAAACACCAAGGTATTTGTAAGAGAATTGTTTATTTCGATGATCAGAGTAACATCACCATTATATTTGACCATGATTTTAGTTTCTAAATTTAATTTGTTTATTTAAGTGTTGAGATCATAATCACCGCAATACGAACATTAATTTGCTGAAATCCTGTATAGGTCAAACAATATATATTCTACCATACCAGCATTTCTAAATTAAGGTCCGACTATAATAAGTCACCAAAGGCCTCATAACTGAGGAAGTTCAAGATTTTAAGATGTTATATCAGAATTAATCTTTCCACGAGCACATTGCTTTTACATCTCGTTGTTAGCATCAAAGCATCAAATTGGCCTTAAGTCTCTTAATAAAAAAAAAAACGTTTCTGAATCAGTGGATGAACAAATCTCTGCCTTTAAACGTATCGGTTGCTCAGCTGAGATGAGAGTTGAAAAATCAAGACAGTCGCTTGAGGCAAAGTAGCTGGGCATTTGAATAGCAAATTATCTTGGAAAAGCAACACTCAAAAAACGACTTAATGCCTACTACACTTGTATGGATTCCATATGTAAGAATTGGTGTTTTCAAATTAAGTTATAGTCACACTTGTTTTAGCACAAATTTGTTTGGCGTTGTTTACTCTTACAAGAGTTTTGCAAGATCAAACAGCATCAAATAAAATAAAACTAAATGTTTTTTGTGTCCTGTCCTTAATAAACGAAGTTTTTTTTTTTTTAATAAATAAACGAGTTCAAATATATTTTATTTAGTGGTTACGACTTTATCGGCAAATACTTGTCAAGTGTGAACGTACCTTTAGCATTGTAAGCTGTAATAACACTTCGGTTTTCAGACCGATCTACTAACGTATTATTGCACTGTCTGTTGGGAGACTATTCGTTGGATAACTACATGAAGATACTATATAAAGCTCAGGGGTGTGGCTCACATGGTATCACTCATGGTGAAATTAAATACAAGGTGACAGCATAGCGCCAGCTGATTATTTTTTGCTCTGTTCATGGTGAAATTGAAAATGTCAAAAAGTTGTTTACAAATAGTCAAAGTTTATATAAAAACGTTACAAAATTATTTTGTTTTTGAAAAATTTAGTTTTTTCGCCGTTTTATCTGCGTAAAATAGCTTAAAAGTGTTAAAAAAACTATATTATATTAAATAGTGTGTTTGTTTTTTGAGTTGTTTTACTAAAAGTGTTAGTTTTTTTCTGTAAGATAAATGTTAAGATTCCTCTTTAAAAGTGATGAAGTGGTACTTTCTTTAAGGTTCCTCAAGACCCAAGAAAAAGAGAACAGTGGAGTAAGTTATGCCAAAAGAATCTTACTCCAAGCAGCTTTATTTCCAATAAAGCCAGTTCGAGAACACACTATAAATTTTTTTTTTTATTATGTATATTTCCAATCTTTTATTTTAAAATTTGAATAAAAATAAAAACTTTTTTGGAAGAATAAGACTGCATTAATTTTAATTAAAACATTATTATTAGAGGGTTCCTTAATGGTGGGCAAACTGAAAATAGCCTTAACCACATTAAAGTTGACCTCTTTGAAAGACATGTTGTACGCGTAGCGGGAAGAATTAATTTCGGGTATATAGAAACCTGGATCTGATTTCTCCTGAAAACCTCTGGACAAAGAATCGACCACTTACGATAGGAAAACTAAAAAATAAAGCAGCCTGTATTAACAAAATTATACAAATCTGTTATTTAAATGGCCTCACTATTGGCATCATCAGGTAGGGGAGAAAAAGGTTGTGAATCTTCTTCATCACTGCTGGAAAAGTAATCACTTTCATCCTGTTTCAGAGGTAATTTCATAATTTTTATAGCAGCAGTCTTAATTGCCAATTGTTCACCTTTCGAGCATACTGTTCGCGTGGCAAGAGGGAAACACAGATACGACTGTCTAGAATTTCCTCATTAATCAAAATGCCCCGAACAAAATCATCACGAGTTTCGAAATTGTTTAAGAAAATAAAATAAACAATTTTTCACTACTATTGTTTTCTGTTTTTATCCATGTTTGTATGTTTGTTTTCTTTATTTTATGCCAGATGTTTTTGACAGTAACGAAAGTATTACAAAAACAAAAATGCCTGTTGTTCTTGCCTTGTTGTAATTGTTGTAGCAATGCTGTCACCTTGTATTTAATTTCACCATGGTATCACTTGTGTTTTTAGCAACACATATTAGACGGATATTTTAGTACGCAAATAGGTACTAAAATGAAAAAATATTATATTTTATTATAAGATACCCCACAATTCCCAAAAAAGTTTTGAAAAATTCCATTTATGGTTTTTTTTTAGGTTTTTGATCATATTGTCTATACCAGGGCAGAGTTCACAAAACCCTTTACAGTATAATTAAGAACATATTGGGCCATAAAAAATCGGTTATTATTTTTGGATGCTATTTGAAAATATTTGTCCTTAAGTTTAATTTTACATAAAAAATATCTATGTATATTTTAAATGACTGCGGTGCCGTCGATAACAAAGTTCTTTTAATTTTATTTTCATATAACAGATTTTCTTTGAAGTGTGCCTTCCGAAAAAATTTAAATGCTTCTTCTGAGAAATTTATGAAATATTGTAGAAAGATTAGAAGTACCTTTATATGTCAAAAAATGCCCAAAAATCACATTTTTTAAATTTAAATATACCTATATATATATATACATATAACTTTTTACTCTGTGATGATATTTAAACAATTCTTTAGAAACGTGTTGTTAATCAACAAAAAAATATTTAGAAAAATTAAGGAAATATTTGGATTCGCTATTAGCAAAAAACCAGGCGGGGTTACTGTGTTCTTCGATTTGAAAAGAGAATCATTCGAATTTGTATACTTTTTACATTGTATTTCGAAATACGCAGTAACCCCCCAGTGGCTACAAAAGCTAAAACAAAAGTTAAAAGTTAAAAATTAATGTTTATATGCGAATATCACGTAATTTATAAGAGATAATATATATACATACATATGTATATAGCTATACCCAGATTTTCTTTAGTACTCGATTAGTAGATTTCATATATAGCATAATCTTTGAAATCGGATCACATACCAGAGGTGCCCCACTTTGGGGGTCTCTGGCACCGACATTGGTGGGCTTATTAAACTCGACAACACTCTTTCTCTGTGAAATTACAGATTTATTTTTCTTTTTTTTCAAATTCTCCTCAATGTGCGTCGTTGGGTTGTTAATCATTGATCAAGTTAGACCCTGATCGTTTGGAAATTGTTGTAAAACTTTCTTAAACAATATCAATTCAACATGATATTTATGCAGTACAATGTGGGGCCTTTCATTGCAGTAATGACGTTTATCCTCTTTTAAATTGTTGAAAGTTATACTTCGTGTAAGTTAATTATTGGTAGGCATAAAACGTTTCTAAGCTGAATTTAAACAACATGTTGTTATGTGGTTTTGCAGTCAATTTTCAAAGAGTAGTAGTAATTATTAGCCATTACTTTGATTAAGAATATGAACACAAACTGTCTTTATTTTAACATTTATTACACACTTTTATTTACACCATTTATTTGAACATACAATTACAGATGTAAACAGACATTTTTATATTTTATGATATATAGATACATATACATACGAGTATGTATATTTTACATATTTCCATTTAATTTTAAATATACATACCTACATTTACTTTTTATTTATACACAAATAACATATGTATGTAGCAGTATTCAAATGTATAATTTACGAACTTAAAAATATACTAGTAAAATCATTTCAAAACAAACTTAAATTTGTTTACAAATTCGAACAAATATTAATTATTATTAAACTTTTTACGCTTGCATTACATTTACTTTCTTTCTTTCTTTTTTCTATATAATATAAAAATTATTTAATTATTTTATCATAGATAGTAGTAGTATAATTTGTTAATAAATTTAGATTTCTTTATATATTTGTTTTTATATCACAGTTACTAAATATAGATTAAAAAAAATATTTAAATTTAAATAAAACTTATAAAAACAGCGACAAAACAAATGAAAATATTGATTCTAGATTTCTTTTTAGCACTAAAATATTAAAACATGTATCATTTTTACATATACATCAAGTATAGAGAAACATATGCAATATTGATATGTTTTTTTCTAATGATTTCTCTTGTAAAAAACTGAAAAATATAAATTTTATACCTTCGCTTCTATGTTAATTATAAAACGATTGTTATTGAGACGTAGCGAAGTTAAAAATACATTTTTGTGTTAAATTATGACAGCTCAAAACCGGTATTACTGGTTACGGCATATCTCAGTTTATCTCTCAGTGTTGATTTCTTTTGGTAATTTGGCAACTTGAGTAGATTGAAACAGGTGGATGAGGTGGGCAAACGATTTAGTGGATCCTTTTTGCGTATAGTAAAAAAGCCACGTATAACGCTGCCTATGGTGTCGCCAGTATCCTCGTCATCGCCCACCTCAACACAGCGTATAGAGAAAGGAGGTTCTAAATGAGCGAATCCCAACAGAGGTGGTTTCGAACAGCTGGTTACAAACTGTAAGTAAAACATAAATAATAAATAATGTATAGTAAACTACAACTACTCTCAACTTTTTTAACTTAAAAACTTGCAAAAAAAAAAAAAAATCGTATATATTTACCTTCAAAAACAATTTCCTCTCCTCTTCGGTAAAATCCTTAGCCAATATATCCCACAACCAGCCCACAACACGATGTGAGTCATGGAAGCCTCCATAATACTGTGTATGTTTGCGTAGATCCTTCAAATCCAACGGCACCGTATCACCCGATATTAAACGTTGCAGTTCCGGCGGCGAAAACAATGACAACCACTCGGGATTAACAATGCTGCGAAAGCCACGATTAAAAGCTTGCGTTTGTTCGCGTATCTGAGTGTTCATATGGAAATAGGCCATATAATGTATATACACTAATTTATTGTGATCGGTTACAGCACGAACTCTACCGCCCGGATGCAATTCATGGGTGACAATTTTACCCATAACATCTTGGTCCACGGAGAAAGTCAAATTTAAGTCAGACACATCCTGTTCATAGTGTTTGATAAAGGTTAAACTTTTATACAATTCAGCATCTAAAGAGGGCAGTTCGTCCATGCAAGAGTACAAAACTTGATGTGTTTGACCCAGCAGCTGGGAGAGAAAGAACGAGGCAAACGGTACATCCACCACTATGCCTTCGTAGACAGCCTTGCCCAGCATGCGGCCAACAAACTCAAACAATTGTAAATGATTATCCTGTACATACGAAATGGGAGATGGATATAAACGCTGATCGGATGTAGTTTTAAATAGATTTAGAGAGGGATCAAACACTTTTTTAATAGTTTCTTCCAAAAACTCTTTAAAAACACCATCTTGATCTATGCCGGCCTCATGTAATCCTTGTTGATTAATAAAACGTACACGTATAACACCCTGTACAAACAAGTATTAAATGTTTAATAAAATAACACATTTTAAAAGCTTCAATTTTCTTCATTATTCACCTTAAGGGCATGAGGTTTTAAAGCTGCCAATTGTCTGTAGCCATCCTCCACAATACGCTCACGATGTATAACTATTAATGCTGATCTGGGTGAGGCACATGCCGATTCAGTTAAACCCAATACAGCCTTTTCATTTTGTACAAATTTTCTAAACAGTTTAACACGATCTTCATGCGGTATTATATGGGGCATTTTTTGCAGCAGTATGACTGCATGTCTTTTACCCTTTTCCAAATCGTTTATAAATGCTGAAGGTTTCACTTCGTGTATGAGCCAATGATTGGTTGATGTAAAACGCCGGCGACAATCCCTTTTGTACAAACACAACATTAAGGTGTGCAGCGATATAAAGACGGGAGATTGTGTTATGTTTTTAGTCGAGCCTAAAATATAATTATATTGTTAGCTGTTTTTACAAGAAAACAATCAAATGTATTAGCTTACCAAATATATCCTCATTAATGATTTTGTACAAAATATTATTTAAAAAATAAGTTAACATAACAAAATCATTCAATTGAAATAACTTCTGTTCTGTGTACATTTCGTGTTCATCTAGAACACTGTAAAAAACACAAAAAATCAATTAAAACATCAAAATATATAACAAAACAAAACTCACGTAACATAATGGGTCATACTATCACAAAACAGCATTAACATAGACGTCTGAGGCTTATGTTGAAAGTCTTCACATTTAAACAACTCCAAGAACTCCTTTAAAGCACAATTTGGACCCAAAGAGGTGATAAACAGCCAAAGATCATAGAAAACCTTATCGACAAAACAAATGCCCGTTAGAATTTCCAATTTTAGCTGAGACAAAGTATTCAAGGCCGCATAATACATGGCACATATACGCGACACTTGTATAACTTCAGCTGAGTCCAATTTACGCCAGGTTACTTTAGAGTTTTTACTCAGACTGGTACGCGTTGAACTGCGATCTAAAGCACGTCGCAGTAAATTACTAGTGGAAGCTTGACTAGGTGGATGGAATTCTATGCGTTCAAAGTTGACATTGACTTCTTTGAGGAAGTCACCCAAAGATATTTGCAAACAACGTATGCCCCACAGCATATGAAATTGTTTCTTAATCAGGGAAACACATTGATTTTGGGCAGGATCTTTGGAAGGTGTATGCCAGCCCAATAGCTCATGCCATTGGGTAAAAACTCCCTTGGAGGTGGAATTGCTGGGTATGTTTTCAAATAACAATGTTACAGTGTTCTGGAAAAAACAAATGTCTCAAAAATTATCATTCCATATTATCATCATCAATTATATAAATTACCGTCAATAAGGGATAAGCCAATAGTTTGGCTTCATTTAAATTTTCTATATTAAACAAATTAATAATGTTGCCCAACAAAGCCAAACTCTTTGTACCCGACATATTTTTACCAAAGTCGCTAAACCATTCCAAATCCTCGGATATACTTAAAGCCCGTTTCAATATCCACATTGAAGACATTTGTTCTATGCACTGCGGAGCAGTGGTACTCAAGTGATATACCAAAGCTGGTGCTGATAAAATTTCTATTAAAAATTGTGCCATTATGTTGCGTGAGAAGTCACCATCCAATAAGGGTCTCGTGCACAAAGTCATGACAGCTATAAGGGATACTGGTTTCAATGTTAATTCTTCACGTGATGTGCCTTTTATAAGAATCAACTATAAAACAATTTCTGTTAGTGCTGTTTATTTTATATTAAAACCATTTCTTTGTTTCTACTTACTCTCATTACTTTGAAAAAGTTATTTTGTATTAGATCTCCCTGTATGTTGCAACAAATTTTCTGCATTGCTGGCTGTAATTTTTCAAATTGTTTAATTCTCATTATACCCCATGATTTCGGTGAGGTAAAAACCACTAATGTATGTAGATATAAGGCCAATGATATACTATCCGTATGACTTTCTGGAATATTCAAATCAAGTTTATATAAGTTTTCGAATTATTTACTTGTATAGAATACCTGGTTTAATGTCTTCCAATAAATGTAGGTTGAAGTTCAACAAGGTTTTAATGTGCGCTATCCAAGGAAGGCTGAAAAATAATTGAAAAATGTTAAGATTTTTTCCTTTCCTTTACATTTTCACTAGAAAAAAGTTTGTGTCAGATTCTAAGCGAACAATTTCTCTAGAGAAAATTGTGTGTCAGACTCCGGAAAATTTTCTATAGGGAAAATTTAGTGTCAGACACAAAGCGAATATTTTTTCTTTGTGTCAGACTCTGACCGAAGATTTTCTCTCAGATTCTGACCGAACATATTGTGTAGGAAATAGTTTGTGTCAGACTCTACACAGGATTTTCTCTAGTAAAGAGTTTGTTTCAGATTCTAACCGAAGATTTTCAGTAGAGAAATGTTTATGTCAGACTTTGACAAAAGATTTTCTCTAGAGAAAAGATTGTTTCAGACACTGACTGAGCATTTTCTTTAGAAAAAAGTTTGTATCAGACTCTGACCGAACATTTTTTCTAGAAAAAAGTTTGGATCAGAGTTAAAAGAAAATGTTATAATATAAACTCTCACCAATATTGATATGCATATCTTTATATATATAATTCTACTGTACGTGTGTTGTGACTGAACTCATCCTAAACGGCTGGACCAATTTGCATAAATTTTTTTGTATGCGTTTGGGTGGCGCCCCGGGTGTTTGAGATTTACAATTCGGTCCAATTGTTCAAAGGGGCGTGGTACCTCCCATACAAACCACAAATTAAAAATCTATTATTTCTGCTCCTGATAACGGTATTTCAACAAAATTTGGTACGTCGGTTTGGTGTGAATTTTTTAAATGCTGCTGCAAATATGGGCGGGATTTGATAAAGACGCGTGGTACCTCCCTACAAATCTTCCTTACGTATATAATGAAATTATTTTATTATTTGCCTTTCATTTCATACTTTGGTTAATCCTAATCGCTTGAAATATTATGCAGGACAACGTCTATCGTGTCAGCTGGATACTATACATCTTTGGTGGAAGTAGGCAATGCCACTCCCTTTTCAAAAAATGGCACTGGTGGCCTTTATTATTATAATAGACCGATTGGCATGAAACCTTTCCAATAAAATAAAATTTGAAGGCAAAGCAACGTTTGCCGCGTCAGCTAGTTATTATATATACCTATTTGTCTAATTATTTTAATGTGTATTTCCATATGTCATATACATATGCACATATGTATGATTATTATTTAGTTCTTTTATTCGACCTTTTTCAATATTCTATAATTTTGTATGATTATGTAACAAATGTGTGACAACTCAATAGATTATGGGCTACGATATGATTAGACATTTAAAAAAATCAACAAAACAATTTCAAAATATTTGAAAAAAGTAGTTTGCAATTATTATTCCTAGTTGCAAATTAAACTGCAGTTGTATAAAATGACTAAGACTATTAATCTAATGCCTTAATTCCAAACATAATTATAATATAATAAAAACAACCCAACATTTTGTAATATAATAACTACAAATTAAAGTAAAGTACAATTAATAAAATACCTTTTGTCCTTTTGTAAACACAGTGTGGCATATGATAACTTGGGAGCTTCAGTCTCCATAGATTTATTCAAATAGCGACATAGACATTCAAAACGTTCGCGTGTCTCGTCACAATTCTTGTCCAATTTATAGGTGGTTAAGAAACGCCTTACAACCGGATAAACATTAGATGATGCATGTAAATTAATTTGTTCCTTTTTATCGTCACCACCACTACTGACAATAAGTCTATCAAAATCGTCGCTGGATATTGCAAAACATATAATATAAAATTGAAAAATAAACAATAAGGAAAATACATGACATATGCACATCGAAACCTACCCAACTCCACCCACTCACTCTGAACATTTTACTTACATTATTTGCCTTTGATAACGCCTACGTGCTAGGAAACCCTTAATGGAAGATTGAAGTTTTATGGCTGCCCATTCTCTGCGCTTCTCCAAGGCTCTTTCTTCACGCGCAGCCTTAGTCTGTTCCAAAAAAGAAGTTTTCTGCGACTCCGTAGTACTAAACATTTTAATCTCAATTTATTCCGGATTTTCAAACAAAAGCATTAACTACTGTTCCACTACTGGCTGTAATGATGCACTTCGATTTTAATTGTCTTCTTTGTTTCTGTGGACGTAGAAGAAATTATTTGTATTCACTTTATTTTTAACATTTCCACAAAAAAAAACTATTTAAATACTTGATTTTTATATTCTCTCAGTTTTTTACTTTAATATGGACATTTTAAATAAGAAAAATTAACAACATTTGTTAACAAACTAAGTTTTTTTCCAGAGTGCAATAAAATTTTGTGCAACAATAAATGCTTGGTTGAGAATTTATGTACTTAATGAAAAATTTATCTAGTACTATTTTACTACCTTTTTATATAAACATGTGTTTGTTTACGAATGGCAGGTTATACAAAGGGCCAAATGAAAAACAACACAAAATGCAATTAGGAGTACAAAGTCACTAAAAATTTGAATTTGGATAATGCAGTTCATAATTATTAACAATAGCATAGGAAAATAAAATGATTTGAAAACGAAAAAGAATGTGAATATATTATATAGAAAAGCTTTTCTCAGACTTTTCTGGCCTGCATTTTTTATATAAAAAAGTTTATGTCAAACTCTATCCGAACATTTTATAGACATATATGTACTTGCGCCAAACTCGAAAATTACATTTTCAATATAAAAAATATTTTGTTCATTATTTAAAATTTAATTTTGATATATTTTGAATGGAAAAATAGTTCTAACAAGGTTGTTCGAACAAAAACATAACATCGCTAATAGCAAATTCATGTGCTTACAAGAGTTGACATGTAATGACCAGGGGTTATATATAGTATATATATTTGCTTTGGTTCGAGTTGAGTACTATGTGTGAACTACCCGCTCTTTTTCCGACCTTAAAATAACAACACATAAATGGTACCTCTTCTTACTACTAGTTCATGCAACACTGTTGGTTCACTCCCTAATAATGCAACCATAATTACGTTTTCATTCATTATCCCAATTATTATCCGAGCAAATGAAAACGAAAATAGGAAAATTTTTTCAACATACTACAATCAAACAATAAAATTAATATAAATTTGTCAAAAAAAAAACAAAAAGTCTGCTGAAAATTTTATAATTTAACCACTATCAAAGATGAGGAACAAAAAACATATAGAAAACTGTGCAAATCAAATGAAACGTGGTTAGGTGAAAATTTAAAGTTTACAAAGAAGCAAATTTTATTAATAAAAAAGTGACAAGTGAAATATATATTGTATGATGTTAAAAAAAGGTGAGAGAAAAAAGGCAACCGACACGTACTAAAAGCAAAAAGCAAAGTAAAAGTATTAAATAAATAAAATTTATATTCGCGTAGATGATATACAATCATCTTAAATTAATTTAGGATATTGTTTTACCCATAAAAAGTTTCAGAAAATAAATAAATTAATTAATTGGGGATATTGTTTTACCCATAAAAAGTTTCGGGAAATAACACACTAAGATTTTAGTGGTTATTGTAATTTATTTAGGACTGACTGAAATTCCTTTTCGACTGACTGAATACATTAAATAAATAATAGGATTGTAACAGCAAAAAGATGAAATAATAAATATTTCAAGGTTTTGCAGCGCAGTTAACTGCGAAAAGAAAAATCGGGTAACAAGCACCAGACAGCGCTGCATATAATCATCATCATACAATCAGCAGCAGTAGCTGCAGTAGCCCAATGTAGAAAAAGTAAAAAAAAAACAACATTTTAAACATATTTTAGCAGATCATGAAGAAACAAATAAACATACACCCAAACCAACACTCACAAAGAAACCAACAATGTATGGCACAATTGGTATTTTTCTTGCTACATTTGTTTCTACATTATTATGTGTGTATTTAAGTAATTGAAAGATAGGTAGGTATAAACATTTATTTTTTTTGTTTAAAAATAAAATAAAACAATAAATTTTACTCATAAAAACAATAAACATAATTATATTATAAATAAAAAATATTTACTAAAAATATAATACAAGAGAAAACAGAAACTTTAATAAAAACAAACCCCAAAAAACACTGTATATATGTAAAAGAAACACAAACATTGCGCGAACAAGTGAAAAATATCAAGAAACTATTGAAAAAGACAAAAAAAAAACAAGAAATATCCTCACCAACGTCAAGTATGTTATTGTCAAGAAATAAAAATGAGAGGGACGGTACAAAAAAACGCGAAAATTCCAACAACAATTGCTACAAAACAATAATAATCATAGTAATAATAACGGAGATCTGTAAAAAAAAAACCAGCAAGCAAACAAATAAAATACAAACAACAAAATAACAAGAGTATTACGGCCATTATACAAACAAAAACATGCTTTAAGTTCCCCTCTCTTTGTTTGTTTTCGTTGTTGTTGCTATTGCCCCTTATTTATTTGTATGACATTTACAACAAGAGAAATCGTTATGGGAGACATTAGTAGAAAATTGTAACTACAACAATAAAAAACATTATGCAGCATCTTAATACATGTACACATATACTTTTTTCTTCTTTTTTTTTTTTTTTGCTTGATATGTGTATGTATGTAGGTATTTCTTACTTTTATTTTTTGCAAATTCCATTTCTCTTTATATTCCCAGCAAAAAGTGAGATTTGAAAGTTTTTAGTTTGCATTATTTGATAATTCTTCCAAATGAATGTAATTTTTGGTTAAATTTTATATGAAAATTATTACATTTTTTTCTGGGAATAGTAAAGTTTGACAATTATAAATAAGAAAAGATATCACATATGAACGCATGCAGATTTTGATTCTATTATCAAAAATTTCAATCACATTTTAAAAAACTGTGATTTTATTTTGATAAAGTTTCAAGGCTATAATAGATTAGATTTTATTGTAGATGCCAATTAAAAGCTGAATTTTGTTATTTATGCAATAGGCGAATTTATAGTTTCGATGGCTGTGACAATAATAGCTCTTGGATTTCCAGAATTCCAAATGCGGCTATTTTATTGAAAAATTCTTTCTAGCGATCAAAGAAGGACCGAAAATATTGATTGGTATTAATCACTAACATTTTTTGCTGGGTTATTTAACAAAGAGAAAAAAGTTTAAAATATCAACAAAAGACTGGCTCTCTTTTTTCGAATTTTAAGGTAGATACAAGTCAGTATAACCGGTGTTAAATTTGGATTAATATTTGTTGGATTTACAGTTGACAGAAAAACCTCATTACAGTACTGTTCATGATAGTAGCAGATATGTAAGCCAGTCAAACAATAAGACCCTGATATAAGTTGTCCTGATGAATATTTACAGTGCTTTCGCAATATAAGTACATACATATGTATATGTATAGTATGTTGATCTAATAATAAAATGTTGCATTTTTTATTTAGAAAACATTACAACTCTGACAAGTGTCATGAATCAATATTTCGATTCAAGATCTTACAACTTAATGCGTTTTTTCAATAATGATTTACTCAGAATCTCAAAAATATAGGTAGTTGAAGATAAATAATATTATTCCAAATGATTTTATTATAAATAAACTTTGAAATTACTGCTAAAGCTTTCATAAAGGTCGTGGAAAGTTTTTCCCTGAAAAGGTATTTTTTAAAATAATTTTATTTATTTGTGTTAGTGTCATTGGATGGTAATGGGAGCTGCAGAAATATTGCCATCTCAGCAGGTCTAAACTATAAGTCAAATGGGCGTAAATTACAATTTGGACAATGAAAGAGATGCACTGTATCGTTAGAGGTAATGAAAGCAGGCGGAAAATAATTTATTCACGGTAACAATTAAGAATACTGCCCCAACCTTTGTAATTACCGCTCACTATCCGAAATCATTTGTAATCATTAATGGCTTCATTTACTGCCAATTGATGCAATGTTTTTCGAGTGTTTGATGCCGCTGGATTAACATCTGAAGTCCAACCGGATGTGTCGAGAAAGAGAACCTTACTTCCATTTAATTATTTAATAGTTGGGATGACATGGTTTATAAAATGCCATGAGTATGATGATGGCATGTATTTTATCCATACTAGTCATCTTGGCAGAACCAGTAGCAAATTGAATTGCATCCGTCATAAGTAGTTATCTCCAATGACATTTTTAGATAAAAAAAAAAAAAACTGACATTAATTAGTAACTAATCATTTAATATTTTTATTCATTACATTTTATCGATATTACATTGAAAATTACCAAAAAAAAAACTTTATTAGTCTTAATATTACAAATAAATGAATAAATAATTAAAAAATTGTCGGAAATTGAGTTTACGCAGTAGAAGAATATGTATGGCATTTGACTTAGTCCAAAGTGTAAGGGCCTGTTCGGAAATGCATCACTGCACTGCATTTGATGCGCATATGTGATTATGTAGTTTGCGATGCTGATGCGCAGACGAACAATAAATGAACTGTTTACAATTATGAACGCAGAAATATTAAAAATGGAAAAATCAATAATAAATTTATTTCTTGACTTAGATGAAACCAAAAGTATTTCAAAACTGTGCAATCAGCAATATAAAAGGCGCTTGAAATATAAAAAAGGCAGGTATTATTAAAACTTTGTGTTCCAAAAGCAGAAAAATCCCGAAAAATATGTTAATATTATAAAGCAATATCCTCCATGTCCAAACGGACTCTCACCAATAGTTTGGAGAATTTTGCATCATTTTCTATTCTAAAAAAGTATACAAAATAAATTTATTAAAAAAATTTATACAATGCATCAGCCATTTTTGTGATGCTTGTTTACTGTTTTTTTGCGCGTCATTTGCTTCAGTGATGCATTTTAGAACACAATGCATTTGCAGTGATGCAACCTTTTGCTTTTCCAAACGTACTGTGCAACAAATGCAGTGCAGTGATGCATTTTCGAACATGCTCTAAATCTCTATTTAAAGATTGATTTTCAAGAGTTAAGAGAATGATGCTACCGGCCCATATGCCACACCAAACAGTGCATTTTTCGTGATGCATTGGCAGTTCTTGCAATGCATCTGGCAGGTCTTCACACCAAATACGACAATTTTGCTTGTGTACGTAACCGAACCTGAATTTTCATAATAAAATTCAATAAAAATCGCAGGCGTTGTAAATCAATTAAATTATAGACCAAACTGATCAGTAATATGTTACACGAAAACAGTTTTGCCAAAAAGAAAGTTGGTAAAAAAATTGCCCTTTATAAAATAAATCAATAAATATTGTGCCGAAATGATGCAGATCCTCAACATATTCAAGAAATTAAAATGCTGATAACTTTATTCGAAGTTCGACCAAATCAACATTTTAGTGTCTATATTTCCCTTGGTTCTGCAAACCGAATCGAAGTAAGATTTTCGCTTTTAAAACGAACGCGTCATTCTTACTTAAATAATATTTTTAAGCATACATCATAATTAGTCATTATATTAGCATTCTTAACAAATACATATGTATGTGGAAATAATGGGATATTTAAATTATTGTTTGATGTAAAAAAAGCTTCAAAATAAATTAAAATTTTTAGTGTTAAAGGATAAAGCTACAATTTTTGTTTTATCAATTGACTCTAATTTTTTATGGTAAAACAATATTTTTTATATTCTATAACTTTAACTCTCTCTTATTTACTAAATAAATAAAATGCCGTTTTATTTACTTTGTTGTTGTTGTTTTAAACACATTTCCTTAGATTTTTGTTGTTAAATATGGGGATATAGGTAATTAAAGTTTCGTTAAAAAATAATGTGGAAATTTACATTTGCTTAAACAAGACTCGGGCAAATTTTTTAACTTCATAATATTTTAACTTTGCTGCTCTTGCCGTTTTGTACATTTTGTGTTTGTGTGATCTGTCTAAATTGTGTTGTTTTTTTTTTAAAGAAAATATAATAAAATACCATAATTATGTGTTAAAAATTTCAAAAAAATATATTAATAAATATTTTTCCCCAAGAAAATCGATTAAGAAAATCGTAAAAATTGTGCTTTACGATAAGTCAAATATAAAATCAAATTAACCAACCAAGTGCTGGCATAGTTTTAAGTAATAATTAATGCAAATCTTCAACTTTGACATTGATTTCCTGGAGAAATTAAGCATTTTTTATTTAAGTACCACTTTTTCATATTACACCAAAAATGTAAGTATAGAAATGTATTAATTATTTTATAACAATTTTTTATAATATAGCCAAAAAAAACTGTGTATGTATATTGGAAAATATACCGTTAGAGTATTGGAATTTCTTTTTTTTTAGAATTTTAAGGTTAGGTTTAAAAAATCCACAAAAATCTCGAAGAAATGCAAAGTATGATTTAAATTTAATTGAATCTATTAATTATCTATAAAGGTTTGAACTAAAACTTGTTAAATTTTATAAGAAATTGATCAATATAAAATTTGCATAATTTAAATTATCACACTATTAAAAATTTTAATTTATTCTACATATCCCTGTATGTACCTACTCATTAAATACATACAGTTTTAACTTCTACATATTTCCAATTGTACTAAGCTCTATTTGCAGCATCTCTCGTTAAATTTTCTAGTTGTCATCGACGCTGCCGCCGTCGGCGTCTGTCTTGTTAATTTCAATGCCATTTTTTATTGTTATTGTAGGTATGTTATAAATATAAAAATTATATTTCATCATGCGAATTTGATCGATTTGTTATCAAACAGTTTTAGTAATAAAATACAAAAAAAAAATTTGCTGCTACAACAACTTTGTACACTTATTAGCACCTTAAATGGGGATCAATACTGTTGTATATAATCAAGCGTATGCAGACCTTTTAATGTTTTTATTCATTAAATTCTAATAGATATTTCCTTGAAATTTTTTTAAATTGTCAATTGAAAAAATTTCATTTATTTGTTGATCAATTTAAAGAAAATTTGAAGAATAATGGAGAAATTAGTTTTTAGCATATAGGTATGTACATAATTTATCATCAATTGATTTTAAGCAGTAGGAAATGTATGGTATTTGACAGGGTATACGGTTTAAATTAATAAAATAAATCAGTAAACATTTTTCGGAAATGCTTTCGAAGCGTTGAACGAGTTTGCGTGGAAATGTGTGGTATTTGACTCAATATAAGGTTTAAATTAATAAAATAAATATTTTTCGGAAATGCGGAACGAGTTATAATGGATAATTTCCTCTCACTGTCCGAAATAGAAAGATGATTTTCGTTGAGAACTTTATTTCATTTATAGCCATCGATAAATGGGATTTACCATGAAAATGTAATGATTGGCTTGATACATCGGGTAACGATTAGGTGTAATCGAAGCGAGGGAAACTGGATATTGTTAGCTCGGGAGGTGCCTTAAATTATCTTCCAATGATTTTTGTAGAAGTTCTCAAAATAAGAAAGGGTTTTTCTATGTTCGTTTTCTGCTTTGTATCGATCGATATGAATCGGTTGTTGGTGTTGTTGTTGTTATAACACCTATAACTTTTTAATTTTTAATCCGGGGGTTCTGCAATAAGGTCCAGACCAAGAAACTGGGCTACTTCTACTGGGTTGGTCCATAAATCTATTGGACGAAGTGAAGTGTGGTTGGCTGGGCAATTGAAGATGTGGTTGGTATCGTGAGGACCCTGACCACATGCAGGACAAAGGTTGGGGACGGCACGGTCTATGCGGGACCAAAAGGCGTTAAGTCTATTGCTCCATCCATGAATCGGTTGAATGTGTTGGTTTGTTTACAGTTTTACCTAGTCAAGTATTGGTACACAACTGAACACAATAAATACAAATACAAAATTGAGCGCAACTATTTTGTATTGATTGCGATTTGATAGTTGGCATGTATTCTTCATTGTTTTTGAAATAATTTGTTTTGCCACCATGAAATACCGCGACATCGAAAATAGTATTGTTGTGGTTGGTCTACTAAAATGTAACATGGAAAAGGCGATATCTTTAGAACGTTGCAACCGCTTGGAATCACTCGCAATTTTGTGTATCGTGCTGTGAAGTTGTTTAATACTGGTGGAGTTCGAGACCATCAAAAATCCGAATTTTTAGATGAACAAGATATGATGAATGTTGTGGGTAGTTATTTCAGAATATTCAAATAAGCCTATTTCTCCATTTTATCATCTATAAACATAAGATTTCCCACTTCAGAATCTGTCATACACCATAACATTGCCGCCACCATGTTTTACAGTCCTTACAACATTATTTTCAAGGAACTCTTTGTTTACTTTTCGCCAAATATTTCGTGGACCATCTAAACCAAAAAAGTTGAACTTTCATCGCCCAATCATGAATAAAAATTCCGCGGGAGTTTTTTCCCTTTTCCCATTTTTCCTATTCAAATGCAATGTTAAAAAAATAAAAAGGGAAAAACTTCCGTGGAATTTTTATTTATTATTAGGCCGAATGTTTCTTACACTAGTGTTAAAAAAAAAATTGTGTGATTCTATTTTATGTAAACAATTCTTTATTTAACCATCTTATTGCAACACCCTTTACTGCGATTTATCTACTGCCAAAAATGTCATGTTTATTTTTACAATTGTTTTTTTTTTTTTTTTTTGTTTTATGAATTGTTTTCGAAAGAATTTTTATGTTATGACAGATTCTTGTTTTTTTATTACTTTTGTCTCACATCTATCCTCTTAACAATAATCTTTCGATAATGTCAATGTTTGTTTTCTAATACCATATCCTAATAATTTTCCACTGTAGTACTGTTTGCAATGTATAGTAGTATTTATATGATAAAGTGACAGAAAAACTTAAATAAAAGTTTGCATGCGACTTGTGAATTTATAAATCCAACAAAGTTTTAACTTGTACATACCTATAACAATTTACATAATTTTATAGCAGGAGATACTATATACATACATACATTTAGTAGTACTTATAGATAGGGTTGATGATGTTATTCGCTTATCTGAAAAGCAAAAAAAGAAAGAAACAGCAACAACACACACTTTCATATCATATTTAGTTCAAGTTAAAATTAAAAAAACTTAAACGTTTTACGAATATTCATGCATACACGTGTGGTGCAGTTTTTCTATATTTTTTCTGTTAACAACAATAAATGTAGATTTTAAATATTATTATTTCATTAGTAATTTGTTAAATAAATTATTTATTTATTTAGTACACGGCATGGAAAAATTAATTGTATTTAGATCGTATTTTTATTTTCTTCATATATAAACCTACATATGTACGAGCATTTGTAGCTGTTGTTATTGTACGGATTATTGTACAAGTTCACATATTGTTCGAAATTCGTTCTATTGTATGTATGTAGATAGTGTTGTGTTGGGTTGGTACTCGTACGGTGCTGTGCTGTTCGCTGTGTTGTATTTATTTAATTTGTATTTGTTTATTGTTGTTGTTTTCAGTTCGTACATTTTATGTTGTTGTTTTTATTAATATTATTGTTGCTGTTTCTTTTATTTGAGCTATACAGTTTGTTTTTATTTATAAAAACAATTTATTTATACATTTTTAAACATAGCGAAATAAAGTAAAATTAAAATCAAATATCGAGAGATTGTAAACACTGACTGACTGCTGCTGCTCTCCCTGTCACACAATCAAACATACACAGACAGACAGTGGGGCGCTTAGTGTGAGGGATGTTTTTTTTAACCCTGTATGGTTACTGTTCGTCGTATCGACGAAGCTCATTTACTCTGTATCATATAACTCAAATTCGTATCGAATTTTAAGATAGAAAAACAAATTTGTGTTACATTAAATTTTTTTTATTTCTTAAATAAAATTCTTAAATAAAAATATTTTTGTTTATTTTTAACTTTAAAAACTGCTCCGCTAAAATTATTTTTAAAAATTGTTCGTCGATTCAACGAAGAGTAAACTTAATGTACAAAAATGAAGAGTAACTATCTAGGGTTAATAAAATTTTATAGTATTTACAATTATTTTTCTTCTCATTGACTCAAAATGGCAGAAATAATTTATTTAAATAAATATCCAATGAAATTAAGCATTTTATTTTGAAGTAAAGGGTGATTTTTTGACTATTATCTTTTTGGCAACACTGGTTTAAACAGCTGACGCACGTTTCGTTTTTTGTTTCACTGTCAAACATCTACAGTTTGGTCTATAATTTAACCATGAATCGTCTTACAAACGAACAACGCTTGCAAATTATTGAATTTTATTATCAAAATGCGTGAATAAGCAGAATTGTCGATTTTGGAGTGAATATCAGCCAGAAGCATTGCAAGAGCTACCAATGCATACAGAAAAAGTCACACTTTGGTGCGGTTTATGGGCTGGTGGCATCATTGGACCGTACTTCTTCAAACATGATGCGAATCGTAACGTAACTGTGAATGTTGAGCGCTACCGTGAGATGATATCCAACTTTTTTATTCCACAAATGACGTGTGATTTCAACAAGACGGTGCAACACAGCACGCGCAACAATGGACTTATCGAGAGGCGAGTTCGGTTAACAATTTATTTCAGGTTCGGGACCGGTCAATTGGCCTCCTAGATCTTGCGATTTAACGCATTTAGACTATTTTTTGTGGGGCTATGTTAAAGCTCATGTCTATACAGACATGCATTGGAAGACAACATTGAAGCATTTATTCGTGAGATACCGGCCGAAATGTTGGAAAGAGTATGCCAAAATTGGACTAAGCGGATGGACCATTAAGATGATGAAATTCACCAAAATAAAACTAAAACAAATAGAAATTACGGTACAATATTATATGACGACACTCCATAATAGCTTATTTGGTGGTGGGTACACATATAATATAAACTCTTGCTTGTTTAAAATGATTATCGTTCAAATTAATAGGTATAATTCCTATTAAAAAACAACAACGATTTATTCTTATTACATTCTTCAATAAAAGATTTAATCTCCGGTTAAATTTCTTCATTATGAAGGCAATGCATACAAAAAAAAACATTTTTATTTACTTAATTTCCCCCCTAAAAGATGACTCAATTCAAGAAAAAAATTAAAGGCAATAGGTACAAATAAACAAAAACAAAACTGGAAATAAAAATTAAGTTTACATACTCTCTTCCAATGACTTTAGGCATTGGCAGCAGTGTCCGTTCGACGTCGCTGTTGTCGACTTCGTCATTATGCAGTTTTTGTACAGAACTTTGAACTCAAGACACTACGTTTTTTGTGTATATTGTTGTTGTTTTTTTTTTTATAATTATGTGTAATTGTGTGGGTTTCCGTAAATTATTGTTTTTTTTATAATGAGGTTGATAATGAAATACATACATATGTATATACTTACATACATACATACTTATGTACATACTTAAGTATTTGTTTGGTTATTTGTTGCTGTTTTTTGCATTTGTGATATTTTTGCCGGTCAAAAACATAGTACCATATTAAATAAAAACTGACTGAGCAACGAAAAACAAAATTGGACAAGAGAACAAAATTCAGTAAATAAAATTAATTTTTGGGTTTTGTATTTTTGTTTTGCGTATATGTAACTGTAATTGACCATCATACAAAGCCAAACAAAATCAACAAAAAGACAAAATGAAATACTATTTTGTGTTTTTGTTAAGCTAGATTTACACGATTGAAATTTTCTTCAAAATTGCTCTTCAAAATGCTTCAAACTCGTGTAAACAGCAACATTTCTTCAAAATGTATTTATTAAATAACTAGGTATTTATTTATTTAAGAATTTTGAAAAATTTTTGCTGTTTACACGAGTTTGAAGCATTTTGAAGAGAAATTTTGAATAAAATTTCAATCGTGTAAATCTAGCTTTACACTTTTTCTTCTTGTCAATATCTTCAATGCCGTTACAAAATAGAAATGGAAAACAGCACATAAAAAATCAAAAAATAGAGAAAACAAAATCATGTCTAATGAAATTGTTATTGTGATATTTGTTGCATTTTTACTTACAAACAGGGCTGCCAGATGAATTTCAGAAAAAATCCTCAAAATCCCGATAAAAATTAAAAAATCGTCATTTCGAATTTTAAACATCGTCAAAAAAAATCGGCAAAATAATAAGTCACTATTTAAGTAAAGTGTTTTAAATTGTCATTTAAACGAAAACATAAAAATTAAATTTTATATATCGTCACCTAAAATGCCCAAAGACGTAACCCTCATTATCATAATTTTACAGGAGAAGCAAAAAACGTTATAAAATGAAAACTGTTTAATTGAAAATCGCGATTTCTTCACATCTTGTCTTAAGATAGACGACAAACTTTAGGTGACGACATGTACTGTATTTTAGATTTTTAAATTCAGTGTACTTAAGATGATACCCCTGTGGGCACATATCACACCCAACGTTTTTTAGAGCATCATCTTCAGCGTCAAAGATCAACTCCTCATCACAAACACTGCATATTTCTTTCTCTTTCAATTTTTTAAGATTGGCGGGCTTGTTTCCTTTTTCTTTTTTCCTTTTTTCACGTTTAAGTTTCCGCTCTTTAACTGCTTCCGCTTTAGCTAGGTTTTAATTTGCCTTCGACTTAATATGCTCTCTCCATGCGAGGGCAGAAATATCATTTGGAGCCTATGTTTTTATTTGAGCAGACGATGAGAGCTTTGGAAAATGTAGATGACTTGCAAAAGATGGTGACACCGAAGATTCAGGTTTTCTGTTGAACCTGTAAAATTTAGATTGAAGGAGTAACAAACATTATGATATAGAAGGTACCTAAAAAATTAAATATCTATTTTTGTAAATATTATATGAGGGGGAGGAGCCAATGCTATTACGCAAAACATTTCTTATTATCGTGCTACAATTTGAAGAATTAGGCGAGGGACATTCGGCAGCCACTTGGCATATACTATAGAAGATGAATTCGTTGAAAGCTTAATTGAAGCGCATTTTTTTTCTTGTATTGTTGAAGAGGTTGGAGTTGTAAAATAATCATTACAATTAGTAGACGTTGGTGGTGTTGTTGGTTAACAATGCCTTTCTAGAACTCCTTCGTCATTAATAATATATGTGCCAGGCTGTATTGTAACATTGTCTATAATTTCTACATTTTGTACGTTTTCGCCATTCTGTAAAGCACGAATCTCGTCAATAACAATATTTGAGTCAATTCCCTGCTCACATAAATTAGAACTTATGAGGCTGATAATCTCAATGGCTTTTTCATAATCTTTTGCACTTACTCCCTTCATGTTTTCTTTTTCTTGACTTGCCAATCCTTCTAAACGGTTTCTAACACATTTGGTAAAATCAACATTATCGGCGTTAAATGGATAAAGACCGCATTTCCGAAAACCGTTTTGTAATAGTGTTTTCCATATTAAGGTCGGAAAGAATCTTATTGAGAAGTGGGCAAAAAGTTTATTTTGATAGTACTTTGTCGCTATTTTCTGGCTTAGATTGCGATTCTCTCAATGTTTTTTTCCATTCCGACTCTAGTGGTTTAAAAACGCTTACGTCTGCGTGTTGCATTATATGTGTTGTGTTTGGCGGTAACGCATATAAAATTATTTGATTGTTATCACAAAACTCCCTCAGTTCCAGAGTCATATGAGACTTGTGTCCAACCACAAATAATAAAATTGGGCGTTTAACATTGTTTTCACTAAAGCTAGATTTACACGATTGAAATTTTCTTCAAAAATGCACTTCAAAATGCTTCAAACTAGTGTAAACAGCAAAATAACTTCAAAATTTATTTATTTATTTTGGCTTAAGCCAATTATGGACACAATTAGCAACGTACTCATAAAACGTCTCACTAACCATCCATCCGCTCTCTGATTTTCCGAGAAACCATCTGTTTGGAAGGCTGCTAATAATATCTTTTGGAACACGCACGTAGGGAAAAACTACCATTGGGTCCACAGTTTTACCGCTTGCTGAAAAAGCAAGTAATACTGTCACAGTTTCCTTTTCGTTTCCTCTCTGTATACTGTAAACATTGCGATAACAGAAACTTGTTTGGTCACCATTAAAAATTCGATCTGGATCATCCAAAATATCAAGGGCATTTTCCTGACTTGAGAAGCTTTTTAACTCTTCAAACCATTTTCTAATACTTTCTTCAGTTATAACAGCACGCCCTTTACTTATTCTTTCAGCTTCTCTAAGCGCCAAACCGGGATGGCGTTTAAAAAAATTGGCGAACAATTTTCTTCCTGGACGATCATTTGCAAGTGGCGTAGTTCGTTCATCTCTTTTAATTATTAGTTGAACCGTATTCAGCAAGTCGACTATTTTTAGTGGAAATCCACATTTTGCCAAGTGATTACACCAGTTTTCCAAACGTTGGTCTTCTGCTTTTGTTAGAATGGTTGGTGGTCCCATTCTGCGAGGGCCATCAAAAACTCGACCATGAATTCGATCTTGAATAGTGGATCGTGGAACATTATATTCTACACTGGCTCCTAATATTGAGGCTCCTCCGTGTCTTATTTCTGCTAGTGCATTTTGTAGCCATATTTTAAGTCATAAAATGTCTGGAAATCTATAAATAGTTGTGTTCTTTTTAACAGTAATTTAATAGATGTTAAGTTAGGTGGATATTTATAGAAAACCAATAATTTAACTCGTTGCCGACTTTAGGCCAACAATTATCATGTCGTCGGTAGATCGAAAGCACTCATTTAAAAGCCGACTACTGGATAAATTTACTCCAAACTCATTTTTTATGTGATAAATAAGAAGTAAAGTGAGAAATTAAAAATGTTCTCCAATTTGAGCTCAATTGAACAAAAATTATGTTTTTCCAGTAGTCATACTGCAAAATTCAGGTTTTTTCTTACTAATGTCGGCATCGATAAAAATTATAGAAAATAAATATTAAATAAAATGATTTTCATATTTACAACGTTATTTCAACTGTTTTCTGCCTTAAAAACAATTTTCGATCAATAGTGGCTTTATCCTACCTAATTACTTACCTCACAAACTTTTCTTTGCCACCCCACATGTTAGACGACCGACACTAAATAAAGATCAAATACTGCAAAAACTACTCATCTAAGCTCAATTTTTTTTTCTCACATAGATAGTTGAAAATATTTTTGTAGTTTCTGTGTTTTATTTCAATATACATATAACTACCGTTATTCCTATTTATTTAAGTTTGAAAACAAAATATGCCAACTACTGGTACATGCCGAACTTAGGAACACTTACCCAACAACTTGTTTAAATTTGTCTAATTGTTTACAGTATTTTACAAATAAATATCTGAATTTAGCATATTTTATTAATTTAGGTTTAATTTCAATGCCAAAGCAATTTAGTTTATTAAGTTTTAAATAACATTTTGAGTATAAAATCCAATTCATCCATCACATACAGGTACTTATTTTCAAAGAATTCCATATTTTTGTGTTATATTTATTTCACTGAATATTCTTTCGACGTTTTTTTAAAACAGGAGAAGTTTCTGTTTAATTTCCCCGTTGAAATTTAAAAATTGTTTCCTCTAAAAATTTTAGTTCATGGAATTCAGTATTTAAAATTGCTTTTTATGTTTACAGATAAATAAGTAATTTCTACTATCCTGACCCAATATTATTTGGAACTATTATACTTAAACTTAACAAATCCATATAATATACGAGAATATAAATGTCTTTGTAAGTTTCATTGTTTGTATGTTTGTTCCGCAATCACGTCTAAACGGCCGAACCGATTTAAATTAAATTTATAACGTAGGGATAAGAAGGGGGAAACCCGGAAAGACCAAACGGCTGAAACAATTTTATTGAAATTTGAAACGTTGATAGATCCATTCTTAAAAATGTGAACATGCTATAGGTATATTTTTTCAAAACTTAGACCAGGTCGGAATAAAAAGGGGAAACCCGGTAAAGCCAAACGGCTAAACTATTTTTGAAATGTAGAACGCAGATAGATCTATTTGCAAGTGATAAATTGGGTAAAAACCGGTAAAATTTAATATAACGATACCGGGAAGGGACAAAAAGTCTCTGAAATAATGATTACCTTTGTTATGAAGAAACAGCATTTTTATTTTACATTTCTGTTGTCACAAAGTTTTGTATTAGAAAGTCTATCTTCAAGGGAATAAACACGTGTAAGAAGTGGAATTTTGTGCTTAATCTTAATAAGTGATCTACAGACTCGAACCTTAAAATATTGATATAGGTATTAAAAGACAAAAAACTTATTAATAACATATGTATGTACAAACTGAAAGGACAAAAAAGGGTAAAGATTTGTGTTTTTTTACTTTCTTGGTAAAATCTGTTGTTTTAAGACAACGAATTTTTTGAGAAGTTAATTTTTCACAATACGACACCTAAATAGTAATAACGGTTAAAAATGGTAATTTTGCATTACTTTGAAACATACTTACAGTTATAAATATGGATTCTTACAATGAAATAGGTATAAGTTAAACCTAAAGTTATAGGACCACAAAGTGAAAAATTGTATAGTTGGTAATTTTTGTAGGTATACTTTGTTTTAAACTGATAAAAAAATGTTTTGTCGCTCTCCACAATCAGAAAAATATTTATTAGGAAAGGTCTTTTTCGGTAGTCAGCCTTTAAGGATTATTAATTACATAAGAATTAAGTAGGTATATTAAGTATATTTTTATTTAAGGGATCAAAAATTGAATAGTCTACTTGCATTGGTGACCTTAATGTTTTTAGATATTACCCATATTTATTTATAGGTATAATCCGTAGTCTTACATATGTACATAAAAATACTTAAAAAGGGGAATCGGGTCATATGTTCCTTTAATGATGAAAAAATTTATTAGCACACAATTTGCAATAGCAATTAAGATCTTATACCTACATTATGGCCAAGGACGTGAAAATAACGAAGGCTATCAAATTTTAAATCTAAGTTTATTCATTCTCAAAAATATGTACGATTAACAAGCGCAAATATACGTTTAGAAAGGAAAAATTAAGAAAACAAATTTAACAGTTATTATCAACCAGAGATTTAAAATCTATCTGAATGTCAACATTACGTTGTTCAAAAAATTTTTTTTTTCGAAATAGGACCTACCTAGTTAATGAATTTGTTTCGAAAAAATGCTGTCCCTTAAAAGAATTTGAGTTGTTTTTTTTTCTTCTACGAATAAACTGCAACTTTACACACGAAACATGCTTCGTTTGTATGCTATTCTTAAAACAGATTACCAAAATGTTTAATAATCAGTGGCAAGGAATAAATTATTAATAATATTCCGCGCAGCATCGGGTACAAAAAGCTAGTTGTCAATAATTAAGAAAACATTACTATCATTTAGTTTTGTTTTTGAAATATGTTAAATGAGAAAAATAGTTGTTGTCTCAAAAAACAGAGAGAATTAGGTAACAAAAACATTAATAAAACAAACAAATGATAGACAATTTTAATAATTCAGAAAATCGTCACTTTCAATGAAATAATCAAATCGTCACTTTGCTATTTTAGAAACAAAAAATCGTCAAAATGACGATAAATCGTCAAATCTGGCATATTTACTTAGAAAGTTAGAAAAATGCAAAAAGAAATTGAAATAAAGGCAACAACAACATAAAACACATCACACAATAACAAACAAATTTAGTTTAAGAAAAAATCTAGATCAAGTGAAAAATAAAAACAGCAACAAAATGAGTAACAATAACCACAAACATAATACCAAGACCACTTATTCGCACATTCATACTAGCAAGTGGATGCCAGACCTACATATTTTAATAAAATAAAATCGTCAAATGCTCCAGATACAGATTTTAAAGTAAATCAATTTATTTGTTTAAAATTTTTATTATATTATATTATATATGTTTGAATCACTTAAATCCTCATCATCACTAGAATAATCCATTTTTTTTAATTTTTGTTAAAATGTCTTAAATTTCTTTTCATTTGTTGAATTGTTTATTTTATTTTTCAGCTGTTTGTATTTTGACATTTTATATCTAGGTTTAACTCACCAATGTTGCTCAGTTAACCCTAGATTATATCTCAAATAAATAATAACTGAGAAACACAATTTTTAGTTTAATCTAGGTTTAAGCGAAAAATGTAGATTATTTTTATCCCAGAAACTAGCTCTTAGTGACATATAGTATTATCCTCACCGTTTGAAATCATTTAATTTAAAAGTTAACTTTGATAACCATACTGATTTCGTGCATCTATCTTATGTATAGGATCAACACCATGCAGAGAAAACGCTGTCGTTAATGCAGTTAATAATTATAATCATATAAATGAAAAACACGTTTAAAGTGTGGTAACCTGGGGCCAAATTACCGCATTCGTGATCGAATGACCTATAGTATCGAAAAATGATTTCGATATCGAAATTATGATAAAATGTACTAAATTTCTTGCTCGATATCGAATGCCATAATCTCAAATAAGAAAATTACTATCAATTTTACTCGATATCGAATGCGGTAATTTGGCCCCTGATGTTTACCTCTGTATATTTTTCCCCCTAAATCTTTCTTCATGTCAAATTGTTTCTATAGAAGATGGCTGTAAACATTTATCTACCACAATCCAAATTGTTATTTTTTTAGTTTCCGACATTTCTGCCATAGGGGTGTTAAAAACATAAATGCAAATATTTTGAATTTTTTATATATTAATTATACTTTTATATTTGCCATATGTATAATCTGGATTAATTAGGCCCTAAGAACTTAAAATCTTAAATAAAGAAATATAAATATATACCTACATGGAATAACTATATACGGGTGGACATCTAAAAGGAACATCAAAAAGATTAACACATCTATTAACAACTGCTACCGAACTGCATCTGTATTGTTACGTTCGGCACATATACAGGCATTAAGAAAAGAAACATTTCTTCAAGATTTTCAACAGCTACTTGAAAACTGTTCTGTTTCAACGGCTTCTAAGTCTATTACAATGACATCTGATGGATTATACAACACTTTTTGGAGACGACTTATTTCACCTTCTATGTAATCTGGGTCTTTCATCAATGAAATTATATGCTTGTTGAAAAGAAACATATCTTTTCCAAATAAACCAGATATTCCAGACAAATCTAATGATTTTATTTTGATTGACGATAGCCTTGGAATATATGACAAGGCGAGTACAACTCGTTCTATTTTTAAGCAGTTAATGACTAATAAAATCTCAGATTTTTCTCCAGATGTAAAATTATTTACTGATCGTTCATTTTGCAATGGAACAACTTATTCTGTAGTAAAAGAATTTTCAGGATCCGGCTATGAAATTATTAGAGAATCTCGTTTACTCCGTTTTTACCGCTGAAATGGCGGCCATAAGATCAGCTATCGCATATTCAATCCAACAAGGACATAGAACAGTAATATGTACCGACAGTTTAAGTTCATGCAAAGCCATAATGAATAATCGGAATGGTTCTTTTGATGATATGATTTATCCACCAAATATGAGTCGTGAAATTTTAGTGCTTTGGATCTCATCTCATATTGGCATACGTGGCAATGAATTTGCAGATAATATTGCTAAAAATGCGTTGAACAACCCCAATATTAACGAAACGCCATGTTTTCCGAAGTCCCTAATCAACCCTTTCAAAACTTTACAATCGCAATCACAGCCTATACAGCTATACACAGACCTAAATACAATGGAAATTTCACAAGAAGACAGTGTATTATGATGGCACGCATAAGAGTTGGTAAAGCTCTTTTCAATACTAAACATTACTATAATGGATCCGATCCCCCTATTTGTTCACAATGTAATACATACATGAACATTCCACATATTCTTACAGAGTGTCCACTTTCTAGGCTAGATGAGCCATTAGATGTGATTATTGACTGTTCTAAAGAAGACAGCTGGATTAAGGTGCGAAGATCTCTACTTAAACACAACATCCGGGATATATGATATATAAAACTTTACTTAATTTTATCATTATTCTCAACATTTTGGACAATGAATATCTATTATTTTTAGTTTATCTACTTTAAGCTAATACACATAAATTTAATCTTTATCGAGCGCATATGGTGTAGTAACCCGGCGCCTTATATTTTATAAATTAATTTATAAAGTATATTTCAAATAAATAAATAAAACAAGAACTAAATTATTAAATCAGAGAAAATAGCTGAATTGTTTTTTTCTTGTGTTGATCAGTGAAATCTCTCGCATTATATGTCTCTAATTTTAATAAAAAGGTACTACCGCATATGTAATGTCAAATGTACTGATTCGTTCTTATACTCAACTAAACAACAAGGCAAAAATATAAGGTATGCGAAAAATTATAAAGATCAGAAAATAAAAACACGGTGATATTAACTGAAGAGGATTTGTTTAATTTTTATTTTGTAAAAACAAATTTGTTTGTGCTATAGAAAATTTAATAAATATTTGTTTTGGTGTTGAAAAGTTTATATAGTATATCCTATACATATTCAATTATGCGTCATTATTTGTGTTTGAACACATAAAGTAATGATTTCAGAAAAGAATAATAAATAATTAGGAGGTTAACTTTTTTGGCCGATACAAAAAATTAAATCAAGTTGCCGCTTTCTATTGAATATTATATTTATGCCTAAATTTAATGTCTATCCATTCTTTTTATTTCAGAATAATATCACGACCGGTCTGTAAAAACGGCCCAACAAAGACTACTACATTAATTTGTATTTATTTAATATTGTAACAATCTAATTTATTTGCAATTGCAACTACACAATTAAACAATTCATTA
This sequence comes from Bellardia bayeri, assembly GCA_950370525.1. NCBI lineage: Eukaryota > Metazoa > Arthropoda > Insecta > Diptera > Calliphoridae > Bellardia > Bellardia bayeri. The sequence continues at coordinate 71,834,304 of OX493267.1, read as the reverse complement.
GCTCAATCAAACATACCACAACAACAAAAACAAAAGCAAAAAAACAGAAAACATCCAAAACAACAGTTTCTACTACAACAACAAAAGCATCAATATGAAATATACAACAAATTCAATTGAAAACCAAACCAATACTACAAATGCCAATAACAACATTAATATAGTTACCTCATTATCATCATCAGCATCGTCTTCGTCATCGTCTTCAGCATCCTCTACATCCTCCTGCCTGTCCACAGCATCAACGACCAATGGTGGTGTTGTTAACACCACAAATACCACCGGGAATGCACTATTCTGTGAACAGGTTAATACGGTAACAAATTTCTTCGAGAAATGGAATGACTGCGAACGTACTGTTGTTATGTATGCTCTGCTTAAACGTTTACGTTATCCCAGCCTAAAATTTCTACAATATTCCATTGATAACACTCTGACACAGAACATGGGTTCAACATCCAATCTAAGTACAGTTGTTGTAGATATGAATGCCAATAATCCGTCGTATTTACAAAATCTATTAAATGCCTACAAGACATTTCATTTGAGCGACTTGGTCGATACACTGTCGTCGTCGTCATCCTCTGACAAAGATTCAATGCCATGCTATGGATCTGATTTTCAAATTACACATTGTGATGAACGAAAGTTGTACAGTAAGAAGGAAGATATTTTACATGAGGTATTAAATATGTTACCTCTACTCAAGCCTGGTAATGATGAAGCCAAAATGATTTATTTATCACTGATACCATTGGCCGTTAAGGATACAATTAGACAAATTGTGCCCACTGAATTGGTGCAACAGATATTTTCTTATATGCTCATACATCCAGCCGTATCAAGTGATGATCGTAGGTAAGTTATCGTTAAATTTAAATAAGTTAGCAATCTGATTGTAATTTCGATTTTAATTCCTAGATATTTGCAAGTTTTGGAATTTTCTATATTCTAGATTCTTGTAGATACCAAATTAAATTAAACCAGTCTCTTCCTCTGTTGTTTCTAGTAACATTTTCGCAGTCCCCTGCTAATTTATGAACTTCTTTGTTGTTTTCTTGAGAATATTTCTACTGAAGAATATTGCTTTAAAAAATCTGTCAAAATCTTCTATTTTAACCCAACATTTTTGAAAAACAGATAACCTATTTGCTGCTCAGATCTATCAGATATAATTTCTGATACATATTTCTAATTTCAATTAAATTATATTAATACAAAACGGCCTTACACAAGCGCTTCATAATATACGAATATATAACTTTTACTTTGTTTTTTTTTATATTTCTATTTTCTTCTTTCAGAAATCTTAATGTCTGGCTACGACATTTAGAAGACCACCTACAAAACTATAACAACTGTCCATCACTTAATATGAGTGGTATGCCAACAGCACATGTAAACTATATGCAAAATCAAAATATTCTTGTTGGTGGTCTATTGCTAGATAATCCAACAATGACCACATCAGGATCATCAGTGACATCATCATCATCGTCCGCAATGTCAATTTCGTCGACGGCATCAAACGTTTCTGTAGCCTCATCATCATTTGGCAACTTGACACAGAATTGTAATGCATCTACAATTTCTAACAACTCAATGATGGGATCACGCAATAATGATTGGCAAACTATACAACCGCCGAGTAGACAACAACATCAGCAACAACAATTGACAAAATCTGCATTAGGCTCGGATTGGTCATCGCTGGTGGTTAAACCAAGCACGGTGGCAAATAATGCTGTCGTCAATGTTGTTAGCGGAGGCGGCGCCAGCGCAGGTGTTGGTATGGTGGTTGGTTCAGCTATGGCCGATCAACTCTGTGATAATTTAAATGGTATTACATTGAATGATTTAGCCTCTAGTCAGAATAGTTTAGGCATAAACATAGTTGGCACCACCATAGTGGAATCGCTTGCTACGGTCGACAACAACATTTCTTCGCTGGTTAATGGTGTGGCTGCAGCAGCCGCCTCTGCTACAGCGGCTTCTGTTTCATCGGTGGCAACGACACCAAATATCTTTGGACCACAAACAAATCCCATTATTAACATAATTAATAATAACAACAATTGTAGTGGTCAGCTGAATGGTATCGATGATCATGACACATCATTCTCAAAGAATGGCACAGAAATCTTAGATTTTGATCCCAATACGAATGCAATGAACAATTGCGATAGTTGCAGTAACAGTAGTAGCAGCAATGTTGGACAAATGCAGGTGAGTTTAAAACAAAACAAAGAGAGAACTTGTTATGAATAACTAATTAAAATTTTAGCCACACCAACAAATGGACTATTCCTCTATATTAATGAGTAACTGCGCTGACCCCTTAGATATTAATCGCTGGAGTCTGGATAGCAAATTTGCAGCTTTAAAGACAAGACGTTCCAATAGTCTAACCACCCAAACAATATCATCCTCGGCTTCTTCATCCAATTCATCGGTTGTAACTGTCAACGATAACTGTTCCAATTCAACCGAAAATTTGGCTCAATTCGCCAATAAACCACGTAGTTTTTCGCTCTCGATCGAACATCACCGCGGTTCGCTGACCAATAGCGGTTCCGATACTCGTTTAGATGATTTTAAACCAAATTATATAAAATTCCAATCACGTAATGTTGGCATGTCCAGCATTGGATTGTGGTTGAAATCATTGCGTCTTCATAAATACATCGAACTCTTTAAGAATATGACTTACGAGGATATGTTGCAGATCAGTGAGGAGTATTTGCAAAGTTTAGGTGTTACCAAAGGTGCTTCCCATAAGTTGGCATTGTGCATTGAAAAATTAAAGGAACGTTCTCAACATTTGTCAAAAATGGAGCAGGAATTAAGCAATGGTCAGCTTAAGCTGCAGGCAGCTGTTGAAGAGTTGGCCAACGTTGTGTTGACTCCCATGAAACCGATTGAATTGGTCAATAGCAATTGTGGCGAGGATAATGTTGCTTTATTATTTTTAAAAGTCGTCGATTTGGGTGGGTATTACAGAAAATGATTATTCAAGAACATATTTTTTTATTTTCATTTTATTTCTTTTTTAGTTTGTTCAATTGCTCAAAAGGATCCGTATTCTGTTGTTGATGATGATAATATTAGTGTAATTTTGTGGATTTTGGATCGCTCTATTCATAACGAGGCATTTGTTAATCATGTCAATCAATTAAAGGAATTAAAATTTAAATTATCCAAATTGAAAATGTCATTAACACCCAAAATACATCATACCAAAAATGGTAGTAGTGGCAATTTAAATAAGCCAAGGTAAGTGGAAATACTCTTATTTAATTTATATTAAAATTAAAATAAAACAAGTGTTATTAATAGTAAATGAATCCCTAGATTATGGATTCCTAACAAATAATTAATTTACAAAATATTTATAAAAAATTCTTAAATAATTATAAAAAACTGTGTGCAAATACATACAAATGTTAATAGACAATTTTTTCTATAAGAATTGTTAAATTCAATCTGATTAAAAATAGAAATGATGCAATCTAAGAGGAGATTTAGCCTGTAACTGGAATTTTTTTAATCATTCAACTAACGATCTGCACTAGACCACCAGCTGTATAAAGTTGCTAGACTCAAATATTTATTTCATGCTCTGCTAAGTTTTGAACATTGTCAAGAATGTCATTCCATCCCAGCTGTGTTGTGTCATAAAGAATACTAGCTGTTTAATATTTTCAGCTTTAATTTAATTTTAAAATGTTTTTTTTTTTTTTATAAGTTAGTTGTCTTGTTTTTTATAGTTTCATTACGTATTACGTATATCAATGATGTGAAATCATCATACACGTGTCATTTAACAAAGCAGTGATTGTTAAAAAGATGCTGTAACTAATTTTGAGTTGTTTTCATTATAAGTAGACCTTAAGTATGAAACAATATAATTTCGAATTCAATTAAAACAATTAAGTTGAATAAAACCAAACTAGTTGCAAAATTCTTGTAATAATTGTTATTAGTTTTCAATTTTCCAGGTGGAATGGTAAAACACGCAAATGTGATCAAAAGAATGGCAGTAATGATCGTATAAATCATCGTAAGAATTCAAATGATATGTTGAATTTTTCATTGAGTTGTTTGCAACAGCAACATCATCATAATCAGCAAATGCAACAACAACAACAGCAGCAACAGCAAATTAATGAGTATGATAAATATCACAATAATAATAGTAACAATAATAATAGCAACAACAATAATAGCAGTAGCAACAATAATCAGTATAAAAATACGGCATATCAGAATTATCAACAACAACAGCAACAAATTAAGCAAATGCAACAGCAACAACAACAATTACAACCACAAATGCTGCAACAACATACACATTTTCCAGCTTTGCCACAGCAGCAGCAACAACAAAATCAACCACAACAGCAGCAACAGCATAGACGTTCGCTAAACAATTTAATTGTTGTCCCTGGTGGGCCCCAGCAGCCGCAAAAACTGATGTTTAAACCGGGTCAAGGTATTCTATCAAACACAAACATGACTAATGATGATTTAACAATTGATATGATGAAGTCAAGCCAACAACAGCAATCCCGCAAAGCCAGTCTAACTTCTTTAAATAACTCAAACAACAACAGCATGAATAACAGTTTAAATGCCAGCAATTTGGAAACTTTGCAACAACAACAGTCTTCTGCTGCAGCATCCCCAATGCCAAAGAAAACTATGGCTTCTGTCGTAATGGTTAGTAATGATGATCTCATGCATACAGCAACAACAACAGCAGTAGTAGCAGCTGGCTCAACAACTGCTAATGTTAATGTTCTTGCTCCACCTCCGCCACCACCCCAAATTCTTATAACCAACAATAATACACAACAAACACAATCCAATAATAATACAAATCTTTTAAATACCAATCATAATACATTATTGCAACAGCAGCAGCATCATGCTTTACAACAACAGCAACAACAATTGCAACTGTTGGCAGCTGCAGCTGCTGCTGTTGGCAATTCATGTAGTCTAAATGTTGGTAGTCTCGTTAACAACTGTAGTGCTAGTAGTAACAATAGTAATAGTGCTAATGTTGCTGCAATTGTTATTGGTAATAGTAGTAATAATATTGTATGCAACAACATTTGTAGTACGAATAACAATAATTGTAGCAATCACAATCACAACAACCACAATTCGTGTAACAATTGCACCAGCAATTGCAACAATCATCAATTACAAATTAATTTAAAATTACCTCCTCTTAATGAAAACTATCAACATCATCATCATCACCACCGCCACCACCAACATCATTCTCCTCCGACAATTACAGATGTTTTAAAAACATCTCTCAACCATCCCACAGATCCTTTAAATGACATTACAAGTTTAGAACAATTGGAAACATTGTGTCTACAAATGACCGAACAAGCTATAAATTAAAAACAACTGGAGATACATAATATTTAAAGTAGTTGGTTTGTTTGACCTCTTTTTAAAAACAAATCCAAATTACACAACCTAACATACTACATAATTTACATAACTTAACATACTCATGCTGCTTCATCACATTTTATACTTCGTTAAGTGCGTATTTAATGCAAAACGGTCATTTGTATTTAGGAATTTGTTTTAAAATTAAGGCTAAAGGAGGAAGTTTTTATTAAATGTATTAAACGTTTGATCAAAAGATAATACTAATTTCAAACAATCTTGGAGAAATCGAGCTTGTTTGAACAAATATTTGCTCAATTTTTTCATTAGTTAACTGCATTTTAATTACTTACCCAACAAAAAACTTGCCAATTACTCAATAACATATTTTTCAATGACTACAATATACCATCTGCATATGTTATTTAGCATATGTTATATAATGCTTATTTCCAAGTTATTAGCATGACACCTAGCTATGAATGTGTTATTTAAGTCATTGTTTGTAACTAAGCAGTTACGGAAAGGACTTGCCTCCAATGTATTCAATCACTGTGTATGAGTTAAAATGCTATTGTGCTAGTAGTAAAGTGGCAGAATTACTTGGCAATAACAGTTTTAGCCGGATATAATTTCAAAGTTAACTTTGAAAAAGTTCCTAAAGCTAAGTTTATAATAGTTGATTATTCATACGAGTTGAATGTTAGAAAATCGATTTTAGTATTCAAAAACATCTTGATTGTCAGATAAAATAAATAAACTGCCTGAATTTGTCTCAGTAGATCAACTCAGATGAAAATGTAGCAAACTTTTATGTAATTACTTCACATACACTCATAGGGAGTGTTTGATAAAGATAAAACAAATTCTTTAATATAATAAGACATTGATAAATAAATTAAAATAGATTTAAAATGCTGAATTGTTAGTTAATATTTTTATAATGCAATAATATTTTGTTTGTTCATTTTTCTCAAACTCTTCAAAGAAAGTACATACGTACTACTTGCTAAACATACATACGTTTTAAGTTTGTTAATTACATTTTTTTTTATAATAGTATTTATCATTACTCATAATAATATTATACATACATACATACTTTTGACAACTTTTACAAGTGGACATTAAACATGGTAATTTATAAAATTTGCGCAAAAGATTAAAATAGCAACAAATAATTTTATAATCGTGTTTAGGGCACTATTTTTTTTAATATTTAAATTTGTAGTGTTTGCCTTTTTCTATATACATAAGTATGTAGCTAGTTTCTTGTCTACATAATTAGTAAGTCATTAGTAGTTGATCTATTAGTATTTGTTTTTCTTTTCTTAACTTGTTTGTCATTTGTTTTGTGTACGTACACTAGCTATTGTGTAAAGTAGAAAATGTTTGGTTTTATTTAAATAAGACAGTAGAAATTTGTTCTTTGTTTACATTTTATATACTATTTTTGGTTATCGTACTCTTGCTGTAAACCGAATGATTTAATAAGTTATTATAGTTTATTCAACTTGGAATGACAGGTAGTGCTTAGAGATTTTATCATTTGTGTGATGCACAAGTCACTTAAATTTAAATGTTATATGTAATCAATTTTAATAATATCTTCGGTTTTATGTGCGTAACTTAATTGAAATATGCGCTAAATTTGATTTTTGAGTCCTTTGACTTTCGGATGGAAGATTGTTTGAGAACAGGCACTTTCCTTTATATTAAAGAAAATGCAACATTTTGTAATTTCTTGCCTGCACGCCTTTCCTTGTCAACTCTGCAACGTTGGTTTCATATTCTTTTATGTTTAATTTTGTCTTTTCTCTAAATTTTATTTATTAAATGCTATATTTTTCTTTTGTTCTGAACGCATGCAGAAATAACTCTTTATAGTATATTTGCAAGATTAGCAGATATGTCATAATTGTATAATCAAAAACATTAATATATTTTTTAACCAAACTGCAAATTGTGTAGCGTAGTAGAGTTGAGTATTATGAATGAAAGCCAAATTTAGCATAAAAATGTTATTTTTTTACGGGTTTTTTCGTTATGCCAGCTAACCAAATATTAAAAAATATTAGCAAAACATTTATAGTGTTCTCATGCAAAAGCACAACTACACCATTTCTAATAAAAAACAAGTAAGAGTTTATATTCGGCTGTGCCGAATCCCCATCACCAATATACCAGTCTGTAGTATGATTTATTCACACTTAAAACTAATTTGTGTTACATTTTGTATTTTCAATTTATTTCAATTTAAAATAGCAACAAGTAGTTTTATAATGGTGTTTATTGCACTATTTTAATTTGTAGTGTTTGCTTTTTTCTATATAGTTTCATGTCTACATAATTAGTAGTAGTAGATTTTCGGAAGTGGACTTTATATGTGGGCTACGGGCAAATATTTATCGATCATCATGAAATTCAGTACGAGGATTTTCACACATACATATATGAATTATTTGTAGCGAATTTCAACTTGATAGTGATATTTATAAAAGATTTATGCACATTTAAATGATTTTCGGAAGTGTAATTTATATGGGTGCTAAGTCCAAATATGGCTCAATGTAAACAAAATATCGTTTTGAGATATTTCTTAGCATGAAACATAATTTTGTAGAATTTTGTATGAATACTGCTTTTCTCTAAGCATTTATGTATCATTGAGCTAAAATCCGGACATTAGTAGGGGCTATGAGAAATCGTGGACTTATTATAATTCGATTATTACCGTTTTTAACAGAACTGGACCTTCTATATTAAAAATAAAGTGTGCAAAATTTCATGATATCAGCATTATACTTGAAGAAAATAACAAAAAAATATCTGAAAAATGTGGAGGATGTCTAAAACTGTGGTCTATAACTTGGATCCTACTGAAGCGATTTTGCTCAATACCAGACATTTCGGTGAAATAAATAATGTTCGGTAAAGATTTCATTGTTCTAAGTGTTTTTTTTTTCGAAGCTTTATCCTGCCCTTAACAGACGTACAGACAGACGGACAGGGCACAGATGTCTTATACATACATATATACTTTTTGGTTCTACGAACAATATTTCGATGTGTTACAAACGGAATTATATCTTATTGGTGGTGGGTATAATAACAGACTATTTAGCTTTTAAATTAAGAAAAAATAATTTGGAAAATTAAGTTGCAATTTCTCAATGTCCGGTAACAAATACTGCCTGTTTGAAACTGTTTCACTGGCATTAATAATATTAGCTGTATTCCTACAAAAAAGAGATATAACTTTTCATATAGAAAATGTTATACTCTAACAGTCTAATTCATAAAAACTTATCAAGGGTTAATAACAGGCTTATAAAGCGAATATTCATACAAAATTTGCTTTATAAGCCTGTTATAAACCTTTGATAAGTTTTATGAATAAGGGGGTAAATTTAGCTGTAGTAGCTATGCTTTATTTGAGCCTTCGTCTTTGCATAAAACTGTTTATAGAATAATTTTAGACGTAAAAGTAATTGAAACCAAGTATTTTCCAGAAGAATTTTTTTGAAAGTAATTACAACCTTATTAACAACAAAAATGCCTTATGCAATATTCCTACATAACATGTGTCACGCGTGTCATTTTGCTAGACAATCGTAAACTATGTAAACCATGTGTTTTTGTTGATTACCTTACCAAGTCAAAAGAGCACGACTTGACAATGTTTTGCTTAACAAAAATGAAGCTATAATAGAGCAAGACAATTTGAGCGGTCACAAACTTATATGTTTAATTCAGAAAGTTTTAAAAGTTTCAATATAATTGGTTGGCTTATTTATTTTATAAAATTTGTTGGCTTTCTGAGAAAATCTAATAAAATCTTTAAATCTGACTACTACTAGAACGGACCAATTAAGTTTAATTTGTTTTTAATAAGTGCACAAATATAGAGGGTACACAGAGATCAACTACTTGTTTTACTTTAACTTTGGTGATGAAAACTGAGGACATTTTTGCATTTTGTATAAAAAAAACTAGAATTTGTGAGGTGTGCTGGTTTCTTTTGCAACTTCAACAACAATTTATAAACAGAAATACTATTTATTGATTTGTTTTTAAACCGATTCCACATAGACATAGACATATTTATTTTTAAACTTATTTAAAACATTTTGCATGTTCCTATTTGCACACAAGCATTTTTCATTTAACTCATAATTTCTTCTTTTTCTTTTCTTTACTTTCTTTTCATTTAGGAAAATTTGGCTAATTTTGATCAACATTTTACATTATTTTAACAAATCACAAAATCGCAAAAATCATTCAAAAAATAACAAACGAAAAATTAACATTAAATTTGATATTTGTAGTAGAAAGAAAATGTTGCATATATGATAAGATGATGTATTGATCTAAAAAGTAAATAATTAAACAAAAAACAAAACTATTCAAAATGAATTGGACATATTTTTTTGTTAATACAACAATTTGTATTTTGATAAAAAAAGAGACTGACTTAAATTACTTTCCGGTGAAAAAAAATATAAACACATAAAATAAATCTCTAAAACTACAACAACGTTCTTCAAGGAAAGAAATCTTTAAAGAGAGAAAGATAGAGAGAAAAAAAAAGTAAACCTTTTAATATACTGGCAAAATTAAAAAAAAAAAAAGAAGTAAATGAGAAACAAAGAATTGATTTCAAATCAAAAACAAAACAAAAACTAATTAATTAATAAACATAAGAATATAATTGCTGAAGTGAAACTTTAAAAGTAGGAAAAAAAAACATTTTTTTTCTTTAAAACAAAAACTTTACACATATTTTTCTCCTTACAAAAATCAACATAAATTTTTTTCATTAACGGAATGTAATTGCTGAATTAATTAAATTAATATTTAGAAAAACAAAACAAAAACAATACATTTTACATTAACAATATACTTTTGATTACAAAATTAAGCATAATTTAAACACAAAAAAAAAAACAAATATATTAATTTATATAGAAAATTATAAAAATTTATGACGTTTGTTTAAGCTTAGTTTAAGTTAGCCAATCATCTCAAACCTAACTCTGTGTGTGCTTGGACATATAAAAACAAAGTTTTTGTTTTTTAGGTTGTTTGGTTAGCTTTAAGCTTAGTTTAAATATTAGAGTTAAATAAAATAGCTTAACTCTTATATACAAACATACATACTTATATAAATATAAATAAATATATGCATAATATACTAAATACATAATAATTATGAATTAAAATTAATTAATTGATTGATTGACAAACATAAATACGTATAAAACAAAAAACAAAACAAATTATAACGTGTTTTTAAGTTATATATACATACATATATTAAAAAACATAAGAAACAAAAAACAACATAATTTTATATAAACATTTGTAATTTATTTAATATTTTTGTTTTGTTTATTATATGTATAATGGGCAGCCTGTTTCTTTATATTTTAATTATTAATTATTCTTTGTTTATATGTCTGTGTATACCTCTACCTATAGAAATATTAAATGTCTATCTATGTATTGTAATTTGTAATATTTTGTAAATTAAAAAAAAATCGTTTCTATTTTAAAGATTTCCTATACAATTTTGTTTAATATTTGCTAGAAAACAATGTATATTCGTTTTAAAAAGATTTTTTTATTTATTTATTTTAATATTGCAATTTTTATGGAATAATTAGGCCATGTTTTGAAAAATAGTTATTATGATATTTTTATCGTTTTATAATACATATTTTATTTTATATAAACAGCAAATAGTTATGTAAGCTAATAAATTTACTCGTTTATATGCTAATTTTAAATTCTTTTCATTATTATTTTCATTATCAGCTGTACAATTCTAAAATATTTAGTAATACTTAGCAATGTTTTAATTTTGTTTGTTTGAAAGTGGACTTAACAATATGTCCTGACGATAAAAAGAAAAAGATAATTTATCATTCATTAAATTACCAACATGTTTAGAATCATTGGAAAATAGTAAAATAATAGCAATCCATTATGTTTTCACTATAAAATTTTGAATAAATTTAAAGTGTTGGATTTATATAGAAATATACATACAGCGGAAACTTTGCTGTCACAATCTTAAATCAAAATTTATTAATTAGTTCGATTAAGTTTACGTTCTATTTGTATTTCTATGTGCCTTGTAACATAGGTAAAAACATAACGATCCCATGACAATTGGATACCTTCCAAAGCGACAGCTGTGTCAAACAAAAGTTTATTATGCAATGTCAGATCTGGCAATGTGCTAGCACTGTACTGACATTGAAAAATTGTTAGCGAAAGTCAGTTCAGACGACTGTAAGAAAACTTTACAATTTTATTGGCACACAATTTAACTGCCAACAGAAATTGTCAGTTCACTCGGTTGTCAGGTTATTGTGGCAAAAGTTGTCAAATTCTTTGTCAGGTACTGCCAGAAATGTGTGTGTACTTAAAAATGTTAAATATTGCAATAGAACAAAAAAGAGTAATGGAAACAATTTTAGCTGCATATGTTTGTATGTATTAAAAAGTAGCGGGGATAAAGACAAATTAAAAAGGCCTCTTGGCATAAAAGTTTTTATTAAACGCAACCAGCATCCCATAAATTTCGCCGGATTCTAACTTTTTGCGAAAATACTTTTGTTTCGGCCTTGATTTTTTCGCCTTCAGAGCCTGTTTGTGACTGAACAGGAAAAGTTTAATTGAAATGACGCTATACAATTATTATTTTCTTCAATTTAATTCTCAATTTTCTTTCACTTTTTTGAAATATTATTGATACACACTTTTGTGGTGCTTATTTATGTATATTTTTTTTGTAGCAAAGAGTTTAAATATCAAAAGGTCGTATCTCGTTTTTTTTTAAATCGGGGGTTTTTACATATACTGGTAGACAAAGCTTAAATACACCTCTCTTAAAAACAATTAGTTTCATGTGTTGACGAATAACGGATTTACAGTATTTCAAAACAAAGATCTTTTTAAAAGAAGATCACATAATTCGATCGGAATGGTTTCAATTCCGTATTTGCAAATCGATTGTTTTTACTTTGCGTTCTCTAGATTCTGATCGATTTTATTTATTACTAAAAAAAATTTTAAATATCGATTTTTAACCTAAAAACAAAAAACACATGATTTTTGTAATAAAAAGTATAACAAATTCGAACAAAAAAAAAAAAAAAAAAAAAAAAAAAAAAAAAAAACGCTAACAAAGAAATTTTAAATAGAAGTGAACAAAATTTTCTAAAAATGCCCAGAATTTCAATTGTTGCTGTTTTAAAAACATTAAAACGCATTTGAAAAGCTACGAAGAAGGAATTACTCTGTCATATTCCAGTGCTGTGTAAATATTTTTAATTTTTGTAATTTTCTGACAAAAGTTTTTTTGTTGTTGACACCAACTTTGAAAATTTTAAAATTGAATAGAAGTATCAATGAGAGAACTAAAAAACAATGAAATAATAAAATTAATTGTCATTATAAATTAGTAGTATGAGTTTTTTTCAGTATAAAATCATAAAATATAACAATTTCACTTTAGAAATCTAAAGTGGTTTCATTGCGCAAAAAAATTCGTTTTTCGTTTTCTAAAGACTCAATTTACTGAATCAAAACCACATTCGATAGAAATTGAATTCTGTGACATGACTGAAAAACAGGAATTTACGTGCATTCCGACAATGATACAACACCAGTGTAGCAACTGCATGAAGAATATATGTGGATGTTGGTTTTTAAAAAAGTGAAAAGGTTATTTTGTAGCTCCTTTCAAAAAGAAAATCGTTCGAACTTGTAAACGTTTTACATTGTACATATTATGAAAACGTTTGCTTTCGAATCGAAACCCCCAGAGTGGAATTGCTATTAAACTAGCAATGTCGTATTATGGATGTTGTTGAAACATATGTAAAAATTTAACTTAAACGGATACTGGGACTAAAATTTTAAATAAACGAAAATGGAGAAATTGACAAAAACGCAATGATTTGGTACTTGGTCTTTTCGACAACCTCTTAATAAAAATGAAAAAAAATGAGACGCAAAACCCTTGAAGACCAAATCAATCCAGACTGCTAAAACGTCTTTGAACCAATTAAAAGGTTTGGATTTTTAAATGTATCAGTAAAGTTATTTTATTCTGCAAACCAAATCCGTTAACGTTTTTGTTTTAAAGCTAATTCGAACCAAAACAGATCTCTATCCCTTAGGGACCAATCACCGAACTAGTTCTGGGTAATTTTACTGTCCTGTCAAAAGATTATGCACAGTTTGTGGAATTTTGGAAAGCAAATCTAAATATATAATTCAAACTTCAAATCCAGTATAAGTAATTTATTTAGAGATAATTTGCTGTCATGTTAATTATATGAAAATTATAACTTTAAAAACTCTAGAGAAGTGTTTTGTGATCATTTGCTAAGAGGGTTCGATATATTCAAATAATTTTGTTAGAGGTAATATATTAAATTTGTTTTTGTTTGGGCTTTAGAATCATTTGTTAATTATTAAAATTTTGTTAAAATTACCACAAAATCTTCATTTTGTTTATTAGTAAAGTTCTTGTTTATAATGCTTAACATTTAACATTTTATTTTAGTCAAATTTATAACAATTTAATTCTCACAGCATTATACTTTTATACGTTTTTCAATTTAATTTACAATATTTTGTAACAAAGTTTTTTTTAAAATAAATTCGAAGTTATATTTCAATACATATTGTAAGTGTATTTATACACAAACGAAATGAAAAGTAATTATTTTTTAGCTTAATCAAATTTAAAATAAAAAGAATATTTTATATATATATATTTTAACCACTCTCTATAAAAATACTGTCATATAGATTTTGACTTTTGCATATATAATACTAAATAAAAATAAAAATTATAAAAACATATATTGAAAATATTAAAAACAAAACATATTTACATGCATAATTCTAATACTTTCTATATGTGAATTTAATGTTGTACGTAAATTCCCATTTGAAATTAAACAAAAATAATAATATACATTTATACATTTATAAACATAAATAAAACTTAATTTTATTAAATTTATTAGCATCATTGTTAATATGATTTGATAATCTAACACAAGTTTTAAAACTTTTTTGTAAATACACTCTGTTTAATTTAATATTAACTTTTTTAATGAATAATATTATTATTTTAATAATCTTTATGATTAATTAATATAACATATTCTTCTTTTTCTCTACTTTGACATTTGACTTTTTGTTTATTTGGTATCAATTTATTAGTTTGTTTGTTTTTTTTTTTAATAATAATTAATATACATATTTAGTCAATATTTAAGCAAAACAATATATAATTAACAAAACTCAATAATAAAATGAGTATTTTGTTAATTTAATTAAATACTTTTTATTATTTTAACAAATTAATGAAACATAAAGAAAAAATCAACAACCAAATAATATTATATTATTAAAAATAATAGTAGTTTTTTAATGTGCATATTAAAAAAAAATAAAAAAAACAAAACAAAGAAAAAAATTGCAAATAACTATAAAAATAACGAATGTTTTATATTAAAAGTAATAAAAACCAAAATTATAATAAATAATATTAATTAATTAATCATTAAAATAACAACCAACGATGTAATTGAAAGAAAACAAAAATAATACTAAAAGTACTATTTCATTTAATTAAAAAACAAACAACAACAACAACAAAAAAAAACGTAAAAACAAAATATATAAAATCATAATTTTAAAAATTAAACTGGTGTTTCTTTGGAATTTGTTTTCACTACAAACACGTAGAAAAAATGTTGCCTGATTTCATAATTTGTACCCAGCAAGCCATATGAGTCCGAAAAGAGTCTTTTCTGACACCTTTTTCGGAGCGTTAACGCTCTTTATGAGCCCAAAAATCAATCATAGTTACTCCGAAAACCTTCAGAAAAGAGGATCATACATTCGAAAATGGTCCATCAGAAAGAGCTCTTAGATAATGTCAGAAAAGAGTCTTTTATGAGGGTTTTTTTGGGTTCTGAAAGAGCTCTTAGATAATGTCAGTAAAGAGTCTTTTATGAGGTTTTTTTTGGGCTTTGTGTAATCTTGTTTTTATCATTCTTGTGTGGTACAGCTACATATGTTTTTGTTTTGTTGTTCAAAGCACAAATAACAGGGGCCAAATTATCGCATTCGTGATCGAATGAGCTATCGTATCGAAAAATGATTTCGATATCGAAATTATGATAAAATGTACTAAATTTCTTGCTCGATATCGAATGCCATAATATCAAATAAGAATATTACGTTCAATTTCACTCGATATCGAATGCGATTTGGCCCCAGGACAACAACGCTTTGGTACACACATAATTAAGTGGAATTTCTGACTCATACTGCGTGCCGACTCAGGACAGTAACAAGCAAATTTTTCTTTCGCTTCGAAAATGCTCTTTAGTTGGACTCTTTTCTGACTCCTTTTTTCGGAGCGCTCCGAAAATGTTCTTTTGTTGGACTCTTTTCTGACTCCTTTTCGGAGCGCTCCTAGAATGGTATGCCCGATGTGCTTCGCTACCCCCTTTGAGGTAAAGCTTTTAATAAACGTTGTAAAAAAGGAGTCTGCATTTTCGAAAAATATTATCATGTAATAAGTAGTCCTGAGTCAAAGCTGCACGCTGTGAAAATTTAAGATCGGTTAAGAGGTCCAGCCTCCAATATATCGCAATCAAAGGGGCGTGCTCCTCCCACTTTTTATTTGGTACGTATTTCTATTCATGTCAATACCATATATAGAAAATAATGCCGCTGTTGGTCCAAAAATGTCCAAGATATGACGATTTTAATATCATTGACTTAGGTCAAAAAATGCCCAAAATATGGCGATTTAATTTTTTGGTTATATAGGCAGTGCTACGCTCCTTTGTCCACTCACAACTTTATATAGTCAAGAATTTATATTATTTCGTAAGAATATCCTATTGTGAAAATTTAATGACGATCGACCAAGTATATAGTTAAGACTATATTACTATTTTTAATTTTTCTAAAAAGGGGAGTGGTCCCACCCACTTTTCTCCTGGTACTAATTATGCCAATATGTACCATATGTACCAAATAATGCCAAAATATGGCGATTTAAATTTTTGGGTTTGTCCAATCAAAATTTCATATAGCCCATTATTCCTTCCGGAGTCACAGTAACATGCTGTGAATATTTCAGTAAGATATGTCCAGGGGTTTGGCCTCCTATTAAGCATAAACATACAGACAGTCATTCATTTTTATGTAGATGGTGTAATTATACAAGGTGAGTGCAAATCGGTAATAAATCAACACAATCCAGAAACAACAGGCATTTTGTTTGTGTAAAACAGTGTTGCCATTTTAGCAATTTCAGTGCTAGATTTAGCATTTCGTTTCTCGAAAATGCATTGAAATTTTTCAAAATTATGCTAAATGCTTTTAAAAAAAAAACTTGAAATTAGTTCAAAGTGAAAGTAATTTTCACAACTTCTAAAGAAATATTATAAAATAAATAATGTGTTAAGATGAAGCTGTTGCTGAAGAGACAGTTGTTGTTCACTCTAAATCAGGGTTTAAAACGCTTAACTATTTTCAAGCACTACGTACATATGTGCTTAACTTCAGCTAAGAGAAAATACACAAGCAAAAGCAGAGCACAAAGTCAAAAAACAAAAATAAAACCATTGACTGCAGTTCTACTATGTGATGTTATTTACTGGCGCAGTCGGCCACAACAATTCATTTGAAAAAATTGGCCGCTATTTGAAACTTACAGTTTTTGATTTCTTCTTTTATGCTTTTGCTGCGCTATAAACTGTGAATGTTTGCTATGCTGAAGTTAAGCAGGTCTTATTTTCGTTGAGACCGCGGGGTGTTACAATGAACTGCCTTACTACCTCTTAATGCCACTAACAAATTTTCAGAAAAGATTTCTTGTAATATTAAAAATGCTCATAACAAGACAAAGACCCCATTTAAATTCTTTACATTATTATTTTTTCCTTTAATAAATAAATAGTACATATGTATGTACATACATATATGTATGTATTAAATATGATTGTACATACCATACATATGTATGTATGTCACTTAAAATAGTATAAAACACGCCTTTACATGAAAGCCACCTTGAATATCGTTACCTTGGTGCCATTTTTGAATTGTTTACCTTGATAAAGAACTTTTGATTCATGTTATCTATCAATTGCAAACTCTATTACTAATTTTTTTTAGTGTATTTTATATTTGTAATTATTTCGATAATAATAAATTGAAAATTATTTTAAAAAACTAACAATAACAATTAAAAAAAAAATGCAAAATCAACAGAAAAGCTCAAGTGCCACAACTGAAGCCAGATTATGGCCCAGCGAACGTATACCCCAAGGAGGACTCTTTCATACACCAAAAATCGAGTACAGCAAAGAGACAGCGGATTTGTTGAAATGTAAGAAAACATACAGAACAAGTTTATTTTTTCTTATTCTTAAGTCCTGAGATTAAAATTAAAAACCTTCTGTCTGTCTGTTTTCCCAGGCTTTATATTTTTTTAACATTTTTAGACTCTTTTTTTTAAAATTATGGAAATTGATTTGAACTCTTTCCATTTTCTAAACAATCTCCAATAACCTTTACTTGCAACACATTCCTTTATAGTACTAATGAAAGAATCCAAAATGACTATGCTAATGCGGAAACAAATCGACTATCATTTGCGCAATGGCCAGCCACTGCCCAAACCGGAGCCACCACGTTTAAATATCTCAAGAGATCCCGATAAGCAGGCTTTGGAGATCCTACAAAGAGCTCACAATGCTAAACGTAAATCATTATCAGAAATTAGAGCAAGTGGAGCCTATGACCTGCCCATATATAGGCCAAAACCTGACGACAAACTGCCCTCGGAAAAAGCTAAGAAATTGTTACAAGAAGCCATGTCGGGATTACGAGTATCGGAGACAACATTGAAACCTAAGCGTAGAGAGAAAATCAAGAATGAAAGTAAAACCACCACAGAGGATATAATCGATGAATGTATAAACGAATTAATTTGTATGGGGAAATTTACATATGTTTTTAAAATATTTTTCTTAATTTTTACTTATAAAGTGCTGCAACAAATTAACGAACGGGCCGAATGGTTGGCCGAAATGGAAGAACTGGGCGAGGGCAAACGTTACAGGGATGAGATACGCGAACAAATCGCTGAACGCTTGAGACAAATTAAGGCTTTGGAGACTAAAAGAAAATTACAAAAAGAAGGTTACCGTTATGTGGAGTAGAAAGATTGGAAATAATTCGTGAAATAATGTGTTTTTTTGAAAATTTTAATAAAAATAAAAAAAAATATTAAACTTATTTGCTTAATTTTGAGTAATTAAAACTTTGTTTTGAAAATATATTAAACAATATTCTAGTTTTAAATAGATAAACAATTTAGAATAGAATAAAACATTTTCGAATCTTTATAATCAATGGTTGTTTTTGTGCATTTTTGTATTATTATTTTTTAGCATTCGTCGTCTAACTGCACCACGTTACGGTTTTTCGAAGTTGTGCATTGGTAGCATGCTATAATAATACAAGATTTAAGCGTTCCAACACTTAAATTGATCGTGGAATAACCGCCAACCGAGTTTATATTAAAAAAAAGATTTAAAAATTAAGTTTCTACTCGATTTTGTGGTCAATTTAGAACTGCTTAGATTAGTTTGGTAGGTTAGTAAATATAGACATACTTATATGATTGTTATAAAAGATAAAGAAAAAACTAATAATCCCAGGAGATTCCTCAGGACAGAACGCCTGGAAAATAAAATGAAACAGCCCTCTAATCTAACATTATTATACCAGCACAATAGTACCGGGCTTTGGCAGCAATATGCTCCACAATTTTTATCTCTTCTTCGTTGCCGCCCACTCTAAAAGAGTCCGAAGTGATATTGTCCCATTTGTTTGTCCTAACCCTCGGCTGAGATCAGTAATCATACCTATGATCTCTCTAAGATTACTATTGTTCAGGTCCAGCAGTATTCTTTTAATATTATTGTCAAAATTTTCCGATAAGTCTGATGATGATCTTACTATACCGTACGCAAGACAATTGGATCTACTTTCCGAAATGATTCAAGTCTAAGTTTTTTTTAAACAACAGGTACAACAAGAACAACAACCAATTTGAAACGACATTCTTTGAAGAACAAACTGCAATCCGAAATGAGAGGAAAATAAAGGCAGTCATTACAAAAAATGTAAAGGCATACAGAGCCAAATTACCGCATTCGTGATCGAATGAGCTATCGTATCGAAAAATGATTTTGATATCGAAATTATGATAAAATGTACTAAATTTCTTGCTCGATATCGAATATCATAATCTCAAATAAGAAAATTACGAACAATTTGACTCGATATCGAATGTGGTAATTTGACCCCAGTTGTTTTAATAATCACACTTCACACATCACATCTATTATCTCAAAACATAGGTATGTATTAACATCGTTATATCATTATATTGCTAAAAAAAATCCAGAAATCGGCGCAAATAAAAACATTTCTTATGAATATTTTCTGAAATATATATATTTATTTTGAAGCAAAGATTTTAACGCAAAATTAATAAATTGTTATAATTTTGAATAATAGTTTTCATTGTGGTTTAATAAATATTAAATTTCTTTTGATTCTAATGTAAATGTTACGCTTTAGGATGCACAATAAATTAAACAATTGTTAATAAATTCAATTAAATACACAATTAAAATTGATACAATTGTACATGATGGTTTTTTAAAAGGATGTTGTTATTAGCGAAAAAAAAAACAATGCATGCTCTATACTTCTTAGCATGCATTAACGGAGGGGAAATAGGTTAAATAAAAGTTACTCAACGGCCTATTCCATGTTTAACAAGCTGGCAAATGACACCGAAAATCACCAGCAGCCTCAGCACAACGATTTCTAATCAAATAGCCACTCAATACTTCGGCCACCTCATGGGGACGATCCTCATGAACGGCATGACCACAACGGGCTAAAACTTGCATTTGAAAGCGACCCTGCATTTGGCCCACAGTTAGAGCCTTGTCCAAGCCATCAATGCTGGCCAAAAGCAATTGCTTGGGTAGACGTAGATTAAGAAATTTCTCACTCAAACCCGAAAACCAGCCAATCCAATATTTTTCCGACTTAGACAAATCAATGCGCCAAGTGTATCTGTAAAATAACAAGTTATTAAAACATATAATTGTACATGTTTATAATTATGATGACTTTTTAATATTCTCTTCATTGGCATCCGTGGGCTTCTTAAATTCCAACTCCTGTTTATTCACCTCTGTGGGTGTAGTTTCACCCGATACCTCCTCATCTTCGGAAATGCTAAAGGGATGCGTAAATTTCGTTGAACCAGTGGCCTCTGTCTCATCATCATCATCTGCGAGTGGTAGTTCGTTAGTGGCCAATTTTTTCGTTGTGCAGCTAGTAAAAATATCAGTTTATTGAAAAGAAATCATAGAAATTTAAAAATAATTCTCTCTCACTTAATAATTTGCCCTGGCATTGAGATTTTGGCACTATCTATATTACGTATTTGGCCACTGCGTATGCACCATTCAATGGCATTCGGTATACTTTTAAAGAATTGTGGCCTGGATCTCAAAAAACTCTGCATGCTGGCTAATGCTTCCATAGCCGTGCCCTCTACCACATCTATGACAGTTATACCAATTATATTCGGTATCAATTCCATACTGGCAAAATGTACAGCTATAGCACCACCCATTGAATGACCCACAATATAAATTGGAGGCATATTTGCTGGGTAAATTTTCAACAATAAATCGCCAATATCCCTGTAAAAAAATAAAAACATTTGAGGAAAAAAATGAAGAAAATATGATATCTGGAAATCGAGTGCTTTCAAAACGAACTTTTCAGAAATTAATAATTGGCTAACTTAGAAATTATATTAAAACGTATAAATGACGTGGATTCGATTTACAAACTATGCGCTGCTCGTTTTATACATTCTGATTGGGTTTTAGAAGATAGTATTTTGAATTGGAGACCTACAAATTTAACAGTAGAAATTAATTCACCATAGTATCTTGAACCCAGAATTTTGCAGAATCCGAAGTCACATTTTATAACACACACCTAAGACGAAACAGGAAAATCTGATATTTTTAATATATACTTATTTACCTTGCTAAAGTATCTGCCGACAAATCATCATCATCATCCGTTTGAGTATCTCCATGACCACGTAAATCAATGGATAAACATTGGCAATAAATCATATTGGTAATTTCCATCTGCAAGAACGACGAATCTTAATCATTTTCTAACCTTCATTAAAAAATCTACAAATAAACCTACACAAAAATGAGCCCATGTTAGACCCGAATAACCACCACCGTGTAGCAACAATAGAACTGGTCCCGGTTTTTCTGGTTCATTTGTGCGATAAATACGAAAGGTGCGTTTATCATCAACAACTACATCATCCTTTTCGGCAAAGAATTCACTCCACAGCGAGGGTTTAAAATCTCGTACCCGTGACTTCTTAAATGAATCGCTACATTTAAAATTAACAAAAAGAAAAAGTTAGTCAATCTTATTAATAAATAAAACTTTATTTCAGTAATAAAATAAATTTGCTTGTATTTTCCCAATAAAATAATACCTTCTTCCTATACGACTGCTAGGTATGGTGGGTGGTAAACGACCTTTTAAGATGGTTCTTTGTAAATTGGACATATTTTATTAAAAACTTTTTGTTTAGAAGTTTATTAAGTTGTTGTGCCGTAGGATTTTTTTGTTATTTTTACTTTTTTTTTACAGGAATAAAACAATATTTTAAGGTAGGATTGTCTATTTTTTCTCTTCACTAAAAAGCCAATTGTTCCCTTTCCGTTACGTATCGACGCGCAGCTGATTTTTGCACACAAACAACCTTTTATGTTTCGTTTTTGCTGTTTCGTTTTTTTTTTTGCGAATATGCACTGGCAGAGCTTGCCATTGTTTGAAAATTTTGCTGGTTGAAAAATTAATATATTAATGTATATTTATAGGGAAAGATGGCTAAATATGTTAATGGTACTCTACATGCTTATGAATTGTAATTGTATTGACTTACTGCCGTATTTATAAAAAAATAAAGTAGACTTCAAGTGTACTTTAAGAAAATTTTGTCTTAAAGCACACTTCAAGCGTACTTTATTTTTTATAAATACGGCAGTTAATGTAGAAATCCAGAAATGGTTCTTATATTGCTTTAATTTGTTCACTTAGCCATTCATTTCTATAAGAACATTGATTTGTTTGGTGTGCACAACTCTTTTCGAACAATGTAGTAATAACATTGATGTCTGCCATCAAATATAATTTTCACACAAAAATTGCGCCTTTACAAAAAAAAAACATACATACATACATACATTATAAACATCGGCCGGTGCGGCAAAAGAAACAATTTTCATTATTGCGTATCGGATTAATGGATTCAGAAACAAATTTTAGCAGAACATATTCCATTGTAATATCGACAGTGAAACGCAACCCATTGCGTAGTTGCACCAGTGAATCAATAGATACCCCACTGTTACCGATAAGCAACTTCACCCTTTTTGAATGGCGCGCCGTGTCGCATAATTGAGAGTTGTATTTCATTTCTGGTCAAATATACATAAGTGTCGTGTAAATAGTAAGATCACAAGGAGATACAAATCAACTCTTGGAAAACGTGTTTTGTTCAGAAACCCGATTCTGTAATATTTACACTGCCCATAAAGATAGAGAAAGCAATATGATCTGTGGGGCCTCATTGCCATAATCTTCGACAGTCTTGGTCTTGCTGATTGAATAAGAATGACAAATGTTGCCATAATCTGAAATATTTTAAGCTTGACTAAAAAAAAAAATAAAGTAGGAGAAACAACGGAGCCTTAACACAATGGAACGTTGAGTTTTAATATTTTCTGTCTACAGTTAAAAAAATTCCTTAGGATTTCTACTCAAAACACTGAACAAACGTAAGTTTTTTTCATCAAATAATTAGATAAACTTTGAAAAGTATGATTCATTCATATCCTTTTTAAAACATTTATTTCAATAAACAGTATAGGTATATAATATCTTTATTCCCCTCATACCTACATACAATGTTTATCAGATAGACTCATATTCTATTTTAAGATCCACACTGTTTAGAAATGCATGTCTGAATGTATGTATGTACTGTGGTGTATCTACGCACTTCTTAGCTCATCCATGAATCCCCAATGCAAAATTGTATGTGCACTTTATTTATAAATAACTTTATATGTAGTGCTAAAAACATGTCAGTTTCTTTTACACAGGCAAAAGTAAAAAATGTTTCAAGAGCAAAATGCCACACTAAATATAGATGGATAAATTAAAGTATTCATCATCCATTTATTCATGTTTATACGAGTACGTGAAATATGTTGTACACCGAGGAATGTTTAGTTTTTCCTTTAGATATTTTAATTATAAATAACTTAGAATTAATGAGAAGTAGTTTTTTTAATTTGGCGACACTTTTTAAAAAGATTTCATGCATATTGAGTATAACCATTCGGACAGCTCTGAAAGTTCTATAAATTTTGAAGAAGTTGGGAAGAATTTGAAAGATAAATTAGCTGACTAGTCCGTCGTCTATAATATTCCTTGCAATGCTTTGAATGCTCTCTTGAAAGCTTTAAAAGCTTCCAGATCTGTCAAGTGATTATAGGACATTGAAATGTACACCAAAGAAGGCCAAATGTGTTTCTTTTCAAATTGGACAATATGTACATTACGGTGTGAAAGATAGTCTTACTGACTTTTTGAAAAAAATATTTTCACGGAATCATGTTTAGATTTAAATATCAATATAGATGTCCTACTTCTTTTTAAGAGCTCGAAAGTTCAAGCTTGGCCGATATTGATAAATATTAACAAAATAGTAAGCCCATAGACGTAAAGGATTATCTAGAGGAGTTTGTCACCGAACTAAACTGCTTGGTAGAAGAGGGGATTACATATAAATCAACCGATTTTATCGTACGTGTAAGAAGCTTTGTTTGCGATGACCCCGCTCGATCTTTCGTTTTAGGTGTCAAGGGCCATAGTGGATTCTATAGCTGCATAAAATGCCAAAATAGAATTATCTATAGGGTTCAACACTCCTTGCCGCGAACAGATGATCAGTTTAGGAAGCGAACTGACACGAATCATCACAGTTTGACCTGTCCATTAAAAGTTGAAGAAAGATAACATTGCTTTATTAGACCAGAATCTATGTTCTGTAAAACCAGGCATTTGTAAAGAGTTTGCAAGAAAACCACGAAGTGTTTCCGAAATCGATAGATGGAAGGCGGTGAAGTTTAGACAGTTCGTTTTATATACAGGCTCTGTAGTTTTAAAAGGAGTCTTAACACATGCCCGAAACAAACATTAAGTCTTGCCATACGTATTTTGTGCGATAAGAACCTTTGTATTAAAAAAATTGAAGCTTATTATCGAATTTGTGGAAAAGATACCTGGTCTTTATGATGATACCTTTTTAAAATTCAATTTCTATTGTTTAACTCATTTGGCAGATGAGGTTCTATGTATTTTATGGGGACTGCCTTGAATCATTCAGTGCTTTTAAATTTGAAAGTTACTTGAATAAAGTCTTGTTGAGCTTAGTCTTCATACAACAATATAGAGTATGTAATACCAATAATGTAATTATAAAAAAAACTCGTCTGAAATTGTTACTTCAATTCAAAGCAATACTTTGTTCTTATCCATAAGTCCTCCAGATAACTTATATATGCTTGAATCCAAAGTGTATCAAATAGAAATGTTTTTTGAAAACAACAAAATACTATACGTACAATCGCGTGAAGTTTTACATCTGAACGATTTTTTTGATTCCCCTTTAAAATCAGGTCTTGTAGGCATAACAACCTCCGATATTTTGTCACTTGGTTTGAGTTCAGTAATTCATAAAATTGTTGATACAAGTATAAATAAAGCCTTGTGTCTTCCGTATTTACAAACCTTCGCAATTTTTCCACTGCTGCACTAGAAATGACTGACAATACATTGTCCTTGTAAATCTTTTCATGAGACAAAACTATCCGTTTGAAGCCTAAAAGAAAAAAATTAGGCTATGAATTTTAAGTTTATATTTTTTCGTTTCGCATTTAAAACTAAAGAAATGTACAAATTTGGAAAAATAAATTATTTCCATGCACAAAACATATATTAATTTAACTTTTCCATTAAAAGCTAAAAAGCACAAATTTACAAATAAAATGCCCTAATTTCAAGAAAAATAAACACTCCTATATGACTATTTTTTGGCTTCAAAATTGCTCTTTTATGACTCTTAAGACCCTTTTATGATTGATTTGTGAGCAATTTTCAATACAAATCGTCCTAAAGCGCTTATATGCAGTACAAAGTTTTTTGACGGTTTCATAGGAAAACACGCTCATATCTGAGGGTTTTAGGAGCTTTTTTCTGAGGGGTTTGCTCATACAAAGGAGTCCCAAAAGACTCTTAGTACTCATATTGTTTGCTGGGAATTTTTTTCCACTTGTAATCATTATCACACTATCGGTTACTTGAAATGAGCGGTATACACCCCACTTAGTATATATTTTTGTATATACATATTTACATACACATGTCTATAAATGCTTTTTATTTATGTTGGTCATGTATTTTGTAATATTCATATTGTACATATTTCATGCTAAACAGAGATTCCATGGGAAAATGTGGAAGAGAAATAATTTATATGTAATTGTTATCGGAAAATCAGAATCAGATCAAATAACTCTATATTGTTTTTTGATTATTTTCCTACTAACAATTTGGTTGCTGAAAATATATATAAAAAAATCCTGTTAGTTTTAAACAAGGTTGTTTACTGCATTACGGCTAAAATACCTATTTAACTCTACTACCATTACCTTTAAAAGCTGATACCTTTTTCTCTAATATACTACATATTACCGTTAGTGTACAAATAATTTCAAATTCACAGGAAATATTAGATCGATTGTAATCAAAACCACTTAAATTTTTTAATGAAATCTCTGGAACTACGCAATTTCCAAATATATTTTTGAAGTTTCTAATTGTATTTCAGGAATTTTTAATTGTATTTTAATTATTGTATTACAGAAATGTCTAATAGAAATACAAACCACATTTGAAGTACAATACCACTCCACTTTAATTTTCTTTTGTCAATATTGTTGAATTGGCCAAATTTGGGAAACTGGTTAATATATTTTTCACTTATGGCATTGACAGGGAGTTAAGTTAGTGCAAAACTAGGCCGCTAATTTTTTTGCAGACATTATTTTATATACGTATCCGAAGTCATAGTTGCAGTGGCGATAAAAGGAGTGCTCTTCTGAGCACAACAGCAAATTCCTTACAAACTCATGGCCCTTTGTAGTATGGCCGGGTATTATGTGAACAGTGTTTTATATAAAAAACTAAAGAATACACACATATAGAGATTTTTTAACTTGTGTTTTCACCTATCTCGCGTGAAAGCAAAAACGTAAATTGTTTGACCGTATAACAAAAATCAGTGTTCTGTGACTTCATGCACTTCGAGTAATATCATCGACCTTTACTAATTTGGAGTTCCGGGCCGTAGGATGTGATATTACTCCTCAGGTATAATTAAAGACTTGGCAGCAGAGACCTGTGGGAAATTTTGAAACAAAAAAAAAATTAATTAATTTGGTGGTCTTAAATGGTTGCAAACGATAGACATTTCAGATCCTAATTTTAACTTATACTATCTGTTTAGAAAGCACATGTTTAATTACCTTTCATATTAGATATTTTATCTTTATTTCTGCATAGTATTTTCGAATATATTTAAATTTTTATATGTATTTTAATAATAATTTGAACAAAATAATAAAAAACGCTTAAATTGCAATAACATACTTTCAAAAACACAACTCTGTTGTTGTGCACAAAACGAAAAGGGAAACATTAAAATGTTGCCACTTGGTTGCCGGTTACGAAAAAGAATGTTTCAAACAAAAACACCCGTTTCATTTCTCATCCGTTCACCGAAAATTAGTCAGTTGTTGTTTTGCCCGTTTCCACGAAAGATCACAATTGCGCAAAGAAGCGACGTGTGTATGATTATTTTCCCCTACAAACGTGCGGAGTTTTGTGTTCCCTCTTCTGTAAATGCAATTACAGTAACAACAAACACATAACAAAGTGCATTAAAGTAAAGAAGATAAAAAAGAAGTGATTTTAAAGAAGAATATAAAGGAGGAAGTTGCGAAACTAAACCTCCAGAAATTACAAAAATTAAGTAATAAATTAAGTGAGCTATTAAAAAAAGCTATTTAAACCTCAATGAAAATAATGCTGATTTTGATAATAACAGATTGATATTGTTTTTCGCTAACTTCTTCTGAGTGAAGTTTTGTTTTAGTTATGTATTGTGAATTTTCGTAAGTGTATGTGTTCAACGAAGAAGCAAAGCATATATAAGAAATAAAGTAAACGATAAATAAATAAAACAAAAAAAAAAAAAAAAAAACAAATTCAATTTGTGTACAATACAAAAGTGAAGTGAAAATTTTTAAGTAAATTTGATTTAATTATCAAATTGTTCAATTTATTTATATAAAAAATAAAATAATTCTTTAAAAGGGAGTCGGCTACACTTGCGCGTTTTTGACGAAAGTTTCTTTATTTTTCTCTAAAATCGAATACAGTACAAAACAAATGAATAAGAAAAATTAATCCCACCATTAAAGGAATAGAAAAAAACAAAGTGAACAAATTCAATAAAAAAAATTGCTATATAAAAATATAAGTGCAAGTTATTTAATAATATGTTAACAAATGTTTGCTAAAGAAAATCATAAAAGTTTAGTATTGAATTAAACAAATATTAATAAGCTTACTGGCTGCTTCAATATTTGTTCAAAAAGAGGTAAATTAAATTGCAAAAGTACATTGCAAACATATGTAAGTACTATGAATAAATTATTGTGTGTGTGGTTAAAGATAAATAAACATTTGTAGACATAATTGGTAAATGCAACCTTGTGTAACGATGTGAAAATTAACTACAGAAAGATCAATGGACAAAAGTCAACCAACCTAACGGTTCCTAATCCCTCGGCAAACCCAAACTAACTGCCGTCTAATAATTTATTTTTTATTATTCATAAATACATATCTAGTTTTATAATATGGAATTGAGTTGTTTGCCATAATTTGTGTAAAGTGTTTTTTTAGAATCAAGTTTCATTATCCATTCTTTATGACGTTTATTCCTCCGCCACAATCTCGAAAGTTTTTTTTTTGTTGTAGAGTTGCCTATGTTTGTATTTATGAAATTCCACAAAACTTTTTTAGCATTCTTAAAAAGGGAGCGTATTTTTAAATTGTTAGCAAATATATGTGACAATTTTGGAATGAGTTTAGGTAATTTTAATGGAAAGTGAAAAAGAGTGTGTTTGATTTTTTATTTCAAAAACATTTACAGTATAATTCATAAAAACGTATCAAGGGTTTATAACAGGCTTATAAAGCAAATATCCATACAAACCTTTGACAAGTTTTATGAATAAGGGGGTTAGCCTACAAAGCCTACTATGGCATAAATCTATAAAAGTGTTGATATATGTATATGTAGGTAGGTACCTATCAAGGGTTTTCAACTATGCTTTTCAAAAGAATACCTATAAAACAAAAAAATTGTACAAAAATCATTAAAATTTGTATTGTATTGGAATGAGTTGGGTTTGAAAATTATAAATGAAATACGATATCGGGCAGTTGGCCACCATGTGTACAGATGTCCATTATTTCCTCAAAAATTTAAATCAGATTTTGGCAAAATGTCGGGATTCATGGATTTTGCATATTGGTTGGCTTTGTATATAGGTACCCTGCAAAAATCTGTGGAGTACGTGGTCCATTGTAGCTAAAATGTAGTGATTACATCATGGTCCTATGTAATGCACTTATGTACCATTTCATTTTCAAAGCAGAACTTCTTGTTACACGACAATTGTTCGTGCTTTAACGACCGTAATCGTTGTTTAGAAAACATTTGATGTAGGAGTAGTTTTGGGACTAGTCCGGTGTTATGCAAAGCTTGAGTATATGGTCCAGTCCTAGGACATCGTAATATTAAATGGACTAGTTTTTATCAAACAAATGTATTATGTTTGGAGTAATCCTGGTCAATAGTGAAGTAGTCCATACACACGTGTATGAAGTACTCGCGTTTTTGCAGGGATATGTACATAAATATGTATGTATGTAGGTATAGTAATCATTTAAATTATAATTTGTTAATCATTTAAAATAAAAATACTTTTCAAAACAGCATATATGAAAAGTGCTTACTTCATGTACACCACTGTACGTACATATTTAAACCTATATGTTTTAAAGTTGTCATTTATACAAAATATTATTTGCACTAATAAAAAAACCTAAAAATTATTCCATATAAAAAATGGTTAAAGAAAGTCTATGTACCTACATATGTACATGAGTTTATTAATTTAATGTTTCCTTCTTTATATTCTATAAATTTCGTGTATGGCAACTCTACTGTGTATAACACCTATCAAAAGTTCTTCTTTGAACACCTTTTTTTTGCTTGTTTGTTTGTTCTTTTCAACAATTACACTTCAATTGGTTGTTCTGCTTTCAACACGTTTCTTTACTTTTCAAAAAAATGTTTTCCAATTAATTGCACTTGTTTCTTTAACTTTTGTACTTACACTCTTCTCGAATGCTTTTACCACTTCTTTATTTCCATCTTTCTGATTTAACTACAACAATAACAGCAACTACTACTATTTAACACTTTACCAAAAAGTGTATATTTGTGTTAATGCTATTTTTTGTTGTTAGTTTGTTTCAGTTCAACTATAAAAAAAAATATACTGCATTGTTTGTTTTTGTTTTATATGAAATTGTGTCTTTTTTTTATTGTTCTTTAGGTTTGTTTACTATTTTCTTTGTTTGTTTGTTCTGTGTATAAGTGTTTATGAGAATTTGTTTTTATATATTTTCTACTTTTTCCTATGCGTTATTTTTGGTTTTAAATAGTGTGTGGTAATAATAATAAGTTTATATGAATTTTTGCTGAACTCTACAGTTGATTCAGAAAGTGAACGCTCACCCATAAATTATATTGAAAAGTACATATAGGTATACCTATTTTACATTAACTTTATTGCACACAAAAGAAGTTGACACAACAATTTTTTGCAATAAAAATCGTGTAGAACAAATATTTTAATATTTTATTTTTTAATATTTTAATATTTTGTATGGAAGCTCTTGCTCTTAATTATTGCTTTTAATGTTCTGGTAATAAAATATATAGTTATAGAATAGCCATAACTTAGTAGTAATACTGGGGACATGTGTTTTGGGGTCGTTGTCTTGTGTAAATATGAAGTTTTCTGAAATACCCATTTTTTGCAAGCTGGATGGGGATGAGTTTTTAAAATGCCAATATACCTACCTACTTCATGTGCTCCACTATGCCATTGATTATATGTATGTAAATTTTCAACTCCATTGACGCTCATACATCTGCACACTAGAACCGAGCCACCCCAATGTTTAAAAGTTAGACAAAAATTGTTTCTTTAAACTTCTCATTTGATTTTCTCCACACTCTACATCTTCCATTGCTTCGTTTTACTGTAGGTAGGTATATTGAATTTGCTCTCATCCACTCTGTTTCAAAAGTCGTTTTATTTATTTCGATGTTCTTTGGTGTATTTAAGTCATTTGATTTTGTTTGCTTTGCTGATATAGGGTTTCTTACGAGGAACACGACCGTTGTACACAGTCTCACTTTTTGTACTGTATTCGGACAAACGCTTTTGATGAAGTTGGTAGGTATTAATTTTTTTTTGTTATTTTTGTTGCAGGTACCTTAGGATTTTTCTTTATTTCCCGCACAATATGTATGTATTTCTTTTTCCACCATTAGTAATGGCCTGAGGATGTCCGCATCTTGGCTTATTTGCAATATTTTTTGTATTGTTATATTTTTCAACAGTTTTTTTAATATTAGAATAAGGTCTTTTGCCTATTTCACAAATTTTTCGCAACGATTTGTTTGATTTTCGCAAATTTATCATTGTTTTACCTTTTTTTCGGTTTGGTGACATTTTTAAACTTCTTTAATTTATTAACAATTTTGGCAACAACCATTAATGAAATGAGCACTCCCTTTTTGAAGTAAAAATTAAGGACTACATTTGCTTTTTGTGTAAAATTTATGCGGCCTATATGCTAAACAAATTTTATTTTAGTATTTTCAATAAGGTACCACAGGCTTTGAGTATATACAGTGCATGACAAAACAATTGTTCCATTGTTTTGTGAATATCCAAATATTGAATACTTTTACTTTCGCTTCAGAAATTTCGATACCTATATAATATTTTATGTTATTTAATTTTAGTAAATATATTAAAAACAATCTATAAAATAAAATACTGAAACACTTGTTAGTGTTTTTTTTTCAAGAAATAATTTAGACTTGGGACCTCCAACAGTAAGGAAGTAAATTTTAAGAAATGTTTCCATTGTTTTGTGCAGCACTGTATGCATGTATTTTAAATTAAAATCACAAAGGATTTAATTACCAGAAAGAGCATTTTAAAAATGTATGGTGTGCACTCACTTTCTGAATTAATTTTAAGCAAAAAAACAAGAATTACATTTTCTCAAAGAAGTATTTATTGAAATTGGAATGTTTTTGTTATTTTTTACAGTGTTTTAAACAGAAATTTATGAAAATATAAACAAAATTTTGGATTAATTCTAAACTGCTGCTATTTTGTTACATGAATTATTGCTGAGGATTGTCTGGTTTACGAATAACGAAACTAAAACAGGTAAGTTTTGATTAAATTGTATTAAGTAATTGACAAAATAGTGATTATAGGCAAAGATATTTAGTCAATTTAGAAAGAAAAATTAGAATTTTTTCTGTCACTCCTCGCAAAATAATTTAATTTTTTTTGCTTTTTCATTAGAAAATATTATTGTTTTTAAATAGTTTTGAAAAGCCACAATGCTAGACAATTTCACACATATTTTTCATTATTATGCAATAAATATTCTCATGAAAACGAAATTTAGGTTCATGTCTTGCAACCAACATAATGAGATTTTTTTAACTGTTTTTGAAAATCTTTTCCTTAAAAATTCATTATTTTCTATTACGACAACATTTAATCAACATTTAATCTCTTAACAAAAAGCACCAACAAACACAAGTTAGCGTGTGTCGAAATACTTGAACATTTTCAAACTGACAGCAGCCAAAGACTCAAGTTGATGAAACATTTTAGCACTTCCTTAACAGCGTCAAATAATCATACGCCTACTTAACATATTAGAAAAGTTTTAGTTTTTTTTTCACTTTATAATAAAACAATTTCTTCTTATCTTTTAAAATATTGTAAAAAAGTAATGAGCCGAAAAGAAAGATAATAAGAAAACAAAAAAATATATATAATAACAACATTGTATTAAACTTTTGCTGTAACCTTTAACTTTATGTTAACACACTGATCGTGGATAGATGATGCTGATGAGAATGTAGATTTATAAGAAATATTAAAGAGCCTAGAGTTTAAAGTTGTATTGTAATAGTTAACAGAGATCCGCGCTGACCAACGATTTTGCTTAAAATCGTTGGTCATTGTGTAAAATAACAATATTTAAATATGAAAATCCGAAAATTTAATGATTTTACTAAAGGTACGGTCACCCTTGGAAAATATTTCCTCAACAAAGCGTAACCACTTGTTTTACCAGAAATTTATTTAACGTGGTTTACTCTTACAAGAGTTTTGCAAGATCAAACAGCATCAAATAAAATAATTAAATAAAGTTTTTTTAAATAAATAAATATATATTTTTTATAGTGGTTATGTCTTTTTCGGCAAATATTTGCCAAGTGTGACCGTACCTTAAGAAATATAACATTTTTAGTTACAAATGCTTTTAGAATTTATCTGCGACAATTCTCAGCTAATACATTTGATGCAAAACCATGAACTTTAAGCTAATACACACATGTGCAGAGCAATTTATCAAGTACTTAAGACACCCCGCAGCATGGTGTAATTATGAGTGCAAATCGGCAAGAAATACAACACAATACAGAACAACAAAATAATTTACTACTGTCAAAAACACAAAAAAATATTACTTTTGACATAAGTAAATTGTAAACAAAGTCAGCCAGCTGTGCTACTGCACTCACCTTGTATATTTACACCATACCCCGAAGTTTGTAATTTAGAATTCAATTTTTATTTTTGAAGTTAAAAATAAATTTTAAGTGTTTTAATACTTTAAGGCTTATTTACGGTTTTAACATTTTCAATTATTTACATGTGTTAAAAGAAAATAATACAAAAAAGCTCTTGAAAGTAATAATTGAAAGATATTTCTGCCTTAATTACCTGTCATTAAGTACTTGAGTAGCATAACCACTGAAATTACAAAATTTGCATTTTTCTGGCACTTAATTATGTCTATTTGTTTCATTTGGTACTGGTTCCTTGTAATTGTATAGCCAGATTTCAGTAGTTCATAATAGATAGGACCCATAAATATTTGAGCTGGTTGGCCGGGCTTCACATACGATCTATTGCGCTTCGGGTTATCTTAATGAATTCGCTTTTCATCACAAGTAATGATTCGGTGCAAAAGTGATTTCCTTTTATAACGTTCAAGCAGCATGACGGATTCAATTCTTTTGATTTCCCTTCTTTTGCATGCTCACGAACGTTTTGAAATTTCTGCTTGAGTAGAAAATAACTTTGTTGTTTACACTATAATCTTCATGTACGCCATCTGCTGTAAAACTAGCATTTTTAAAGTATAAACCCAATAACAAAAGAGCGATTCAATACTTTTGAACCAGAAAATGATATACACTTATTAATATTTAAGAAAAGGTACCTATAAGAAGAAACTATAATTAATTTCCGCTTAAAAAAGCCTTGTTTTTGTTCATTCTGATTATGTATTCTTTTAATTCTTATGTAAACCTTTAATCGAGCTTACTGTAACTCTTTTTTTTTATATTATTGGACTAGTTGGTAGCGAAAACAGTACAATTTTAATTTTTGGGTACGGCTGTTGTATAAAATTTCTCATTTTTCTATATTTTAAGTTAATTTTTTAGATTTAATTATTTTTGCATATCTTCCAAAATATTAGCAATCCGCTTTTAATTTAAGAATTATTTGTTTTCATAATTAGTACAATATAGGGTATATAATCAGAACAATTTTGTTGAATAAGCAAAATACTAAATCAAATACACATAAAAAGTTTTATAATTTTAATAAAGTTTTCAATATTTGTCTATTTAGATTCGAATTAAAATAATTTCGAATATTATATTCATAAAATTTTATTCGTAAAATTCGGCATTTTTCTTGAAATAGTTCGCATCACTGCACTTCAAATTAATCGTCATGTTTTGAATTTTTTATATACAAAAATTTATATTTTTAACTACAAGTGCGTATTTACATGTAATTTCATAACTTCAGTTTTTTTTCTTTAAACTGCAAAAATAGTGCGTGCTACGTCACTTTCTCTTACTTTTCTCAATGTTCGATACGCCATTTTCCTTAAAATAGCTGATATCACTGATATGTGGAAGAATTTGCACGTAAATACTATGTGTGTATGTATGTAACTGTTCATTTAACTAAATTCTGCCCTAGTCAAGTGTTCTCTGTTTAGCATTCACTCCCTTTTGTCACTTACTAATCCCTCTTTCTCTACTTGAACTAAAAAACATTTGTCGAATTAAACAAAAACAATAAGAGCGTGACTTCCTAAATCAATTGACAACTTGTTTAACAAAGTATGAGTACGAGAAAACAACAAAACCAAATAAAAATCCAACTAAAAACAAACACATGCAACTACTTACTGTAATTGCCTACTCATCACTTTTGAAATGCAGCAGTTTCTGTTTTTGGCATAAAGGAATTTTTTAATATTCCCATTACGAGGTCTGATCAAAAAATAACCGTTATTTTCAAATTTCATGAGTTACGTATGTTCGTTTTTCGCAATTTTTTTTCTGTTATGTTGGTACACCCCAGCATACCATTCTAGGAGCGCTCCGAAAAAGGAGTCAGAAAAGAGTCCAATAAAAGAGCATTTTCGGAGCGCTCCGAAAAAAGGAGTCAGAAAAGAGTCCAACTAAAGAGCATTTTCGGAACGAAAGAAAAATTTGCTTGTTACTGTCCTGAGTCGGCACGCAGTATGACTCAGAAATTCCACTTAATTATGTGTATACCAAAGTGTTGTTGTCCTGTTATTTGTGCTTTGAACAAAAAAAAAAAAAAACATAGCTGTACCACACAAGAATGATAAACACAAGATTACACAGAGCCCAACAAAAACCTCATAAAAGACTCTTTACTGACATTATCTAAGAGCTCTTTCAGAGCCCAAAAAAACCCTCATAAAAGACTCTTTTCTGACATTATCTAAGAGCTCTTTCTGACGGACCGTTTTCGAATGTATGATCCTCTTTTCTGAAGGTTTTAGGAGCAATTATGATTGTTTTTGGGTTCATAAAGAGCGTTAACGCTCCGAAAAAGGTGTCAGAAATGACTCTTTTCGGACTCATATGGCTTGCTGGGACATGTCTGTTATACATATATGTTGGTAATATCAGCCATTTTGGATTGACAGTTTGTTGTTGACAGACAAAACGGTTAGGCGTGTTTTCTTCGATTTTTTACTATTCGAAAAAATGGATAAAAAAAACTGTATTAAGTTTTGTGAAAAAATGATATTAAATGCGCAAGACCGAAAAGATGTCAACAACCGATGAAAACATTAAAGCAGTGAAGAAAATGATTTTGGATAATCGTTGAATCACTTTTAGAGAGGTTGCTGATGATGTTGGCATATCGTTCGGCTCATGCCAAGCAATTTTTACGGATGTTTTAGGCATGAAACGTGCGGTAGCGAAGATTATTCTAAAATTGCTAAATTTTGAGCAATAACAACGTCGCTGGATATCGCTTAGGAGTTGTTGAACAATGTCAACGACGATCCAGATTTCCTCAAAAAGGTCATAACTGGT
Source organism: Bellardia bayeri (assembly GCA_950370525.1). Lineage (NCBI taxonomy): Eukaryota > Metazoa > Arthropoda > Insecta > Diptera > Calliphoridae > Bellardia > Bellardia bayeri. The sequence continues at coordinate 71,797,715 of OX493267.1, read as the reverse complement.
GACGACTCATGAAACCAAAGCCCAATTATCCCAATGGAAACGTTCAGAAGAGCCAAGACCAAAAAAAGCACGTCAAATTCGGTCAAATGTGAAGGTTTTGCTCACGGTTTTCTTCGAATGCAATGGCATGGTGCATCATGAATTCTTGCCACAAGGTCGTACGGTCAAAAAGAAATACTACCTTGAAGTTATGCGCAGTTTGCGCGAAGCAATTCGTCAGAAACGCACAGAATTGTGGAAAAACCAATCATGAATTTTGCACCATGCATGAGTTTTTGGCCAAATACAACCCGTTATCATGCCTCAACCACCGTAATCACCGGACTTGGCCCCCGCTGACTTTTTCCTCTTCCCAAAACTGAAGACACCGATGAAAGGAAAGCATTTTGCTACGATTGAGGAGAAAAAAGAAAAATCGAAACAGGAGCTGTTGGCGATACCAAAAACCGCGTTTCAGAAGTGTTTCGAGGATTGGAAAAATGCTGGCATAAGTGTATTATATCTGAGGCGAATTACTTTGAAGAGGACAAGATAGTTATTGATGAATAAATAAATACTCTTTGAAAAAATTTAAAATAACGGTTATTTTTTGATCAGACCTCGTATGCTTTCCTCTCTCCGCTCCTCTTACCAATTCAATTTATTTATAAGAGGATGACAATAGTTGCAGTTGTAGTTGTTGTTATTTTCTACCAGTCACTATCACCCATTTTTGTGGCTTTATATAATACAAAATCATTTAACACACAGGCGTAAACAACAAAAAAACTTAAATGAAAAACAACTATTTTTCAATGGCATCGTCATCAAAAATTTTATATTATAAAGACGACATTTTAAAAAAAAATGTAAACGAAAAATTTTAATAAAAAACTTTTGACGTTTCTTTCAGTTGACATTTTGGAATTTTATTTGATTTTTTTTTCTGACTATGAAAACTTTCTTCCGGTGTGTTAAGCCAACGAGAGATGTCAAGTCTTTCAATCACTTATATGTATATATACAAGTACATATTCATTTATAAGAGTTTTTGAATAATAAAAAACAATATATTCCTGTTGGCCATAAAAAATTGTGAAGTTTTAGTAATTTATTGCAACACACAGAAGGAATTTAATTAGCTGGTAAATCATATCAGTAGCTAAAAAAGGGAAATTAAATTTAAAACATGTAAGACAATAATAACGGGTGATTCTAGTAGAGATACTTTTTTCAATAGCCTTTTTTTGACAGATCACGTGTGAGTCGTGTCATGCTGTCATGTTATTTTTGTTTAGTATTGTTTGGCATTTCACAATTGAAAGACTTACGCCTGAACAACTTTTACAAATCGTTTAACTTTATTACGAAAATTCCTCACCTTCTGTGAGGAATGTGTTTCGTGCACTTCGCTCAACTTATGGTCAACATAATCGGCCTACTGAGCGTACTATTCGCAACACCATCACCCATTTTGAGACCCAGCATTCATTATTGGATAATATTCGACCGAATAGACCACGTCTAGCACGCTGTGAAGAAAATATATCGGCCGTAGCTGAGAGTGTACACTAAGACCGTGGAGAATCGATTAGTCGCCGCTCGCAGCAACTCGGACTGATATACTGGACTGGAACGATTTGGCGCATTTTACGTCGATATCGACATTTGGTTTCAGCAAGACGACAACATTCCCCATTAAACTTGAATTTTCTTAAAAAAAGTATGGATCACGTTTTATTAAATTATAGAAAATCGTTTGCACTCTTCAACTTCTTTAAAATTAATAAAACTGATACAATTTTCAACTCAACTTTTAGAAGTAAAGATAATAATAATATTCGAATAACTTTATAATAAACCAAATTTGGTTTGAATATTTTTTGGCATCACAAACTTTTTAACGTTTTCCTGTTTTATTTTAAATTTTTTTGGCTGATATTATAATTGTTGTTGCGGCAGACATTTAGCATTTATGGTGATAATCATCAATAATATGTTTTTCCTAAAAAAAAATTTAGCAAAAGAAGAAACAAAAAGCAAATCATACATATAGATTTGTTTTACAAATCGAACTTTCGTTTTATTTTTGGTGGTATGTATTTATATTGATGTCGGCCATACAACTTCAATCATCAGGCCAGGCCTTATGTAGGAAATTCTTTATGAAAATGTTTTCCGTACATACATTACCTGCCTGCCTGCCTGGTTTTTTGGCCATACAAGGGTAGACCATAACAGAGCAGACCACCAAACTAAACATTAACAGTCATAATTTCACTGTGTTAAAGTTGTAGTGTGAGAGCCGGGTAATGGTTGTAATGTTTGTACGAAGAGAGAAGTCTTAAAGGTATTAAATAAAATGAATCTGACCCCATAACCCACCAAACGTACATATGGACGGAGGGAAGGACGGCTATGAATGTGAACATGAAATATACAATAAACTTTTTGTTGTATTATTTTACATTCATTGCCCGATGTTTTTTTGTTGTTCACTGATGGTAATTGTAAAACATGGTGTTTTTATTTTAAATTGTTGTTGCTGTTTGTTTGCTGTTTAACGTTGTAAAATTAAATGATCATATTAAATTTGTAAACATTTTATAATTTTATTTTCTCATAGTGCTTTTTTTATTTTGTTTATTTTAGCTTTTCTATTAAGTTTTTAGATTTGTTTTTTACGGCTTTAACAAAGTTTTGTTAGGAAATTCAACTTTTGTTTTATAGATTTTAAAGAACCTGACCTCTTTTTTGTGTAAAACGTTTTAGTTATAATAGTACTACTTGTTTTTATGACAAAAAATTTTCTATCGCTATAAAGGTACGGTCACATTTAGCAAATATTTGCCGAAAAAGACGGAACCACTAAATAACATATATTTGATTGAACTCATTTATTTATTTAAAAAAAACTTTTCTTATTTAGGCCAAAGCACAACAAATACTAATACTAAACTAATTTTATTTGATGCTGTTTCATCTTGCAAAACTCTTGTAAGAATAAACAATGTCAAGGAAATTCGTGCTAAAACAAGTGGTTACGTTATTTTGAGTAAATGTTTGCCAAATGTGACCGTACCTTAAGAATGCAATTTTTTGTTATTTAAGAAAATTTTCATAAAAATAAATCAATTAAAGCCTGATTAATTTATAAATGTTAAAGAAAGTTTTTTTTTCAAACCTCTATGATTGATTTAATTTATTTACTTAAATCATATTTCTCTTAAAAAGCGATTGAGTACTTTTGTACCACGATTTGTCACTCTTTTATTAATATTTAAGGAAACTAAAATAAGAAAAAAACTTAATTTGCTCTTAAAAGATCTTTGTTTTCATTTTGATGGATCGCACAACAATTCGATCCACTTACGCTACATACTTATTTCATATTAAGAACTACAGCCCAATATTGTCTTTTAAAAAGAGTTTTGTTTTTTAGTACAAAATTAAATGAAGAATTTATATGAAAATCATTCAAATGCTTATTTTATTGGGAAAAGACAGCGAAAAATATTGGAAGAGGATTCTTTTATCACAATTGTGAATTACAGTTTTCGTTAATCAAGGGCTTTGTGTTGTAAGGCTGTATTCGATTCGTTTAGCTCTGTATAAGCTCTGTTCTTAACATATGTAGATATAAGCCCAAATGTTTCTGTACTGATGTATCCAGATAAATGTAAATGGGATTCATCTGTTAAGTATTTTTTTTTTAAAGAAACAGCCGTTTGTTTTTTTCTTGAATGAATTCAGAATCCTGATTAAATTTATACAATCCTATATATTCACTTGAATGACCCGGTCGAACATGTGTTCTTGTTGATTTACATTTTTTGGCCACTCGTTTCGAATAGAAAATCATTCGAATTTATAAACTTTACACATTTTATTTCGAAAATGTTTGGTTTCGCATCGAAATACACAATAACCCCCAGATTCCTAATAGAAATTTTAGAAGGATGATTACATATGTTGACCGAAAATAGCATGAATTTTTCGAATTTAAACTGTCAAGACTTGCATGTTTTTCTAATATGCCCCTATATGAAAACAAAGTCCATGTTGCCGAAACTGGTTGACCTTATTTCTTCGTTTCACGTTTAATTATAGGCAGCAAACGTTTCTACAAGCATTCTTTTATATAAATATCCGAAGTCATAGTTGAATTGATGACAAACATCATTTTCATCCACAATAAGATAGTTATAAAATGTTCTTAAAACCTTTTCATAAAGAATGCGTGCCAGTTTTAAAGCAACACCATTCTACTTTCCACACGTGTTCTTTTTGCGGTAATTGCTCTAGTGTTGTAGTCTTTTGCGGGCTCATTATCGAAGATATCCGAATTTTACTTTATTGAATGTTGTAGTGCTTTCTTTGTAGGGCCCTGGCTTTCTTCAGTAAAATGTTTGCTTTGTTTTTGTTAGTGATCTGTGCTTGACGACATCTCGTTTTGTGTGAACAGAAATAAATCTTTGGCAGAATTATGAACACAAATTATTTCATGTTCTACTGTGTGTTTATAAAGCGTGACGATGTTTATTTTGTAATTTTTATAAAATGCTGGTCTTGTGAGAATATAACTTTTTCTAGTAACGTTGTTCGAACAAAAGTCGTAAACACGAGACAAATTTAAGCTGTGTGGGATATGGTTTTACAAAATCAAAATCATTTACAGTAATATTTCGAAGCTTTAGTATGTCTGCAATCATTGAACTCTTCAATTCTGATTTTCCATTGTTTAGGAATTGTACAAATATATTTCGCTTAATTTAGTTTTAGACAAAATAAGGAAGTATACTTTAGATTTAAAAACAAATCAAAAAATATTATACAATTAAATTTCCTAATCTCTTGATTTAAACTCGGTGCCACAGCAGCTGACAGTTTCATACATTATTTTAGTGAAATTTTAGCTTTAACCATATGTCTCTATAAAGTTAATGTTGTATTTGCTTCCGTTGCTTCTACTTAATAAAACACTTGTGGTATATTATTATATATATATATAAGCAAATATTTATTTGGAGTGTTTCTTCTTTAATGTCACACATTGGAGTGAATCTCAAATGTCTAAGTCCTAACTATGACAGCTAGACTTCCTAGTCGTTTAATAATATAAACGGCGTTATTAAATTTTGGGTATTGCCAACAGTTAAGTTTTGGCTTCAATCATAGACCTTTGAAATGTAAAATTTTGTGTGGAAGATTCAATTTCGGCTTCAATAATTATCTGAGGAGAACTAAGACTTCAAATTGAAGCTTTGCCCAGATCAACAACATTTCCTATTTTATAACGTACATTCTTAAAAATGCACCGAAAAATCAAGTAGTCACCTGTTATTTATTACTTCCAAGCTTTGGAATTTTTCTTTCATTTTGCAAACAAAGCCTTGAAAAGTTCACGCTAAACATCAAATTTATTTGTTGAATCACAAAACATACATGTGTAGTCATTATTTTAGAAATTAGCAAAAGCATGATAAAAATTGCAAAAATATATTAAACTATTTATAAAATAAAAGTTTGAAATATTGAATATATCGTCATGATTGTACTGAATTTTGGTATTGTTTGATCTTATTAACTACATGTCTATAATGTTTTGCACAGGCACTCTCCACATCGCTCTTAAAATTCATAGTTGTTGGCATGGTGAAATAACTCTACAAGGTGATGGCAATATTACAGCAATACAAAAGCAACAGAAACAACATGGTATTTTTGTTTTTGCTTTCATGTTTATAATGTCAAAAACAACTGGTTATTGTTTACAAACATTTTTGCAGGAAAAATAAATACATACATACATACAGACATACAATTTTTTTAATTTCAAGATGAAAATTAAAATAATTTATAAATTTGTTAATTTATGAAACATTTAATTTATGGACAATTGTTTTTTCACATTTTTTTGTATAACTTGATACGTTTGCTATTTTTTAACACAACTTGAGCATACATACATACATATGTATATAAAGTTTGACATAACGAACATGACTAAAAAAAAAATTTCACCATGGTTGTTGGTGTATTGATACAACTTATGACAACATATAGCGTCGTTTGTAATTTTGTTCTTGTTGTAATATTCGTACATCATCAAAGTTTGGTAAGTGATTAGTACTGGCACAATGGGTTGATAGTGCAGTTTTTTGTGACGAAATATTTAAAAAAACGCTGATCGGATTCATGGCCTGATCTTCTAGTTTTAAGTTTATTTTTAGTAGTCCCTATGTAAACTTTATTGCAATTTTCATCATTTTTTCCTTTGCATGGTATTTTGTATACGACATTTTGGCTTTCTCTAATATTTCCACTTTATCTTTAGTATTGCTAAATAATTGTCCAAGATTTTAACCTGTTTTATAAGCCATTCTATACTTTTCTGCGTTATGTAGTCGAGATCTTTCAATTCTTTCTGACAATTCTGGAACATATGTCAACGATTTATATATGGTGGGTGACTCCCTATTTTTGTCGGAAAATTATTGTTATGTAACATGTCTTTTATCTTCTTTTTGTTGTCATTATGAAATTCTTAGTCGCTAATGTTTAAAACTCTCCTTATTATGTTTGAGGCTGTATTTATTATTATTCTCTTGGGATGTCTCGAATAAAAATTAATTATCCTTCCAGACGACGTTGGTTTCTGGTACCAATCTATCTTAATTTTATTATTTTGTCGTATTACTAAGGTATCCAGATATGGAAGTCTGCTGTTAATTTCTTTTTCCATTGTAAATTTCATATTTCGATGGAATCTGTTCAAATTATTTATTATTTCTTCCATTTGGCCTTCTGTTGCTATACTAAATAAATCATCTACGTATTTTGTCAAAATTCTTGGTTTCTGTGTCAAGTTTTCCATACAAGTGTCCAGTAATTTTTCCATCACGATATCAGCAACAATCGGTGATGCTGGTGATCCCATGGGTAGACCTTTCTTTTGAGAGTATATTCTATCGTTATATTTAAAATAGCTATTCTCTTTTATGCAAAATTTTAGTATGCTCAAAAATTGTGTCTTTGACATCTCAGTGAAAATTGTGATTTCATTCCACCTTTCTTCAATTATTCTTAATGCTAGATCGACTGGTACACTTGGAAATAACGACACTACATCAAACGAACATAATCTCTCATCTTCATGTAAAGTCAAGTCTTTGATATTATCCCTAAATTGCACTGAATCCCTTACATTGTACTGTGATTCCTCCGTAATTTTCTTGAGAATATTGGTTACGTATTTGTAGAGTTGACTTGATGGAGCATCTATACTAGAACATATAGGTCTTAGAGGGTAATTTTCTTTATGGATTTTAGGAAGTCCATAAATTGTTGGTGCTGTAGCCGTGTCAGTTCTAAGTCTTTTCCTCTCTATTAGTGAAATTATTTGATTTGTAAAAAGTTCCTCTGCGAAATCATTACTTTTCTTTTGAAGTACACTTGTTGGGTCCCTTTTTAATCGTTGATAAGTCATTATATCACCTATTATATCATCCATCAATACACCAACAACTATGAATTTTAAGAGCGATGTGGAGAGTGGCTGTGCAAAACATTATAGATATGTAGTTCATAAGATCAAACAATACCCAAATTCAGTACAATCATGACGATGGTAGCGAAAACTACATAGCAAATAGGAATTTTTGTGTGATTTTTATAAAATTTAGTAAGTTCTTGTTGATATAGTTATTACTGTTTTTGAATTTTCGTGAGCTTTGTATTGATATTTTTTAACTTACTTTGTTGGTGTTTTTCGTTTTTCTTATTTATAATTTTGTGAAACATTAGACTACCCCTAATGAAGATATTCAAAGAATATCGAAATATTGGAAATATTTAAATAAATTATAAAAAACATTTAAAACCTATGACCTCGAGCTTGAGTATTTATCAATTTGAGATTCTATTTATAAAGTGATATCTTATAAACTTTGTTACAGAAAGACTAAATACAACAAGCTAAATTAACACTTGGTCAACTTATTTGTTAATCACCTCAAATAAATATAAAACAAACATTCAAGCATAACATTTGACCACACACACACACAACATAATAATTCTTTATAAAACTTACAACAAAACAATAGAAAACAAAAGTGAGAATTGAGAATACCTAAAAATAACAAATTAATATTCTTAACAACAAATTATGCAAACAGAATGAAAATAGATAACAAACGATCTAAATTTTAAACAGCGCATTTTTAATTTAACATCATTCATAAACTATGGACAAGCTGAGCTTAGCTTTACCTCATCTCACAGCCTAGTACGCATATCTGTACACCAATACCTCGTTTTCCGTCGTTTCTTTCTGTGTTTTTGTTTTTCGAAGTTGCATCGCTGCTTAATTAGTACTAATTTTCACTGTGCGTCGTTAGATTTTTGAGGTTGCGTTGCTTTTAATTCGAGTGTTTAATTTTTTTTTTGAAATTTTATGCAAAATGTGCAACATCATTAGATGCTAAAACGATGACCTGTACAAGAAGTGCTTTGATGGTCGAAATAGTGTGCTTGCTTTCTATTTGAATTGAAATTCAAGTAACGCAGGGAATATCATTAACTAAAATAGTATTTCAGCCAAAAGCAAAGAGCTTATTTGATCACATAAAAAGTAAATAATGCTAGTGTTAGTAATACAGGCAATTGCTACAAAGAAATTTATTTTAGGTTGAAAAAATGCTGTTCAGCAAACATTGGATTAATTTTTTGTAAAAGAAAGCCGACGACTTAGTACTTGCGTAACCCTAGAACGTATGTTAGATCTTTACATGGTATGCTATAGAAAATCGTAATTCATTTTGCGTCGTGTTTTTTTTTTTTTGGAACGTAACCCCGACGCAAAGTGAGGTATTGGTGTATAGTAGTTTTATTGTTTTAAAACCTTTTCTTCTAAGCTTTTGCCTTTTGTTTCGCTAATCATCATGGTTTGACTAACAATAACAAAAGGTGTTCTTAGAAATTAAATATTTAAATGTTTTAGAGTCGATGGATCGCTTTAACGGTTGCACAGTGGTTTAGAAACGTTTAATTTTTGTAATAATTCGGTATCTTTGCAGCTATTACAGATATCGTAAGCTGTTTTCAAATTGATTTACAGTTTTTTTTGGCATTGTAGGCAGATGAGAGGCCAGTGGTTGGCCCCTTAAAGTTCGTTAATTCGTGTCTCACATATTTAAAAAAAAATCGCCGAATGATCTGAAGTTTAAAATTAAACAGTCCTTAAGAAGATCTTTTAGTTCAAGAAATATAGGTTTAGTTTATTTTTTATTTTTTTAATTTTGCTCGTTTTTGTACGGTTTTAGGTATGGCAGGCCTACGAAGGGGCCTTATTTGAGACAAAATTCCAAATTGAGATTAAGATTTGTTATACAAAAAACGTTAAAGATGTGTTTATGTTAGCAATTTAAATTAATATTTTCTCAGCTCCAATAAAACTATATACACCGGCTGAACAATTGCGCAAATGTCAGCAGAAAGGAGCTATAGACACTTTCATAATTTTAAAGGTAGGTGCGGTCATATTTGGCAAATATTTGCGCAAAAAAAAACCTAACCACCAATTAACATATACAAGGTGGCACAAAAGTAATCCTCCTATCAGAAAATGCTATACATTTTGCGATTGGCCCCTAATGTCAGTTCTGTTTTGACATTTGTGTAGTAAACACATGCGAAATCCACGTTAATAAACAATGTAACGCTACACTGCTCCACAACCGATATGCTGACGGTTGCATTTCCCGGGCGCCTAATCTCCCGTTTTGGCGATTTGCACTGGCCAGCAAGATCGCCTGATTTGACCGCTCCAGACTTCTTTTTGTGCCAAAGCATAACAAATATTTAGTTTTAATTTATTTGATGCTGTTCGATCTTGCAAAACTCTGGTAAGAGTAAACAACGTCAAACAAATTTGTGCTAAAACATGTGGTTACACTTTTTTGAGTAAATATTTGCCAAATGTGGCCGTAGCTTAAACTATATTTTAGTGTTTGAAATTAAATAATCATATAGGCTACATTTCAATAAAGTTCTTCTTCTTAATATAGCCATAACTTTCTGTGTTTTTGTTTGATTTTATTATTTTCTTAGCTTTGTTTTGATTATTGTTTTTTATTATTTTCTCTTTCCTGACATTTTTTTTATAAAATGTGCGCAAATAGAACCTAAAACTTTAACAAACAAGCTGAACTTCAATGTACCTACATTTTGTTGAAATATTATTCGTCTGTTAGTTAAAATTAGAAAACTTGTTTTGAAGTTTAAAATTTGTTCATGTTAATTATACAAACAAAACAAATATTAACAAAAAAAGTCTAAGTCTAAAACCTAAGCGGCAACATAAGAAAATTAATTAAATTCATAAACATAAGTGGTAATTTATTAAAATATTTTATAAAAGATGACATTGTCTTTATTAATGAATGATACTAGTAAAATAATTAAACATGTATTAACCCATTTCATTAGTTTTTTTTTTCTCTTTGATGTAACTCAGTTTGGTGGGATTATTATTATATAAGAAAAGTGGTTATTTGTGCTGCACGCCTTCAATATTTTGTAAATTGCAGAAATTTTTTAATTCATAAATATAACTGGAATTTGATTGGAAATGTCTACGATTATATGACCCACATGTTAAAAGCAGATTTTTTCCTTGTATGTATTTTAAAAATTTATTTTAACAGAAACATGTTTTGTAAGAAAAATAATACAAAGTCACAAATGTAAGTTAATCCATAATTATATCTTGTATGCTTAGATTATTTCGTTAATATTATTTAGTTACTTCTCTTCCATTTTATTTTGTATGCTTAGGCTTTAGGTCCAATATTTATTGTACAAGTCAGTTATAACTGCAACCAAATAGATTTATATTGATAAACTTTTGACCAAAGCATAAAATATTCTTTATAACCTGGCATTCAGATTTTGCTAATATGTTAATAAACGATAAGATAAGCCTATCACATGTATAGTATATGATTAATAAAAATTTTAAAAGCGACAGCAAAATGCAAAAACGTTTAGAGTTTTAACCAGAGCTGTTAAATTTGGATTAAAATTAATAATTAATTAATTAATTTGTTTTTTTTAATTTAATCGATTAATTAAAATTAACTTAATTTTTATGGATTAATAATCGATTAGGATTAAATTTAGGTCAGGATTAAAGAGGATTTATTTTGATTAATTTATTTTTTAAAAATAATCCTACGATTAATACATTTAATCTAAAATATTAATCGATTAATATCTAAATAAATCTAAAATATTAATCGATTAATATTTTAGATTTATTTGGATTAAAATTTAATTCTAATCAATTATTAATCCTTAATTTCGATAACTAATCTTAGTTAATCAATTAAAACAGAAACAAAAAAATTTTAATTCGATTACTAATCATTAAGATTATTAATCATTAATTAACAGCTCTGGTTTTAACAAATATATACCTATAGATTAAAATACATCATTATGATTATAAACATTGGGATTATTACCAAAGACAAATTATTTCTTAACGAATTTATTCTTGCGAATTAGATATTTTTGATATTTCAATAAACAGAAAAATTAAAATTTTGACCATTCAGCAGGATCATATCTTCAGATTACACTATTACCCAACATGTCCTTGATAGTAACATGTTGATAGTTTTTATCGACAAAAAAAAAATTATCCAAAAAAAGCTACCTCTACCAGCAGGCAGTTAATGATTGTTACTTAACCGCCACGGCGAAGTACAAACTGAAGACGGCGCGCCGTATTTCTTCAGCTATCCTGATGCTCTATTGATGATGTTAATTTTACTTAAATCAATTTCTACAGCGACAGGTTTTGTCAAAATACATTTTGATGACCAAACATTTCACGTCTTATGCCACCAAATGCCGGAAAATTATGTTCATACATTTTATTGTGTTCTGCATATTATTATTAGGCCATATTTTTATAGTTTCCTTGAAAGATAGTTCTTTTGCCCTCATGTTTTGACATTGATCCGGAATATTACCTGATCCGAAAAATGTCTCAGCATTCTTTGCCTTGAAAAAGCTGTTTAGTTCCTTATGTAAATACACGATTAATGGAGTTCACAATGCAAATACAGAATAGACAAAAAAAAAAAAACAGTTTTGGTCGGACTTTTGCGGAGATTTTCAAAATTCCCAGAGTATTTTTGGGTATTTGCTCGTCATGAAACATGATTTCTACTGGGTGTTGGTGTAAAGATTACAGAGTAGTGTAAAAAAGTAAATTCAATTCTCTGGTATATTAAGAATCTTGCAATAGATTAGATGATGACATGATCAATTTATTGTTACATCATACAATAAAAAAATGATATGACTAGCTAATGAGTTTAACGTAATCTAACCTTCATGTAGGCATATCTAGCCTTAAAAAGGCAACCTTGTCTGAGAGACCTCAATATTTAGTTTCAAAATTCTTTTCTGGTTGAAGAAAATCCAGTATTACTGCTGTAAGAGTGTTCTGAAAGATGAGATGACCCCAAGATCAATTTCCGTTGTCTCATGTTGACAATAAAGGTGTTCGTTCCGAACAAATTATTTGTTCGGACAAAGTTTTTTTCATATGAAGGTAGACGCCTCTTTTTTTAAGAGAGTGATAATATTCATAGGAAAAAACTTTGTCTGAACAAATATTTTGTTCGGAACGAATGGGTGAATACATCTTAACAGCGTCAATCGAAGAAGGCAACTAAAGTGTATTCCTTACAGTTCATGGATTTGTCTATATGACTAGCTAATACGTGAGCCATGGTCTGAGAGGCATTGAATCACTGATCTTTCTGAATGTTAATGTCTCTCACTTTAAAGTTTTAAATACAGAAGAGGAAAGGCTGTTTGATCTGTACTACCCTAGGAGATGATCTCTGTCTTTATAATCTTGTATTATCTTGTCTTGTGACAGATTGATGACGGCTTAATCAATTTCCATTATCTCATAGCGTCAATAACCGCATCAATCGAGGTAGAAAACTAAATTTATTAATTATGGTTCAGGAATTTGTCTTTATGACTAGCAAATGAGTTCAAGGCAGATTATCCGTCATGTTGGCATGTTGAACTTAAATATAGAAGTGAGAGAACTGACCGCCGTCAGAGAAAGTAGCCCCTTCTTTTTCGAAATATAAATTTTAAAAATTTTTATTTTTTTTGTAACTTAAACAGTTTGTTAAGACAGATTTGCATATAAAAATTTGCTTAATAAACGTTTGTTAAATTTAATAATCGTTTTTGAATAAGGGGGTTTGTCTTTAGCTGGCTGTTAGTCGATTTTGAGTCGCTGCCGACAATATTTAGAGTCAGCCGCCGCCGCCGTCAATTTTGGTCGGCGCAGGTCTCTGCTGAGGGTGGATGTCGTTTCCAAAGTTTTAAATATAAAAAAGAAAAAGCTTACTGAACTGAAGCTTTTAGTCCGTTTGCCTTTTTTTGGGATGAAGTTAATCTTGTATGCTGACCACACACCATTTTTATGGGTCACGAAAGGGAACATTACATTCTTACTGACAACAACTTCTGTTAATCCTTGCAACTTATAGTAATCTTTAGAGGTGACTAGTTATTTTAGTGACACCACATTATATATTAATTAACTGCCATCAATGACTAATTAATCATTGCAATCTATCTGTAAAACTTTCATTGGTTAAATATTTAACCTTTATATTGGTAATGTAAGTTTTTTTCTGGGTATTTGAGAAAATTTTCGAAATTTATTTATTTACTTATTTGAAATATGTAATTCCATTTCCAGCAGGTGTTTACCAAATTTAGTAACTATTAAAATAAGCTATTAAGGGGTTAATTTATCTGTATTAAGTTGTTGATATATATTTTCGCTTTATTTTATTAATAACACAACTAACATTAATTACAAATTCAGAGAATTTGAATTGTAATAGAAATGTCCAAACTTGTCACAATTAGTTGGTAACGAATTAAACAAACACTTTTACTTAAGCTAAACTATAGCAACAGAGTTGCTACAGATAAAACTAACAACAAAATTTACATTTATTACCCTGGTAAACTAAGTAAATGGACAGACGGGCGGACTTATTTGCACCAACAGACAGACTTGTGGTGTAAAATACACGCAATATTTTTCACATAAGCTCTCAGCAAAACAAAAATAAAAATATAAACTAATTGAGAGCATACATATACATATGTACTGGTACTAGGCTTATAGTTTCGCAAATGGTGTGCGAAAAAGAGTTGTATTTTTTGGAATTCATTAATTAAAGAATTTGTTTTCATGTTCTTCTCAAGCTTTGCCTTAACTTTGAATATTTGAAGACTGAGCCTAGAAGTAATGCACTATATCCCAATGAATCTTTAAAGAATAAAGATGTTTTGCTGCTTTTTGAGAATCTTTAAGTGAAATTGACACTCTTTTTTTTAAAACACCCTGTTCGAAATAACATGTATGTACTCATATTACTATCAGTTAAATTCATTAAACAAACAAAACAAATAATAAACAAACTAAACTATGACCACATGCCTGCCTTAAAACATACAACTCCCAACTGTTTGCAACCACCACCACCATCAGCACTAATGCCATGATCACACACACTTTTCTACTGAATTGAGTTGGCTTCTTCTTTGTATGTGGACTGCTGGCTAGCATATTCATTCATTTACTAACTCACTCACTCACTTACTCATTCAGTCATTAATTTATTTATTCATACATTTTGGTTCATTATATGGCGCATGAAGATTATAAAATCCAGATAAAACATTTGTTTTTGTAAGTTTAGTTTATGTTTTGCGCCGCCGCAAAAGCATACGAAATTGTTACCCAAAATGTACTAGATAACAGAACGTAAAGGAATGAATTATTAAGGTAATTTTAAGAAGTAATTTTCTTTAGGGTCCTTCCAATCGATTTAAACATAAAATGCTGCTGTAAATATTAAGTCTTTAATGTTGTTATTAGTCAAATGTTTTGTATATTTTAAAATATTCCCCAGAGTTTGGTTTATAGTCCCCCAAACCATTGATTTTTTTATTTAAGATAAGCAAGTTGCTTAATCCTTCGACTTAAATATACAAATGAGCATAGGGTACTATAAACTCTTTAACTGCCGTATTCATAAAAAATAAAGTAGGTTTGAAGTGTGCTTTTAGACAAAATTTTCTTAAAGGACATTTGAAGTCTACTTTAATTTTTTCTGAATAAGACTGTAAATCTTTCATGTTTCTACGAACTTACAACGTTTAAGGAATGGGGAGACACAAATGTCAATGAATTTATTCTTTAAATATTCTGAACTTTAATCAAAACAATACGATGTTTTATATATATTTTACAAACAAATGAGAATATTATTTATTACTAAAATAACAAGTAATCAACATTATTTGTTGTTTGCGCACTTTAAACAAACAAACGAACAACAGAATGAATGAAATGTTTCTGTTCTTAAACCAACATATCTACCACTGAAGCTATGTACATCTCTTTTTTTTTGAAGGAAAAACAACAAATTATCTATTCTTCTGCAAGATAGCAAATACAATTGTGTTTCAAAAAAAAATCTTTTTTCTAGAAATGTGTGTTGAAACTATAAATTATATAAATCTACAAATTGCCCAAAATTTGTTCAGTTTAATTTACATAAATCAGTTTCAGCTTTTGTGTTTTTTAAAAATGCTTACTTACACTCCCACTTTTTTTGCATTTTGAAATCGAATATTTTCGTTTGCTTTTTTTTCGAATGTTTTCTTTACGCTTTTATGTTTTGTTCGACTAACTGACTGACTGACATGTAATGGTAACAAGGAAATATTTTTACAAAATGCTAATATATCGTTTATGTTTAAATAAAGTCGACAGACAATTAAAAATCGTTTTAAGCAAAATAAGACAGGAAATTTCAAAATAAAAATAAATAAATAGAAATAATATTCAAATACATTATTTTTTTGCAGAGATGAACAATCTTAGTAAAGTGTTTTATAATGGTTTATTATATATGTATGTAGGTATGATCTTATGTGTGAAATATTGAGGACTTGAGATTTACTTTTAGGTAAAATAGATCTTAAAACCAATTATTTGGTGTTCGAAATTAATTTTTTGGTTGCATAAACATTTGTGGAACCTTCTATTGTTACATAAATACTGTGAGCGTCAAAATAAAGTTAACACAACATATTATTAAAAGAAAAGCTTAATTAGGTACATTAAACTTTTGTTTTAAGCTTAATAGTTGCATAAACATTTGTGGTCCTTCGAACCTTCTGTTGTTACATAAATACTGTGAGCGTCAAAATAAAGTTAACACAACATATTACTATTAAAAAAAAGGCTTAATTAGGTACATTGATATAAATTTATTGTATTACATTAAAAAATTATATTGCATTTTTATATAGTTATTTAAGAGAAATTAAACTCACAAAAAAAAAAGAAACAAAAACAAAAGCGTACTTTATTGATTTATTGTTAAAGTAAAATAAACAGTGGCATTATCCTTATGAAAAAACCACTGTCATTCCAGAAGTAGTGTAATATAACGTTCGTAAAATAATTAAAAGTTTTTTAATTTATCATTAAAAGATATTAAGTTGTGACGTTAAATAATGAACAATTTACAATGGGCAGACAAACATTAATTGAGACTAGGCAAATCATAATAGAGTTACATACAAAAGGTAAATTCCTGCGTGAAAGCGGTTACATAGTTTGAATAGTTTGAAAAATTATAGACAATTATACTAAATATAATACTGGTGCAAAACAACCAAAGCGTATTACAAAAACTGAAGTGAAAGTTATAGTAAGAGCACACCCAGCATCTTGTTCTGTAAAAATATTTGAAAATGTTATGAAAATTTCTAGAAAACTTTCCAACCTTCCAAGTACGATTACAAGATCTTTGCATCAAAATGGCCTACATGGTAGAGTGTGGCCTACATGGTACAAAAAAGTAAATACCCGAAATTTGAATTTTTTGAAATAATATTATTTTTAGCTATGAAAGTAAGTTTGAGATATTTGGAGTCAAAAACCGCCAAAAATCAAAAGAATCAATAATGAAGCCTTTGGTAATAACTATGTTAACGAGATGGTAAAACATGGGGGCTGCTCAGTAATGCTTTGGGGTTGTATGGCGGCATCAGGGGCCGGTAATCTTGCATTTATAGAATCTACAATGAAAAAGGAAGATTATTTTGACATGTAGCCCCACAAAGTAGAGAAATTAGAACTAGTGCAGAACAGGATTTTCCAACAGGACAATTATCCTAAGCATACCTCTAAAATTGTAAAAGAGTGGTTGCTGTGTTCAAAAACATTAGATAATCCTCCACAGTCAACAGACCACAATTCAATTGAACATCTGTGGGAATATGTGGACAAAAAAAAATTAAGCAAACAAATATTTCTTGCAAGGATAACCTATACAGGATGAATGCAACAAAATTTCGCCTGATTTCACTAAAAAAAACTCATCGATTATATGTCTAGAAGATTATCAGCTGTGTTAAACAAAATATTAAATACAATGTTTTACAAAATTTTAATATTTGTGCACAAACAAAGCTTTAGATTTAAGTTTATTTTGGTTTAAAAAATAAATCGTATTGTGATTTTTTATGATTTTCTTCTTGGTTTAATAAAAAACTAGTCCATCAGCTACATAATTTCAATTTCATTTAAGGTTCTTCGAACTTTATTTTGTATATATAACAACTAGACAGTTGTTGTTTAAAACTTTGTGGAAAGCATTAAATTTTTTTAAAATTTACATTCTTTGATGCATTAATCACGCGTTGAGTTCGTAAGACCATGAAAAGTTTAAAGAACTATAAACAACTTGGTTTATGGTCCTACGAACTTGCTTTTGCAATGTATAGAGATTAGAAAATGACAAAAATTCAATATTTATAAAAGAGCCAGATAATTGTTTACATTTTTGATGAAAGCTTGAAAATCTTATTTAAGCATTGATAGATATTCCTTGTAGGCTTAACTGTAACTTGTAAAGGCTAAATAAAACTAAAACAACTACCGAAGGACCTCAACTGTAAATTGATACTTTTTCCTTAATATGCCCTTCGTGAAAATTGACAGCAATTTGTCGAAAACCTTGGCTATTATTTGAGTATTAAAACTTTAAATTTTGTCTATTGGGGCCCATATTTCTCTTCACAGTTTTGTCATTTTTTTTTTCTCTCATATTTTTCATAATTTGCATTAAACTTCACATTTAGTTATATACAATGCTTTCACTGCTGCATTTATAACTAAGATTTTATGCACACTGGTTCATTTCTTATTGTATTGATTAATGCAATCATATTTAATTATTTGCCTAAAGATACAAGATTGTGGAAGTAAGACGAATGACAAGTTTTTGAAAATAAATGACTTAATGAATGAGTGCGTGAGTATTCAACTTCAATTCTTATAAAATGTTACAAATATAAAGTTGTTTAGTATGTTAAATTATTTGTTTACTAGAAAAAATCAAATTCAAAAGGACTTAATGTTTAAATTAATAAAAACATAGAAGTTTTCTGCAGTTGTTATATTTTAAAATGATAAATTTAAATTTAGTGTAACAAAAGAATGAATGTTAAGTTCTTCCATTTTATTACATTTTTATATTATCAGTCAGTACCACGAGATGACCTGAGACATTCTTTTTCCTTTCATTTTTATTATTCTCTTTTTAAATTACATTGCTCTACTCTTCATTAGGGCTACATACAAAAACAGTTTCTTATCAAATAATTAATATTTATCTTTACTAACCCAATTTTGCAAAAAAAAAAAAAAAAAAACTTAAAGTAACAAATTGCACTTGATTAAACAAGAATTGATAAAAATCGAAAATAAGACTGGCACTTTCAGATCTCAACAAACTTTAAATTTAATTAAAATTAGCTTTCAACAAAAAGAAAACTAAATTAAAACAATTAAAGAATTATAACCAAAGAACAAATATAGCAACACCAACCAACGAAATAAAATAAATCAAATCATTGTGTTTTTATTTGTAAATTATAAGAAGCAAAACTAAACTAAATCATTATTTGAATGTCAAATGAAATGTCAATTTTAAAGTTTTATTTTTATTTCCAATGAAAATCAAAACAAAAACCTCACGTTTGTTTTTTTGGTTCATTCAAACGAAATTGCTAAATATTGTTGGTTTTTTATAAAAAGATGTTTTTTTTAAAGTAATACCTATATACAAAAAAAAAAACAAAGCCAAACACTTTGACATATAAAAATCGACAGCAACATGTGTCAAATAAGCCATTTATTTGGTTTGAACACACAAAAAATGGACGCCACACATAAATTTAGTTTTTTTTTTTTTTTTTTTTTCAAATTAAATTTACCATTTAACTAGACACTGTGTTGAGGAATTTTAACAAATGATTTTGTATGCAGTTAAACATTAATCACGCTTTTATTTGTTGGATTCTATAGAGTACTTACTTAATGACGAAAATAGTTTTTTCTAAGTTTAATGTGCGAGGGTTGTGTGTTACTTGTATGACATATAGTCTAAATTTAACTCTCTTAAGTTTCTTTGAGACAGATCAGAGCTGATTTGTATAGCATCGATTCACTAAATGGAGAAGTTCACACAAATGAGAGAATATAAAATAAGTAATTCACATGATTTTTATTGTACATAGGTATTAAGTTTTTATTTTCAATAAGTTTTTTTAATTTTAATACGTCATCTTCGATGCACCATGTAACAAACTTTAACCGATTTTTAATATGTAAGACCATCTCTCAAAACTCATCAACACAACACTCAAAACATTAAAGAAAAATCAACGGTTGCAGGTTCTTTACTTATTTCGGGGAAGAACATATGTACATACTTCTAATAAGAAAAACTTTTAAAAAAATCAACGTTTGAAAGCTGTTCACATAATAGAGAGTGTTCACTCTTTAGAATCTCATGTGTTTAAATTTTGTTGTTCACTGTTCTGGATGTTTATTTACATAACTGAATATTCATATAACCGAGCGTCCATATTATTGATGTCAATACTCTATTCAATAGAACTTACTGACTCGAGTTCTTAAGGTTGGTCACACAAGGCAAATATTTACTCAAAAACGCTTAACCACTTGTTTGTTTGACGTTGTTTGCTCTTTTAAGAGTTTTGCAAGATCAAATAGCTCGAATAAATTAAAACAAAATATTTGTTGTGTTCTCTCCTAAATAAACGAAGTTTTTTTTTTTTTTAATAAATGAATTCAAATATATTCTATTTAGTGATTACGTCTTTTTCGGCAAGCAGTTGCCAATTGTGAGCGTACCTTAAAGTAACAGATTAGTTTGTCTACTTATTAATAAGCATTGGGGTTGTTTTGCCAATATTAATCTTCAGCCAGTACTCGGCTGCCATATTTAACATTCTTCATGCCACGTTAGTGTTTCTTGGAATTGGATAATCAAACCCAAGAGAGCACACGTCTCTTTTCTGATTTTATGTCTTGACTAGAGTCCTCGTTATTTAAAAGTGGTTGTTATTAGCCTAGAGTAAAGGGCCAATTCGACGACATCTTGAAGCCATTGACTTTGTTTTGCCAACATTATTACTTAACAAGCAATCGACTGTAATATTTTTCAGCCAAATGCCATTTAGGAGCATTTATCCTCAGCAGCTAAGTCAGCTAACATTTCCCATGTCAGTGTTTTATTGAATCGCGTTGCTTAGTAAGTTGTCCAGTGCAATGATCAATGTTAAGCGTAACCCATTCGACCATCCTACTCTAGTAAATTCACTAGTTGAACTCATTCAAGTAGGTTGGTGGGTAACCAATACTGGTCTCTTGTAACTAACACTCAAATCCACGGAGAAAATAAAAGTATAAAATGAAAATAGAATTCTTATGCATGCCACCATTTACTAGTAAATTAAATTCACCATTTAAATTCACTTTCAAGCTTGTTGGTGGGTAAACAACGGTTGTTTATTCTAAGTAACATATTATAAAACTGCAAACTAGTTGCAAGAACTGCAGGAACATAATTTTGTACAATTTTTTGTAATATTATGTTAGCAACTATGTGTTTAGTTTAAATTTTCTGTGTTTTAAAACACAGCAACCCCTCGTATTAAAGACAAAAATGCCTTAAAAAAAACTTCAATGCCATTATAAATATTTAAGAATAATTTAATTTAAATGACAGAATTTACATACGAATTTAAACAATGCACGAAATTAAGAACACAGTTGTATGTCTTACGGTTTAAGTTCTAAAAACATGCAAAATATGTTATAATAGAAATGTCTTAATGAAATTATTTAGTGTTTGGTGGAAAATTAATAAATCTGACATTTTCATTAACATATAACGATTAAAGAGTTGGGTTATTAGTGGTGCTTGCAAAATAAACTATATTAAAAACATTGGTAAAGTGTTGGTTATACTAAAAATACAATTTTTTATGTTGCTAAATAAATTGTTTTCAAAGAAATTGTTTTTTTTTTCCTTAGAATTTGTTTAAATAGTAAGATTATTTAAGATTATTTAAGTATGTATTTGCAAATATTTCATATTTTGTGCATACCTGAGCAAAATTAATTTGAATATAACCTAAAACCTTTAAGAAATACTTTTTGTATTATATGTATTATTACCCCCTTATTCATAAAAAACTTACAACAACAGGTTTATAACAGGGGTTATTATTACCCCCTTATTCATAAAAACTTACAACTGGTTTATACACGGTTTATAAAGCAAATTTCCATACAACCTAAAAGTCTTCAATGATTGTTTTAAATATGTATAAGAAAAACGATAACCTTGGACCTCACTTATGCATTGCACTGTACTGCTTGTTAGCATTGTGACAATACTGAAAACATATCTTTTTACCTCTCAAGCGCACCACAATAAAAACAACAAACTGTCATTATAATTAATAAAATAAAAATATAAAAAAAGAATATATATGTAAATAGAAGAAAAATAATATTAACAAAACTTCAATTTACTTATCAATATATGTACATAGTTGCTATTTATTGTTGCTGTTAATGCCATTTGCCATTTATAGCCAAAGTTGTTGTCGCTGTTTTGTCAATATTTGAAGATAAATTTCAAAATTAATTGCATATTGTTATTTATTTAAGTTTTATTTTGTATTTTTTTTTCTAATGTTTCTACTGTTCTAGTGTGTCTGAAAGAGTATTAATGTTCTATCGAACAATAGAAATAGAAAAACAAAATATAAAACAAATCAACAATATTGTGTGTTGTTTTTTTTTTTTTTTGATATTTTTAATTTTTTGTAAATTTGTGTTTCTGGAACAAACATGTACAATGTACAACGTTCAAATTGATTTGAGGTAAACCGCAGAATATGTAGTAGTAGTTAGTGGCAGTTGCAGTAGCAAAAATCAACATCAACAGCCAGGCAGCAGCAAACAGTAAATTGGCGACATTTTTAAATAGCAAAATTTCAAACTCTTGAAAAGTAGGTGGTCGTTGGATTAAAGCGCACAAACGATCGATATTATTACAATTTATTTTTTATTTTTTAAGTTCTTGAACAGGCCAAACAAATCAACAACAAATACCCAATATTTTCAAATACAATTCAATACAATGCTACACTCAGCCATACACTGGCGGACGGACTACAAACATATAAATAAATTATTCTCACAGAAAACAATCAAGTGCATTGACTTTATGGCTACAGCATAATAATATAAGATTATTGAAGAATATTGAAAAACCACGAACAAACTCACATCATTATTAAATTGATGTGATTTCAAAGTTGTCAATTTCTACATTTAACAAATTGAAAAGAGCTCGAAATGTATATAAAAATTAATAGAATTAATATCAATTTGTCTATAAATTTTTGACGAAGAGTATTTATGGTCACAATACAGTAAAATGATACTCAACGTATCAGTACAATGTCACTGAGAATGCTTAATTAACTGGATTGTTTTAAAATGTAGGTAGTTAGGTAACTAGTTACATGTAATAACTGTATGGACATGATATAGGCTAACAATACTTTAAAAAGTATTTTTTTACTGCATTTAAAATTTACTGCAAATACTCTGCTAATAATAACATTTTCAATACACAATTTCACTTATTAAACTATAATTAATTTAAAATTATAATACCTATAATCGTTCTATGGAAGAAATTCAGGTTCAGGTCGATTCTGATAAATCTGTAAAAGCCATATTATTGCAAACTGTTGCACAGGTCTAGCAATATCAATTTGTCGACGAGTTATAGCCAAAAAAAAACAATATCAACAATATGCTAAAAATCGGCTCGGTTTGATGTGTGTGAAGTTAGCTCCGTCAGTTAGCTCCGTTTTTAACATTACCTATGTTAATGTATAAATTAACATACTTACTACTCATCGACTGTAAAGTTAACAGAGCTGCATTTTTTCATCTCAGTTATCATTTTATTATTAAAAACTAACAAAAAACGTCAGTACCGATTATTCAGATAATATATAGAAACTTTTATATATTAAATAAAAATAAATTTTTTATGAAGAGTAACTGCTTGTACAGAATTGTCTTAGTAAAAAAGTGGTACATGAAAATGTTCAAAAAACTACCAAAACTAGAAATTGTGCTCGATCTGTGCTATATAGGGTGGAAAGCCATCACTACATAGATATCAGAACTGTATAGCTTATATTCAGAATGTATATCAGATCAGAGATATATAATTTTCAATATGGAGAAATTTAACATTTTGCCAAAAGTGGTATATGAAAATGTTCAAAAAACTACCAAAACTAGAAATTGTGCTCGATCTATGCTATATAGGGTGGAAAGCCATCACTTCAGAGATATCAGAACTGTATAGGTTATATTCAGAATGTATATCAGATCGGAGATATATAATTTTCAATATGGAGAAATTTAACATTTTGCCAAAAGTGGTATATGAAAATGTTCAAAAAACTACCAAAACTAGAAATTGTGCTCGATCTGTGCTATATAGGGTGGAAACCCATCACCACAGAGATATCAGAACTGTATAGCTTATATTCAGAATGTATATCAGATCGGAGATATATAATTTTCAAAATGGAGAAATTTAACATTTTGCCAAAAGTGGTATATGAAAATGTTCAAAAAACTACCAAAACTAGAAATTGTGCTCGATCTATGCTATATAGGGTGGCAAGCCATCACTTCAGAGATATCAGAACTGTATAGCTTATATTCAGAATGTATATCAGATCGGAGATATATAATTTTCAAAATGGAGAAATTTAACATTTTGCCAAAAGTGGTATATGAATATGTTCAAAAAACTACCAAAACTAGAAATTGTGCTCGATCTGTGCTATATAGGGAGGAAACCCATCACCACAGAGATATCAGAACTGTATAGCTTATATTCAGAATGTATATCAGATCAGAGATATATAATTTTCAATATGGAGAAATTTAACATTTTGCCAAAAGTGGTATATGAAAATGTTCAAAAAACTACCAAAACTAGAAATTGTGCTCGATCTATGCTATATAGGGTGGAAAGCCATCACTTCAGAGATATCAGAACTGTATAGGTTATATTCAGAATGTATATCAGATCGGAGATATATAATTTTCAAAATGGAGAAATTTAACATTTTGCCAAAAGTGGTATATGAAAATGTTCAAAAAACTACCAAAACTAGAAATTGTGCTCGATCTGTGCTATATAGGGTGGAAACCCATTACCACAGAGATATCAGAACTGTATAGTTTATAGTCAGAATGTATATCAGATCGGAGATATATAATTTTCAATATGGAGAAATTTAACATTTTGCCAAAAGTGGTATATGAAAATGTTCAAAAAACTACCAAAACTAGAAATTGTGCTCGATCTGTGCTATATAGGGTGGAAACCCATCACCACAGAGATATCAGAACTGTATAGCTTATATTCAGAATGTATATCAGATCGGAGATATATAATTTTCAAAATGGAGAAATTTAACATTTTGCCAAAAGTGGTATATGAAAATGTTCAAAAAACTACCAAAACTAGAAATTGTGCTCGATCTATGCTATATAGGGTGGAAAGCCATCACTTCAGAGATATCAGAACTGTATAGCTTATATTCAGAATGTATATCAGATCGGAGATATATAATTTTCAAAATGGAGAAATTTAACATTTTGCCAAAAGTGGTATATGAATATGTTCAAAAAACTACCAAAACTAGAAATTGTGCTCGATCTGTGCTATATAGGGAGGAAACCCATCACCACAGAGATATCAGAACTGTATAGCTTATATTCAGAATGTATATCAGATCAGAGATATATAATTTTCAATATGGAGAAATTTAACATTTTGCCAAAAGTGGTATATGAAAATGTTCAAAAAACTACCAAAACTAGAAATTGTGCTCGATCTATGCTATATAGGGTGGAAAGCCATCACTTCAGAGATATCAGAACTGTATAGGTTATATTCAGAATGTATATCAGATCGGAGATATATAATTTTCAAAATGGAGAAATTTAACATTTTGCCAAAAGTGGTATATGAAAATGTTCAAAAAACTACCAAAACTAGAAATTGTGCTCGATCTGTGCTATATAGGGAGGAAACCCATCACCACAGAGATATCAGAACTGTATAGCTTATATTCAGAATGTATATCAGATCAGAGATATATAATTTTCAATATGGAGAAATTTAACATTTTGCCAAAAGTGGTATATGAAAATGTTCAAAAAACTACCAAAACTAGAAATTGTGCTCGATCTATGCTATATAGGGTGGAAAGCCATCACTTCAGAGATATCAGAACTGTATAGGTTATATTCAGAATGTATATCAGATCGGAGATATATAATTTTCAAAATGGAGAAATTTAACATTTTGCCAAAAGTGGTATATGAAAATGTTCAAAAAACTACCAAAACTAGAAATTGTGCTCGATCTGTGATATATAGGGTGGAAACCCATCACCACAGAGATATCAGAACTGTATAGCTTATAGTCAGAATGTATATCAGATCGGAGATATATAATTTTCAAAATGGAGAAATTTAACATTTTGCCAAAAGTGGTATATGAAAATGTTCAAAAAACTACCAAAACTAGAAATTGTGCTCGATCTATGCTATATAGGGTGTAAAGCCATCACTACAGAGATATCAGAACTGTATAGCTTATAGTCAGAATGTATATCAGATCGGAGATATATAATTTTCAAAATGGAGAAATTTAACATTTTGCCAAAAGTGGTATATGAAAATGTTCAAAAAACTACCAAAACTAGAAATTGTGCTTGATCTATGCTATATAGGGTGTAAAGCCATCACTACAGAGATATCAGAACTGTATAGCTTATATTCAGAATGTATATCAGATCGGAGATATATAATTTTCAATATGGAGAAATTTAACATTTTGCCAAAAGTGGTATATGAAAATGTTCAAAAAACTACCAAAACTAGAAATTGTGCTCGATCTGTGCTATATAGGGTGGAAACCCATTACCACAGAGATATCAGAACTGTATAGCTTATATTCAGAATGTATATCAGATCGGAGATATATAATTTTCAAAATGGAGAAATTTAACATTTTGCCAAAAGTGGTATATGAAAATGTTCAAAAAACTACCAAAACTAGAAATTGTGCTCGATCTGTGCTATATAGGGTGGAAACCCATTACCACAGAGATATCAGAACTGTATAGCTTATATTCAGAATGTATATCAGATCGGAGATATATAATTTTCAAAATGGAGAAATTTAACATTTTGCCAAAAGTGGTATATGAAAATGTTCAAAAAACTACCAAAACTAGAAATTGTGCTCGATCTGTGCTATATAGGGTGGAAACCCATTACCACAGAGATATCAGAACTGTATAGTTTATAGTCAGAATGTATATCAGATCGGAGATATATAATTTTCAATATGGAGAAATTTAACATTTTGCCAAAAGTGGTATATGAAAATGTTCAAAAAACTACCAAAACTAGAAATTGTGCTCGATCTATGCTATATAGGGTGGCAAGCCATCACTTCAGAGATATCAGAACTGTATAGCTTATATTCAGAATGTATATCAGATCGGAGATATATAATTTTCAAAATGGAGAAATTTAACATTTTGCCAAAAGTGGTATATGAATATGTTCAAAAAACTACCAAAACTAGAAATTGTGCTCGATCTGTGCTATATAGGGAGGAAACCCATCACCACAGAGATATCAGAACTGTATAGCATATATTCAGAATGTATATCAGATCAGAGATATATAATTTTCAATATGGAGAAATTTAACATTTTGCCAAAAGTGGTATATGAAAATGTTCAAAAAACTACCAAAACTAGAAATTGTGCTCGATCTATGCTATATAGGGTGGAAAGCCATCACTTCAGAGATATCAGAACTGTATAGGTTATATTCAGAATGTATATCAGATCGGAGATATATAATTTTCAAAATGGAGAAATTTAACATTTTGCCAAAAGTGGTATATGAAAATGTTCAAAAAACTACCAAAACTAGAAATTGTGCTCGATCTGTGCTATATAGGGTGGAAACCCATTACCACAGAGATATCAGAACTGTATAGTTTATAGTCAGAATGTATATCAGATCGGAGATATATAATTTTCAATATGGAGAAATTTAACATTTTGCCAAAAGTGGTATATGAAAATGTTCAAAAAACTACCAAAACTAGAAATTGTGCTCGATCTGTGCTATATAGGGTGGAAACCCATCACCACAGAGATATCAGAACTGTATAGCTTATATTCAGAATGTATATCAGATCGGAGATATATAATTTTCAAAATGGAGAAATTTAACATTTTGCCAAAAGTGGTATATGAAAATGTTCAAAAAACTACCAAAACTAGAAATTGTGCTCGATCTGTGCTATATAGGGTGGAAACCCATTACCACAGAGATATCAGAACTGTATAGCTTATATTCAGAATGTATATCAGATCGGAGATATATAATTTTCAAAATGGAGAAATTTAACATTTTGCCAAAAGTGGTATATGAAAATGTTCAAAAAACTACCAAAACTAGAAATTGTGCTCGATCTGTGCTATATAGGGTGGAAACCCATTACCACAGAGATATCAGAACTGTATAGCTTATAGTCAGAATGTATATCAGATCGGAGATATATAATTTTCAATATGGAGAAATTTAACATTTTGCCAAAAGTGGTATATGAAAATGTTCAAAAAACTACCAAAACTAGAAATTGTGCTCGATCTATGCTATATAGGGTGGCAAGCCATCACTTCAGAGATATCAGAACTGTATAGCTTATATTCAGAATGTATATCAGATCGGAGATATATAATTTTCAAAATGGAGAAATTTAACATTTTGCCAAAAGTGGTATATGAAAATGTTCAAAAAACTACCAAAACTAGAAATTGTGCTCGATCTGTGCTATATAGGGTGGAACCCCATCACCACAGAGATATCAGAACTGTATAGCTTATAGTCAGAATGTATATCAGATCGGAGATATATAATTTTCAAAATGGAGAAATTTAACATTTGGCCAAAAGTGGTATATGAAAATGTTCAAAAAACTACCAAAACTAGAAATTGTGCTCGATCTATGCTATATAGGGTGTAAAGCCATCACTACAGAGATATCAGAACTGTATAGCTTATATTCAGAATGTATATCAGATCGGAGATATATAATTTTCAAAATGGAGAAATTTAACATTTTGCCAAAAGTGGTATATGAAAATGTTCAAAAAACTACCAAAACTAGAAATTGTGCTCGATCTATGCTATATAGGGTGGAAAGCCATCACTTCAGAGATATCAGAACTGTATAGGTTATATTCAGAATGTATATCAGATCGGAGATATATAATTTTCAAAATGGAGAAATTTAACATTTTGCCAAAAGTGGTATATGAAAATGTTCAAAAAACTACCAAAACTAGAAATTGTGCTCGATCTGTGCTATATAGGGTGGAAACCCATTACCACAGAGATATCAGAACTGTATAGCTTATATTCAGAATGTATATCAGATCGGAGATATATAATTTTCAAAATGGAGAAATTTAACATTTTGCCAAAAGTGGTATATGAAAATGTTCAAAAAACTACCAAAACTAGAAATTGTGCTCGATCTGTGCTATATAGGGTGGAAAGCCATCACTATCAGATATCAGAACTGTATAGCTTATATTCAGAATGTATATCAGATCGGAGATATATAATTTTCAAAATGGAGAAATTTAACATTTTGCCAAAAGTGGTATATGAAAATGTTCAAAAAACTACCAAAACTAGAAATTGTGCTCGATCTGTGCTATATAGGGTGGAAACCCATTACCACAGAGATATCAGAACTGTATAGCTTATATTCAGAATGTATATCAGATCGGAGATATATAATTTTCAAAATGGAGAAATTTAACATTTTGCCAAAAGTGGTATATGAAAATGTTCAAAAAACTACCAAAACTAGAAATTGTGCTCGATCTGTGCTATATAGGGTGGAAACCCATTACCACAGAGATATCAGAACTGTATAGCTTATATTCAGAATGTATATCAGATCGGAGATATATAATTTTCAAAATGGAGAAATTTAACATTTTGCCAAAAGTGGTATATGAAAATGTTCAAAAAACTACCAAAACTAGAAATTGTGCTCGATCTATGCTATATAGGGTGGACACCCATCACCACAGAGATATCAGAACTGTATAGCTTATATTCAGAATGTATATCAGATCAGAGATATATAATTTTCAAAATGGAGAAATTTAACATTTTGCCAAAAGTGGTATATGAAAATGTTCAAAAAACTACCAAAACTAGAAATTGTGCTCGATCTATGCTATA
This sequence comes from Bellardia bayeri, assembly GCA_950370525.1. Taxonomy (NCBI): domain Eukaryota; kingdom Metazoa; phylum Arthropoda; class Insecta; order Diptera; family Calliphoridae; genus Bellardia; species Bellardia bayeri. Next base: position 71,767,813 of record OX493267.1, on the reverse strand, counting down.
TAGGGTGTAAAGCCATCACTACAGAGATATCAGAACTGTATAGCTTATATTCAGAATGTATATCAGATCGGAGATATATAATTTTCAAAATGGAGAAATTTAACATTTTGCCAAAAGTGGTATATGAAAATGTTCAAAAAACTACCAAAACTAGAAATTGTGCTCGATCTGTGCTATATAGGGTGGAAACCCATTACCACAGAGATATCAGAACTGTATAGCTTATAGTCAGAATGTATATCAGATCGGAGATATATAATTTTCAATATGGAGAAATTTAACATTTTGCCAAAAGTGGTATATGAAAATGTTCAAAAAACTACCAAAACTAGAAATTGTGCTCGATCTATGCTATATAGGGTGGCAAGCCATCACTTCAGAGATATCAGAACTGTATAGCTTATATTCAGAATGTATATCAGATCGGAGATATATAATTTTCAAAATGGAGAAATTTAACATTTTGCCAAAAGTGGTATATGAAAATGTTCAAAAAACTACCAAAACTAGAAATTGTGCTCGATCTATGCTATATAGGGTGTAAAGCCATCACTACAGAGATATCAGAACTGTATAGCTTATAGTCAGAATGTATATCAGATCGGAGATATATAATTTTCAAAATGGAGAAATTTAACATTTTGCCAAAAGTGGTATATGAAAATGTTCAAAAAACTACCAAAACTAGAAATTGTGCTCGATCTATGCTATATAGGGTGTAAAGCCATCACTACAGAGATATCAGAACTGTATAGCTTATAGTCAGAATGTATATCAGATCGGAGATATATAATTTTCAAAATGGAGAAATTTAACATTTTGCCAAAAGTGGTATATGAAAATGTTCAAAAAACTACCAAAACTAGAAATTGTGCTTGATCTATGCTATATAGGGTGTAAAGCCATCACTACAGAGATATCAGAACTGTATAGCTTATATTCAGAATGTATATCAGATCGGAGATATATAATTTTCAATATGGAGAAATTTAACATTTTGCCAAAAGTGGTATATGAAAATGTTCAAAAAACTACCAAAACTAGAAATTGTGCTCGATCTATGCTATATAGGGTGGCAAGCCATCACTTCAGAGATATCAGAACTGTATAGCTTATATTCAGAATGTATATCAGATCGGAGATATATAATTTTCAAAATGGAGAAATTTAACATTTTGCCAAAAGTGGTATATGAAAATGTTCAAAAAACTACCAAAACTAGAAATTGTGCTCGATCTATGCTATATAGGGTGGAAAGCCATCACTTCAGAGATATCAGAACTGTATAGGTTATATTCAGAATGTATATCAGATCGGAGATATATAATTTTCAAAATGGAGAAATTTAACATTTTGCCAAAAGTGGTATATGAAAATGTTCAAAAAACTACCAAAACTAGAAATTGTGCTCGATCTGTGCTATATAGGGTGGAAACCCATTACCACAGAGATATCAGAACTGTATAGCTTATATTCAGAATGTATATCAGATCGGAGATATATAATTTTCAAAATGGAGAAATTTAACATTTTGCCAAAAGTGGTATATGAAAATGTTCAAAAAACTACCAAAACTAGAAATTGTGCTCGATCTGTGCTATATAGGGTGGAAAGCCATCACTATCAGATATCAGAACTGTATAGCTTATATTCAGAATGTATATCAGATCGGAGATATATAATTTTCAAAATGGAGAAATTTAACATTTTGCCAAAAGTGGTATATGAAAATGTTCAAAAAATTACCAAAACTAGAAATTGTGCTCGATCTGTGCTATATAGGGTGGAAACCCATTACCACAGAGATATCAGAACTGTATAGCTTATATTCAGAATGTATATCAGATCGGAGATATATAATTTTCAAAATGGAGAAATTTAACATTTTGCCAAAAGTGGTATATGAAAATGTTCAAAAAACTACCAAAACTAGAAATTGTGCTCGATCTGTGCTATATAGGGTGGAAACCCATTACCACAGAGATATCAGAACTGTATAGCTTATATTCAGAATGTATATCAGATCGGAGATATATAATTTTTTTGAAAATAAGCTATACAGTTCTGATATCTCTGTGGTAATGGGTTTCCACCCTATATAGCACAGATCGAGCACAATTTCTAGTTTTGGTAGTTTTTTGAACATTTTCATATACCACTTTTGGCAAAATGTTAAATTTCTCCATTTTGAAAATTATATATCTCCGATCTGATATACATTCTGAATATAACCTATACAGTTCTGATATCTCTGTGGTAATGGGTTTCCACCCTATATAGCACAGATCGAGCACAATTTCTAGTTTTGGTAGTTTTTTGAACATTTTCATATACCACTTTTGGCAAAATGTTAAATTTCTCCATTTTGAAAATTATATATCTCCGATCTGATATACATTCTGAATATAAGCTATACAGTTCTGATATCTCTGTGGTAATGGGTTTCCACCCTATATAGCACAGATCGAGCACAATTTCTAGTTTTGGTAGTTTTTTGAACATTTTCATATACCACTTTTGGCAAAATGTTAAATTTCTCCATTTTGAAAATTATATATCTCCGATCTGATATACATTCTGAATATAAGCTATACAGTTCTGATATCTGATAGTGATGGCTTTCCACCCTATATAGCACAGATCGAGCACAATTTCTAGTTTTGGTAGTTTTTTGAACATTTTCATATACCACTTTTGGCAAAATGTTAAATTTCTCCATTTTGAAAATTATATATCTCCGATCTGATATACATTCTGAATATAAGCTATACAGTTCTGATATCTCTGTGGTAATGGGTTTCCACCCTATATAGCACAGATCGAGCACAATTTCTAGTTTTGGTAGTTTTTTGAACATTTTCATATACCACTTTTGGCAAAATGTTAAATTTCTCCATTTTGAAAATTATATATCTCCGATCTGATATACATTCTGAATATAACCTATACAGTTCTGATATCTCTGAAGTGATGGCTTTCCACCCTATATAGCATAGATCGAGCACAATTTCTAGTTTTGGTAGTTTTTTGAACATTTTCATATACCACTTTTGGCAAAATGTTAAATTTCTCCATTTTGAAAATTATATATCTCCGATCTGATATACATTCTGAATATAAGCTATACAGTTCTGATATCTCTGAAGTGATGGCTTGCCACCCTATATAGCATAGATCGAGCACAATTTCTAGTTTTGGTAGTTTTTTGAACATTTTCAAATACCACTTTTGGCAAAATGTTAAATTTCTCCATTTTGAAAATTATATATCTCCGATCTGATATACATTCTGAATATAAGCTATACAGTTCTGATATCTCTGTAGTGATGGCTTTCCACCCTATATAGCATAGATCGAGCACAATTTCTAGTTTTGGTAGTTTTTTTGAACATTTTCAAATACCACTTTTGGCAAAATGTTAAATTTCTCCATTTTGAAAATTATATATCTCCGATCTGATATACATTCTGAATATAACCTATACAGTTCTGATATCTCTGTAGTGATGGCTTTACACCCTATATAGCATAGATCGAGCACAATTTCTAGTTTTGGTAGTTTTTTGAACATTTTCATATACCACTTTTGGCAAAATGTTAAATTTCTCCATTTTGAAAATTATATATCTCCGATCTGATATACATTCTGACTATAAGCTATACAGTTCTGATATCTCTGTGGTAATGGGTTTCCACCCTATATAGCACAGATCGAGCACAATTTCTAGTTTTGGTAGTTTTTTGAACATTTTCATATACCACTTTTGGCAAAATGTTAAATTTCTCCATATTGAAAATTATATATCTCCGATCTGATATACATTCTGAATATAAGCTATACAGTTCTGATATCTCTGTAGTGATGGCTTTACACCCTATATAGCATAGATCGAGCACAATTTCTAGTTTTGGTAGTTTTTTGAACATTTTCATATACCACTTTTGGCAAAATGTTAAATTTCTCCATTTTGAAAATTATATATCTCCGATCTGATATACATTCTGACTATAAGCTATACAGTTCTGATATCTCTGTAGTGATGGCTTTACACCCTATATAGCATAGATCGAGCACAATTTCTAGTTTTGGTAGTTTTTTGAACATTTGCATATACCACTTTTGGCAAAATGTTAAATTTCTCCATTTTGAAAATTATATATCTCCGATCTGATATACATTCTGAATATAAGCTATACAGTTCTGATATCTCTGAAGTGATGGCTTGCCACCCTATATAGCATAGATCGAGCACAATTTCTAGTTTTGGTAGTTTTTTGAACATTTTCATATACCACTTTTGGCAAAATGTTAAATTTCTCCATATTGAAAATTATATATCTCCGATCTGATATACATTCTGAATATAAGCTATACAGTTCTGATATCTCTGTAGTGATGGCTTTACACCCTATATAGCATAGATCGAGCACAATTTCTAGTTTTGGTAGTTTTTTGAACATTTTCATATACCACTTTTGGCAAAATGTTAAATTTCTCCATTTTGAAAATTATATATCTCCGATCTGATATACATTCTGACTATAAGCTATACAGTTCTGATATCTCTGTGGTGATGGGTTTCCACCCTATATAGCACAGATCGAGCACAATTTCTAGTTTTGGTAGTTTTTTGAACATTTTCATATACCACTTTTGGCAAAATGTTAAATTTCTTCATTTTGAAAATTATATATCTCCGATCTGATATACATTCTGAATATAACCTATACAGTTCTGATATCTCTGAAGTGATGGCTTTCCACCCTATATAGCATAGATCGAGCACAATTTCTAGTTTTGGTAGTTTTTTGAACATTTTCATATACCACTTTTGGCAAAATGTTAAATTTCTCCATATTGAAAATTATATATCTCTGATCTGATATACATTCTGACTATAAGCTATACAGTTCTGATATCTCTGTGGTAATGGGTTTCCACGCTATATAGCACAGATCGAGCACAATTTCTAGTTTTGGTAGTTTTTTGAACATTTTCATATACCACTTTTGGCAAAATGTTAAATTTCTCCATTTTGAAAATTATATATCTCCGATCTGATATACATTCTGAATATAAGCTATACAGTTCTGATATCTCTGTGGTAATGGGTTTCCACCCTATATAGCACAGATCGAGCACAATTTCTAGTTTTGGTAGTTTTTTGAACATTTTCATATACCACTTTTGGCAAAATGTTAAATTTCTCCATTTTGAAAATTATATATCTCCGATCTGATATACATTCTGAATATAAGCTATACAGTTCTGATATCTCTGTAGTGATGGCTTTACACCCTATATAGCATAGATCGAGCACAATTTCTAGTTTTGGTAGTTTTTTGAACATTTTCATATACCACTTTTGGCCAAATGTTAAATTTCTCCATTTTGAAAATTATATATCTCCGATCTGATATACATTCTGACTATAAGCTATACAGTTCTGATATCTCTGTGGTGATGGGGTTCCACCCTATATAGCACAGATCGAGCACAATTTCTAGTTTTGGTAGTTTTTTGAACATTTTCATATACCACTTTTGGCAAAATGTTAAATTTCTCCATTTTGAAAATTATATATCTCCGATCTGATATACATTCTGAATATAACCTATACAGTTCTGATATCTCTGAAGTGATGGCTTTCCACCCTATATAGCATAGATCGAGCACAATTTCTAGTTTTGGTAGTTTTTTGAACATTTTCATATACCACTTTTGGCAAAATGTTAAATTTCTCCATATTGAAAATTATATATCTCTGATCTGATATACATTCTGAATATAAGCTATACAGTTCTGATATCTCTGTGGTGATGGGTTTCCACCCTATATAGCACAGATCGAGCACAATTTCTAGTTTTGGTAGGTTTTTGAACATTTTCATATACCACTTTTGGCAAAATGTTAAATTTCTCCATTTTGAAAATTATATATCTCCGATCTGATATACATTCTGAATATAAGCTATACAGTTCTGATATCTCTGTAGTGATGGCTTTCCACCCTATATAGCATAGATCGAGCACAATTTCTAGTTTTGGTAGTTTTTTTGAACATTTTCAAATACCACTTTTGGCAAAATGTTAAATTTCTCCATTTTGAAAATTATATATCTCCGATCTGATATACATTCTGAATATAACCTATACAGTTCTGATATCTCTGTAGTGATGGCTTTACACCCTATATAGCATAGATCGAGCACAATTTCTAGTTTTGGTAGTTTTTTGAACATTTTCATATACCACTTTTGGCAAAATGTTAAATTTCTCCATTTTGAAAATTATATATCTCCGATCTGATATACATTCTGACTATAAGCTATACAGTTCTGATATCTCTGTGGTAATGGGTTTCCACCCTATATAGCACAGATCGAGCACAATTTCTAGTTTTGGTAGTTTTTTGAACATTTTCATATACCACTTTTGGCAAAATGTTAAATTTCTCCATATTGAAAATTATATATCTCCGATCTGATATACATTTTGAATATAAGCTATACAGTTCTGATATCTCTGTAGTGATGGCTTTACACCCTATATAGCATAGATCGAGCACAATTTCTAGTTTTGGTAGTTTTTTGAACATTTTCATATACCACTTTTGGCAAAATGTTAAATTTCTCCATTTTGAAAATTATATATCTCCGATCTGATATACATTCTGACTATAAGCTATACAGTTCTGATATCTCTGTAGTGATGGCTTTACACCCTATATAGCATAGATCGAGCACAATTTCTAGTTTTGGTAGTTTTTTGAACATTTGCATATACCACTTTTGGCAAAATGTTAAATTTCTCCATTTTGAAAATTATATATCTCCGATCTGATATACATTCTGAATATAAGCTATACAGTTCTGATATCTCTGAAGTGATGGCTTGCCACCCTATATAGCATAGATCGAGCACAATTTCTAGTTTTGGTAGTTTTTTGAACATTTTCATATACCACTTTTGGCAAAATGTTAAATTTCTCCATATTGAAAATTATATATCTCCGATCTGATATACATTCTGAATATAAGCTATACAGTTCTGATATCTCTGTAGTGATGGCTTTACACCCTATATAGCATAGATCGAGCACAATTTCTAGTTTTGGTAGTTTTTTGAACATTTTCATATACCACTTTTGGCAAAATGTTAAATTTCTCCATTTTGAAAATTATATATCTCCGATCTGATATACATTCTGACTATAAGCTATACAGTTCTGATATCTCTGTGGTGATGGGTTTCCACCCTATATAGCACAGATCGAGCACAATTTCTAGTTTTGGTAGTTTTTTGAACATTTTCATATACCACTTTTGGCAAAATGTTAAATTTCTCCATTTTGAAAATTATATATCTCCGATCTGATATACATTCTGAATATAACCTATACAGTTCTGATATCTCTGAAGTGATGGCTTTCCACCCTATATAGCATAGATCGAGCACAATTTCTAGTTTTGGTAGTTTTTTGAACATTTTCATATACCACTTTTGGCAAAATGTTAAATTTCTCCATATTGAAAATTATATATCTCCGATCTGATATACATTCTGACTATAAGCTATACAGTTCTGATATCTCTGTGGTGATGGGGTTCCACCCTATATAGCACAGATCGAGCACAATTTCTAGTTTTGGTAGTTTTTTGAACATTTTCATATACCACTTTTGGCAAAATGTTAAATTTCTCCATTTTGAAAATTATATATCTCCGATCTGATATACATTCTGAATATAACCTATACAGTTCTGATATCTCTGAAGTGATGGCTTTCCACCCTATATAGCATAGATCGAGCACAATTTCTAGTTTTGGTAGTTTTTTGAACATTTTCATATACCACTTTTGGCAAAATGTTAAATTTCTCCATATTGAAAATTATATATCTCTGATCTGATATACATTCTGAATATAAGCTATACAGTTCTGATATCTCTGAAGTGATGGCTTGCCACCCTATATAGCATAGATCGAGCACAATTTCTAGTTTTGGTAGTTTTTTGAACATTTTCATATACCACTTTTGGCAAAATGTTAAATTTCTCCATATTGAAAATTATATATCTCCGATCTGATATACATTCTGACTATAAGCTATACAGTTCTGATATCTCTGTGGTAATGGGTTTCCACGCTATATAGCACAGATCGAGCACAATTTCTAGTTTTGGTAGTTTTTTGAACATTTTCATATACCACTTTTGGCAAAATGTTAAATTTCTCCATTTTGAAAATTATATATCTCCGATCTGATATACATTCTGAATATAAGCTATACAGTTCTGATATCTCTGTGGTAATGGGTTTCCACCCTATATAGCACAGATCGAGCACAATTTCTAGTTTTGGTAGTTTTTTGAACATTTTCATATACCACTTTTGGCAAAATGTTAAATTTCTCCATTTTGAAAATTATATATCTCCGATCTGATATACATTCTGAATATAAGCTATACAGTTCTGATATCTCTGTAGTGATGGCTTTACACCCTATATAGCATAGATCGAGCACAATTTCTAGTTTTGGTAGTTTTTTGAACATTTTCATATACCACTTTTGGCCAAATGTTAAATTTCTCCATTTTGAAAATTATATATCTCCGATCTGATATACATTCTGACTATAAGCTATACAGTTCTGATATCTCTGTGGTGATGGGGTTCCACCCTATATAGCACAGATCGAGCACAATTTCTAGTTTTGGTAGTTTTTTGAACATTTTCATATACCACTTTTGGCAAAATGTTAAATTTCTCCATTTTGAAAATTATATATCTCCGATCTGATATACATTCTGAATATAACCTATACAGTTCTGATATCTCTGAAGTGATGGCTTTCCACCCTATATAGCATAGATCGAGCACAATTTCTAGTTTTGGTAGTTTTTTGAACATTTTCATATACCACTTTTGGCAAAATGTTAAATTTCTCCATATTGAAAATTATATATCTCTGATCTGATATACATTCTGAATATAAGCTATACAGTTCTGATATCTCTGTGGTGATGGGTTTCCACCCTATATAGCACAGATCGAGCACAATTTCTAGTTTTGGTAGGTTTTTGAACATTTTCATATACCACTTTTGGCAAAATGTTAAATTTCTCCATTTTGAAAATTATATATCTCCGATCTGATATACATTCTGAATATAAGCTATACAGTTCTGATATCTCTGAAGTGATGGCTTGCCACCCTATATAGCATAGATCGAGCACAATTTCTAGTTTTGGTAGTTTTTTGAACATTTTCATATACCACTTTTGGCAAAATGTTAAATTTCTCCATATTGAAAATTATATATCTCCGATCTGATATACATTCTGACTATAAGCTATACAGTTCTGATATCTCTGTGGTAATGGGTTTCCACCCTATATAGCACAGATCGAGCACAATTTCTAGTTTTGGTAGTTTTTTGAACATTTTCATATACCACTTTTGGCAAAATGTTAAATTTCTCCATTTTGAAAATTATATATCTCCGATCTGATATACATTCTGAATATAAGCTATACAGTTCTGATATCTCTGTGGTAATGGGTTTCCACCCTATATAGCACAGATCGAGCACAATTTCTAGTTTTGGTAGTTTTTTGAACATTTTCATATACCACTTTTGGCAAAATGTTAAATTTCTCCATTTTGAAAATTATATATCTCCGATCTGATATACATTCTGAATATAAGTTATACAGTTCTGATATCTCTGTGGTGATGGGTTTCCACCCTATATAGCACAGATCGAGCACAATTTCTAGTTTTGGTAGTTTTTTGAACATTTTCATATACCACTTTTGGCAAAATGTTAAATTTCTCCATATTGAAAATTATATATCTCCGATCTGATATACATTCTGACTATAAACTATACAGTTCTGATATCTCTGTGGTAATGGGTTTCCACCCTATATAGCACAGATCGAGCACAATTTCTAGTTTTGGTAGTTTTTTGAACATTTTCATATACCACTTTTGGCAAAATGTTAAATTTCTCCATTTTGAAAATTATATATCTCCGATCTGATATACATTCTGAATATAACCTATACAGTTCTGATATCTCTGAAGTGATGGCTTTCCACCCTATATAGCATAGATCGAGCACAATTTCTAGTTTTGGTAGTTTTTTGAACATTTTCATATACCACTTTTGGCAAAATGTTAAATTTCTCCATTTTGAAAATTATATATCTCCGATCTGATATACATTCTGAATATAAGCTATACAGTTCTGATATCTCTGAAGTGATGGCTTGCCACCCTATATAGCATAGATCGAGCACAATTTCTAGTTTTGGTAGTTTTTTGAACATTTTCATATACCACTTTTGGCAAAATGTTAAATTTCTCCATATTGAAAATTATATATCTCCGATCTGATATACATTCTGACTATAAGCTATACAGTTCTGATATCTCTGTGGTAATGGGTTTCCACCCTATATAGCACAGATCGAGCACAATTTCTAGTTTTGGTAGTTTTTTGAACATTTTCATATACCACTTTTGGCAAAATGTTAAATTTCTCCATTTTGAAAATTATATATCTCCGATCTGATATACATTCTGAATATAAGCTATACAGTTCTGATATCTCTGTGGTAATGGGTTTCCACCCTATATAGCACAGATCGAGCACAATTTCTAGTTTTGGTAGTTTTTTGAACATTTTCATATACCACTTTTGGCAAAATGTTAAATTTCTCCATTTTGAAAATTATATATCTCCGATCTGATATACATTCTGAATATAAGCTATACAGTTCTGATATCTCTGTGGTAATGGGTTTCCACCCTATATAGCACAGATCGAGCACAATTTCTAGTTTTGGTAGTTTTTTGAACATTTTCATATACCACTTTTGGCAAAATGTTAAATTTCTCCATATTGAAAATTATATATCTCCGATCTGATATACATTCTGAATATAAGCTATACAGTTCTGATATCTCTGTAGTGATGGCTTTACACCCTATATAGCATAGATCGAGCACAATTTCTAGTTTTGGTAGTTTTTTGAACATTTTCATATACCACTTTTGGCAAAATGTTAAATTTCTCCATTTTGAAAATTATATATCTCCGATCTGATATACATTCTGACTATAAGCTATACAGTTCTGATATCTCTGTAGTGATGGCTTTACACCCTATATAGCATAGATCGAGCACAATTTCTAGTTTTGGTAGTTTTTTGAACATTTTCATATACCACTTTTGGCAAAATGTTAAATTTCTCCATTTTGAAAATTATATATCTCCGATCTGATATACATTCTGAATATAAGCTATACAGTTCTGATATCTCTGTGGTAATGGGTTTCCACCCTATATAGCACAGATCGAGCACAATTTCTAGTTTTGGTAGTTTTTTGAACATTTTCATATACCACTTTTGGCAAAATGTTAAATTTCTCCATTTTGAAAATTATATATCTCCGATCTGATATACATTCTGAATATAAGCTATACAGTTCTGATATCTCTGTAGTGATGGCTTTACACCCTATATAGCATAGATCGAGCACAATTTCTAGTTTTGGTAGTTTTTTGAACATTTTCATATACCACTTTTGGCAAAATGTTAAATTTCTCCATTTTGAAAATTATATATCTCCGATCTGATATACATTCTGACTATAAGCTATACAGTTCTGATATCTCTGTAGTGATGGCTTTACACCCTATATAGCATAGATCGAGCACAATTTCTAGTTTTGGTAGTTTTTTGAACATTTTCATATACCACTTTTGGCAAAATGTTAAATTTCTCCATTTTGAAAATTATATATCTCCGATCTGATATACATTCTGAATATAAGCTATACAGTTCTGATATCTCTGTGGTAATGGGTTTCCACCCTATATAGCACAGATCGAGCACAATTTCTAGTTTTGGTAGTTTTTTGAACATTTTCATATACCACTTTTGGCAAAATGTTAAATTTCTCCATTTTGAAAATTATATATCTCCGATCTGATATACATTCTGAATATAAGCTATACAGTTCTGATATCTCTGTAGTGATGGCTTTCCACCCTATATAGCATAGATCGAGCACAATTTCTAGTTTTGGTAGTTTTTTGAACATTTTCATATACCACTTTTGGCAAAATGTTAAATTTCTCCATTTTGAAAATTATATATCTCCGATCTGATATACATTCTGAATATAACCTATACAGTTCTGATATCTCTGAAGTGATGGCTTTCCACCCTATATAGCATAGATCGAGCACAATTTCTAGTTTTGGTAGTTTTTTGAACATTTTCATATACCACTTTTGGCAAAATGTTAAATTTCTCCATATTGAAAATTATATATCTCTGATCTGATATACATTCTGAATATAAGCTATACAGTTCTGATATCTATGTAGTGATGGCTTTCCACCCTATATAGCACAGATCGAGCACAATTTCTAGTTTTGGTAGTTTTTTGAACATTTTCATGTACCACTTTTTTACTAAGACAATTCTGTACAAGCAGTTACTCTTCATAAAAAATTTATTTTTATTTAATATATAAAAGTTTCTATATATTATCTGAATAATCGGTACTGACGTTTTTTGTTAGTTTTTAATAATAAAATGATAACTGAGATGAAAAAATGCAGCTCTGTTAACTTTACAGTCGATGAGTAGTAAGTATGTTAATTTATACATTAACATAGGTAATGTTAAAAACGGAGCTAACTGACGGAGCTAACTTCACACACATCTCGGTTTGAAGGTCGATTAAAAAAAAATTCGAACTAGCATAAACGCCGCGATACAGGTCTTCTAATTTAGCCTCTATTTTCACCCCTCACTCTCAGAATCGAATTTTGCTAACCTGAATTTGTTCCACATTGTCATCATAGATCCAAAGACTATTTCCGTTGTTAATGAAAAGTTACTAACATCTGTCATTATCATACGAGTATGTAAATGTTTAATTAATGAATTAAATCTGAAATGCGTTCTATAAACTAAGAAAGGAAATGAATCACACTTTATACATAAACAATAAAAGTTGAACAAAAGAATAATTTCTTCTAACAAGCTTTAATTGACAATAATTTAGGTATAAACACAAAAGTTTTAATTAATTCCATTAAAATTTACAGCAAACTTTACCAATTTTTCAACATTACATTAAGAAAATAAAAAATTAAATATAACAAGTTCCGCTGTAAGGAATTTTATGTGCCCTTCAGTAAAGCAATAAACTCAATTAAATTAAATCCAATATGTAGGTCAAAATCATGGCCAAAGTTGTTTTTTGGGGATGCATGTGATATCATTCATATTACTATCACCTGTCATTAAAGGTCTTCACTTAAGTAAAATTTCTAGAAATAAGTAGTGTTTCTACTACTATTTTTAAATTAAAAAATATATGTTTTCAAAATCTCCTATTTGCACTTAAGGTCATCTCAAAGTAATTTGACTTACTTTGGCACGTGTTACCTCCCATACAAAGATAATTTTAAAAATCAAATACTTAGGAAACTATAATAGCTATAGTACTCAAATTTTGCATGAGCAATTCCATTGTTTGTTTAAATATTTGTGGAAAAAATGGGAGTAGTAGCGACAGGGGGCGTGGCACCTCCCATATGATGGCAATTAAAAAAAAATCAAATATATGGTATACAATAAGATATATGGTACGGTTATTCTACCATCAATATTAATATTTAGGACAAGAATGGGCGGACTAATATTTATATAAATATATGAATATATAGTTATAAATATATCTATATATATATATATGCAAAAATTAATTATCTAATTTACATAGTATATTTAACAAATAATTTTTATAAAATATAGTATAAAAATTAATATAAAATTTTTAAAATTTATTATTTAAAATTTATTTTATTATAAAATATTTTAAAATAATAAATTTAATTTAAATACTTTTAAATAATTTTTTAAAGTTGAAAAAATTCATAAATACATTTTCATTTTATTCAAATTTCTATTTTATGTAAAATTTTTAAAAAATGAATTTTTATTGCAATATAAATTATATAATAATTTATACCGACTCAAATTTTATATTACAGCGTGCAGAAATTTATTTTCAGTCTATATACCAATAAGGATTAATAGATCATCTATTAATATATAAATATTTAATTAATAGTGGGCTTGGCACCTCCCATAGATATGATGACAAATTATATCAGCTATCAATATTAATATTTAGGACACCAATACGCTGAATAGCAACAATATTAAGTAAATGTTAAGTGATTTGTATACATTTGAAACCCTTATCTATATATAAAAGTGAATGTGTGTTTGTTTGTTTGTATATTGTAAATCATAATAAGATAATGTAATAAGATTTAATTTAAAAGGAAAACTGTAGGTTTTAATAACTTAATAATTATATTTATTTAACTCTAAACTTTTTTATTCATTACGATATGGTAGCGAAGCACACCGGGTTTTAGCTACTGCTCTTTTTAATATAAGAAATATAATATATAAAATTTCCAGTAGTAGAAATACTACTTTTTTAAAATTAAAAAAATTGCTATATTTTTCAAATCTTCTAATTATGCTTTATATCACCTAATGTAAATTAATTGTTTTTTAAAAGTTTTTGTTAAAAAGTAGCAGATAATTTACTACTAAAATAAATAAAAAATTATTTGTTCTTAAAGTTTATTTTAAGAGTATTGCGATGCGCATTACAAAAATATACAAAGTGTATGTTTTTTGAAAAAAAGTAGTATTTCTACTACTATTTTTGCTATTTCTGCTATTTGCACTCAGTATAATCTCAAATAAATTTTTGTCACAATTTTATACATTTTGTTAGGAAGCAGTAGATAATTTAAAATTTTTGTAATACATACATATTTTGTGCTTGAAGTTTATTTATTTTATATTTATTTCGATGCATTAGTGAAATTTACAAATTTCCAGCTTTTTTTTTTAACCCTCCGATGAGTGAGAAGGTCCCTAGGGACCGTTTTGCCTTTTCAAACTGAAATTACTTCTACTTTGGCCACTACAGGTTAAAGTAGTACTATTTTCTTCTATTCATGCTTAAAAAACATTAAATAAAATTTTGTACATTTTGCTAAAAATTAGTAAGTAGTATGAAAAAGAATTATGTTTTCAAACTGTCCTCGTAACTATTTTTCTTTAGTCTTTGACTTTTGTTTTAATTTGTTACAAACGATACAATTCATACTCTCTCCTTTATTAGCTGATAAAGTATTAAGTAAATAACACAAAACGCAATTAATCATTTATGGTTAAATGAATTAAATATTAATAAATGTTTTATGGGAGTTTAAGTAAACACACAAATATCTCAGTTACAAGCATGCTTTAATTTTATTGTATTAATTCATTGTTCTGAGCCAAATTATAAACCTGCTGTTGAGTAACTCTCATAAAGAATTTGTCTGATTTGTTTGTGTGTGAGTTTTAAGAAAAATTACTTGACTTTTGTAAAAGAGTATTGTTAACACTGACCAACAATAACAGCAAACACAAAAATAACATCATTGTAATACATCGACGACGACAACAACTGCAACATTCTTGCTCGCTTGTATGCTGCGGCACTGCAACATGTGTGTGCTAAATAAAATTTTTGTACATTTAAGCGATTTTTTTCCTGAAAATTAAAAAAAAAAAAACAATATTCATGTTTCTTTGGCTAAAAATAAAAGTTGGGAGTAACAAAAAAATGCAAGTGTCTTTTCTTTGCTGCTGTAGCAGTTTTCAAAAATTGTAATTTTTTTTTGGTTGTTTATTTGTTTTTCGCTATGCATGATACGACAGGTATAACCCACAGGTGGCTCCTACAATAAACAATTTCACAGCGAATTTAAAATCTTGTGTTGAGAGGTTAAGTTTTTACCATGACCTGTTTTATTAGAAAGTTTTCACGGATTTCCTTGAAAATATATGGAGAGTTATCTTCCGCTTTCGCACTCTTCAATACTGACTCTTCAAGACAAGTATTTTTGGTTGGGAAGGGAAAAGAGAAAAAAAGGGCTTAAAACTTGACGGTCCAAGTCAATTTTCTTATTTCCTTTTGTTGTTTTCTTTCATGCATGTTGATTTCCATGAAAAAGTACGAAAATTTAATTCACGCGTGTGAATAAAATGGCAATTTCAAAAGAGAATTGAACAACAACTTTGTCAGCTAAAACAGAAGTGTGTGAAACAGGATTAATGAACTCAGCGTATATTCACTTCCTTGATTGTCTTTAGTATTGGTTTTGCGGCCCCCTCTTTCGATATGTTTGCCCTGGATGTACGCTATTCATATCAAAAGTAAAGTTTGTTTGTTTATGCCTGATTTTTCTCCCAGTTTTTCGTAATTTGTTGTTGTTATAGCTGCATAAATGTTTTCATTTTTATTTTTGTTGCTCATTTTTTTTTCTTTTTTACATTTAAGCTTAAATGTAGACAAGACCGCATTCCTTATTTTATTCACTTGAAATGAATAATTTTTTTTATTAATGGTAGTGATTTTTTTCTACACGGTTCAGCCAACTGAGATCTTTGGTTGTTCTCGTTTTCAGGTACCACAAGGTACACAAATACCTACATTGGAAAAGTATGGAATACCACACTTGCAGTTGTGATCCAGTATAGTTGCATTAAAACAACAACATTAAGAGATCATGGTGGTACTTACTTACTGCAACAATAAATAACGCAATATTGTTAAAGGGGTGACCAGGTTATCTGGCTCACAGATTGATTAAACTTAATTTTGTTTGCAACTTGAAATGATCTACTTTTATTTATTGTAAATTAAGGGTTTTCTCTTTTTTATTGCTGCTCTTTACTTTTTTTTCGTATATTTTTTTTTTTTTTTTTTTTGTTTCAACAAAAAACTATAATTTGAAAGCGATGTTTATCTGCCTTATTAATATGATTTCTTTAGTTTTAATATGAAACATGTGTTCTTTCACTTTATTTTCCAATTTAAGGCAGACAAATTTAATGAAAACCATGTGTAATTTTTATATTTCTATTTATTTTGTAAAGTAAGCCAGATACTGTTTGTAAGTTGTTAAATTGTTAATAAACTTAAGAAATTATTTCTACACTTTGAATTTACCCCAAACACAGAAATGCTTACATCTGTACAGCTTTATATTCTTAAACAAATTAAGTTTGCCTGCAGTGGAAAAGAAAATTTTCCATATTTATCTGTTGGCGTAACTAATAAAAGCAAAAAGTATAGAAATTAGGTAAATATTTGATTTTGTTTAGAGGTAGTAATGTAAAGGAATGAGTTCTTTAGTACAGAGGAAATAGAAGACAGCTTTTACACCTCACTTATATACCTCACTTTGCGTCGTTTCGTTTTTTTTCGAAGTTGTTTTGGGTTCGAGTCTGAAATTTTTGCAAAATCTGCAACATCATTAGATGCTAAAACGATGACCTGTACAAGAAGTGCTTTGATGATTGAAATGGAGTCCTTGCTTTCTAGTTGGATTGAAAATCAAATTCCGCGGGGAATATCATTAAGTAAAATAGTATTTCAGCCAAAAGCAAAGAGCTTATTTGATCACATAAAAAGTAAATAATGCCAACGATAATGCTAATGTTAGTAATACAGGCAATTGCTACAAAGAAATTTATTTTAGGTTGAAAAAATGCTGTTCAGCAAACATTGGATTAGTTTTTTGTAAAAGAAAGCCGACGACTTAGTATTTTCGTCGGGTTTTTTTTTTTTTTTTTTTTTTTTTTTTTTTTTTTTTTTTTTTTTTTTTTTTTTTTTTTTTTTTTTTTTTTTTGGAACGTAACCCCCACGCAAAGCGAGGTATTGGTGTACTAACATTATACATGCATCATTTAAAAACTAAGTAAATTATCTACTACTTTTTAACAAAAATATCAGTTTATTTTCATTAGATATTCATATTTTTTTCATTGCAAAAACTGTAATATAAATATTTTTTTTTTCTAAAAATCGTGAAATTTGTATATTTTAGTATTTTATGCCAACATTAGGAAAACATTTTTTTTTATAAAAATTTTATATAATTTATAATTTTAATAGTGAATTATATACTACTTTTTAACAAAAAGTATTAAATTGTACAACATTTACTTAGGATTATATAGAGACCAAATAGGAGATTTTGAAAACATAAAAATTTTCTATTTCAAAAATAGTAGTAGAAATACTACTTTTAAAAAAAAAAAAGTTTGCAATTTTCATATCTTTGTAATATATTGCAATAATCATAAAATACACTTAAAGAACAAATAATTTTTCATACAAATTTACAAAAAGTAGTAAATTATCAACTACTTTTTAACAAAAACTGCTGAATTATATTAAATTTATTTGAGATTATATTGAGAGCAAATAGGAGATTTTGCAAACATAAATATTTTTTAATTTAAAAATAGTAGTAGAAATACTACTTTTTTTTTTAAGTAAGAAATTTTCATATATTTATAATGTATCGCAATACTCTCAAATAAAAATCAAGGAAAATTTATTTTGTATGAAATTTTTTCAAAAAGTAGTAAATTATCTACTACTATTTAATAAAAAGTACCCGAATAGATCAAATACATTTTAGATTATATTTAGGTATAGCTTTAGTTTACCATAAACGTTCGGTATAATTAAAAAAAAAGTTGACAATCATTATTTTAAAGCACTGCACTTCTAGGTACTTAATATAATTTGTTTATTTACTTTGCTACTACTTTATTTTACTCAAAGTACCAGTTTTGGAAATTTATTCACTGTTTGTACCAACATTTTGTGTAAATAGCTCATCAATAATAAAATTTCGCAAGTGGTTTGTATTTCTGTATGGTCTGTCTTTATTTAATCTTTAAATAAACAATTTCCTAGAGATAATAAATTGTGTATATAAACATTGATAAGTACATACATAACTCTTAATTAAACTGCAAACAGATGGTAGATTTTATAGACTATTGCCTAAAATTTATTTTGTAAAGTTTAATGTAAATATTTAAAATTTTAAATTTTTTATGACTAATGTGTACATATATTTTTCTGTCTCTTTTAGGTAAGATGCTAGAAATAATAAGTGTGTGTTAATATTTGGCAATTCTTCTGAAGTTAAGGATGGGATTACATATATTTGAATGAAGGGTTTTTTTTTCAAATCTTTCAATAATCAGTAAGTAAATAATTAAATAGATTAATAGCGGTTTTAACCTTTAATAGGTTGCAAGCAATATTTGTTGTAGGTAAAGCGCTGAAATGTCTTGTTAAAGTGATAATGATATAAACTGTTTGAATTTGTTACACCCCCCATCCCCGATAAACCAGTCACATAACTAGTTCTGGGTGTAAAGGTTACCACTGTGAAATGATTAAATTCTGTCATCTTCTTTAGAAGACATTTAAGTTTCAGTCAGAAGGTTAATTGTTACAATTAAAATTTTTAATTATACACAAACTTGATATAAACTAATTTAGATGTAAAAAAGAAAACATAAATCTCTGAAACTTATTGTAAAAAATTTATTTTTAAAATCCTAACATAATTTCTTTGTCTTGCATATCACACTGTCACTGCAAATTTCTCGCCTTATATTCAATAACAAAAGCGTCATTCATAAAATACTCATATCACACTCTTAACTCTACAGATTTGTGCCACTTTACAGATCATTATTCAACACCAAAAATAGTACAACTGGCATGAACGAACGCTACATATTTCATAAATGGAAAAGTTTTTACTCGTCTTACTCTGGCCACTTTTAATTACTTCATAAATAAACAAATATGTGAATCTTAATTACGAAAACTATGTTTCCTCAGTTTAAATAACGCAAACGATTTCCATAACTACGTATGTATTCTTCAAATCAAAGACAAAATGGTGTAATTAAATGGAAATTCCTCCATTGAATGCAAACAAAACTAAACAAAACCCCACATACCAAACAAAAAGCAGCAAAGTGCGAAAGTTTTACAAAAAAAAAAAAAAAATTTCAAAAGACAAACAAAAAATAATCACTTAAGAAAAATGCCACTAATCGGGTTTGTTTTTAAATTGAAATTGGCAAAGATGAATAGTGTCTTAATCTGGAGATTATGGCTTGGAGTAGTAGTGTGCTGTGGTTTAGTTTGTTTTGGTTTGCCAGCCTCAAATGTGTACGACTCTTGCCTTCTCTTAATAAATAAGCATTTGCTTTGATTTTCAACTTTAAATTATATATTTTTTTTTTTAATTTTTACATATACATATATAAGTTTACTGACCTAATTTCCTAAAATCCATAAAAAACACTAAAAAGCCAAAATATTTTCACATAACAAAAAGTCAGTTTTAACATGGAAATACTTGTAGTTTAAAGCAGGCTTAAAAAGCCTTTAGGCGACAGACGACACCAAAATTGATGGAAAATTGAAAGAGTAAAAAAAAAAACACTACCTCGCCTCAATTCTCTATCCCCATCAACAAAAAGGCGAAAACACGAAAACTTTTCATAAAAAACAACAAATTTTTAATGGGAGTAATGCGGCAGTTAAAAAATAAACGCACCTGCACGCATGATGTTGGTTGCATGTGATACACAAATAACACCATTAGGTTACACTGGCCACACCTCCCTAAAGTCTGTCTGTCCGAGCTGATTTGGCTGCATATTTTTTTTTTTTGTTTACTACATATTGTATAAATTTATGAGGTTTTTGTCATATAAAAACATAATTTTTGTGTGTTGTTGGTACTGATTTTGAAAACCCCAAATGAGAAACTCATGTTTAAGATCATGGATACTAACTTGCATCTAAACATTGCCGTTGGGTGTATTTGGTAACAAGTTTGGTTTGTTACGTTTCTTTTTTTTTCCTTTAATCCGTTTAACACTGTTTTGAGAATTCTAGCACTAATTTTTTAATACCTCTACTTTTAGCAAATAGATTTTTTAATTACTGGTTCAATTTCCATGAAAATTAATTGCTTATAAAATTTAAAAGAAATCAAGAGCTTTCACTTGTCTAAATAAATTAATACTAACATTCCAACTTAATGGAGATTGTAGAAAAACAGGACATGGTCCTTTGTTCTTATAACCAAGAACCTCAAAAGTTGCACAGGTCCATATCGTAGCTAGTTGGCTAATTCCATATAATACTCATGTGCCAATTAGCAACTCACCTTTGCCCTAACTATTCAAAGCACTTGAGCGCAAAAGAGAATGAAAATCTAACCGATAACGAAATATTAAAATCTGTAAAGATTGTTCCGCAGAAATCTGAATAATTATTGCGAACATATGTTCTAAAAGATGTTGAAAACAAATCGTAAACTGAAGACTGTTGAAAAATATCGATTGAAGTAATAGATTTACTTCTATCGTTTTTCTATGATACAGCTATCGCTCAGTTAATAAGCTTTGACCAGTTGAAACTCGGGTCGTTTCGCAGTGTATATTCAATTGTCTTAGGCGATAGGTAAGGTGGAAAATATTTTGGTGAAACAAAGACTTGAGTGACGATTTTTGAAAGTCAATTCTTGCTCATCATTTCAATTCACCAGCACACTTGAAGTTAACGATTTGTTAAAAGATTGATGTTGTTACCAAAGGGTTGTTCAGCTTGATATGGTGCCTGATCCCATGATACTCTGAAAACATACGTACATATCCAAAACAATGTCTGATCCATTGGATTTTACAGATATATTTAGCAATGTAAACACCAGGTTCACATTCACGATTAGAAGAAAGATGAGAATTAACTTACTAAAGCGTCTTCGAGAACAGGGATTGTTGTCTTTAATCAGGATTCCTTAGAGCCACTAAAGGAAATATAGCGCTATGTTGGCTGATTACAGAACATTTAATTTAATTTAGAGGTATTTTCTTTCTTCCTCAGAGACAGAAATGTTGTAAGGTTTTTGATTTTAAAGAAAGCATATAAATTCAAGTGTTTTTCGTTTCGATGATAGTTAAAAAATTACCGCCCGGAGTTTTCAGAAAACACGAAGGATGGAGCTACTTACGAGTACATATCACATATGTCATAGAGAAGCTTTCTCAATTACGATAGGTCACATGTTCAGTAACGTCCGAAGGATATATCAATCTAAATACTCTCAGTCACTAAGAGCAAAATACAAGTTTTGTACTGTCATCCATTTTGCACAAGTGACAACTAAGGATACCTCAAAGTACTACAGTACGATTTGTCAAAATCGAATAGGAGAATCCATGGTCTATCACGAATGAATCTCTACTTGGTCTAATGATTCCTATAGGATCCAGGCTGAATTAATATGGATGTGGATTCCACAACATACATCTAAAGCGTGGGTCGTTTTCAAATCATACCGCCACTCGATCAGATGGGAGAATTCCTTAGAATCTACCAGGAATGGATCTCAAATTGAGCTAACGATTCCTAATAATCTCAACTTCTTTCTAGGTCACTGAGAGGAACTTACACGTTTGGTACGACTATCCTTCTAGTCTATAGATGTAAAAATTTAGGATACTACAAAATATCTTTGTACGATAGGAGAATTCTAAAGGCTCTGTAAGGAATGTATCTCAACCTGATCTAACAATACCTAAAGGATACAGTTACAGTTCATGGTTGTTAATCTACTGTTGGATCAGTCAAAAACTCGGTAATTGTAATGCTTGAGGAAAAATGTACGATAGCAATTCTTTGTTATGTAGATGGAAAAATTAGAGGAGATGCCAAATACTGGAGTATTACCAAGATTCACAGGAACATGTTATACTACAGCTGTACTTAGCCATTTAAGTGGAACAAGCAGAATAGATGCTCAGAATCTAAGAAGTATCTAAGTAAGAATCTGGAAACTATTTACGTTTCATTAATCTACATAAATTTGGTATTTAAAAAAATATATTGCTTTTTAAACTATTTCCTTATATTACATGCGTTTAAAACAATAAAAATAATTTTTTCAACCTGAGTCAATTGAACTCCAACACGTTCTTGAGATATGTAATAATAATGCCCATTTCTTTTTCATGCGAGAAAATTGTGTGGAGAATCTGATTGTATTTTATGTTTGGAATATTGAAAGATTCAGCTGCAAAATACGATATGTAAATGTTTGGATGTTGGTATTTTCCCTTATAGAATTCTGACAAACAAATCCGAATGGGCGAAATGATTTGAACTCTAACAACTTTTGTTGGACTTTTTTTATATTTATTATGACTTGACATTATCTTTTAGACATCCTTTGTCACTGAATTTTCTACATTTGAAATACGATATGTAAATGTTTGGATGTTGGTATTTTCTTTAATAGAATTCTGACAAACAAATCCGAACAACTTTTGTTGGATTATTTTTATATTTATTTTGACTTGACATTATATTTTAGACATCCTTTGTCACTGAATTTTCTACATTTGAAAGATTCAGCTGCAAAATACGATATGTAAAGGTTTGGATGTTGGTATTTTCCCTTATAGAATTCTGACAAACAAATCCGAATGGGCGAAATGATTTGAACTCGAACAACTTTTGTTGGACTATTTTTATATTTATTATGACTTGACATTATATTTTAGACATCCTTTGTCACTGAATTTTCTACATTTTAAAGATTCAGTTGCAAAATACGATATGTAAATGTTTGGATGTTGGTATTTTCCCTTATAGAATTCTGACAAAACAAATCCGAATGGGCGAAATGATTTGAACTCGAACAATTTTTGTTGGACTATTTTTATATTTATTATGACTTGACATTAGATATCTTTTAGACATCCTTTGTCACTGAATTTTCTACATTAATTTGGGCAGATATCCTACTCTGAATGATTATTAAATTGTGCGACATTCAACGGGATGAAATTGTTTTAATTATTCTTATGACGATCTTGCACTATCAGTACCCTGCATAGCAAATAATTTTGAACGACCTTAACGATCTTACACCTATAAGAATGCTTATGATTATTTTAACATCAACGCCCTACAATGGATTAAAATAACTCGAATAATTTTTTGTTATTTCTATGGAGGACGTTATGGAAGTTATCAAGAAACTGTATGGACACACATTTTTTTGTTAAGATTAAAAAAAAACAGAAAAAATAGTATGTACAACATGTTTTATAGAAGAAAAAAATATATATCAAAACTTCCAGTAATGAATGTGTGCACATACTTTTTTTTTGGTCTCTATCTCTGATAAACAAGGAAGATCGCCCATTATTGACCATCTTAATTGTATAGCCGTAGTGATGTATGTCTAGTTTTAGATGACTGGTTGTTGGTTAAGATGGTTGTACGGTTGGACAGATGGTTGAATGAATGGATAAATGACTGAATGGATGGATGGATAGTACATAGTAGTAGATGATGGTGGGCCGGTTGAATCATATGTTTTGTTTTATGTTAGAAGTTTTAACTTGTAGTTGATTGACGAGTTATTAGATGTTGCTGTATGTACTAGTGTACCAGTACATGCACTGGAGAACTGGAGTTATTAAATAGTGGATGTTGTAATGTTTCTAATAACCAAATTCAAACGAAGCATCATTGCGTTTTATGTTTTTACTCTTGTTGTTGTTGGCAAGTGTTGCTCAGGTGGTGTTTAAAAAGCGTTTATTTCATCGGTAACAGTATTTATTATAAATTCAGTTTGTTGTGTGTGCAAAAATGCTTGAATATTCAGGATGTATGTGGATGTGTTTATACGTCCATTTAGTTTGTGTTTTTGTAAGTGTGTATATTGAATTGTTATTAATTGTGTATTTAGAGCAAAGAAATGTTTAACAATTTTCTATCTAGCTAGATCACAATTACACCATTTCTGAGTAAGAAAATTAAGAGCAGAGCTGTTTCTTTAGAAATGTTAAGCTAGAGAAAAAGACGTGTCATTAGCACAACTTGAGCGAGCGAAGAGAGGTTTCCTTAGTGAATTTTTAGCTAGCGAAAGTATAGTTTTTTTTTTTTTTAATTATAATAAGGGCTAAGTCATCTGATAAAAGTCTATGCAACTCAAATGTAAAGCTGGTTCGGCAATAGTTATCACTAATCTTGACTTTTTGTAGTCACTGAGTTCAACATGGGATATCAACAGTAAGTTTTGTACGATCATACTTCCGGTCTATAGATGTGACAATTGTAGACAGCCAAATTTCTGATTACCGCACACTTAAAATGACTGCTGTATGAAGTATAGAAATCAGATTGGAGAAAACCTGACACTATGATACGATTTTTTTGATAACAATAACTCGTTAAGACACCGAAGCATACTTCCTTGTTAACGCAATCCTCACTAATGCCTCCAAGAATGGTTACATTTTCCTGCGGGAAACTTAAGCTAAACTTAGCGTTAAGAAAACTTAGCGTAAGAAAGGTTTCCTTAAAGAAACTTGAGACTAGCGAAAGAGAGGTTTACTTAAAAAAACTTGAAACTTGCGAAATAGAGGTTTCTTAGGGAGCCTTGACCCATCAAATACTGGAAACTTGAGCTAGCGAAAGAGGGGGTTTCCTTATTGAAACTTAAGCTAGCGAAATAGAGATTTCCTTAAAGAAACTTGAAACTAGCGAAAGAGATAGAGAGAAATAGAGTTTTCCCTTAAAAAACTAGAGAGTGAGAGAAAGTGAGAATGGAAATGGTGCCGTTGCCAGCTATAATATACAAGTAATAATCTTAGTAATTTAATATTAGAACAATTTCAAAACTATGTAGTTGTGCTATTACTTTAGATTCTATATTTTTGTTACACTCATCTTTCATTCATTCATACTCTATTCCAAACTAATTCAGAATGTAAAACGATAATGATGACGTTGTTTCCTTTTCAAAAAACACTTTGTATTCTTGCTATTCTTTTACTGAAACTACATGTAAACATATGCAAGACAATACAAAATCATTTGTTCCTTTTAGTAACAGAAAAACAAAAAAGAAACACTTTGAAATAACTGTGGGTATTTAACAATTTTAAAGCGTAAAATTACTTAGTGTCTAATTACAGCTGTGACCAAAACATACTTGTGAAATGTGATGATTTACATAGATAAATTTAGAAATTGTTAGTTGTATTTCATTAACTAAGAAAACAAATTTTGTGAAACATAACAAACGTACGTATGTACTTAAAATAAAATATGTACACCATTCACTTATTCTGAAGTGTTTGTGTGGTTTTGTCATATGAAAAATGTGTGAAATAGACCCTTGAAAACTGTATACTTCTACAAATGGACAGTTTAGGTATTGTGTTCCTTAAGTGCGAGCATATACTTGTTGGAAATTGTACATACACTACACCAGTTCTTATTTTTCTCCTCCTCTCTATTTAAAATTGTCTATGCCTGTTATCTTGTAAGTTTCTCTTTAGCCGTTTTCTTCTATCCATTCAAGAAACGAACTCTATCAACCAGTTTCATTTATTATTTTTGCATGTTGCCCATGTTTAACATGTAAATGAGCAATTAATAGTCTATATACATCGTATATAGTCTGTCCAGCTTCTAAACATGGCTAATTTGCATTGGCATGCCAAACAAAGTTTCCGTTAAATAAATATTCATATTTGCCTCTTAATATGTATTAAGCAGGGTAGCTGGATCATGCAGAGAGCGAAAAACACTTTTAAATGTCTTTCCATAAGTTGATTGGAAGTGGAAAATAATGAAAATTATGCAGCAGCCAGTGTTAATAACTTATTAATCTAGAACAAAACAGCGGGATGGGTAATATTTTAAACTAATAGTACAAGTTTTATTTGTAATAAATGGAACCCAGTAGGAAAATCAAGACAAAACTCCGTGTTTGGTTTTCGATGAAAGTATCAGAAATAAGCAGTTGGAAATGTTTCATAAATGGAACCCAGTAGGAAAATCAAAACAATACCCCGAGTTTGGACCTAACAACATTCGTTAAATGTCACATCACTGGGTATGAACTTGGGTTAACGGTACGCTTTTTCAGTTGAAAGTTCAAATGAGACTTCCTAAACAGAAATGGAGTTATGTTGTGCACATTTTCCTACCATGATTTTTCTTGTGGTTGTTGTGCTAGAAAACAAATTCCCTATTGTGAAATTGAGAAATGTTTGGAAATTTGTTTCAACCGCATAATACAGAAAAATTCGTCCATATCTCACACTTATCGTTAAGAGATGTAGAAAGTTGAATTCAGAATTGTTTACCAACCTTTGCTTGAATGACGTCATTAGAGTGGAAAAGAATTGCAGCGTCAAATACAAATCGTACTTTAAACAAAATCATGGAATTAATCACCGAATTGTACACGAGTTTTGGATTACCTTACTAGTACTATAGACCAGCTTTTAGTTAAACAAAAAGTCGAACTGTTAAAGGCATTCACGGGTTTCGAGACCAACTATAAATTCTTCATTAAAAATGCGCTCGGCCAAAAGGTCTACTATACGGTGGAAAACACCGAGTGTTGCACACGTAACATGTGTGATCTCGACCATTAGATATGAAAATATTCCAGCTTAAATTGCCAGCTAAATTTTTCCGAACATAATTACTTTGGTTTTATGGTTAAATTACAATATCACTAAAAACCTTGTAGGAGACAAGTTTTGGTTAGGTTCTGCCACAAAATAATTAGCGCCACGTAGAAATAAATTGGGAGAACAACAATGTAATCAACTGGTCTCAAATAAATTAACGCGTTTCGTTGATTAGTCGAACTCAAGCTTGGCTGTCATTGACTAAAGTAGAAAATTAGTGATGGTCGTTTTAGGAAATATCAATGTTTCATAAACCTTTAGCAATTGCTGTCTGATCAACGACCACATTAATATTATGACCTTAATGAATGACATTTTGGTCGTCCAAATCTTGAATCAGAAACAACATTATCAACTAAATTCTTCAGAAGTCTTTTGAGAAACAAGGAAACTAAGCGAAAAACTCAAATCGTTCTGCAAGACGAAAATGCCAGCTATAATGCCAAGAGTCTGATCAAACAAGTGATCTTGTGGCCTTTCAAAACTTGTAAACATCTAACGTTCTGGCCTTAATTGTACGGATAAGAATTCAAATAATGTTTGAATTTCTTGAACTTTCATGAACATTTAACAATGGTTGACAGATTATCTACTACATTAGCATTGTAAATTAACGAGACAATTGTTACATTAGCGCAATTCACAATCTTGTGCAAATGGTATTGCATCATTGCATTCGCAAAAAGGTTTAGCATATTTTTGCTCTTGCTGTGTATTTTGTTAGTGTGGAGCAAAAATAGGCTAAACCTTTTTGCAAATGCAATGATGCAATACATTTGCACAATATTGTGAATTGCGCTATTATTGTCATTTAAAACTTGAAACTGAAACAATATTAGCACCTAAATTTTCCAAATCTTTGGAGGAACAATGAAAGGAAGCAAAAAACACAAATCGTTCTCCAACTTGAAAATGCAAGCATCACTTCCTCCAGCTTTTATCTACCTTTAACAATTTTGACTTTAACGAGATTAGTTTAACTCAAAACTTGAAACTTAATCCACGTTTAAAATTTTCTAAATTTTCCGTAAATGATTTTAATAGCCAAATTCTGATTAAACTGCTGGATTGAATTTCTCGTAGAAAATTGCAACAAATCTAGGCCTTTTATGATCCTTCTTTAAGGTCTGAAATCTCTAAAATTTAGCTATGTGGCTCTATCATAGGATCATAGATTTCTTGTTGAACTTAAGAAACCAGTTCTAATTTATACTTTCCTAGACTCAAGATGTAAGCTACTTGTTTTACATTGTTTCAATGGACTCTATTGGACACAGGCACATCAAGGATTCCTGGTAATGACCTTCATATCCAATCATGTTTAGGCAAGAAGTACTCTTGAGACTAATAGTCCAAATGGCTTGAGTATGATTGTCGACGATCAATGGGTCTAAGGAATATTGCTCGTAATCCATTGCAGTGTTCAGTGGCTACTGTTTTTACGCAGTGCTGTCTAGAACTTTAAATCTTCCATAAAACACATTTGTTAAGACGAAGGGGAGAAGGAGATGATAGAACAACTTCTACAATGTCAAAGTTCTGGTGAATTAAAGATTTAAGACTTAGTTAGCGACATCTTTTTGGATGATCTACCGGAACTGTTAAAGGTGGAGATCGAGATCATAAATACCTTTGTTTGCATATTGTTTTGGTAAATTAATGAAATAATCTCCACTATCTTGACATTTCCTTGAGGCTATTTGCTTGTAGCTATATGAAAATGTTTGGATTAGGAATTCTAACTGGTCGATTGGAATGCTAATACTTGAATCACAACGAAACATATGATAAAGTAACCAAGTGTGTGACTCGCTGGATAAGACTGCCTCTTAAACTTAACCTTAGATCCGCTTTCTTTTACAACTTATGTAATGAAATGTCCAACTTTTAATCATCCTAAGTGGCGAAATTCAATATCGAATTACTAAAAAAAAGACACTATGACAAATTCAATTAAACTCTCTTTTTCCATAACATGCACTTTTCTCGCCTTCGTTTCAAGGTTTCCTTTTGATAACCGATGACAGCCTCCACGAACAACAATTTGTTGTGGCAACTATTCAATTTACCAAAGTTTTTTTTTTTTATTGTTTTGTAAAGCGTAAATTAAAACAACTCCAGCTTTGTTAAAGGAACAATAAAACCAACAAGAAAAACACACACAAAAAAGAAAAAGATTTGTGTTATGATTTTGGTTTTCCGATTTAAAACTTTTAAGATACAATGAGCACATATTAAGAAGTCATGTGTCTGCAAAAGTGCACATATGCATAAATGTACATACATACCATGAACAAACTATAAATTATTAGAGTTAGTGTCGCTTTGGTATGCATTTTCTTAGTTAGTTGCTGGTAAAATTGTTTGGCTAATATTAAGTGGGCGTTAAATTGTAATAAATGTTTTTTAACCGAATGCAAAAATAAAATTTCACAATTTCTAAGAAAGTAGGTGGCCAACAGCAACACCATCACTACTTGGCTGCAAACAAACATTTGCAATCACTTAACTATAAACACTGCCACCGCCAACAATATAACCACTGCAACGCCATCTATATCTATGATAGTAAAGCCAGAGCATACATTTATTGCTTTAAAAGAGGCAGCAAGTGAGCAGCCTCAACTGAAGAAGCAGCCGCCAGTTTTCAAAATATATTTTTATTATTTTGGTTTTAAATTTTGACTACTGTCTTGAAATTTGCGTGTGCTCTATTGCAAGACAGTTGATTAAAATTTACAGACATGTTTATGCATGATATTAAAAAAGACTCTTCCTTGCCGCCACATGTTGCTTATGCTGCAACACAACATACTCTTAAAACGTAGTTAGTTGTACGTTAGAGAGATGTGTCTGGTTGTGTGTGCGACAAGAAAGAGTTTAACATATTATTTAAAATTCATTTTAATGCAACAAGTGAATGTGTTTTTCATCATCAACTGATGATGATGATGATTTGGTTTGTTTGATTTTTCTATGTTGTATAAAATTGGATGAAAGGTTTGCAACATGGGAAGAAAAGCCAGCATAATAGTTGTTAAAATTAAAGGTCATTAAAGTTGTTTTGAAAACACTGCTTTATCAATAAAATATATTTGTGTTAGCAACATGTTGCTGGCAAAAGAGACTAACTCAACGTTCCATCTAAATTCTCCAGGAGTCTATGCTGTAGAAGGGAAATAAGGAAGCGATCAATCATGACTTAATTTCAAAACTGTCTAATATGATTCCAAATCGAAATTTCTGTCTGGGTTAAATTTTAATCAATTCCTTAATTTTTGATTAACCTTTAACATTTTTTGTCAGTTCAACAAATTCTTCAACATTGTGACGTTCAAAGGTTTATTTTTACTCCTTTTTGGCATTTTAAACTTGAAACTGAAAAAAACGTTGATTACAAATAACAAATTCTGACTGAACTGTGACTGCTGTGATTAAACTTTTTGCACAAAATATTTGTCAAATTAAGCCTCTTCTTTGTTACTGATTGGAAATAGCTATGTAACATTATCCTTGCAATCTAATAGTGATATCATTGAACATTAAAAGCCAGCTCTGATATGTTCCTTTTGAAATGTTTTCCAAAGAATGATATTGTGCTCAAAATATTCTTTATGCTTTCAACTTTGTGTTGATATGCAACAAGTTGCCTTAGGCAATCGGTATCTATGCCCAAGGAACGAGTCATGTGGCTAGTTCTATATCAGGTTCCCTTTTTGTAAATATTTTACATAATGTAGCTAGACGCAGTATATGTTTTGCTGCAACAAGTTGCCTTAGGCAATCGGTATCTATGCCCAAGTAACCAGTCATGCGGCTAGTTCTCTGCCAGTTTCCTTTTCTGTAAATATTTGACATAATGTAGCTAGACACAATATATGTTTTGCTGGAACATGTTGCTTTTTGGCTAAAATGTTTAGAAACATGCTTATCATTTTGAAAGTAGTAGAATTATATTTATTTTAATCCTTATTACGGCGTTAAAAATTCGTCTAATATCGCTGAATAATTCCAACTTTTACTTGTTTGTTATATTTTAATCTTCTTTTTTTATGTGTTTCTTTTCCTAAACTCACTGACTGACACCCGCTATGTTTTCTTTTTCAACATGTTTATTGATTTTTCTTCTACTTTTTTTGTTGTTGCTGTGGTATTTTAAAATAATAATAATACAGAAAAAATAAAAACGTTCATACATTTGTACATGTTTTTCATTTCTTTCATAGATGGATTTATTTTTTATGTTGTTTCATCGTTATCCATGACTCCTCCGGTGAGAGCATTGAACGTCATTGGATAAAATTTGTTCCCATAAATAAAACAACACCAACTCACTCACGCTTTATTTTATGTATTTTTTTTTTTGCTTCGTTTTGCACTTTTTTCCATCTTTCGTATTCACTTTACAATTAAATTGTTAAATATTGTGTCTACTTTATGTATGTTTTTTTTGCGTTTTTTTTTAAGTTTTGTCTTTAATACAAGTTAGAAAAAATCTTACTTTCATTTGGTCAGACGAATAACATATAAACTAACAGTTAAACAACATAATGTTTATTTTGATTTGTTTGTTTCTTTTTTTGTAAGTGAAATAGTTTAAAGGTATGCAATGTTGTTGGAGTGGTGTAGGCAACATGTTGCTAGCAACAATGTGAGATTTGAAATAACGTAATATTTAAAATCTTGCAAATCAAAGTTGAATTACATTGAGGGATCTTTCTTTGCCTAAAAGTAAACTCTTATACTATATTCTAGGCCCACTTGAAATTTTATGGATTAGAATGGCAGATTTAAAATATTTTGGTTGCGCCCGACAGTTACTACACAAATCAAATTAGTTCTGTTTCAATTGATCGGAATGACTGACTGCCTGCAAGTACTTCACATTTTTGTCCACTTTTTTAAGTAAAACCCAAGAGATAGTATAATTCATTTGTTGAAATTTTCTTTAACAATTGATTATTTTCCATTACTGTTACTCAACACCTTAACAGCTTCAAAAAAAAAAACTATTATAATTTTTAATAACTGGAATTAATTTATTAAGCACTCTGCTTAATTGTTTAATAATGTTTCTTTTTTTGTAAAATGGCCAGATATATAAATACAAATTTAACTGATAAAATGCTTTACAGAAATGTAAAAATAATATTTAAATAATGGGAGGCGGTCAAACGAAATGTGTATTTTATGATCATAAACTTTCAAACACTTTAAGTCAACAATTTCAAATGGTTAGATTAAATGTAAACATTTATTTAAGATTTAAGTGCTGAAAGTAATTTTAAGAAATCGAAATATTGTTTTAAAGATTTATTGTGTGATTAATTACAGTTAATTACTTTGAGAAATAGAGAGTCAAATTAGTTTTTAATTTTGAAAAACCATGATAAATTATATCAGTCGAAAGAGAATGCTTACGAACAAATAACAATTTGTAGCAAACTTTTGATAATGTTAAGGCTGCTAGAGCTAAACTGTATACCTGTATATTGTGGAGATTTATAATTTTATTACGATCAGACCACCCCCCCATAATCATATTCCTGGATCTTCCTAATGATTTTATGATCATGCACTAGAATGACTTTAGAGACTTCACCAATAGCTCTTCCATGATCTTCTAACATTCTCGCATTCCTAAGTGTGAAACATTCACACAGTCAGGACTTAATTTAATTAAGCATTTACTCAACCCGCCCAAGACAGTAGAATTGTTAGATGAGTGTAACAACTTTCGTAGTAGGCTCAATGATTCTAACGCTTCTAGAGCTAAACTGTATTTCTGACTTTCTGGATCTTCCTAATGATTTTATGATTTCTTGACCAGAGCGACTTCATTGACTTCACCAACCGCCTCCTCTATGAACTTCTGGAATTCCAAGATTTTTGTAATGTCAAGAGTGTATTCTGTCAAACTTTACAACGGCTGGACTTAATGTAATTAAGCGTTTACACTTCCCTGCCGAGGAAAAAGGATTGACAGATGAGTGAAACAACGTTCGCAGTGTCCTCAATAGATCTAAGTCTGCTAGAGCTAAGCTTTATAGTCTGAAGAACTATATAAATGTATATATGATTATGATAATCATATTATGATAGCGACTTCAGAGACTTTATCAACCCCGTCTTCCTTGATCTTCTAGATTCCTATAATGTGAAGAGCATATTCTGTGAAGCATTCTCACAGCAGCCGCTCACTTTATTTCATGAACTGCTGCAATCCTCAGAGTTCTATAATGTGAAAAGCATATTCTGTCGAACATTCACACAATAGCCTCTCACTTTAAACTTTAGTTTCTGACTTTATATTCTGAAGAACTATATAAATGTATAATTATATTATGATTATGATAATCATATTATGATAGCGACCTCGTCTTCCTTGATCTTCTAGATTCCTATAATGTGAAGAGCATATTCTGTGAAACATTCTCACAGCAAACGCTCACTTTATTTCATGAACTGCTGCAATCCTCAGAGTTCTATAATGTGAAAAGCATATTCTGTCGAACATTCACACAATAGCTT
The DNA here is from genome assembly GCA_950370525.1 of Bellardia bayeri. Classification (NCBI taxonomy): domain Eukaryota; kingdom Metazoa; phylum Arthropoda; class Insecta; order Diptera; family Calliphoridae; genus Bellardia; species Bellardia bayeri. The sequence goes on along the minus strand of OX493267.1, from coordinate 71,733,775 downwards.
CTCACTTTAAACTTTAGTTTTTGTGGGGTTATGTTAAAGAGTTTTTAGATTTTTAGAGCTTATTCTGTGGAACATTTACACAACTGTCTCTCACTTTCAACCGCCTGGCAGTCATTGGATTATTTTTTGTGGAGTTTTGTTAAAGAGAGAATGCATCGATCAAGATAAATATTATTCGGACGGGACAAGATCTGGACTATAAGGCGGGTCAAACCATAGTCTTTCCAATACAATAAACATTAAATGATTTTCATATAAATTCTTTGTTTTATTTTCTTATGAAAAACAAAGTTCACTTTAGAAACGTCTTTATATTAAAAGACAGCAGAGGAGTGACATGTTCAACTGGGGGTTTTTGAACTGAATGTCAAATGTTGACTCTATACCGAAGTCAGTTTCCTTAAACATAGTAAATCATAGACCTTAAATTAAACATTATTTATTAGCCAACAATGTTTTGTGTGTTATTTCTGTATATGTATTGATTATTTTTTTAAACAATTTGATTAACAGTTTTTTATATTTTTTTAAGTTACAAAACTTCAATTATAATGTTTAATATTTGCTTTCATGACTTTTTGACACAACAAACGCATTTTTAAGCAGCATTTTCAGCGGAAGCTGAAATTTTTAGAAAGTACTTTACTCAACAAAACGTACGTACTATTTATTTATTACGTTTGTTAATCTTAAGCCATAGAAATAAACTACGAAAGCTTAATTTGATTTTTTTTTTTTTGACAAAAACTATGACTTGACTTTATTTTTATTGTTATTTCCGTATGAATTGTTTAGTTATTTTATTTTAGTGTAGCTGTTGCTGTTTTATTTCATTAATTCGATTTTATTTGATTTGAAAATTAAACAAATCATAAATGGACGGTTTAATTTTTAAGTTTTCAAAATGTATTTTGCTGGAAAATATATGACTCTATTTTATAATGGCTAAATAAAATGTGTATATGAGTTAGAGAACAGTGCAGCTAGTATGTCTGATGACGATTAGTATGTTTCGGTTTTGAACTGGTTGCTTGTTGTTTCAATCGCAGTTGTAGACGAAGTACGTCATCATCGTCATATGTAAAATTGAAAATGAAATGCAATTTAATGTATTTTTCTTTACTTTTTTTCCAAATTATAAAAGACATTTTTCCATTACGACGAATGATTTCTATAGTAGTGATGACGACGAATTGCACTGTACAGTGAGTTATAGTAAGTGAGTACACCACTTAAGTCAGTGCATAGACACTTAAGTTTAACGAAACAATTTTGGTTAAAAGGAAATTATTTGAATTTCTGTGCTACAGTTTTAAAGGATTAAAAACCCAGTTCCTTTTTTTAGACGTACACTTTCACCTGTGACTATACCTTAGCAACACAACTGAACTGATTAAAACAACAATATTGCTAAAAAAAAGTAACAACAGCAACCAAATAGACTTTTTAATAATGTTGTCAGTTTAAAACATTTAACAGACATACAGACGAATGACCGGACAGACAGATCAGCAAACAAAAATGATAGAAATAAACTATAAAACTATTGGATGGCGGTACAAACAATTTAACCGCTAAAAAAAGACATGCACGCAATTGTTAAATAAAATTAATTTATTATAAAAAAAACACAACATATTTATAAATCATACTAAATGTTAGACGGACAAATAAACAACTCTTTGGTTGTTAAAAGATACTTTTATGTCTGTGAAAATTTAAGAAATATAAGCTACAAATGTAAATGAACGGACGGCCTACCAAAATACTAAACTCGTATACATACATAATTGCATAAACTGACTGACTGTTTATAAAATGTCATTAATTTTGATTGAAAATGAATGCACTACAAATTTGTTGTTAACAATTTAGCAGATATGCCAGCAAGCTGGTTTTCATTAAATATTAAATAATCTTTAATTTGTTGGTATTTCTACTTGCAATCTTGTGTAATTTGTAAATTATGAAGGGCTAGACAGTCAGTCCGTCAGAGAGATATGTAGGCAGGGAAATTATTTTGTAATTTTGAATAAAATGGAGAATGTATGACGGTTTTCTTTTTTTAATGATTTAAATTTTGGATCATTGCTAACTTATTCAATGATGCGAAGGCTGTTGTATATTCTGGAGAGCTATAGTTTCACTATGATCAGATCACCTCTATAATCATCTCCCTAGATCTTTCTAATAATTTTATGATCATTCACTGGAGCGGCATCAAAACACATCACTGAGAAAAGTCGTCCATGATTTTTTTTTTCAGATTTCTATAAATTTAAGTGCATATTCTTTACACCGCACAGTGGGTGAATTTGAAAACAAGGAATAAATCTGTAAGTTTAAGCGGTAAGTCCGATTGCAATCAAGTTTCACATGCCTATAGAGAAAGATTTGTGGAGTTTTAAGTTTTGGACCTTATAAACCCACCAGGGACCAGAAATCCCCAAAGTGGGGCAACCGCGGGTATGCGAGGAATTTAATTTAAATTTGAACGCTCCCAATTCAATTGTGATCCGATTTCAAAGATTACACTATATATGTAATCTACTATTCGAGTACTAAAAAAAACTTTATTTAAAAAAGCTTATAGTTTACTAGATATTCTCATATGAACATTTCATTTTTAACTTAAGTTGCCACTGGTTTTTTGATAATAGCGGATCCAAATATTTCACAATTTTTTCTAAATATTTTTTATGGATTTCTAATACCTTTCTAAACTCTGTAAAAGAGAGTTCTTTTAAAATCATTACAGAGTCAAAAGTTATATAGCTACAATATGTAAAGTTAAACAAATTTAAAATTTTTTTTGGCAATAAAAGGTACTTCCATTGCTTTAACATTATTTACGAAATTTATATTTTTCGGAAAGCTACCTGTAAATGAAATATGTTATATGAAAAAAAAATAAATAAACAACTTTGTTACCGAGGAGACCAGAGTCATTCAAAATGTAGCTATTTTTTTTTTATATAAAATTCAACTTTATGGCAAATGAGCTTTTTCCATGGTCTTCTGGAATCTTCAGATTTATATAATGTCAAAATAATATTCAGTGAAACATTCATTGCTAACAGACTCAATGATTCTTTGGTAAAGTGAAATGAAACTTCTCAACCTTCCAGTATCTGATCGCTGATGTAATAAATAATGTCAAGTCTTTTAAAACTATTGGACCAAATGGAATTTCTTATGCCAAAGATATGGAATCTTGATGAGCTGCGAGCACAGTCCAGGACAAAAATATTAAACCTTACCAATAGCTCAAACCTGATTCATCAATAATCACTTAAAATAACGATTCTTTTAAAAGCCTTTGAAATCGTTATTTATGCTAACGTCTTCGTCTAACCTACTTACTTTTGGCACTGGATCTAAAGAAGGTGGATTGTTCTCAAATCGATTCTTTTAAAAGCCTTTGAAATCATTATTTATGCTAACGTCTTCGTCTAACCTACTTACTTTTTGCACTGGATCTAAAGAAGGTGGATTGTTCTCAAACCTCGAAAAAAGCGATCCATAATCGTTTTGCATATTATCTCCTGTTTTTAGGATTACCGAGCTTCTTTTCCACATATCAACAAAAAATCTTACAGAGGCTTATTACCACCAGTGGAGAGCCGGTCCTTGGAAAGGCTACTAAAATTGATCGATTGATCCCACTGACAAAATTGGGAAGTACGTAAGCCAGTAACGATCTGTTTGTTTTCTCCATATACTAACACAACGTCTTACAGTAGTTTATCTCTAGCATGGATTGTCCAAATTCAACAGCACCAGCTCACTACTCAATTATAACAAATACTGCATCACTAGCGGAAATTCTTCGAAAATTCGGTAGATAACACATTTGACTGTGAACTCACATCGCGAAGACTCTGGAGTTTCTTCTCTGCATACAAACAGCAGTTTACGCTGGCATGAATTTAAAAAAAGTTAAAGCACCACCACAAGATTAACCGCCAAAGTTAGTTAATTTGCACATGGGTTGAATCACCCATAAAAACGATCAATTGTGAGCTTTAGACATCAGTTTAACCTTCTCCATTCTCTCTGGCGTACAACCTGAAAACATGGATCCTGAACTATATTAGAGACGACAACATTCGAAATTTAAAAAAATAATTTTCCTAGAGAAGATATGATTGTGGCTAAAGCCCCAAACATCCTCGATTTAAAAAAAGGATTCTCATCTATTTAAAATGTGATATCGCACTTGAATAACTGTTTGATTGTGCAATTATCATTAATAAGGCTGAAACAGAAGTCAGTGGAAACAGAATTACTACTGTAAAACATAAATGCGAAGTAAAAACAAAGAACTTGACCGCAGAAAATGTTTGGTAACTTATTAAACGATCATCATCGCTGAGTAATAATATGCGAAACAATTAAAATTAACGAAATACCGATCTTAGTTGTCCTTGAAAGGCTATTTTGAAATGTATTGAGAGTCTTGACAAAAAGATTTTACCAAGTAGAAGTCTTCAAGAACATCAAAGAACTATGAGAAATTTATTAAAATTAAAAAATTATTCTATTTTAATCACACAGAAGCAACAGTTTTAATTGTGATAACCCAATTTGTTGCTAATTGAATGAATTCAGTTGTAATGACTGAATTATTTTGTAGTTGGGGTGACAAAAATTCGGTTATATTAATCCTAACTACTTTGTTAACTGACTCTCTGTTGCTATAGCCAATAAAATCCATGGATATAAGAAAGTATTTTATTAGCAACACATTTGATACAGACAGCAAATATCTGTGCTGAAATAATGCTGTAACCCTAAGAAGAAAACATTTAAGGAATTTTACGAAATATTGCAATAAAAGATAATTTCTAAAAAATATAGTATATGTTAGAATTGTTTTGAAATTGCATTGTAAACTTAAAGGTTTTTTAAAATATTTCGCATTTGTTAAAGAATTTCATTTAATTATTTCAATTTTGCAAAATTTTCTAGAAATATCTATTGTATTGATCTAATATATATTTGTAATAAATCAATTTACCTTTGTTTCTTTTTATAGTTGTAATTTTGCAAATGTGTTTGTATCTAGATAAATTCCACTTGTTCAGATTGCTATTTAAAACTAGGTACGAGAAGTTCTATCTTAATTGACTCTCTAAACGAGTATGAATCATTTGATAAATAAAAAAAAATTCTATTTGTTTAATAATTTATGCCAAGTGTAGACCATGTAAATACGAATAACTAATGATGAATCAATTACACTGGGCTACACAATGTTGGATAAAGTTTCGCTTAATTTAATAGAATATATAGCAAAAGTTTGAGGTTTCTTTTATAAAGCGGCTTCATTTTTGTACAAATATTTCGTTGGTTTTAAAAGTTTTTCTTTAGGTAAAATTGAGAGCATCTTTTGCAATATCTTATTACCTGAATTATATTCTGCTAAATGGTGTAATTTGAAGAATATATTTACTTGTTTAATTATAAAACTTGATAGTACATAATTCATAGTTTTTATTTATTTATTTGTTTGTGTTTTTTTACGACAAGAAATGTGTGAATAAGTTGCTGTGATATTGAAATACAGACAAGACAAAACAAACAAATCAAATATTTATTAAATAAACAAAAAAAAATTGTATTTTCGTTTTCATCATTATCTACGTGCATTGCATACAAATTGAGCAGTGAGTAAATTAATTTAACGACAAAATACCAAACAAAATGTTTTAAAATTACATGAAACGTGTTTAAAATATTAACTGGGAAACATAAATTAAATGATTTTTTCAAAAAATACACGCATAATTAAAGTAACAAATATGTTATAAATAAAAATTGTTGTAGAAAACCAACACCATCAATTTGTTATAGATCAAATAAATTAAGGTTTATTTTACAATTTTATAAAGCAAACTATAGAAAAAATAGGTTTGCCTATGTCTCAGAAATTTTTTAGTGATTTAGCTTTTTATTTCAATTGTTGAAGGATTAACTTGCAGGAACAAATCAAAGCATACAAAGTCTAATAAATAGAGTTTTTAACCTTTTAGTTAATTTTAGCATGTTTTTACTTCTTGCTGACAATTTAAAGAAATTTAAATCTTACTATAATGCAGATAATAATGCATTGTTCACATAAAATCCGGTCGCATAAAAAAAATAAGAAAAAAAAAAAAACGATTGAATACTTTTAAATCACATTTGAACCATTGCATTTATTAACAAGAGAAGCAAAAATTAGCAACTAAAATTCATTACCTCTTATATATACTGGTGATGTTGTTTTCGTGGCTCAAATTAACTGTTTTACAATATTTCGAAATCAATTTATCAACTTCGTAAAACTCAAATCATACTAAATCATAATCCATTAAAATCTATTTAAAACTCGTTTGTTCCTTTGCTAAACTTTAACTTAAATACTTTTCAAATCCTAAAAAAATCCCCACAACTTAAACAATATAAAAAATAAAATATAGCTTAATAATTGCCATAAGACCCAAAGAATCAATTTGACATGCAAACGAGCTTCAAACACATTAAAGTTGTTATGGTTTTTTAGTTTAAAAAACAGAAAATGTTTTCTTAAATTAACAAATAATTAACCCTGACAGTGGCTGCAAAGCCAAACAACTTGCAACATTTTAAAACTAGCAAATAATTGAATTTAAACATACAATTTACTGGCCGTCGCGTCTAGTCATGTCTGACAAATGTTGTGACATGTCTGGTTTCCTAGGGAATAGACCTGGGGAAATTTTATAAATTCTTGTATAAATAGCATATCTATTTTTACACCTTTTCAAATGTGTGTGTTGTTTGCATTTGAATGTCTACAGTAGTAGGTAGCGGTCCTCTAATTGTTTAATGATTGCTTGAAGCAAAATTGTAATAAAATAGAAAAATAAAACTATAAAAAAATCCTTAAATTGACATTTATAGCTTTTGTAATGTAACGAAAAATATTTTCAAATGTATCTGTGCTTTCAAATGTAGTAATAAAAAATTTAATGAGTTTGTATACGAGTATGTTGATTTGAATTGCTTCATTGGAGTTTTTATTTAAACAATTTGATTATTTTAGGAATTTAAAGCATTCATAGACACCTGGGGCCAAAAGCCATGACAAATTCGTTGTATAAAAGACGTGTGGAAGCAAAATTTGTGGTCCGTCATTAAAACTTAAATTGGATTTAACACAATTGAATCAGCCTTTTAAAAATTGCGGTTGTATTTTCAAAATATTTCTGATTCTGCCTCAAGGTTCAAGTTCTTAATTTATTCGCATTAAAATATGTATAACGTACATACATCTGAAACTGTTAACAAAGCATTTAATCCATTTCGAACTTATTTACTCAAAATAAAATCTTTAAAATGCAACAACAGATTCATCTGGTTATATGTGTTTGAATCAGCTACTGCTCAAATTGACTTCTTTCGTAAGCGAATTTAATTCGAAAGAATTAAATTACTTTTAGATTTGCAAATTTAATAAAAAAATAATTTAAAACGAGAATTGACCTTATTTGTTTTGAGAATTTTCTTTTAAAATTCATGAATCGAAAAGAAAAAGTCAAATTAAATTCGCTGGAATTAAAAAAAGCAATTAATTTGCCGTACTCTGTTTCTAACACATACATAGATATAAGCCGAAACAATCGAAGCATTTAATCTATTTCGAACTTCTTAACTTGAAATAAACCCTTTCAAATGCAAAAAAAGATTCATCTGGTTATATGTGTTAACATCAGAGTACCGAGAATGCTCGAATTTATTTCTTTCATAAGGGAATTTAATTCGAGTGAGACTCGCAAGACTTTTCTAACATATATGAGCATAAACAATCCAAGCATTTAATCTATTTTAAACTTGTTAACTCGAAATAAAATCTTTCTTCAGGCTTATATGTGTTAGAATCAGAGTACAGTGAACGCTCTAATTGATTTCTTTCATAAGCGAATTTAATTCGAGGGAATTCAATTAAGAATTTTAGTTTTAGATTCGCATATTAAATAAGCAAGACTTTAAAACGAGGAAAAGAAGAACAATTCGAATTGAATGCGGAAAGAAAAATCACTCCAATTAAATTCGCTTACGAAAGAAATCAATTCGCGGTACTCTGATTCTAATACATATGTATGTATAATAAGCATTTAAAAGACTTTATGTCGTGTTGTCAAGTTCAAATTTTATAATCAAAAAAAAAAAAAATTAAATTCGTAAGCATGAATTTTACCTACCGTTGTAAGAATAAGATTTGCTACTAATACCAATAATCCCAAAAATACTATATCAGCACGACTCCGTTATCTCAAAAAAAATGGGTAATTTAATTTCTAACAGTCTTATTCAGAAAAAAAATTAAAGTAGACTTCAAGTGTACTTTAAGAAAGTTTTGTATGAAAATTTTGTCTCAAAGCACACTTTATGAATACGGCAGTAAGTTTTTTAATGTCATCCAGATCATGATTTATCTGAGCACCATAGTATATGGTTATGCTCCGCTCTCCTAAGGAGACTTTCAAGGGTTTTTTTTTCACCCATATATATTTTTTCTTTCTAGTCCAAAGGCCACACTCGTGATCGATTCAGCTTTTATATCAAAAATGAAGTTCGATAGAGAAATCTTAATACAATGTTTTAGATTTCTTGTTCCATATTGATCTAAAATGAAAAAAAAATATGATCAATTTTACACGATCACAAATGCCAGAATTTCCATCCGAATTTGTGTTCTATGTTCAAGTCTCACTGATTCTATTTAATGACCTTTGAAGCATTTTAACTTTGAATCTTGAAATAGTTTCAATTATATTTAAATACTGGAATTTCCCACTCTCCCACAATTTATTATGTTTTAATTATAATATTAAATAACTTTTAAAACAAATAATGTGCACTGCATTTATCAACTCTAAACGACAGCTGTAATTTTCTTATATTTACTCTTACAAATTATGATTCATTTAAATTAAAGTTCATTGATCATCGATATGATGGCACACAGTTCTAGTAAAATTAGGGGTAAGTTTTAGTTCCTTCTCACCTAAATTTAACACCATGACTCTCACAAACACACGCTCTCAAACTCATACAAAAAATACAATACAAAACTTCCCTGTTGTTGATTTTTGTATAAATTTTCATTTATCCAACATATATTTTTGTTCTAATTTCATTTCTATCCCTTTAATAAACACCAGGCAGCAGTGTTGCCATTTTAGCACTTTCAGTGCTAGATTTAGCATTTTGTTTCTCGAAAATGCATTGAAATTTTTAAAAATTATGCTAAATGCTTTTTAGCATAATTTGCTTGATAAAAACAATTTTTTTCTGGTACAGATTTTTACTTTTTTACTCCAAAAAATACTTTTGGAGAAATAAAAAATAACTTTTATTAATATTTCAACTAAATTTCTTTCGGTGTGGTAAGTAAATGAACACGGAAATTTTTGAATTGATATATAAAATGTAATCTATTAAAACAAGTCAACAATTGTTATGAACAAAATTAGAAAAAACTATAATTTATATTTGTAACATTTGAAATAAAAATTGTATTGTTACATTGAAAAAATTTAGCACTTATTTTTTCTTCTGTAGAACATTTTAGCACTTAGTTTTTCAAGTTTTAGCATATTTTGAAATTCATTTTCTGGCAACACTGCCAGGCAGACACTCTACTATGTCAGTCAGTTCGGCGTTTGCTGTAAAATCGCGTGCAAATTGTTAATAAAACGAGACGTAAGAGAATTAAAAATAACAAAAAAAATTTTTTTTGTTTTCTTTCCCGGTTGTTGTTTTTTTTTTGTTTGACATTGATATTCAAAAAAAAAAAAAAGAATTTTTAATGGACTCTAAACAAACGAGTAGAATACATATAAATAATTCGTGCATTTAAAATATTAAATGAATTAAAGAATTTGTTCGTTGTTTTCGCTATGATTGAAAAACTTTTATAAAACTGCTGACAATTAAGGCAACTTAATGCAATGCAATGTTTTAGTGTATATAATTTCATTAAAGAGTTTTTTATTTGCTTTGTTTTCGGTTTCCTTAATGATTAATAGTTGAAATAAAGTTCCTTTAAAATTCCAGAGTAAGAGGATATTTAAGGTTGCAAACGTTATAGAGAGTGAGTTGTGAATTTTTGAAACAAACTTTTTTTAACAAACATTTATTTAGATCTATGATATGTTTAATATACGAGGGCGGTTCGGAAATTTCTTAGCCTAGAACAGGAAGCGCGGTATAAACAGAAAAAAGTTAAATATTTTGGAAACTTTCATCTGAGCTATGAACACATATTAAATTTCTTTTCGATCTGGCAACTCCTTCATATAGAAACAGGTGTTCAAAAAAAGACGCGCCCGCAATTTTTTTTTACAATGGAAACAATGTAAATTCGTGGTCTCATTAAATATTTCAATAAAAAAGGTTTATTGGGACAAGAAATTCATAATGCTATGGTGAATGTGTTAAGTGAAAGTGAGAATGAACCACGTAGTATACGTCCAAAAACAGCAACAACAACAGAAATTGCAGCCAAAGTGCATGATATGGTATTAAGTAATCGATGATCGAGTCTATTTAATTTTGCATGAAGAACTACAGATGAAAATGCTTTCTGCAAGCTCTGGGTGCCGCATTTGTTAACAGTCAAACAAAAACGCATCGTTTAAAAAAAAAAAATAAAATGGATTTTAAGCATCATTTCATAACACATACTAGATGAACTTTAGTAGTTCTCTTTTTAGCGCAATTCACAATCTTGTGCAAATGGTATTGCATCATTGCATTTGCACAAGATTGTGAATTGCACTATTAAGTATTCCCTAACTAAAGTAAAATTGAATAAATTTCGAAATGAATGTAACTTTTCTAACGCCCATTTGCTGTATCAAACAAATTTTAAAATAACATGATTCTCTAAATGCCGCTTATAAAGAAACTAAATCTTCTTTGAAGAATTGTTTAATGGTTTTTAACACACCAATAGTTAAAATAAAGCTTAAAGTATACCCGCACTTAAATGATACTAGTTATAAAAAACACTGTACAAGAGAGAGAAAGAGAAAAAGACGATCTATTGTTCATTAGTATTTAACAAATGTTCACATCAAATGATTATTGTTTAAAATACTAAATCTTTGTGGTGGTGATCGTACTGATGATGATGACTACCCACCAGCTAAATCTAAAAACCCAACAAACAAAACGCATTCATTGAAAAACAGAAAGAAAAAAAACCAAATAAAATTTATTGTTTTAAAACGCGTGCGCGCCTAGACCCATAGACAGTTAAAGATTGAGCTCAATGAATCCAGCCAAAGTGATGAGTTACAACAAATGTTGTGGCTTTACAGGTAAGACAGTTAGACGATTAGACAGAAAGCCAGTGCAGTGAGTTTTATAAACTTTATACCCCATTCGATGGGAATTTTTTCATTTTTCTTTTGTGTGTGGTTTTGTTCGGGGGCTGAGGAAGAAGGAGGTGGTTTTGACAATTTAAAGTTTCTTTTAAATGTTTGTTGATGTTTTGACGTTTTATTTTTAAGATCACATGATAAGATAAATTTTGTTTCATGTTGTTGTTTGCTTCTGTGCGCCAAAGTTCTTGCTAGAAAGTGAAAGATGTGCAGCAGCAAGCAGTCTTTTCACTTTTCCAAACTGCTGTGGGATTTTCACAAACAAGGCTGTTCATAAAAAAAGGAAACTTAAATCTTTGATAACATTTTGTTCAATACATGTGTTAGAAATTCCTTTAGAAAAAATTGCACATTGCAATTGATATGCAGCCAAATTTGGCTGTGTGTTTTTTTAATATATACATACATACATACATCATATATATGTATATTGTGGTGGGTTGGATTGCTGGTGTAGTAATAATAACAATGTTTAAATAAAGTTGAAAACTTAATATGGGCTTTCATAATTACGCTCATTTTCGTATTTTAACAAGTGTATATCATCGTTCAATAAGACATACATATTTTGAAAAATAAAACTATAAATTATTGGCTTGATGTTGAAAATAATGAGCTACAGTTGGGCAATTCAGTTCAAGTATAAATTTTGAAATTTTCAAAAACCTTTTTTTTTTTATCAAGGTCAATGTTTTGAATTTTTAAAAAAATGTCCCTAAACCGCAACCAAATATATGACATAGTATTTTAATTTTTTTTTACACGAATTTATTTCGCAAAATTGGTTTCTCTAACAAAATTTTGTAAGCACAACTAAAAAGTTTATGAATTGACATTCAAATTCATTTGTTGCTTTACAAAAGATTCTTTAAGAACTTGAGATTTCAAAATCTTGAATCTAATTGATCTTGTAATTAATAATAATGCCATATCAATTGATCATTTTAATCAAATTTTTACATAACCCAATTTAGCATCCTCTAAAATTCGTTATAAATCACTTTACCACACTTTTACTTTCCTTTACATGAAAACTTTATAAATATATTATATTGGTGTCTTTATCAATTACATACATTTTTCAAATAAAAACTGGGTAATTAGATGTACCAGCAACTAGTGGTCTAAAGAAAGAAATTGTTGTTAATGATACCTCCACAAATATGTCGATAATTTATTGTTTCTTTTTTTTATCTTTTATTCTCTTATCAAATCAATTTGAACAGCAGAAAAATTCAACAAAAGTGTTTGTAGCTCAAATCTTAAAAAAAAAAATCTCAAAAAAAAAAACACTTTTTTATTTGTTCAAATGTAACTTGGCAGAAATTGTGTTGTGATGACATGATGATTGTATTTTTATGACCAAGTTTTTTATTTGAAATTTCATAAATATGGTGTTCAAACGAAAATTATACTATAATTTAATAAAGACAAAAAGCTTTTACCGATTTACATTTAATTGAGAGGAGTCGCAGTTATGGCGTTGGACTATTTATGTCTATAGTTTAAATAAATATTACATTGATTGAAAATAAAGTATTTTTTTCGATTGATGGATTTTTAACAAATACAACATAAATATTAATAAAATTAAAAAAATATTATATACATAATTGTATAATACAACTTTTAGTCTAATGTAAAAAATTAAATAAATTGTTTTATATTGATTTCAGGTTTGTTTAAACTATAATTAAATTTTTTATTTTTTATTATTAATGCATTAATTTATTAATTAATTAAAATGTATTAATTTTTGATCTAATTAGTTTTGCATAGAAAATGTTGGTTCAAATTGTTTGACAATTTATTAATTTTTGCTAAAACTATCATAAATTATTGTAAAAAAAATTGATGATGGCAGTTGAAACGAATAACCTAAAGGTTGATTTTAGTTTATAAACGTTCTGATGAAACTAATTGTGAAAGCTATTACTTTAAGTAATTTATTAATTTATTTTAAAAATGTACGTGTGGCGAAAAATGATCTATCAAATAACGCAGAATCATCAGCCAAATGTTTATTAAGACATTTTCACGATTAAGAACGCGACATTTTTGTCTTGTTTACATTTTTCTATAGCATAACTACATACAGTGGGAAGCAAAACTTTCCGGATGTTTTGCTTTTGGATGCGCTCATGCAGCCTATGCCAATAGTATTCTTTTCCATCAGACTGGTGTCGGTTGACTTTCGTTTCGTCGCTCCGAATATCATCTACTGTCCAATTTTTGTTGGTTTTACAGAAATGAAGGCGTTTTTTCACATTTCTATCGGAAAGTGCTGGCTTTTTCTTTTTCACACTGGCTACTAAACCAATTCCATTTAATGCGCGTCTAACCATCTAGGAACTGACATCCTTACCAATATTTTTTACAGCATTTTCGGGGTCTTGATGCCCTTACGTTCAATATGCCGGGCATCAGCATCAGAAAGCATTCTTGGTCGACCCCCTTGGTTATTATTGCAAGCTACATACGCCGCTTTTTTATATCATTTACCGTGGATTTACTTAAATTGTCAGCAATTTTACGGCATGAATAATTATTTTTCAACAAATTTATCACATTGTTTTCAATATCAGTTGGCGTTTTTGTAATTTTTAAAGATCTTTTAATTTTTTATTTAAAAATCAAGTTAACCACTTCACAGGTCAAACAATAATGCACAAATAAAGCAATAAAAGCTTGATAACGAGATCGCAATAGACATAAAAAACCAACGGGTCAAATACCGTTATTTTGTAATAGAGCAGCAATATCGTGATATTTCTTACACTGTGAAAAAGTGTCCGAATAGTGATTTTTTTTTTATATTTATGAGAGTTTTTGTGCTTTATAATTTAGAATAAGGTTCAATTAAATAAAAAAATACTGTACATAATATACCTATATACCTATATTTGTATTATTTTAATTACCTTACTTCCTTAATGCAAAACTTTGTGTTCAAGAACGTGACAAAACATTAAACACGTTTTCAACTGTATCACGTAAAATGCAAAAATCTGTAATTCATATAGAAATATATGACTTAGGTTTTATTGCTTTATGGTTTAAAATATATTAGTAATAAACTTGATTTCAAAAACTCTACAAAAAACCAAAACTTGATTAAATTAAAATCTCCGAATTTAATTATAATTCATATAGAATAATAAGATTTAGGTTTTCGCTTTATGGTTTTAAATATGTTATACATGAGATCAAAAACGCGACAAAAAGAAAAACCCTTTTTTCGATTGCATTGAAATCTGCGAATTTAAACATAAAATAATAATAAGATTTCGGTTTTTGGGCTCTATGGTTTCCAATATATTAGCAATAAACATGAGATAAAAAACGTGACAAAAACAAAACTCGTTTTCAATTGAATTGGAATCTACGAATTTAAAGATAATTCATATAGAATAATGTAGCTTTTGTTTTACCGTTTTGTGGTTTCCAATATATTAGCAATAGACATGTGATCAAGAACGTGACAAAAAATTGAACATAATTCATATATAATATTATGGCTTAGTTTTATGGCTTTATGGTTTCCAATATACATATTTCTAATAACAAAACATATAAATGACCTGAGATAACGAGAAAAAAAAAAACAGAAAATAATTGCAAGTAATTGACAGTACAATTAATGTAATAGTTTGTCTCACAAAGTTTTCTATAGAAAAACAATTTGTCCCACAAAGTTTTCTACAGTTTGTCAAATAAAGTTTTCTATAAAAAAATAGTTTATCCCAAAGTGTTTTCTCTACTCGTTTCCATATAATTTGTTCTAATTTTTTTTTCGATAATTTTTTTTTTTTTTTTGATTTTAATTGTCTTCAGTAGAAAATTATTTCTCCCAAATTGTTTTCAATTGAACATGATTTGCCTTAATGGTTTTTATACATTATTTTTTCTATACTTTTTGAAATGAAGACTGGCGAAATATTTTTGTTAATAAACAATTGTTTTATTTACATGATTGAAATAAAACAATTGTTACTTGTTTTTATTTATTTGATCCCAACAATTTTATTCAACAATTTCTCATTTTCATTTCAACTTTTTCATTGAGACTCTATTTACAACATAGCACCACTTCCTTAGGCCACATTTAAGGAATTCATTTCACTCGAAATATTGATAAAATGAAGCATTCATTATACATGCTAAAAATGCAATTCATTTGGACCAGTTTCTCACAATCGAAAATTTTTCACTTGTTGCTGTTTTTTTTTTTTTGTAAATTTTTCACAGCTACACACAAAAAAATCAGCAACAAAAGAAATTCCACTTGCATTTTCAATTGGAAAATTTACACACTTTTATTGACACAGTAACAAAAAAAAAATATGCAACAAAACAAATAAATATTGTACAAACAATTTCGAATCAGAAAAAAAATGCTTCATTGAAGATAATTGAAGTGCCTACACACAAGTGCAGTGCAGTCGCAACAAGACAAAAAAAAAATAATTCTTTCTTTTATTGTACAATAAAATCAAATGAAGACTCTAGAGAGGAAAGACTATAACTACAAAACAGCCGCAGCTACAACAAAAAGTGGAATATTTAAACAGTAGAAAGTAAATTGAGAAGATGCTGTTGTGCAGATGCCACCACAATGGCCCAAGAAATATCCAACCAATACGAAATACTCTACATATATAAAGATACCAAACAGCCAAATGCTGGTTAAACAAATAGACAGACTGACAGACAGATAGACGGACGGACGGACAAGGCAAGTAACAAATAAAATCAAAAATAACCGGTACAAATAAAGCATTCAATTGTCTTTCGATTGTTGGCTGAGCATTTTTTTGTTTGTTTGTTTGTTCCTTCATTCGTTACAAAGATGTTTAAAATCGTTAACAACTTTAAGCCACATTTTCTCAACAACACCAACAATAATATCTGGTAGCAACAACAACAATAATCATTTTCAGTTAAACGCATTATTACAAACAATTATTTGTTGGCAACACAAATAATGCTTTTAATTTTTGTGTGTAACTAAAACTAAATCATTTCATCAGTCAATGAGGCCTGTCATCGTCATCATCCACGTCATGATTATCTTGACTTGACGGACTGACTGCCTGACTCTTTTTTGTCTGAATTATAAAACAACGAATGACAAAAGCAGTGCAAACAAACAAAAACAACTTTAAATTCAAAAAGAAATTTGGAATTTCAAATCACATAAAAGTATCTCATTCATAAAGACATGTCAATTGATAAAGAGAGAAACAATTTTAAGAGCAGCCTATAATTTGGGTAAAGTATTTCTCTATGGAAAACAATTGGTAACAAATGTTTAGCTATAGAAAACAAATTGCAACAAAACTTTCTCTATAGAAAACAATTGGGGAGAAACTTTTTTCTATAGAAAATAATTGGGAAGAAACTGCTTCTCTATAGACAACATTGTGCGACAGACGTTTTTACTATAGAAAACATTTTGGGACGAACTGCTTTTCTAGAGAAAACATTGAAGAACAAACGGGTTTTCTATAGAAAACATTTAAGAACAACTGTTTTTCAATAGAAAACATTGTAGGACAAACTCTTTTTCTATAGAAAAATATTGTGGGAAAAACTGTTTTTTTTTTATAGAAATCAGGACAAACTGTTTTTCTATAGAAAACATTATGGAACAAACTGTTTTCTATAGAAAACATTGTAACACAAACTGTGCTTCTATAGAAAACATTGTGGCACAAACTGTTTTCTATAGAAAACATTTTAACACAAACCGTGCTTCTATAGAAAACATTGCAGTACAAACTGTTTTTCAATAGAAAACATTGTAGGAAAAACTTTTTTTTTTATAGAAAACATTGCAGGACAAACTGTTTTTATATATAAAACATTGTGGAACAAACTGTTTTCTATAGAAAACATTGTAACACAAACATTGTGGCACAAACTGTTTTTTATAGGAAACATTGCAGTACAAACTGTTTTTCTATAGAAAACATTGTTGGACAAGCTGTTATTCTATAGAAAACATTGTGGCACAAACTGTGTATCTATAGAAAACATTGTGGCACAAACTGTTTTCTATAGAAAACATTTTAACACAAACTGTTTACTATAGAAAACATTTTAACACAAACCGTGCTTCTATAGAAAACATTGCAGTACAAACTGTTTTTCAATAGAAAACATTGTGGGAAAAACTTTTTTTTTTATAGAAAACATTGTGGAACAAACTGTTTTCTATAGAAAACATTGTAACACAAACTGTGCTTCTATAGAAAACATTGTAACACAAACATTGTGGCACAAACTGTTTTTTATAGGAAACATTGCAGTACAAACTGTTTTTCTATAGAAAACATTGTTGGACAAGCTGTTATTCTATAGAAAACATTGTGACACAAACTGTGTTTCTATAGAAAACATTATGGCACGAACTGTGTTTCTAGACAAAATATTAAATATACGTAACTAGTATTAACAAATGAAAATTTAATAATGTGACTGTTTATGAATTTAGAAAGACATTCAAACTGGCAGTTAAAGAAAAAACTAAAAAAAAAAACAATTTTAAACTAGGCAGAGCAGTAACATCAATAACTAAAACTCACACAATATGATTTTGTTAAAATTATAAAGCTATAAATGTTTTATATTTTACTAAGTTTTCTGTTTTTGAAAATGTTACTCAGTTACAATGTTGTAGCAACAGTAACAACAATACAGCATGCACCACCAACAAAATCTCAATACATAATTTAAATACAAACAACAACAACAAAAATAGTAATAAAAGCTAAAATAGACAGATAGTCATATAAATAGACAGACAATTGGATATATGAATGGTAAACAGACCGACAGGCAGACAGTTAAATAGACAGAAGGACGGATGCTGTTACCATGACTGCGTAGCTTTTATCAAGCCAAGTAACGATTAATAGAGTTGGAAAGAAAACAATAAAAGAATGTTATTAAAAATCTACATAAATATTTAAAGTTTGTTTTTTAACAATTTTCAATAATTTTCTTTTCTTTAATATTTGAACAATGGGGAAATCTGTTGTTCATTTTATCTACAATAAAAGAAATGCAAACAGAAGACGTTCGTTTGTTAATGTAAATTACATCGATATCATATACATACAATACAAAACATTTCGTTATATTTTTATGGAAAATCTTAAGAATTTAAAAATTCAGAACTTTGCCAATTCATCTTACTCGAATTTGGTTAAATTTAGCTATAAATTTTGGAATAGTTTTTCCTTAATAATATGTTTTGTATATATTTGTTATAATTAGGTTTCCGAAACCGAATTCTCGGTTGGACTCTATTATGTAGTCAGGTGTGTCATAGAAACCAATATTGTCAGAATTGGTTCAATAAATATCGTGATACTAGAAATATCTTGATATTTATTGAACGTGTAGCAGTGCCCTATGACACCAAAGCATTTTTTCTTGTCGGTTTTAAAACCAATTCTGACAATATTGGTTTCTATGACACCCCTGAGTATTAGTATATCCCGTATCTTTTATAACAGAAAATAAATATTATAAATAAAATGTGTAATTAATTTGTTTTTGTGACCAATGTTTATAATTATTATAATTTTTAAGGAGTTTCCTTCAGGCTAAATGTGTATTATAAGTCAATTTTTCTTATCGGCAATGTTTTCGCAATGGAATGAAAATTCCTTTTATCTTTGTCAGTTTCTCGATTAATGGTGGAACAATACTTTTGTGTCGTGATATACAATGAAGCTGCTTTAGGGACAACTTCAAGATAGTATTTGAGAATGTATCTTCCTCGGTAACGCCATAGAAGAAACTATTAACATTAGTTTGGATATGAAACGAAGAATAATACTTGCTAACAGTCTCGACAGACAAAACTGATCCTTTACTTGCTTAAGCAAATAAAGCTGAAGGTTATTCAAGAGGAAAATACTTAATAAAATATTGATCTACGTTGGGTAAGAGAACCATGTACGAACCACCTGTACGAACCATGATATATACGAACAGTACGCCGACATTTGCATAGTTCATCTCTGTACAGAGATTGTGCTGGCTAAGTCATATTGTGCGGACAAAATCGCTTGGTAAGATGAAATAAAAGGAAGCCGGATCTCAGTTTAAAATATCAGTTTGATTAATATCATTCAAAGCTTAATGTAAGGCAGCTAAAGAAGGATTTCACAAAATCGCTTGGATATGTTATAAAAATTTTTCGGAAATAGGAGATGTTTTAACTTCTACTTTGTGTGCATGAATGAAAGTTTGCCAGGAACATAAATGTTCGAAAAAACCCTATGGGAAGAAGTAAACGAGGAAATCTTAAACTCTGTTGGAGAGATCAGATTGATGAAAATCATTTAAAGCTTGAAGCTTAGCCAAAGATCGACATATAAGATACCAGAACGTCTCTATACGATGCAAATACTGTATCGGTATGTTTGGTGAAATGTTATTCCTAGTAGAGAGAGTGTCGTTAAATTATTGCTCAGATAGCTCTAAAGGCACGGCAACTATTTGTCGAAAAAGACGTAACCACGAAATAAAATATATTTAAATTTGTTTATTTATTTAAAAAAAACTTGTTTTATTTAGAACAATATACAACAAATATTTAGTTCTATTTTATTTGATGATGTTTGATCTTGCAAAACTCTTGTAAGAGTAAAATTTGTTTCTACGCTTTTTTTGAGTAAATAATTGCCAAGTGTGAACGTACCTTAAGGATCTCTAAATGTCAATTCTGGCAATGAAGAAATTTGGAAATTTGAAATGGAATTTCGCGTGCAACAAAACTGTACTAAATATACTATATATGAATCTTGACGGGCTTGTTTACTGAACCAGGGATTATAATGAACCGAAAACGGTTCTTGAATTCTACCCATTTATCTCGGAATTTCCTCAAGATTTGAATAGCTTTGGAATATTTTGGGTTAAGAAGCGGATTACGCTATTTAATGATTTATATTGTCTCCTCAGAGATTTGTAGCTACTCCATCGTCAAAGGTAGTTTTTATTGGTACAGATTAGCGAACATAATGTTTCTATTACCAATTGTCATTATGGTAGCCTAACTATCTATGAATATATCGGTCTCCTAGATAACGGCCTAGCTGCTTCAGATACCGCAAATATTTCTATTTGGAAAATGGTCCATGAACTTCGCAGTCAAGAACTTTTCACAAAAACAAAGTTTTCTGTATAAAGTATCAGGTTATTTTATTGTAGTGCCGTTAAATACCATCCAATATTGTGATCATAGGACAGTTAATTTTGATGGAATACTTGTGATTTTATCCTTGTCCTAATGTCTATGTAATCATTAATCTAAGTGAGTTTATCACTCTATCTTAATCGAAGTTTATTCCCGTGAGAAATATAACTTATGTAGAAATTCATAAAATATATTTGCAGGGAGCTGCACATCACCGCAAAGCTATTATTCTATGCACCTGATCCCTGGATAAAACTTGGATATATACGTCTTTAATCGATCACTGTAACCAATAAATTATTCGTAATTTAAGTCTACACATTTTAGCTATTAATGATTGCTAGGAAGTAAAATTCTAACTCTTTCCTTCCACCAATAGAAAGCATATCTGTTAGCTCATTGATGGAAAGCAGCTGGATGACAACTTATTATGCCACTGTCACCAAATGGAAACTAATATTTTTCACAGGATCGGCTAACTTCGCTGAAATACCTGGCCTTTACGATATTGAATTGTAGCTACAGTGGAGTAATAGGTCTAAGTTCCTTGGAGTTGTCCTTTTTTTTAATAACGCACAATTTATCTCCTTCAAATTTTGAAGCCAGCCGATATATGTTAAACTATGTGTTACAAAATATTTTTGAATTTAAAATTCATCTTTTTTTAATATATTCAAAAACAATTTTTGTAAATTATCTTTTTTCATAAGGTGTATGTTGCATGTTTTGCTCAGCTGCATACAATTATTAAGACGCCACAATGACACTACACTATGCCACTCCGCCTAGCTACAATTGTAAACATTGTAGTCTCTCAAATCAATTTAAAATTCAACTTCCTGTTAAAATTTCAATACAAATTTAAAATGCAAAGAGTTTTTATGGCAGTGGGTCTTTAGTTCACAATCATACCCCGAAGTACATTTATAATTATCAAATTTCCAAAACAACCTTTGAATTCAATTCATCAGCATATGTAATTTTACAGCAACAATAACATTAACATGTTTAAACAAATACAACAAGACAATAAAAACGATTGTATTACAACTTGGTGGCAATTGACTTATCTTTCTAAGATTACAACGTTAGTACTCTTGCTTTTGCTGGGTTTGAGTGTGTTATTTCTTTTAAAACTTTTTTTCGTGTACTTTTAAGGAAATGAAATTTAAACATTTACTGATTTTTTTTCAGAGATGATGAAGAGAAACCAACAGTAACAACATAGACAAAAAGGTTATTAGAGCATTAACATAATAGTATTTAAAATTAAGGAGTGAAATTAGTTAAATAGGATCCAGTTACTTGTATGGAATAAAGCACATATCCCTACTTTTATCCCTTATCCCGAATTCCACTATCACCAACTCCATCCCCCTTTCTAGATCCGTCCATATATCCAATAAGTCTGTGTTATCTGTGAACCAAATATAAAAAATCAATAATAGATAAATTTGAAAGGCATGCATCATGTTGAACCAAATATAAAAAATCAATAATAGATAAATTTGAAAGGCTTGCATATTTTTTTAGTTAAATAATAAAATTGTTGATCAGGGGAAAATATTTCATTTCGGTTTCTAAAAACGTGCCCACTGTAACGTTATTTAACGTGTGCTAATAAAAAACTGTTTGTGTATTTAAATAACATAGAGGGCTATACAAATATGAAACATTTTAGAGCATATGTGCTTTCGAGTTTTTTAAATTATTTACTTAAACTTATTTTTTTTAAATTGGTTAAATTTGGATAATACTGGGCAGAGTTATGTCCGCTTAAATGAGTCCAATTTAATTTGACACGCTTATGCATTATCTTCTTACATGTTCCATTTTTGGATGCGTGTAACTTTTTATAGGTAAGAAATTACTGTTGGCAAGTTTTACATCGAGCAAAATTCAAAAAATAAGCCTTTATATCTCTTAAACTAAAAGAGATGACATATACATGTAAGCGTATTTTTTTTGTAGACTTTCTCAAGGACTGTTCAGCTCATTCGAATCATAAATGTGAGACCAGAGGCTCCCATTTGTCAACGACGCCAAAAAAAACCTGTAAATTAACTCGAAAACATCTCAACACCAAAAATGTGAAATTTCGTTACAATATATGTAACAGGTCCCGAAATGCCGAATTATTTCCAAAAAGAAACGTTTCTTAACCACTGTGCGCAGGTAAATCGAAATGTTGTGCAATAGTTGCAATAAACCTACTTTTAAAACCAACTATATACAGCCTGCATTACTTAGAGTCAGTTTAGTAATGTTTGACTCATAATCTGATTCTAACTTACAATCCAAACACTGTAACTTTTAACATGCCTTTGAAAAACACCAATATAATTCTCAGTTAGTTAATCAAAGACGAGAGAGCTCTTTTCGATTTAACCATTGACCCCGTTTACTGTTTTTAATCGGACGTCTAACCCAGTTTAACTAAACTCGCCCCTTACTTTTGGCTGTTTGCCAGCATAACTTGAGGTTGATGCTGCTGTTGCACTCTTAACACTTTAAAATTATTTTCTTTTGCCACTTTTACTCTGACTTGTATTGACTTGATTGAGTGTTTGTTGTTATTGTTGCTGCTATTTTTGTTAGTATTATTATTATTAGTGGGGTTGTCTTTAAACAACTAATTGTTAAGTCTTCAGTCTAAAAGTTTAGTTTTTTTTTTGTTTTGTGTTTTCTTAAGACTTAACTAAAGTGGGCGTCTGATTTTATTGAAAAAAGAAGGAGTCATAATGATGGATTGTTGGCGTGCAATACAGAGATGACTGTGATTTTGTTTTTTGTTTTTCTTTTCTACAGATGTTGAAATCAGTTTGTCTGCCTATTTGTCTGTCTAAAAGAAAAGTAGGTATTACTTTTCCTTTTTTTTATGCTGTGGAAATTGTGGTTTTGCATAAATTTCATCATCATCAGATCGTCGTCATCTTCGTTAACAAAATTCAATAATCCTCTGCATCTCTCACTCAGCATCAACATCAAAACTTATCCATACATCTGCTTTCATACACATAAAATAAACGTTAACAAGTTGCCCGTTAAGTTGTTTAACAAATTACCAATAAATGATATTTTTCTGTTGTTTCATTTTTTATTTTTTTTTTCCCAATTTAATCAATCACACGTTCAATTTTTATATATTTTTGTATTCAAACATTTCGTTAAGCTAAAGTTTTATTTGGTTATTTTTTCCTGGTTACAATCAAATGTTTTTTTTGTTTTTTTGCTTTTTTGCTAAAATAAAATTTAAAATAATTTAAAAGTAACAATTCACTGATAGGTAACCTGGCCAGTCAGTCAGTCATTTAGCTTTTTTTTTTTTAGTTGGTATCATAAGATATTTGTATTAACTTTTAAACCTTTTAAGATATGAGTCTTTATTGTTGTTATTTCTATTATTTTGTCAGCCAGAGTTTGATGAAAACTTTTAACGATTTGAGTTAATGCAGTATTCTCAGTGGTCAATTGAGTTTTTTTTAAGGTTTATTTTAATTTAACAGTGCACAGTGTTTCAGCATTGAAATATTTTCTAAATAAATCTTTTATTTCTTAATGCAGCAGAGAAGTATTCGGTTTTATGTTCAAAAAATGGAATCTCAAACATTAAAATTTGTTTATTACTTTGGAAATAAATCATAAATTTCTCATTGGCTCCTACGATTGAATTTCACATACTGTGAGCGTCAAAATAAAGTCAACACCACATATTATTAAAAGAAATGCTTAATAATATTAATATTAATAATATTATATTACAAAATTATATTCCATTTTTATATATATAGGTAGTTATGAATTATTAAGAAACAAAAACAAAAGCGTATAAAAATTTAATTCATTTATTATTAAAATAGACCAATTTTGAAGCGTCAAAATAAAGTAAACAGTGGCATTATCCTTATGTAAAACAAAAAACTCTTACATTCCAAAAGTAGGTAGTGGCAATTCTTTGAATTTTTCTTTGTTTGAAAGTAAAAGTGCCGTTTAAAATAATTGCAAGACTCATAATTTATCATTAACAGATATTAAGTTGTGACATTAAGTAGAGAAAAATTTACAATGGGAAGACAAACATCAATTGCGACTGACTAGTCCATAGTCAGAATTTCTAACAGAGGACCCTTAACAGGAATACTGACTGCACTGAGGGTTGAGTCTTGTTTCCCGGAAATAGAGGCAACGTAGACTATTATAGCCACTCATTTTTTTTTACAAATCCTATATGCATTTGTCCCACGTTGCTTCTATTCCCGGAAAACTGGACTCATCCCTCAGAAAAGTCACAATTTTTAAATTTGGAAAAACCACTTATTTATATGTATCTATTTATTTGGAATTTTTGTAAAGTTTCAACATTTCAGGAAAAAGCGGGACATCATATGAAAAAACGCTATTGTGAAAATCACTCTTTTTGGGTTATTCACAATAGTACATTTCTATCAGCTGGCGCCATATTTGTTTACAAATTCTTAAAGAAAAACAAATTAAATTTGAAATGACCACCACGGAATTATGGTTTATTGATTCGTCTGATGAATAGAATTAAGTTTTTGTGTAATGCCCTCCCATTTTTTTGGCTGCAAATACATTTTGCCAACAGTGGATCTTCTTCCATGAGAGAAACGAGCTTTTCCAATTGCTGTTTTCTGCTTACGACCTGCAGGATATTAACAAAAGTAATTTACAAGTAGTATTTGGTTAACCAAAAAAACAAACAAATTCTTACATTTTAAATAAATTTTTCACAGTTTTATGCAGCGTCGACAGCAAATTTGTATTCGATAAAAAATTCGTTGAACAATGAAATTTTCGACAGCGATGCCAACTCATAATACAAATTTTATATTCGATAGTCGATTTTCGATAGCCAGCGAATATCGATTGTCGAATGCAGCTCATAATAGGGGCCTTAACTTCACACACATAATACATATTACTTTATATTGACGCCCACAGCAGGTGTAGCAGAGAAATATTCCAGTGTTTGTTTCGACAACTGAGCCCACAGACCCCCCGGGAGTGGTACTATGGGGTCACAAATTAAAGCATCTCAGACATGGAATTTTTTTTTTTTAATATTTTGAAAATAAATCTGTTAGAAATACTTCGATTGACATAAAACTTCGTATAGGCCTAGTAGAGCAGGAGTATACGAGTTGAAGTTTTGGTACGGCAGACCACAGACCCCGAAGGAGTCGCCTTGTGGTTTCTCGAAAATGCTTGCAAAAATTTTATGTTTCTTCAAAGATTTGAAAATATTCCTTATGCCCTCGAATTTCTTTCTTTCAGTTGTCAAACGTTCAGTTGAAAGATTTTCTTAATATTATCATTTGTATACAGTATTTTTTTTAGCTTTAATCTACGGTTTAAACCAGTATTTTTTGTTAGCCCTGGCACTGTGAAACTGCTATTAAAATATCACTTTTTATATCGTCGTTGTTGTCCACCCACTGTTCCTCGCTATATAGGCGAATGTTTGATAGATCTTGTTTATGATTTTTATTGTGTTGTTATTGTTGCTGTTTTCATAATGTCTTGAAATTTCGCCCCATTTGACCAGGTATGAGTGAGTGATAGATGCCGAAGAGTGAGAGTTCGTAAAGGTTAATAATGGTAATAAATATGTTTTTTTTTTGTTATTGCAGTTACTGGTGGTTTTTCCATTGATGCTGGCAAAAACATTTTTCATTATGAAATTGTGTTTTTTTTTTGCCTACATTTGATTTTCCTTTCAATCAAAACAATTTTGTCAATTTGTTATTTGATTTCTAAGCAAAATATCAGCATACAATTTATGTATGTATGTTTGAGGCCGGCCGGCCAGTGTAAATAATATTGATGAAAATTTATTAAAAGTTATAAAACTAAACTAATTTCCTTTTAAACATTGTTGTAATCAAATGTTGCGCCTTAAGGGTTCAACAAAAAGAGGAGAAGTAGTAAGGGGGAAGGACGTTGGTTGGCTGCATAAATACATAAATTTCCCTTGTTTTTTAGTCAAGACATTTTAGCCAATGGCCATTTAATGAGATTTAAATTTTTATTGATTTCCTTTTAGTGGCAGACCAGAGAGGGATACAGAGATACATATCAGCCAGTCTACCAGTTATTTGCATTTAGTTGTTGTTATTGTTTAGTTTATAATTTATGATCTCCCCCAGTCTCCAAGTCTAGTGATATTTGGAAGTGCTGGTGATGGTGGTGGTGGTATTTTTAAGGTGGGTGGTTTGATTTATACTCTATAATGAGTTTGAGCAAAATGTAAAAAAAACTAAATTTCGCTAACTTTGGCCATGATGCAATTTATTTTATTTTTGTTCATTCTTTAAAATTATGGTATTTTAATAATTTATGGTTTATTTTACGCGTTCATAAATGTAAAAGGTGTCAAATCTGTCCTAAGGCTGCTAATTTTACCTTCTAGGTTTGTGTGATATATTTAAGCCCTTTTGTATTAGTATGCTAGTTGTGGGAAAATATTTTGAAATTTTTAAATATATTGTTACAAACTGTAAATTAAAAGTGAAATTGTTTTAAATATTAGTTAGACGACACACCCTTCTTTTTCTTTGTTACTCAAACTTTTATTGAATACAATGAACTTCGAATGATTTACACAATTTCTTTAAACTGATCACTACTTGCCATTCAACTTAAGATGCAAATTTATTTATATGCTGAAATTTATGTTGAATTTCAAAATGGCACAATTTTTTAAAGAGATCAATTGACATTGAGCGTCACAAATAATTCCACACCACACATTATTAAAAGAAAAGTTTAATTATATTAATGTAAAAAATATGATATTAGAAAATTATATTGCATTTTTTTTATATATAAGTAGAATTGAGTTCACAAAAAAGGAAATAAAAACAAAAGCGTATAAAAATTTAATTAGTTTATTGTTTAATCTTTATTCTAAAATAGACCAATTTTACGCCTCAAAATAATGTAAACAGAGGCATTGCATCCTTCTGCAAAAAACCCCTGTCATTCCAAAAGTAGTGACAATTCTTTTAATTTTTCTTTGTTTAAAAGTATAACAGTAAAGTGCCGTTCAACCTTTTGCTGTAGTTCAGATCATTATAAAAAGTTCAAAAAAATTGGCACTGTAGAAAATAAGCCAAGAGCAACAAAGAAAGTCTCCAGGCGAGATGTCGGTCTGATTTTAAGAGACGTGACAAAAAAGCCTAGAATTTCAGCTTCAAAAGAAATCGACAATTCTACTGCTAAAAACTTCATCCCAGAACTATTCAAACGGCATTACGGGATCAAAGGTGTGCAAGGCGAATTCTCGCAGAAAACCCTTGATATCTAAAAATAATAAACACTTCGACTCGGCATTGATTTTTGGAAATAATTTTTATTTACTGATTATTTGTGTAGTAATTAAAATAGAATTGAATTTTTGGATTTAAATTTTTTTTTCTGTTACTCTGTAATTAACGAAAATTAATGGGTATGTACGAAAACTTATGTCCCTAACTGTACGTGTTGTGGGTGTTTTTTTTTAGATATGTATATAGAACTTTGAAGTTGAATAAAACAAAGATGATTTTTTTTAAATTGACATGCAATTTATTTTATTCGAAAAATAATCTACTGGCATTATAATTTAAATATGACTTCTGGCATATGACTGGCTCGGAAATAGTCGAATCTGTTGGTCCAATTTTCGATGACTTTTGGTAAAATTTGTGGTCGTATATCGGCAATAACACGGCGAATTTTGTTCTCCAAGTAGTCAATCGTTTCGGGCTTATTATGGTTTCGACAAGATGGCGGAACATGTCACACAGCTCATGGCACAATTAATATATTGAAGGAAAAAAACAAAATATAAAATACAATACATATACATAAAAACATTAGTACCTTTTTATTGTATTCTGACGCGAAAAATCTGGTACTTTCCGTTAAAATTTAATAATTTTTTTATGTTCCTTATTTTTCTAGTTTTTGTTAACAAGTTATAAGTATATTTTGCGTAAGTTACTTGTGAATTATGAAATATATTTTGTTTTATATTATTAGGTGTTTACGCTTACCGTATACTGTAGAATTTAGGAAAGCTACACACAGCTTCAAAAGTGTGTAAGCACCAGTGAATTTTTTGATTTTTTTAAGATTATGAAAAGCATTATAGTTCAACTTAATTTTTTTTTTCATAACCGAATCTATTATTCAACCCAATATCCAACAAAACGAAACTTTTAAATTTCAATCGATGGATAGATTTTAGGATTTTCATTATCTTATAAAAATCAAATAATTTGTTGTGTTTACTCACTTTTGAGGCTCATAGTATACTTCATGTTTAGCAAATCCAACTGTTGTTTCCTATGTAGGAAGCCTAAAAAACCGATAGTGTTAAACTTTTGATGCTATGAGAAGTTTGAAATTTAAAAGTTTTGGAAATCCTATTTATATGTTTAAACGATTCTAAAATATTGACAGCAACTGGTTTTGATTAAAATCGATCACAAGACACTCGGCGTTGCAGGATTTATAAAATCGATCGCCGTAATAGATTTAAAAAAAAAAAACAATTCGACATGAAATTTTCTATAGCAAAAACTGTTATACAGGATATATGCTATAGAAAAAACTGTTATACAAAAAAAAAAAAAACTGTTGTACACAAAAGTTTCCATTGCAAAAACTGTTAAACACAAAATTTTTTATAGAAAAAACTATTGTACATCAAATTTTCTATGAAAAAAAAAACTGTTATACACAATTTTTTTTTTTTTATTAACTTTGCCATTTCTGCGCAGCGTTTAAATGTGTTTAGCATTTTTTCCGATAAATTAATTTTGGAAAAAGAAGTGACGTGATTAACGTAAGATAACTTCCATAACTTGAAAAGGATCTGTCTTTAATCGTTCATCCAACTTCAGTTACATTTTTAAAACCCTTGAATCTCATATGTGAGAAGTTTCAAGGGAATCTGATGAATTTTAAAACATTTCTTTGATATATAGCACTTAAAAAAAGACAGCCATAAAAATACAGCACGTAATCTTAAGCTAGATTTACACGATTGAAATTTTCTTCAAAATTGCTCTTCAAAATGCTTCAAACTCGTGTAAACAGCAAAAATACTTCAAAATTTATTTATTTAATAGTTATTAATAGTTATTAAATAAATAACAGCAAACATTCTTCAAAATTGCTCTTCAAAATGCTTCAAACTCGTGTAAACAGCAAAAATACTTCAAAAATTTATTTATTTAATAGTTATTAAATAAATAACAGCAAAAATTCTTTAAAATTTATTTATTTAATAACTATTAATAACTATTAAATAAATAAATGTTGAAGTATTTTTGCTGTTTACACGAGTTTGAAGCATTTTGAACAGCAATTTTGAAGAAAATTTCAATCGTGTAAATGTAGCTTTCGTAAAACTGTTAAAACCAAAATTAAAATTTGATTACTAAAAAACCAGGCGATTATCACTATAAATAATAAATGCAGCTGTTTTTATTTATTTGTTTATTAATATTTTTTCCTAAATTTTTTTTTTTTTTTTTAAATATTTTCATAATTTTAATTATTTTTTTCTCCATTTCTTTTCAGACCTTCCTTGAGTGTGAGTTTTAAAGACCGGCTTCACTATCAAACAACCTTAAATGTAATTTTGTATTCAAAATTTGACTTTCATTGCCCCTCTTTCTCAAAAACAAATGTTGGCAATTTGAAATGTTTAACAAACAAAAATAAATAACTTTATGTGGCTTGTCCATCTGTGTGTCTCTCTTGAACTGACTTTCTGTCTGTTTGAACGTCTAATAATTTGAAATTGTCCTCTTGAAAGTCCATTAAATATTTTCGTTTTTTTTCATGCATTTAATTTTCCTATAAATAAATTTGCAACCACAAAGAGACGCTCATTAAATCACATTGATCTTCTTAACAAATTGTCATTAAAAGAAATTGTGTTTACCAAACAAAAAAAGAAGATAAATTGTGTTTAATATTTGCTGCCTTGACTACGAACACGTGCTGTATGACTGCGTTTAATTAAATGTTTTTATACGTTTGGAAAAACGAATATTAAAAATTTCCTCTTCATTTTGGAAGCCAAACAGAAAAGGTAAGTGGAAAAATTTATTTTTCATACCGGATAGGAATTTCCTTTAATAGAATTTTCATTACTTAAACCAATTTCTTGAATTTAAGTAGAATGTTTAGCATATTTATATTTATTGACATAAATGTCAGAGATAATAATAGTCTAATTAAATTATAAATTATAGTCAAATAGTTTTGGAGATAACTGAGCTTAAAACTTCGACTTTAGAAATACAAATTTCATATGAAGTAATTGACAAAATTAATTGTTTATTATTTAGCTGTAAACTTTTGTAAACTAGTTTTTTTTATAACAATTATTTGTTGCTATTGTGAGCGTTAACAAACTTGTTAATTTAAATACATTTTTTGGGGTTTAAATGCTGGGCCAACTATTTTGAACTTTTATGTTCTTGTTGGCTTCCTTTTTTACTTTATTTCTTAGTTATATTAAGTAGAAATCTATAAATAGATTTCGCAATAAACGATAAACTGTAATTGCAAAAAAAACTACCAAATTTGGTAATTTTTTACTATTTCTAGTTTTGTTTTCTATTTGTTAACGTTGCTCTAATAATGTACTAATTAAACATCTAAACAGAATTAAATGTTCACAGAATTATGAAATTGAATTAATAATATAAATGAAATCATTTTTACAATTTTGAGTTGTTCAAAACTTTATCTAATAACAAATTGAAAACAACGAAATAGAAAAAAATAATAAAAAAAATTATCAATTTTAGAGATAACTAAATAATAATAAAAATAATAATAAATATAATAAAAAACTTGTATAATGTTTGAGTTGTTATCAGGGATGGAATATTTGTTATTAAGACATATGTAGAGAAAATACTGTTATGTACACGATTTTTCATAGAAATTACAGTTATAACTCTTATACACACAAATTTCTAGATAAAATTTTTTTTTACAGAAACTGTTATACATGCAATTTTCTAGTAAAAGTAACTGTTATACAGACAACTATATAACAAACTGTTATATAGACAATTTTCTAAAGAAAAAAAAAACTTTATTACAGACAATTAACTCAACTCAATTATTATATTATTATACAATTTTCTAGAGAAAAAAAAAAAAACGCTATATAGACAATTTTCTAAACAAAAACACAGTTATACAGACAATTTTTTAAACAAAAAAAAAACGGCTATACAGACAAATTTCTAAACAAAAAAACTGATAAAGACAATTTAATAGAGAAAAACAGTTATACAATAAATTTTCTAAAGAAAGATCAGTTATAAATTTCAATTATATTATTATACAATTTTCTAGAGAAAAAACTGTTATACAGACAATTTTCTAAAGGAAAAAAAAAAACAGTAATACAGATAATTTTATAGAGAAAAACAGTTATACAGACAATTTTCTAGAGAAATAACAGTTATACATTTCAATTATATTATTATACAATTTTCTAGAAAAAAAACTACTATATAGACAATTTGCTAAAGAAAAAAACTGATACAGACAATTTTATAGAGAAAAACAGTTATACAGACAATTTTCTAAACAAATATTAGTTATAAATTTCAATTATATTATTATACAATTTTCTAGAGAAAAAACTGTTATACAGACAATTTTCTAAAGGAAATAAAACAGTTATACAGATAATTTTATAGAGAAAAACAGTTAAACTGACAATTTTTTAAACAAAACAACTGCTATACAGACAATTTTATGGAGAAAAAACCGTTACGCAGACAATTTTCTAGATAGAAAAAAACTGTTATACAGACAATTTTCTTTAGAGAAAACTGTTATACGGACAGCTTTTTATAAATAAAACCGGGATACAGAGAATGTTCTATAGAAAAAACTTACTTAAAAGCTTACATATTTTTATATGGACATTTTGTTTGAAAATGTTGAATGTTTAAATAAATAAAACGAGTAATTCAAGTAAGAGGTTTTAACTTTGTTCGACTAATTCTATCTCACTTTAAAAATTAATTATTTTTTTAAAGGTAAATAATGAAGTTTTTGATACACGTATTTTATACTATTATTTTAATTCTTTATTCAGAAGTTTTAAATAATCAAGATTTTAGTAATTATTGAATTAAATTAAAAATTTTTTCCTCAAGAAGCTACAAAAAAGACGTAGCGAAATAATGAACACAAATTTTTTTTTATAAAAACGACCTTAACGTGTTTTCTTTCATTGGTTTTAATGAATTTTAATTTTGAAAAAGGTCATTCGCAAAAATAAACTTTATTAAAAAGAGTTTTTAATTTACTATTTTTTTATAATTATATCTAAATATAAAAAATCGTCTTCAATATCTGTTTATACGGTTTTTCTTGTTGCATTTAACTATTTCATAATTAAATGTTTATCAGAAAATATTCTAATCAGAATCTAATCCAAACAATCTGCAAACCAATTCACTAGCACTCTTTAATTTCCGCTTTGGAGCTATATTTTAAAAACTTACAGCTAAAATTTAAATACAATATAGCAATGCAAGCTTTGATAACGTAGCCGAATCTGTGCTTAATTCTCTGCAATAATTTGTCAAAAGTTTAGGTTTTATTTGGTGAAATTCAAATAAAAAAAAAACAAATAAATAGAATAATAAGACATTAACGAATGTCCAATGAATGTCCATTAATGTCCAAATAAAATAATAATAATAATTCTAGGGCAATGTTTAGAGTTGACTGAATGAGTATTACGATACTTTGCAATATAAAATATTATATAAAAGTAAGGTGGTCTCAAATTTTCCATCCCTGCTCTATTGCGACTTCAAGTTTAGTGTGACGAAAACATTTTAGTGACAAATTGCTGAAACGACTGTTGTTACTGTTTGTTTTCTTAATTTGGTTTCTATAATAAATTTACTAAATCATTTATAAAAAGGCGTTAATTAACAAATTGTATTTGAAATTGAAACTACAGGTATAAGTTTATGAGTGCAGTTGTAGATAGAACATTAGTCAAGAATTGTGAAACATTTTTTTTTTATTTTGTTAAAGAATATACTTAAGTTTATTTATGGTCTTAATAATGTGTAATAAAGCGGGATTTTTTGTTGATTTGATAAAAAAAATAATTCGTTTTACCCATATTTTATAATTAAATGTAGTTTTCCGTAATACGAGGGCCACAAATGAGTTATTTTTGTAAAATTTCAAGTAGCTAGTTATTAACATTTTAAAATGGAAAGTAAAATGTTCAATGTCTTAAAATTATTGAAAAGTAATACTTAAATATTAAATAAAGAAAAGGCTACATAAGCTTAAAAATGAAAAATAAATAACTTAATATCTGCGACAAAGAACTAAAGAGTCTACCTATTATCTCGTCAGCAATGTTTTAAATCAGTTATTGGCATAAGGAGAAATTGCAACACGGGTAATAATATGTTTATGTTCTGTTGTATTTTTATTAATTTTTTGTTTATTATTTGCTAAGTTTAATAAACTTAATATTGTTTAAAAGTAAATATGTCTACGATTCTGTTCAGCCCCTGGTGGCTAAAATTGCCGAGCACTTTTTATATACATATTTTGAAAAATTGTCAATTCAAAGGAAATCTTTATGAACTAAAACCCGTACACGATGTTAACTTTTGCAAAATAAACTATGTACGTGGTCTCATCAAAAAATAACCGATATTTTTAATTTTTTCAAAAAGTATTTATTTATTCATCAATAGCAATCTTGTCCCCGTCAAAGTAATCCCCCTCAGATATAATACACTTATGCCAGTATTTTTTTCAATCTTCGAAACACTTCTGCAACGCGCTTATTGGTATCACAAAAAGCTCCTGTTTCGATTTTACTTTTGTCTCCTCAATCGTAGCAAAATGCTTTTCTTTCATCGGTATCTTCAGTTTTGGGAAGAGGAAAAAGTCAGCGGTGGCCAAGTCCGGTGAATACGGCGGTTGAGGCATGATAACGGTTTTGTTTTTGGCCAAAAACTCACGCACAAGCATCGATGTCTGAACTGGTGCGTTATCATGGTGCAAAATCCATGATTGGTTTTTCCACAATTCTGTGCGTTTCTGACGAATTCCTTCGCGCAAACGCCGCATAATTTCAAGGTAGTATTCCTTATTGACCATACGACCTTGTGGCAAGAATTCATGATGCACCACGTCATTGCAGTCGAAGAAAACAGTGAGCAAAACTTTCACATTTGACCGAACTTGACGTGCTTTTTTCGGCCTTGGCTCTTCTGGACGTTTCCATTGGGATGATTGGGCTTTGGTTTTAATGTCATAGACATACACCCATGATTCGCCACCAGTTATGACCTTTTTGAGGATATCTGGATCGTCGTAGACGATGTTCAGCAGCTCCTGAGCGATATTCATGCAACGTTGTTTTTGCTCAAAATTTAGCAATTTTTCATGCCTAAAACATCCGTAAAAATTGCTTGGCATGAGCCGAACGATGTGCCAAGATCATCAGCAACCTCTCTGATAGTGATTCGACGATTATCCAAAATCATTTTCTTCACTGCATCAATTTTTTCATCGGTTGTTGTCGTGCTCGGGCGACCAGGACGAGCATCGTCATTGACATCTTCTCGGCCTTCCTTAAACATAGTAGGCTCGCCAAACGCCATAGTCAACATTTCAAATATCATTGCGCATTTAATTTCATTTTTTACCCAAAACTTAATACAGTTTCTTTAAACCATTTTTTTTTTAAATAATAAAAAAAATCAAAGACCACACCAAAACACGACTAACCTTTTTATCTGTAAAAACAAACTGACAATCCAAAATGACTGATATTACCAACATATATAACAGACATGTATACCAACATAAGCATGGTACTCTGTTCATTATTTCGTGCGAAATACTATCAAAAGCCCATATAAAAAAAATTGATGCGAAATAAATGCGAACTAATGCTGCTGAAGTTGTACTCTGTTCTTATTGTGAAAAGTTACGAAATGTTTCTGGCAGGCAGCATGTTTTTTCAACAAAAAAAATGTATATGGCAACATTTTTTTCCAACTGTGAAATAATGTAAGCGGCACTTATTTCGCACGAAATTGAAGAAAAAACAGCCAAAAACATATGGTTTTTGTTTACATAAAAAAAACAATGTTGCATACCTAAGGGCAATAAAAACTACAATTTCCTTCTAAATCGCGGCATTGTCACCACTTGCTAATTGTCAAAATTTTCAAACGAAATAATTGATGTTGCTCAACAAATTTCGCAAATTTGAACAGAGTACCATGCTATAACAGAAAAAAAATGCGAAAAACCAACATACGTAACTCACGAAATATGAAAATAACGGTTATTTTTTAATCAGACTTCGTATAGCAAGTTATTCCCGAATACCGCTATATAACATACAGTGGCTCACATTAAAAGTCGGGCAAACTGTTTGTAAAATATTAAACCCTATTTGAAAAAAGAGAGCTTAGGATTTTTTTATTTTTATTTTTTTTTTCAAATTAAATAAACTATTCATTATTAAACACAACAACTAATACATATGGTATTCTACCATTTATATAACAGAAACAAAAACAAAATAATTAAAAAAACCTCATTAAATTCAATTATTTATAAGATATTTAGTTCAATCTTGACGGCGTGGAGTCTTTTTGGAAACGGTTCAACCAGTTTTTTGCACACATCAGGACTTATTTGGTTCCATTCTTTCAGTAACGCAGTTCTGAGCTGGTCTTTACTGGTACATAATCTATTTTGCATCCGACATCCGTGCCGTGAAGACTTTAAGACAATTATACAATAACCAGTTCTTCGCTATCAGTGATGTGTGCCTCGGGTCATTGTCCTGGTAAAATTTAAAGTTATTGGCATTATGCCTTCTATAAAATTAAGATTTCCGACACCGAAATCAGCCATGCAACCCCACACCGTCACTGACAAGCCCCCGTGCTTTACAGTTTTCTTAGTATGTTGAGGACAAAACTCCTCATTAGGTTTGCGCCACACATAACGCCGGCCATCGGACCCAAATTAATTGAATTTGCTTTCGTTCGTGAAAAGAACCTGTAAATGTTTAAAAGTGCTGATAGATATAGTCCACAAGTGTTCATTGAAAGTAAATTTTTAAAATCATCTTGCCCGAATTTGAACTCGCATTCTGTATATAAAAACTGTCTTCCTTAACTTAACAGTACATATCTCGTATTGCCACCAGATTTTAAATCAATTTTAAGCCTGTAACTATGAATTAATCATGGTATTTTTAACGAATTTAAGACAAACTGTTGCCACTTAAACGTCATTTACACACAAACTAAATGCAAAGAAATAAATAAAATTAAGGCCCACCAATTTTCCAAAAGCCCGGTTATTATCTCCTTAAATAAAAAAATAAAGCACACTTTCTAATTTGTAATGCAAATTAGTTTGAGTTAAACTCTTTGATTTTTTCTTACAGAGTCAACTTCTTTTATTTTCAAAATAAAAGATTTAGCTAACAAAAAAAATATCAACCAATACCAAGAAAATAAAAACTATTTCTTAACTATGAAATATTTGCCAACAGATAAAGGAAGAGACAGAGAAAAAAACGTATATAAGAAAAATATGTATAAAGTTGACTTTTAAGTTAAAACCAAAATAAATATTTGTGTATTTAATACCTTAAAAAAAAAAACACAACTCTCTGTTTATATGGCCACAAAGTGTTGCATACACTATGGTACATATTAATGGCAAGAGTCTTTTTAAATGGACCAGCCAAACCAACTAACCAATGAACCAGTGTAGCAACCAACATGTTACAAGTGGTAGTAATTAGCGCTTAGACAGAGGTTATTCAATATTAATCTCAAACATACAACTCCAGAGCAACGCGGCAACAGCACCGGCTCGGCTCCAGCACCTTTTAAAGGCAACGAAAGTTACTAGAAGCGAAAGTTTTTGCTGGCTGTGTTTTTTTTCTTAATGCAAATAATATAAGAAAATAATCACAAAAGAAAATTTTGTCACAAAAAAAAAAAGGTAAATAAATGTTTGCTCTAAATTAACCTATAGCTATGTGACAATGTCATCAAGGAAAAGATTTTCCAACAAAAGATAAAATAACATGAGAAATTGTAAACGCTTGGAGGTTAAGAAAAATATTTAAATTAATTATGAAAGATGCCGAGGAACCGAGGCTTATAACCAATTTTTTTTAATACCAGTTAATGTGTTTTTTCAAAAAATATTTATTTTATAAATATGTACAATTTACTTTGTCAGTGATTTTTAAATCCAGTCTATCATCATGTGTAGAACATGATGTAGAATCTATTGTAAAGTTACATTAGGGAAACTCTTTTATTTATTTATATTTAAATACGTTACTTTATTTGTATAGGAAGGGTACAGTTGAAGAAGTAAAGGTGGTGAAAGACGAAAGCTTTTTATATCACAACTCTGCAATTGCGCATTATGTTTGTTTTTACTTCAGAATTGCAGCGCCTCTGCTGGTGAGTAGGCGCATTAATGTTAAAGCTTGATTTTATAGCCTTTATTTAATTATTTCACTTCGGTGGCGTTGGAATGCTAATGCGTTAATAGAACAATATCTAATCAAATATCAATAATTCTATAACCTGGATATAACCTTTTAACTAGGGAAGACAATCAACCAAGTGCAGATTACCAGACAGAGGCACATCAGATCGATATTGTAAATGACTCGCTTAATATTGATTAACACACTAAAGCCGGCCACTCACGTACGAGCACAGTTATTTGTTAGTTTCAACTGTTTAGTTATAACTGACAGACTTACTGCGAACTGAGATGTACACACACTTCAGTTTTTAACATGGATTCGAACAGCTTGTAAATGCTGTCTGCAAATGCTGCAGACTTCATTCATGCTTTTTTTTTTTTTTTTTTTTTTTTTTTTTTTTTTTTTTTTTTAGGCAGGATCTTTCTTGGCGCGATCATAGTACTAGACTTTACGAAGCAAGGTGATACGCGAACGTTATCGTTCGGCATCGTGGGCCAGGGGGTTCATTTTTTTTTTTTTTTTTTTTAGTTTAATTTAAACAATTTTCATTTCCGCAAAAACATTAAAATAATTCATTTTTGCATTGTTTTCTAAAAAAGACTTTCATGACATAAGTTTTTTAAATTTTTAAAAAATAGACATAATTTCTTATCCATTGTTGCATAATATGTCTTCCTTGCCTTTTCCACGTACCAAATTAATAAGGGAACAGTTAACAACTCATAGTGAATGTGCCTATTTTTATTTTCTTTTTTATGTTTATATTAAATTTTACTAAAAATTACTTATACAAGACTATTCAAAACTTAAACTCGACAACACTTTCTTTATAGGCATACAAAATTTTATTGCATTCGGACTCGGACTAAGCGTTTAGAAATTACAGATTTATTACCCTCTTTACAAATTCACCCATTGTGCAGCATTTGCTCTCGTTGTAATGGTCTTCTACCACCATAATACTATTTGATGTAGTGATATGTTGACAGATATCACTGTAAGACCTTATTTTGGGCCTCATTCGTATTTTAATTGTGATGGCAAATAATGCAGACCAAGTCGTGTTCACTGCTCGTTCAAATTTCTGTGCTCATTGATATACCAGATTATTTTTTAAGTGGAAATTTGTAAAATCTCCATTTGTGCTGGGAAGTGTTTGAGCAGAAGCTTGTTGAAATGATATGTTTGACCTTGTATTGTACATCTAGTCAGGAGAGCTATGCTAGGAACGAACGAACTGTTTTTTTTTATGTAAACGGATTTTCATAGGACTTAATGGTTTCTGTGACATCTCCGATATGCCTGGAATAGAACAGATTTTTGTTATTAGTCGATATTTTTCATGCATAAGAAGAAGATATTTTTAATAGGATTATTAACTGGGTCTACAATGAACCCTAGTATCGCAATATTGCGTAAAAGAAATGTTCTGATTGTGCTTTAAAAAAAACAATATCCAATTTATTTACCTTATAAGGTCACCGGTTATATTCGTATTGAGATCATCTGATAAGTCGGTAAATTGCGTTGGGTCCCTGGTCACAGAAGCTCGGGGTATAAGGCCCCAGTAATATTCGTAAATCGCTAGCTAGATTTGAATAATTCATGACCTGAAACTTTTCTGTTGAGTAAAAAGCTTTTTAGCTGTTTTGATATGGACAAACTAATTACACAACTACTTCTTGTTGAACTGTAGGATATTTCGGAAATTCATTCAGCACTTTACACTTGATTTCATGCCAATCTTTCTGTTACATCTCTTCTGTTTCTTAAAAATCTGAGTTCTCTCCATTGTAACTTAGTTCTTGAGCACTTCTTAATGTTAAAATACAATGATTTGATCCATTAAATAAAAATTGCAATCCAAATCAGTTTGGTCTCAATCATCACAGTCAAAATTCTTATACATTTTACACCTGAAAAATCTGTTAGAGTTGGAACAAACTTTATCATTGAATTTTGATATAAATCTTTGTGTTAAACCCAAATAAGTTACCAATAATCACAAATCAGTTTCCGAAGGTGGAGGAGCTTTAATTTTTTCCATTAGCGAGGTTTTTCTTCTCTTTCATTTTATTTCAATAAACAGCAACAGTTTTGCACATGAATATTTAATTTTTTTTTTGTTTCTTAAGTGCAACATAGGTTTTTGTTTATAATCTTTTCCATGAGTTACCAGCAATTGTCTTATAACTTTTTTAGCTGATTTTAGTCGGTGGTGGCGCTGTAGACAAAAAAAAAAAAACATTAAGACATTGAATATATGTTCGTCTGGTTCATAGCCAGAGCCATTGTTGGTCGATAATGAACAAAAAAAAGAAAAAGAGAAAAAAAACTCCAAGTTAACGTAAAGTGTATACGAATCTATTTTGATATTTTGCCATTTTGTTATGTTTCGTGTGCCATTAATGACACTTTTTTCGGCTTTAAATTGAGAAAATACAAAAAAAGAAAACATCAACTTGCAAACATACTGATGAGTGAGTGCAACGTCTAAGACGACGTCTATAACGACAAAATACAACAAGTTAGTGCAACATGTCGTAAGACACTTAACAATTCATTAGATAAATGATGACGACAAACATGTGGGTAAAAATAACATTTGAATACATGCGAGCGTTTCGAATAGGGAGAGAAGGTTTAGGAATTGATAATATTTTAACTGTAATGTTGAACTTTATTGACACCTATTTTTGAAATTGCCCAAAATACTAATTTAAAAATTTGAAAAACATTTCCCTAGTTCTTTCCATATTTCAGATGTTTTTTTATCCTGAACACAAGCCTGTTCAGTTAACTTTCGGTCATAAATTGTGTATCGTTATCATAATTGTAACGTTAAAAATCCTGTCCAAGGTATTAAATTTTGTCAATTTAACATTCAAATGTGTATAACTCGCTAAACATTTGAGATAAATAGCACACGCTGACCTGATTTTTATAGCCCTAATCAAGAACTTTAAAAATATATTTAAATTATTGAAAAAGCCCTAAAATCTGAGCAGCCCTCCTTTAAAAACCCACAAAAACGTTTCTGAGCGGTTTGATGAGTCCATCGTCAAAACTTCAGCTGGAATATTCCTCTGCTACGTCTATAGGTATAAGAAATTTCATGTGAATAGGATCAACCAGTTTGAATTAGCAGATTAATTTTGGAAATAATTTTGCCTGCCCACTGTGCAACCTAATGTTACGAATCTCTTGATAATTTTTTAAGAGTAGAATTTTTCTTGAGTATCATTCTCATCTAATTTACAATTTACTGTTTAAATCTACAACAGTGGTGGTCAAAAATAAAAATGAAGATGTATTGGTGGGCGATTTTGCCCAGCAGACATATTCACCCCTATCGTGAATAAAAATTCCACATGAAATTTGTTCCCTTTTCACATTTTCCTATTAAAATTCAATGTTAAAAAAATAAAAGGGAACAAATTTTATGTGGAATTTTTATTCACGATAGGGGTGATTGTCAAACACTTAAAATAAGAAAAAAAGAAAGAGTTTTTGCCAGATATAAACATCACAAGAACAAATTTCAGGGACCTAAATAACAATTATCAATATCAAAAAATAATTTGAGAACAGTTTTGTAGAGAAAAAACAAAAATTAATCCATCTAAAACAGTTTTTTATTTTTCGTATTCCATTGTAATTGATTCTCGTGTATGTATGCTTCGTCCAACAAAAAGCAACAACAGCAACACAAACTTTCATTCATATCGTTCAGTTTTCGATCATCTTAAGTATTTAAATTTTTCAAATATTCGACTACTATTTTTACTTTCAAACCACCGTGCCTTCGCTTTATTATAATAATTGTTTAAATAACTATTTTCCTCAAGGTCTTTTTCATTATTTATTTTGTTTGTGTTCTCTCTGATGTTCTTTATGCTAAAAGAAATCGAAATCTTTAATAAAACTACTCTCACAATCTATGATTTATGACATAATTGCAACAAAATCACACAACACAAAAGCGAAGAAAAAAAATATCACACAGTCTTTCGGAAAAGTCAAAAAATTTAAGAAACAAAAATTAATACAATCTGATAAGACTTTTAAAGTTTTTAAAAAAAATATGACTCAACTGGCATACACGACTTAACTGTCGGTTGTCATTTAACAAACGTTTGTTTGTGGTTGGGGCCTGTTGTCGCTTTTAATTCAAACACTTAAACTCCTTACAAAAACAAAAGAAATAAAAAAATCAACTTTTTTTTTCAAATAAATAAAATAAAAAATTAAAATAATGTTCTTTAGAAGGCTGTGTGATGATGGGGCATGTGTGTTTGGTTAGGCAATAACCCAGCAAACATTAGCAAATAAATAATTAAAAAAAATGAAAATTTTTACAGAATTGCAAAATTTTTTTTCAATAAATTTTGATCAAAATACCTTTAAATTTTAATATAAATTATATAAGTTGAATTACGTTAAGTGTGCTGGGTTTATTCGTTTAAACGTAATGTGTGTATTTTGCTGTTTTAGCTTGTACTTTTATGTACATATGTATGTGAGTAAGCAAGCAATGCCTCACATGCATCATATGTCATTGGTGGCAAAAACTTTAAAAATGGCAACAACCAGAATACAAATCCATTAAACTGTTGGGAAAAAATTGTATATTTTTTTTTTTTTCAAAAACATTTGATTTTTGAGTCATTGCTTGTGTGTTGTGTGTTGTGTGTTTTAGTTTTATTTTCTTGTAAAATCCAACAGCAACAACTAATATTTTATTCATTTGGGGGACACACATGTGTTTATTAACAACCATTAAACCAATGTGGTTTTTGTTATATTTCAAACTTTTTTTTTGCTTTTTTTTTGTGCACAAATACTCAATAGACCACAAATAAAAAATGGTTAAAAAAAAAAACTAGAAATAACTTTGTGAATGAATGACTGACTGAATGGCTGTTATAAAAACAAATAGTTTAAGAAAACACTTTTTTAGTTTGAGAGTGTAAGACGAATTAAAATTTTACTATTTTAAGATAGTCATTTCTAAGCTAGGATGTTACGAATATAAGACATGATATTTTAAGATTTTTCATAAAAAAACATTAATAATAATCAGTGATGCCAACTGTTACATCATTAAAAGGTAAAAAAGGGTAAAAATTAACAAAATTTCGGGTAAAAAAGCACCAAGATTAATATTCCTTAATATTGAAGTTTTTATAATGAAAAGATAACAAATAAGTTTTTTTGTTTTGTTTGAGATCGATTGATTTGTATTAAAATAAGATAAGTAGAAAAACAAACGTAGAATCCAGGGCCTGTTCGGAAATGCATCACTGTACTGCATTTGATGCGCACATGTGATTAGTTTGCGATGCTGATGCGCAGACGAACAATAAATAAATTGTTTACAATTACGAACGAATTAATAATAAATTTATTTCTTTACTTAGATGAAACCAAAAATGTTTCAAAACTGTGCAATCAGCAATATAAAATGCACTTGAAATTATAAAAAAAAGGCAGGTATTATTAAAACTTTGTGTTCCAAAAGCAGACAAATCCCGAAAGTAATTAAATATGTTAATATTATAAAGCAATATCCTCCATGTCCAAACGGACTCTCACCAATAGTTTGCAGAATTTTACATCATTTTCTATTCTAAAAAAAAGTATACAAAATCAATTAAAATAAATTTATTAAAAAAAATTATACAATGCATCAGCCATTTTTGTGATGCTTGTTTGTTGTTTTTTTGCGCATCATCTGCTTAAGTGATGCATTTTAGAACACAATGCATTTGCAATGATGCAACCTTTTGCTTTTCCGAAGGTACTGCGCATCAAATGCAGTGCAGTGATGCATTTTCGAACAGGCCCCCATTTTAACAAATTACATAAAACATATAGATACATAAAACATACTATACATATGTAAGTGCACATTAAAAAATAGCGAT
Source organism: Bellardia bayeri (assembly GCA_950370525.1). Lineage (NCBI taxonomy): Eukaryota > Metazoa > Arthropoda > Insecta > Diptera > Calliphoridae > Bellardia > Bellardia bayeri. Next base: position 71,689,636 of record OX493267.1, on the reverse strand, counting down.
ATATTAACAATGGCCAGTTGAATGGAGTGGCAAACACATGTACCTAATATCATATGTATTTGGAAGATTGAACTTTTCTTTAATTTCGGCACAAACCGTTGTGTGTTTCACTCATCACTGCAGGATTATCTGTTCCAATGGCAACTAAGGGTTTAAAGTCGAAAATATTTAAAATACGTTCCAAACCAATATAACGAATGACAACGCCAAGTAGCTTATCAACTGAAATGTCTGTCCCTTCGTCTAATATCATACTGAATGGAACGCCTTTAATATCGCCTAAAATATACAGAATATTTTTGCACTTTGTTTTGTGCAACTTAAATTGTGCGGCTTTGGCATCCGAAAAAAATGTTTATACAAATATTAGAATAATGGTCAATACTTGAAAAAGATGTATGCACTGCTGCATACAAGCAAAGAAAACCTTCAGCTTTTTGACTTTGTTTTGGCTCTGATTGGTCAAAAGACAGCATAGGTTTCAATGTAAAACTTTTACACGGATCTATTGCTTTTTCATGACTATGACGCAGTATATCACTATTTGGCCTTTAATTTCACAATTACAACAAATGCTGGTCTACGCCACCTTTTTAATGCTGTATCATTCTATCAGGCTTTCCTATATTTTTGTTTTCCAATCTGAAGTTGATAAACTTTAACAAAAAAATGCATGAAGAACTTACTTTTACGAACAGTTTTTAATTTTATTAAACCTTAAACACTTTCTTTCTTAAATTTGCACAAACGACAAATGTAAAATTACTGTTTAACAAATTAACAATTAAAGTTTTTGTAATACAGAAATGTAAATAATACGCAGTTGGTTAAAAAAGTATTAGCCGTGTTTAAATAATACTAGTAAAATGTTTCAGTACCAACAATTTTGATTACTTAAAAGGCACTAAAAAGCACTGTGAGAAATTGTAAAAAGCGCTATAAATACCCGCTTTTTAAAAACGCAAGCTTTTTAAAAACGCAAGCTTTTTAAAAACGGGTATTTAATATAATTTTGGGTATTTGGAAAGCAAGATAGCTCTAAAAAATACCCGAAAAGCGTCAAAATGGCAACGCTGATAATAATAATTCAAAAAAAAAAAAATTAACAAAAAGTTAAAAAAATTAGAATTTTAGGATTTTGGCACAATCCATAAAATTGCAAGAAAATCGGGCTGCTTTAAAAAATTTCACTTAGAGACTGATTTTTTTTGTTACTGTTACATGTTCAGTTTGGTTAATACCTATAATTTAACCATGTATCGACTTACAAACGAACAGCGCTTGCAGATTCTAGAATTTTGTCATCAAAATTCATGCTCATTTCTGGTTGAATAGATAAGTAAACAAGCAAAATTGTCGTATTTGGTGTAAAGAGCAGCCAGAAGCAATGCAAGAGCTGTCAATGCATTCCTAAAAATGCACTGTGTGGTGGGGATTATAGGCCGATGGTATCATTGGACCGTACTTTTTTAAAGACTAAGAAGACATAAACGTTACTGTGAATGATTACAAATTTGTTTTAGTCCAAATTGAAAGAGCTGGACTTGGCTGACATGTGCAAGCTAATATTGAAGTTTTTATTCCAGGGATACGGCCTGTATATATTGGAGAGAATATGCCAAAATTCGTTCCTAAACACAATTTTCACTTTCTTAACCAAGCATGAATTTTGATAACAAAAAAACAATAATCTGCTAGCGCTGTTCATTTGTAAGTCGTTTTATTTTAGTCGAGGGCTAGAATTTCTAGATAAGCGTTGGACTAAGTGTATTGAAGTTTCAGGAGATTATATTGAAAAATAAAAATGTTTTTAAAAAACTGACCAAACCGCCCTCGTAATACTCCTTATCAATCGGATCAGCGGGTTAGTAATGACAGATATATTTCCAAAATATTTTGAAAGAAAAGATTCCATAGAAGTTTTTGGTATTGTTACGTTTTTACCTTTTAAAAACGGTGGTTTATTTTCTTTATATAAACCGGATTACTTTTAATAGCAAAATAAAAGCATCAAGTAGTTTGAAGAAAATATAACGAGTCTTTATTACAAATATTACACAAAAATAATTGTAAATGAAATATTTTACACACTTATGGTGTTTTCTTTTCTGAAATAAAATGTTACACCTTTATTATGTACATTTTTATAATGTTTACCCCACATTTTAAAGATGTCGCATTTTTAATGGTCAGAATAGAACATAAAATCACAACAGTGTAACATTTTTTTTCATGTAAAGCTGTTTTTTTTTTGTTAAAAAAGAAGAAGCAGATAGCTCCATGGTAAGATCGCTTGAAATAAGACAATGAATATCTCTCAAAAAGACCAATGGCACCTTCCCGACTAATACGCAAATTCTTCTTAAACCATAAAAATTATATAAACATACATTACATATATAAGAAGTAGGAGATATTGTCCCATGAAATTTGACATACATCAATTTCAGAGTATTCATTAATTACGTTCTCTACAAAGCCTTTCACTCGCGGTTATGGATTTCTTTCCAATAATCATATCAAATATTTTTTGAATCCAACAAGTCATCTAAAATTTTTTCAGCACATTAAAAAGTAGTAATAATTGACATTTTGTATATTTTTTTTTGTTTCGTAGCACAAATACACATTCATAAACAAAACAAATGTCAGCTGTTTTATCGTGCGATTCTCCTCCTCTAAAAATACAGAGTGTGAAAAGGTGCAACATTTTTTAAATTTATAATGTGACATTTATAGAAAAGAACACACTACACTTTAGCAATGTTGACATTTTTTCAGAAAAGAACACAAAAAGATTAAAAATGGTGCGTAATGGAAATGGTGCGAAAGAAAATTCGATGCGATAAGCGTACAAATTGATACTCTTACGCATCGAATTTGCTTTCGCATCGCAATAGAGAGTAACCCCCCCAGAAAAGAAATCGCCATTATACATATTATGTTTTAAGAACACACACAGTTTGAAAACGCTTGATGTTTACACAACAATAATGACTCACAATAAACTGATTAACTTGATTGGCCCTGTTAGTCTATTTATACACCAATCATAATTTCTGAATGGTTCGGAGCTAAGATACCAAAATTTGGAAAGTGCAAAAGCCCAAGAATTACTATATCAATTGCACTTAATTATTATACGTTGTATGTTCGAGTTCCCTAGACTAAAGGGTCTGACTTAGTGCTTCCAAAAAGCAGTCAGCCGTTACTGCATTTTGTCGCCATTTTTGTGAGAAACTTTACAAGAATCTATATTTTGTAAAGTAATCTGCTGTACCATTACTTACAACTTCTTTCAATCCATTATCATTACGCTGTCTTAATTTTGTGGTAGTTTTACTGAAGAGCAGTGGTATTTATAGACACCAGGTGGCCGAATTTATGTTTATTAATTATATGCCTTTAAAATGATTACAATTATTTAAATGTCTAATAAGCTATAACAACATTCTCTTCATGCCGACCACAGCTAAGATACAAAATGCCAAAACAGGTAAAAAGTAAGTGGACGCAGTATGTTGGCTTCCAAATCAGTAACGCTTTTTACTGAGTTGTCTCTCGATTTTGTAACTTTTTAGCCGATATTTTAACAAAAATCTTCGATGTCATCTGTTATCCATAATGTGAGCACCGATCGTAGGGCATTTAAAACATAAATTACTGCTCTTTGTTACTTACTTTGTACTTGGGGTAAATGAATATTGGTTGCATGTTTGATTGTTTGGTTGTCTGTTAAATTGTCTTGAGACACAGTAGCCGCCAGCCAGTCATACATTCAGCCCAGCCAGCCAAGGTAAATTTGCATTTAATTTTGTAGTTTTTTTTTTATTCTGTTGTTTTGTTTTTCTTCCTCAGCTTTTAGTTTTTGCATTTTTGTGTTGTTTAGTTTTTGTTTAAGTTTTAAACTTAGACGTCTTTAACGAAAGCACATTAAAGGTTAGGAGATTACGGTTTGAAACATTGGTCGACTTGATATAACAGTTTGTCAAGCGATAATTGCAACAGTTGCAGACAGCAAATTATAATGAGAGGTAGTAGAACAAATTGAGGATTAGGCAGTATTAAGATAAGGATTAATGGTTAGGGAATCATGCTTTAATGCGAACATTTTTTGTGGTATATATTGGAAATCGTATAAAAAAAACTAATAAAAGCTTTTAAAACACGATTTAAAGCCACCATAATCATTCTGGCATTTTAAGTGTTAAATATTATTAGAGTAACGTAATTTAAGTCTAAAATAGAATTTCCCACTTTTGTAACGATTAAGTTATTAAAATTTTATGTGAAACATTTTCAACCATGTAAATCTATTTAATATGCTGGCCAACCTTTTCAATATTCACTAATACACAATGAAAAACAATAAAAATTTGTAGTATTTTAAAGTGTGTGTACACGTAGGCTGTTTTGTTGGGTAATAATTTGTTTAAGGGAGCTTAAACAATTATTTCCAATATGAGTATTCACTCACTCGCTCCCTAAACTGCAACATAAGTACGTGAAAATGTTTCTAATTCATAAAACTGAAAATGTGTGTATTCCCCTAAAAAGACGTTGAGGGACAGGACAGGGCAGTATGAGGTTTGTGGTCTTGGCTGGTTAGTTGAGCTGTTGATTTTTTTAAGAACCTTTTAATGCTTGTCATAAGTGTTTAAACACAGTGTCTTAACCATTTAGTACTAGCTGCAGACAGACACTTATCAAGAAACATTTATTTCTTGATCATAATGGTGGTGGTAATGTAACGAATGTTCGCCATGTTAGTTGTGCTGTTGTTGGTAATACCACTAGTGATGGTAGTAATTTAATAACTTTAGAGTGTTTAGATTTCTAAAACCATAAACATTTCAAAAAGTGTTTTTGCGGCTATTAAATTCATACCTAGAAGAAAGAGGCATTTTGCTTATTTGCTAGAAAAGAAAGGAAATGTTTAAAAAATTATAAAAATATTTACTTTACCAACAACACAAAAGTGTTAATAACGACACTGTGGTAAGAGTTCCGTTTGGGCCGTCTCTGTCTGTCCTTCTATATGGTTTTGTCTGTTATAATGATCGGATTTTTGTGGAGGAGTTTAAAGCGGTAAAGCGACATGTTACTATTAAGCAATACGAGGGCGATTTGGAAACTTCTTAGCCTAGTTTCTTAAAAACATTTTTATTTTTCAATATAATCTTCTGAAACTTCAATATACTTAGTCCAACGCTTATCTAGCAATTCTAGCCCTCGATTAAAATAGTTTTCCTCAAGCCCTTCAAAATAGTGGTTTACAACTGTAATGGCATCTTCATTTGAGGGAAAACGCTTGCCAGCTAATAATTTTTAAATTTCGAAACAGGCAAGTCACTGGGAGCTAAAGGTGCTATTAGACGGGATGTATTTTACATATGTACTGTCAAATTTTCCATCTGTAAAAGTTGTACACATCGTGTCATACATATGAAACTTTGCATGTGTAAAATACATGTGGAAATACATATGTAATTTTTTCGATTAGAACACGCTCTATTTTCCTGTGACAAACATAAACAAAACAGCTGGTTTGTTTTGTAACAAAATTGTTTGAAAAATATATTGTAAAGAAAAATTAAAGAAAATGGATAATGAACATGCAAAAATAAGTATTTTTCGATTTTTAATAAATTAAATTATGTTTATTAATTTATTGCAGTTAGATTGGCCAAAAGAAGCAATTCTTGAAATTTATACACGTTAAAAAGCCAGCTTTTGTTTACATTTATAGGTTATGTCATACGGAAAAATATAAGCAGGTGTGATAGCAAAAATTATGAATCGTATGTAAAATCAAAATTTTGACATACATACGGAATTGCATATGGGTAAGAAAAGTGACAATACATATGTAAAATACATCCCGTCTGATAGCACCTTAAATCAGGATAATAAGGTGGGTGGCCAAGCAACTCGTACTTTAATTCGTTGATTTTAGCCATTGTTAAAACACTGTTGTGCGCTTGTGCGTTGTCTTGATGAAAAATTATTTTTTTGTATTTTAAGCCAGGGCGTTTTTCTCGAAGTTTTACATTTAGTTGATCCAAAATGTTGCAATAATACTCTGAATTTATTGTTTTACCCTTTTGCAGATGATAGTCAATCAATAAAATATCTTTAAAGTCCCAAAAAACCGTTGCCATAACCTTACCAGCCGATTGAATTGTTTTTGCCTTCTTCCTTCACCTTCAGTCCATTGCTTGGATTGTTCTTTTGTCCCTGGAGTATAGTGGTGGATCCATGTGTCATCAACAGTTATGAAACGACACTTAAAATACATTTTAATTTTCTTAAAACATTCCAAACAAGCTTGAGAAATTTTCAATCTATGCGTTTTTGTTCGACTGTTAACAAATGCGGCATCCATATTGCAAATAGCATTTTCATCTGTAGGTCTTCATTAAATGGACTCGATCATTTAATTTTCTCATGATATTAGCTATTTCACGCACTTTTATTCATCGATCATTTAATACCATTTCAAGAACTTTGGCTACAATTTCTGTTGTTGCTGTCCACTACGTGGTTCATCCTCAAAGTTTGTACGACCACGTTTAAATTCAGCAACCCAGTTTTTTACTGTTGCATATGAAGGAATACTTTCACTTAACACATTCATCATATCGTGATGAATTTCTAGTCCCGATAAAACTTTTCTATTTAAATATTTAATGACACCACGAATTTCTAATTTTTCCATTGTAAAAAAAATTGCGGACGCGTCTTTTTTTGAACACCTGTTTCTATATGAAGGAGTTGGCAGATCGAAAAGAAATTTAACATGTGTTCATAGCAGAGTTGGAAGTTTTCAAAACACTTAACTTGCTGTTCTAGGCTAAGAAGTTTCCGAACCGCCCTAGTAAGATTTCGATTTACAGAATATCAAAATATATCAAATCGCTTTAAAAACAGGAACGTTGCAGCTTTTCAAAATTATTTGTACCTGAATTCTTTTCCACAACTTATTGGAAGTGATTAACCGGGGACGCCATTTTTCATGGTCTTTTTTTTACCCCAACCGTGGAAGAGAGAATGCTGATCAAAGTTCTAGCATTCTTGGCTCATATTCTTTTTTTACTCAATCGTGCCGTTGACAACATTAGTGAATATTTTATTGTAGTCTTGTTTGATAGACTCTTTCAAATTATGTCTTTAAAAAACCACAATGAAAAAACTCTGGAGCAGCCAAATCGGATGTTGATGCTGGCAAATTGCAAACAACTATGCTAAAAAATTTATTCTGCAGCGTGTTGTGTTTGCAATTGCATTGTCATATTGGAACCAAATATTCTTCAGAGCTTTTGGATTTGATTAAAAAAAACATACAATTTAGAGAAATGTATGAAATCTTTATTTGAATCGATAAAACGATAATTTCATGTAAATGATGACCGCGACATGCTTCCAATTTTGTCATTTGCATTTTTTTTTTTTTTTGTACTTTTATTTATTTATCGGCCATGTCACAGAATTTATTTCGTTCGGAAGTGAAATTAATTAGGTTTTTTTTTTTTTAGTAGAATACGCCAAACGAACTATTTTTTCGGAATGAAACCACTATTAATTTGCTATGTGGAATTGTAATTTTAAGAATTTCTAGGTTTCATTCCGAAAAAAAAGTTTCGTTTTACTTTTTCTATAGAAGCAACACTTCCGAACGGAATTAAATTCTGTGACATGGCTGTATTGTATCTTCATTAAAAACGAATTAACAATAAGTTTTTCAAATCTCATATCTAAAAATTTCAATTATTAGTCCAGCCAGTGCCGGACGAAAATTGTTTGACCATTGTTTATTTGAAGGCGTTTAAACACACGATCTAGTCGGCCAATTGACCGGCCCCAAACGTGAAATAAACTTTTTACCGAACTCATCTCTTAATTGGGTCATTGTGACTGCACCAACCAAACACTATAATAAAAAATAAATTTCTGCAATATTAAACGATAAAAACAAATTTTTCTTAAAATTTTTTAACATTTCAGATTATGGAATATCTTTATTTTCACTATGATTTCCTACTAAACTTTCATTTTTTCAATCTGCATACAGTATGTAATTTCAACCACACAAATAAGCCTGTCATGCAATCAATTCCTTGTCCTAGCTAATTAGAATATTTATAGCTATAATAAATCACATTCAAGGTGTTGCTTGAAATGGCCAACTTAAAAAACTGAAGAAGCAAGTTCTTATTTTTTCTCTTGGGCACTTCCTTCGCTTATAAAAACCACAACATTCTAATTAAAATTCAAGTAACTTTTGTTTTAGCTAACAAACAACGGCAAAACAACCATATTTTATTACGTAATATCCGTTTCTTTCATAAAATTTAATTTTTCTTTTTTTCTATTTCTTTTCGTTTTAGTTCTGTTAGTTATTAGAACCAACAAAGGACACAGAAAACTAACTAACACTCATTAAATGAAAAATTATAAAAATTAAAAAACTCCACAATGGATACCTTAACGTCGAATATTGAAGAAATTCCAACTACTCCTACTGAGCAAAGTGTAACAACAAATAGTGATAACAACACTACAATAAATGCAAACACAATTGCAACCACAACTGCAGCTACAACTATTACCAGTAACCAAGAGACTGATTTAGCGGCCATGTCTAAAGATTTAGAAGAATCACCAACACAAATAACAGAAACAACAACGAATTCTTCTACATCTACACCATTAACTACAACTACTTCCTACAATTCTATGTCTACGTCTAATTCTACCACTGACTCTACAATTGCAATAAATTCAAATGAAATAACAGCCACAACAACACTATCATCTAATCAATTTGTAACTCCTCAAAAACCAGAAAATAAATCAATACAATTACATGCAACAGCATCTACATCTTTAAAGAAAAAACGTAATAAATTCTCCAAATGTCTTGTCGGCAACAGCCACTGCCTCCACCATCACCACCACCACCACCACCACAATAGCAACAATAACAGTTGCAGCAGCGTCGGCATTGGCGGCACAAATGCTGATCATGATTCATCATCGTCATTATCGAATGTTTTGGCATCGAATATAAAAACTTCTTTATCGATGACTTCATTGCCACCGGATGAAAAACAGGAAAGTCGTGATGGAATTAAGGCTAAATTGAAGGTGGAGAGGCCTTACAATAGTTTAAAGGTAAGTCTAGCCTTAGCGGCTTTTCTTGTAGCATATGTGAAAATCAGATTCAAATATGGTCACACTGTGTGGAAAAAATTTGGGAATCAAAACACATATTTGTCTTAGCATAAATGTCCGCAAAGCAGAATGAGTTAAATTTAATTCCTTTTATACTAATGAAAAATGGGTATGTTACACAAAATTTACACACTTGAAATTTTCGTAGATAACAATTAAATTCCCCACGTAGTAGGCCCGACACATCTTATGAAACTAAAAACTTGTAAGTTTCACTTGACTGCAAAGTTACCCCGATTTAAATTGTGGACCTGTTCTAAAATGCATCACTTAAGCAGATGATGATGAATAGAAAATGATGCAAAATTCTCCAAACTATTGGTGAGAGTCCGTTTGGACATGGAGGATATTGCTTTATAATATTAACATATTTAATTACTTTCGGGATTTGTCTGCTTTTGGAACACAAAGTTTTAATAATACCTGCCTTTTTTTATATTTCAAGCGCATTTTATATTGCTGATTGCACAGTTTTGAAACAGTTTTGGTTTCATCTAAGTAAAGAAATAAATTTATTATTAATTGCTCCATTTTTAATATTCCCGTTCCCGCGTTCGTAATTGTAAACAATTCATTTATTGTTCGTCTGCGCATCAGCATCAGCTGATTTGCATCAGCATCGCAAACTTATCACATATGCGCATCAAATGCAGTGCAGTGATGCATTTCCGAACAGGCCCTGTTTTAAAACCAATTTATAAGACAAAAAACTTGTTGTTTTCACTGGAAAATCAACGATCAATGAAAATTAAGTCCTGACTATAAAGTCTCCCTGATTAAAAATGTTTTAAAACCAATTTAGACATATGGGTAACGTCAGGCAAAAAGCAACGATCAATCAAAATTTAGACTTTACTGCAAAGTCACTCTGATTAAAAGTTTGGACATATGGGGAACATCAAGTAATATCAGAATTGATTGATTTTATAAGGCTTCGTAGATCTTGTCTATCACCCTGCTTTTACAGTTGTATACAACGTCTCGGACTGAGTTCAAAAAGTTTTAAGTTTTAGTTAGAAGATTTGAGTTCTAATTGATAGTGCTAGGAATTAAATACGGATAAAGTGAAGATATTCAACTTTGCAAATATTTTCATATTAACATTTTTACTAATCAAAACAAGCTGTGCGCATTCATTCATTGTGAGTATGATTTTTTGCAATAAAACGTTTACATGGATCGATTCGAAGGAATATCTAATTATAACATATTATTAAGGAATTCTACTCTAATGATCGTCTTTTTATATGTAGTAAGTTATTATTTGTATTACGATCACTTTACTAACGTCTTAAATTTCTTTTGAAGGATAGTCCGTGATTAGAACGAGTGTGTTTTTTTATCTTAAGAAAGAAGCTTAATTTTTTACACATGGTCAAGTCATTAGACTTGATGTTGCAGAAGCATAAAATCCTGTAAACTATAAAAAAGGAAACATACTTGCTGACAACATTAATTACTACAAATCAATATCATGCTGCGATTGGATAAGATTTTTAATAGAAACTTGAATTGGAATTCTACAATTCAATGATAAGGAGGGAAATTTCCAATTGTATGAAGATGTCTAGCAAATAATTATTGTTTTATTTAACAAGCTGTGAATGATCTTGATCTAAATGATCTTTAGAGACTTGATGTTAAAGGATACACTTAATTGCTAACAGAACTTTCATGAGTTCCAATTTACACAAAGCAATTCTATAAGCTTAGCTCATTACCTTATAGACATCGGAGTGAGGGAAAGATAAGACCAATACATACTTGATTGTACTAGCAATTCGAGTTTCTCTCTTTTCAAGGGAAAAATTGTATCAATATTTTTAATAAAAATTGCTTCGTGGAAATTGGGACTTTCAAAATAAAGACCTTGCTTACTTTGACAGCCGATTCTTTACATTCATTACCAAAATAATGAGTTTGGTCCATTGAAATGTTGGATGGTATTTTTTTTTTAATAAAACATTGAATTGAAGTCAAGGATTAACCAACTAATTAGTGTTCTGCTCATGTCTAGCAAGTTAAGTTATCTATATGAAAAAGATTTGATGCTTTTGTCATATTAACTAAGGACATACGGATATGTGGATCTAAGAAACTTTTCTTTCAACATAAATCTTTCTTTGAAATTCGATTTATTATAGCGATTTCTTAAAAAATTATCTGTTAGTTGATTGAAGGGTTGAATTGAATTTTTAATAATTTTTAAGCTGTAGGAATTTTCTAGGTGCCACGTCACCACATTATATTGGGTTACTCAATGATTAGCATATGCAACTCAGTAATTGCATGAACAAGCTATGAATTCATCTGAATAGTAGCAAATTCTACATGAAGATTCCCAATATAATTTTTTTAAGTTCATTGAAATGTTGGATGCGATTTTCTCTATATAACCTACACTACAAGATATCTAGTCATTTAGCTTTCGAACATTTCTAGATCTCAGGTCACCACATTATACCAGTAGGAGAAGCTTGTGTTTGGATGTGGAGATCGTCCAAATAATAAGTGTTCTGCTAACAAGCTAAGTGTATGGTCACATTTGGCAAATATTTGCCGAAAAAAACGTAACCACTAAAAAAAATATATTTGAAAACAACTTTACTTATTAAGGCCAAAGCTCAACAAATATTTAGTTTTTATTTATTTGATGCTGTTTGATCTTGCAAAACTCTTGTAAGGGTAAACAACGTCAAACAAATTTGTGCTGAAACAAGTTACGTTTTTTGTTTTGAGTAAATATTTGCCAAATGTGACCGTACCTTAAGTATTCTGAATTTTTACGACTATTAGTTATTTAAATTATATTATATGAATATGTATTTTTATTCGACCTTTATTATTTCAATTATTACTAATTTTTCAAGCTTGAGGTCTTTTTTTTAAATATAAAAAACTTTTTATCTTTTATTTAAATCCAATATTTCGGCACTTCCTTAGTAATAATTTAAATTATATTATATAAGACTAAATAACACTCAATGGATTTTTCGCTATTGCCGGCATAATTTGGTGTCGGTTATACGGAGTTGCTGTAAATTCAAATCCTATACAAGTAGATTAAGATCTTTTCTATAGAAGTTGTCTTATGGGGTTTAAAATATCCTACATTTAAGTTAATGTTATCGTAATTATTTGCTAAATCGTAAAAATAAAAGAAAATTGTTTTTAAGTTTTAAGTCACTATAATTAAATAACTTATGGGTTACTTTTGACACATGGTGGTAATATCCTACATATATCGATATTCCAACTTTTTATATAAATCTTTGACTATTGCCCAATGCAACATTTGAATAATTCTAAGGATATAAATTAAAAATATAGCTCCAATTTTTTTTAAGATCATTCTATTGCCTTTACATATCTCATATCTCTCCTCATCCGTAAGCCAACAACTGTGTTATTGTGTTAAAACAATCACAATTATATCTTAAAAACCTGAATGAATTCCCAAGAGGTTGCAGTTTTCATTTAAACTTAATTAAGTTACTGATAAATTATCCATAAATTTAAACCTAATTAATAATTAATTAAAAACTTTATTATCTATGAACAATTATTGGTACAAAACAAAATTTTTTCACACACACACACACACACACAAATTGGCGCGACAATGGAAAATTGATTAAAACACTCTTTCATACACACACACTAACTGTGCAATGCAAGCACCGTGTGACGAGTTAAGACAAAAATGAATTAATAAAAACCGTTAACTAATATAATTAACAGCCATCTCGTCGTCATTGTTGTTGTTGTTATAGTGCTGCTGGTAATTGTTGTAAATATGTTTAATAATAAATATAATAGCAGTATTAAAACATTAAATGAAAAATATGCCCAGAAACATATGTACATACGCGTACATACGAATAGTGGCAGATTAATTAGTTGGAGAGAAAAATACAACTCAAAAACAACAAATAATAAAACAAAAGGCCTCAAAATACAACATAATACTGCAACAATTATTGCTATTATAACAATGTTGTGGCTGTTGCTACTGTACCTCTTTATGTGTAGCTTACATGTTTAAGTACTTGTAGAGGTGTTTGCACAGTGGGGTGTCATGCTGGAAGAAAGACAAAAAGGTGATAGTAAATTAGAAGCAAGGTTATTATGATGCTATTAGGTCAGTTGTTAACATAAACAGTGCAGTCTTAATCTTAATCAATTTGAAGCTAAATCATAGATTATGGCAACCAAACACATTTATTAGAGCAAATGACTTTTGTGGAAAGATCAGACAATACAACACTAGGCAACAGTTCGCAATTAAAAGAGTTTTTTCTTTATCCATCTCAAGGTAGGACAATGATAGAGTAGGTAATGTACAGGTAGGCTGAATGAAATCATTGTCAATTATTCGACGGAAATACCCTTTGCATGAAATGACGAGATAAACATTCTGTTATAGAACTATATAACATTGCTGTGAGTGAGATTTTATTGACTGGGGGAAAAGCACTGCTTTTTAATATTGCGGTCATGGAACTAATTTGTGTATCTCTTATATCTAACAATCTGAGAATTCATCTGAATCTTTACGGTTATGCGCAGTCAAGATGTTGACAGCATAAATGTTGTCTAAGAATGACGGTCATAAATCTTATTAAAACTCTTCGTGTGTATTCGAAACATATTAAATTTATCTTACAATGTCTTCCATAAAAGTCATTACACGTGGAAGAGGTACACAAGTTTTGGATTTTCCAGCAAGATTTTCGCCTTTCAAGTCCTTTTTCAGATGGACCAGTAAGATCGATGAGGTTAAACCCAAGTAAGTAGTTTTGAATTAGTGTTTATTAGCCTGTCTGTCCTGTATTATGTATGTTCATTCTCAATTAGTTGCAATGACTACATTTATGTGAATGTTATTTTTTCCCCCAAATTGTGGTCTAGGCATAAAATATCATAAATTAGGAGTCCTGGTAAAGAAAGTAGGTTTAGAAGACAATTTAGTACGGCAACATTTTATTGGTATGTAATCATCCGATGTTACTCTGTTTCGATACCACTTTTGCTGTATTAATCCAAAATAGCTTGCACAGATAAAAAAGAATAGAGTGAGTTCTATTTATTCGAGGAAGTGCAAACAAAAATCCAAAAATTCCTTTTCGACACTAGTCACTGTCCTTAAGATCACATTCAAAATCCCAGCGTGATAATAAGACTTTTGCCCGACACTTCCGGGCCAACCTCATCTGCAAAATAGTTTTATAAAGGGTCCGCCAAATAACATTTTTTTTTGCAAATGCTGTAGAAAAATAACTACTGAATATTTTCTCAAATTTCTTTTTTTATTTGAAAGTACAATCCTTCCGGTTAATAATGGAAAATAATTTCATTTAAATGGCTGCCTCGGCTGGCCATGCTGTAGCCAACACCATCGGTCCAATTTTTAAGTACAATATCGATTGCGTGCAGCTATATTTCACCAATGGCTTCACGAATATTGTCCTTTAAAGCATCAATTGTCTCTGGCTTGTCGGCGTAACACTTATCTTTGACGGCACCCCACAAATAATAGTCCAACGGTGTCAAATCGCAGCTCCAAGGTGGCCAAACGACATCAGCTCTGCGGCTGATAATGCGATCTTCAAAAACAGGGCGCAATAGACCGAATGTAGCTTTGGCTGTGTGGCACGTAGCGCCGTCCTGTTGAAACCAAATGTTGCCAATATCATCCTCTTCAATTTTTGTGAACAAAAATTCATTCAACATGGCCCGATAACGATCGCCATTTACTGTAACGGCCACTCCTAGCTCATTTTCGAAGAAAAATGGCCCAATAATGGCTCTGAACCAAAATCCTCTCTAAACAGTGACTCGTTTTGGGTGCATCGGCTTTTCAATGTAAGCGTGCGGATTTTCTGTGCCCCAAATGCGACAATTTTGCTTGTTTACATACCCTTCAAGATCAAAATGAGCTTCATTTGAAAAGATGATTTTTTTTGGCAAAATCGGCATCTTCTGTAAGTTGATCACAGGCCCACTTAGCGAAGCGAAGACAAGCGTATATACAATCATATTCGTTCAGCGAATGGATAAAACTAATTATCTGTCAAATCAGACATGAGCTAAGTGTTACCATTCACGAAATAAGCACTAGTTGAAAAAAAAATGTTACCTTTAGATTACGGCACCAAGTTAAGAATTTATGCTTTGTTCTTTAGCCCAGTTATTAACCACCTTTGAGCCATCAGTTTTTCTAGTAGAGGAGGAAATATTCCTTTTAGAAAATAGCCAACCAATAAAAGTTTTAAGTGGAAGTCCCTAAAGATCCGAAATGAGCAATTATGACATAACGTCCTTTCGATAGCCATTGAAGCCACTAAAGAAAATTCCTTGTGCTCGAGTATTTTGCTTGTGTGTAGATTGTAAGCTGCATGCTTTCTTACAGAAACACAAAGAGCAGTAGAGCCCCAAAAGAACCAGGTTGGCTAGTTTCGGGTTAATATGCACAGATACCGCTATTTAACGACATTGCTTTGAAAGTATGGAACATTATGCGGAAAATGTTTGTCTTCTCTCCTACTGTTTCTCAGATAGGCAAGCTAAGAAGCAAACTGTCGTCTGAAGTAAATGAAAATAAACTATAGAAAGAATTTGTTTTTCTATTCAACGACTAAATATATATGTATAATGATTCACGATCTCAAAGCCTTTAAATTTCTTGCAATTCTTTAGGCCAATCCAATCAGGGAATCTTTCTGTTGGTAATATCATAATTTGCTTCAACTTTATTATTAGCTTCATGACTTCCATCACATTTTTTTCGGAGCACCCCCATACACTAGCTGAGTTCATGTTTAAATTTGTTCTTGAACGACTTCCACGATTAAAGTTTTAAAAACTGGCATCAAAGACTTTAAAAAATTTAATTATTTTCTACTTCTGTTCCACTGTGTGTCATTGGTGTGCCGCAACGACATAGAGGAATTAATACAACTAATAATAAGGCATGATGATAATAATGGCGCTGTAGTTGGTGTTAAAGTTGGCTGTTAGATGCAGGCGTTATAAATGAAAAAACCACAGCATTAAAAAAACCTCTTAAATTAATGCTGCGTAGCAATGATTTATTGGCCTAAACTTTGTATCTACAATATATATATATATAGAGAAGTTGGTTATGAATAACTATCTGTTATGGGTAGTACAAAATATACTGTGGCTCACAGCTTATTTTATGCAGTGCATTTTTTGGTTTTCAAAGCTTCATTAAAAGAAAACTAATAGGAACGGAAAAACTACTAAGAAAGAAATTGGTGCCATTTAAAAGAAAAAATGTTTTAGTCTAACAAACAAAAAATATTTATTGCAAAAATGTACCTTTTAATATATCAACACTAAAAAAACCTAAAAATGTTTTTGGTTTTTCACGTCACAGCTTATTTCATGCAGTCAATTTCTATTGTACCGATAGCTCAATGCAGAGTTGTTGGTTTTTCGTTTTTCTTTTTTTCTACTTCTATCAATATTTTCTGTTGAATTGTGAGTCCGATTTTGTAACGTCAAGTGTCAATTTAAAATAGTTCAATTTTTTTTTTTATAAAAAACAAACACAAACTGCGAAGCTTTTTGGCTTGTCTGCAGAAAACACCCGCGTACAACGATAGAAGAACTTGAAATTGTCTGTAAACTATTTCCAAAATGGCCACTCACAGCGAAAAATATGAGAAATGGTTCATCCATGAAAATCGTGTCCACAACAAAGGCAAAAAGGGAGCAAATAAAATTTAAGAAAAATACGGGCAAAGTCCACTTATAAATCCGAAAAACAGACTTTGCATGCTAAATTTCAGGGGCTAAGGAACATGTATCTGCTTTTTGGAATTCGGTCATCTTCGCCGATGAATCTAAGTTTAATATTTTCGGTTCAGATGGCATGTCGTATGTTTGGCGGAAACCAAAAATAGAACTTAACTAGGAAAACCTAAAGGCAACTGTGCAGCATGGTGGTGAGACAACTATGGGCAAGTTTAAATACCTTCAGATTCTGAAGGACAACTTTTTGGAAAGCACAAAGATCATCTTATCGATCCAAATCACAATTTGGGTATTGTGCAAACGTGGCTGCCACACCTTAATGTTATCGAAAAATTGTGGTCAATATGAGAAATCAGCATAAGAAAACACAAAAGTTCTAACAAAAACGATTTAAAAAAAAAGCGCTACTGACGGAGTGGTCGAATATTTCGCCAAGTACCATTACCCAGAAACTGGTCATATCAAATCGCCTGTTGCAGATAATAAAAGCTATCACAGCAAATATTACCGTGTAATTGTCAGTTTTAATTTCGAAACCCAAACAACCCAAACATTTTTTTTTAATGCCACCAATTTCTTCTTTAAGTTCCTGTTAGTTTTCTTTTTATGGAGATTTGAAAACAAAAAGTAATCACTACATAAAATAAGCTGTGAGCCACTGTATACATGTAGTAGAAACTATATAAATGTTGCAAACAAACGAATCTAGCATTCGATGCAGTCTTAACATTTGATACAATCAACAATTTGGTAAAAACAAAAAATAAAAATCACAAATACTAAACAGCCGCATCAGAGAAGAAATGTGTTTGCCACATGAAAAGAACAACAATATAAACTATGCAACACCTTCTTGCCTCGGACACGTACTGGCAAACATATTATTCAGCATACTTCCCTGTATGTGGTAGTTGTTTTGCTAAATTACTTTATGGTTAAAAAAAAATTGTTGTAAAATAATAATAATAATTCCTGTTTCTGAATGTGTTGTCAACAATTTTCAGGTTTATTTCGTTTATCGTATGTGGGAAATTTGTTTTGTTACTTGCTGCCTGCCACACACTCGTACATATAACTACAACATGGCATTTAGGCTTTGGTGACAATTGATTGCATAATCATTCACAATTAGGATTTATTGCTGAATTTGTTACATTACACACACTCCAGTAGTACGAGTAGTAGCAGTAGTATTCCAATGCGCAGGCACGATATGACTTGATAATCGACACAGAGAAAGAAAAGACAACATTTCATGCCTGAAGTCTATTTGTTACAAAATCATTCAGTTTTTTTTGCCTTTTGTGTTTAATCGTTGAAAGAAAGTGTTTATTAACTGTTAATTTTTTTAGTAGGAGTTACTAAAGTATCTACGGATGCCAAGTCTAATGGGAATTTACCAAGTTCAGGAAACTGCAGTTGTTAGTAACGCAACTTGATTCAAAAAGGTAATGATAAGTAATCGTTTTAGTAGATATGAATATATTTGGGAAATTAAGATATATAATTTTTTTTATTTTGGAAACTCGATCTAACCGTTTTCAACCAAATTATTATTTTTTTATTAAGTAACTGAATTAAATCCTTACAGACTTTTATTCAAGTATTTACGAGGCCGGTTCGGAAACTTTTTAGCCTAGAACAGCAAGTGCGGTATAAACAGAAAAAAGTAAAGTGTTTCGGAAACTTCCATATCTGCTATGAACACATGTAAAATTTCTTTTCGATCTGCCAACTCCTTCATATAGAAACAGGTGTTCAAAAAAAGACGCGTCCGCAATTTTTTTTACAATGGAAAAATTAGAAATTCGTGGTGTCATTAAATATTGAAATAGAAAAGTTTTATCGGGACTAGAAATTCATCACGATATGATGAATGTGTTAAGTGAAAGTATTCCTTCATATGCAACAGTAAAAAACTGGGTTGCTGAATTTAAACGTGGTCGTACAAACTTTGAGGATGAACCACGTAGTGGACAGCAACAACAGAAATTGTAGCCAAAGTGCTTGAAATGGTATTAAATGATCGATGAATAAAAGTGCGTGAAATAGCTAATATCATGATAATCTCAAATGATCGAGTCCATTTAATGAAGACCTACAGATGAAAATGCTTTTTGCAAGATGGGTGCCGCATTTGTTAACAGCCGACCAAAAACGAATAAAAATAAAAATTTCTCAAGCTTGTTTGGATCGTTTTAAGAAAATTAAAATGTATTTTAAGTGTTGTTTCATAACTGTTGATGAGACATGGATCCACCACTATACTCCATGGACAAAAGAACAATCCAAGCAATGAACTGAAGCTGGAGGAAGTACTCCAAAGAAGGCAAAAAACAATTCAATATGGGAACCGTTTTTTTTTTTTTGGGACTTCAAAGGTATTTTATTGATTGACTACATTTTGGATCAATTAAATGTAAAAATTTGAGAAAAACGTCCTGGCTTACAACACAAAAAAATAATTTTTCATCAAGACAACGCACAAGCGCGCAAGAGTGTTTCTACAATGGCTAAAATCAATTCTTAGGTATTTAGGACAAATTCTGTTTTCGGAAATAATCATTTCAAGAGCCTCGAGATACAAGGTGGCGCAAAAGTAAACGATGTTTTTTGGCTGTAATTAAAAAACAAAATGAAAAACTGATTCTTTTTGTGGATTATTTTTATTTGGTCTTTTAATTTTTTTACATCAAGTCGAGAATATGATGTCATGTAAATGGCCGAAACCTCCGACGATAGGTCTTCACATTCTTGACGGATATTGTCTTTAAGAGCTGCAAGAGTCTGAGGCTTGTTGACATAAACCCGCGACTGCAGCGGTCAAATCAGGCGATATTGCTGGCCAGTGCAAATCGCCAAAATCTTGGTGGTGATTAAGGATGGCTTCAGCGTATGTTAGACGCGATTGGCGGTCAGCAGCTAACAGCTGATGCACCGTCTGGACTTTGTACGGAAACATCTTCAAATCTTGTACCAAAAATTCGACTGATACCCATTTGCGTGGCACGTCGTCTGGTCGATGTCGACGGCGCTTCCATGACATCCTCGGCTACAGCAGCAATATTCTCTGCAGAAAGGCTACTCCGGGGTCTGCCACGCCTAGCAGTATCTCGTGTTGTGCCAGTCTCTTCGAGGCGAGCGGCTAAACGTCGTCAGGAAATCTGCGACGAAATTCACGTTGTGTCATAAATAGTCAGCAATATTCCGCGTTCTGGAGCAGTGTAGCGTAACATTGTTTATTAACGTGTATTTCGTATGTGTTTACTACGCAAATGTCAAAACAGAACTGACATTAGGGGCCAATCGCAAAATTTATAGCATTTTCTGATAGGAGGATTTCTTTTGCGCCACCTTGTATAACTGTTCTCTGTCAAACCACTTACTTCTTGCTTAAAATCTTCTCACCAAATCTTCTCTCCATCTTTACTTCAAAACACTTGCCTTACAAAACCATCACAATTATCTTATACATTAACAAACAAACACCTTGAATTTAATTAGTTTTTATAAACAAAATTTTATAACATTTGCATACAAATTGTCTGCGTATTAATTGAAAATTAAAGTTTTTCGTAACTAAACAAAGATTCCCAACTGGGATCATAAAAGTTTGCCATTAAAATTCCAACAAGTAGCGGTAAAGCTTTTTTTTTTTTAGTATCTAGCACATACTCAGTAATAGCAACACATTAACTATAACAACAACAAAAACAAAATGTTAACAAAAACATTATCGATTACAAATTGTATACAAAATAAACACAATATCAAAACAAAAAACAAAAAAAAAAAAAACACTGATCGTTGTTGCAAACATATTTTTATTTACGGCACACTGTACTTGATCTACACTTGATCTTCACTTGATTTTGTAGCTTCCCCTCTACTATTTACACTCTTTTTAGTGAATTTAGCTAGCTTGTCATACTGTTAATAACATGAACATTCTCTTCTTTATAGAAAAATTCTTTAGCCCAGCATGAGGCTGGCCAACCAAGTGTGTTTGGCGCAAAAAAAAAAACAAAAAAATCAAGCATGTGTAAAAATTGAATAGACAAGATTTTATTGACAAGTTGTTTGTAGTTTACGCTGTTAGTACTCGTATTGTTGTTGGAAAAGGGTGTGACTAAAAGTGATGTTAACTAAAATTTTAATATAATTGGCGTTTTGTTTGAAATGAGGAGGTCTCTAACATAAGTAGCTTATAAATAGACTGTCACAATTAATTTGTCCGCGGTAATGGAAATTGGAACAAGTAAAAAAGTATAGTCGGTCAAGCCCGACCATATAATACCCTGCACCTAGTATATGTATAAAACAGTTTTTCAGAAATGGGCGTTATATGGGAGATATGACCTATTGTGGACCGATCATCCAAAAAATTTAGTGTCATGATGTCTGTGAATATAAATATTATGTATGTTAAACTTTATCTCGCTATAAATACTTCCAAAAAATTTATGGAGGTTAAAGTGAATTACGGAGAGGGTCTTCTATGGGAGTTTCGACTAATTATGGATCGAACATTATAAAATTAAGTGTCATTATTTCTGTATACAAGAAACTTATTTGTGTCGAATTTTATTTGATTACCAACATTTTTAAGAAATTTATGACCGTTAAAGAGATTTTCAGCAGTGGGCCTTATATGGGAGCTACGACTAATTATGGACCGATCTTAATAAAATTGTACCGTATTATTTTTATACATATAAAATATATTTGCGTTAAATATTATTTGGATACCAACATTTTTGAGTGAGTTATGCACTTTAAAGTGATTTTCGGAAGTAGGCCTTATATGGGAGCTACGACTAATTATAGACCGATCTTCACAAAATTTTTAGATGTGATTTACCTCCCTTTACTACTCATTTGTGGGGAAATTTGTTTGGATACTTGCATAATTCAAACATTTATGATCGGTAAACCCCAATTTCAGAAGTACATTTGTATGGGGGCCAGGTGAAATAATGGACCGATTTCTACCAGTTTCAATCCCATCCGTCCTTGGGCCGAAAAATATCACGTACAAAATTTTATTGAAATATCTTCAAAATTGCTACCTGTACTATGAGCACAAGCTTTACATGGACAGCCAACCAGCCAGACGGACGGACGGACATCGTTAAATCGATTCAGAAAGTGATTCTGAAAGGAATTATCACACATGTCAAATATTTACTCATAAAAGCGTAAACACTTGTTTTAGTACAAATTTGTTTGACGTTGTTTACTCTTACAAGAGTTTTGCAAGAGCAAACAACATCAAATAAAAGATGACTAAATATTTTTTGTGTCTTGTTCTAAATAAACAAAGTTTTTTTTAATAAATAAACGAGTTCAAAAATATTTTATTTAGTGGTTACGTCTTTTTTGGCAAATATTTGTGTGACCGTACTTTAAGACGATTTAGCCATATCCGTCTGTCATGGCTTTCAAGAACTCTGTTCGTATTCACAATAATGCCAAATATTTTTTTAAGTTTATAAAAGTCATGACTAGAATTTGATGTGGTAGTAAAAAATTATTAAGGACAGGAATGTATCTAGCCCTTACAGAGCCATGAACACCGGTATACAAAATGTTACGATCTGACTAAAAATAGCGACACAGTGAACAAAATACTAAAAGGGCGGTATTTGTAGGCATGGTAAATAAAAAAATATTTCTGGAATTGTTTTTAATTATCTTTAATCCTAGGGGGTGACTGACACAACTTTTTTTTTGTTTGGAAAGCGAACCACTCTAAGGGAGAAGTACTGTTAAAAATTGTAAGAATCGGTCCACGTTTTCTCATAGCCTCCATATAAATGTGTTCCAGAAAACGGCTCTATGGTACATACATGCCTCCAGAAAAACAGTATCCATTCAAACAAACCGGTATTTTGTTTGAATCGGTCCATATTTGACCATAGTCTCCATATAAAGTTCGGAAACCACTTAAATACGCATAAATCTCTTACAAATATTACTATAAAGTTGAACTCAATACAAATAATTCAAATTTACATAAAAATGTAGTACAGAATTTTATGATGACCAGCCCATAAGCTGCTCGTAACTGACATAACATCGAACCGAAATTTTACACAGATCCAAATGTTATAAGCATGTAAAAATTATACTATTGACTGTTGTGAAAGTTAGTCCATAATTGGTCATATTTCCTGTAAAAGCTCTACTTCCGAGAATAACCACAGAGTATACAGAGGTGACAATTTTGACCAAAATCAGTTTCCTAGGACTTTTTGGTACCTAAATTATTGTGTGTTAACGTAAATCGATTTATGTTAGATATTGCAAACATATAAACTAAGTGCAGTTCTGAAAGAAAAAGACAATATTTAGTTCGTTTATTTGACCTTTTCTAATATTTAATAGTTTCTTCTTTTTTCAAGCAATAAGGTCAATTGCATTTTATATACAAATATTTTATTTTATTTATATATATTAATTTCCGATATTTCGCTATCACAATGGATAGCTTCTTCAGGGATAATATAAGTTTTGAATTATAATTATAATTGTATAATTGTGATAGCGAAATATCGGAAATTAATATATATAAATAAAATAAAATATTTGTATATAAAATGCAATTGACCTTATTGCTTGAAAAAAGAAGAAACTATTAGAAAAAGACAATATTAATTCTTGATTATAACTGGAATATCTATAAAATTCTTGTAAATAAATTTAAAATAAATAAAAATTACGGTATAATATTTTATGACGATCGCCCCATAATAGCCGAATATAAACTCTTACTTGTTTTGAATAATTTTTAAGCGGACAACAATAAAGCTTATGATAGTGACCGTGGCTACGAAATCCAGTAAATTTTAGATCATGGGTCACTAGCAAAAGAGTTCACTTGGCCAATTTTATTTACTAGTCTAAAGTACTGATCCGATGTATTATAAAATAAACACCGAAGAATTTTGCGGCTATAAAGATATGAATTTGCGTAGTGCCAAGGTCAAGCGACGTGTAGCTGGACAATCTGGTAAAATAGTTTTTAATTGGAACTAATAAGTTAGCTTCCAGTCAATTGTATTTTACTTTATATTTTAAATAAAATCGAGTTTTGAAATTTTTTCTGACATTAAATAACTTGGTATAAAATTGTTCTTTCGACCCATATTTGCCAAGGGTGTTGGGGGACTTAGAGGCTACTTTGGCGGGCAATTAAGGCATAGGTCGGGCAAATAAAACAAAAAGATAAATTGCTTCAGCCGAAAATATTTGATCGTCAAAGCGTTAAGTTGTACAACCAATATTATTTACAGTACTTTTAGAAAGCTTTAGGCTTTTTTGCAATCATTAAATGCTGCAAAGTCGTCATTGCTTTAAGCATTTTTTGTAATTCAAATTTCACTTATTTTTAAAACACTCGTTTAAACTAACGACTAGTGAGAGCGAATACCACCAACACCATCTCGCACACACTTTGCTTAAATATTTGAATGCCTGCCTGAGTCTATTTACTAGATTTTTTTTATTTTATTTTATTATTTCTACGAACAGTTGCTGTTGTAATGTAAATGGTCCTTCAAAGCTACGATTTAATGTTGTCATTTTAGCTGATCGCCAACGACAACAATTTCGAATCAGTAGTTTTTCTTTATGCATATTTGTTGCTGTTGTTGTTGTGTTATTTTAGCTGAATTCTGAAATGTACACAACTGGTTTGGAATTTGATTCTCAATTTAGTTTCTAATTTAACTTCGTTCAATGGTCGTTAGTTTAAGTGTTTTTCCTATTTTTTTTTTATTTTTTTTTTTAACAAACAAGTGCAATTATTACAATTTATGATGCGCATGCGCAATTGAGGTGCATCAAGAAGATGCAAACTGCGATCATGATGGTGGGGAGAATGCCTCCAAAGAAGAGCCAACAAGAGTTGAAAACCTGTGATTGCTTGGCAACAAATGTATAAGTGTATAGCTTGTAATACGAGGCGTTAAATGGAAACAAACGTGTTTTTGTTGCAGTTCATTTAGACGCTTAATAAACAAATAATTATGTTCGCTTAACAAGCGTTGTTTTTTAATTGTTCGTCCATTAAAAATGACCGTTAAAAATGTGTGTTTCTATTCATGTCTTTGTTTCGAATTGATAACAATCTGTGCAAAGATAAGTTGTCGGTCTTTATCTTCATTTCTAGAGGAAATTTAAAGAGTTTTTTATTTGTTAAGCATTAAACACATTCGAGACAGCAGGCTACACGACATTCTCACGACAGCCGGTTCTACGCAACGGAATGACCCGAGATCACTCGGCCAAGGGCTGTCAACTCAGCAATTACTGTTGTTACAACAACACAACAACTACACGAGTGCAAATGACGCTGGGTTCTTATGCCGCCCTGTAGCCAGCTACTTAATTATTTTGAAAACGACAGCTACATAGTTAGCAGCTGATGCCGAAATCTAAATTAGTTCTTCGAATTTTTTAAATAACATAATGACTGAAGAGAATTTTGTTGATTTTATACAAGCTATTACTAAAATACAACAAGAAAAGTAAATAAAAACATTAAAAATAATAAATCTTAAACAATTAAAAAACTTACAAACTTGAATCAAACAAAACAATTAAAATATAAACAGCAGTAATCCATTTATATTTCAGTGGTGCCACTTATGAAACATGAAAAACATATGTATGTACTCGTACATGATTCCAGACATGTTAATAAACTTGACTCATTTTTATTAATCACCCCTATCGTGAATAAAAATTCCACATGAAATTTGTTCCCTTTTCACATTTTTCCTATTAAAATTCAATGTTAAAAAAATAAAAGGGAACAAATTTTATGTGGAATTTTTACTCACGGTAGGGGTGAATATAAAATATTATATTATTAATACATTTAACAACTCTTGATGCATAAATGATCATAACATTTTAATTTTGTGTATTACTTTTTATTTTACAAAAAAAAAAATGGGCTGGGCAACAACCTGCAGTCATGTTGCCTGCTGTCGTCAATATAATAAGACTTATATAAACGTGTGTATTTTATTTTTGATATATTGTGGTCGGTAGCCTGCAGTCTCGAATGTGTTTAATGTTTTACTATCAAATTTTAGTTTCTGTTTGTTTTTGCTAATTTTATGTTAAAAATGTTGCCGGGCTGGACCGGAATTTTTTCTACCAATTTTGCATGTCTAAAATGTTCTAATTTGCATCCCCAGTGGGTCGTTCCTGAGGGTCTGTAGGATTTTTCTGGAATTCTCTAATACGCTTACTATAATTTTATGTAGATTCTACCCTACTGTACTATTTTGCGGGACTGAATAGATGCATTTAATTTAAGTTATAAAATGTTTAGATGTAATGTAGTAACATTTATATTTTATTGTAATTTTTATCTTTATGTTACCTGAAATTATTTATTAATTACAAAAGATAAATAAAGATGTTAAATACACTTTTATATTTTATATTTACTTAAGCTATGTAGTATTACACAAACTAAGATGAATGAATAACACGTGGTTGGACTCTGTTCTTATCTGTCAATTCAAACAATTTCATTCATTTAGAGAATTTTGTCCATGACTATTCAAAATCGGTGCTTTTTTTTCTTTTATTTTTTTCTTCTATACGTTTTAAAATGTTTTTTTTTTAAATTTCCCTTTCTTATACTTACAGAAAAACACGGATCGCAATTTAACCAACCAATTGGCCAATATGCATTCATCCAAGAGTCATGCCAGCAACGGCAACAACAAATACAATCGCTATTCGTGGGGTAGTGGTCATAGTTCTTCATCTTTGCACAGCAGTGCTGCCACATTGGGCATTGGTTCGGGTAAAGATGACCTATGGGCTGCCATACAAACCAATTACAATTATATTATGGACACCAATCTCTTGGACACGTGCAAAGAGGCTAGGTGTGAGCTAGAGGGCGCCACAAATGTTTTGGATAATACTTTGGATATAAGTTTTAAGGTGAGTTTAAGAGGAAAGTGGATATAATTTGCTTAGAAGAGGTGTATAAAATTCATATGTGTAACAATCCGCATCATTTTGTTTCTTATTGCGGTATTTGCTCAATATTAAGTAAACTAAACTACACAAAGTCAGGAATGTGATGAAAATCGTTCTCGTCGTTAAAGTGATTTGAAATCGTTGCAAGATGTGATGTGCGACAACCTGTCGATTAACATAACGATTACATATTCCATTTTGTTTCATAAAAAAACGTCGATTCTGACATGTGACACATTTCGATAAAGTCAGTTTGAAATATTACGATAATGTAAGTTAAAAATTAAAAAACTGATAATTAATTTTTATTTTAGAATAAGAATAATTCTAAAAAATATTTCTTGATCCAATTAATGGAAAAAGTTGGTAGATGCCCTTGAATCTGCTTCGGTAGTGTTAAGCTTTATCCATCTCGAAGAACATTTTCTTTCCAACAGGCACAACATTTTCCAATAACATTTTGAAACAGTAGTGTTATGCATGCCAATATTTACATCATTTCCAACAGATCGTTGAAAACATCCTTCTGCAAAAAATTTAAAGGCAGCTGTCAATTGTATTGTAGGAATGAGTCTGTCGACCTATTTCCAATCTTATTTGAAACCATAAATAAACCTTTCTTGCCTAATCGAAAGTATTCCATGAATCTAAAGATTAAATAAAACAAACATTTTTTATTACTACATATGTACGTTTCCTTGGGTAAACTTAATAGGTCAGATTTATCTCGTAAGCGCTTCTACGTACATATTCGGCTTCATCGTTGGAATTATTTTCATCAGGCAACAGCATCAGGAATTTTGTTTATTTTATTTATAAATATTTTTAAATGTAATTCAGAAAAACACAGTTCAGAGTTGTATTATAAGTTTTCGCAAAGTTGTATTTATTAAAGAAAATTGCAAATGAAACAAAAGTGGAAAATTAAATCGATCGAAATCAGTCATCTAGTTAACGATTTGGAAAAGCGATTTACTTTTCATAACGAACAATTTTCATCACATACATACCTGAATATTTTCATAAGAGGTTTATGTTTTCAGTAAAGTACAATCAGTACAAATAGTTGTGGTGGAATAGCTAATTCTGTCGAAACGTAAGTCAATGGGGATTTTGGTGGTGTCTTGGGAAGGGTGGTTTTAGTTTCTGCAGGGAAATTTTGCGGTAAATTGTTTGTTAGTGTCTAGACTAAACTAAAGGTGAATTTGCTGTAGTGCTTATGTCTTGGCTGAGTGAATTTATTTTCTTTAGGAACATTTTCAGTTGTGGTAGATTTATTATTAGTGTCTAAGCTAATGTTAAAGGAAATTCACCGAGTTGCCTATGGTGAGGTGAATTTATTTTTTAAGCAATAGGGTAGAGTATTTGCTGAATATGGAAATCGAGTTGGGTTTCTGTAGGTGAATTTTCAAGACATTATTTTTTTTAGTTGTAATTAGTTGTTTGTGGTGTATTATATTACTTTGGATTTTAAGTTGATACGATGATTTTTCTATCTATCTTTATCTTTATATTTCTACTGCCTAATTTTAGCTGCTTGATGATAATATACGTAATGTGGGCTCCTGTGAAGATCCCAAAGAATTACGTAAATGGTTACGTGATATGGAACACAAATTGGAAAATGCTCCCACCTTATCGGAAGCTACCATGTTAACATGTGCTGAGTTACAATCACATCTAAATGAACATTCGGTAAGTGATAGTTTTTTTTTTTAAAGAATCAATTTCGAACAAAAATGCTAGTAGAAAGGGTTTAAAGAAAATTATGCCATTAAATATGATAACAAATAGGAAAATAAAAAAATATATTAAATGTTTTAATTTAATATTAAGATTTCAGGTTTCAAAACATTTTATTTTATAAATGGTTAAAGGGTCATTCATCTTTATAGATTTAAGCGTTTTTATTTTACTTGATTTTGTTTTTTTTTGTTTTTAGGGCAAAACAATTTAAAACTAATCAATTTGCTTATAATAGTTTAATAGAAATCTAACGTCTTTTCAATATTGTTTTCTTTCTTATGATACACTGCAAATTGCATTTATCTAGGAATTTTGAAGGTTAAACCGCAAAACTAAAAGCTACTTTTCAATAAATAACTTTTATTAAGAGTTTTGTTTGCATTGAAAGCATAAATAGAAATAATATGAGAAAACTATGCTTGCAAAAGAAACTAAAAGCAAAAAATTCTTAAAAAGAAAAGAAAATTTTAAAATTCTCTCAATAATTTAACAATAAATCAAATTATTAACATTAATAAAATAAAAGTTTTAACGAGTTTCTTCTTATGTGGTATTTAGATTATAAATCCATTGCTGCTGTTTTCTTTTTCTACAATTTCTAATCGTATGCGGCAAGCAACACAAAAGAACATAAAAGTTGCATTAACATTCTGCCGTTTTAGTAGCACAGTTAAGGTGAAAATGAAATTGAATAAAAGGCATATTGAGAAAATACCAAATCTAAAAGCTTTAATACAAAATATCTAGTACAATTTTCATTCTTTTCATACTATGTGTGTGTTTTTTTTTTTTATTATTATTTAGTTTTCGTGATATGAAAAAAAGAAAACATTAATGGTATGTGGTTGTATGAATATGCGAGGTAAAAGAAAATGTTTTATCAAATATTTAAACACAAGCTACAAAGAGTTTGCATGTCTTTTAATTAGGTCAATGTGCATATATTGTTTAAATAACAACAACTTACTTGAAGTAAAAGTATAACAGTTCTTGTTTTAAAATATTGTAACATTTCAAATTAAACAAAATCATTGGCATTAAATTTATAGAAAAACTTATATGACAGTACTTATGTACATAAGAGGAAGGCAAACGATTTTCGGAAAAGTAAAAAAAAAATGGAAAAAGGAAGAAATGATCTAAAGAAACCGTTATATGTATAAGTAAAGCTAAAGGGCTAGGAAAACGTGATGGGCAGGAAGTGGGACTATCGACTATTCCACTACGAAGTGAAACTGAAATCGTTTTCACTTCCACATGGAAAATTTTACGTCGTTCAAGAAAACAAGTGACACTTTATTCTACGATTAACCAAACTGGAAACGATATTTTACTTATGAAATTATTTTCACAAACTTGAAAACGCAGACTTAATCAAAATTTCACTTCCACTTCATTTTATAAATGTAGAACCCAGTTGTGTAGGTCCCACTTTTGACAGTAAGCCGATGTCTCACAGACTACACTCTTATACTAACTTATTAACTATTATAACTAAGAATAACCCAGTGTCTTCTACTAAGACTCAGCGTCTTATACGCCTTATATAATAAGATCAGAATCTTATACTTACACCCAACATCTTATATTAGCGTATTATACTAGAGTCTTATACTAAGACTCAGCATCTTATATTAGCGTCTAGAATCTTATACTAAGACCTAAAGTCTTATATTAAGACCTATCGTCTTATACTTAAACCCAGCGTCTTATACTAAGACGCAACGTCAAGACCAGAATCTTATACTTATACCAGCATCTTATTTTAGCGTCTTATACTGGAGTCATATACTAAGACCAGAGTCTTATACTGAAACTCTGCATCTTAGACTAAGACCCAGTCTTATATTAAGACCTATTTATCATCTTATACTATAACCCAGCGTCTTATAATATGACACACTGTCCTATACTAAGACCGAGTGTCTTATACTAAGACCCAACGTTTTATATAATAAGACCAGAATCTTATACCAAGACCCAGTATCTTATACTAAGACCCAGCGTCTTTTACTGAGACTGAACAACTTATATAATAAAACCAGAGTCTTGTACTAAGACCCAGCGTCTTATATTGAGACTCAGCATAAGATGATAGGTCTTAGTATTGGAGTGTTATACTAAGAAACAGCATCTTATTATTATTAAACAAGGCTAAAAATAAGTGGTGTTATTCACCAGATGAACTCCAGAGGGGGAGCATCAGATGCGAGATTGCAAGTATTTTAGTTTGCCCAAAAAGAATAGTCTACAACGCATCATCCAAAATTTGAATCTATGACATACATATATAAAAATGTTATTAAGACCCAGCGGCTTATACTAAGATTTAGTATCTTATACCTAGCGACTTATACGTTTTGTTGTAACGTCTCATATACTTCTGCATATAATCGCTATCGCTGTTTAATAAAAGCTGCCTCGAATCGTGGATTGTGTCATGTATTAGAACTTAAATAATAAAACGTTCTAAGTGCTGATGACACTTTTAATCTATACTGCTGTTGCCATAAATAGCAAACTAGCTGAAAACAAACATTTTAATGCAAGTTATGAAAACTAAATTTTCTTTGAGAAAATTTATTTATTAAAACATTTTGGTGTTTTGATAATATCTACTTGTTTTGTGTGTTTTTTTTTAGGCGGCTGTTGTTGCTGTTTGTCTCCAGATCTTCTAATCGAGATATTGTCAATTTCCACTTGATTTCTTTTTTGTCCAATAGCAAGTGAAAGGTCTTTAACACAATAAAACAGGCAGCCTGGATGGCTGGTTACAAGAAAATTCAAAAAAAAAAACACATTTTATCAGCACCGTTATAGTTTATTATAATATTTTTTCCAATTTCAAATTGTTTACAGTGTCATATTTAAACATTACAAAATATATTTATCTATTTTGAGCTGGTGACCATTTTTGGTTAAACAAGGATGTAACGGGTGATTTTTTAAAAGCTATAGGAAAGTTTTAAAAAAAAAAAACATAAAATTAAGAAAAATGCATGAATCTTTATTTAAATCGATAGTACGATCCATATAATTTAATATTTGAAGATTATTTCATGCAAATGTTGACCTTGACTGCGCCTCAAATGGTCCATCCGCTTAGTCCAATTTTGGCATACTCTTTCTAACATTTCGGCCGGTATCTCACGAATACTATAAATGCTTCAATGTTGTCTTCCAATGCGTCAATTGAAGCAAGCTCATGTCAATTGTATAGACATGAGCTTTAACATAGCCCCACAAAAAACAGTCTAAAGGCGTTAAATCGCACGATCTAGGCAGCCAATTCACCGGTCCCGAACGTGAATTACAATGTTCACCGAACTCGCCTCTCAATAAGTCCATTGTTGCGCGTGCTGTGTGGCATGTGGCACCGCCTTGTTGAAACCACATGTCATGCAAGTTAAGCTCCTGCATTTTGGGCAGAAAATAAAGTTGGATATCATCTCATGGTAGCGCTCAACATTCAAAGTTACGTTATGATTCGCATCATCTTTGAAGAAGTACGGTCCAATGATGCCATCAGCCCATAAACCGCTCCAAACTGTGACTTTTTCTGGATGCATTGGTAGCTCTTGCAATGCTTCTGGCTGATATTCACTCCAAAATCGACAATTCTGCTTATTCACGCATTTTGATAATAAAATTCAATAATTTGCAAGCGTTGTTCATTTGTAAGACGATTCATGGTTAAATTATAGACCAAACTGTAGATGTTTGACAGTGAAACAAAACACGAAACGTGCGTCAGCTGTTTCAACCAGTGTTGCCAAAAAGATAATAGCTAAAAAATCTCCCTTTATGTATATAAAAAAAATGCTGAAAAAGTCAATGGTAGAAAAAAGAAGGAAAGAAAGAAAACAAGAAGACCACGACAGCGAAACTGCATTTTAGCAAGTGTTTCAGTTTTTCTGATGCAGATATTGTCTTGTTTTTTAAAAAATCAAAATGAAAAAAAAAACGGAAAAAATAAATTCAATATTAGAAATAAAAAAAAAAACAGAATTTAAAAAGTGAAGGTGGATTTTTTTTTTCAATACAGATTATGGCAGTTACAATTTAGTGATCATTTTTGTTTTTAAATTTCTGTATGTTGTTTTCTATTTGTTACCAAGAAAATATACTTAATAAAACTTAAAAAAAAACCGTTACTTTTGTAAAGAAAATGACAAAAAGGCAAAATAAAAAAAAATCTATAACACAACATTACAAGCTTATGGCAACTATTGTAGAGCACATTAAAGAGTTTTTTTTTTCGTAAGTTGCAAACAACGTTTTTGTGTTTTCATTCATTCATTGTTGTTGCAGGCATTTGTTTCTTGTACAATTTAAGCCATATTGTCGCTGGTTTATTGTTGTAAATTTTGAAATAAAGCACGAGCCAAATTATAATAAAAAATATATAAACTGAACTGCCACTTGACTTTGTTAATGTTTTTTTTTTTTTTTTTTTTTTTTACCAAGCAACCACCATCGCCACCATTATTACATGATGTTATGTCTTTAGCTTTAGTTGTTACTGTTACTGCTGCTGCTGCTGCTGTAGTTTTTCTTGTTAGATGGTAGACTTCTTTTGTTAGTTTGTTCCCTTAGTTTGTTCATAAGCCATAATTTAACTGCGGCATAAATAAGTTAGGGAAGTTTAAAGTTAAACTGTGTTTTGGTTTTTATGCTTAATAGTGTCGTTATGCTTTTTACACAATTTTCCTAACAATTTATATGAACAAAATAGGTCTAGGTGGTTGGTTTAGCAATTGTTTCAAATTTAATTTGCCTAAAGATAATTTTTGGAAAAAAAAAATTAAATTTACAAAAAAATTTTTTTTTAAAAAGATTTTAAGTAATAAAAAAAATAAAAAAAAATTTTACTTAAGTTACTTATAGTTTCACCCAGCTATATACAGTGTTGGACATGAGGTTAGCACACTTCATACATACATATGCTGTTTTCAAAAGTATTTTTCTTTTATATGATTAATATTATTAACTGTAATTTTGTTTCCATTGGTGTATCCTATGGTGTGTTCAGCATTATTTCTCAACTCTCATGTAAGAGCCGGTGCTTTAAAGTCTATTTTTGAGTTACTAGAAATGCGTACGCGCTGTATGTGGTTATCGCTGACAGTAAGGGCATTCAACTCTATTGATTCAGTGGAGCAGCGCCGCAATGTGGGTTGGATTTCACTGTTCTATTGTTACTATAATGGCATGTGCTCTGCTGAAATTAGGAACTTGTTCCCGTTTTTCATGATCGACTGGGCAGTTGATCTTACATTACATTACACGGGAAATTTGTTCTTTAGCCGTACTATCCGTATGTGAAAAAAATATTACTCTCTTTATCCTCCCTTCCATAACCTATTTTTCTAGTTCCAACACAATGTATTGTATGAGTAGGGTCCCCGGAGTGCTGGTCCAAAAAAAAAAAAAAACCTGCAGAACCGCCCACAGTATACTATCTGCCATGTCACAGAATTTAATTCCGTTCGGAAGTGGAATTAATTCCGTATTTTGTTTCTATAGAAAGAGTAAAACGAACAATTTTTTTCTAAAATTACAATTCCACATTGCAAATTAAAAGTGGTTTCATTCCGAAAACATTTTTCGTTTTGCTTTTTCTATACTCCACTTCCGAACGGAATTAAATTCTGTGAAATGGCTGTATATAAGACCATAAAGCTTCGTGGTGGGAATGTGATGGTGTAGGTTTTCTGCACAACAACCATCCAAAAAACACCTCACGCACTGAGAGCTGTTACTTGGAGCAGAATAATATTGAATTGTTAAAATGGCCAGACCAATCTACTGATCTCAGAGAGACCGAAGAATTTGGCCGCTTTGTGAAATAAAATCCAAAATGCTGGGTACGCAATTCCAAAAGCTGTGTGGCTCTGATGGAGAGCATGCCCAGTAGATGTACAGCTGGATATCATACTAAACATTAGGATTTAAATTAAATTTTTTTTTTGGTTTCTCTTAAGACAATAAAATTTGCATTTAGTGCTAAATTACTGTCCACATTTTTTTGGAATAGAAACCACCAAAATGCAACAAATTAATAAAACCAAAACTGTAATGGCGTGACCTTAGGACGACATGTTCAAAAACATAACGGACCACAGAAAATATTTCCTTTTATTGGCAATATATATAAAGTGTGCTAACCTTGTGTCCAGCACTGTATGTATATGTTAAACTCTGTTTTATTTTAAGATCTTTATTTAAACAGAAAAACCTTTAAACACATAGATTTATTTGTGATCTTAAAATAGTAACTTTTTCTTAAGATTACTTTTTAAAAATGTTGTATTTATTTTTTTTGGAAAACAATTGTTAAATTCATTCAAGCATAAATAATTAGCTTGTTTTAACTGAACCAAAAAAAAAAAAATATTCCCTAAAAAAAACAAACGAAATCTTTTAACAACTGTTGCAAATCGTTTAAAATCTTATAAAGAAATTAAACGAAAAGTAATAGCAACATTATTTAATTTGAATTTTATTGTATTTAATAAAACTTTTAGTTAATTTTGAATTCATCAAGTGTGAAATAGAGTTAAAAAGCAAAAGAATTTGTTTATTTAGATTGAATTGGAAAAGTTTTTCTTTTATGTGGAATTTATTTAGACATTATACATTTTGCAGCCCACTAATTCTCATTCTCTTGACATGAATTATGATTTTTTTTTCTCAAAATTAATTTTTTTTCTTTTGTTAAGTTATTAAAACGTGTGACTAGTATAGTTGAGATATGAAGATGCAGTATGTGTCTTTTACTACTTGTGTTTATAAGTTTGTAGTTTTTTCTTTTTATTTATTTAAAATAGTTTTTGACCTAAAAATTCAGCAAGTAAGAAAGTCAATTTTAAGCAACAACATTGTACATAAGCAACATTTTATGAATCATGTAAAAACTTGAGGTATTTGACACGTGGGGTCTAGAAAAAGTTCGTTTTGTGAATAAACTTTAAAACATTTATTATAAATGGGTTGCTTTAATCCAGTGGTCGACTGCCATAGCCACCAGGGGCCGACCATATCGACAGTTCAATTCCAAACCATGCTATATCGACTTAGCATGTTTTTAATTTTTTTGCGTTTTTGAATTTAGATTTTTTCAACTTAAATTCTGTCAAATTTTGGTTGTGATTGGCTAGTCCAATCAATAGTTATAAACAACAAAGTTCTACCTCATATGTTTTTTTAGATATCGCCTGTAAACTTTAGGAGCTTTTCCTGCAAAACTCACTTTTTCGACTTGGCATGTTTTGGAATTGAGCAGCCGATATGATCGTTTATTTAAACTGTAAACAACAAGAATGTCAAAGCAAATCACAAACAAAATCTGATTAAATTACAATAGGGATTGAATGTCATAATATGTTCTCCTTAAACATTTATTATAAAATTGTTGCTTAAATCCAGTGGTCGGCTGTCATAGCCACCAGGGACAAAACATGATCGGTAGTGTCCACGAAGTTTATGAAAGTTATAAAATAAAAAACAAATTTCAATCAATAGAGTTGGTCATATAACAACAGAAAAATCAACTGTTTATTTATGTAATATTATTTCATATTTAAAGTTCTCTTTATGCTGAACACTGCTTTCAGCAAATGCTTAAATAATATCAAACGGTTTTTGACCAAAAGCAACATATTTTTCCCAAAACTTTTTGGCGTGAAACCAAAAAGCAAAAATAAAAGTTTCAATGTTTTATTCCTGCAATAGTTTGAGCCATTTCAGTCCTTCATTCAAAACTACTTAGAATCCCTATTTTCTCCAACAATTTCTTTCGTCTTTTCACAATTAGTGGGAGTTTAAAGCTAAAATTTTTTAAAGCTCCAACAGCATCCAACTGCAAATTGTAAAAATCTTAACATTTCCTGCATAAATTATCGCCTGTATAAAAGTCAATGATTAAAAACATATCATCGTATAAAGCCTGCAGGAATTGAACCTACTTTTTGTGTATTCCGCAACTATATTTATAACCAACGTAAAAGGAGAAATTCTGGAAACGTTTAAAAGCCATAAACACCTTTTTGTGATTAAAATTTCTCATTTTACCACCACCAAATGACAACGAAATTAAGGTTGATATTTTTTTTTTTTTTTATATTTTAGTTTCTAAACATGTGCTTAAATAATGTTTAAATTATTCCTTCCAAAAAAAAAAAAAAAAAACGTTTACTTGATGCCTCCTTGATTATGATGACGATGATGAGGAGGTTTGTTTGTTGTTTGCCAAGAATAAATGTTTATTACCATCTCTCTCGGCGCGCTTGCTGTTTTGTGGAGGAGGACACATTTTCATAATGTATGGTAGTTTAAATGCTTACTAAACTTTTATAATTGTTCTTTTGATATCAACACGTACAAAGAAATAACAAAAACAAAAAATGTAAAGAAATTAAAGTGTGTAGTTTAAAAAAAAACTCTCTATTCATTCATTCAGTCATTCATATGTGATATAAAGCCCGCCACATTTGCCACAACATCAAGAGAGTAACTACTCAACCACTGCGATTTATTAAGCAAATTGTGTGGGTGGTTCTTCTTTTTCTTTTGAACAGTGTTAATGCCTTCTGATTTTCATATAATAAATTTTCAGATTTTATTCATGGATTTAGCACAATTTAGAAAAGACGAAGAAAACTTAACAAAAAAAAAAAAACATACGAAAAAAATTAAAGAAAAAGCCAACCTTTTGAATTAAGCATTAAATTTATATACACAGTATAAAATTTTAAAGACATTTTCTTAAAAAATACACTGCAAGAAATGAAAGTCTGGACCTAGTTTAAGCGTATAATGGTTTAAATGTACGATAGCAAAATTCGATCAATAGTATTTCATTGCACTTAGTTTTAAAAAATTACAGGTTTTTTAAATTTTTCAAAAAGTTAATCGAATAATTTCAACGATTAATCGAATATTTGTAGCAAATAATCGTGTAATTTCAGTTAAAAATCGATATTTTTATTTTTGAATTTAGTATTATTTTACTTGTTTAGTAAAAATCCACTTAAGCTTTATTTAATTAATAATTTAGACGATTAATCGTTTAAATATATGATTAATTGTGAATTTTTTTTAGCAGTATTGTTTGAATAACGTTTTTTTAGGTTTAGTTTAAATATAATTACAGATTTTTTAATTTTTTCAAAAAGTTAATCGATTAATTTTAACGAATAATCGAATATTTCTAACGAATAATCATTTAATTTCGATTAAAAATCTATATTTTTAAATTTATTATTTATTGCCTGTTTAGTAAAAACCCAATTAAGCTTTATTGCATTAATAATTTAGGCGAATAATCGTTTATATGTACAATGATTCGTTAATTTTTTTTTAGCAATAAAGTTCTTATATTTAATATTTAGTTCGTTTATTTGACCTTTTTTTAATATTTAATAGTTTCTTTTAACAAGCAATTAGGTCATTTTAATTTTATATAAAAATATTTGATTTATTTTTATATATTTATTTCCAATATTTCGCTATCACAATGGATAGCTTCCTCAGGGATAATACAAATAATTCAAAAATTGTATTATCCCTGAGGAAGCTATCCATTGTGATAGCGAAATATTGGAAATAAATATATAAAAATAAATCAAATATTTTTATATAAAATTAAAATGACCTAATTGCTTGTTAAAAGAAACTATTAAAGTTCTTATATTTAGTTAAAAATAATAACAGGTTATTAAAACTTTTAAAAAGTTAATCGAATAATTTTGACGATTAATCAAAAATATTTTAACGAATAATCGTGTAATTCCAATTAAAAATCTATATT
Source organism: Bellardia bayeri (assembly GCA_950370525.1). Lineage (NCBI taxonomy): Eukaryota > Metazoa > Arthropoda > Insecta > Diptera > Calliphoridae > Bellardia > Bellardia bayeri. The sequence continues at coordinate 71,651,052 of OX493267.1, read as the reverse complement.
TTTTTTTATTTTTAAATGCAGTATTATATTGCTTGTAAGGCAAACATCTTGTTAAGGTTTACTAAATTAATAATTTAGACGATTAATCGTTCAAATGTACGATTAATTATTAAATTGTTTGTATCATAACTGGTTTATTAGCATTTCTTTGAACTTAGTTTAAAAATTTACATTTTTTTTACATTTAAAAAATAAAATCAATCAAATAATTTTGACGATTAATCGAATATTCTTAACGAATAATCTTGTAATCTGTAATAAATAAAAATGTAATGCTGTCCGTTGCTAAGCGCATAACTTGAGAACGGCTTGACCGATTTGCCTAATTTTGAAATGTGTGTAATAGTCTGAAAAAAGTTTATATGTAAAGAAAAATTTGGAAAAGTTAAAGTTTAATTGACCATTTTGACTTTAATTGACAATTTTTACGTCCACTTTATCGGCATATCTAATATAGGTATTATTTGTTGTTTGTTGGTCGTGAAGAAGTTTTGAATTAAGGCAAATTTGCAATTTTTTTTATGCACTATCGATTTTTCTTTTTTGTTTTGATCATTATCTATATAAATAGAAATCAAATGACGTTCGTTGGTAATTGCATCAATTGAGAGCGACCGTTTTCTCTATTTTTATTTTAATGTTCGTCATAACCCGTCTTAGGTTTTTATAGAAAGAAAAACTGACCACGCCCACTTTTACGCCTACTTTTTTTTATTTATCTACAGTTTTTTTTTAATTGTTCGTAGTAAACCACTTTTAAGTTTTTAGGGAAAAAATTTAACTCTATGTACAAGTTTGAATGTCCACACAAAATAGGATAAGAAAAATAAAAGTGTTTTAAAAGGAGTTCCAAATTTAAAAAGTTTAAAAAATATTAACTTTTGTATGCGCTCTCCACAATCACAATAACAATTGGAGCTACATATTTTTTGTTGTCTCCATGCTTCTGCAATGATCAATTGTATGTCGCCTGTTCCCGTGTCGGAACACCATCAGCATTATTTGTTTACGCTCCAGACAACAAAATAACAAATGTCAAAAGCATTGCAATGAACAAGGAGTATTTATGTATTTATTTCAATTATTTACCTAAATATCCATTTATCAAAATGTGAATAAAACATTTAAATTGAAGATTTAAATAAAACTTACCCCAACCAAACCTGAAGGCACAAAAACGTTTGCCGGATCAGCTAGTTTCGAATTAAAATCTATATATGTTTTTATTTCTAAATGTATTGTTATATTGCTTGTATGTTAACAATATAATCTTAGGCTTATTAAGTTCCTATTTTAGGCTAATAATTGTTGAAAATTACGGCTAATAATCGTTAAGTTTTTACATCATAATTACTTTTCATTTTTTTTTCAAACAAAAAGTGTTCGAATTTTTTAAAAATTTGAACTTGATTTTCAGTTTACAATAGAGATTAACCCCCTGGCCCACGATGTCGAACGATAACGTTCGCTTAGATAAGACTTAAGACACAAACTTGATTGTGGAATAAACAAACTTGATTGAGTAAAAAATTGATACGATAAAAAGTTTGTGTCTTAAGTCTTATCTAAGCGAACGTTATCGTTCGACATCTTGGGCCAGGCGGTAAATCTGCCTCAATATTACTTCTTATAACTTTTTATTACAACTGCGTTATGAAAAATATTGTTAAAATTTCTTTAAGTGTGTCCAAAGTTTTATGAAAGTTAAATCTATCATTTAACTCATTTTCACCTACAGTTTTTTTTATTGCCCGTGTGTTTAAGGCGAGAGTTCTATAGACTCGACTACTAAATAGAAATAAAACCAAATGATTTTGGCAATGATTTGTTACATGTCTTCCTGAACTTGGCAAATCGCTTTTATTAAAGAGGCGTACAAATGAACAATTGTTCTTTAGAGAGATGAAATACAAAGAAATATATTATTAGTTTAATAATAATAAAAAAAATGTATTTTAACGAGGAATAGATTTAATATGGCATAAATCAAGAGAAACTTAAACTTGCACAGATAAACATTTTAAAGATAAAAGCGGAATAAACCGTTAAAATTATTTATTTATTTATGGACACAAATGATAACTCCCTAAAAAACCAAACATGAAAAATATTATCAAATAATATTTTAAAATATTCCACAAAATTTCTTTGGAATATTAACAGTTTGTGTCATAAAATTCATAAAATTTTTAATAACAATTGTTTAGTTAGTCATTTTGTTACCAAAACCTGAAAAATATAAAAAACTGCAGTTAAGTTATTTTGCCTAGTAAAATTTTTTTTATTAATGACTTGATTTGCCACACTCTCCTTTTTGTACAAAAAACCCATAAACAAAATATTTATTTCACTTTCTTAAAAAAGTTTACGATTTATCTCTTAATATAAACATATTTTCATTATATTATTAACAATAAATTATTATGATTTTGTTAATAAAAACATTCGAGTAACAACTTATTAAGCACATTTACATGCCGTCTTAAAAATCATAATCTTTACAAAATATTTCAACACTTTTTTCAAACACAAACTATAATTTTCTTTAAAGCTTTTTTATTTTTATTACCTATTTTTCCGTTTTTCGTAAATGAATCTTAAATATAAATATTTCATTTCAACACATTAGACAGATATGACGAGCAAAAGCAAAAAAAGCTTAAATAATAATAAATACAAGTTAAAATATTTTTAAAACAATAAATTGATGTATCAATAGGAAACGCCTCTTGAAAAAATGCTGTGAAAAAAAGGAAACAAGTGGGCAAGTTGTAATAAAGTGCATTTTGGTTTAACAAACAACAGTGAAAGCTTTTAAGAAAGCTTAATTTTAAAAGATGCCTTTTCATTAAGACAACGAAAACAAATAAATGTTTCTAGCGCATAATTTAATAATTTCAATAAAAAATCTAAATTAAATTAAATTTTGATTTCTTCGACATTTTCGTATTATGATACCATATGTTTTTGTATCCCACAAAATGACTGCCACAACTTACAAAAACTTTCTGGAGGAAGCATTTCCGAAATTAAATGATTACTTTGGACCCATACCTTGAACGTACCAAAACCGATTCAAACCGCCAGAGCAGAAAAATAATGGATTAATTTTTTTTTTTAATTAATTAATTAATTGTGTTACTTTCTTTGGAAAGAGATAGGTACAAGGCGGCGCAAAAGTAAACTTCCAATCAGGCGATCTTGCTGGCCAGTGCAAATCGCCAAAATGGGAGATTAGTCTAGGCGCCCGGGAAATGCGTCCTTCAGCATATCGGTTGTGGCACGTGCAGTGTGTGCCGTTGCACCGTCCTGTTGGAACCACATGTTTTCCAATCCCAATTCATCAAGTTGCGCAAAATTTATACCATTTTCTGATAGGATGATTACTTTTGCGCCACCTTGTAGAAGAACAATAGGTGGTGAAAGTAGAGAAAAGCTTTTCATATGACAACACTGTAATCGCGCGTTGTGTTTATTAATAGTACAGTATTGCAGCGCCTCTGGTGGTGAGTAGGCTCATTAATAAAAACTTGATTTATAGCAATTATTTGAATTATTTTGGTGGCGTTTAAATGCTATACCACCGAAGGAGGGCGCTGTGATAAATATTAGTTATGAAAGGATAGAAAAACTAATAATTATCAGAAATTAATGTTGTTTTTGAGTGGCAGCCACTAATACCAACTCATGCTTAATGATCAAAGGTGCTAATCAATTAAGCTACAGCACCCTATAATTTAGCCTCTATTTTCACCCCTCACTCTCAGAATCGACCTAACTTTTGCTAATCTGAATTTGTCCCACAGTGTAATTTTCTTAAAAAATATATATTTTTTTATTTTAAAAATGTATAATTAGCTTTCCATGACTAAGACACATATCAGACACATATTGTGTTTTCAATTGTGAAGCGAATAATCGTTTAAATTTACGATTAATCGTTGCATTTTTACAGAATAATTAGCTTGTTTAATTTAGTTTAATAATATTGTAAAAAAACCTAATTTTTTATCTTATGGTTGAACATATTTAAAGAATAAAAAAAAATATATATGGTCGCCTATTTCACTACGAAGTGAAACGGAATTCGTTTTCACTACCAAACTGGAAATGATATTTTTTTACTTTTAAAATCATTTTCACAAAATTTAAAATACAAACTTAATGCAAGTTTTACTTCCACTTCATTTTACAAATGTAGAACCCAGGTGATTTTATTTTAAAATACAGCTTTAAATTTAATTCAATATGTAGGTATGTATGTATGTACTTGTATAGTTAATGATTATCCAGTCCCTTCTCAAAAGCTTTTACTGTACTGAGGAAAAAACCACAAAAATAATTCCGATAAATCTACATACATAACTTATGACAAGCTATGATTTTTATACCTATAAACTTTAGACTTGGCAATGGGTAGGGGGAGGTGGAATGAGGCAGGAGTATGTGTGCAGCTTGGCGGGCAATTGTTTCATTGTATGCAACAATTAACCATTATTACAGAAATTATTGCTGTAGCTTTTAATGGTGCTTGCTGATCTACTATTGATCGATCTATTGCAACACAGCAAAAGAAAACGAAAAGCACAACAACTGCAAAGAAGTAACCAAAGAAATACATATTGTAGATGATGTTAGAGGTGGTGCAGGAGGACAATACAACAAATTGATCAATACTCAATATAATTTTTATGAATGTTTATGAGATGTGGTACGAGTACATGAGTATGTATACTCACGTACATAAGTTTTACATTGTATTTTATTACCACCAGCACAAAAATCTTTGAGGTTTCCTGTATTTTCTTCTGTTGATATTTTTATATCGTTGCTGTATTTTCTTTTTTTTTTAGTTGCTTTTTTATGTCTTGTCAGATCGAATATAATGCGTTTTCACTTTCAAATCATATAAATTTAATTTTTATATTTTTATTTTATACATATTTATAAGTATTTATATACATATTTATTTCTTCTTACCAATAAAACAAAATCATACGAAAGAAAAAGCAAAACAAAACATGCATCTCGATAACATTTGTACATTTGTAATGTAACAAACGGACAGAGACAGACGGACTGGCGGGCAGTTGGCCTATGCTATACAAAGTCTTTAGAAATATGAAAACAATAACAAAAATAAAACTAAAATTGCTTTAGTCAAATTAATGCGATTTAAAGAAGACAAAAATATAAAGATTATACGAGTGTAGTATTCATATACAAAATCATAAAAAATCTAACTGTCGAACGCAAATGCGAGTCATGTTAATAAACATTATTATTGTTATTGTTTAAAATACACTGAGGTAGCGTTTGACGGACTTATGGCAATTTTTTTTGAGCGCAAAATTGAATAATTTCAAAAAATCAATATTTGTAGTTTCCAAAACCAATATTATGATGATTGAATGGAAATAATTAAAGTAAAAGTTTAGACAAATAATTGTTTAAATTAACGATTAATCGTTTGAATTTTTAATGCAAACAAGTTTTCTACATTTTTCCAAAAAAAAAATTAATGGAATAATTTTGACAATTTATCAAATATTTTTTTAACGAATAATCGTGTATATTCAATTAAAAAGACATTGTTTTAATATTTAAATGCAGCTTGTATGGTAAACGTCTATTGAAGATTGATTTAGTTAATAATTCCGGCGAATGTACGATTAATCATTAATTTTTATATCATAATTGGCTCATTAGCATTACTTTGAACTTAGGTCCCGATTACCATTCACAACACTTAAGTACATATTTTCATGTTGTATGTTGTACACTGCGATTACGATTCACAATACTTATCAGCTTAATCGTGTGCAAAATGCATGTTGTGTTGTAGTCAAGACATTTTAGTGTTGTAAACAATAATCGGGTCCTTACTTTAAAAAATTACGGATTTTTTACATTTTTCAAAAAACTAAACGAATAATTTTGACGATTAATCAAATATTTATAAAGAATAATAGTGTAATTTCAATTAAAAATCTAATTAAGCTTTATTTAATTATATCATATTTTATTTTATTGTATCAGAATTAGCTTTTTTGTGAACATAGTTTAAGAAATTACAGGTTTTTTAAACTTTTCAAAAAATTAATCGAATAACTTTGATGATTAATCGAATATTTCCAACGATAAATCGTTTAATTTCGATTAAATAACTATATATTTTTATTTTTAAAGGCAACATTATATTGCTTGTATGTTAAAAATCTAATTAAGCTTTATTTAATTAATAATTTAGGTGAATAATCGTTAAAATGTACGATTAATCGTTAAATTAATTGGATCACTAGCTTGTTTTTGAACATACATAGTTTAAGAAATTACAGGTTGTTTAAATTTTTCAAAAAATTAATCGAATAACTTTAACGATTAATCGAATATTTCCAACGAATAATCTTTTAATTTCGTTAAAAATCTTTATTATTTTATTTAAAATTAAGGTTTAAGCTTGTTATAAACTTATTTAAAAAAAATACAGATTTTTAATAGATTTTAAATTTCACTTCAAATTAATCGTATAATTTTGACGATTAATCGAATATTTTTGACGAACAATCGTGTAATTTCAATTAAAAATAATATTTTTATTTTTAAATACAACATAATGTCACTTGTTTGATAAATCCAAAATCCATATAATTATTTCATTACATAATAATATAGGCGATTAATCGTTTAAAAATACGATTACTCTCCTAATTTTTGTAACAAAATCAGTATTTTTAAAATGTTAACTTAGTTTAAAAAAATACAGACTTTTAATATATTTCATTTGAAATTAATCGAATAATTTTTACATTTATTCGAATATTTCTAACGAATTATCGTGTAATTTTATTTATTTTTAAGAGAAAAGTTTTTTATTCAGGCTAATTGTTCGAATAATCAAGAATACTATTGTAAAGTACTGGAACAATTGGCAAATTGAAATGCATTTTCTACCCTGTCAAAGGCGTCATCAGCAATCTTCATTGTCCATGATCAATCTGTTAACATCATCTATTTAACTGACCGTTTTTTGAGAAATAGAATATGAGAATTATCATATTTATTTTTTCTATACGTGTTGTGAGTTAGAACGAATTTTTTTTATTTTTTTATTTTTAAATCCAACATTACGTTACTATTTTGTTAAAAATCCAACTAAGCTTTATTTAACTAATTATTTAGAGGAATAAACATTTAAATTGACGATTATTCGTTAAGATTTTATAACATAATCGGCTCATTACCTCTATTTTTAATTGATTTTAAACTAAATTTTTAAAATTTAACAAATTTTAATCGAACATTTTTAACGAGTAATCGATTATTTTTTTCAACAAATAATGGAATCATTTTATTTGAAACTCCATTTTTTTTATTCTAAAATTATTTTTTAACTCTGCTAACTAAGACACAAATCACAGTAAATTTTGTTTAAATTTGGAAATGATTAAATTCGTTTAAATTCATGATTAATCGTTTTAAAGCGATTTAAAACTTACCCCCTGGCCCTCGATGTCGAACGATAACGTTCGCTTAGATAAGACTTAAGACACAAACTTGATTGTGGAATAAACAAACTTGATTGAGTAAAAAAAATAGATACGATACAAAGTTTGTGTCTTAAGTCTTATCTAAGTGAACGTTATCGTTCGACATCGTGGGCCAGGAGGTTATTTTTTTGAATTTATAATTATTACCTTCTGCTTACTAAGACACAATTCTTGGTAAAATTGATTTAAATTTAGGCTTGTAAATAATATGTTTGTACTTGATATCCATCCGCTATAGCTAGTGAAATAGTATTTCTGAAATGATGAACACGTACATCAAGGCCTCAGTTTATAGTTGCAACTTTATTGTCCATTTAACTTTGTTCGTATAGGTAACTGAAAAACTAAAAAAAAAAAAAAAAATCTGTAGTGTTACACAACAAACAACACATCATCTCTCCCTCACGTTCAAACACTAAATGACTGACCATTTCCATGGCATAGACGATGTCGATCATTATGAATTTGCTGCATGCAGCATCATCAGCCGGCCACAACGGATGCTGTCGCTGACATTATGAAAAATATGAATACTTTTTATTACTTTTTTTCTATTTGATTTTCTCTACTCATTGGGTGGATTTTTTTTTTCTCCAAAAACATTTCATATTATAGTGGCTGTTTTGGTTACAATAAGAAAAAGGTAAAGTGAAAACTTTGTATTGTTTGTGCTGTAAAAACATTTGGTTAATCCGTTAAATTTTGAAAATAAAAAAGATTTAAGAAGCAACGTTAAAGTTACAAAATAGCGCTCTCATTACATGTGTTTTCTTTTAAAGATTATTACACTTAAAAGTGTACATATGTATTGTTAAATTAAACATTAAATTTAATTTTTCTTCACAAAAAAAACTTCAAGTTTCACTTTCTTTAATGATGTTTGCTTATGATTCTTCTATTCCTCAATTGTTGGAAATTAAAAAAAATATATTATATTATTATTGTTGCTTGTATTTTCATTTATAATTTTTATGTTTTTTTTTATTAACGTCTTATGACTTGAAATTTAAGATTTGTTGCTTTAATTTGAATAGTTTTATGTATTTAGGAAATAATTTCTTATATGTTTTTTTCATCATATAATTGGTAATGATTTAAAGCAATTGTTATAAAGTTGCAGCTTGATTAGTGAAATTGTATACAATGTATCAAGCACTGCAGTGTTTGATTATGATTAAGCATTTTTTTTTTGGTTTGTAAATTAAAGTATAGATTTTATTATTGGAGTTTTAAGTGTCAATTTAGTTTGCAGATAGATTACACATGGTTTATTTGCCGAAAAAAGAGGAGTTAATTATAATTTTTAATGCCAGTTTATTTTTTTGGTTCGTGTTACAAGGACAAACTATAAGACTTTTTGAATAAAAAGGCGATTTAATTGTCCTTATAGTCTCCACTAAGCATATTACATTTAGTCCTTAGATATTATAATTGCTTTATTCTTTCAAAACAATAGTTATACTCAAGCTATTCAAAATAGTCGGTTTTTTCGTGTTAATCTTTTTATTCCACCCAAATATTTTAGTTCCGAGCCACTTATTAGGATGTCGCTAAATCGCTAATAAGATTGTTAAGCCAATTTATAGATTTTTTCCAAGGAGACTACTTCACCTAATGCAATCGTTTTTGCTTCAAATAAATATCGCATGGAGTCCAATAGCTGTGAATAATATTACCAATAATTTAACCATTTCAAATTGATGACATAATGACATGACTTTGTTTCAATTTCTTTTGAGCAAATTCGCCCTGTTAATTTCACTGTTTTGAATATTCCTTGGTGTTTGGGGTGTTGTGATGGCTCCATGTTTCGTGCACGGTTAAAAACCTGCAAACGTTGATATGTATAATACGGCGACAAGAGTCACACTAAACATTGTCAAGTCATGCCGCATTCTGCAAATATGTTGTTAATAACATTCAAAGGCAATGCTGCACACAACTACGTAAATTTTTCGGTCTATTGCATTTGCCATTTGAAGCCAAAAAGAGAGTTGCGCTGTCTTTGTGCCTACCTTCTTTTCTGTATGGGATTGAAATATTTTCCGGAACGTCCCAACAAAATATGATTAAATTACGATTGTGTCTTAACCGTGTAGTTCGTTTTATTTGTAATCTTCGATATAACGAACATATTTCTGCCCATGTTATTGGCATTTTAGGTTCTGATTTTTATACTTTTGTTAATCAACGTTTATTACTACAATTTTTTAAGATTATGAAGTTTGGCAAACCTCAATATCTGAAGGAAAAATTTGTTTTTGGCAGGTCTACCAGAACTAATACTTTTGTTTACCCTAGGCACTCTTCATTGTACATGACTAGATCATTTGTGGTAAGGGTATCCCGAATTTGGAACCACTATATTCCTTATGAAGAACGTAATTTTAGGAGATCAGTTGCCAACTTAAAAAAATAAAATTGTTTTGTTACGTAAACAAAAAAAAGTTCTAAGATATGAAGCGTAATACAAAAATATATTTAACTTTAATGTTTGTGCAGAAGTAGGGGGTTTTTTTTTAAGTACATAATGTGTTTTTATATGAATATCTCCTATATTTTTAGATGTATGTATGTATATTTTGAAAATTTTCTTTCGCCATAATATTACTAGATTAAGTAGGCCTTTAGGCTTGTAATCTCTGAATTTAATAAATAAATAAATAAAACTGTGAATTTTTATTAAAAACCTGAAATGTCACACGATACATTGTCAGGTCATGCCGTGTTCTTTATGATATGCAAAGGCAGGATTGAAGAACGTTCACGTAACTTATTGTTACGTTGGTTAAAGTGAATTTGTATTAAAAGGTGTCACTTGTAACATTGTCAAATCATTCCATGTTCTTTATGACATTCAGAGCAAATCTCAAATACAACTCTAGTAAATCGTTTTATATATTTTTCATAAACTACAATATAAACAAAGATGTACTGTCAAACGAATCATACAAAAATCTAAATATGCGGCCTAATCCGAAACTTTTCTGATGTTATACTAATTTTAAGAATAATTTAATTATCTTTTTTTTTTGCCAACTCTTTCAAAGAAAGATTTTTCAAGAGCTTTCCACAAAAAAAAAAACACATATAATTTAGAGAAATGTAATACATTTTTATTTGAATCGGGAATATTTTTTCCCTCAAATTGCAATTGTGAATAGTATTTCCCATTAAATATTTTCTCCTTTTATTAACAATTCACGGGGGAGTGAAAGCTTCATATTCAAACAAAATTTCCCTTATCGTAAAAATATTTTTCCCTCGAAATATTTTTTTTATTCCCTTCATGTTGTTTACTTAATTTTTGCTGGGGAGTTGAATTCATAATATTTGTATTTATTTGTTTTAATTAGTTTCATACACTAAAAAGTTTTAAAAAAATGTTGTATAAATCTAATAAAAATAATTATATAAAATCATTTTTTTTTATTAAATTAGTCATAAGGCATTGCATAATTCCAAGGAGTCAGATGAATCGCGGAAACGTCGACGAACAGTTCGTTGATGCCTGTTTTCTTGCTCTTGTAATAAAATTGCTCCCATTCGAAACATTTTTTTACGCGATTTATTTATTTTAAACTTATTTTTCTTATTTACATTCACTGTGCGTTGATTGTTTTCTTTATTTCAAACAGTTATACAATGAAGGGAACAAAAATTTCACGGGAGATTCACGATATTATTTTTTACTTCGAGGGGTATAAAAATTTCATTGTAGCAAAAATTCCACATGCTTAAAAATGATTTAATGTAAATGTTGACCGCGGCTACGCCAAAAATAGCTCAAGCGTTAAAACAGCACGATCCAAGCGGTCAATTGACCGGCCTCAAACGTGAAATAAACTGTTCACCGAACTCGAATCTCAATTGGGCCATTGTTTGGCGTGCTGTGTGGCATTTGGCACCGTCTTGTTGAAACCACATGTCAGTGAAGTTCAGCTCTTTAATTTGCGGCAAAAAAAATTGTAATTATCGCTCGTTAGCACTCGACATTCACAGTAACGTTTATGTCTTCGTCGTCTTTAAAAAAGTACGGTCGCATGATGCCATCGGCCTATAATCCACACCAAACAGTGCATTTTTTGGGAAGCATTGGCAGTTCTTGCATTGCTTCAGGCTGCTCTTCACACCAAATAGGACAACTTTGCTTGTTCAATTAAACCTTAAATGAGCGATTGCTAAATTATAGACCAAACTGAACATGTTTAATTAACATCAACATGTTACACGAAAACAGCAGAGCTGCCAAAAACTTGCTAAGAAATCACCCTTTACTAGGTGGTCTTTGTTTCCCAATTCCATTTTGTATCTTCAACATGACAGGAAAAGTAATTTTGTTGGTGGAATAGTTCTTCATGATGGTTGGTATATAGATACACATATATGTATGTATGTACATACAGTGACTCACATTCAAAGTCAAGATGATTTTAAAAATTTACCTTCAATGAACACCAGTTTAAAAATTCACATTGTCTTTTCACCGACGAAAGCAAATTCAATTAATTTGGGTCTGATGGCCGGCGTTAAGTGTGGTGCAAACCTCATGAGGAGTTTTGCCTAAAAAATACTAAGAAAACTGTAATGCACGGGGGCTTGTCAGTGAGGGTGTGGGGTTGCATGGCTGCTTCCGGTGTCGGAATCTGGATCTTTTAAAGGCAAATATTAAACAAAGTTCTCATAAATTCTGAATTGCCAATAACGTTAAATTTTACCAGAACAATGACCCGAAGCACACATCGCTGATAGCGAAGAACTGGTTATTGCATAATTGTCTTAAAGTCTTCAAAACACCTGAGCAAAGTCCAGACCTTCACGTAATCGAGCATTTATGGGATGAGCACGGATGTCGGATGCAAAATAGATTATGTACCAGTAAAGACCAGTAAAGACCAGCTTAGAACTGCGTTACTGGAACCAAATAAGTCCTGATGTGTGCAAAAAACTGGTTGAATCAATTCCAAAATGACTCTAAGCTGTCGAGAATCAAAAAGGATACACAACAAAATACTAAATTTCTTATAAGTAATTGAATTTAATGATCTGGCCGACTTTCAGTGTGATCATACTATTAAGGTTTTTTTTAATTTTTTTGTTTTTTTTATAAATGGTAGAATACCATATTTATTAGTTTTTGTGTTTAATAAAAAAAATGATAAGCTTTCTTTTTATACCCTACACACCATATACCCTATATTGGATTTGTGCTGATGTTTGTAACGCCCATAAATATTGGTCCAACACCCACCTTAACGTATACCGATCGACTTAGAATCACAGAGCATAACTCACTCAAAAATGTTGGTATCCAAATAATATTGAACGCAAAATTTATTTAATATGTATACAAACAATACGGTACAATTTTATTATGATTGGTCCATAATTAGTCGTAGCTACCATAAATGGTCCACTTCCGAAAATCACTTTAACGATCATAAATTTCTTAAGAATGTTGGTAATCAAATAAAATTCGACACAAAAAATATACAGAAATGATGACACCAAATTTTATAATGGTCGGTCCGTAATTAGTCGAAACTCCCATATAAGACCCTTCCCGTAATCAACTTTAACCTCCATAAATCGTTTAAAAGCATTTATATCGAGATAAAGTTTAACATACACAATATTTACATTCACAAAAATCATGACACTAAATTTTTGGATGATCGGTCCATAATAGGTCATATCTCCCATTTAGCGCACATTTCTGAAAAACTGTTTTATACATATACTGGGTGTAGGGTATTATATGATCGGGCTTGACCGACTACACTTTCTTACTTGTTTTAAATAGGGTTTAATATTTTACAAACAGTTTGTCCGACTTTCAATGTGAGCCACTGTAGGTAATATAAATTAGCTTTTAAGTTATTATTTGGTAATAATGAAAGTTTACTAACAAAATCATGTGAATATGTCGGACAAAAATATTGTTCCTTGTTAAAATTGTAGGTAATAGGAAAATTTAACAACATTATGTCTAATTTTATTTTATAAAGCATTAATTACCCTCATAAAAATTGAAGGTATTTTTTAAACAAAAATTAAATTTAAATATAAACAATTGCATAATTTTAGTTTAATGTGATTGTCTTTATTGTGTTTACTAAATTTCTTGTGCTGGTTGTAAAAACTCATTTGATTTGAAACTACATATTTGCAGTTTTATCACTTGAAATGGTCATAACAATGTTTTTCAAATTCGTTAATTTTTTTTTGTGTTTGTTTTAGTTTTAGTTTAAATAATAGCACAAATTTTAAGTGCATGTACAACTGTTTTACCACTCTAAATAACAATTGGTTTCAAACAACTTTGAGAGAAACAAAAACTAAATAACGCATAAAAACTTTTTAACCAAAAATGGTTTGGTTTCGGGTCTAACCATTGTAATGGAGGAGGCGTTGTTTATATGCCCATTGCCGCCTGCCTTCATTTTGGCTGGTCCGTTTGTTCGGCTGGCCAGCTTTTTCTGGCTTTTTAGTGTTTGGGAGTTAAAAGTATTTGTGCAAAAAAAAAAAAAAAAAAAAAATTATCTAAAAAAAATTTATGTTTGTTGGTTTGGCTCTCAATGTAAAGCAGCTGTATTTTCTATTTGACGTCTTTACTACTAAATACTTTGAAATCTTCCGTTTTTGGTGTTTTAGTGTTACAAATAAAGTTATACATTGCATATAGATACAAAAATACAAATGCAATGCAATACATACATACATACATATGTATGTTTAGCTGTATATGAATAAATGCATTTATAAATAGGTTTGTTACACAAATTTCAAATTCCAAAATTACAATCACTTCGACAAACTTCCTTTTTTAAACGCATTTTTATATTTATTACTTTTCGTTTTTTTTTATGTCTTATTTCTGCTGTCGTGATTCGTTCAGGTGACTCGGTGTGTGATAAATGTTTAGTTTATCACTTGTGGAAGTATTTGCAATTGTTTGCTGCTTCCTACAACAGGATTTTTGTTTGTGGCAGTTTTTATTTGAATTTATTGAAGTTTAAAAACAAAAAGAAATTAATGATTTACTTATATATTTCTCAAGCTTGAGAAATTTAGAAACTTTTCAAACTCCCCTATTTGATTTATTTAAAATCTCTTTCATGTATTATGATGATCTGTTCTCCTTTTTAAATCTTATTCTTGTTTAATTCTAAACATTGTAATGGGTGAAATCATTCACTACCACTCTTCCGTTTTTATTTGAAACGTTTCGCATTCTGCCAACAACTACTGTTTTCTTAAGGAATTTATATATCGGCTACAGGGGCCGATTCAGATGTAAAGGGTGATTTTTTTGCAATACTGTTTTTGGCAGCTCAGCTGTGTTCGTGTAACATGTTACTGTTAAACATGTTCAATTTGGTGTATAATTTAACCATGCATTGACTTAAGGTACGGTCACATTTGGCAATATTTACTCCAAAAAACGTAACCATTTGTTTTAGCACAAATTTGTTCGCTGTTGTTTACTTTTACAATATTTTTGCAAAATCAAACATTATCAAATAAAATAGAACTAAATATTTGTGGTATCTTGTTCTAAATAAGCGATGTTATTTTAAATAAATAAACGAGTTCAAATATATGTTATTTAAGGTGGTTTTAGACGGCATGTATTTTGCAGTGTGCTTGTCAAATTTTCCACTGCAAAACGCATACACGTCGTGTAAAAGCAAAAAACAAAATGCTTCTGCAAATGTCAAGCTTCATTTACAGTGTAAAAGTTTCAATTAAAGCATTTTCTCTCTTCATCTGACAAAGCAACTGCAACCAGCTGTTTTGCAAGAACATAGTGTTTGTGATTTTGTAAATTTGTATTTAAAAAAAATTTGCAAAATAGAAAAAGCTATTATTGTAATAATGCTGCAAGTAACAATTATTTAATTTTTTTAATCCACTTTTTCAAACTATTTTTGCAAGAACACAAAACTCCCGCATAAATACTCATAAGAAAAACAGCTGTTGTCTTCTATTGTAGATGATGTCACATGAAACTAAAAACAGACGTGTGTAAGCAAAAGTCTTAATCTGCCTGTAAATGGCCAATTTTGACAGACATGTACAATTGCATATGTATCGTACAGCAAGTACACTGCAAAATACATACCGTCTAAAACCACCTTTAGTGGTTAACTCTTTTTCGGCAAATATTTGCCAAATGTGACCGTACCTTTACAAACGAACAACGCTTGCAGATTTTTGAGTTTTATTATCAAAATTCATGCACGGTTAAGCCAAAGCAGATAACACTTTGTTTATCAGACAATTGTCTTCAGCGTCGAATGCCATATCTAGTTGAATGGGTACGTAACAGAAGCATTGCAAGAACTGCCAATGCATCCTGAAAAATTTAATCTTTGGTGTGAATTATGGGCCGGTGGCATCATTGGATCGTACTTATTCAAAGAAGACGAAGGTAGGAACGTTATTGTTTGTCCAAAATGGAAGAACTGCAATTGGATGACATGTGTTTTCAACAAGACGGCGACACATGCCACACAGCACGCCAAACAAAGACCGTTTTGAGACACGAGTTCGGTGAACAGTTTATTTTGTGTTTGGAGCCGGTCAATTTACCGCCTAGAATGTGTGATTTAACACTTTTAGACTATTTTTGGTGTCGCTACGTTAAGGCTGATATTTACAGGGACAAACCCGCAACCGCTGACGCACTGGGAGCTGATATTAAAGATTTGGAGAAAGTATGCTAAAATTAGTCCCAGCGTATGAACCATTTGTGGAGTAGCCCCACTCAACATGAACATTAAATCATCTTTAAACATTAGATTATATAGATCTTTATGTCAGATAAAGATGTCATAAATATCTATAAATTGTATGTGTATTTTTAATCAAATCGGAAAGCTTAAAAAAATCACTCTTTACATAAAAGTACCGCAAGGAATTACAATTGATGACCTTATGATAAATTAGAATATTCAATTTATACAACATTTTCTTTGTTCTTTGTGACATTAATGGCCGAATTCTCGGTCATTAGTTAACCATTGGTAAACTAAAATACTAACTATTGTTTAACTATTACTTGTTATTCTTATGGCAAACTTAGCATTGCGAATAAAAAAGCGTTAGTTAAGCCTTTGCCATTAGCTAACTAAAGACTGTGAATTTAGCCATAAGACACACTGTCAAGTGAATTGTTTCATATTTTTAACATACATTTTTAATACTCGACATAAACCACAACAAAGGAAACCAGCAAGAATTGTCGTGTAATACGGGACAAGAGTCCCACGAAACATTATCAAGTCATGCCGTATTCTTCAAATATGCTCTTAATGACATATGTAGACAATGCTGAGCACACCTCAAGTAATTTGTTTCATCTTTTACAGCCTAATAAAAAATAAAACGAAAGTCTGAATTTTATTGAAAAACCTGTAAACGCTGACATGTATAATAAAGCGACAAATGTTCACGATACATTGTCAAATCATGCTGTCTATTTGCAGGCAATTCCTATCAATATCATACTTAATTGTTTCATCATTAGTCGAGTATTTGTTTTTTGGGCGAATACTAGTTTCAGTTAGAAACAAGATGAAACAATTCACCTGATTTGAATAGCATTTGCCATCGAATGTCCTAAACAACACGGCATAATGTAACGTGGGAATGTTTTGTGAAACACTTCGCTGTTTCATACATCTCAGTTTTTACTGGACTAATTAATGCTTAAAAGGATGCTTAATTTTAGCCAAAAGTTTTTCCTAATCAATGAAAATCGCCGCGTCGTTAATTAGAAATGTTTCGTTTTGTTTCGGATTAGATCGAGTATTATTTCTTGCTGACTATTAAATTTAGTTCGATAGTCTATGATAGAATGATGAAACAGTTTGCTTAAGCTCCCTGACCTGAAAAACACGACATGACTTGCCAATGTTTCGTGTAACACTTCATACTACAGGCAGTCTTGTTAAGTATGCTTGCAACGTTTCTTACAGTACTTTTTTTTTGAAGTTTTAGCCTTTTTCAAATGATCAATCGATCATAATAGCAAACTTATGATCCATTCAAAGAAGTATTTGGCGATGTTCAACCTCCATCCGCAGAAGTTTTTATACCGTTTAGTAATCGTGGAAAAACATGAAACCATCACAACCCAACACAGGCCAAGCATCAGTCAAAGCGTGAACTTTTCTGGTTGAACGTGCAACAAAGATGATCTAGGCGTATCTGTCGGCCAACAAAGTAAGTGTGGAGAATTGATTTGTCGGCTGTTTAAGAAATGTGTGTCTGATTTTCTTTCTATTTTGATTTTCCTTTGCTCAGCACTCGTGCAAATGAGTTTTTTTTTTTAAAGGGCTTCTGTAAAAGGGCCGGACTTTTTGTGAAATATTATTTAGTGTTTTATATAATAATATGTACAATTCGTATATCTGCGGTCTTTGTTTTGTGTTACACTGCCATATTATAATTAATCTATCAAAACCTAAAATCAGACAAACTTTTCTATTTTTAACATTGCTATTCATTTAAATATTTGTTTTGTGGATAATTGTCTGCTAACCTAAATCTATAAAAATCAAAACCAAATGCAATAAATCAATGTTAAACTTCATTTAACTTTATTAGATAATAATTTCTAACTTTTACCCCCTGATCATCTAACACATTTTCCTAAAAACATTTATTTACCTTAAAAAAAAAAAAAACGTAACAATATTCATTTCCCCTCTTAACAAAATCTTGATTACTTTTTACACACACACACACACTTTAATTTGACCTACAAAATTTTAGACTTGAAATATTTTTTATAAATTTTTTTCTTTATCAGATAAAAAAGCAAGAGCTTTTTAATTTGAGAAAAACTATTAAATATTTAGTCAATCAGTCCGTCAGTCAATTATACAGTTTAGTTTAACTAATAACTTTGAGTATGAGTGTTTTACGGTCTAACCGTATCTGCTTGTCTAAATCTAAATAATGCCATTGTGATTGAAGTTTTTATTCTATTTTACTAGATTTTCTTTTCTCTTTATTGAAAATAAAGTAAAATTTTATATGTGGCCATAAGAAATTAATGATCATCCAGATGAACATCGATATGAAGCTGATAAACAAAACATAATTCAATTTCTTGGCATTTGTTTTGTATTGATTTTTTTTTGTAAACTTTATTGCAAACCGCTTTAAAATTGCTCTCATGTAATGCTTTTGTTTAGTAATAAATTAATTTACATTGTACATTTATATGTACATTGATCTGTTTTTTTTTTAATTTTTTACAAACAATCAATGCTACATTAAAAATTGTTTTTTTTTAACAAATCTTCATTACGAGTGACTTAATCACCCCTATCGTGAATAAAAATTCCACATGAAATGTGTTCCCTTTTATTTTTTTAACATTGAATTTTAATAGGAAAAATGTGATAAGGGAACAAATTTCATGTGGAATTTTTATTCACGATAGGAGTGAATATTTATAAATTTTACGATTTACTAGTGCGGTCTGATTAGATAGAGCAGGGTATTAAACTTTTTAGTGTTTTTAAATCGTATAGAAACTATCTCTCGATCATCGTTTATGTAAAAGTCTAGTAAAATGCCCTTGTCTATTTATATCCAAGAATGTCTGCAGAAACGTTTCTTGTCTCCAATTAGATGTCTCCACTATTAATAAAAGTTTTTCTCCGATTTGGCTTCTCATCATTATTCAACTGCTGCCATGAATTTGTATCGAACAAAATCAGTCCAACGTATTAGAAAAACATATGAACACAACTAATTGTAGCTTCAGGTTGTAGTTCGATATGTTTTGTAACAAATAATGCGAATATTAGTTTCTACTTTTATAATTTGCTTTAAATCATATACGCCTAATTCTGTTTTTACACGGTAATTGGTTCCGGAAAAATTCGTGTAAAAAAAAAACGTGTAAAAAAGACATTGAACGAAAATAGGTTCCTCATCTCTAAAACCTATTGAAATTAGTTAAAAATAAGAATATTTTAAGAACAACTATTCAGGTTTATAATATTAAATCACATACATACGAGGTCTGATCAGACCGTTAATTTAATTTTTTTCAAAAAGTATTTATTTATTCATCAATAACTATCTTGCACCCTTCAAAGTAATCCCCCTCAGATATAATACACTTATGTCAGCATCTTTTCCAATCCTTAAAACACTTCTGCAACGCGCTTTTTGATATCGCCAACAGCTCCTGTTTCGTTTTTTCTTTTATCTCCTCAATCGTAGCAAAACGCTTTCCTTTCATCGGTGTCTTCAGTTTTGGAAAGAGGAAAAAATCAGCGGGGGCCAAGTCCGGTGAATACGGTGGTTTATGCATGATAACGGTTTTGTTTTTGGTCAAAAACTCACACACAAGCATCGATGTCTGAACTGGTGCGTTATCATGGTGCAAAATCCATGATTGGTTTTTCCACAATTCTGTGCGTTTCTGACGAATTGCTTCGCGCAAACGGCGCATAACTTCAAGTTAGTATTCCTTATTGACCATACCACCTTGTGGCAAGAATTCATGATGCACCACGCCATTGCAGTCGAAAAAAACAGTGAGCAAAACCTTCACATTTGATCGAACTTGACGTGCTTTTTTTGGTCTTGGATCTTCTGGACGTTTCCATTGGAATGATTGGGCTTTAATTTCAATGTCATAGCCACCCATGATACATCACCAGTTATGACCTTTTTGAGGAAATCTGGATCGTCGTTGATAATGTTCAACAGCTCCTGAGCGATGTCCATGCGACGTTGTTTTTGCTCAAAATTTTGCAATTCAGAGGTCATCAGTGAAACACACGTTGATTTTGAGTAACTTGAAACCTTAAGAAAACCTCTAAAGAAATGTCTCGGCAGTTAGAGATCTGGGTCCAATAAAGAAACCATCAGTGAAACGAACACCTATTTCGAGGAGCCTGAGAGAATCTATTATTTGCAAGAAATCAAATAATTGCAAAATGTATGGACTAAATATAATGAGCTTAAAGGAGATTATTTTGAGAATTAAAACGCTTTTTTGACGATGTAACTGCATTTTATTCTAAAAGTCATGGAGTTTTTAAGTGGAGAATTGACAGGTCTGGAACGCGAAATTAGAAAAGGTTGGGTTGTTTGAAGTGTACGAAGAACTACAGCTGAATAATTTGGAGACTTTGTTGTGTGGGTTTTCATTAGGAGTTATCAAAGTTGTTTATTTTTCATGTATTAAAGATTTCTGCTTGGAATTAAGGAATGATGGTAGGTTATGGTTCTTTATCATGATGGCTTCAGTAAACAATACTTAACAAAAATAATATAGCATTACGACAACAATCACGCGTGCTCCCTGAAAAAATCTAAGGAAACATTAATTACCCAATACAAGAAGCGTTATAAATTTAATTCTTCATGGTTTAACACTCCAATTAGTTCCTATTAATATTTGACTGGAATATATTGTTTTCATGGTTTAGCAATCAAATTGCTTCATATTAAAGTTTAGAGATCCATTGTAAGAAAATTTACTTTAAGTTCCTTTGCTTTTTTTGGGAAATGGATGGAGGAGGGAAGGCGAAGGTTTTACTTCCAGTGTAAATTTGTATGTTTATCTATTAGAATGATAATGGGTCATTAAATTTCAAATATTCCTGAAGATGTAAAAAGTGTCTAAATTTTAAATTTTTTTTAGAAGGGATGTGGAAAATGTTAAAAACACTTGCATATTTTTGATTACAATTTTATAATATAACAAATTAAAGAAAAAGTTTTATTATTGTAGACAATGTAAGAACAACATTTTTGTGCTTAATATATGTCTATAATAAATTTTGGCATTTAAACTTATGGTTAAATGGAATAATTTTGTAAGTTAGCAAAACCGTTTTCATAATTAAGCCTTTCTAGCAAAAGTCTTCAAAATTTTAGTCTTAAATTATTTATCGTTTGATTTCTATGTATTGGACTACTTTGATTGAAACTGGAATGTACTATTTAAAGGACTTTATTTAAAACTGGAATTGGACAACATAAAGAACTACGATTGAAACTAGAATTTAACTACATAAAGAATTAGAATTGAAGCTATAATTTGTCCAAATAAAGGACTAATATTGAAGCATAAATTAGGCTATACTAGGGACTTCAATTGTAGCTGAAATCGGTCTAGATAAAGGACTTCCATTGAAGCCTGAATTGGCCTACATCAAGAATTATCATTGAAACTGAAATTGGACTAAACAAAGGACTATGTATGATGTTGGAATTAAATTACATAAAGGACTACAATTGAAGCTCTACGAATGACGCCTGAATTGGACTACATGAAGGACAGTAATTTAAGCTGAAATTGAACTACATAAAGGAATGCGAATGAGACCTGAATTGAACTACACCAAGCAGATTGAAGCTGAAATTGGTCTACGATTGAAGCTGGAGTTCGATTAAATGAAGGACTACAATTAAAGCCTGAATTGGCCTATATAATGGACTATGATTGATGCTTGGAATTGGACTATAGCCAGGACTATAATTGAAGCTAAATTTGGACTGGATAAAAGACTACGATTGAAGCTAGAATTGAACTACACCAATAACTGGATTTATGCCTGAATTGGACTACATCAAGGACAACTATCGAAACCGGATTTTAGCTGATGATGAAAGTGACTACTACTTCATTTGGTGCTTTAGTTTGAAGATAAATTTTGAATAATATAAAACACAACGACTGAAGCTGGTATTTAACAACAAAAATCTTGGTTTCTTCAGACAGTGTAGAAGAATTTTGCTTGAAATTTAGGAAGATTGAATGTTATTGTCCTTTTATTACTCACTCACATATATGTACTTATTAATGTATCAAACACTGATTAAACTGGGTCATGGAACAACAATATGAATATCATCGTTATAAATAAAAAAAACACTTATTAAAAATTTAAGTGTTTTTTATTTTGTCCAGCCAGCCACTAATAAAATCTGGGTTAATTCTGTCATCAAACATCCTTGCCAACGACTAACGGTGTCAAGACGAAAAGGAAATTCACTGGCAATAAAAAAATAAAATACAAAAAAAAAAAACAGCTTTTGAAATAGAAAAGCACAAGATCCATAACGTAGAAAAAATGTAACTAAATTTTAGCACAAAAACTTGCATAAATGCAATGTTAGACTGGCCGGCGATAAAGTTACAATAATTTAAGTTAAATGCAAGAAAAAGCAGAAAAACTAAAGAGCCTACAGCAAGCAGGGAGCTTGGCATCAGGCTACAGCAGTTTGCAACAATAGATCGATCTAGTAGCAGGCAAGTGAGTAACCATACTCACACTTCTCAAGATCGTAATAATAACTAAAGAAAATAACCTACATACTTTTGCATACTTTGCTTCTAAATGTAGTACATATGTATGTGTGTTAAAACCATCTTTTTTTGTTGTTGTTTTGCAACAAACTATTATTATATTTATACTATTTTGCCATAAACAAAAGGCAGAATCTATTGAACTGCAGTTTTTTTTCTAAATATCACAAGATCTAATAAATGTTTGCAAGTTTTACATTCGTTTGTTTGCTTTAATATTTATTTTGTAGCTTAAACATACTCTTGTATATTGTGTGTTTTGAAGGAGGAAGTCATAAGCATCGTTGTTTTGTCGTCATCATCATCATCATGTGTAGCGTCATTATTTAAAACGAATGAGAGTTTTACGCTTTCTTTTTCAACAAATAAATTCTAAAAGACCAAACTGCCAACCACCACCACTAGAGTTTTTATAATGTTTCTGTCTTCTCCATAAATTTGGCACTCTACAATGGGGTTACAGGACAAGGCAGCAGAAGTCGGCACTCAAAGCCAACAGGGGCCGAACGCAATCGAATCAAAGAAACTAAAGAAGCTTATACAAAGTCAATAAAATGGGAGATTGTGCAACACAATCACAAAATTAGTTTGTGTCTGTGCGAGCCGATCACTGCTGTATACTATTTTAATTACACGGTGTCACGTGCTCTCTCCAAGTGCTCTCCAACAACTTAATTTTTAGTAAATCAACGAAAAATTCAGATAAATTGTTTAAACTTGGCTGCAGAGTATTTAAAATTCTGCTACACCTTGATCATAACTCGATCTTCAGTTGTACTTCTAAGATCTATTCATTTGATTCCTTTTAAATGGCCACAAAATGAATATCGGTTATGGTTGTTGCAAAATTTTTTTTTTATTATTGTTGTTTTTGTTGTCTCACTAAATGATGATCAATGTATTGGATGTGGTTGATGATGATGGTGGTGGTTATAAGCTTTGGGTCTTAAATGATGTTGTGGCAGTTGCTGTTTAAGAAAATGCCTCCTTGTAAGAAACTAAACAGCAACAGTAACAGCAAAAATCATTGTTTATAATTTATGAAATAGAAAACTTAAAATAAATTTGCCACAGTCTTTCTTCAAGCCAGGAAAACAGTGAATATTATTAGATTTTATTTAATATCGGTTGCTAATGCTGCTGCTGGTGCTGCTCTCTACTGCATACAAACCAACAAGCTGTACAGAAAGAAAAGATCATCTGCAGCAGCATCTATAGGAAAATGAAGAACAACAACAAAAAACTGTTAAAGAAAAATACCAGCAAAACAAAATGAATCAAAGAAGCCAGCTAAAAACAACCAACTGGCCACTGTTTTGATTTAGAATCTGAAAGTTGTTAAAGCAACAACTTTTACTTAAAAATCTTTAAAAAACAAACAAACAGCAACAACAAAATGCATAAATAAACCAAAAATAAAGAAGATAAATGCAAAAATAAAAAAAGCGGATCGAGAATACAAAATACGAGACAATGACATAAAAATCATAAATTTTCAACAATTTTCAAATGTATTCTTTGCTTCAAAAAAATAATTCAGCTACTCTCACCAGCATTTGCTAAAACTTTTGGCCAATATTTTGTTTAACGAAAATCAAACACTGATTTATTCTCATAAATTTTTATTATTTTTTTTTTTATTTTGTATTGAATTTATGAAAATCAAAATCAAATCATCCAATTCAATCAATAATTATTTGTCAAATGCATTTCACAATCGAAAAGAAATCTTCTTGTGGTGGGTGGTGAAAGTTTTGGCAAGACATCATCAGCCAAATGTTGCTGGCTTGTTATTATTGCTCATTCATTGGAGTTGTTGCTGACTTAATAATACCAACCACTCGATCGATTCCTAAGTAAGACTCTAAACTAACTGATGTGTGGCATGAATGTGTTAAACAACAAACAAAAAAGTACATACGATTACTTACTTCCCCAAACCCCAACAAACATCTTTCATTGACATGAAATTCACACATTAATTAATGATTTTTGTTTGTTGTTGCCTCATACCATTCATTTTAATTTGATTTTTAACGATATTTAACTCGCATTTACTTTAAAATCATTATTTTTCAATCTTGAAAATAAAATAATGTGAATGTTGTACATTAACGAAAATGTGAATTTAATAGTCGTCACTCACTATACATTTCACTTCAATAAACATTAATTGTTTATAAAAATAAACTTTAAAACACACACGAGCACTTTTTAATTTAAAAAAATTTAATTTATATTATATATATAAATTTCGATGTATTAACACAGCGTTAAATAAGTATTATAAAGTCATAAAGTTATAATGTTATAGAGTTATAAAGTTATAAAGTTATAAAGTTATAAAGTTATAAAGTTATAAAGTTATAAAGTTATAAAGTTATAAAGTTATAAAGTTATAAAGTTATAAAGTTATAAAGTTATAAAGTTATAAAGTTATAAAGTTATAAAGTTATAAAGTTATAAAGTTATAAAGTTATAAAGTTATAAAGTTATAAAGTTATAAAGTTATAAAGTTATAAAGTTATAAAGTTATAAAGTTATAAAGTTATAAAGTTATAAAGTTATAAAGTTATAAAGTTATAAAGTTATAAAGTTATAAAGTTATAAAGTTATAAAGTTATAAAGTTATAAAGTTATAAAGTTATAAAGTTATAAAGTTATAAAGTTATAAAGTTATAAAGTTATAAAGTTATAAAGTTATAAAGTTATAAAGTTATAAAGTTATAAAGTTATAAAGTTATAAAGTTATAAAGTTATAAAGTTATAAAGTTATAAAGTTATAAAGTTATAAAGTTATAAAGTTATAAAGTTATAAAGTTATAAAGTTATAAAGTTATAAAGTTATAAAGTTATAAAGTTATAAAGTTATAAAGTTATAAAGTTATAAAGTTATAAAGTTATAAAGTTATAAAGTTATAAAGTTATAAAGTTATAAAGTTATAAAGTTATAAAGTTATAAAGTTATAAAGTTATAAAGTTATAAAGTTATAAAGTTATAAAGTTATAAAGTTATAAAGTTATAAAGTTATAAAGTTATAAAGTTATAAAGTTATAAAGTTATAAAGTTATAAAGTTATAAAGTTATAAAGTTATAAAGTTATAAAGTTATAAAGTTATAAAGTTATAAAGTTATAAAGTTATAAAGTTATAAAGTTATAAAGTTATAAAGTTATAAAGTTATAAAGTTATAAAGTTATAAAGTTATAAAGTTATAAAGTTATAAAGTTATAAAGTTATAAAGTTATAAAGTTATAAAGTTGTAAAGTTATAAAGTTATAAAGTTATAAAGTTATAAAGTTATAAAGTTATAAAGTTATAAAGTTATAAAGTTATAAAGTTATAAAGTTATAAAGTTATAAAGTTATAAAGTTATAAAGTTATAAAGTTATAAAGTTATAAAGTTATAAAGTTATAAAGTTACAAAGTTATAAAGTTGTAAAGTTGTAAAGTTGTAAAGTTATAAAATTGTAAAGTTATAAAGTTGTAAAGTTGTAAAGTTATGAAGTTGTAGAGTTATAAAGTTATAAAATTGTAAAGTTATAAAGTTGTGAAGTTATAAAGTTATAAAGTTCTAAAGTTATAGAGTTATAAAGTTATAAAGATATAAAGCTATAAAGCCATAAAGTTATAAAGTTAAAAAGATATAAAGTTATAAGGCTATAATGTTATAAAGTTATAAAATTAAAAAGTTATAAAGTTATAAAGTTATAAAGTTATAAAGATATAAAGCTATAAAGCCATAAAGTTAAAAAGATATAAAGTTATAAGGCTATAATGTTATAAAGTTCTAAAGTTATAGAGTTATAAAGTTATAAAGATATAAAGCCATAAAGTTATAAAGTTAAAAAGATATAAAGTTATAAGGCTATAATGTTATAAACAATCTGGTTATTAAAATGCTACTTATGCTCTATTTAATTTGTCTATACTGCGTAATATCTTTCTTTTTACTTTAAATGAATATAAATTATGTTAACTTTAGCTTTGTTATAAATCCTCAATAATTTATTATACAATTTCTTTTTAGATTTTGTAATTTCCTTAACCGAAATCGTTTAAATATTTTGACCCAAAAACTGATGATGTCATATAATCACAAAAATTTACATTTTCTTACTTTTGACAGAAGGTATTCATCACTGAACATCATCTACACCAATTACAAAATTACCAGAACTTAAACCATCTTTTGGGCAGACTTGACTACGCATTTCTTGGGCGCTGGCAGTGGGTTATACTGTTTATTTATTGTGTTTTTAATATGTTTTGACATTTTGACAGATTTTTCTGGTCAAACTTTCTTTTCAAAACCAAAACATTATTCAAAGTTTTAGAGACTAAAAGCCCAAGGTGTGGAATATTACAATGTTCATTTATTTTAATATTTATTTAGCTTGTTAAAAGAAGATTAAAAGCTAAAAATGTATTTTGTTGTTTAATGTAAAGTCAAACATGATGCTTTTTCTGATTAAAAATACATTTTAACCATTACAAACAATACATTATGACATAAATTATTAATAAAATATGTAATAAAATTTACATAATTTGAATGCATGCGATAACGATCATACGATCACAATGAAATGAAGTGTGTAGAACCCCCGCATTAAAATCAATTAATTTAAATTTAAAGACCAGCATAAAATTTGTGTGTTATATAGATTTTATATGGACTAAAATTGTTTTTAAATTGACTATAGAGTCTTAGAAATATAATTTTTGTTTGTAACAAATTAACAACTTTTTGAACGTCAAGAACAAAAAATTAACTCCTAGAATCAATAAACTGCTCTGTTGTTATTGGTGTAAATTTGTTTTCTTAGTGCTAATTTTTGTATATTCTTTGTGTCGCCTTTAAATAATTGCAGCCGTCTGTAACTGCAATTCTGTGGATGTAATTGTTGCAGTTGTGTTCACTGAACTTTTACATTTTTCATTTGTTTTTTTTATAATTTTCTATGTGCGAAATGTTCTCAAAAATGTTTAGCACTTTGTTAATTTTTAATTATTCATAACAATTTGACTCCCTAGTTACTTGTTGCAGTCATAAATTGTATATTTATGGCTGGAATTATATTTAACATAATGGTTAGTAAAATACTTAGTTCAATGTTGTGTTACTTAACAATTTAAACATGTTGCTACAACATGTTGCTTATGTTAAGCTACGCAACATTAGGTGGATCAGTTTTTCACGTTTGTGGGTAATGTAAACATTCACTTTGATCATTTTGACTTGGTTGAAGATGATGTAAAGTTTTAATAAAATATACTTGCACCATTTTTCTTTTGGCATATTTTAAATTACTCTTCTAATAAATATTATAAGAAATATTGTTGGAACTAAGAACATTTGCATGCAATTTTCATTTTAATATTTTGAATTTTATGTATGTATTTTATCTATTTTAAAAACACTTTTATGCTACTTACAACTTTATAACTTAAATTTATATCTTTACATCTTTAAATCTGTATATCTTTACACCTTTATATTTTTACATCTTTATATCCTTATATCTTTATAAATTTATAACTCTACAACTTAATAACTTTGTAACTTTATAACTTTATAACTTTATAACTATATAACTTTATAACTTTATAAAGTTATAACTTTATGACCTTATAACTATAATTTTATAACATTATAACTTTATAACTATATAACTTTATGTCTATATCTTTATATCTATATCTTTATAACTTTTTAACCTTTCCTGATGGTAATTCATAAGAAGAGTTTTATATCAGTTAAAATCTATCGATACTGAATTTTTTATATGATTTATATGAAAATTTTTATTATTTGTGTAATCATAATAAATTTAATTCATTACTAACTAAATTAATTTTGTTCTTTTCTTTACAGGTAAATATTACAATTTTCTATTATTTTATACAAGTTCTAAAATAATTCGCTTTGTGGTAAGTCCTTTCATGTATTTTTTACTTAATTGATCTGAAATCTATATAATTTGTATCTCAAAATCATATTTATATATATTTACATACTTATAAAAAATTTGTTATCATATATTTATAAAGTGAGGGGAAGTAAAACAGAGCTAGTTATGTTGCTGTTTCTTCGATGACAGGGTCTGGTTAAAGTTACAACACATATGACCTTAGGGAGTTGTAGTTGATTATCAGGTGCATTGCAGGTGGTCGTGGTTGCGAAATTTAATTTATTTATGTTTTAATTTTTAATGAATTCTATAAAATTATTTAATTTTTCGTACAATTTCTTATGGGCGAATTCTCGGTTATTAGTTAACCAATGGTAAACTAAAATACTAACTATTGTTTAACTATTACTTGTTATTCTTGTGGCAAACTAAGCATTGCGAATAAAGAATCAGTAGTTAAGCCTTTGCCATTAGCTAACTAAAGACTCTGAATTTAGCCATTAGTGTTATTAAAATTTAATAATCTAAGTTTGGTGAATTTCAAGAACAATTATACGTAAACTGTATTTTAGACTCTTAAAACTCCATACATGCAAACAGTATATTCAAAAGTTTAATTTAAAAATTGATTTTTAATATTTCATAACCATAAGTTGTTTTAATGGAACTAGTTGTTGTATAAATAATAAACTTATTACATACAATTCTTGTTCTTCGTTTATTTATTAGTCATCTATAAAATTACTTAAACTTGTTCAAAATCTAAAAATATTAAAACAAAACATCATTGTGTTTACGACAAATTAGAATAAAATATTTGTGTTTACAACAACAATTTTTTTAAACATTACGAAATTTCAATTTTTCAATAACAACAAATTGGAAAACTTTTAAAATTTTACACAAAAATTTATTAATTTTAGTAAAAAGTATAAATAAAAGTAAACACTCTTTCATATTACAACATTAGTGCTAAGCAACACAATTATCTGCAACATTTTATCTTTTTTACTATAAACATTGAAGCTAAACATTGTTTACTGGCATGAAACCACTCACTCTCTTTCGTTGGCTTTATGTTGTTAAACAAATTTAGCCCAGCTAATGATGCACACCAGAGGCAGGCAACTAACAAAAAACCGCACTAAAACGCTAGGTAGAAATGTTGAACAAAAGACCGGCAACATAGAGAAAATACAACAAAAATGTATCTGCTTATTGTGTAGATACTTTAGTAACACGCGAACACTTCACATGGAACGTTTACAATAAAAATAAATGCGGGCGCGTACGTTACAACAAAAATTTAGTTTTTTGTTTTATTAGAGTTTTTTTTCATATCCCGATTGCTTTTAATAAAAGTCAAAATCATTTTTTTTTTAAATTTTACACAAAAATTAAATACAACACATTTTTAGCAAAATAATAAATGGTGCATTTTATATAGGTACAACAAGAAAAATGATCCTAAATACATATTTAGAAAAATAAAGTTTTTTTTTACAAAATTGTCTTTATACAAATATGTACCTATTTGTATTCAAGTAATAAATAAAAAGTGAATTAAAATAAAAACCTTAAATCAACAAAGTGCCTTCTTTTACATAAGGAAATTATTGAAATAAATCGACCACCACTTAAACAACAGCAACAGTAAAAAATATTTCATTTTCATGTGAACGAGCAAAAAAAAAATACCGCAGAAACTATAAAAGAATCATAGGTACAAAATATAAAACAATTCTAGAATAAATATGCATATCAACTGTTGTGTTTAAATGTCGTAAACACTAAAAAGAAATAACAACTTCAAAACATTTTTTTTGCATTTATTCTTCTGCTTTTTAAACTACGTTTGGAAATAAATATTTCCAACAACAACAACAACAACTAAGTAGAATCAACATTAATAAAACAAAACTTTTATTGTATGAGAATTTTTCATTACTTCTGCTTTAGTCATATTCTTCGTTTTTTTTTCTCTCAATTCACTATTATTCCTTAATTTGCTTGAGGAACAACAACAAAAAATAAAACACCACCTTCATCTTCATTTTTATTTTGAATAAAATCTATACAAACTATAAAAAGGAACAACAAAAAAACATCGCATGATCAACAAGCAGGCCCAGCCGACATTAATAAAGTAAAAAAAAAAAAAATAAACAGATAGAAAACACTACATAGCACATGTTTGGCACTCACTGTATTTATACTAAATACAACAAATACAATAGCAACAACAACGACAAAAAACAACACTTTAAAACAACTACACCAATTACTGTATCCCCATATCCATCCATATAAATGTTTTTTTATTGTTGTTTTTATTTGTTTCTTTCTTCTTCTTATTGTCATACTCTTTAACTTCTTGTATATACTTAAAAAAAATTGCAAGAGCGAGTGTGTGTGCGTGTGTAAGCAAGAGCATACGTTTTTATTGCAGGATTTATGATTTTTAAAGAAAATAAAACGACCAGTATAATTTTCGGGTTTTTGCCGAGTGTTTTTTGCGTGAGCACAACTAACAACAAAACTATTTTATTGTGTTTGTTTTTATACAAAAATAACAAGAATACAACAACAACAACAAACTAAACTAATACTGATGACAGCAGTTTGTTTTGTAGTCGCATTAAATGATTTTTCATGGTATTAATTAAAAAATAATAATAAAAACAATTACATACAAACAAACAAACAAACAACTCCTCTTGTTTATAACATAATAACGGATTTGTAACTACCACTAGACACAATCGTTAAGATTTTTTTAACTGCAAAAAAACCGAAAGAAAGAGATAAATACAGGATAAATAAAACGATATTGATGTAAAAAAGGTGAGTTTTGAACATAAAATGGAAATTAAAAAAAAATAAAATAAATTAAGTTAATTTTTCTTTGTTTTTTTTTAAACTTTTCATTTCAAAATATGTACCTACTACATACAATTTTAAGAATTCTTTATATTGTTAATTGAAAACCAATGGAAAGTGAGTTAAATTAATTACTTTTACAATTTTATAACAAAACGCAATAAATAATAGTTTAGAGGTTTATATAGGTATAATAATTTTTATAATAATTTACAAATTATTATTCAATGTATTTTTTTAAAATTATTAAATTTAATTTACTCAAAAAAGCGTAAAAGCTTGTTTTAGCACAAATTTGTTTGACTTTGTTTACTGTTACAAGAGTTTTGCAAAATCAAACAGCATCAAATAAATTAAATCTAAATATTTGTTGTGCTTTGGCCTAAATAGTAAAAGTTTTTATTTAAATAAATAAACAAGTCCAAATATATGTTATTTAGTGGTTACGTTTTTTTTTGCGAATATTTGCCAAGTGTGAACGCACCTTTACAATTTGATAGTTATTACAAATACAAATCTAAAGCCAGAGCTTTTCAATTTAAAATTGCAACAAAAATTTTGAAGCAGTCCAAAGAAACTAACGTGTGATTCAAGTAGAGATACTTTTTTCAATAGTGTTTTTTTTTTTGTTTTGACATGCTGTCATGTTACTTGAAAATCTGTTAAAAAAAACTACATATTTCAAAATCTGTCCCTTACTAACATCTTTAAAAATATAAAAAAGCAAGAACTACCTTAAAAATATTTGAATTTTCTCAAAAGAGACAGAAAAGTGATTTTTTTAAGGTAATAAACCTATAATTAATAATATGTATATGTATGTATAGTATAAAGATCATAAACAGTATTCTAAAAAAATGGCCTCTCAATCAATTAACTGAATAGTAAAAATTTAGGATTTTATAAAAATTGATTTTGACCTTCAATTCTTAGAAAGAAATATATACCCAAAGTAAATTATTTCTTGAAAATTGTGTCTTTTTTTTTTAATACAAAAATTTTTTGAAAACTAAGTAATTTTTGGAAAACAAAATCTCTTATTTTATTTATTTGTATTTATAAATATTTGTAATCAAATGTTTGTGTAAAATACCAAAATAAAAAGTAAATTTAAATTTGTAAAAAGTTTTGAAATATCTTTAAAGAATTAGCAGAAATGCAATTCTTTTAGATATTTGTCGATATTTTCTATACCAGAAGCTTGGTTATCAACAGCCTTTATAGAATAATTAACAACATATTGGGTCATATATAAAAACGGTTATTATTTTTAAATATCGAATGAATACAATGAAGAAAATAATAGAATAGAATAATTTGTATGCCAAATAATTGCCTAGAATCACATTTTATAAATTTCAGAAATTATCCACTTATTTCCCTATTTTTGAATTTCCTCATTGGTAAATGTTAATGTTATAATTTAAGTTTGAATTTCTTAATAAAATTTTACAAATGAATCAAAGTTGTTACCTTTTTCGGGAAGTTAATTAGTTTTGTATCTTAATACTAAAGCTTTAGTGCATTAGAAATTCGAAACTTACACAAGTTACTTTAATAACTAAATTATGGTAATATAATTTGTTTTCTATTGGACATTTGGAAATACTTAACTACATATATAAAATACTTCAAACAAGCTTTGAATTGATTTGGCATGTTTTATTCTGCTTTGTCATGCAAGTCATATAATATCTAAGATACGATTCGATTATTTTATGAAATATTTACGTCTTCTTGGGTAAATCGTGAAATATTTAAGCATTTTTTTGTACTTGTTATTTCTCTTTAAGGCTGATATTGAAACTATGTATTAAATACTTTTATGAAAAGTATAAACAATATACATACATACTTTTAATTGATATAAAATTTTATTTTTCCTTGAGTCATAAAAATCAACCAAAAACGTTCTAAAACTCAGTCTCGAAGAAAATGTTTGTTGTGAATAAATTATACAAATATTTTGGATTTCTTTTTTTTATCTTTTAGAATAAGTTCCAGGTATTCTTTTATACAATTTACAAATTAAAGCATGTTTTGATAATTAGTTGGTGTAACTAAATGGTTTTCTTAATTTGTTGGTTGTTATTATTAACATTAAATTTAACTGCTCATATTTTTAAATAAAAATGTCTGGTTTGTTGCTAATAAATTGTTATTAAGTGTAACTAGTTTTAACGTATGTTCTTTGTTTAAAAGCGTACATGCGTTATTTAGTGTTTTGAAAATATTTCTAAAAGTAGGATGTGTGTTTTATGCTGCTACATAACAGTGTAATTAAATAAATCGTTACGTATTTTGGGAATTTAAAATGAAACTAGTGTTAAAGGGGCACATAAATTCTGTAGTGATCTGTAAGTGGAGAAAAGTAAACTGCTCTTGCACATGCGTTGATAACTTATGCGTAAATTCCTGCTAACTAGGTGGAATTATCACCTAGTTAGCAGGAATTGGTTCTTTGTAATACACATGTTTGAATGAAGTAAGAAGTATATAGTCCATCAGATATCTTTGAAGTCAGCCATTAATAAACTAATTTTACCCCATACGAACGTCACAATTTTAAAGATTTTAAATTAGAACTGATTGAAATAGATCTATTATTTTACCTTGCCTCCATACAAAGAACCTCTCCAAATAGGACATTATCATCATAGCTGTCGGATATACATATAAGTATCCACTAGAGTATTTAAAAATCGAAACTTGATAATTTGACAGTTGGATTAAAATAATAATAAATAATAAAATTGAAATAATAAATTTCCAATTGATTATTAGAAAAATTGTATTTTATCAAAAAATCGTATTAAAAAATATTTAGATATGATATCCTTTGTGGTTTTTCATATATACAGAAAAATCCGTTGTTAATTTTGATCCACCTGCTCCGTATATTTATACCAAATCGCATATATTTTTTATTGCCAAAAACTACAGCACCACTAATTACAGGTAATGCTTAAGGCACATACTTGGCAAATATTTGACGAAAAAGACGTAAGAACTAAATAACATATGTATATTTGAACTCGTTTATTTATTAAAAAAAAAAACTTTTCTTATTTAGGGTAAAGCACAACAAATATTTAGTTTTAGTTTATTTGATGATGTTAGATCTTGCAAAACTCTTGTAATGTTAAATAACGTCAAACAAATTTGTGCTAAAATAAGTGGTTACGCTTTTTTGACTCAATATTTGCCAAATGCGACCGTACCTTTAGTTTTTGTTTTGTAGCTCTCCTTTTTTTGTAGCTATTTGTAAGTTTTTATTATATTATCTAAATATTAAAAAAAGTCTTTTACATTTTGTAAATTCTTATCATCATCAGCGTTGTCAACTTGGTGCGTTTCGCACCATTTTTGGTGCTTTTTAAATTTTTGCGCTTTTTAATTTTTGGTGGCACCAAAGCAAATTCAACACAACTTTTTGTTTCAGCGTGAGAAAAAATCTTTCTGCAATAAAATACACCTGTTTGAGTACCATTTCATTCAACACTGCAAAATTTGCGTTTTTTAATTTTTTTCGAAAATGTGATGAAATCTTTTTTTTTTACTAATTTTTAATTGCAGGTTTTTTAATAATTCATAACTCATGAAATCTATACGATGAAAAATTGTATTTTAATTACGAATGTATGATAAATGAAATTAAATTCTTCAAAAATCTTTGTTTGAAAATCAAATTAACATTTTAAACATGTAAATAAAAATTCTTGTATAACCTGGAACCAGGGTTAGAGTACCAGTGGAATCCTAACAAATTTTATTGGAAAAAATCAAATAGAAGTAGAAAGAAAGAAGTAGAAAGTACCAAATATGTACTGAAATTAGCTTTTTTACCAATTAGTACTTTAGTTCCAAATATCATATTGTGAGTTAAATTTTGAGTGGTTAAATGCTTATTTTATCTTTATTAACTCATTTATTAAAAAAAGGCTTTTACTATTATTACTTTTACTAATTATCGTTGATAAAAAGTTTTTTATATAATTGATATGATATTAAAAAATTTGAAATTATAAAAAGTTTTTTCGAGCTCGAGGCCAATTATTTATAAAAAATTTGTATATTATTTATTAAATTATTTTTTCAATATTTCGATATCCTTCGGATATCATTATCAAGGAATGAGTTACAATTATATTTTTATAAGGGACGTATTATTGTCTCCACCTTCAATAATGAACTGAGTTTATTATTGTCTCCACCTTCAATAATGAACTCAGTTCCTTATAAAAATATAAAAATATAATTGTAACTCATTCCTTGATAATGATATCCGAAGGATATCGAAATATTGAAAAAATAATTTAATAAATAATATACAAATTTTTTATAAATAATTGGCCTCGAGCTCGAAAAAACTTTTTATTTTATCAAAAGAAAGGTCGAACAAAATCAAAATTTAATTTAAATTTAAAATTAATTCAATAAATATTTGAAACAAAAACGAAATTCTATACTTGGTGCGTTTTTTTGTAAATGGTGCGCATTTTTCTCCATTTTGGTGCGTTTTGAAATTTCAAAGTTGACAACGCTGATCATCATATTTGTTGAAACCTCTTAAATTTAGCAACAAATTTTGTTTGCTTTTAATTTAATTTGTTTGACCCATTTTTATTTGTTGTACAAAATCACTTTTATAATCCGTATGATTATAAATTTGTATTATTCGTTTCGTGAATCACAAAATAAAAAAAAAAACATCTTGTCTGTCATACAGCTGCTTTTATATGTTGCCACACATATGTATGTAAGTATACCATAAAAAAAAGTATAAGAAAATACCATAAATAAATTATATATGCAACATCCTGTTAAATGGTCAGTGTCATCTTTACACTGTCTTTTTTGTACAAACCAAACACACACAAAGTTTATATTTATTAATGCGGTTTCTTTATAGTTATTTCGAAAATTTCGCAGTTTTTTTTTTCTTATTTTTTTCATACCCTTCCTTTTACAACTGATTTCCAAACATGCATTGTAGTTTATATAGCCGGTCTGTCTCATCATCCAGTTAGCGAAAGCAGATGTTTTTGTTCTCAAGTCTTTGGGGGTTAAAATATTTTTATTACTTACTCGTTTTTGGTTTGGATTTAATGTGTGCGTTATTTTGTACAATAATAAACATGCTTTAAATTGAATGTTTTATGTTGCTTTGCTTGGAGAATAATCAATGTTTTCCTTGAGTTGTTCCTTTGTTAAAAACTATACAGAATTTGGATTATTTGTAAATTAAAAGAAATCGATTTTAATTTAAATTTTAAACCAAAATTGTGTGAACAACTTAAAGAATTTTGATTTCTTTTTAAATTGTTAAGGTACGTCACACTTGGAAAATATTTGCCAAAAAAGACATAACCACTAAATAAAATATATTTGAATTCGTTTATTTTTAAAAAAAAAACTTCGTTTATTTAGGACAGGACACAGCAAATATTTAGTTTTTTTTATTTGATGCTGTTTAAGCTTGCAAAACTCTTGTAAGAGTAAACAACGTCAAACAAATTTGTGTCAAAACAAGTGGTTACGTTTTTTTTTTACTGAATATTTGACATTTCTGACCATACCTTTAGTTTAACTACAAATTGATAAGGCTTCTTTATACAAAATTGTTTCTTTAACAATAAATTTTAAAATATTCTTTCATATTTTTAATCACCCCTATCGTGATTAAAAATTCCACGTGAAATTTGTTCCCTTTTCACATTTCTCCTATTAAAATCCAATGTTAAAAAAATAATAGGGAACAAATTTCATGTGGAACTTTTATTCACGATAGGGGTGAATAATTTTATTTCTTACAAATGTTACGTAAAACAAAACAAATTTTTAGTTTAAAAAGTTTATAGCCACTTGTGGCACATGCCCTTTTACATACCTCCCTACAGTATGTATGTATGTGAGTCTTCTCCGACATGTTTATGATTGTTTGTGTTTGTTGCCATTGGAAAAACTTTTATTATTGTTTATAAACAAAATAAGAAAAAAAAAACACTGGGTTTTTCTAATAAATCAAACTTCTTCATTTTAATTCAGTTTTCTTTTACCTTTCTTTAATACAAAACACTAAGAATTCTTGTATATTACTTGGGTTTCTCCTCAGACGCCTCTTCATAATTTTTGTTTTAAAGTTCTTTTTATTTTGTTTGTTGTTTTTGTTGTGTGTGCCTTTCAGTTGTCTTTCAAAACCCTTGCCACAGACCTCCACCTCCTCAGTATTCACTCAAACACTATTTTTACAATGACTTTAATTTTTATCATCATCATACCCACATTCTTTCGTCATGCTTTCATGTTTGTTGAGCTTTTGTTGGTAATTTTGTAAGCATTTCTTCTTGGACTGAAAAGTTTATCAGCAGAATGTTATCTGCATTTATTAAGCCTGGCTTAATAAGGTGAGTATGTAGTTTGTTTTGTTGTGGTTGTCGCATTCGTTGTGTTTGTGTTTATGTTTTGTTATGTATGTTTTAAAAAGGTCTTCCTTCACCTTATGCTTGATTGCATTCACCAACAAACATCTCTTTGTGCTTTTGCAGCCTATTCTGTTCCTTTTGCCTGGTTTGTGTCATGCAATGCTCAGCCATACCACAGGCCAATTTATTTACCAGCCATGTGTTGTCGTTCTCAAAATTTTCAAATGTTCTTTTAGGTTTTTAAATTTTTTTTTTTTGATTTCAACTAAATAAAACTCGTGCTAAAATATTCTGGTAGATTGCCTCCAAAAAACCAAAAAACAAACCTCCAAATAAGTATTTTAGTCCTACCAAAATAAACTTGTTTTTGGCCAAAAATAAAAAAATAAAACTTTTGTGTAGTTTATTGTTTTATACAAACAAGTTCTTACGTAAAAAAAGAAAGAGTTTAATAAACTTTCTTACAGCAAAACAAAAAACTTGAGTAAAAAAAAGAAAAAAAACTGCATTAAAAAACCTGAAGTAAATGCGAGTAAAAGAATGATTTATTAAGATTCATTATAAAAGTTTTTCTGCTTAACAAACACACATTATATTTCAAGCATTTGCCAGCGAGAAAAAACCCTTTATTACCTGGCGAAACTCCGTTATAGAAGTTACATAAACTGCAAAACGTAATAACGTAAGCAATATTACATGTTTCTTGTTTTTATTTCACCTTCTTTTTTTTTTGCTCAACCACGGCTCATGTCACTTTAATGATGTTTAACCTGTTAATTTAGCCGTCTCTTTTTTGCTGGTCGATGTTTGGTTTCTTTATTTCTGTTGCTGCCTGCCTTTTCCTGTCACAAATCTAAAGAAAACATTTCCTTTTGGGTTGTATTTGTACAAAGAATGTCAGTTAGAGAAAATGGCTTGAAAAGTGTTTCTGAAAAACTACAGGCAAAGGTAGAAAGAAAGGACTCTTTTTTCGACTTTGCTTTTGATTTAGTATATAATTAAACAATTAAACTGTTTGTTTCATGGGAACCGGACAGGAAATAAATTTATTTGAGATGCAATTTGGAACCTTATTATGTTGATAGAGAGCTTTTTTTTTAAGAAAGTTCTGTGTAATTCATATTGAATAGATTTTTTTTTCTTTTTGTAAATATTATTAACAAACACAAACTGCGAAGCTTTTTGGCTTATCGGCAGAAAACACCCAGAGTCTTTGGCAGGAATAAACCCGCAACCCTCTGACTGATAGTCCGGCAATCTATCGCTTTGTCTATCGGGCCTAGATTGAGGAAAGGCTTCTACGTATTTTTTTTTGTATTGAGCTTTAATTATTAGTTTCTTTTCGCAGCTGTACCGAAGGAGTAAATTTTTGCCTTAACAGATAGATGACAGATGAAGAATTAGTTTTACTTAAACAAATAGTTGTTATTTTAAGTCCGGTTAAACTTTTTTTTATATTATATTTTATTTATATTCAAAGAGATCTCAAAACATGATTGCATATTAAGCCATACACTAGTGATTTCACTTTTCTTAAAATAAACCAAGAAAGAAGAATGATTTACTCACAACTTTTATATTTTTTTAACAAAAATCCAAAATTGAAGAATTTCATGGTGATTGGAATTAGATAGAAATGTTTGTTATTAGAAGTGAATTAAAAACTTTGATTGGCAAACGAATGAAATAATGACTGTAAGTCCTGTTTCACACTCTTCAGTTTTAGCTGACCAATTGAGAGCGACCACGCCTACTTTTACGCCTACTTTTTTTATTTATCTACAGTTTTTTTTTTAATTGTTAATTGTAGTAAACCACTTTTAAGTTTTTAGCGAAAAAATATAACTCTATGTACAAGTTTGAATGTCCACACAAAATAGGGTAAAAAAATAACAGTGTTTCCTCCTTCTGAAACAAATTTAACAAGTTTGAAAAATATTAACTTTTGTATTCGCTCTCCACGATCACAATAACAATAGGAGCTACATATTTTTTGTTGTCTTAAAAATCCATGCTTCTCCAATGGTCAATTGTATGTCACCTGTTCCCGGTCGGAACACCATCTGTCATCAATCTGTTAAGCTTTTAAATCAATAAAAGCTTTTTTTTATAGGAATTTCCAATTGCAAAGACCGTAGACACATCAATAGTGCGTTCGAGTTTGGCAATACAAAATTAATTTGAATTCTTTCAACTTTATTTCTTCAACATACTTTTGTAAAATTTAATTTTAAATTTATGAGTTTGTAAATAATTTTGAAATGTTTCTGACCTTTTGAATTAGTGATTTAATGTGGAATTTGTTTTATTTCCTCCTAATAAATATGCTAAGGAATGTGTATGTCAAAAAAGCAGATAAAAACAATTATACTTCCCTGGATCTTTTACACAAATACTAATTTTCAGGATTTATTAATACCGGATTTTTTAAAGCAAATCCCGGAGTTTGTCAATTCTTAGCGTTTTTACGGAATTCTAACGAAATTTCTTTAAATTAGAAAATAAGTCATACTTTCCCTGACTGTATTAAAGAATTAACTTGAGTAGATTTTATTTTATTTTATGATAAAGCTTTTACTGTACTGCTAAGATATCGTGCGTGTGCGTTTTTTATTTTTGCCAGCCTAACTTTATTTCATTTTCAGCTCTTGACATTTAAGTTGGCTGTTTCGTTGTTTTTGTTTGTATTCTTGTGGTTTCTGTTGCTTTTATTTGCAATGTAACTTTTAAAATGTGTTTATTTATTTTTTTATACGTCTGTTTATCCAAAGTGTCCGTCCTTCAGCCATTCAACTAACTAACTAACTGACTGACTGACTGGCCTGGGCCGTTTCCCTGAACTGGTACTTGTTTGCCTTGGTTTGGTCATAAAGTTTTTGTTTTTTTTTTTTTTTATTTAATCTTTTGTTTTTTGCTTTTAATTCTTGTCTTCTTGTTTTGTGTTCTACTCACTGTTTGTCCATCACGTCTTGGATTACTTCTTTCTACTACTTCGTCTTCATGTCATTTACGCTTCATTTGCAGTTTTATTTTTGCAGTAGAAATGTATGTTGCGGTTGTTTGTATCTTTATCTTTCTCCTTGGCTGGATTTTTGCCTGATATTTTGTTGCTCTGCTACTATTGCTCATGATTAAAGTAAAAAAAATGAGAATCTTCGTTTTTTCTACTGCTTTTAGAGATGTCTACTGCTTTTAGAGATGGTTTTGTTTTGTTTTATTTTTGCATGACTTTGAACTTTTATAATGCTTCATTTGATGAGCAGATTTTAATCTTAGAGCTGGGCTTGAAATGATTTAGCTGTGTCGTAGTGTTGTGTTGTCTAGTCTTGGTGATATTTGCACTGATACATTTCGACAGTTCAATTCCATAACTTGCCAAGTCGAAAAAGTGTGTTTGCAGGAAAAGCTCCTAAAGTAAGCAGGCGATATCTAACAAACCATATGAGGTAGAACTTTTTTGTTTATAACTATTGATTGGACTAGCCAATCACAACCAAAATTTGACAGAATTTAAGTTGAAAAAATATAAATTCAAAAACGCAAAAAAATTAAAAACATGCTAAGTCGACATAGCATGGTTTGGAATTGAACTGTCGATTTGTTTTTTTTTAAACTGTTAATTTTTTAGCTGAGGCGAACTCTAACTTATAGTGTCAGGGATTTATGATTTGTTTAGATGAGAAATGTTTTTATATTTTAGCAAAAACTAAAATTTTCTGATGCAAGACTTCTTCAGTTAAAAAATTTTCTAATAAGTTAAACTATACAGTCTAATTTTTTTATGATTTTTAGCATAAATGAGTCATAGTTATTTTTGTGGGGTCTTCAGTTTAACCCATAAATGTATATCAGAAAACTGAAATTTATTAAATTATATGGTCAATAAATAACTTTATCTTATCGCTATCTTATCGTATCCTACAATTTTAAATAACATGTATTTTCCTTCTAAAGTGTTACAAATAGAAATTGTCCCTACCACGAAGCACCACTCATGGGACTAGTTCTGATGCTACGAAGTAATTGACTTCAATAAAACGCCATTTATATCTAGACACATACATATTTGTATACTTTAAAAACTATTTATTTATTTATTTATTTTATTTTTTAACTACATTTTTATTATAATAATAAAAAGAGAAATTTTAACTGCTCTCGTAAAATGTAAAAGTATTTATTTGCATCTATTTGTTACAAATAGGACTTGTTAACTGACAATCACTCAGCACTGTTTATGTTTTCAAATATAAATTATTTATTTGTTAATTAATATTTCTTGTACGGCAGGCAGCAGCATCTTTATGGC
The DNA here is from genome assembly GCA_950370525.1 of Bellardia bayeri. Classification (NCBI taxonomy): domain Eukaryota; kingdom Metazoa; phylum Arthropoda; class Insecta; order Diptera; family Calliphoridae; genus Bellardia; species Bellardia bayeri. Next base: position 71,608,621 of record OX493267.1, on the reverse strand, counting down.
ATATTTCCTTTAATAAGATTTATATGAATGATTAAAAAAATAGTTTATGATTTTAATGGAATATTTGTGTACACAAATTTATTGAACATTTCACAAAATCATCATTAAAATGAAAGTATTTAAAGCAAAGCATATGTTCACAAAAGTAAATATTAAAGTTTATTTATTTTTAAAGGTTTAAATATTTTTAAACCAATTTACAACAAATTAAAAAAGTTTCAAAAAGCTTTAATTTATTTCCATATTTTACTAAAAGTCTAAACAATTGATTCTACATTAACTTTAAAAAAGAATTAAAATTTTTTAATAAAAATGTTATCGCTAACTTGAGTTTTTCATAGAAAAGTTATCCTTAACTTGTGTTTTCTCTAGAAAAGTTATCGCTATTCTAAGTTTTCTATAGCGAATTTATCGTTGTTTTAAGCTTTCTATGGAAAAGTAATAGAAAACTTATGTTTTTTATTTTCAATTTATCTACAGTGTCTCACAGCTTATTTTATGCAGTGCATTTTTTGTTTTCTTTTCAAAGCTCCATAAAAAGAAAACTAACGCGAATTTAAAAAAGAAATTGTCATCTAAAAGTAAAAATGTTATAGACTAATAAACAAAAAAAAATTCACGTTTTTCAGGTCACAGCTTATTTTATGCAGCGTTGTTGATTTAATTTTTGTTTTTTTCTACTTCTGTCAATATTATCTGCTGAATTGTTGAATTTTGTAACGTCAACGTGAAAAGGTTTTAAGCTATTTCCAAAATGGTCACTTATAGCAGAAAGGGTAATGTTATCCAAGCTTCCACAGTCCCAAAAATCATTGAGCTCTTTATCCTGACAATAGGGTCCATAACAAAGGCAGAACAGCACCAAATAACATTTCCAATGAGCATAATGAGCGACACATTTTAAGAAAAATAAGGGGAAATCCAAGGCTATCAGCTGACTTGGGCAAACAACGTTGTATCTAAGTTTAATATATTCGGTTCAGAAATCAATTACAGAAATCAACAAGGAAAACTTTAAGGCAACAGCGAATCATGGTGATGGTGGTGTCACTGTATGTCAGCTGCTGGTACTAGGAATTGAAAATTTTCTGAAACAATCATGGACAAGTACCTTCCAATTTTGACCAAAAAAAAAGTTGGAAAGCGCAGATAACCTGGTTATATGATCGATTTTACCAGGATAGATCCAAAGCACAAATCGGGTATTGTACAAACATGGCTAATTTCTACATAACTATCCACATTTGATGACACCGCCACCACAGACGCCAGATCCTAATATTACCGAAATTTTATGGTCAATTTTAGAAATCAGCAGAAGGAAATAAAACAAAACTTCTAACAAAAACTATTTAAATAAGCATTTCTAACAGAGTGATCGAATATTTCGCCAAGTATTACCTGAAAATTGGTGGCATCTATGCCAAATCGCCTTAAATCTGTTGTAGATAATAAAGGCTATCACACCAAATATTAAATCATGTAGTTGCCAGTTTTATTTACAAGTTTTTGATATATCTACGTGTCTGTATAAAATTAGCTGTGATGTGAAAACGAACTTTTTTTTTTGGTAATATTTATATTAAATGTACATTTTTGCAATAAATTAGTCTTGTTTCTTAGACTATACTATTTTTTCTTTTAAATGAAACTAATTTCTTTTTTATGTTTCGGTTAGTTTTCTTTGACAACAAATGATGTACTGCATAAAATAAGATGTGAGCCACTGTACATAAATTAATTAATAAATATGTTATTAATAGAAATTATTGTGAAAAACCGACACAATAAATTTGTTATAGATCAAATAAATTAAAGTTTATTGAATAATTTTAAAGCAAAATATACAAACTAAACATATGTTTTAGTTTTGCTTATGTCTCAGCTATTTATGTTTTAGTGCTTTAGCCTTTTATTGCAATTGTTGAAGGATTAACTTGCAGGAACAAATCAAAGCATACAAAGTGTAACAAATGCAGTTTTTAGCTTTTAAGGTGTTGTTTTAGCATATGCTTCATGCTTCTTGCTGACAATTTAGTGAAACTTAAAACTGACCTGACTAAAATGCATTGCTCACATAAAATCCGGTCTCATAAATAACAAAAAAAAATTAATAATTTTGAACCACATTTGAATGTATTTATCATTTATTAATAAGAAAAGCTAAAATAAAGAACTAAAATTCATTACCTTTTATAAGTATTTGTGATGTTGTTTTTATGACTCAAATTAACTGTTTCACAACATTTCGAAAAATGTTTATCAAGTTCGGAAAATTCTAATCTTAAACAATCAAAACTTATTTAAAACCCGGCTGATCCTTAGCTAAACTTTAACTTGAATACTTTTAAAATTCGAAAAAAATCTCCGCATAAAATAATTTGTGAGCCACTGTATTAAACACAATCGATTGATTCCATTTTACATTCAACAAACATTTATGTAATCAAAATTTAGAAGAGCTCTTTATTACGTGGCTTAATATTGTTTGCTCATGCTAAAGCAAATAAACATTTACTGAAAATATTACTTGTTTGTTGATTTCTTTAAATATTTAAACAATCTGAAAGTATCAATAAAGCAAGATCAATAACTTAAACCATGACAATTTTGCTTTTAGTTTTTAAACAAATTTTCTTTTAAAGTGAAATTGTGTTTTTTTTATTAATTTGATTTCCTTTTAAAGAAATAAAAAAAAAAAAACAAACATGTTGGTTTGTCTTCATTTTAATTATAATTTACATAAACAAATTAAATTTTTATTTTATATTTTCATAAAACAATACGGAAGTTTTATAAAAGAAATAAAATTACCTACCGTTTGTCTTAAAGCTGAGTGTACGATTGTAATATTTTCTTTTTCTTCTGTTATTGTGGTTTAACTGTCAATACATATCATTTTCATTAAAAAAAACCACAAATTTATGAAATTATTTGTGTGTTTGCATTTTATGAAAATGATATACAGTGCACTCGGGAAAACGTCAACTAATTAAAACCGCGGGTGTTGACGTTTAACAAATTGTTGACGTTTACGAATGTAAAATTTTTAAATATTATTATTGATTATAAACTAAAATCTAACATAAACAATTTCAAAAAGGAAACAAAAAAGGCATTCAACCTGACTAGAACCATAGAAGACAACTAGAACCAAAAGAATACATTTTAAATAAGATAATATTTTCTCTAAAAAGGACCTTTTTATCCTTTGATCCAGCTCACCAAATATTGACCACAGGACAAAAAATTGAGAAACGTAGTCTTAAAATTAATCAAATTTTCATATTAGTCGGGAACATCGATACCTTATTTTTTCTCCATACAAACGGGACCACCCTAATGTACATAGTTCATTTTAAGCAGTGATGCCAACTTTTGAGACTCAAAACGTGTAAATGTTTTTGAAAAAAGGCTAAAAAGGGCCAAATTGAAAAAAAAATCCGTTTAAAGCCTGTCAAAATTTTTGATAAAGTGCGAAAAGGGGCTAAATTATAAAATGTACATATCAGGCACTATCAATAAAATATTTAGATTTTTTTTATATGTTTCACTCGAAATAATTTTTGAGCACACTTCGTCAGGTATTTTGTATTTTAAACAACATACAACGGCTCTGTTGATTCGGCAACAGCACCTAGCACAATTTGGTTGGCCGAAGTTTGCTTAACCTCACAAGCTAACATCAGCCATTAAACCAACTGCCATTCTACCCGCTTTGGGTGTCAACCACAGCCACTGCGTGGACACCGAAGTGACCTCAACCAATTATCAGTTAAGGGACAAGCACCCTAATAATAAAACTAGGGGTATGTCCCCGGGCAATAACTGATCCAGCAGTACTAGATAAGACTCTAGTCAGCTGCGAGCTTCCTTTGGAAAAACCAAATTCCACTCTATCCAGTTTCGAACCTTTGCAAGTTCATGGGACTGGTGACCATATCTACCCCGGCATTGCGATTGTGTATAGGTGATTGAACACCTATACTATTTCCCGCCGGGGAAAGGCAAAACTGGACAGTTTAAGGAATGGGTTATTACCAATAACATTATTTCTATATTATTAGATTAAAGGAAGAAAAAGTATGAAAAAACCAAAATGTATCCATATCGAACAAAAAGTAATAACGGGCTAAAAGTGCTAAAAGGTAATTGTAAAACGTGCTAGATTTACGCGTTTTTTAGTTTAGGGCCAATTGTCTTTTTTCGCGTTTTGAGTGACTAAAATCGGGCTAAATCTAGCCCGAAAAGAGCTAAGTTGGCATCGCTGATTTTAACTACTAGATTTACGTAACTTTGTTGCAAACCATTAAGAGGCAATGATCTTTTTTTTCACAAAAAAATACTTAATAAACACATCAGCACCATCATTATCAACTTTAACATCATCATTAACGCCGCTATACGTCAACATGAAATTTATTTAAAGAAATTTTTATTACGAGTACTATTTTGTTTTTGTTTCGTGTGTTTCGTTTTTTATGCATTGCTGAAAAAAAGCCAAACAAACAAAATAGCAACTAGAGCTTTTTTTAAAATTTGTACGAATATGAGTAAATAAGACGTTATACATACAACACAATTACTTTAATTGTGGCATGAATGTTTAAATTATGAACTCGAACATACATATGTATACAGATACAAAGTATATGACCGCTGGCGTTAGTATTGAGAATAGCTAGGCTGGCGAGTGACTGACTGACCAAACCCCATGAAGTTTAAAATGCTGGAGTCATAAAGACTAAACTTTAAGTCGTCATTTTTAGTTGCATATAATTTAATATGCTTTTATTATACCTCTTCTTATTGCTTAGTTGGGATGTGTTGATTAAGGTTGGTTTTTTTTTATATTTTATTTTAGTTTTTTCTGTTTTATTTTTTTTATTGTTTTAAAGTCAGACATTTATGAGTTCATTCCAACAGCTTTGCAGAAACTCTTTTTTTTTTATTGTAGCTTTTAATCACAATTCCAACGATTTTGTAATCAACTAATTAAAGTGGAAAATTGTGTTGTTTGGGTTGATTATCACTCGGTTTTGTGTATGAGTACGCGTGCGTTGTATGCAAAATTAATTTGTGCCTGACCAACAACGAAAAATTACAGTTTTCTAAATGAAGCAGTTTTTTTTAGATGTTTACAAAATGAGGTTGAATACACTGTAAAAAGCTTTAAAATTCTACTTGTATGTTACAGTTATTGGGAAATTAAAATTTCTCATTTTTTTTTACTGTAGATAAGTTTTTTTTTTTTTATAAAGAGAAGTAACACTCAGACAATTAATATGCCTGTATATACTTGCGTTACTTTCTTTGGAAAGGTGGTGAAAGAAGAAAGCTTTTTTTTATATCACAACTATGCAATTGTATGTTTGTTTTTAGTGCAGAATTCAAGCGCCTCTGGTGGTGAGTAGACGCATTAATGTTAAAGCTTGATTTTATAGCCTTTATTTAATTATTTTACTTCGGTGGCGTTTACATGCTATACCAGCGAAGGAGGGCGCTGTGATAATTATTAGTTATGATAGATAGAAGAAAACTAATAATTATCAGAAATTAATGTTGTTTGAGTGGCAGCGGCTGGGAATCGAACCCGGGCTGCAAATACCAACTCATGCTTAATGATCAAATGCGCTAACCAATTAAGCTACAGCACACCTTCAAATTTTGTATGTTTTCTAGAGAAACAATTTGCAGAATTTATGCTTTCTATAGAGAAGTTATCGATAACTTTAGTTTTTTCTAGCAAATTTATCGATATATTAAGCTTTCTATAGAAGAGTTTTTGTCAACATAAATTTCCTGTAGGAAAAAACCCCACATTCTTACACTTTAAGTGTTACATTTATTAAGTGCGCCCTGCCCCTCTCAATGCACCAACAGCATCAAATACATGCACAGTAGCTCACAGCTGCTACAGTGCATTTTTTGTTTTCAAAGCTCTATAAAAAGTAAACTAACCGGAACTTAAAAAATAAATTGGTGTCACTTAAAAGATAAAACAAAAAACAAAGTTTAACGTATAAAACTAATTTATTGCAAAAATGTACATTTTAATATATTGCAACTAAAAAACAAAAAATGTAAATTTTTTTACGTCACAGCTTAATTTATGCAGGCACGAATGGGTTTCGAAAACTTAAAATTAAAACTGGCAACTACACGATTTTATATTTGGCGTGATAACCTTTATTATCTACAACAGATTTAAGGCGATTTGGCATAGATGCCACCAATTTTCAGGTAATACTTGGCGAAATATTCGATCACTCTGTTAGAAACGCTTATTTAAATCGTTTTTGTTAGAAATTTTGTGTTTTCTTATCCTGAATTCTAAAAATGACCATAAAATTTCGATACCATTAAGATCTGGCGCCTGTGGGGGCGGTGTCATCACAATACCCGGTCTCTGCTTTGGATCGTTATCCTGGTAATATCAAAATTCTGATCTTATATCCAGGTTCTCTGCGCTTTCCAACAAGTTGTCCTGCATATTCTGAAGGTATTTTAATTTTTCGCAGTGAGTGACCATTTTGAAATAGTTTAAAACCAATTCGCGCTGTTCTATCGTTGTACGCGGACTGATTTGAACTATTTTTAATTGATACTTGACGTTACAAAATTGTATTTGCAATTTAAAAGACAATATTGATAGAAGTAGAAAAAACGAAAAACCAACAAGGTTGCATTTAGCTATCGGTACTAAATGTTGTGTTGTAGTTTTTATAAATTGAAATGTACATTTTTGCAATAAATGTTTTTCGCTTGTTAGACTATTGTGCCTATTATGAGCAAAGTTCGATTATCGGCTGTGGTCGAAAATGCTTATCGAACGAATTTTCATTTGGCATTATGGTGCCCATTCGATGAAAAACGCTATTGTGAATATCACTCTTTTTGGGTAATTCACAATAGTAAATTTCCATTAGCTGGCGCTATATTTGTTTACAAATTCTTAAAGAAAAACAAATTAAATTTGAAATGACCACCACGGAATTATGGTTTATTGATTCGTCTGATGAATAGAATTAAGCTTCTGTGTAATGCCCTCCCATTTTTTTTTGCTGTCTGAACTTTAGAGCAAATACCTTTTGTCAACAGTGGATATTCTTTCAAGAGCGAAACGAGCTTCTCCAATTGCTGTTTTCTACTAACGACCTTAGACCTGCAGGATATTAACAAAAGTAATTTACAAGTAAAATTTACAATGGTTGACCAAAAAAAAAAAAAAATACATTTTAAATAAATTTTGCACAGTTTTATACAGCGTCGACAGCAAATTTGTGTTCGATAAAAAATTCGTTGAACAACTCATAATACAAATTTTACATTCGATAGTCGATTTTCGATAGCCAGCGAATAACGATTGTCGAATGCAGCTCATAATAGGGGCCTATAACATTTTTGCTTTTAAATGACACCAATTTGGGTTATTTTTAAGTTTCTGTTTGTTCCATTTTTGGAGCTTTGAAAAAAAAATGCACTGCATAAAATAAGCCGAGAGCCACGGTACATGTAAAGTAGTTAATAAAACAGAAACTTCTACAAATAATTTTTCCTAATTAATAATATTTATTTCATCATAATTAATAATATTTGCCCAGGGAAAGGTCAGTTTTGTTTTATGACTGTCTTCCATGATGATTCTCAAAAGACTAAGTACAACAAATAATTTAAAGAACCACCTTAAAAAACTAAACTACAACAGGGCGTTTAGATAAATGCAACATAAAGTGGTAAATTGCATGTCAAAATAATGTTTTGAAGCAAGTGTTTGTGTGTGTTCCTTCCACACACAACAAATGTAATGAAATAACGGAAATTGCAGTAAGAAGAAGTTTAGTTCTTGCAAAAAAAAAAAATATTAAAAAACACCAGCTACAGCAGACTCAAAAAAAAATGTATGATGTAAGAACATTTAACAGCCACACTAAATCGAAGGTGCGACCAACAGCTAAAAATGCTTTTTATTAAATTAAATGTTGCAAACACGTCAATATAGAGAAAAAACTAAAGTTTTTTTTTTTTCGTTGCATTTGTGTAAAAAAGCCAATGACCCACGCAACACATTATTGTGTGGTGCAGCTTATGGAAGTTTTTAGTTTTTGTTGTTCCCGTATTAAAAGAATATTCTATAATAAAGAAGCAATATGAATTGTTGCAACTCTCCTTGGTAAAGTGTTGCCAAAATAGCTGCAATAAATTTACTTGCTTCAACCAGTAAAAGTGGTTGTTGCTGTTGTCGAGGCAACACGCTTTAATGCTTAAGAACTAAACAAATAGTATGTCTGCTGTATATCTTTGTAATACTGTGGCAACATGTTTGGGTTGTATTTCAGTTTTGGGAGGATTTTTGGGAGGGTTAGTTACTTTACAAGCATAAAACCAACTCTAAACAAAACTAATAAAAAACAAACTTAAAGGTAGGTTGGTTTGTGGCAACCAAGATGATAATTTCTAGAACCCACCATTTTAGACATACATACACACATACATTCGTAAGTCTTTAAAGTTTAGTAGAAGAAACTGTTTAACCAAAGCTTTTGTTTTTGGCTTGTTGTCTTCTTTTTAGTGCAACTGTTGAAATGTCTGGGAATCTTGTAACTTTTTGCCATTTTTGCTGTTTAAGAACTTTATGGTTGGAAGAGTTTTCAAAAATCCACTACGTTTTTAAATCCACTTTTGAACACAAAACTAAACGAAAACAGTGCTGCTTGCTCATGTTGTTGATACAAACAAAAAAAAACTTATGTGAAGTCATGCGTTACTTTTAACGATATTGAAAATTGAAAATCACTTTTAACACGCAATATTTTTAACAAGTTTTTTTTTTGTTTGGTTTGCATTGATTGCAAGCAGCAAACAAAAAAAAAACTATATTAAAAAAAAGATTGCCTTGCATATCGAAATATCGGGTAAAGTGAATGTCTTAAAAAAAAAAAAACGATATTGAATTGTAAAGTTATTGAAGCAAAGGCAATCCAAATAGAGAGACAGGCAATTGATTCATTTGTTCATAGCAAATCAGCGAAACAAGCAGTAATTAAATTGAGTTTAAATGGCCAGTTTCAAAAGGTACGGTCACACTTGGCAAGTATTTGCCGAAAAACACATAACCACTAAATAAAATATATTTGAACTCGTTTATTTATTTGAAAAGAAAAATTTCGTTTATTTGATGCTGTCTGATCTTGCAAAACTCTTGTAGGAGTAAACAACATCAAACGAATTTGTGCTAAAATAAGTGGTTACGCTTCTTTGAGTAAATATTTGCCAAATGTGACCGTACCTTAAGACTTCATTAATTTAGAAGATAGTTATAGTAATTCAAAGTAAAATGTAATTATTTGCTGCTCATTTACTTGTATAGTGCTAGGTAATGGGTTCCACTTGTGGCCTGCATTAGCGAAACTTCTCAATAAAAGATTTTCAATACAAAGCCCCCCCTTTCATCAACTAATAGTTACCAATTTAAATACACAACGTCTATGTGTTTTTTTTTTCAAATTCAAGCTATAATCGTATTAATATTTATAATCTCACATTTATGAGGCAGAAATGTCTAACAAGTCATTAAACTTCAAACACAATCAATCGATAAATTTTCTTTTATTCAGATACAAATACAACTAATACTACAAGACACGACACATTCGAATGAATTTTATAACGTATAAAACAAAAACAAAAAACAATATGTTGAAAATTATATTTGAAATATTTTTATGGTTTTTCTTTCTTCTATTTTTGCCATTTTAATTTCATATTAAAACTTAATAAAGCTGCGCTTAAAATGAAAGAGAAAAATTTAATGCAACTAATAATAGTAAATATTAAATAAATATGTAATATATAGTTTTAAGACTACATACTCACTTATATACCTGGTAAATTTTGTATTAAATAATGAAATGTTTTGAAAACAAAAAAAAAAAAAAATAATGAAAAAAAAACAGCCATTGCTCGGCTTAAAACAAAAAGAAAGTTTATTAAACTTTTGGAACAATAAAAAAAAAACACACAATATGAAATAACTAATAAAAACTATTTTATAATGAAAGAAATTTTGTTTGATATTTTAAGAAAACTATTAAAAACTGCATGTAAATACAGTGGCTCACAGCTTATTTCATGCAGTGCATTTTTTTTTCACAGCTCCATGGAAGAAAAGAAAACTAACAGGAACTTAAATAAAGTTTGTTGTCGGCAGTGCCGAATTTCCAAATACCCACCACCAAACACTAATAGTGTAATCTATGAATATTTGCACTAATTTTTGTTACATTTTGTCAATTTTATCAATTACGATAATTAGTAAGACTGCTTTTTATTTTCTTTGCGGGTGCCTTACATGGGTGCTATCAACTATTATGAGGCGCTTGTTATAAAATATTGCAACGTAATTTCTAATTACTAATAATTGTGCAAAATATCATGATATTATCTGAATAATATTTGAAGAAAATTGCAAAAAATATCGAAGTTGTCTGAAACATTGGTCTATAACTCAGATCCCACTGAACCGATTTTTCCCATTTTCAGTACTAAACATTTCGGTGAAATAAAAAATGTTTGGTAAAAATTTCATTGTTCTGTCTTTTTTTTCGAAGCACTTTTTCAAGATTAAGCCCATTAGTGTTGTGAATCGTAATTGCAGTTTACAACATACAACATCAAAATACTTAAGGTACGATCACACTTGGCAAATATTTGACGAAAAGGACGTAACCACTAAATAACATATATTTGAACTCGTTTATTTATTAAAAAAAACTTTTCTTATTTAGGCCAAAGCACAACAATTATTTAGTTTTAATTTATTTGATGCTGTTTGATCTTGCAAGACTCTTATAAGAGTAAACAACGTCAAACAAATTTGTGCTAAAATAAGTGAATACATTTTTTTGTCAACGGTAATCGGGGCCTTAATCTTTTTGGTGGTGGATATAAAAATAAATTAGTATCATTTAAAAGAAAAAATGTTATAGTCTAGCAAACACAAAACAGTTATTGCAAAAATGTACATTTTAATATATGAACACTAAAACAACAAAAAAATGCTCGTTTTTTGCATCTCACAGATTATTTTATGCAGTCAATTTCTACTGAACCCATAGTTCAATGCTGCGTTGTTGGGTTTTCGTTTTTCCTTTTTTTTACTTCTATCAATGCTTTCTGTTGAATTGAAAGTCCGATTTTGTAACGTCAAGTGTCAATTTAAAATAGTTCAAATCAGTCCGCGTACAACGATAGAAGAACGTAAAATTGGCTTTAAACTATTTCCAAAATGGCCACTCACAGTGAAAAATAGCAGAATTGGTTACCATTAAAGCTTCCACAGTACAAACAAGTAAGAGTGCTATATTCGGCTATGACGAATCTTATATACCCTTCACCTTTGTTGTGGATGCATAATCGTATTATGCATAATTATGTCGATAAACATGCCATCTGTTGATGAAATTATTCGTAACAATATTAATAAACTTAGTTTTTTTGATGAAATTTTCAGAGGTTGTCTCGGATTTTTGCTCATATCTCCGTTATTTATGGACGGATTTTGCTGATTTTAAATAGCAAACTTCTCGAAAGCATGTCTGACAGAATTATTGAAGATTTGGATCCCGAAGATATCTGGGGACTTCAGAAAATTGATTTCAACAGACAGACAGACGGACATGGCTGAATAGACTTCGCTATCTATAAGGATCCATAATATACATATATACTTTATAGGGTCGGAAAATTATATTGTGGAAATTACAAATGGAATGACAAACTTATATATACTCTTTTCATGAAGGTGAAGGGTATCAAAATCATTGAGCATGATCCACAACAGAGCCAGAACGGTTGAGTTGCAGACAAGAAACCGTTTATAAACCCGAAAAACAAACTGTGCAGGCTAAATTTCGCCAAAGAACATGTTTGCAAGGCATCTGCTTTTTGGAATTCTGTCATCTGCGCCAATGAATCTAAGTTTAAAATATTTGGTTCATGCCGTCAACTCAACAAAGAAAACCTAAATGCAACAGTGAATCATGGTGGTGGCAGTTTCATGGTCTGCTGCTGGTAGTGGGAATTTAACATTTATTGAAACAACCATGGACATTTTTTTATTATAGTTTATTTGACCTTTTTTTTTTATTATTTTTTATTATTTTAATTACTAAAATATTAATAGTGCCTTTAAATTCTGAAAGACAACGTCTTGGAAAGCGCAAAGAACCTGGATATAGGATCAGATTTCCGTTTTTACCAGAATAACGATCCAAAGCATAAATCGGGTATTGTGGAAACATGTCTAATATAGTATATAACTACCCACATTTGATGATATCGCCAACACAGACGCCAGATCTTAATGTTATTGAACATTTATGTTCAGTTATAGACATCAGCATAAGGATGACCGATTAAAAAAAGCGACGTAGGGGTCGAATATTTAGCCGAGTATTACCCAGAAACTACTTGCATATATGCCAACTCGTTTTAAATTTGTTATAGATAATAAAAGCTATAGCACCGAATATTAAATCGTGTAATTGCCAGTTTAAATTTCAACTTTTCGAAACCCATACACACGTGCCGGCATAAAATAAGCGGCGACGTGGAAAAATGGACATTTTGTAGTTTTAATATATTAAAATAAATATTTTTTGTTTGTTAGATTATAAAATGTTTTGTTTTATGTGTTAACAATTTCTTTTTTGGGTTCCTGTTAGTTTTCTTTTCACGGATATTTGAAAACAAAAATAAATGCTCTGCATAAAATAAGCTGTCAGCCACTGTATGTAGTATGTCGTTTATCTTGTAGACATACCCTACTCGGTTTTAACGAATTTATTTTAATGGAAATATATATTGTTCAATTTAAAATGTTAAACTAAACTTTTAACACCTTATGCAAAAACGATTACTAAATTTAAGAAACGTTTATTAAGCAAATTTTTATATGCAAATCTGTCTTGATAAGCGTTTGTTAAATTTAGTAATCGTTTTTGCATAAGGGGGTTAGAACGTAAATTTTAACACAATCTTAATATTATTTGTTGAATACTCATTGATATATAGTAATTTTACTGGGTTTAAGGAAAACTTAATCATTATTATGAGTTTTTTTTTACAGAAAAGTAAGATGTTTTAAGTTTTCTTTGGAAAATTTATCAATAACTTTAGTTTTCCATTCCAAAGTTTGGTACAACCACATCCGGGTGAAACCTGCACATACATTTGCTTATTAGTCTAGTAAGTAGTCTATAGTATATGTGAAGATCTAAAAATACAGCAATGTGAGAAGAATTTGTACAAGCCTAGAATCAATCGGGAAGCAACAACTGACTGTCGAAAAGATACGTCATGTAATTTTATAAGATTCTTTAAGATAACTGATCGCAAAGCCTCCCTGAACTGGCCATAGTGGTTTTCTTTTCCACAACATTTATTAATTCCATAAATTAGCAGGCATATACGAAATATATTTTTTAAACTTTTTTGTGATTTTATATTAAAAAAGCAAGTCTTTGAAGTCATATTATCATGAGTGTAGTTTTTTCAGTTTCAGCTTAACATTTTTTTTTTTTTTTTGGTTTATAATGAGCTGTTTTACGTTTGTCTTAACTTCAGTCAAAGTGAGCGAGATGTGTTTAGTAGTGGCAGTTGTTGGCAACTAATTGCGCTTTTCATTAAAATTTCATCGTTGAGTTCTTTTTGTTAATTTTTTTTTTTTTCGTTAAATTTATTAAACATTTTAGTAGATTTTGACTTTTTAGCATTAATACGAAATAATAAAAAGAAACAAGAGGAAAAAAGCAAACAATGTTAATAAAGCTGAATTTCTTGGCAATTAAGTTATTTTTTTGTTGTTTTTTTTTTTGTTGTTTAACTCTAAGCTTACAATCATAATGGGCTGTTGTGTAAAAAAAATGCTGCTGGTTGGTAGTAACTACTTGTGGCAACTTCTCATGTGTTTAAATGTTGCAATTTTTTTTTTCTCTTTTTTTTCAGCTTGTTGTTTCAGGCTAAAATGTTGAGCTTTCTTGTTGTGTTCTTTTATTTACATTTAATTTGTTTAACTAATTTTTATTGACATTTTAAACTTTAAATTTATGCCAGAGTTTAGTTGTTCTGTGCCGTCTGTCTCTAGTCTGTCTGTCTGTCTGTCTGTGTTTATACATCTGTTGGTCGTTAAGTATGTCAAAATGATGCAAGTTTTTTAAGTGATTTGTTTTGTTGTTGTTGCTTATTATTTGTATTTTATCATGATTTAACAGTTGTCAGTTGGAGGGTTTTTAATTTCATTCCATACCTATGTAATGAAAGAAAATTCAGTTTCAACAACATTGTTGCTGTTTTAACAAATGAACTCAATTAAATTGTCTTGTAATTTTATAGTTAATTTGTTTAAACTTTACTTAATTACACATCAAGATAAACAACACTGACTCTAGACTGACTGTCTGGCATGAAAACAGACAGCAAGACGTCAGACAAAAGTAACTAACATATGTAGAATGCCAGAGGAAGTCACAGAACATGGTCGGTCATACGCTTATGTTCCAAGTTTTACAGAAATGTCCAAATAATAAAGTAAAGTTTTTCCAAAATCATACATTAATGTAGCAATAATTTATGAAATATATACTTTGCTTTTTAATTGCTTTCGTTAAGTTTCTCATATAACTTTGCAGTTAATAGGTCTTTTCCGCTCTTGTTTAGCTTAAATGTGCAATTTAATCAATTTGTTTTAACTGATCAATAAAATACAAAAATAATAATAATGAAAATTTCTTTACAATTATTTAACAAATTTTTCCTTTTTGTTGTATATTTTCAGGTAAGTGTTGTTAACACAAATTAAATTACTTTCAAACAACCCCCTCCTCCAAATAAGTATGTATGTAATTTAAGTCAATAATTTGCAAAATATTTCTTTCAAGAAAATAAATAATAAGACCGCTTTGCTTTACCTTAAATGAAAAAAATCGAAAATTGCAAAAAAAAATAAAAAAAAAAAACAAATAAAAATAATATCAAATTTTATCACACATCAACATACTAAAATTTCAACAAAAATACTCGTAAATATCAGTGTAAAATTATATTGAAATTGTTTGCAAACCCACTAAACATGTAACCGAAATGTACGAATAGTGGCTGGCTGGCGGTGTTTTTGTGGTCTTAACAAAAATTTTCCTTTTTTTTCGCTCTCTCGATTGTTAACACACCAGTTTCCTTTACTCTTGCTGGTATTTGAAAAGTGTTTGAATTTATGTGTTTGTCTGTTACAGTAATAATAGTAATTTATATATATATATATATTTTTTTTTTTTGTTTCATTTCAATATGTGAACAATTGTGGATTATTTTATTGCTAATTTAACATTAAATCTTAAAATGTAGTTACACAAATGGCATCATTATGTAGTTGTACTAAAATCAAAAATTGGTTACATATTTCTGGAGCAAATAAAACGGTTACGTTTTAAACAACTTGCAACTTTTCGCTTTAACACAATTGTATGTTAATTTAAGACTTTATGGACAAAATTTGGCGTTTATAGAAAACTTGATTATGTAATTCCAAATTTTCTGAAGAAACATACAAAAAATACGGTTCAGGCTTGTAGCAGTTTGACAGAAACACTTTTCAAATCAAATTATTATCGAAGATAACATTCGTAAAACTAAAGGTACGGTCACACATTTGAAAGACGAAAAAGACGTAAGACCCGGGCCACACACTTCCACTTTTGCTGCTCAACTTCTTTTTTAATTCTCTTTTAAAGTTGCCTTAATGTTCACACAATTTAACACAACGAAACAAATAATGAAAAGAAATGTTAAATAATATCTACAGCTAACTTCGTGTTTATAATTACGAATGACTCAACAAAACGAGCTTCCCAATACAAGCAGCTCCATACCAAATACCACTCTTCTTTCAACTCTCACCAACAAACTCAAAAGTTGAGCAGCAAAAGTGAAAGTGTGTTACCCGGGACTAAATAAAATTATAGTTATAATTCTTGTGTTTATTTTGAATATATTATTTCCTAAGGACAAATCACAATAGAAATTTAGTTTTACTTTATTTGATGTTGTTTGCTCTTACAAAACATTTGTAAGGTTAAACATCGTCAAACAAATTTAAGCTAAAAATAGTTTTTACGCTTTTTTGACTAAATATTTGCCATGTGTGAAAATTTTAATGTGAATATCCTTTGAATCAAGTAATTCTCAACAATATTTCGACAGGTAAAAAAACCTTTATTTGTGTCGAGAGAGAGAGAGAGAGAGAGAGAGAGAGACAGCCAAATAATTCAAAAAGCGAATAATTCTAGAACAAAAAATTTGTAAAATTTTCAAGAAAATCGAAACTTAATTTTCGCAAACTCAAGGTACGAAACTGACGTAACCACTAAGGCCGCGTTCTCACTATGTCATTTTTGTTGGCAATTGTATTAAAACGGGTTGTCATATGGCGTCATCTGACATGACAATAAAAATGTCATAGTGAAAACCAAGCATAAATAAAAGTTGATTTTCTTTCGAATACTTATTTCACTAAGGAAAAATCACAATAGAAATTAAATTTTTATTTTATTTGATGCTACTCGTAAGATTTAATATCGACAAACAAATTTTTTACAACAAATATTGGTTACGCTTTTTTGAATAAATATTTGCCATGTGTGACCGTACCCTTAATCTGAGAAATTCTGAAGAAGTTTCTAGAAATAACATTTACGAATTCTTAATAATGTATGTAGGTTTTGCTGCCACAAACTGAACATTTTCCGCATAAAGTTTGATAGTGGAATTGATTTGTTTGTAGCTCTCTTTAGAGAAATTATTGATTTCCTTGTTGCTCTCTCTGAATATAACATTGATGTCGAACTCATTTGGCCTTATTAGACAAGAAGCGCTTTGGAGATAATCAGTTTAAAGTGATCCTGTACAAAAAACTATCTAAGATTGCTGGATAGTATTCCTTCACGATCTTCTTTACGATATTAATGACTTTAGTGTCTCCATGCCAAATGAACTTTTCTGCTCATTTAGCATTAGTGGGATAATATCATATGGTGGGTATTAGAAATTAGTAAACGTCATGACCTTATCGGAAATCCCTTAAATGTGTGGAAGAGTAAAATATGATGCTTAGGGTAACTAGAATGTTGGCATGCTAGACAGTCTAATCAAAATTGCGTTAAGCTGTCTGACCAACATTATTAAAATTAATGACATTTACTCAGCCAGTTGTGATACGAAGGCCGTGTTTTGAGTCATTACCTTGTTTATGGTTAGATAGATGCCTTGCTTTGCTTCGTTTGTTAAATTTGAGGAGAGTCCATTGTGGAATAACATAATATTGAAGAGATTTCTTAGTCTTGCAATCCAATCTTTCTTCAAGCCCTAAGAGAGGTTTTCTTCCCATCGAGTTAATGGCAAAATTGTCTAGAATTATCGACTGAAGTTTCTATATAGTTTTATAAGCTTTTTTAGGAATTAGCAAATCTTTACCAGGCAATTTATTTTAAATGTTATACAAATTAGTAAATTGTTGCCAAATGAGATCATTGCGGATAATAAAACTTC
Organism: Bellardia bayeri; assembly: GCA_950370525.1. NCBI lineage: Eukaryota > Metazoa > Arthropoda > Insecta > Diptera > Calliphoridae > Bellardia > Bellardia bayeri. The sequence continues at coordinate 71,591,020 of OX493267.1, read as the reverse complement.
CAATCGTTGTTTTACGAGCTGTGAAAATAACTTTTTGCAGATCATATGTAGCAATTTGCGTTGCCGTGATTAACGTTTGGAATATCAAGTCCAAGACATGTCTAGTGTTTTAGAAGAAACAGCCCAACAGACAATTTGATTCTAAATACTTCCTAAAGCATAAAATATTGATAGATGACTGGAAATATCTGTTAAGTCCACTACTATTTAGATCGAATCACATATTAACAGATTCGTAAATCGTCAACATTCACGACCAAAACCTTATTTTAAGCAAACAAATATTTATAAAGTTTAAGGGGAACAGATGCTCAATTTTTGAATAGATTTTGCAAGATCTGTTTCCGCTCTTCATTGATATTTTTTATAAAAACATTATTTTTTCTCTTCATTCCTTCGGTTCTTTGGTATCATGACGCCCTCTTCGCTGTGCTTTACTGTGTGTTTAAATTCTCTCCCCATTAAGGCGCCAGCAATATTGTTGATCTTTAGACGATTCAATTTATAATTTCATTTGTGTTGGATAATTTGCAAAAAGTGTTTACCACATGCAATTATTTTCAAATCAAATTAATGTTTTTCCCACTACTGTTTTCATGAAATCTAATTCTTAGTGTTGGCAGTTTAATTGGTTAGATATCGTTTTAACAAAATTAATAAAAAAAAAAAAACTAAATTTTTGTATCCTTTTCGTTGGCCATAATTATTAAATATTTTTGAAATTGGTAAGTTTTGCACTTAATGTTTTTTAATAAACGATAATTCTTATTATTGGTTTCTCATTTAACTAAAACTGTCTTATCAAGAGATTTTAGGAAAACATGGTTTCTTTGAATTCACTCCCCACGGGAGCGTCAGCAATATTCTTGACCTTTAGATTGAAAACGATTTAATTTATAATTTTATTTGTATTGGATAATTTGCGAAAAGTGTTTACCACATGCAATTTTTTTTCTTGCTCGGACCAAATAGTTTATTTAATTCAATTGCTTAGTCCTGATTTACACAAAAAAATATTTTATGCAATTATTTCCTTAAAATTTCTTATATTTTTACACAGCAAAATTTTTTTTCTTAAATCACTCGTATTTTTATTTAAGTGAGAGTAGACACACATTTGTACACACATATGTATGTGTTAGTCTCTTATTCGTATTTTAAAGAACAATTCTAAAAAACTTGTAATAAAGTAAATATTTTGATTAATACTAAACAAAATCCAAAATAAAAACATTTCATTTTACCACCAAATGAATTTAGTTTAACATTTAAAGGTTAATTCATAACAACATTAGTTTCGTGGTTTTTCTAACCCCTTTTAACACATATGAGGGTTAATTCAAAGCAATTTTAAGTTGGTGGTTTTATTATAGATTTTCTTTTATATGGTTTTGATTTAAAATTTATTATAGTATTAATATGATTGGCAGTTATTCAATTCATTTTGAAAATAAAAGGTTTATTTTAAAGCACCTACTTTTCGTATGTTTGGCTGGTGCAGTTTTAGCCATGAAGTGCAATTTAATATTTATGGTCAAGTGAAGTCAGTCTGTGTTAAAAAGGCGTTGGTAGCATTTGTTGGTTTTAAATTTCATATAATTTTCCCCCATTTGTACATTTAATGGCATTTTAGTAGACTTAAAATTGTTTGCAAAACAAAATAAATAAAAAAAAACAATTATTGTTTATATATATTTAAAATACATATGTATGTAGCCAAATGTGTGATTTTATTACAATTTTATTTAGCGTTACCATTAAAAAGATGCTTTAGGGGGTGCACAAAATATTAAACTCTCATGTGTGTATGTTTGAAAAGATTTCGCATTAATTTAATTTTTGTCTTTATGTACGGGGGGTTGTTGAGGAGGGGTGTTTCTTTTAAAATATTCACATAACCATGTTAAAGTTATTAGCCATTTATTTGCCGATTAGACAACAACAATTATTTAGTTATTTGTAAATTTTTCTAAAGTTTTTTTTTTTATAAACTTTACTTGTTGTTGTTTGTGTATTTTTAGCCAGCAAACAACAGCCAAGCGCAAGAGAGTTGAGGGGTTTTCACTATAAAACCACAATGACGACGACAATCTTTGTGTTTTGTTATTAATTTTATGTGTATAATATTTTTGTTATACCCTACACCACCATAGTGGGGAGGGTATATTAGATATGTGTATATATACCGATGTAAGTATACCGATCGACTCAGAATCACTGAGTCGATTTAACGATGTCCGTCCGTCTGGCTGGCTGGCTGTCCATGTAAAGCTTGTGCGCAGAGTACAGGTCGCAATTTTGAAGATATTTCGATAAAATTTGGTACATGATATTTTTTCCGCCCAAGGATAAATGGGATTAAAACTGGTGGAAATCCATCCATTATTTCACCTGGCCTCCATACAAATGTTTTCCCGATATTGGGGTTAACTGATCATAAATGTTTGAATTATGCAAGTATCTAAACAAATTTCTCCACAAATAAGTAATAAATGAAGCTGAATCACATTTACAAATTTTGTGATTATCGGTCCATAATTACTCGTAGCTCCCATATAAGACCCACTTCCGAAAATCACTTTAAAGAGCATAACTCTCTCAAAAATGTTGACATCCAAATAATATTGAACGAAAATATATTTCATATGTCTAAAAATAATACGGTAGAATTTTATTATGATCGATCCATAATTAGTCGTAGCTACCATATAAGGCCCACTTCCGAAAATCACTTTAACGATCATAAATTTCTTAAGAATGTTGGTAAACAAATAAAATTCGACACAAATAGTATACAGAAATGATGACACCTAATTTTATAATGGTCGGTCCATAATTAGTCGAAACTCCCATATAAGACCCTCCCCGTAATCAACTTTAACCTCCATAAATCTTTTAAAAGTATTTATATCGAGATAAAGTTTAACATACACAATATTTATATTCACAAAAATCATGACACTAAATTTTTGGATGATCGGTCCACAATAGGTTTTATCTACCATATAACGCACATTTCTGGAAAACTGTTTTATACATATACTGGATGTAGGGTATTATATGGTCGGGCTTGACCGACTATACTTTCTTACTTGTTTTAATATTTTGTTTGTTTTTATTATTTGAGACCAGTCATACATTTGTTTATATTCATTAATTTGCCACCATATGTTTGACTCTTTGACCCATTATGTCTATTATTTTTGTGTGTTTGGGTTTTTTATTTTTTTATTCAAATCTTTTCTTTAATTATGCCAAAGGAAAAGGCGGTTATTTGTTTAGTTGCAATTTTTATCTTATTTTTTTTTTATTTCAATAAATGGTTTATTGGAGGAAATTATTTTTATTTCGTTTAGTAAAATTTTTGTTCATGTTTAAAACTCGTGTATGCACTGACAGAGCCAGCCTGTGACCACAATTTATGGTCAACAAGACAAATATTTGCAAAATATATATTTGAACTTATTTACTTTGGGTCAATAGTGTTATAAGTGCTATGAAATTATTTGCTTATGTTGCGAGTCATGTTATGATAAAAAAAATATAGCAAAACTAAAGCACGTCAAGCTGTATATAACGTTTTGCATTCTTAAAAGTTTTCAAACTGAATGAAGCCTTAATATCGTTCATACACTGAACTTTATGTTAGTTACAGAATTGTAATAATACTGTTCATTTGCCAAGTTTGAACATGAAATAGTTTTGTTATAATTTCGCTAAATTGAAAAATATGTTATTAATAAAAACTTTATTTACAAATGAATTAAATTAACTGCAAATCATCATAATTAATAATAAAGGGTGATTCAAGTAGAGATACTTTTTTCAATAGCCTTTTTTTGCCAGATCACGTGTGAGTCGTGCCATGCTGTCATGTTAATTTTGTTTAGTATTGTTTGGCATTTCATAATGAAAAGACTTACGCCTGCCTGAACAACGTTTACAAAACGTTCAACTTTATTGCGAAAATTCACGTTCTGTGAGGAGGAATGTGCCCTTCGCTAAACTTATGGTCAACATAATCGGCCCATTTCTGGCTCAATGGGTATGTAAACAGAGAAAATTGCCGCATTTGGGACGAAGAAAAAATCAACGGTTTGGTGTGGTTTGTGGGCCGGTGGAATCATCGGTCCATATTTCTTTAAAAATGATGCCGGTGCGAACTTAACCGTCAATGGATACCGTTATTGTGCCATGATAACCGATTATTTGATGCTTGAAATTGAAGCTCGTGATCTTGGCGACATTTGGTTTAAGCAAGACGTCGCCACACATCGCATCAATCAATGGATTTATTAAGAGAACACTTCGGTGAGCACATCATTTTACATATTAGGCCGGTCAATTGCCGATCAAGATCGTGTGATATCACACCGTTAGACTTTTTCCTATGGGGATATGTAAAGTCTAAAGTTTATGCGGACAAACCCGGTTCGATGCAGGCCTTGGAGGAAAACATCACGCGGGTCATTCGCCAGTAACCAGTCGAAATGCTTGAATGAGTCATCGAAAATTGGACTCAACGGATAGACCATCTGCGACTTAGCAATGGCCAACATTTGATAGACATAATCTTCAAAAAATAAATGCCAAAGAATGTTCTTTCAAATGATAATAAACATTCCCCATTAAATTTGAATATCCTGTGTTTTTTTTCTCTTAAAAAAGTAGGGAACCTCAAAATCAATCACGCTTTACAACAAATTTAGCAACACTATAAAATAAAGAAGTCAGCAATAAAATTAATTAATTAAACAGTCGCCATATTTCTTGATTTAATGTTAATATTTTCGACAACGAAGTTCAGATTGTTTTTGATCTTAGTGTTGTTTACAGAATTTCACACTTTGTTTAGGAGTTGCTGTCAATATAAATATTATAAAACACAACTTTTTAGATAAATTCGCTAATCTTAAAATCAACAGTCGTCAACAGTTATAGACAAAATTTAGGACATTGTCGCTATAGAACACATTTTTCTGGGTTTTGTCCCTTATGTTTGCGTGTTTATTGTTTTATAATATATTCATTTTCAAAAGAGTTTATTTACTTCCAAAGAGTTTAAGTAGTCATTTTTGTAAACAGTGATTGATAGAAGACAACTGGACATTGTCACTATAAAAGACATCATTCCGGATGTCGCTAATTAATCACAATTTTAAGGGCAGACCACTTCAATGCGTGTTTAATTTCCCTCATTCTAGATTTCATGTCAATTTAGGACTTTGTCATGTCTTTAACATAGTTTCATTAACGAGAACATGCTCATGTTATAGTAGGTTATATTATAATACAACTCCCAAGTTATATTCAATATTAACGATATAATTAAAGATTATTTAATATTAATTTCAATATATATGTATTCTCGTATAGTTCAATAGGCGATAAAGTTTTATCAATGACATCATTCGCTTTATAGAATTGATTTAAAAAAAAAAACCTTTAGAACTTTGTTACCCACAACGTTTTTAACATAGATTTATAGAAGACAATCAGCTTTATTATGAGTGTCGTTTTCTTTTTACGACAACGACTGTTTCGTAATAGATTAAAGAAACAAGTTTAATTTTATGTTTAATCTATTACGAAAGAGTCGTTGTCGCAAAAAGAAAAGGACGCTCATAATAAGATTGAATATTCAAGACATTTTCGCTGATGTTGTCGCTCAGCTGGTCCTTAACAAACTGTTTTTTTTAATTCGTCATTAAACACTGCAACATTATACCTTTTCATGTTCATTAGTTGTCGATTTAATATTAATCCCAATCTAAAACTAAAAGAATTTGTAGACGATTTAAAGTCAATAGAGTTTTATCAAACACAGCTTTCGCTTCATATAAGTGATTCAGAAAACAACTTGTCGCAAGTCTTTAACATTGTTTTACAAAAGACAACATGTAATATGATGTCGCTCATATGCTTCTTAACGAACTATTCTTTTTAATTGTCGTAGTTTGTCACTCATCATGTATTTGTCATTGTTTTATACAATACAACATTCCAGACATTGTCGTTACATTCTACAACATTGTCGCTCATATAGTCCTCAACGCAGTCTTCTTTAAAATCGCAATTGAAGACAATTTAAACTGACACATTTTAAAAAGCACCAAATTGATTTTAATCTACAATAATGAGTTGATATACGTTTACATACATCAAACTCGTCTTTAAAAATATTTCTTTAGGTCGACTTTGATCTAATTTGTCATGATTGTGAATTTTTCGGTTTTGATGTTAGCTTTTCCTTCGGAAACTTCTTAGCCTAGCACAGAAAGAGAATAGTTAGTCTTTCAAAAACTATTTTATTTTTCAATACAATTTCCTGAAACTTCAATACACTTAGTCCAACGCTTATGTAGCAATTCTATCCCTTGATTAAAATAGTTTTCTTCAAGGCCTTCAAAATAGTGGTTTACAACTGTAATTGCATCTTCATTTGTGGTAAAAGGCTTGCCAGCTAGGAATTTTTTTTAGATTTGGGAACAGGTAAAAATCACTGGGAGCTAAATCAGGAGAATAAGGTGGGTGGTCAAGCAACTCGTACTTTAATTCGTTGATTTTAGCCATTGTTGAAACACTCTTGTGCGTTGTCTTGATGAAAAATTATTTGTTTGTATTTTAAGTCAGGACGTTTTTCTCGAATTTTTACATTTAATTGATACAAAATGGTGCAATAGTATTCTGAATTTATTGTTTTACCCATTTGCAGATAGTCAATCAATAAAATACCTTTGAAGTCCCAAAAAAACCGTTGCCATAACCTTACCAGCCGATTGAATTGTTTTTGCCTTCTTTGCGGCATTTCCTCCAGCTTCAGTTCATTGCTTGGATTGTTCTTTTGTCCCTGGAGTATAATGGTAAATCCATGTCACATCCACAGTTATAAAACGACGCTTAAAATCCATTTCATTTTTCTTAAAACGATCCAAACAAGCTTGAGAAATTTTCATTCTTATTCGTTTTTGGTCGACTGTTAACAAATGCGGCACCCATCTTGCACAAAGCATTTTCATCTGTAGGTCTTTATGCAAAATTAAATGGACTCGATCATTTGAGATGACCATGATATTATCTATTTCACGCACTTTTTTTCGTCAATCATTTAATACCATATCATGCACTTTGGCTACAATTTCTGTTGTTGTTGCTCTTTTTGGACGTCGTCAAAGCTTGTACGACCACGTTTAAATTCAGCAACCCAATTTTTTTACTGTCTCGATAAACCTTTTTTATTTAAATATTTAATGACACCACGAATTTCAAATTTTTCCGTTGGAAAAAAATCGCGGATGCGTCTTTTTGAACACCTGTGTCTATATAAAGGAGTTGCCAGATCGAAATGAAATTTTACATGTGTTCATAGCAGAGATGGAAGTTTCCAAAACACTTAACTTTTTTCTGTTTATACCGCGCTTTCTGTTTCAGGCTAAGAAGTTTTCAAATCGCCCTCTTGCGATGTATACATATTGACTAAAAAGTTTAAAGCACCATTTTTTGTGTTGGGCTGCGTAAAACTCGTAGATATTAAACATTTATCATAAAGTCAATCGAAATAAATTCTTTTCAAAATCAGTTTATATAAATATTCAATTGAAGAACGACCAGCAAATCGGTAGATATTGGTCTTATACACAGGATGTAATCTAAAATTCGTATTTTATGATCAAAACCCCCGTTTTTAATTTTAGTTATAGGATTTCAATACTACGGCATTATAATAACATATTTATAGTCTGACCAACTATTTATCGTGATTTTTGTTTCTTATATGATAATTTTTGAGAACTTGTTTGACATTCGTCTTGTTTTCATCTAAATAACTGAATATGTTCTGCCCCTGACGGCTATGAGTGCCTACCACTGATTTAAACAAGGCGAATGCGCATTGTTTTATAAAAGCTCTATGTAGAAGTAAAAAGCCAATTAGGTTGCCTGAATAATCACCCCTACGTGAATAAAAATTCCACATGAAATTTGTTCCCTTTTCATATGAATAAAAATTCCACATGAAATTTGTTCCCTTTTCACATGAATAAAAATTCCACATAAAATTTGTTCCCTTTTATTGTTTTAACATTGAATTTCATTAGGAAAAATGTGAAAAGGGAACAAATTTCATGTGAAATTTTTATTCACGATAGGGGTGAATATAAAAAAAAGAACTATTATCAGTACTGTCAATATATGTCTGTACATATGCACCTACTGCAATACAGCTATTAAAATTCATTTTAACCTTAAACTAAGCAAAAACATGACAACATTTTGACATGTTATATTTCTAAAAGTTGTCTCAATCTGCTTTCACCCTTTTTTATTTTTATATTTTTATCAAGACTGCTGAAATCCCATTTTTTTGTGTTAAAAAAAAGAAACAAATATTTTTGTTATTTGTAAACAATTTCTGTTGCTGTTATTGTTGGCTGCTAGTTTTTCAGCACGCGAATCTGATTGTCATTGGCTGGTTGGCGGCCGTTGTAGCTGTCAATAGTTGAAAATGTTTACATTCATTTATCCACAAATTGTGACACAGTAGTTAATAAATTGTCATGTTGCAACAATTTTAAAACGCCCCATATTTTTTTCTATTTTTTCTTTTTTTTGGTTGGCTTTTGAACACATTTTTCCTTCTTTTTTTTTCTCTTGCAAATAAAAAAGGGAACAAAGATTTGTTTCAGGAAAATAGGAAGAACTTGGGGAAATAATAAAAATGAACTGGTAGGAAATTTAGCAAGGAGTGTTAAAGTGACTAAGGTGAAATTATGGACAAAATACTTAGTGTTGTGAACGGTAATCGGCGCACAGTGGCGCCTTTTGACCTTTTTCGTTGCAAAAATCATAACTTTTAAAGTAATAAAGATATTTTAAAAATTTAAAAAGCATTTAAAAGAATACTCCCCTAGCTTCAAAATACATGACCCGCCGCAAGGTGATAGGCCTTCGGCGGCACTGTGCACAGTGTTGTCTTTTGACGTTTTCAGTTGTAATCATTATAACTTTTAAAGTAATAAAGATATTATTAAAATTTATAAAGTATTTAAAAGATAACCGCTTTAGCTTAAAAATAATTAACCGGTGGCCCAAGGCGCCACTAAGCACAGTAACACATGTTGACTATTTTGTATCAAAAATCCTGTCTTTTGAAGTAAAGAGATTTGAAAATCTAAAAATCATTTAAAATATAACTTCTTGTGCTTAAAATTAAGTAAATCCGTATACTGATATTCTCGTTAAGCACTTTCAGCTTGTCGATTAGACCTAGCGCTACAATAATCACAATGCATATTAAAAGTCTAGAAAAAATTCTACTCTAATAAAAAAAAATATAAAATTTTACAAAGGTTTTTTTTTCAATGTAATGTTAAATTTTTTATTTTTATTATGGTTACATATTAAATTTTGTAAAGACATTGTGCTTATTTATGGATAAATAATTTACACGGGCAAGTACGGGCACCCAATTTCAAGAAAATAAGTTAGAGTATTAAATACTTAACAACCTCTGCTTAATCATTCCCGTCACAAACCGTCACTTTTTTTGTTCTATTCTATCAAGTGTGAAAAAAGACCCAAATATAATGTGTTTGCAAAATTGCGCCTGAAAAAAAAAGTATTGGACCGACTAACCCTTTTTTTTACATCGGAATTGACATACCTTTCATCCGACACCAAAAAATTTATGATCGGTTGCATAGTTGGCCTGAAATTCAATTGAAAATATGATGTTTTTTTTTTTAATTTAAACATTTTTTGTAAATACGAAAAATTGTCAACTTTGATTGACTCTAGAATTCATAATTTTTATCCGATTTCAAAAATTTTTTTGGATTCTTAATGGATGTAATCATTCATTTTTATCAAATTCTTCTGTCAAATTTTTGATTTTTGAAACGCTTTTAGGGATAAGGCGCCACAGTGCGGCGTCTATTTGTAAATATGTATAACTTTAGAATGATTTTAACTACTTGGAGATATGTCAAAGCTAATACTTTTACAATGTTAATAGTTGTTAAATTTGAGGATCTGCATTCCTGATACATTAAGTCTGAATATGCTTTTTTATTCTTTAATTACATGATATGCCTGCCTTTTGCAAATTTGCACCGAATGTTTGAAATGATGTCAGCTGTAATTTGTTTATACATCCTGAAGCTATAATTCCTGATTTTAAATGGGCTTTTATAGGTGGACTATTTCCCCCAAGGTGGTAATATTAGTTACTGTAATTACATTAGATTAATTCGTTGGTGGTATTTTGTGGTTGATTTCTTTCGTTTGATAATGACAACTTCCCTCGAACCACAGAACTAATTATTATTATTATTTTTCGACAAACAAAAATCATGAAATAATTTATTAGGGAGCGGTAACATTTTATTTTTCTACACTGTGTGTGTTCTAGTAAACAATAACACGTGTTTTTTGTTTAAGTTTTTGAACTTTTGAAACCAAAAAAACCCCCCAAAAATGTAATTTTCCAATTTGTTTGAAAACAATCGTGTTAGAGTTTTACAACTGTTTGCAAGTTGTTAAAATTTACCTGCAACTATTTATAAATCTTGATTGCAATTGGGATTGTAATTTTTGTGTAGTTTTTGGTTTACAAACAAACAAATTTTAATTTGGTTAAAACTAACACTTACAAATTAACGCTCACTCATTCAAGTCAGCAGTCAGTCAGTTACTTAAACATTCAATCAAAAGCTTGCTGCTAACTGTCATGTCTCTAGTAATGTTTCACAGTATGTTCTCTGTATTTCACTGTCATCGTTATTTATTTACCTTCACTGTATGTATACATAATTAACCCTCTGGTAACGTTTGACTGATTTGTTCTAAAACGCAAACAAATACAAAATAAACGTCATCTTTTTTTTTTTTTTTAATAACTATTGAAATGTAATTTATTTTGGAAAAAATAGTCATTGTAACCTAAATAGATTATCAGCAGTATTTTATAACATAATTAGTTGTCCCAAACTTTGTAGCAAATTGTGTTTATAATCGTTTTTGTAACTAAATCAATAGAGGGTAACAGTTCTTTCTTTAATAGAACAGGTGTTGTTTACCAACCAAAACAATTATAGATATAAAGATAAAAAGGAATATATTCGGTTTCATAAATATTTCAAGTTATAAAAGAAGGAAGGATTGTTTGCATAACAATTTATAATATTAAAGTTGTTATTATTTATAATTATCCAATATTAAACTAATGATAAATTGCTTAATATTGTAGTTTGTAATATACATTTACCCATGTGGACGACATATAGATTAACAGATATTGTCCATGTTTTCTCGAATATTTTACTGTGTACTCCACTAGGTCTCATCCATTGGGTGTATAACTTAAATATGTGATTTTTTTTTTCAAATGTTTAGCTTTTATTTTGATACATTTGTACAATATGCATTTATTTAAAGTACACCAATACCTCGCATTGCATCGTTTCGTTTTGCATTTTTTCGAAGTTGCGTCGCTGCTTAATTAGTACTAATTTTTAGTGTGTGCTGCACAGTGGCTCCGAATCGTTTTTCTTGGCTAAAAATCTGTAACTTTTGAACCGATGGAGATATTTTAGTCATTATTTTCTTGTGAAGAAACAAAAATCTTGAATTCTTCTCCATGAGAGATGAGATAAGAAATTTAAGGTCAAAGTTGAACTTTTGATTTTTTGTAGCATTTAGTATGAAAATGAGTGATTTTTGTTTAGTTGAATCTGATTTTATTATAAAAAAACACAGTCACATAAAAAAAAAAACATTTTAATAATACCCAGGATAATTTTGTGATCCACTTTATCAATTTTACAATAGGTTCCGGTTTTTTTTATTGTTTGTTTTCTTTTTTTATTTAAATAACAATTATATTTTTATTTTTTACTTAAATAACAACAAAACGCGTCGTTAGATTTTCGAAGTTGCGTTTTTTTTTGCACAATCTGCAACATTGTTAGAATCTAAAACGATGACGCGTACAAGGAGTGCTTTGATGGAGTCCTTGCTTTCTATTCGGATTGAAAATCAAGTTGCGCAGAGAATACCATTAAGTAAACTGGTAATGCAGACAAAAGCATAAATTTTATTTGATGACAACGATAATACAGACAATTGCTACAAGGAAATTTATTTTACATTGAAATAAAAGCTGTTCAGCAAACATTAAACAATTTTTTTGTGAAAGAAAGCCGACGTAACCTTCGTAACCCTGAAACCTATCTTCGATTTTTACATGGTTTGTTATAGATAATCTTAATTCACTTTGCGTCGAGTTTTTTTTAGAACGTAACTTCGACGCAAAGTAGCCATTCTTAGCTATTAACTTTTTACAAACTTTCTGGCAACATTTGGATTCCGCGCCAAAAGAGCTGTTCATCTTTTGAGGTCAAGAACAAATCAAGGTAATTTTGGTTTCCCTAAGCTAAAGTGAAATGTATGCCAGAGACACTGTTCAGTATCGATCGAAACAAATACTAGTGGAACGGGGTAAGATCTAGACTATAAAGCGGGTGGGCAAAACTTTCCCAACACTTTTTTCTAAATTGTTTTCAACAGATATTGTAACAAGTGCCCTAGCATTTCATATCTGGCCGAATATTCTGGGCGCCTTTCGGCCAATGTTCGCTTTAAATGAATCATTTGCATTCAGTACAGGTTCCCTGTGATGGTCTGGCAGCAGCTCATAATAGATAGGACGTTTTTGGTCCTATACATTTTGCTGTGGCATCGGCTGTTTGGCCGGACTTCACATCCGAACGCTTACGCTTCTGTTTATCGTATTGGTTCCATTTGACATCGAAAGTAATAATTCGGCGCAAAAATGATTTTCTTTTATAGCGTTTAAGCAGCATTTCGAATATACTAAACGTCTCTCAAGATCTTGGGGCCTTAAATTAAAGGATAACCAATTTCTCTGCTTTTGGATGAATCCTGTTGCTTCACAACGTATTGAAATTGCTGCTTGAGTAGCTCTCAATAATTTTGCAAGCAGTTGTTGAGTTTGACAACAATCTTCAATGAGTAATGCCTACAGTTATAGGGTTTCAAACTTTTTTTTTGGCTGGCCTGGGCAATCTTTGTCTTCCGTGTACAAATCATCACTTTTTAGCCGGACGACGATAGTCTCTGGACGATTATAGTCTCTGGACAACTATAGCCTGTGAAAGAATATAGGGTAGAGTCTTGTCTACATTCGGACGCCTCTCATAGTCTCATCTATAGTCTGAACGACTATTGACTCATCTATAGTCTCTGGACGGCTATAATCTGGGTGTCTAGGCGACTAGAGTCTTGTCTATAGTCAGAACGATTATAGTCACATTTATAGTCTGAACGACTGTAGACTCTCCTAAAGCCTCTGTACGACTAACATTTCGTTTATAATCTTGGGCCAAATTACCGCATTCGATATCGAGTAAAATTGATCGTAATTTTCTTATTTGAGATTATGGCATTCGATATCGAGCAAGAAATTTAGTACATTTTATCATAATTTTGATATCGAAATCATTTTTCGATACGATAGCTCATTCGATCACGAATGCGATAATTTTGCCCCTGGTCTACCATAGTCCAGTCTCGTCTATAGTCTAGATGTCTGGACGACTATAATTTCGTCGACAGTCTGGACGTCTAGAGTCTCGTCTATAGTCTGGACGACTATAGTCTTGTCTATACAAACGTTTTGCCAGGAACCAATCACGGTGCCAAATATGTGTCTATTCTCTTCCCTCTAGAGTCGTAAAAAAAGCTTCTGTATGTTTTTTTGGGATGCAGTTTTTATCTAATTTTATTTTACTACAAATAATGCCTCTGTTTAGCTGCCAACAACAATTATTTTCCAACCGTTTCGTTGGTCAGTGATCAAATGACACAATGTTGCCACAGCTACATAACTCACACTCAAATTTTCCTGATTTATCCTGTGCAACTCGGACAATTAAAAAAATGACAAGTAAAACCTGATGAATTTTTCTCATTTTTAGGCGGAAATTTATTTTTTTTTTTTTTTTTTTTTTTTTTTTTTTTTTTTTATAATACATTATATTTATTTATTGAATCTTCAGATCTTGAAATGACAATAAGTTTTCGAATCTTAATACTAAAAGAAAATAATAAGTCCAGCCAGTGCTAGACAAAATATTATGATACTACAAAAAAATTTACATCCACTGATCCAGTCATCTGTTTTGCGTTTGAGTTAAAGCAAGGGTATCCCTCCTTCTCAACCGAACATGGCCACTAAAGTTAAGGATGTCTCGTGCAAGTGGGTTTGGATGGTGTTCAAGTTTGCTGACATATTTTGAGGCGTATTTTGTAAATTCGTCTTTCACCAAAGGAATGCCTAGATCTTTGTGAATTCGAGAATTTTTAACGTACCATGGAGCTGCAGTAATTATACGTAGAATTTTATTTTGACCTCTTTGAATTTTTTCAATGTTGGATGCTGAGGCAGTACCCCATAATTGAATTCCATAACACCATATTGGCTTTAGAATTGCATTGTACAACAAAAGTTTACAATCCAACTTTAATGTAGAATTTCTGCCGATTAGCCAATTAAGTTGCACTGCTTTTAATCTCATCTGTGTAAGTTTTGCGTCAATATGAGACTTCCAGGTTAAACGACGATCGAGGTGGATTCCGAGGTATTTGACTTCATTGTGTTGCGGAATAATTTGGTTATTTATTCTGATGGACGAGCAGGTATCTTTTCGCAATGTGAAAGTTATATGAATACATTTCTGTTCGTTAACCCTGATTTTCCAAAGCTCAAGCCAATTCTCTAGTTTATAAATATAATTCTGCAAATTCTGTGATGCTATTTGATGGTCCTTATGAACGCTAATAAAGGCTGTATCGTCAGCAAAAGTTGAAGTATGTATATTGGGGTCTGACGGCATATCGGATGCATAAATCAAATATAAAGTAGGACCCAGTATGCTACCCTGGGGTACTCCTACTTCAATTGGCTGAGCGGGGCTTAAAAAATCGCCTTCTTTGATTGTAAATTTGCGACCATATAAATAACTTTTCATAAGTTTGTGGGTGTTAGCAGGCAGAGCTAATTTTATTTTGTGCATTAAACCTTCATGCCAGACTTTGTCGAACGCTTGGGAAACATCAATGAAAAGCGCGGAACAGTATTTTTTCTCTTCAAACGACCGTCTTATCACATTTACTAATCTGTGTGTTTGTTCGATGGTACTGTGTTTAGCTCTGAACCCGAATTGATGATTTGGAATACATTGAGTGTCGTTCAGAATTGGAATCAACTTAGCCATTAACAATTTTTCAAACAGTTTTGAAATTGTCGGCAGTAGGCTAATTGGCCTATATGACTCTACTTTGGTGAGGTCCTTCCCTGGCTTAGGAATCATGGTAATCATAGATACCTTCCAATCTGCAGGATAGTATTCTAGGCGTAAAATAGCATTGAAGATAAAGAGAATAATTCTTCTAGCTACACGAGGTAACTCCACGAGCATTTTGTTGCTGATTTTATCCATACCTGGAGCTTTTTTAAGGTTCAGAGTACCAATAGCGCTTTGAATATCATTAAAGCTAAGTCTTAGAGGTACAGGAGGTCTAATAACGAGTGGTGGCAATTCAGTTGCATTATTTGAGTTGTTTATAGTAAACACATTTCTCAAATGGTTAACAAATAAAGTCCCTTTCTCGGAATCGTTTCTAGCCCAGTCACCAATCGGATTTCGCAAAGGAGGCTTTCCTCTAACTGGTCTTTTTAAACCTCGTGCCGCCTTCCATAACGAATAGTCAGATTGTGGGGAACTGTCAATTCCCTCCAAGTATGATTTAAGTGAAGCCATTCTTTGGGTTTCTAAGAAATTTCTTAGTATATCTCTGCATTCCCGTAGCCTAGCTTTCAGTTGAGGAGACCTGTGAATTTGCCACTCTCTTCTAACTCTTCTTTTTTCTGTCAGGAGATGTTCGAGTTCAGCGAAATAAGTTCTGTTTGTCCTATTTCTGCATTCAACGTCATATGTGGAAGCGTGATGCACAGCTCTTCGTATGTCCTCAGTAAACTTGCCAATCGACCCATCAATATCCTCGGTAGTTCTCAACACTACATTTTCCGTGCAGTGGGAACTTAAATGCTTTTTATACTTTATCCAACTTACTCTGGATTTAGACATGTCGCGAAATGGAGAGCCATACCCTTGAAGGAAACGCATTGAAATAATAGAAGGAGAGTGATCTGAAGACAAGTCTAATGAAGGCTCCACTTGTATCGATTCTACAGGGATATTTTTCACTACTCCGAAGTCAATAATATCGGGAATCTTCCGTCGGTCCGTCGGCCAGTAGGTGGGATGCCCGCTTGAGAGTACATCTAAGCCCATTTTGGCAATGGTGTTGAAGAGTTCACGACCCTTCGGGGTCACTAGACGTGAACCCCAAAATGTGTGTTTGGCGTTAAAGTCACCAGCAACCAAAAATCTAGCTCCAAGGGAATTGAAGAAGCTGTAGTATTGATGTTCTTTTATTGAAAATCGAGGCGGCGAATAAATTGATGATAAAACAAAGTTGTATTGACAGAATTCAATACAAATGTTTGTTGCTTGTAGGTAATCCTCACATATGTTGTTCATTAAATAATGTTTTATTCTGTTCTTTATAAGAATTGCCGAACCTCCACATGCTCTTCCGCGGGGATCTTTAGTATCATACAACACGTATCCATTAATTTTGAAGTACCCTGTCGCCGTCAAGTGAGTTTCAGCAATCATCATGACATCAATCTGCTTATCCATCAGGAAGTGTTCCAGTTCGTTTTTATGTTGGCGGAGGCCGTTCGCGTTCCAAAAACAAATTTTTAAACAAATCATTTCTTTAAAATTGCTTGTAAGATAGTGGATTGCATTTTCAGCATTTCCTGCATCATGGATGTCATAGTGGTCGTAAAAGTGTTCATAGTTTGGACAAGTGTCTGCAAAGTAGTCTCTAGAGTGTTAATATTAGGCTCGTAATATTGAGATTTAGGTTCCTGCTCCAAACCTGGCATATTAGATTTAACCACGTTAGCGTAAGAAACTTGTCTAGAACTAGGCGCGTTTTCATGACTAGTGGGCCGTAACAATTGAGGAAAATTGTTACTCGATGCAAAATTAGGCTGTTGTGGATGAACAGGTAATACTGACGTCTTGTTGGTCCTTATGCCTTTCAAATGAGTGTAAACTGGACAACCTCTATAATTTGCGGTATGATTACCTCCGCAGTTACTGCATTTTTTGATTTTTGAGTCGGTTTTCGACTTATCACATTGAGCAGTTGTATGTAGTTCCCCACACGCAACACAAACTGACGGCAATTTACAATATGCTTTAGTGTGACCAAATTCTTGACAATTAAGACACTGGACGGGTCCCTGACGCTTATGCGGTTCTTCCACGGTGATTCTACGATGCAGAAGGTAAATCAGATTGTAGATGGGATGGGACTCGTTTTTCTTTAAGACTATATCTCCGGGTTCCAATTCCACCCTGAACATAGGCTGAGGAATCTTTTCACGGTTTCTAATATTCGTTATGTTCTTAATTTTGAAGCCATTTTCCATTAAACTAGTCTTTATCTCGGCAGGATCAACATCTGGGTCTATACCCTTTAGAACGACTTGGAGTCCTTTTGCGCTTTTCAGCTGGTAGGTATAGAAATCCCTACTCTCCCTCTCCAACTGGTTGGACAATTTTCGAAAGTCATCTTCCTTTTTCACTTGAATTTTGGTTTCGCTGATATTTCCATGTTTAATTGAGGTTACGCTAAACATATTTTCACCTATTACCGAAACAATTCCTTGTACCAATTTACTGGAAGTGGGCTCTCTCAGATAAATTGGTGGGGGCTTAAACGTTTTTTTAGGAAGTTCTGGATCATCCGTCTGGAGGAGAGCAAACCTGTTTTGATCATTTGGATTGTCAATACTCACGGTCTTGGGAGCTTTTGAATTTGATGACGTTTGAGCAGATGTCGGGCTCCTCTGTCGCTTAAGAACTGTGACGTATTTATCCATACCTACTTGTTTTCTAGGTTTAACTGCACTATTTGATGTAGAAGATATTGATGTTTTATCATCTGATGAAATCACTATATTGGGCGAACAGGAACGGCGCCGTTCTACGGCTCTTGTAGTGAGAAGATTCTCCACAGATTTTTTTAAGGATTCTTCCTCAGAGATCCATAAAGATTTTCTAGTCGAGCTAAGCTCTTTCTCAGAATTACATCTGAGAGGAACACTCATACAGTTTTTATGCGATTTTTAATGATTTTTATTATTTTTTTTTTTAATGTTTTTTATTTTTTAATGTTTTTTATTTTTTTTTTTACCGTAGGTATTTTTACCTATTACGAATTATTTTTTAACTTTTTGTTTTATTTCGACCTATTACACTTTTTCACCTATTACGATTTTTTCACCGAAAATTCAGCCGCACTAAAAATAACACGTCCGAACAGTTCAACAACACTATGTGCGGCGGAAATTTATGGTTAACAAATAATAACAATCCATAATACATAATTTATGCAATTTAATTAATTTCATTTTTAAGTTTGTTTTATAATTAAAGTGTTACACAGTAGCAAGCAAGCAGTTCCTTATAATTACAAAATGCTAGTTTTTTTTTATTATTATTAAACCAAACAACTGAAGAATTCGAAACTGAAGAAAATAAAAATGAAAAAATAGGTGTGTAAAAGTCTAACAATAAAAAATACGTCTGTCAAACTTCAAACGTTATTATGGTGCTTAAAAATAACGAAATTTACATACCGTTTGCAACAAGTGATGATAACAAGCCTATTTCCTTATACGACTATGAATGCGAGTGAGATGGTACGAGAGGTGCAACCCACAACTGCCACAATAATAATTCAGAGTTTGAATGTGTTGCTGGTTGTCTTGTTCGATTTTGTTACAGCTTGTTGCCAACAATTGCAACAATTTGTTCAGTTTCTTGCTTCCACATTTCAAAACACAAAAAATATTGAATAGCTACAACAACAACAACAAAAATTGTAACAAAAAATGTTAACTTTTGTTAAAGTTTTATATACACTCCAACTTTTTTTTTAAATTCAATTTTCTGCTGCTCTTTGTTACTTTACAATCTTGATCAGTGTTAAATTTTATTTCAGTTTTTTTTTTGTTTTGCTGTTTGTTACAAGCGTTGAAAAGCTAAACAATAAAATACAAAACAAACAACAAAACTAAATTGTAATATTTTGCAGTTGATTTGTACATCAAGCTGAAATAACACCATTCATTCAGCCATCCATCCATTCCAGCTACCATCATCTGTCTTACAAAGAAAAACATTTTTTTTTTAACAAAATAAACCAAGCTTTGCAAACATATTGCTTCAAAGCTGTAGGGGGTCAATTTTCTTAAATATATTCCGTCATTTCTTATTATTAAACATTTTTCAAATGAATGTACTACTGCAAATAATCAGAAAAAAAAGCAGAAAAACAAAATATGTCATAATATCGGAATTGAGGAGTTACCAGCATGATAGACTTGACTCACAAAAATTATTACATATTTCAACGAAAACATTTCTGTTGCAATTATAAAAAAGAAATGTTTTTTTTTTATTTCATTTCCAGGAGTTGTATGAGTATAACATGACTTAAGCCATGAGTTCAGCCGTTATCACATAATTTTAACTTGTCTTAACACTTAAGCTAGATTTACACGATTGAAATTTTCTTCAAAATTGCTCTTCAAAATGCTTCAAATTCAAAATTAATTTATTTAATAGTTATTACTTAAATTAAAAAAAAACTGAAGAGTGTGAAACAGGAATTAAGGCGTCTAAACAGCTAGTCAAGTTACTAGTGATGTAACTAGCCCCATTGTACCAAGCAAACACATTACCTGTATACATTCGATGAATATTTTGAACCAGCTATGAGACTTTGTCTTTATAATCCTACTTCAACTAGTCAACTAGTTAAATCGATCTCTATGGGGGCTATGAGTAATCATGGATCGCGATCCAAATATCACGATATTTATTGAACGTGTAGCAGTGCCCATACAAATGTCTTCCCACAATATGGCTCTATAGAAAAGCAGTATTCATACAAAATTTATCTAAAAAAAAGTTTGATTTAATGGAAAGTCATAAAACTATGGCCCCGATTAACGCACACTAAGTATTTTGATGTTGTATGTTGTAAACTGCGATTACAATTCACAACACTAATCGGCTTAATCGTATGAAAAAGCATGTTGTGTTTTAGTCGAGACAACATAACATTTTAGTATTGTGAACGATAATAATTGACCATAGCCCCCATATAAAGATCTCCTACGAAAATCACTTAAATCTCTTATTAACATCATTATCAAGTTAAAATTCCAAACAAATAATTAACATATTGTATATATAAATGATCGTAACGAACTTTATGATGATCGGCACATAATTGATAATAGCTTTAATATCAGGACCACTTTCAAAAAACACATTAACCTACGTAAATATCTTCTAAATATCGATTTTGAACTCAAATTTTACACAGATCAGTTATATGTTTATTTATTCCGGTTTCCTTTTGATACTACCATCAAGACTTTGTCGCTTATCATGTCAATCCTAATCGAAAACTTCAAAAGCTTTGTCGTCGTGCTGTGTTGGATTTTTGTTCAACACAACATTAACGAATTTATTTAAATAGAATTTCATCAAAGACTAACTTTCAATATTTTATCGCTAGATTGAGAAGACAGCGTTAAATATTTTGTCGCTCATATTGTCGTGAGTTATACAAATGTCAAAGAACTTGTATTTTTAAACAATCTAACCCTCGTTAAAGCCAGGCACATTTTAAAGAACAACTTCCAATGTACTAATCATCGTTTTTAGAGCAAATTTTTCAGGAAGTTGTCGCTGATGTTGTCGTACATAGAATTTGTCTTCAACAACGTATAATAGAATAGAATTCAAGAATACAATGTATTGGTATTTATAAAGTCACCAAAGACATTTTGTTTTAATTCGTTGTTCAACATAATATTAATAGGCACATTTTAAAGAACGGCAATTGTCGCTTTCTCGCTATTATAATCCTCAACGGATATCTTAAATCGTTGTAAAATTCAATCTTAATGGTAACATTTTCACACGTTTCAGTTTTAGCTGACTAGTTTTTGTTCAATTCTATTTTGAATTTGTCATTCGCGTAGCTTGCTCTTTAACATCAGTTTTTCATGCAAATCAAAATTCAAACAACTTCGTAGAATAAGACGGAAA
The DNA here is from genome assembly GCA_950370525.1 of Bellardia bayeri. Taxonomy (NCBI): domain Eukaryota; kingdom Metazoa; phylum Arthropoda; class Insecta; order Diptera; family Calliphoridae; genus Bellardia; species Bellardia bayeri. The sequence goes on along the minus strand of OX493267.1, from coordinate 71,569,733 downwards.
AAATACTTGCCTTGAAGAGTCAGATTGAAACGTGTGAAAGCGGACTTATATCATTGTTTATTTTTTTTTTTCACAGAACAGAAGTTTCTCTATATATTATAGTAGTATTAAAACATTCTGCTACAGAACTATCGAAAGTGTTTCACTGCTATAAACATAAGGAAGTCGTAAAATGTTATTAGGTTTTTGTTACAAACTTTTTTTAAGTCTTTCTAATTTTTAGCTAGATATTTGATTTGTTAATATTGAACACTTTTCTGCTTTTAAATTTAAATATTTACTAACTTAATATCCTTTTTCTTTTCTTTACAGGTAAATATTACTTCTATTATTTTAAACTATTTGTGAAATATTTAAATGTGTGGTAAGTCTTTTCAATATTCACTTGGTTTTACCACCCAATTATCCTAAAATCCTAAACAAAATCTAAACTGGCAGCAAATTTCAGCCTCATGATCTTACAGCTTACTTGATGTCTTCATGCTGTTTTCCAAATGGCAATGGGACAAATCTGTACTGACAAAGCGATTACTTTTCCTTACCACAACTTAACATACTATTGTCTCTCATTAACAAACTTTTAACAAGAGGTACAAAAAGTTCAGATGATGTTAGTTGTTTCTTCAACTAAAAATTTTTTAATTACAACACAAAATTATATACATATCTATGAAAATAGGTTTGAAATACAGCCGGGCCTCGATTACACTGTGGAACAAATTTTATACTGCAAACATGATGCAAAAAAAGAACATTAAACAAAAAAAAATTTTTAACTTAACTTAAATTATCCTTTTATAAGTTTTTGTTCAATGCGATAAACTTGTATCTTATCCAGCTCTGTAATTCAGGAAATTCGCTTCTGTTTAAATGGTTTCTGAAACAATTGCATCGTCTTCATCAGTGTCTTCAAATCCATTGTCTCGCTCAGGTTCAGCTGAGTAACTGGTTGCCATGGTTATAATTTCTTCAACTAACAAAACAGCAAATTGGAAGGCATGTTTTCATCACATTTCAGCCACGTCTCTATATTCTCTGTGGTAAAGTCATCCGTAATATTGATTGTTTGTGCCACATTCTCGAGCGTATTGGATATTTCCATACCTATAACAAAAGTCAATGAATTTTGCATGAAAATATTACCTGTTCAGAGCAAATTATTCCAAGCGTTTTTCAAAACTTCACAAGTAACAGCGCCCAAGTATTATCACCACAGGGCTTTCTTCATAAACCAATACCTCGCTTTGCGCCGGTATTCATTTATTTTTTTTATTTTTTTAAATTTTTGCAAAATCTGCAACATCATTATATGCTGAAACGATGGGCCCGATTATCGTTCACAACGCTAAAATGTTGTGTTGTCTCGACGACAAAACAACATGCATTTTTATACGATTAAGCTGAAAAGTGTTGTGATCGTAATCACAGTTTACAATATACAACATCAAAATACTTATGCCCTTATTCATAAAAACTTACAACAGGTTTATAAGAGGTTTATAAAGCAAATTTTGTATGGAAATTTGTTTTATAAACCTGTTGTAAGTTTTTATGAATAAGAGGGTTAGTGAACGGCAATCGGGGCCGATGACCCGTACAAGAAGTTCTTTGATGATTGAAATGGAGTCCGAAATGGTTTGCCAGAGAAAATCGTAATTCACTTTGTGTCCTTTCAATTTGCATCGTGTTTTTTTGGAACGTAAACCCAACGCAAAGTGAGGTATTGGTGTATTAAATTTTTTCTTAAAATCTGCTCTATTATTTGACAAGACTAGTTTTTTTTACTATAGTTTTCCGATAATTGCATTTAAAACTCCATCTTACACCCTGATCCATCGGTTGGCTCCAGGAAAATATTTTACAAGAACTCTTTTCGCCTTAAAATCGTGAACGTCTGGATGTGCCGGGCAGAATAATTTTGCCATCATCCGTAAGACCGATTTTCTTAAAATGCTCTCTTACCTCTCGCACAAAGTTTTTATTAAATCATTCTAAAAATATTTTCTGCGTTACCCATGTTTTAGAATTGGCCTTATAAACTACGGGAAGCTCATATACATTTTTAAGGGTTACTTTTACCAATAATTAAAGCTTTGAACTTGTGTGTACCAGTAGCATTAGCGCAAACTAAAGTGTGTATAAAGTAAAGTATTTCCTTTGACACCTTATGTTCATCTATGGATCCTTCATTATGACAAACCAAACTGCTCTCGGCCAAACATTTTCAAAAAAGGCCTGTCTCGTCCCCATTATAAGTTTGGTTATTGGTAAGATTTTTCGTTGATATCAATTCATTTAATTGTTCTACAAACATTGTGGCACTTATTCGTACATGAAGATTTTACTCCTTTAGCATTAAGTCTTTTTATTCCATGTCTATTCTCAAAATTTTGCAATCATCCGTTGGATCATTCACACTCAGAATAAATGTTTAGTTTTGTGTGGTATGTTTTAGCCTTTTCTCGTATCATCAGTGCTGAAATTGTCTGAACCATTCGTAAAGTGTCAAATCTTTTTTTTGACTCTTCAGCTGTCTGTATGAGAAAATATGCAATTGTTTTCCTCCAATCTATAATTGCTTAGTAATCTGTATTTAAAATGCAAAATCTTAAAAATTTTCTATTTGCTGTTAGTTTATGCTTTAAAATTGCTACAATTCACATGTCTTTCCAGCAAGTGAACAAAAACAATTTGCTATTATTAAGTTTTCATACAGCCATACAACGGCAGTTTAAACTCCTCCTAACGCCCACCCAAACACGCCTATTTTAACGGTACAACACAGTATAACAACACCACCACAATACATTTACATATGTACATGCAAAAGTACAACATACAAATGTTTAAGCCAAAATATTATTCACATTTGAAGAAATTTCTTTTTCTATAATAAAACAAAATTACCACCTTTTAATTTGAAACCATTAAATATCAATAGTCGTTACACCTACAATTTCAAAGACAATGCGTGTAAATATTTTTAATTTTAAAAATTATATTAAGATTTATAATGAAAAATTCCAACATGGTCATCTTGTTATTTAAAACGGAAGTTGGAAAACATTTCTTTGCTAAATTATTTATGCCAACAAAAAGGAAGTTAAATATAAATATAAAAACATGGTTTGTAATTTCAATTCATTTGTTATATTATGGTGTTAGTTAAACTGCAGAATCTATTTATCTTATTTATTAAACATAATTTTTTCAGAAATGGAAAATTACATTTCTTCTCCTCTTAATTTTCTCTTTTTTTTTTTTTTTGTTTAATAAATTTTCATTTCATTTGTGGAAGGTCTTATGGAGTCAGACAGACGACTGACTGTTTGTTTATTTGGCTTCTGTTGATCTTTAACTTTATATTTTTTCCTTATAATAAAATTCAATAAAAAAAATTTGTTCAAAGATGCTTCAAACTTAATCATAAAATCGCCAATGAAATAAATAATAAAAGAAACAAAGTTTTTGTTTTTTTTTCGAGCCCGTATGCAATTTTTAAGTTTTTTTTGGACAAATTTTTTCTAACAAATTGTTTAGTTTGTCAGGGTCAATAGTGTTACAATCAGACTTACAAGTACAATGGCAAAAAAAGCATTATAAAAAATTGTTGTAACTTCTATGCAAGAAACTTAAGTATCTCTTTCTTAAGTCATTAATTTTGTTTGGATTGTAAGGTCGTTGGATTTGAAGTGTGTCTGCGTTTGTCTTTTTGTGAAGAAGGAAGATACTTCAAAAATTTAAGCACTTACAAGTCTTTAACATCTGATGGTAATGTGATATGGAGGTTTATTAATTGTTTTTCTTTTATAAACTCATAATAATTACTGAGACATGGTGTCAGTTACACAAGATTTTCATATCTTGAACTATTTAAACCAAGCAGGTTTTTAAGTTTTGAAATTGACCTCGCAACTATCTTTATATCTATTTGCCTTAAAACAGACATGAAATACTTGAGATATATGTAGATATATGTACTCGTATATACGAATTCTCATACTTTATAACTTTATAACTTTATAACTTTATAACTTTATAACTTTATAACTTTATAACTTTATAACTTTATAACTTTATAACTTTATAACTTTATAACTTTATAACTTTATAACTTTATAACTTTATAACTTTATAACTTTATAACTTTATAACTTTATAACTTTATAACTTTATAACTTTATAACTTTATAACTTTATAACTTTATAACTTTATAACTTTATAACTTTATAACTTTATAACTTTATAACTTTATAACTTTATAACTTTATAACTTTATAACTTTATAACTTTATAACTTTATAACTTTATAACTTTATAACTTTATAACTTTATAACTTTATAACTTTATAACTTTATAACTTTATAACTTTATAACTTTATAACTTTATAACTTTATAACTTTATAACTTTATAACTTTATAACTTTATAACTTTATAACTTTATAACTTTATAACTTTATAACTTTATAACTCTATAACTTTATAACTTTATAACTTTATAACTTTATAACTTTATAACTTTATAACTTTATAACTTTATAACTTTATAACTTTATAACTTTATAACTTTATAACTTTATAACTTTATAACTTTATAACTTTATAACTTTATAACTTTATAACTTTATAACTTTATAACTTTATAACTTTATAACTTTATAACTTTATAACTTTATAACTTTATAACTTTATAACTTTATAACTTTATAACTTTATAACTTTATAACTTTATAACTTTATAACTTTATAACTTTATAACTTTATAACTTTATAACTTTATAACTTTATAACTTTATAACTTTATAACTTTATAACTTTATAACTTTATAACTTTATAACTTTATAACTTTATAACTTTATAACTTTATAACTTTATAACTTTATAACTTTATAACTTTATAACTTTATAACTTTATAACTTTATAACTTTATAACTTTATAACTTTATAACTTTGTAACTTTGTAACTTTGTAACTTTATAACTTTATAACTTTATAACTTTATAACTTTATAACTTTATAACTTTATAAATTTATATTTTATAGCGATATAAATTCATAGCTTTACAATTTTATGAAGTCGATATCTTTGAGTAGGTCAGATGAACAGACACTATTGTACCATATGGCTTTATCCAGGATACGCATTTTGCTATGGGAATTAATTAAGTACTTTACAACTCTACAAAATTAAAAATAGCTGCCGTTGTCTTAATATTTTCCCACAAAGGAAACTTTAGGAATTCTCTTTTTTTCTTTGTACAAACATTTAATTGTTTTTAACCCTCTAAACTTCCTAAAATAAAATAAACCCCTTTTTGAATAAGAGCCCTTTAACACAAATCCCAAACTAAAACAGAATAAAGAGAAAAACCGCACTTAAAGCACTTGGTGGTTTCCTGTCATTGAAAATTGCGTTGCAAATGCACAACAATGTTATGAAAACTATGTACGAGTATGTATGTTTCTGTTGTTTTTATTGTTGGTTGCATAAAAGTGGAAATTATTTGAACAAAAGTTTTCCTTTTTGTGCGTTTGATGCTTGTGTCGTTTTCTATTGAATAACCGCTTTTTCTGAATGTACGTTCCAATTCGTTGATTTTCCGCTTAAGTAATGCATTGAATACATTATTGTTGTTTTTCTTCTGCTTTGCTTTCAAAGTTGCACCACTCAGTGCTGTTGTTAGATTTTCCGTTTAACAATAAAAACAATTTTGTTTCTATTTTCTAACTATAATGATTATCAATAACAATAACAACAAACAAACACATTTTGTAGTTGTAGTTAGTTTTATAACAACAGAAAAAAAAAGTTAATGATGATGAATGAATAATTTATGTAGAGACAAACGTACGCATGCAACACAATACTTGAAACGCATAATAGTAAAACATACAGCCAGACACTTCGTAAACCAACACCACCACCTTTAAAGGAGTATGAAAATGTTGCTTGCTAAAGCTGAAGTAGCAGGCAGGCAACATTATCAACCAGTAAATACTGCTTGTCATAATTTCCCTTTTTTTTATTATTTTTTTTTTTTTGTATTAATGCCTTATTTTACCTTATGAGGAGTTATATTAGCTGAGTTGCTGCTGGTGGGGTGTTTTAGCCATTTATAGTTTTAACAGATTATTATTTTCTATAACTCTACTGTTATTATTTGTAATAATTGTCATGGCCAATTTTTCATTTAAGTTTCATGTTTTTTTTTATTTAAAAAAAAAAAAAAAAAAAAACATTTGCTTTTGTGTGCTTTTCGACACGGTAATTCATCATGGTCAGAATTTGTAAGTTTGACGTGTTAAATATAATTGTTTTATTTGACATACATATTTATTTATTATTTTGTTGTTTTTTTGTGGCGGCTTTTATAATGGTCATTTTTTAGCAACCCAAATAACTCATACAATGCTTCAATGTTTGTATCAAATTATTTCATTCGTTTGAAATATGATTATTTTCCTTCATGGACATTTGAAGCCCATGATAGTAATTAGACCATAAAGTGTTGAGCAAAAAAAAAACAAACTTAAAATTTTTTTAAAAATTTTGGTTAAAACTGCACAAAAGTCGTACAATTTTTTCAGCTCATACATCATAAATTTAAGGGTTTTGATTATAACAGAACACCAGATTATTGGGGGAAACAAATAATTTATTTGATGTTCCACTATAAACAATAGTCTATCTCATTCGTTTTCTTATATCAATTGGTATGTTGCGAGGACTACAGTACTGTCTGCATTATGTTAGTAGAACTTGATGAATCATAAAATGAATGTGTTGACTGCCAAGACAGTTCTTTGTCTATATATAATCCCAGAACCCTCAAATCGGAAACAAATTGAAGGTGAAGAACAATATGTATTTGGAAACTGATGTCACATAAAACTAAAATGAATAGCTTTCGACTTTGAAATATTCAACAAAACAAAATTAATATCACATCATCCTAATTAATTCATCCCCAGATTTAGTTATACATACTTACTAATTGTAAGCAACATAATAAGTAACAACAGTCAACAAATTATTCCCTGTGCCTCTACAAGTACTTTTAATTAATGATCTAATAATATATTCTACTTGTTATAATTTAGTTTAATATTTTTTATAATAAAAATTTTCATTGATTTAAAAAATATCCAAAAACTTTAAGAAATTTTTATAAACATTATAGAAAGTTTAACTTTAAGATAGAAAAAGTTTAAATAGCTAAAAATGGGATTTTTAAAATAGTAGTAGATTTAGTACTTTTTCAAAAATATTAATTTTTGTAAAAACAAAATCAAAGTTTACTTATTAGATACAAACAATAAAAGTTTTATAAAATGTTTCTTGAAAAATTAATACATTTTTCTATTTAAAAAAAAATAGTAGTAGATTTAGTACTTTTTCAAAAATATGAATTTTTGTAAAAACAAAATCAAAGTTTACTTATTAGATACAAACAATAAAAGTTTTATAAAATGTTTCTTGAAAAATTAATACATTTTTCTATTTAAAAAAAAATAGTAGTAGATTTAGTACTTTTTCAAAACGTCCCAAAACTGTAAGAAAAATGTGGAAAGTAATTACTTATTTCCACGATATTCATTCTTGGTATGGCACGTTACAATTAATTGTGTGAACATTTAAATTAACAAGCAGATGTTTAATAAACAAGTACTTGTACACCTAATTCTGTTTTAACACGGTCTTTTTTTAAACGGTTTTGATTTAACACGGTTTAAAAATAAATAAATATTTATTTTTTTAAAAAAACTATGTTGCCAACAAGTCAAAATTTTTATGTTGATAGAAACACGACAAATTAATGCAGTGTCGTCTTATTTGTCCTCAATATAGTTTAAATGAAGAAGTGTTAAAGACTTCGTCGCTCATCTGGTTGTCAATATAGTCGATAATTTTGTCCTCACAGCAGTTTTACTGACGATAAGGTGAAGACATTGTCGCTCATTTTGTCGTGGATGTGGCTTGTTACAGGTCAAAATGCATGCACTTGTCACTTTGTCCTCAATATTATTTTATTCAAGACAAGTTCATTAAATTGTCGTTAACTTATCAACAATGGAGCTTAAAACACGACAACATATGCGACTTTGATTTATACTTGTCCTCAGAGGCATTGTATAGACGACAAATTATCAAATGTCCTGAAGACAACATCGACGAAAATTTCGTCTATGACTGTCTGGCCAACTGGGTATGCTTGTATAAAAGCACATTGTAGTTGTATATGTGATTGATTATTATTAACCTGAATAGCTTTTTTCAAAAATCCTTGCCTTTTACTAATTTCAATAAGTTTTAGAAATAAGGAACTAACCACCTATTTTGCATACGATCAATGTCTGTTTTTACATGTTTTTTTTACATGAAACCAATTACCATGTAAAAACAGAATTAGGTGTATATTACATTATAAGGCAGCCATTACTAAACTAGTTCTATGTAATGTAGATGCTATAAGTTAGACATTGTTAATTATCATTACCAACAGTCTTATTCAGAAAAAATTAAAGTAGACTTCAAATGTACTTTAAGAAAATTTTGTCTAAAAGCACACTTCAAACCTACTTTATTTTTTATGAATACGGCAGCAAGTCTTTAGTAGTACATACATATTTAGTATTTGTATAATTGCCATATATTTCCTACTGCTACATATTTAAGTAAATAGCTTCCATAATTAAAATATGTTTTCATTTTCCATTACAAAGCATTTACAACTGGAAGAGAAAGTATGTTAACATATAAAAAAAGCATATTTTTAACCAAATTAAAATTAACATTAGGATATTTGTAATAAAAGACCGCAAAACATATTTAGTTTATTACACATTGATGAACATCGACATGTATTCCAAATAGGTTTTTCTTCGCTTTACGGAACAGTTCACTTCAGAAAATTGTGGGCGTTTTAATACAACTTTCTAATAATAATTCTTTTTAAACAACAACAAAAAATATACAAAAAAAATTTTATTGTTAAACAAAAGATAAAAGCCATAACAACAAATCGTTAATAACAAATCTTTACAATACAAAAATAAAGTCCAAAAAAAAAAAACTAATTTATATGAAATAAAAGGAACAGCATTAGGCCAGACTATGAATAAACTCCCCTAGTAAATAAAAATCTTGAACCAATTCGATTGAGATAATCGTGGCAATTTTAACGATAGAAGTAGACAATTTTTATTGTAGTAAAGACATCAATTTTATGTTTTTTTTTTCTATTTTCATTTTAACTGGCATCTACTAACTGAGTGTAAGAGTATGTTTATATCAAAGCCGGCTACAATGATTTTTTTTTGTAATCAATTCATCAATTTACTACAATAAATTGTCGTTTCCTAAAACAAAAATGGAAAAAAAACCAAAAGAGTTTCTTTTGTTGTTTGCTGTGTATGTTTAGTTGCTGGTTGTTAGTGTCTAGTCTTAGTTAAAGTCTTGTTTTGTGCTGAGAAGAGAAGAGAAGAGTGATAAACATGCATTAGTCTAATTTTGTTGGTTCGGTGTTGTTTAGTGTTTTTGTTATTATTTTCTTTTAATAAAAGTTAACATTTTAATCGCGATGATCTTGAATTAGTTTTTCCATATTGAAGACATACACCGACAAATAAAAAGAAAATTCATAAAGAGTTAAATTGAGCTGCAGTTAACCCACTGTGAGACTGTCTGTTATCATTATTTATATTGTTTTAAAACAATTCAAATTTGTTTAAAACTTAATGAGAACCCTGGGGTCTAATTACCGCATACGATATCGAGCATAATATCGTATCGAATAACATTTCGATACGTGTCGAGTAAGCTACATAATCATCGTGTACGATATGTATCGAATCGTAATTTTTGAGAAAATGTAATAGATTTTTAATATATGTTTAATGTAAACAAGGGGTAATAAATACCAAAAAGAAAATTAAACAAATTTTGTGTTTAACTAAAGTAAAATTAAAGCGTAAAAATAATGAATCCGTCTATATTCTTTTATTTATCGTCATCAGACTCAGATGAAGAAAGTAATGTCTTACTTGTTAGTAAACAAATTAGAGAAAGAAGTGATCCTCTTTCATTGCCGGCAGCCGCGTAAGATAAATAAATTTTTCTATTTTATAATCTTTTCTAATTATTATGATTTAGACTAACAAAGAATGCTTTCAATTACGTTCTATGCCAGCTAGACTTTATTGGACACATGTCAACAGCAGTGCCGCCAAAGCTGCAATTAGCAGCCATAAATTCTGCCATAATTTCTTTTTGCTTTTCATTAATTTTGTTTGCATTCGTCCTATATAATATAAATAAATAACAAAATTTTTTGATATTTATTTAGTCGCGCTCGAGTTCATTAAATTTAATTGTCATTAAATTATTTTTACTGAAGAAATGAAACATGAAATCTATATTAAAATTTATTGATAATTTTCTTGGCTGGGCTGGGGTTGAACCTGGGTTTCGAGAATCACAAACATAACAAAAACAAATGTATTCAGATATTCAAGACGAAGTCTTGACAGAAAGAATACGAAAAAAAAAACTGAAGAAAAAGGAGGCAACATATAAATAAATAAAATTGAAAAATGATAATTACAGCAAATTTCGAACCACCGGCAACACTGGTTAAAAGATTGATGTTTGCCTGTTGGCTAGCAGGCACCCGCAGTGGTGCAGAAGGTTAGAACGCAAAAAATTCTGATGAGAGAATAAAAAATAATAATTGTTCATAAATAAATAACCTTATTACACAGAGCATACATACAAGCATACATATTTCTTTATATTTATTTATTTTTAATATATAAAACACCTTTTGCCGCTTAAAATCCAATAGTTTTCTTCTGTTACGATAGACACTGACGTATCGAATGACATTTCGAGAGATGTAATTTGTTTGGTTACTCGATATCGAATGCTATCATCTCAAATTACGATATATTTAATACGATATCGAATGTCATGATGACAAAATGAAAAATTTTGATCAATTTTGCTCGATATCGTATGCGGTGCTTAGACCCCCGATACAAATGATGCGCCTTTACTGATTATTAAACATGAATTTCTAATTATATTTTTTATTGAAATATTTTACTTTTTATACTTAAAATTTGAAAATTATATGTAATCATTTTAAAAATAACTTGAAATAACAAAAAAGTGGATATTTTATATAAATTGTTCTTAAGCAACAAGATAAGATTTAGTACTTTTTAAAAAAGTTCTGAAACTGTTAAAAATAGATATAATAGCAAAAAAATTGATTTTTAAAATAGTAATAAACTTAGCACTGTTTTAAAAGTACTTAATTGAAGGGGTTTATTGAAAATTCTATGACTTCGAATAAGATATTAAAAATATTATAAATATTAATATTAATCTAAAGAAAAAAATAGTAGTAGATTTTTTACTTTTTCAAAAAGTACCGAAACTGTAATATAAAAAATAGCAAAAAAAATATTTTTTTAACAGTAGTAGATCAAGTACTTTTTAAAAAGTACTTAATTTAAGGAATTTATTTGAAAAATCTATGTTTTCCAAAAAGATATTAAAAAATAGTAATTTAATAAATTTTTTGTTGAAAAAATTGGACATTTTTCTAAAGGAAAAAAAATAGTAGCAGATTTACTACTATTTCAAAAATTACTGAAACTGTAAAAAATAGTTATAAACAATAAAGAATAGCAAAAAATAATTTTTAAAATAGTAGTAAATGTAGTACTTTTTAAAAAGTATTTAATTTATTAAAAAAAAATCGATTTTTGCCGGTAAAACATTAAAAAATATTAATAAAATAAATTTTTTTGTTCTAAAATTTAAAAAACGGTTACGTTTTTGTTAAAAATATTTTACATTTTCTAAACGAAAAAATAGTAGTAGATTTAGTAATTTTTCAAAAAGTACTAAAACTTAAAGTAATTTACACAAACATTAAAAAATAACTTGAAATAGCAACAATTTTGAATTTTAAAAATAGTAGTAGAAATAATACTTTTTTAAGCTAAGAATTTTGTGGATTTATTTAAGGGAAAAAAACTTGTAGTCATTTAAAAAAAAATACTTTTTATTAAAGAAAAAAAGTAGTAGATTTAAAATTTGTTTAAATTGTGTAAATTTATTGCCTGTTCAAAAAGGGTTAAGTTCGCTTTGCTTGGTAGGTTGGCTGCCTGTCTATCTGCTGCTTTGCAGCACTACTGGATGTTTTAATGTTTTTCAATATTTTTATTTATGGCTGTTTGATTATATTTAAAAGTTTTATTTTTTATTAGTACATATTTCCATTTGATGATACATTTTAAGGTGCGGTGGTATAAATGTTCAAAATATTTGTGTAACTAATATTTTAACATTTACAACTGTGTTTCCCAAGCCATTCTAACATCCACACCAGCCATACCAAGACATACCAAACCAAAGCCATTCCATCCATCCAAACATTTTCATTGTTAAATGATTTTGTTAAGACTAGCTTGCTTAAAAGTTTTTTCCTAGAGCTTTTGTATTGCCAACACAAACATTAATTGTTTGAAGGGGGTCTAATATATTTTTTTTTGGTTGAGTACAATATTTTGATTTTGATAAATAACAAAAACGGTTAGAAATCTTTAAAATTATGAAGTTGAGAAAAAAAAATTAAAGATTATTAATGGTGTTTTTTTTTTGTTGTTGTTGTCTTCTTCTTCTCTTAAAAGCTTTTAAGTTTAATTTAACAAACTTGGCCCTGGTTTTCAAAAAAAGTCTAAGTGAGAATTGTATTTTTATTTTTCATAGATAAATGTGGGTGGCATTTGAAAAATGGGTTTGATGTAAAAATTCAAATACAAAAAAAAGTTACAAATTTATTTGTTAACAATGCGGCTGTTTGAAAATCAAATAGTTTTAAACATAAATTATTTTACTTGTTAAAATGAGTTTCTATACAAAATAATAATTTGTTTTATTTTTTTTTCTATAATTTTGTGTAATTCAACACTTTCTCTTGTCATTTTGTGTATAATTTTTTGAGGTACATATTTTATTTTTGCTGTAGACACATTGTTTAGTTGTTGTGATTCAAAATAATATAATAAACTCATCAATTTTTTTGTGTTGCTTTTGTTAATATTGAAATTTTAATAAACACGCAATATATTCAATTGGTTTTAAGCCAAACTTTAATTATTTTACAACATGCAAGTGCACGAGTCAGTTTATGCCTCAAGCGCCAAGCCATACATGTCGGATTTCAAAAAAAAAATTCTTTCAACAAAACAGTGGGAGTTTAGAAAAATTTCCAAATAATTTGGAAATTATTTACAACAAATTTCAATTAAACGATACATTTGTTTAAACAAAAGTTTAGAAAGATTATGAAAATTATAAGCAAATCCATGATGTTTTAGATCATAAACATATAAATTAATATATTTTAATTTACTTGTTTAGAATTAATTTATTCGAATAATCGCATAAATTCCGATTAAACGATTATTGGGTTATTCGAACAATTGCAAAATTTACGAAATTTTTCTATTATTATAAAATGTTGGCAAGAATTTTTTAAAAATTTGTAAATTTATTTGAATAATCACTTATATTTCAATTAATCGATTATTCGGCTATTCGTTTAGTTTCAAAAATTAGAACAATTTTCTATTATTTTAAAATGCTGACAAGAATTTTTTTTAAAAATTTGTAAATTTATTATTTTTTATATTTATCAATTTATTCGAATAATCGCTTAAATTTCGGTTAATCGATTGTTCGGTTAATTACAAAAATTACAAAATTTTTCTATTACAAAATATTGACAAGAATTTGTCAAAAATCGAATAATCGCTTTAATTCCAGTTAACCGATTATTCCTTTATTCGGTTAATTGCAACATTTATAAAATTTTTCTATCAGCATAAAATGTTTAAAAGATTTTTTCGAACATTTGTAAACTTTTTCGAATAATCACTTAAAATCCAATTAATCGATTATTCACTTAAATTCCAATTAATCGATTATTCGGTTAATTGCAAAAATTAAGAAATTTTTCTATTATTATAAAATTTGCAGAAGAGTTTTTTGAAAATTTTTCTATTTATTCGAATAATCGCTTAAACTCCCATAATCGATTATGCGGCTATTCGATTAATTACAAAAATTAAAAGAATTATTTATGTTTTTATAGGAAAGGTCCCATTTGAGTTTATATTTCTCAAATAGTCTTTAAATCCTTAAAGAATAATTTTCTCTAATTATATCCAAATCATTTCCCAGCAAAAACCTCCGTGGTTGCTGGGAACTTCTATCGTACCCTTCTGAATTCTATTGTTAGTGCTAGATCTTCGTGTCGCTTTGTGTTGATGAATCTAAACAAATATTTAAAAATTCGTTAATCATAATTCAAATCATGATGATGGTAGCAGCTTCGAATCATTGATTTAAATATGATATGTGGTCCAAATAGTTTTCTTTTTTTTAAACTCACGTTTTATTTAATATTAAATTTGATTGTATCCTTAGCAACATGTTGCTTAGATCTAATAAACATTTCAATTTCTATACCTTGAAGAAAACCAAAACTCATAATTATTTCTTCTTCAATGCAAACAATGATGTGTGTGGACTGATTGATAATGGTAGAACATCCACAGACTAATTTACGTTGCTTTGGTTTGATGAAACTAAAAATGTATTAAATAAATTCGGTACTGATATTTCAAATGATGTTGTAAATTGTTGTCTGATTGAAATAACTATCTTGTTTTAAACCGACCTTTCATCTACAATGTTAGATTCATTTTACCTTTAGCGAAATGTTGTTGGGACTAACTGATAATGAAAGATCGTCAAGAGACATCATCGCTTTACTTTGTTTTAAAGAATCTAAAAATATATTGAACAATTCGGTGCTGATATTACAAATGATCATTGACCAAATAGTTTCATTTTTAAAAAGCAATACTTTATATGTAATGTTAAATTCATTGTATTCTTATCAACATGTTGCTAGCAACTTTTAAACATTTCATATTCTATATCTTGAAGAAAACTAAAACTTATAATTATTTCATTTTCATCTTTAACTCAAACAATGATGTGTGGCGGCTAATTGTTGCTGCTAGATCATCAAATGATGATTTCAATTATGTTGTAAAATGTTAGCAACTTTGAATCATTGAAGTTAATATGATATGTTTTCTTTTTTCTTAACACAAGTTTAATTTATCTAACATTATATTTCGTTGTATCCTTAGCAACATGTTGCTAAGTTCTCATAAACATTACATTCAAAATGATTATTTCGTAGCATTATATCATATTAAACTTAATGCAAATCATTTCTAAATATAAACAATATTACTACATTTTCTATACACAATGATGACAAATTTAAGCATTTATATGGCTATGCTACTATTATTTATTTGATCGTAGCAATTATTTAAATTATTATATAAAATCAACTAACAATTACCTAGAAAATACAATAGTAAATCAATAAAAATGCAAAATACGATAAGTTAAAAGGAGAGAAGATAAAAAAAAAAAACTATAGACAACATAAATAGAAAAACCTTTCGAAATCGTGATTAAAACGTTTAAAAAGCTGCACAGAAAACCACTAGCTACAAAAAATATGCAGCTGAAATCAACTTTATAGAGAAAATTAAAAACACTTGTCTAATACTTGGTGGTTAGAGAGAAAAACAAATAAATTTAAAATTGTTAAATTTCTACAATTAACAATATTGATACAAAAATCAAGTAAAAAATATATTTAATAAAGTTAAGCAACATGTTTTGTTATAATACTTCTAGTTCTCTATTTGTAACTTTTTAGTGTAACCAAAATTGTACTTTAATGAAACATAAGGTATATATGGCAAATATTTACTCAAAAAAGCGTAACCACTTGTTTTAGCACAATTTTGTTTGACGTTGTTTACTCTTACAAGAGTTTTGCTAGATCAAATAGCATCAAATAAAATGTGGTTATGTCTTTTAAGGCAAATATTTGCCAAGTGTGACCGTACCTTTATATATTACGAAAGCAGAGTAAGGATTGCGCCCATAAAAAGAGAAACACTGTGCTACTGCTTTTTGTGTTAATTAAACTTTTGTAAACAAGAAACAAATTATGTGTTTGATAGCATGACAATAAACCGACACACAAACATTTTCTAATAATGTTCTTGTGTTAATTAAGACAAACCTTAAAAAATTTGTTTCCTCAAAATTGAAGGGAAATGTTCAGAAACCTACACCTTTTAATGGGTTTGTTCCCAAAAAAAAAAAAAAAGTTTAACAAAACTCTCACATTTGTAAACACGAAAATTTTGTAATCTTTTAATTGCGTCATGTAATTATTATACGTTTCTTCCTATTTTTTCAAAACTACATATTTTATTTTATCTGGAAACATGTCAGCCAGACAGACACGAGAGCAAAAAAATGTGATGAAAAAAACATGTGTATTATTACCCCCTTCTATCTTTTTTTTAACATTTATTTCAAAGTAATTGATATGATTTGTGTGTTTCTTAAAGTACCTAAAGTTTTCAACAATATTTTTTTTTTTGTTTATAAATTTGCTTTTATGCAGACTTTTTTTTAGGATTTTGAAATGATTTACCCAAAAACAAAAAGAAAAAAAAAACTCGAAGATCATGCCACAAAACAACGGCCCACATGTATTTCAGCTAAAAGTATTAAGTTACCAAAAGAAAAGTATGGAAATTAATACATGTACAAGAAGTAGTTAAATAAATATTGATTATTGTAACTAAAACTTTTTATGTTTGTTCAAAAAAAAAAAAAAACACTCAATGCTACTTTTTTTTTTTTGCTTAACATTATTAGAGATTAAACGATTAGTTTTAAACAAATGATTGCTGATCATGTAGCAATATGTGTTTTTTTTTGTGTATAAACATTTGTTTAAGGAAATATTAATTGTTGTTTGAAAAAGAAAAAAAAAATAATTTTAAACAGTAATGGGTCACTGTAAAACCTTCATATTGAATTGAATTTGAATAACTAAACGTTTAGTTTGATTTATTATAACTTTTGTTACACTTAGTTGTTTTTCAGACTTACAAAATTCTTGGCAATTTAAATATGGCTTTGGGTGATACAGGTTATAAATTGATGAATTGCTTCAACTGACTAATGAAAAATTGTCATAAATATGGTTTTTTATTTCAGTGCACAATGGGGACACAATAAAAATATTTTGGAAAAACATGTGCCATTTTTAATTAGCTTTTCTCATTGTCATAACATTTCTCACATTCTTAGAAGATTCGTATTCGAGTTTAAATTTTGACCGCGGACTCCACAGACTCCTTAGGAGCACCACTGCAAGCTTTTGATGCTCCTCGGCCCTGCAAAACTTTTAAACGCTTGTGTGTTTAAAATACATCTGCTACTACTCACCAACTGTTCTCAAAAAATTTCAAACAGGCGTATCAGAGGATTATTCGAGATTAAGTGTTTTTCATAGTAGTAGTAGCGAATTTGTTGGATCTCAAATAGAGCAAAATACGAAACTTTTACATTTTCATACTGACAGACCCCATCAACATGTAATTTTGCACGGGCGTATCACAGGAGTAGTCGAATTTAAGTTTGAACGGTCAACCCCACATACCTCTTAGAAGCATAGCTTTAGGGTCTTGATTAGGGAACCTCAGACATATAAAACTTTTTAACGCTTTTAAAATACTGACAGATGTATTCTAACTCGGTTCGTACCCACAATAATGCTAAATATTTTTGTAGGGAAAAAAAGGGCCGAGTTATTTGGCAAGACTTTTTGCTAATTAAAAATGATTAAGGACAGAAATGTAGCCCTTACAGAGCCATGAATACAGATATATACATATGTTATGATCGGACTAAAAATAGCGACACAGTGAACAAAATACTAAAAGGGCGTTATTTGTAGGCGTGTCAAAAAAAATAAAACAAATATTTCTGGAATTGATTTTACATTATCTTTAATCCTAGGCGGTGACTGACAACTTTTTTTCGAACCACTCTACTGTGCAGTGGCAGATAGTTAATAAATATTTTAAAAATACATTTTTGTACAAAAATACCGAGTCTAAAAACACAGGTTGTACACCTTGTAAACTCACACATTTTTATTATACTTCTGGCTAAACTTTAATAAACAACTTATTTTTTATATAATATTTAATTAATTATTTTGTTTCTCATTTAAAAAAGTTGTTATTATCAAAAGTACTTAATCTTTTTCTCATAATTTTCTGGTCTTTTAATAAACACAAAAATTTTAATTAAAAAACAAAAAATCTTATTAAATTTAACTAAATATGCAGCAACAATATATGTATGTATGTATGTATGTATGTATATTGTTAATTAGTTTTCAATATACAGTACTTACTAAAAGTACGAATATGTACGAGATATTGGAAAAAAGGGGTGTTAATAAATTTGTAACAATGGCTTGTTGTTGTCTTATAGGCCAAATCCGGTATTAACACGTAAGAAAAACAATAAAATGATTTTTTTTTATTAATAAACATCAACAACAGAAAAAAACCAAAATTTTGCTAAAATATGTTTATTAACACCTTTTTCCTCGTTATAAACAATTTTTTAAAACAAAAAAATAATATGAAAATTGTGTTTAACTACTCGAGTAGTTTGGCTGCGAATCGTTTATGCCCCCTGAAAATTAAAGTGTGAATGAATCATTTGTTGTTTTTTGGTTGTATTTGAATTGAAAGTAACGAAATTTATAAACAATTTAACCTTTTATGACTGTTGCTGTTGCCTTGTCTAGCAGTAGTAGAGAGTCTAATTAAAAATGCAATTGTTTATGATAAATTAAACATACTCAAAAGGAGGAAAATTTTGTTTTGAAATATTAATGAAAAGCTAAGTTTTATAAAATTGCCGAATCATGGTTGCTACTTTAAAAAACATTGCCTATGACCAGGTAGAGTGTTTATTTTTGTAGTTTTTCAAGAAGCCAAGCTGTGAGCTTAGCTGAGTTTTATGAATTTATTGTTGGTTTCTATAAATTCAGCAAAATTGGGTGGAAAATTGACTAACCTTGCAAAATTGGCTGGCTGACCTTAGAGTGAAAGATAGTGAAAACTGATATAGACCTTTGTTAGACCCTTTGTCTTGTCAATTTAAACAATGTGTTAAAGTAAAAAGCTTCTATTTTTTCTAAATACTTTTTTGCTTTATTTGTTTTTTGTTAAATTTTTTTTATTTATGACTAAGGGCAAGAAAATTCTAGATGAAAAAAAAGAAGGAAAGGAAGCTTGTATATGTGGTGTGCCCCAGTTTGCGTTTGTTAATTACATATAAAAAAAATTAAAACGGTTTTTAAAGCTTTTTGTTTATAAAATTATTTTTGTTGAAAATAAGAAGCTTTAAAAAATATTTTTTAAGTTTTTGGTTTAAGAAAAGCTTTTTTGGCAACTATTATTAGTTCATACAAATAGGTTTTTGGTCGAAAAATGTTTAAGCTTTTTGATGAACAATTTTGAAAAGGCTTTTTTATATATGTCATAAATGTTTTTTTTTTAATTTAAGAGAATTGTAGATAATAAAAGGTTTTTGCTTTAGATTTCTTTAAAAGCTTTAAAAAAGCTCTTTAATTGAAACCCTTTTTTCCAAAAAATAAAGTTTATCATGAAATATTAATAAAAGCTTTTTGAGTGAAATATAATTTTATGCATTTATGAAATATAATGAAGCATTTTTCCTTTGAGAATTTTATATAAAAGAGTGAATGAATGAATTTTGAAATTTTTTTTTATCAAAAAAAATTTTTTTAAATAAAAGCTTTCTAATGAAAAATGTATTTTAAAAAACTTATTGGTAAAAGTTCTTGCAGTAAAATGTTTATAGATGAATGCAGCTTTTATATTAAAGATGTTTTTATGAGAGAAAAAAGATTTTTGATTAAACAATTTATTTTCAAGAAATATTTTGTTTTTAATGAAAAAGTTCTCAACGTTTTTTTTTTTGAAAAGATTATTAAGGTTTTTTTTTTTTTTGTGAAAAAAGTTTATTAAAAAAATCTTTTTTATAAGAAAAGTTTGGATAAAAACCTTTAGTATTAAAAAGCTTTTTAAGCAAACTGTGTGATAAAAAGTTTTTTTAATAAAAAACTTTAGACAAAAAGCTTTTTAATAAACAAGTTTGAATATAAGACTTTATAAAAAAGTTTTCATTAAAAGCATTTTTCTAAAAAGTTTGTATTAATAATATTTTATAAAAAAGTTTGTATTCAGATCTGTTAAAGAAAGTTTAGATAAAAAGCAAAAGCTTCTTTATAAAAAAAAAAGTTTGGATAAATAGCTTGTTTTATAAAAAAATTTGTATAAAAATCTTTTTATAAGAAAGATTGTATTAAAAACAATTTTAATAAAAAGTTTGTTTAAAAATCAGTTTGGTAAAAATAATTTTTTTAAAGCTTTTTGGCGAAAAGTTGAAAAAACTCTTTTTGATGAAAGAGATTTGTGCGTAAAACCCAACTGTTTTTAGAGAAAAATGATGTTATTCAAATTTTTGTGGTTGACAAGGCTGGCAAATGAATTAAACAAGGCTAATTATTTGCTCAGAACATCAACAATAATAACAAATATTAAACAGAAAACTTTATATGTTTATGATAAAATTTTAGCAGTTGCTTTTCTGAGAAAAGTTGTTAAAGAAATTTTGTTTTTTATGACAAAAAAATAATTGAAAAAAGATAAAGGATTTTAGCTGGTTGTGGGTAAAAGTTGTGATAACTTGTTGGTTTTTGTAGCTGCAGACATACTGGCTGAAATTATTATAATTTCAATAATGTAAGTCACAGCTTCTTTAGTTTACCAATAACGCCCACAGTCATACTTCATGGAACAAGTATGAAAATTAACAATTAAGTACTTCTCAAGCAATACAATTTTCATTGTTAATTTCAAAGCTTTCACACAGAAAACTTGATTTTTGTTTTTGTTAAAAGAAATATTTTTTGCGAAAACAAGAAAACAAGGTTTTGAGGTGAAAAACAATATGATGAAAAAATCTTTTTCTTAAAAAATGTTGTTTAGTAGAAAAATTTTATTTTTTGTAAAAAAAAACCATCGTTCTTTTGACCTATGGGGATGGTTAACCAAATCTACAGTGTTATAAGCAACACTCGTAGATTTTTGACTTCCTCACTCTTCACCATAAAATGAAACACATCAATCAATATATGTAGATATTTACATGCATTCAACTAAACAAAAGAACTTCACTGCGATATCAACAACGTTCAACTCTTTACTATCAATTCATTCCCTCAGTACCGAAAAGTCTGTCTTTTATAGTCGCGTTCCCATTCCGTCCTCTCCCTATTTGCCCTGACTGACCTAATCCTATTTCTTCATCTACCGTCTCTGTCTCGATGATCTCAATATCCCCTTTCCACCAGTTCCTGCATACATATGTATGTATGTATATTACCCTAAGTTATCTGCATGATTTGTAAATCTGGTTTGCATCTATGCTTTAATGAAAATCGTTAAAGCCACTGACCTTTCTATATTAATCCAACATATATTGTAAAAATTATGAAATCATAATTTAATACGTAATATATTAATAAAGAAAATCTAACAACAATAAAAACCGTTAGCCATGTCATGGTATGACATGATTATGGCAGGGAATCAAACAAAAATCAGGTCTTTCATTTTCTCAGCTTTTATAATAAAAGAAAATTGAAAAACAAGCCGTTTAAATATAAAACAACTGTCATTTGGCTTAAAGAAAAATAACTAACAAATAAAATGCTATGGATGAGACTGGATTAAAGACTAACTGACGGATGGTGGCCTGATGATTTTTGTGTTATAATAACCTTTGACATGCTGCAAACGAAGATGATGAGGCTGATGATGCTGCATAATAATACAATATTATGAGCTCCATTGGCCAGGCAAAAACTGCAGAGATCTGAAAAGTCAAAGAAAATAATAAAATTAAATTTGAAATTTAAATTTTTATCACTTTGAGAAAAATCTAAAAATTAAACCTTTTTTTTTAGTATTTTTGTGAATTGTTTTAAACTAGGTTTATACAATAAATTATTGTTGCTCCCCTCTTGTTTTGTTTCAGTTTTGTTTGATATTGATGTGCCATATAATCAAGTTTCACCTTTAACATTTTTATGTTGTGTTTCTGTTTCTGTTTCAGTTTTTTTTTTTGTAACAATTTTACATTTTTTCTGCTCTTTGAAAATGATTGACAAACCATGAAATTAAAATCGCTTGGTTTTTTGTTATTGTTACTTGTGATCCCAGCTACAGTTTAAAAGCAGCCATAAAAAAGAGATTCCATGAAATGTTTCAAAGCAAACAGCCAATATTGGCGACGTATCATTACGATCTAAAAAAAAAGCATTTTCATCTGCCAGGCTGGGGAGCAGCAGCAGCAGCAGAAGTAACACAAAATATAAATTTCAGCTTGTCGAAGAGCTGTAGAGGATGATCTTATGGTGATCATCTTCATAACATCATCCATTGGTATTTTTTTTTTTTGGTATTTTGGAAATTGTTTCTTTTTATTCATGGGGTTTTTAAACAAATTTATGGTTTCATTTTTAGTGTGGCTTTTGTTTATTTTTATTATTTTCCCTTTTTTTCCTTCTTGCATTGTGGTTTATAAACTTGAAAAAACTTTGTTTAAGGATTTATTACTGTTTGTTATAATTTGTTATTGTTGCCACACAGTCATCACTGTGGGGCATACAACGTGCCACTCACTACAATGCTTTTCGTATTTTTATTTGTTAATGTCAGTGGAGAAGTGAGTTTTTTTTGTTTGGTTTTTTTTTGCAAATTTGTTTTAAATCCATCCAAGTTTTGTATGGTTTCATTAACATAATTGGAATTGGAAATTTTTGTGGTTGACAAGACTGGCAAATGAATTAAACAAGGCTAATTATTTGCTCAAAACATCAACAATAATAACAAATATTAAACAGAAAACTTTATTTGTTTATGATAAAATTTTAGCAGCTGCTTTTCTGAGAAAAGTTGTTAAAGAAATTTTGTTTTTTAGGACAAAAAAATAATTTAAAAAAGTTAAAGGATTTTAGCTGGTTGTGGGTAAAAGTTGTGATAACTTGTTGGTTTTTGTAGCTGCAGACATACTGGCTGAAATTATTACAATTTTAGTAATGTAAGTCTTCAGCGTCTGTAAAACACCAATAGCACCCACAGTTTTACTTGCTGGAACTAGTTTAACAATAGAGTTATCCTTCAACAATTAGTTACTTATTAAGCCATCAAATATCCATAATTTCAAAAGTTAAACCAAGTCAATATTTTTCAGTTCTTAGGCTATAATTCGAACTCATTCTATTAGTCTTTGCAGGAGATTTTTAGTTTTTTTTTTTACTCTTCTCTTAGCAATGAATTCTTAGATTATACAAATACTTTAGTCTTTCTTACTCTACGTCTTGATGAGCCATTGTTTTGTGTAAACTAGAACAAAACTTCGGTAGAATCGCTGACTAAAATCTGTTCATATTTTTCTGTGTGGGGAATACGCGTCAATATGCATAATTTTCTTTCTTTAAAATGACAGTTTTCTTTTGCAAAAATAAAATTTTGTGGCAGACATAGTGGTGCGAACAAATGTTCTGACATAACAACGACAAAAGTCGTCCGCACGAGAAAACATTATGTGTTGACAAGAAACTGTACTTCTGCCCCACGTTTTGACGAGTCTTCGTGTTGTACACTCAAGAAGAAAATATTGACATATTAACGGAAATAAATTTGTTCAAGTTCATTTGTGTGGAGACAACGTGTCAATGTCAATGTTCATGTTCATATATTTTCTTTTTGAAAATCACATTTAATAGCAGTGATAGTTGTGCGAACAAACATTCTGATAACGTTGTTCTAACAAGAACATAACATTGACAAAAGTTGTCTACACGAGAGAAATGCATGTGCTAACAAGAAATTGTTTGCTGATTGCACAAATTGATAGTTTTTCAAGACAGCGGGATAGTATTTGAAACCAATGGAGTATGTACTTACAATTTGTAACTTCTACTTCTTTTACGCTTCTTTGGAAATGCTTCCCTTTAATTTTTAATTTAACAAGTTGTTACTAAAAATCATTTTGAAAGTAACAGAACTTAAAACCCAAAACTTAAAAAATTGCTATTTACATTATTTCTCTCTGTGTAATACAAGACAAAAACAACATGCCATAATTTAAATGTAACAAATGTTTTTATTAAAAGAACCAAAAAAAAAAAGGAACACATTACTAATGCATTTAAAATAATAAATAATTGTTGTAAAATTGAAAATCCATACCGAAAAACTATTTATTTTTGTTAATTATAATTAACACATGTTTTTGAAAATCTAAATGAATTTTAATATAAATATACATACAACCATAAAACAATGAAACCAAAAACAATTAAGTCATAACTTAATTTTGATTTTCTACATATTATTTCTGAAAGGGGTGAAATGAGGAAAGATTTTATTTGAAAATAAATTAGAAATATGTAATGGAAAAATTAAATAAAATCAAACAGATGTAATATTTAGGAGAACACATAATTCTTGTCAAGGGTGTTTTTTTCATCACGTTTTCAGTTCAGTTCACATGTTGTACAATCGAAACTCTCAAGATAAATTCATTTGTATTTATAAATGTCTGTATCTAAACATTTATTTTCCACAATAAATACTCCTAAATTTAGGGGAATTTTATGTTACAAAGTAATGAGTTGTAAAATCTTTTTTTTTTTTTTTTTGTTTGTCTAAAGTAAACACTTAACACTTGTTTATTTTGTTGCAAGATAACAACATTTGAACTCTAACACTCTAACACTTTTATTTACAGAATTATAGGAATTAGAACATATTGTCATATTATTATACCCTTCACCTTCATGAGAAGGGTATATATAAGTTTGTCATTCCGTTTGTAATTTCCACAATATAATTTTCCGACCCTATAAAGTATATATATTCTGGATCCTTATAGATAGCGGAGTCTATTAAGCCATGTCCGTCTGTCTGTCTGTCTGTTGAAATCAATTTTCTGAAGTCCCCAGATATCTTCGGGATCCAAATCTTCAATAATTCTGTTAGACATGCTTTCGAGAAGTTTGCTATTTAAAATCAGCAAAATCCGTCCATAAATAACGGAGTTATGAGCAAAAATCCGAGACAACCTGTGAAAGTGTCAACAAAAACTACTAAGTGTATTAATATTGTTACGAATAATTTCATCAACAGATGGCGTTGATCACACAAAGTGTATTAATATTGTTACGAACAAATTTATCAACAGATGGCGTGTTTATCGACATAATTATGCATAATATAAATATGCATCCACAACAAAGGTGAAGGGTATATAAGATTCGGCATAGCCAAATATAGCACTCTTACTTGTTATATTTGTGTTAAGTACTTTTAATACATTATTACATTTTTATTAATACTTGTAGTTTACAATTGATGCTGATTTATGGTGTGAACTGAGATAAGATTAGATAGTTTTAAGTGGCACTGTGGACTAGCAAGCTGATCAAGTAATTGTAAACAAAAAAAATGCTAAACAAAACTGCTCAAAAATGTTCCATCAAATAACTGCTTAATTATTATTCATATTTCTATAGAAAATACTTATTTCGGTACCAGTTTTCTCAGAAAATTTTTCTTTAGCTGTCAGAAAAAACAAAAGAGAATTAGATTATGAAAATGAACAACGACACGTTTTCTTTGCAGAAAAGAACATGAACCAATTTATGTCTAGAATTCTGTCAACATTTTGGTCAACAATGGTTAGTTCAGACGTAGGATAAAGACAGTTTCTTGTCCACACATGAATTTGTCACGTTTTTGGACCACCTTTGTCGAATTTATATTCTTGTTTATACAACTTTATGTGCGCCATAAAATGTTATTTTTCTAAAAAAAAAAAAAAAAAAAGAATTAACATCAATACGTTTTCCCTACACAGAAGGACATGAAGAAATTTATGTCTTATTATATTCTGTAGACGTATTGTTCTTATCTGCACAAAACTACAAAACGATTGCTCGTAAAGAAGGGGAGTAGAAAAGACTGAGGTAATTGTAATTGGGAGAAAAGTAAATGCAGATCTCCTGCAAATACTGGTAAAATGAGTTTAACAAATTTTTTGAACTAAGGCCTAAGAAATGAAAAATATAGACTTGAAGCAGTTTTCTTTAGAAAATTTTCAAAAGCCAGTTTTCTATAAAAAACTTTTTGAAGCCAGTTTTCTATAGAAAACTTTTCTGGTGCTAGTTTTGTGAAGCCAGTTTTCTATAGAAAACTTTTCTGAAGCTAGTTTTTAATAGAAAACTTTTCTATAAAGCCACTTTTCTATAAAGAATTTTCTTAAGCCAGTTTGCTATAGAAAATTCTGTGAATTCAGTTTTTGATAGACAACTTTTCTGAAGCCAGTACCCATGTTCTGTAACTTCCCTGTCGAGAAACTTTCGATTAAAATGTGTGGAATGAAACAGAAATACTATAAATTAAAGCTGTTTTTGTCACAAAATTAAAGCTGTAACTTTTTTGGCGAGTAATCACTGTCACGTTAGAAAATTATACGTAAGTTTACAGAAAAAGTGTGTATAAAATTTTTGTTAGAAGCTTCCCTCTTCAAACAGTCAATATACTCACACAAAAAAAAAAAAAAACGTGTCGAGATATTATTTTAAAAATAAAACAATATTCAAATCGCAACATTACTTTCTATCTATTATATTTTGTGCACCATTTTAACAATTTTGTTTTTACCATGAAACTATTTTTTTTTAATGCAAATTATTTTGTCGCATTATTTTGTATAGCCGGGGTTGTATTTTCGCCGCCTTTTTAAAATTTTTAAATTTTAGTGAGTTTTGTTCGCCATCAACGACATTTGTGATTAGCGGTTTTAAACACTGATATTTCACATCGGCTTTGAATTGTACATTTTGAAATTTCTAACGTAACGACGTTAGAAATTTTTGATAGTTTTTGACATGAGTTACAGACAAATTTTTTTCTCACTTTTCGAGAAACGATGGAATATTTTGTTTCACATCTTTTCGACGCGAGCAATTTTTACTAAAGTTACAGAAAATGCTACAGTTTGAGAAATTTTTCTACTTGTACTTTTCTGGAGTAGTTTTTTTATAAAAAGTTTTTCTGGAACAGATTTCTGTAGAAAATTTTTTGAAAAGTTTTCTATAAAAAAAAAACTTCTAAACAGCGTTTAAATCACTTTAAAAAAAAAAGCCAGGAAATTTATATAAAACATTATGTTTGATTTTGTACAAATAACTGCAGAGCTCTTCTAGACTAGTGCCTATATAGAACTCTTAAGTTTGATTAGTTCAAAATTCTCTTGGGTAGGACCAGAATTAAGTTCGTGTTAATTTGAAGTATTGAATTCCACATTAAATTTGTTCCCTTTTATTTTTTTAACATTGAATTTAAATAGGAAAAATGTAAAAAGGGAACAAATTTCATGTGGAATTTTTATTCTCGATAGGGATGATTGTTTATTGAAACAGGTGGACAATTTCCTCTTCTAAGCGTAAATGTAACATGTCTACTTTTGGATTCATTTGCAGGTCTCTGATGTTTACTTATTATTTGGTTCGAACGACCAATATGACTAAAGTTAAATAATACAAAACTTTAAAAATATGATGTTCAGTTTCTTAATAATAAATGTATGATAAATATTATTGATAGTTTTTTTATTATTAGTTTATCACTGTTTATTTGTTTTTTAATTACTTTATTAATAAATAAAAAACATCATTAATTTTGTTTATCTTTTCTCTCTTTGCAGGTAAGCCTTTATTTATTAACTTTAAAAAAAAATTCCATTTTTTGTTTTGATGATGTCTAGAGTTTAATAGTTTCTTTATATAACTCTAATAAATGTTGCGTAAGTACGAAATAAATAAAAAAGAAAAACTATAAAATCATGTCATAAAAATTAATACTTTGCCAACAACATCTTCAATTAATAATACGAAAGCAAATAGAAATCCATGGTAGCAGTTTGCCAGTTTTAAGGAAGTTTTTTAATGAAACATTTTTCAATTTTCTTGGTCGTGGTGGTGGTGGTGGCGTCACCAGTCATACAGCTACCATTTAAACCTGGAGTTTTTCTATTTTTTTTTTAGCTGTTGCACATATTTAACCAACCCACTACTGTTACATGGCATAGTGTGAACACACCTTATCATAATCCCTGATCATTGTCTACATACTACTCGTTCATACGTTCGTTCGTAAATTTTATTACATTGCGTGCAATTTATAATTTTTCATTATAATTTCTTACGTAGTTTGTCTTCTTTTTTTCAGTGTTTTTTTTTTTTTTTTTTTTTTTTTGAAAAATTAAAATCCACTTTTTTTTTATTGTATTTGAAATGGTTTTAACTTTTGTTTTCATTAATGAAAATCTGCTCAAATATACTACCAGCATAAAAAAGACCTTAAAGTGAAAGTTCCACTATGTTGGAAAATATTTTCCCAAAAAAAAAAAAAAATAAAATAATCGACGTAAAATATAATTGGTTTAATTTTTTTTTTTTTTGGTTAAAATATATATTGTACTTTGTCCATTTCAATGAAAATTGATTATGTAAACATGGATATTTTTTGTTTCTTTGACTCTAAAACCAATACAAATATTACTTTAGTTACTCATTCGTTTACAGTAAAATTGTTTAAAACTAAAAGTGGACTTTTTTTCTTTGGTTTTTCTAATGGTCATTTGAGTGTGACACTAAAAATGTTTACAGAAGTTTGTGTTGTTTTTCGTCCATATGGAACAATGTTGCTGATGATCATAATGTTGCTGATGACCAAACATACCACCACCTCCTTCCTGTGTCTCCATGAGCCTGTACCACACGTGTGCCTGTAGAAAGTCTTAAAGTTGTTTATGGTTGTTGTTTTCTTGCTTGTGGGAAGTTGATAATTTTCAAATTGTTTTTGCAATTCAAGGTGTAAATTTGAAAATCCTTTTTGTATAATTTTCAATTTCAATGATTTTAAAGGGTGCTACAAAAAGTTTAGGTTTTGTGCAAAATACCGAAATTTTCTATAAAAAATTGTTTTAAGATTCTGTTCAAATTGTTCTGAAGAATTTGTAGAATACTTCTCAATAAAGAAGCTCAAAAATGTTTTTTAAAAAGAAGACAGCTAAAGTTACCAGTCGAAATGCTCGAACGAGCCATCGAAAATTGGACTCAACGGATAGACCATCATTCCGTCTTAACGAGCCATCGTTTTGTGCAGACTAAGACTAAACGTCGATAGAATTACTGACATAAATCTTTTCATATTGTGGATTTGAGAAAAACGTGTCGTTATTCACAATTTATGTTCTCTAAGGTCAGTTTTTTTGTTTTTTTTTTTCTTAAAATACATTTTTATGGCGGATATACTTGTGCGAAGAAATGGCACACAAAGTGTTCGAATAAGAACATAAAATTAATAAAAGTGGTCCACACATGAAATATTCATGTGGAGGCAAAAACTGTCTTTACCCCTAGTCTTGACAAGCCATCGTTTTGTGCACACAAGAACAAAACGCAGATTTACAGACATAAATTGATTCATGTTCTTCTGGGTGGGGAAAACGTGTCGATGTTCATGTTTATAATTTATTTTTTTTTTACATGACATTTTTTTCGATTTTTTCTGATTGAAAACTGCTTTAGAAAAATGTTCTATATAAAACTGCTCTCGAAATTTTTCTATAGAAAACTTCAGGGTCTTTAAAAACACCCTTTAAAATGTTCCTCTACATGGCTAACTAATAAAACGAATAAATACTCGTACAATTATAAATTGTCAATATTCAACAACAATTGTTCACACACCAGGAATGGTGGTGCATGTTAAGAGCAACAACAACTTCCATAATTTGGCCACAGTTTAGTGGCAGAAAATCATGCAAAGCAAAAAAGTGGGAATTTTGGCAATTATTTAATTTTTTGTTATTGCAATAAAATATCTATGTTTTTAATATTTAAAACTTAAACTTGGTGAATAAATTATAGAAACTTTGATTTTAAAAGATTTCTAAAACGAAATATATGAAGATTTCTTAGGGCTACAGACAGCACTGGGTAAATATGCAAACCTACTTTAAGATTATTGGACTACAAAATCAACAATATTAACATACGAGTATATTTTCAGTTTCTGAACAATTATGTATAGACATTATTCAGAGCAAATTTTCTTTTAAAAAGTTTCTTTAAACAAACTGTAGTATATTATGACAGTATTTTAAGAAGACAATGAATTAAATTCAAATGTAAACTAAAACGATTTACAAATATGAAATTTCAATTGCTATACATTTTTTCTTGAAATAGTTTAAACCCAAAACGTATTTATTCACATCTTTTAGTTTATGATGATTATTACTTTCCATCATTTACAAATTTATGTTTAGACTTATTTACCATACGAAGATATTGTATACAAGTAATTTCGTTGTGTTTACTACCAGCATTTGCCACCACCCATTCAAAATGTTTACAAAACTTTAATGTTTAATTCCTCCTCTCAAAACCAAAAAAAAAAAAAAACTATTAAACCCCAAAGATCATTAAAAATAAAAAATCGTAATGTATCCGTTGTTGAATTCTTATTTATACAACAAAACATAACGAACATTTAACGTTTGTCTAAAAAAAAATCCCATAAAAAACCATTTGTTAGTTGGTGGAAAAAATGAGAAATTAAATGAATTTGTAACAAACTAAATGCAGGAATTTTATTAACGGCGATTAAGGCAGCATCTTTCTAATACAGTGATAGAGAAAAGTGAAGCAACGTGATGTAAAAATGTTCGATATAATTCAAGTAACATTAGACCCTAAAATAAAAAAAAACTGTTTCAGAAAATGTCAAGTTAAAGAATATTGTTCTATAGAAAACTGCGGCAAAAAATTTTCTATAGAAATCCTGATTCAGAAAATTCCCTATAGAAAACTAGTTTAAGAAAAACTTCTATAGAAAACTGGCTTCGGAAAATTTTCTATAGAAAGCATGATTCCAAAATTTTTTATAGGAAACCTGCTTCAGAAACTGTTCTTTGGAAAACCTGCTTCAAAAACTATTCTTTAAAAAAACGGCTTCTTTGTTCTTTATGAAACCTGCTTCAGAAAAATTTCTATTGAATTCCTGATTCAGAAAATTTTTTACAGCAAACTGGTTTAAGAAAAATTTCTATATAAAACTGGCTTCAGAAAATTTTCTATAGAAAGTTTTTTTCCAAAAATTTTCTATAAACACCTGGGGCCAAATTGCCGCATTCGTGATCGAATGAGCTATCGTATCGAAAACTGATTTCGATATCGAAATTATGATAACATTTACTAAATTTCTTGCTCGATATCGAATGCCATAATCTCAAATAAGAAAATTACGATCAATTTTACTCGATATCGAATGGGGTAATTTGGCCCCTGCTTTAGACGGTTCCTTAGAAAACCTACTTCAGAAACTGTTTTTTAGAGAACCTGCTTCAGATAATTGTCTAAAGAAAACCTTGTTCAGAAAATTGTCTATAAGATAACTGCTTCAGAAAATTTTCTTTAGAAAATCTGCTTCAAAAAAAATTTAATAGAAAATAAGCTTCAGAAAACGGGCTTTAGAAAATTGTCTATAGAAAACATGCTTCTTTTTAAAATCTGCTTCAGAAAATTGTCTATAGAAAACGTTTAAGAAATTTTTTTTATAGAAACCCTGCTTCAGAAAATTGTCCATAGAAAACCTAATTCACAAAATTGTCTATAGAAAACTGATCGGAAAGTTTACAGTAATTGTCTACACGCTAGATTACTTGGGGTGTATAAAGTAAGCAATTGACATACCTAGTTTTCAAAGCTTTGCTTGAAAACATATTTTTGTTTCTTTTGACAATGGAAATTAAGACAGTTTCTCATTTTTTGTTGAAATTACTTTGAACGTTTACTTATTGTTAGCAACTGTTTGCTAAGTATT
This sequence comes from Bellardia bayeri, assembly GCA_950370525.1. NCBI lineage: Eukaryota > Metazoa > Arthropoda > Insecta > Diptera > Calliphoridae > Bellardia > Bellardia bayeri. The sequence goes on along the minus strand of OX493267.1, from coordinate 71,537,681 downwards.
TTTTCCTTGAAGTTTTTTTTTTTTTTTTTGTTCTCCACCTAATGGCCATAAACTTAATGACCACCTTCTTTAAGTTTCTAATATTTGTTTTTTTTTATTTTGTACAAATAATTGTGGCCAAAACCAACAAATAAACTTAAACTTACACATTTGTCTTCTGGTTTCATTTTAATAGATTCGTAAGAAAGAAATAGAAAAAGTAAAAGAAAACTAACACAAACTACTAAAGTATGTAGTTGCAACTGCAAACTAACAACTTACAACTAGCTACAAATACTTTTACTAGCAGTTCGATTTTAAAAAGAAAATAAAATTTAATGTGTGTGTTTCAGCTAAAGTAGTGTGAAAGAAAAAAAACCGTTAAAAAGGTGGGCTTGGTTTTACTTTGGCTGTTAGTTATTTTAATGTTAATTTGGTTTGTATAAACACACACGCGCATTTAGAGTTTTACTAGAGTTTTTCCTTTCAACACTGATTTAATTAAGTTTTTATTTTGTATTTTAAGCCACAACAACTTACATTTTCTTAATGTTTTTCTTTTCGTTATTTTTTTTTTTACTTTTTTTTTAATAAACTTTGTTGTATTGTTAGTTGTTTAGTTTAGTTTTTATTTAATTTTTTTTACATTTTAGTTGTTATTGAACTAATTTAGTTATAATTTAACGCTTTAACTGGGTTAGTTAATGGCAGCTTTTCATTTCGCTCCTTTTTTTTCTTAATTTGTCTTAATGTTTTGGTTGGTGTTGCATGAAAATTTATTAACATTTTTTCTGGGAAATCTCATTAGCAGAAAATTCCACAAATAGTTTTTCATTTTTTAGAAATCAATCAATCAATAGCACAAATTGAATTAATGAAAAATTTTGTTGTTACAACAAAATCTGGTCAATAATTATAATTATGTAGTTAAATTTCGCTTGAATATTCTTTATGAAAATGGTGAATCTGTAACAGCTACATTTTATAGCGTGAAGGTTGGAAACGCTGTTCTCATACTGATTCCATTACTTTTAATTGTAGCAGCATAAATGTTTTTTTTTGCAGTCAATGCAATATTGTTCGTCATAGAACAATATTAATAATGGGTGGAAATTGTCTTTCCGTTTCGCGTTTGCGGAAAGGCATTTTTTGTGCGGAAGCATAATGTGAAATTATTCATTTCGTTGCTGCGTTATTTTTCCTTTTTGCGTTTTCAGCTCTACACAGACATTTACTCTTATTGTGTAAGGCGTTGTCGTATGAACAATTTGACGTTTTACTATGACAATGCAAGGTGTTCGTTTTACGCTCGATATTTCCCAATAATAAATGTTTGATTTATTGTATTTTTCTATATATTTTCAATAAAACCAAGTTTTAAATGTTTTCTAAAACTAAAATTTCCTTTCAAAACAAAGTGGTTTTTTTAACAGCTTTCATATTTTATTAAAAAAAAAACACCGAAATTGTAGATGATTTTGTCGATAGAACGATATATAAAAGATTAAAAATGATTTCATGTAAATGTTGACCGCGACTACGAATCAAATGGTTTATACACTGCACTGTGTGTAAAAAGTAGGATTTTTTGGCACAAAGTCAATTTTTTTTTTTTTTGGATTCATATTTTGAAATTTAACTGATTTCCTTAATCTAGAACCCATATTAGAAAAAAAATTATTAAATATAAATTTTGGTGACAACCCTTTCTTGCTGGCATGCTTTTAAAGTCAGTTGATTAAATATCACTTTGTTTTACTACAACTGGCGGTAAACATCAGCTGAGTTCGAGTGCTTGTGAAAGTTAAAGTTGAATAAAATTAAAAAGTGTTGAAAATATTAGTGGAGGTATATAAAATTATTACCTGCTACCAATTTGGTCATTATTATGTGTTGTTGTCCAATTTTGCAATGTTTCATTTATGTATAATATTAGATTGAACATAACATTTATATTTGTGTTTCGTAGATTATAATTTTTGAAGAGCAAACCAGTGCAAAAACTTGCAAATGGCAACTTATTAATTAAATAGTGTAGATTAATGAATAACTAACCATTATTGCTCCAATTTGCTCCATTGAAAAATAATCGCTTTTTTAAGGTAAAACCTAGTTGCATGTCGGCCAGATCGGCTATATAGCGGCTATATGAAATAGTGCACCAAATCATATAAAACTCGGTAGGTCATCTTGGGAGTATAAAAAATGTACTCAAATTAAATTTAAATTCAATAGCTTCAAAATTAGAGTTTATGCCAAAATAAACGGAAGAAAATCCATAGTGCACTGGGGTCAATACTCTCTGCAACATAACGGCCGGTGTTTAACGAATAAATTCTTCAATATTACCTTGGAGTGCGTCAACCGTTGCGATCATGTTCCTATAGATATGAAAAACAAAAACAAAAAACAGTCTTAAGGCGTTAAATCGCATGATCTAGGAGAACAATTCGCCGTCTCCTATTGTGAAATAAACTATTCACCGAACTCGCCTTTCAATTGGGCCATTCTTTCGCATGCTTTGTGGTTTGTGTCACATGTTGTCTTATTGAAACCACATATCACCGAAATCCAGCTACATATTTTATTTTGGACAAAAGAAATTTGTAATCACCGCACGGTAGCTCTCGCCATTCACAGTAACTTTCCTATCTTCGTTGTCTTTGAGAAAACACGGTCCAATGATGCCACCATCCCATAATCCCATAATCAAAGAGTGTATTTTTCGCTGGCTGTTCTTCACACCAAATATGACAATTTAGCTTGTATACGTATCCATTTAATCGGAAATGAGCCTCGTCGCTGAACACAAATTTCCGATAAAAAAGTGCACGATGCTTTTTCTTAACCGAACATGAATTTTGATGATAAAATTCAATAATCTTCAAGCGTTGTTCGTTTGTTTAACAATAACATGTTACACAAAAGCAGCTGAGCTGCCAAAAATAGTCTTGCCAAAAAGAAAGTTGCTAAAAAAAAAATACCCTTTATATTTGCCAAGCAAATTGGAGGAGTTTTATAACTAGTAGTAGGCCATAGATCGCGAAAATAATTCAAAAACTAAAATTGCTTCAGCCGACAATGTTTGGTCGTCAAAGGGTTAAGGAATTGCAGCATTGCGGCTTCTGCAAATCTAAGAAGAATTTTTGATGAATATTAGAGTGGTTCGCCTTCAATACAAAAAAAAGTTGAGTCAGTCACCCCCTAGGATTAAAGATAAAAAAGGATAGGATTAAAGTAAAAAAAAAAAAACAATTCCAGAAATATTTTTTTTATTTTATTGCCACGCCTACAAATACATTTTTTTTAGTATTTTGTTCAAGGGCTGCATTTCTGTCCTTAATCATTTCTTACTACCACCTCAAATTCTAGTCATGATTTTTAAAAAACTCGGTTTCATACCCACAATAATGCTAAATATTTTTGTACGAAAAAAGATCCGCGTTATTTGGCGAAACTTTTTGGTTGTAAAAAATGATTAAGGACAGAAATGTAGTCCTTACAAAGCCATGAACACCGGTATACAAAATGTTATGATCGGACTAAGAACAAAATTCTGAAAGGGCGGTATTTGAAGGCGATAAAAAAATTTATTTCTGGAATTGTTTTTGTATTATCTTTAATCCTTTTTTCGAACCACTCTAATGACATAATATCATTTAATTTTCTAGTAATCCATAAGGCTGAGTTATTTCATTAAAGCTTAATTGTTAAAAAAATAGAAAATCACAAAACAACTACAGCCTTTAAGTTGAATCCAAAATAATGCTTGAAATTCTATCTTTATACAAAATTTTGTATAAAAAAATAAAAACTAAACAAAAGCTTAAAGGTCTGCCTTGTGAACCAAATGGCAAAAAAAAAATTAAACAAAAAACTAATGTAATTTAATATTAATTACCGTAATAAAGAACAAAAGAAAAAAATTCCTACTTTATTTTGAAATTATTTTTCAATTTTATTTTTACCATGAAAAATACGTCTATAATAATGATGTGCTTTGTGTGAACGCACAAACACAAAAATTCTTTTGTAAACAAGAAAAATAAATGATTTTTTTACAGTGGATTATTCCTTTTTATAAAGACTTAACAAGAAAAAACTTCATTGATTACAAATTTGAACTAGTTTTGTTCAAAATTATCGCAATGCCCATAATAAGGTGAAGTACATCAAGCTTTGATCATAGGGATACCAAACGCGACTGATTTTTCAAATCCCGGGATTTTTGTTTCAGATTAAAACAAATTGGTTTATAAATAATAACAATGTATTATAAGAAAAGTTAATTATGTTAAATATAAATATGTTTGAAAACAAAAATTTTAAATTGGTTAAAAGTCTGTAAACCATTAATAAATAAAGAACATAATAACATATGACCTTTTTTATTATTAATCACACCTATCGTGAATAAAAATGCCACATGAAATTTCTTCCCTTTTCACATTTTTTCTATTAAAATTCAATGTTAAACAAATAGAAGGGAACAAATTTCATGTGGAATTTTTATGCACGATATGTGTGAATATTTTAGTAATTGTTCAAGCTTAAGGTTTTTTCTAAAAAAAAAAAATTTAAAATTTAAAATTTTTTTTTTCAATATTTCGCTACGTCTTTGTGTAGCTTCTTCAGGAAAAAATTTTTAACGAAATATTGAAAATAAAAATTTAAAAATATTTTTAAAAAAGATCTTAAGCTTGAACAATTACATACTAAAATATTGATTATATTGAAATGTTAGATTGAAAAAAATAACAAGTCATTTCGCCTTTAATTTCTATATTAATTTAAAAGCAACAGAATATTATCGAGCGATAAAGCTTCCTTAAAATATTAAGTTATCTATCTGTAAAGAGAATATTGACTTAATTTTGTTACCAATATATGAAGCTGACGAAAAACACAATTGTTAGCAAATTCTTTTATTCTGATTGCATGAATAATCCTTTTTCAGCCTCCGAAAGAAATAATATTTATTCAATATTTTATTCCATATTATTACAGACGTTATTAGGTGTTGTGGGGGGCTCTTACATATTTCAATTCCATTCATTATTTCATTGGTGCCCCGATAGACTAGGCGATATCAGTCAGAGGGTTGCGGGTTCAATTCCCGCCAAAGACTCTGGGTGTTTCCTTGCAGATAAGCCAAGAAAAGCTTCGCAGTCTGTGCTTGTTAAATATTCGTTTCTTTCCAATTCCAATCAAATTCACTCTTCAATTTTAGATTTTTTCAAAAGTTTGAAAATGTAGATAAATCATCCTCCTTTTTTTGGTTTCTTTTAAGGAGAGATTTCACCATATCACTTTTTGATATCTCTTTGAACATAAATAAAAGTTCAACATCTGCAGAGATACATATTACTGCGACAAAGAGCTTTGTCTGTTATTTTAACCGGATTTAAAATGTTTAAGCAAAACAAATTCTTCATCTCTTGAGGTTTTAACACTTCTTTGCATGATGATGGAAATTTCCATCATAAATTTATACTACATATAAATATATACTAAGATTTTTTTCCTTTAATTTTGAACATATATCACTATGTTTTATTTCACCAATAAAGAAAAAATCATGCAGAGAAGGATTAAAATAATTAAAGCTTTTTATTTAGGAATTTCCAAACACATCAAATAGTGCGTCCGAGTTTGGCAATCTAAAATTAATGTTAATTCTTTCCTCTCTATTTATATGACAAACGTTTTAAAATTAAAACTTTTGTAAACCCGGGATTTTCGGGATTGCCATCCCTATTTGAACATGACTATTTTAAGCCTAAACATATGGGTCATTTCATAAACATTTAATAAAATTGATATATATGATTTTATTATTAAAATTTTCCAAATACCTGCGTTATAATAATAAAACACTCATCTATTATCATCTTCCATTACTTGAAATTCTCTACAACACTTTTGACTTTAAGCCTTAAGTATTTTCCCCCCATTTTGTGCATTTCTTGGTCAATCAGGGACACAGCTGTGCAAAATACTTGCACTTACAACCAATAATCACTGCTCGTGTGGACGGTCACCCAATGGTCATAATACAACCCCAACCATCATCATCATTGAAAGACACAACATTTGCATGTAAAGGTTGAAGACAACTAAGTAAAATAAAAAAAAAAAACAAAAATAAAATTGATAATGATAATGAATGATTTTTATGTTTTACTCCTCAACTATGGAAATTAAGTGAATGACAGTCATTTTTTTCTGCAACCCGCCGCACTTTTTCCTACACACACACAAATTTAACATGCATGCAGCTTGAAAAACGTAAAGCTGCATGCAGCAATTCAGCAGTACTTTACCGATGGTGTCAATTTACTTAGAAAAAAAATAAAACTATTTACATATGTATGTATGTACATACATACGTACTTTAACGTGACATGTAGTGAAAAAAAGGTTAAAAATTATTCAAAATAATACAAGAAAAAACAGTACGAGCAGTATTTTAGCCGCCACAGACAGAGTTTCAGAGTCCAATACAGACTGATGTGGCATTATACACAAATATACATTCATGACAACAATAATGTGGCTTTTAACAGAGTTTCTTTGCCAACTTCAAAAAATGGCCTTTTATTGCGGTTTGTGGTACTTTGTTGACAACAAACAACAGCAACAACAAAAACAACAGAATGGTCATTTAGTGAAGTGCATGACCCCAACCCAGCTATAAATATGCCACAGTTAAGAAAATATGTTTTATATTTAACGAAGGCGACTTTTAAACACCCTTCCTTTACACCACATCTTGACATGTCATCGTCTTGTCCAAACAAGAACAAAAATTCAGCAAAACTACGGACAAATATTTTATCATCTTCTGCTGTGTGGGGAAAACGTGTCGATGTTCTTGTTCATAGTTTTCTTGTTATGGCGTTCATTTTGTGTAAAATTCGATTTGATGGCAGACATAGTTTTGCGAACAAATGTTGTTCGTAAAGGGTGATTTATTATACAACTTTTGTGTTGCCATGACTGTTTTTGGCTGCTCAGCTTTTTTCGTGTAACATGTTACTGTTAAACATGTTCAGTTTGGACTTTAATTAAAACATGAATCGACTTACAAATGAAATTGAAATTTATTATCATGCTCGGTTAAAAATGTGCATTTTATCAGCGACAAAGATCAGGCAATTAATATCCTATATATACTTTGGAAAGGGGATAGTTGAAGAAGTAAAGGTGGTGAAAGAAGATAGTTTTTATATCACAACTCTGCAATTGCGCATTATGTTTGTTTTTAGTGCAGAATTTCAGCGCCTCTGGTGGTGAGTAGGCACATTAATGTTAAAGCTTGATTTTATAGCCTTTTTTAATTATTTTACTTCGGTGTCGTTTGAATGCTATACCACCGAAGGAGGGCGCTGTGATAAATATTAGTTATAATAGGATAGAAAACTAATAATTATCAGAAACAGGGGCCAAATTACCGCATTCGATATCGAGTAAAATTTATCGTAATTTTCTTATTTGAGATTATGGCAATCGATATCGAGCAAGAAATTTAGTATATTTTAGCATAATTTCGATATCGAAATCATTTTTCGATACGATAGCTCATTCGATCACAAATGCGGTAATTTGGCCCCTGATGTTGTTTGCGTAGCAGCGGCTAGTAATCGAACCCAGGCTACAAATACCAACTCATGCTTAATGATCAAATGCGCTAACCAATTAAGCTACAGCACCCTCGTGTTGAATAGATACGTAAACAACCTAAATTTTTGTATTTAATGAGAAAAGCATCCAGAAGCATTGCAAGAACTGCCAATGCATCTCGAAAATTCTTAAGTGTGAATTGTGGGCCGGTGGTATCATTGGATCGTTATTTTTAAAAGACGACGAAGGCCGCAACGTTACTGTGAATGGTGAGCGCTAACGAGCGACGATTACAATTTTTTTTTTTTTGTCCAACATGGAAGAGCTGGACTTGGCTGTCTTAGAAAATGTCAGATATTTTGCCCGGTCAATAGTGGTGAATGAGTATGTTTGTCATTCGCGGTGTATTACTAAATTCGGAGTCAAAGTATTTGAAGTATTAGCAAATGTCAGATATTTTGCCCGGTCAATAGTGGTGAATGAGTATGTTTGTCATTCGCGGTGTATTACTAAATTCGGAGTCAAAGTATTTGAAGTATTAGCAAATGTCAGATATTTTGCCCGGTCAATAGTGGTGAATGAGTATGTTTGTCATTCGCGGTGTATTACTAAATTCGGAGTTAAAGTATTTGCGTTTGTCTGCCTGTCTGTGTGTAGAAAACACTCTCGCATCAAAACTACACAACCGAAATTAATATATGCACACAATATTATTTATAATATTACTAAGTACTTTGGTATTAAAAATCAACTAAATTGGTTCAGTAACAAAAAAGTTATGGACCAAACTGTGCGACCAAATCGAAATGAATTTTTCCTTCACAATTTCCAATATTGTTACTTAAGCTCATGTTGTTGTTGCAGCTATGTTATTGTAAGTTAGCCTCTTTAAACCAAGACATCAGTCCAGTTTTGTACTTTTCTAAGAATTATGGAAAATTGCAGTCAAGTTTAGAGATTGTTTAGTAGAGTAAGTGTAGGGTACCCAAAAATACTCATAGTTTTCTTCAAATGAGTAAAAGAAAAAAAAAACAAAAGAGAAATGTATGTATATGTAAAATAGCAACAATTAACTTAATTATGTACTACAATGTAGTAAATACAATATATTATAGTAAAGACAACAGCAATAGTTGCTAAAGCTAGTAAAAACAACGGAATTTTATGTCGTTACATTGTTTAATTTTTGAACGAGTTTTTCGAACCAAATCATTTCAGCACAGCTCAACTGGTAACTTGGTAATTTAATTAGTTGTATTAAGTTGTTGCTGTTGCTGTTGCTGTTATTAACTAACTGCTATTGTTGCATTGCGTAATTAAACTTATTTATATATATTTTTTATTTACTGCTCATTTGAAATGTTTGTATAGACTGTTTTTTTTTATTTCTTTGTAGGCAATGAGTTATTTTTTACTATTCAAGGACTGAGTAATGAATGTAATTTAAGATATTTGTTTACAAAAAAATAACTCTATAGTGTCGTATATTTTGAAATTTAATACAAATTGACACAGTTTTACCGGTTTTTTTTCAACTAAAGTTATATTTTGTAGTTTTATTTAGTTTTACGAAAAATTTATTTAATAATTTTTTATTAAAAAACACGTGAGTTTTTTGTTTTTTATTGTTACGTTAAGACATATAAAAAGTTCATTAACATTTGTTTGTAGTACAAATGTTTACAACTTAAAGAAAGAATTAAAAAATATATGTATATTATAGAAAGGGTCTTGGAAGGTTTAAATTCTACTAAACTGAAATTGATACTCTCAAGGTATAATAAGTAAAATATTTAGTAAAAAAATTCTTTAGTTTAGGTGAAATATAATACGACAATTATTAAGTATATAAACTAAATAGTTATTAATAAACAGTGGGGAGCGTAAATGAGTACATGTTTGTGTCTTGTGCACTTTTTAAAATATAATAATGAAAAACAGTAATTTGCAGAAATAAACAATTATTACCAAAAATACTAGCATGCACTAACTTTGATCCCGTCTTATGAAATGTTTGCACAAAATTAAACAAAGTTAACCCTTACATTTGTTTGTATGTATTTGCTTTGTTTATGTCTTAAAATGAAAATTAGTTTGGTATTTTTTTTAATGCTTGTGGTAAACACTTTTTGCAAATTATCCAAAACAAATCAAATTATAATATAAATGATGTAGAAAATCTCAAAGCCATTCAGTACAATATTCAAACTTAAGGTCCTTTTTAATAAAATCTTTATTTTCGAAAAAAAAAATATCCTGAAGATGTTACACGAAGCGAAATATAAAAAATAAAGATTTTATTAAAAAAAGACCTTATTAAGCGTGAACAAATATTAAAATATTAATAAAAAAAGACTAAATAAACTATAAAAAGAAATGACAAAAATAGCTATTTTACTAGAGTAAGTCCGCTTTCACACTCTTCAAGTCAAGTATTTTTGCATGAGAAGGGAAAAGAGAACAAAACGAGTACAAAATTGATGGTACTAGTCAATCTTCTCATTTCCTTTTGTTTTTTCTTCTTCTTTCATGCATGTTGATTTGCATGAAAATTTACGAACATTGAATTGATGTGTGCGAATGAAATGGCAAGTTGAAAAGCGAATTGAACAAAAACTGGTCAGCTTAAACTGAAGGTGTGCTACAGAACTAATAGCTAAATAGCTTAAAGCAACGTTGGCAAACATGGTAGAATTGTACTTTTTTTTTTATACATTTTAAGCACAGTTGGTACCTTGGTACTATTACGATACATTTGGTACAATTTCAGAATACTGCTCAAATATTGGTATTCCAGATGAAATATATATTTGTGTAATGCTAAAAGCCTAAGAGACGATTTTGTTAAATGTCATGAACATTAGTTTGGAACTGATATCTTTATGATCTTTAAATATACACGACAAGAAATTGTTGGTTGAATTATCCAAAAATGCAGCCTCTGAAATATTAATTCACGTTAAATGAAACTAAAGCTTAAGATTTTGTTAATCAGGATTCTAAAAACTTTTAATGTTAGCCATTCTTTTGCTTCAATATTTTCTTAAAATAAGAAATCTAGTCATTTTGCAAATGTAATCGTAGGATGCACTAATATACTTATATATTTTTAACAATGTTTACTTTTCGCAAATAACCCATAAATAGTATTATTAAAGATTCAGATGAAGCAGTGTAACTATATATTTAAACAAATACAATATATATGATTTAATTTAATAAAAATTTTCGGAAAACATTTTATTCAAAACAAGCACTGTCATTCCAAAAAGAAAAGGTTAAAATAAAACTGTTAGACTATCCTTTGATAACTTTCTTCCTGGAACAGTATTCTTTTAGTGTGAACAAATTGCCGGATTGCGAAGCTTTGAAGAAGTCTTAAGGTACGGTCACATTTGGCAAATATTTACTAAAAAAAAGCGTAATCACTTGTTATAGCACAAAATTGTTTGACGTTGTTTACTCTTACAAGAGTTTTGCAAGATCAAACAGCATCAAATAAATTAAAACTAAACATTTGTTGTGTCCGAATTGAAATATATTTTATTTAGTAGTTACGTCTTTTTCGGCAAATATTTGCCAAGTGTGACCGTACCTTTACACCATTTACTTTTTTATCAGTTACAATAAATCTATCATTAGTCATTTTGTATTTCTACGCCTAAGATTTTTGAAACAATTCACAAGTGCTGTTGTAGTGTCGTAGGAGTTGTATGCTTTTGAATTTACAATAGTTGTACAACTGTTGTTGGTAATATCTAAATAAATATTCTGTACAACACTTACGTGTTGCCAAAGGTTCAATGTGTATCTCAATCAAAAAATTACTGATTTTATTTTAATGAAAATAATCCAACGGTAACACTCTCAAACTGATTGTATTTAATTTATGAAAAACAATCCTTAATTTTTACTTACTTGACTCAATTGTTGAAATAACTGCATTTTATTTTCCATACAATTATTTTGTTTTTCTCACTGGTATTATTAATTTTTAATATATTACTTTTGACATTTTGAAGGCTTGACAACATAAACATACGACTTTTGTGTGTATGTGTTCACCAGATAGTTGTATCATACAATATACAACATACAACATCACTTGCGAATTGAGTAATTGATTGTTTTTCATTTTGTCCAGAAATAAATATTAAAGCTTCATATTCATTACTGTTCGACATTTTTTTTTTTTAAATATTCAAAATTTCTAATTTTCTTTATTAGTTTTATTTGTATGCAATAACAAGCGCACAAAGTACTAACATGTAATCATTTGCGCTTTCCACTGTATGTATAATGAGAGCGAGTCAGTTTTAACTCAAAATATCAAAAATTTTGGGATTTACAAAAATTACAAACGCTGTTGAATACTAAGTACGCTGCTGGGATTTCTTCATGCTTATGCACAAGGGGCTTTAAAATTTAAGAATCCCCTTCGAATCCGGTAAAAATTAAATTACAAAGATGTTCTTATTTGGTTGCTGATAAGCATGGGTAAACGTTTTCCTAGTTAGAAAAAAATTCATAGTAGAGCCTTTTTAAAATCTTACGAAGCTAAAAACGGACTTGCATTACAAAATTTCAGAAAATATTTTTCCTTTATTTAAGATCTGGGAAAATTGTTCAGAATTTGAAAATTTTCTTAACTATTTTCGATTTTTATATATTTTTAGAAAGATAAGTCTGTATAGATTACAACACCATTCTAATTAAATACTAAGATCTATATTTTATAATTAGCCCAATCATGAATAAAAATTCCGTGGGAGTTTTTTTCCCCCTTTTCCAATTTTTCATATTCAAATTCAATGTTAAAAAAATAAAAAGGGAAAAAACTCCCGCGGAATTTTTATTAATGATTGGGCTGAATAATTTTTTGGGAAAATTTTAGAAATGTCCTATTTTTCCTTTTGTAAATGTACTTCCAAACTTAGAGCATGTGGGTGGGTCATGTGATAAAATTATTGGTTTTTTTTTAACTAGTGTCACACCTCAATACTTGAAAGTCGTGTAAAAAACACCTTAATATGTTTATTTTAAAAGTAAACACCTAATTTAAGATAGACGTCTAACAAAGTTGCTTTCTTAAGCTTCTTTTCTTCTTAATTTTCCCTGTAAAGTCATGTTGATTATTATTTGATAATATTTTTATTATATTACATCATGTTTTTTTTTTATAAAACTGAAAAAAAAATCATCGAACTTCCTTTCTAAATACGTCATGAGGCATGATGATGAGGCCAAGCTGCAACAAGCTGCTGCTGAAACATTTAACTGCTGATTTCCATTTTTGCCCTCTAACTTTTAGCCAAGAAGTAAAATGTAAAATGTACTAATGAGCTTAAATTATAACGCCATTTATTGATGGTGTTTCGTTAGTTATTGTCAGTTTTTTGTTTAAACAATTTTTATTTTTCGTAACTCTGGGTAAGTGGAAAATAATAAAATGCTAGTAGCAAATCACGTTTCCATAGATAAAAAACCAAAACTTAAACGTTTCTAAATAAACTACAGAAAAAAGTAACAAAATACGTTTAAAATTAAAAGAAAAAAAAAAGGTTTATCTAGTGGTCATCAGTAAAGTTGAGCAGAGTTTGAATTTCAGTTGCACTCTTCCAATGTTGTACGGCCCAAAAAATTGATGATGGACTTTTACTTTTTTTCTAAGCCGGCGGTTTTTCTTTTGGGGGTTAGAGAGAGTAAGAGAGAGAGAGCGATAAACATTTAAAGTTTATTAATAAAACGTTTTATATTTTTGGGTAATTTGTAGAGTCCGACCGAAACCAGGTTTTGCTGGCCGAAACTGAGCCAAATAAACATTCAAACAAAAACAAATATTCGGCCTAATCCGTAACAAGTCGAAACTTTCAAAATGTATCATTAATTTCTCAAATAAAAATATTCATTTGAATTTGATAACATGTTTAGAAGATAGAAGATAGTTTAAGATGCCCTAAACTACCATTATTAAATTGCACATTCTATAAATCTTGTTTTATCATCTTCAACGGACAATTTTACAATAGCGGAGTGCACAGTCTTGTGCAAATAATAGTGCATTATTGCATTTGTAACAAGGTTTAGTATAATTTTACTCTTGCTGTTTATTTTGTTACTGTAGAGCAAAAATATGCTAAACCTTTTTGCAAATGCAATGATGCAATACCATTTGCACAAGATTGTGAATTGCACTAATAAAATATAAATTTTTGTATTCTATTATTAAAAAACTTGTTTAACAACTTAGATCAGCTTTAAAGGGCCAAAATCTATTTTTTTTCTTTTATAGAAGTTTCGATATTCGGCCATATTTTTAATATTGGTATTAGGCTGATTTTTGACCTAATCCGATACCGAATACTCGTTGGGACTCTAGTAATTTGTCCTTTACTAAGGCCTGTGTTAAGTAGGTACGATTACGATTACTGGCCATAACTCTTGGGAGTTTCGTAAATCAATTTTCCAAACTACACAACTACTAGTTACTACTGCTCACTGGTCCTTCGTTAACAAAGTATTTTTTTCAGTTGGTTTTGTTTTGTGCAGATTTAATCAGTTGTAAGCGATGGATTGTTTAAATGGATGGATGGCTGTTTAGCTGCATCATGCCTTATTTAGCTTTGCTTTTGCTTAACAGGTGTTTTGTTTTGTTTTTGTGTTAATAGACACACAAAAACGAGGGTTTTTGCAACATGCAACATGTTGCTGCTACAGTATTTAAGTATTAGCTGCTTAAACTTATTGCCTTTAAGTGCCAAATAAACCACAAAAATACGATTACAAGTGATTACCAGCACCATTAAAATGGCCTTCGGACCGCCACCACAATGATCATCATTATCATCATCATCATTCATTATTATTGCTGCATTATTGGAAAATTGTTCAGAGAGTTTTCCTCGTTTTGTTATTAAAACCGTTATTTTTCCTACTTTAAGCTGACACGCGTCTTTTCAAGTTGTTGACCTTCGTTTTCTTCTTATAAAATGTTGTATTAAATTCCGCAATTAATGTTTAAACTAAGATTAGTTTTTCTTATATCCGTTTTTGTTTTAAGAAGAGGGATGGCTGCTGGCTTTGAGCGGGTCATTTTTATGGTCAATTTAAATTTTTCTTACGTTTTCAGCTTCTGGTTATTTTATGGATTTTTAAATTTATGGTTTTATTTTAATGATTTTAATAAACTTTTTGTTTTGTTTTGTTTTCATATTATAAATGTGCTGTAATATTATCCCTATGACCTTTTTAATGAATTTAATATGTTTTGTTTTTGAAATCCCTCCATAATTGAAGTTATTTCTTAATGTTTAAAACTTGACTTGGAGAAAGTTTGAAGAAGTCATAAAAAATTTAACAAAATTGTTGTTGGAAAAAAAATTGGTAACAATATTTTCACAAACATACAGTGGTAAGCAAAACTGTCCGGCTGTTTTGCATTAAGGAAGTAAGGCAATGAAAATAATACAAACATAGGTATATTAATTGAACCTTATTCTAAATTATAAAGCGCCCGTTTTTTTAGCTTATAAAATTTAAAAACGGGGAAAACCATTTGCATTAAATTGCATGATATTTATAATCAAGAAATTTCAACTATTTATTTAAGTAAATTCTATTAAAAAATAAAAAAAAATAAAATTTTGACTGAAATTTTCAAAATTTTTGAATTTAAAAAATTTTTTTTAATTTTTGATAACCCATTGAATGTGCCTCTGAAATACCTTTCATATGATACCAAATTTACATATAGTTCCTTTGCAAGAAATGTGAAAACAATCAAAAAATCTCTAAAAAGGACATTTTTATCCTTTGATCCAGCTCACTAAATATTGACCCCAGGACAAAAAAATTGAGTAACGTAGTCTTAAAATGAATCGAATTTTCATATTAGTCGGGAATATTGATACCCTTTTTTTCTCCATACAAACGGGGCCACCCTAATGTACATATATGGTGGCTTACACACCAGCTTTGAAATCTTTTCATTCTATTTATTTATAAATAAATTTGTTATTCTTTAACAGCTAAAAAGTGAAAATGTTTTGTTGTTCTTTTTTTTTTTTAAAAAAGCTAAAGAACAAACAGTGGCAAATATCATTGAACAAAATCAGCTGCAACATCATCTTCACACCATCATCATCCTCGAACCTCATTATCATGTTGCGTTGTCACGTTTCAATTTGGTAACAACTTTCAATTAAAATTTTCATATTCACTATTATTAAACTTCAAAGTAATATGACACCTTAACCCTACAAGTTGTCACGTTTATGTTACTTTTCACACTATTTTTCTAGTTTTTTTTTCTCACTTTTTCTTAATTTTTCAATTAAAATTTTAAGTGTAAAAAAAATATTTATAAATGTTTGTATTTATAATTTGTGAATAATTAATACATGCCATGATTTAATTTTCATAATTTATGTTATGTTATTATGAATTTGAAGTCATGTTTAATTAATTGTTGAAAACT
This sequence comes from Bellardia bayeri, assembly GCA_950370525.1. Lineage (NCBI taxonomy): Eukaryota > Metazoa > Arthropoda > Insecta > Diptera > Calliphoridae > Bellardia > Bellardia bayeri. The sequence continues at coordinate 71,521,603 of OX493267.1, read as the reverse complement.
AAAATTTGGTTTTTTTATGACATTTTATTATAAAACGTGTTTATATTAAGTTGGGTTTATAAATTTCTATAGAAATTTGTTTAAACATTGCTGTTCTTATGCTTTCTCAAATTTAACTAAACTATAATTATGGAAATTTTTTCTATATTATTAGGTGTTTAACTTAAAAATGCGGGATTCCTAACAGATGGCGTATTCTCCATATTCAAGGTTATTGTTGTCAATAACTTATATGTCATTTATTCTCACCAACAAAGTTCGTTTTTGCTTTGAAAATATCCAATTGTTTGCCATTAAAGCGTTAAACGAGTATGCGTGAAGTTTTGTTTTAATTCTTTAATTTGAATAATTACAGCGACAGAAACATAACGATTGCTCACCGAAGCCAGTGTTACCATTTTAACACTTTCAATGCTAGATTTAGCATTTTTTTCTCGAAAATGCATTGAACTTTTTAAAACTTATGCTAAATGCTTTTTAGCATAATTTGCTTGATAAAAAACAATTATTTTTTTGTCGAAAATTTTTTACTATTTTACTCCAAAAAATACTTTTGAAGAAATAAAAAATAACTTTTATTAAATATTTCAACTAAATTTCTTTCGGTGTGGTAAGTAAATGAACACGGAAATTTTTTAATTAACATATGAACTGTAATCTATTAAAACAAGCCAACAATTGTTATGAACAAAATTAGAAAAAACTATAATTTATATTTGTAACATTGAAAAAATTTAGCACTTAGTTTTTCAAGTTTAAGCATATTTTGAAATACATTTTCTGGCAACACTGGCCGAATCTTATGGTGAAAGTGTTCCATCGGTAAATGTGTTCTGAAAACTTTTAGCCTTTTTCAAGTTTAACTAAATTGCGTTTAAATGAGGAAAGTGTACGTAAATATGCAAAAGGCTAAAATGTCAAAATTTTAAAATTATTTCAAATGTTTAAGCTATGTCGTCAGATATTACAACGTTGTCAGATCTAGTAATATGCTAGCAATGTACTGACATTGAAAAACTGTTAGCAAAAAGTAAATTGTCAGTTCAGACGACTGTAAGAAAACTAACAATTTCATTGGCACACAATTGTCACACAATGAATTTATCCGCCAACCAAAATTGTGTTTCCAAAATGTTATTAATACACACTTGTTTGTTTATTTATGTATATACAGAGTTGAATTTAGAAATAATTTCTATGACAATGCTGCCATTGTCAGACGCATAAACTTTGCACAGACAATGAAAAGTGTTTGACAATTGTCTTAAAACAATGACAATGACAAAAATTTGTGTTTACACGATTGTTAGCTGTCTGACAATATTTTTGTCTTGCAATGTACTATAAATGCTTTTTCTTACAACATTGGAAGACAAAAATTTTAAGTTCACACGGTTGTTAGACATTTTCTGAACATTTTTCGAACAACGTTGTAATATCTGACGACCGCCTAAATCTAGCTTTATGCTATGGAGAGAGTATGTAGAGTAAAGATTGGGAATTTTTTTTTTTCAATTTCTCTTTTAACTAAGAACTTTTTAATAAATTTTATATTTATTTAAAATAAAGCTTAATATAAATTATATCTAATCAATTTCCTGTGTACAACATTGAGTTGCTTGACAACGTTTAGAACACATCTTCTTAAGTTTGTCCATAAATACAATTTTGAATATGACAAATGAAAGCCAACACAGAGTTCACCTCAGACATCTTTAACAATACTTTCCAATAAGGTGCAACCAAATGGCGCATTTTTTTATATGACGCCTTTTTATCAAATCACGCCTAATTAAACAGGGCCTTATTTAAGAGCCAAGGTGTCGTTGCCCTGTTTCATGTGGCCGTTTCTTAATATTATTAATGTGTTTGAAATATGTGCCGAAAGTTGTTGTATGCAGCGGTTGACTGTATGTGGCATGTTTGTTTTGTATGTTTGTATGTATTCTATTAATGATATTTATTTAACAAACAACATGCAACAAATAGTTAAACAAACAAAACCAAGCCACACAAATAACCACACTCCACTGTTGTTGGGGACTTTGTGGGTCAAACATATTAAGCAACTTTGTGCTTTAACACAGCCAAGAACCTCAACCTATTCTACAACTTTAGAATTGAAGAAAGAACTAAATAATGAAATAAGAGGAAATACTTGCTACTAAATACTTGTGAAGTGTACAACAAGTAGTAAATATATATAAATAAATAAATACATATGTACATACATACATAAATAAGAAATATAATAATAATAGTAATAATAATACTAACAATGCATTTATGTCTGGATGTTTGAATGCTATTTGAAAAAGTGTGCGATAGTATCTAAATGTCGCCTCAAGTGACAACAAATGTCTGTACATTTAGCTGTTGGAGTGGCCGTCCTTTTCCATTTACTCGTATATGTTCATTCATTTATCCGTTTGTGTGCAGCATTTCTACCGCTTGACTTACAATTTGTTTAAACTATTTATTTGTTCACAACTTTATGAGCATACAAAACTATTGGTTTTTTCTTCAAAGAACTTTCATTTAATATAATTTCTTAGAGTTTTGTGTGTTTTCTTACTTTTATGCAAGAATAACAAGAAAGTATAGTCGGTCAAGCCCGACCATATAATACCCTACACCCAGTATATGTATAAAAAAAAACAGTTTTTCAGAAATGGGCGCTATATTACATCCATAAATTTAGTGGTAGATGTGCATTTTGTGTTAAACTTTATCTCGATATAAATACGTTTAAAAGATTTATGGAGCTTAAATTGAATTACGGAGAGGATCTTATATGGGAGTTTCAACTAATTATGGACCGACCATTATTAAATTAGGTGTCATTATTTCTATATATAAGACAGTAATTTGTGTCAAATTTCATTTGAATACCAACATTTTTAAGAAATTTATGATCGTTAAAGTGAATTTCGAAAGTGGGCCTTATATGGGAGCTACGAGTAATTATGGACCGAACATAATAAAATTAGACCATATTATTTGTATACATATGAAATATATTTGCGTTATATATTATTTGGATACCAACATTTTTGAGAGAGTTATGCTCTTCGGAAGTGGGCCTTCTATTGGAGCTACGAGTAATTATGGCCCAATATGCACACACTATTTGATTTGGCTTCATTTGCCACTCATTTGTAATAGAATTTGTTTGGATACGTGCATAATTCAAACATTTATGATTGGTAAACCCCAATTTCAGGAGGACATTTTTATGGGGGCCAGGTGAAATAATGGACCGATTTCAACCAGTTTCAATCCCATTCGTCCTTGGGCCGAAAAAATATCACGTACCAAATTTTATTTAAATATCTTCATAATTGCAACCTATACTCTGCGCACAAGCTTTACATGGTCATCCAGCTAGAAGGACGGACGGACGGACGAACATTGTTAAATCAGCTCAGAAAATGATTCTGAGTCGATCGGTATACTTTAAGGTGGGTATTGGACCAATATTTCAGCAGAAATCCAATATTGAGGTTATATTAGATTTGTGCTGATGTGGTGGTGTAGGGTATAAACAGTAGTTGCCAACAACAAATACCTACCACACATGTGTTGTATTTGAACCTGGTCTGAAGTGACTTGATTTCCTTTCTGGCCTTTTTTTGGTTTGTTTTCAGAATTTCTTCGCACTTGTTGTTAAGTTTGCATTTAGCATTTAGTCATGTTTAGTTAAGTTTTCTTTTTTGTGTTAATTCTTTTCTTTGTTGTTTCCACAATTTTATACTTATTATGGTTGAAAATTCTTGCTTGCCACATGCAACTTGATACACTTATGTAGTTTTATATGTATGATATGAACCATGTTAAGAAAAAAAAAAACGAGGAATCATTTTTTCTACTTTTTTATTTTATAAGTGCCAAAAAAATAAAGAAGCAAATCATTACAGTTGAAAAACTTTCCCTATTGTTCTCTGTTCAGACAATCCAGTATGTTCTTCTAAGATCGTGATCATGTAAAAAGTGTTTTCTCTTCATTTCTTGTTGATTTTTATTGTTGTTAATGTAATGCCAGCAGCCTGTGTAAGTGTGTATTTGTGTTGCATATGTGTGTGGCGTCAATTTGTTGTGCTACCAATATACAATACTACATATATTTTTGTTTTGTTATTTGTTGTATGTTCCAGTGAAATGGAATAAATCAAGAAAGAACTTCTTTTAACACACACACACACCCATCTGGTTGTTAATGGCAAATAATGCGGATGTTTTAAAATGAAATGCATTTTCAATTTTTTTTTTCTTCACAGTTTTCTGTGTTAGTTGTATAAAACATTCACTTTTCTTTACAAAGAATGCATTTCAAGTTGATTTATATTTATGTTTGTTAGACTTTATGCTGAAAAAGAAATCATTGCCATATACAAAATTTCATAAAATTTTAGATTTGAAATTGTAAGTGGCAGTCATAATCATTTATAATTTGAAAGTAATTAGCAGTCATTACTTTAGGCCTTAGTTTAAGCAAAGCATATAATCACTTTCTTGCACATATGTACATATGCACTTCGTGCATGACTTTGCATGCTTTACATTCATTATAAGAGAGGGGTGCGTGGTTAAGAAACGTAACATGTAAATAGTTGAATCAATAATGATAGTTGTTAGTGAGACTTTTATTGGTGCATTTTTTTTTATCATATTTTTAGTTTTTGGTATTTTTATAATTTATCCTTAAACTTTATATTTGTATCAAGTTAAACTAAACTGTAATTACAGAAAGTGTAACTCAACTCATTATTAAATAAATTTAGTATCTGTTCAAATTTGGGAAAAATGTTGAGCAACATTAATTATTTCATACGGAAAATTTGACGTGTAGCCAATGCTGTCTATCACGCGAATTTACATAATTTGACGTTTTTTTTATTGAAAGTACGCCACATTGTTTTACTTATGTAAACAAAACACATACATATGTTTTGCTTTTTTGTAAATTTAAATCGAAACTAAATAAAAGTTAAAATATTTAAAAATCTGTGTTGAATCGAAATAGTTAAATAAAAATGAATAAACAAATATTACTGGCAGCTTGTGTAGCAGCACAACAAGTAATAGATATTGTTGTTGCGACAGAAGAGCTTTTTGATGAAAATTCCACGTGAAACAATTGCTACTTTAATTGTTTCGCTGTGAAAAAATAATGTTGCCAGATACATTTCATATGTTTTTCACAAAATGAACAGAGTACTACTTCTGCAACATTTTTTCATGAAAATTTCATGTGAATTTTTTTAACATGTATTTTGACAGCATTCCACTTGAAATTTTGAACAGAGTACTAGGCTTTAGAATGGATTTTGCAAGAAATTCTAAAAACTTTATTATTTTGAAAAAAAAAACAACTAAATTTGGTTACAATAAAGCTTTAGTAAACTTTATTATTGGCAACATTAACTAAACTATGATTAAAAGAAAACTTTATTAAATCATGTTATTTGAAAATCACCTTAACTTAATAAACTGTATTATTTGCAAAATCATAATACACCAATACCTTGCTTTGCATCGTTTCGTTTTGCATTTTTTCGAAGTTGCAATGCAGCTTAATTAGCACTAATTTTCACTGTGCTTGGTTAGATTTTCGAATTTGCGTTATTTTGGGTTCGAATCTTTCATCGTGTTTTTTTTGGAACGTAATCCCCACGAAAAGTAAATTATTGGTGTAACTACGATTAAAGAAAACTTTAGTAAACTCGCAACATGCAAAAATTTTTAGTTTTTTTTTGGAATATTTTATAAAAATATCACACATTTAAGCTAAGGAGCTTTTATTTATTTTTTTTTTTTGCTAAAGATAGAAAAAATTTTTTTTAATTTTCACTTAGAACTTTTTAGTTTTTTTGCAAGTTTAACTAAACTAAGATTAACTGTGGAAAGTATAAGTAAACATGGAACTTAAGGAAATTTAATAATCCTAAAATTATTTTAAATATTGTAAATGTCAAAGATTTGTTTGGAGTGATTTTCATAGTAAAAATGGGGACAGTTTTTAAATTGCGCATTAAACTAAGAACCAAATTCATATTCATTATAAGTTTCAATAAACATCGAGTACAAACGCTTAACAAAAGTTACAAATTTAAGCAATTTCGTAATTAGCAAATAGAGTTGTTTGGAGCACGAGCAAATGACAGCTTCAAGAAGTTCTGACCATACTATATTCCCCAAAGGCTGGAATTGTCAGGCTGACATTTCGCCTGTATTTTTGGCAATATTAATAAATTGACAAAGTAAAGTCAGCACAGGCCAGAAATCACCTCGAAACAATTATTTTCAATTACCACCAGGCGACTCATTTTATTTGTTAACTTATTATATGTATGCCGCCTTTTTATGAAATTAATAATTTTTTATTATATTTTTACAAAATGTTGTTGGTATTTTTTGACTGATTTTTTAATATGAAAATTTATAAGTTTTACTTAAAAAAAGATTATTTTACTTTTTAAAAATTTTCTTAGAAATATAAAAACTTTTGTTCGTTTTCAATTTTTATTGTTCATTTCCAATATTTCGCCCAACTTTGTTGTTCATCTTTTTTTGAAATATTTAGTACTTGTTTGTGCATTTTTAACTACATACATATTTTTAAAAAGTAACAATTTTTTTAATTATGAAAATGATGTAAATTTTGTTGTTAAAAAAAACTATTTGAACAATTTCGGTTTTATTTTGTAATTTTTTATGACTTCACCAAAAGTACCAAACTTTGGTACTTTTTTAAAGTTAAATTATTTTTCAAAGAAGATTTAAATTTTGAGAACAGGAAATAGTTAAAAAATTTCCTGTTCCCAAACCAAAATGTATTTGGTTTATTTTTTAGTACATTAAGTACATTACAGTACATTAGTACATTAGTACAAAAGTACAAAAATTTGGTATTTTTTGGAATGTAAAAATTTGTAAATTTTGCTGATTTTAGGCAGAATTAGTCTTTACTTTCTGTTCAGTTCCGAATCAGCTGACTTGATTCTGTTAAATAGAAAATGTGTAGAAGTCGTAGTTGTTTTGTTATTTTCCGTGCCGTTGCGGATGAAACTGTTGAAAACAAAAATTTGCTAAGTAATTGTAAGTGACAGCACAAAACAGCTGACATCTGCACAATAAAAAATTTTTGGTTTATTACAAAAATGTTCAATGTCTTTGAATTTAATTAAGTTTTTGTATAAAAGTTATAAAAATATAAAAAATAAACGATGGATGACGAAAAACTCATTACTTTAGCCGAAAGTAATGACATATTGTACAATAAAAAAAAACTTTGATTTGTATATTTTTGATTTATTTTCGCGGTGTGTTGTCTGTTTACCTAAAACAGCTAATACGTTTATACGGTAAAACTAACTACAAAAATTTAACAACAGAACGATAGCGAACAGAAAAGCAACAGAAAGTAAAGGCTTTTAAAGCTATTTAAATATTTTTCAATCATTTGTGACTTATTTATGTATTTACAATTAGTTTAGAAAAAGTAACAAATTTTGGTACTTGCTTAATAACGAAAAAAGTTTATTTGGAAATTAAATTAAAATTTAGATAACGGTTACGTTGTTCATAAATTTTGTAATACTTTTTCATTTCACTACTTTCAATTCGTTTTACCAAAATTTGGTACTTTTTGAAACACGTAAACTTTAAAATTTTCATTTGGAGAAAAACAACTATTGAAATCAGTTTTTGATAGATTGGTACATGTGTATACATTTGTTTGTAGTTTACAAAAAGTACCAACAATTGGTACTTTTTTATTAATGAAAAAAAAAGATTAATTATTTTAAAGTTAAATACAAATCTGGCACATTTTTATACATTTCTTTCTAGTTTACAAAAAGTACCAAAATTCAAAACCTATTTAATAAAAAAAGGTAAATTATTTTAGTTTAAAATTTATATAATAAAAAAGTAGTGAGAAAATTGTTCATAAGATTTTTAATTTTTTTTTTTTTATAATTGTGACTACTTTTTAAAAAAGTGCCACCACTTGGTAGTATTTTAATTATGGAAATTCTGTAAATTTGTCTGAAGAATAGTAATTTTGACAGTTTTTGAAACATTTAGTACTTTTTTACACATGTATTGCTATTTTAGAAATAGTGCCAAAATTTAGTAGATACTTATTAATAATGAACAAGCTTGAATTATTTTGAAAGAAAACTTAAAAAAAAAACAATTAATTGCATTATTTTCATTTCGTATTACTTTTTTAATATTTGGTACTTTTTTTATTTGTGAAAATTTTGTAAATTTCTTTTAAGAAAAAAAGTTTTGAAAGCATTTTCTGTGTATCAAATATTTTTACAGACATATTAAATAGAGTATTTTTACAAGCAATAAGGTCATTCGAATTTTATATAAAAATATTTAATTTATTTCTATATATTTATAGAAATATATTTATTTAAATATAAAAAGGTCAAATAAACGAACTAAATTTTACTTTACAAAAAGTACCACACTATAGTACTTTCTTCATTATTGAAAAAATTAAATTATTTTAAAAGAAAATTCAATTTTAGTAACAGAAAAACAATTCAATGAATTAGACAGATTAATTGTAGCACTCTTTAGCTTATTTATTAATAAAGTACCAACATTTCTTACTCCCTTTCTTTCTCCTTAAAGTATATCACTGAAAAACAGCACAAACAGGTGCCAATGACTTCAGCATGTATGCAAAAATACCCCAAAACATTACAATGAAAGAAGAAAAAAACACACACACACACACACTTTTCCTTAAAAAGTCTACTTTGATGTCATGACAAATTATCATCAAGATGCACCCTTGACTTAATGCTGAAAGGAAGCCAAAACTACAGTAAAACGAAAGATAGCTACAACAAAACATTTTTACAAGCCTTTGTTGGGGTTTATTGGCTACACAAAACAAAAACTACATGCAAAACTATTAAAGTTAGTTTGTTTGTGATTTTGGTGTTTAATTTTATTTCATTTTTTTGTGTTGTTTTCTTTTTTTTTTTTGTAATTTTCCAAAAGGAAAGAAAGTGTTTTTTAAAACATGAAGCCATGGCTTGAGTCGCTTCTTCCTGAGTGCATTATTTCTCGCCTTTAAGCAAATAATCAATTTTATTTACATTTAAATGTACATTTTTTTTTGCAGTTTTTTTTTGTAGTTTTGTATTTATCTGTGATTATCTCTTAAAGCAAGAAAAATTACATTATTTTTTGTTTAGTTTTTTTTTCTGCTGCTTTCTTAACATGCATAATTTTCACCCACACATCTGCACTGAGGCATTCATACATTTCATTGACTAGGTACTAACTTTCATTCATATAACTTTAAGGCTTATTTGCTGGATTTTAAGCATCCAGCCAGCCATCCATCTCTGCATCAAGCAAACACCAGCCAGCGTCTGACAAGTCAGTCACTTTGAAAAATCAAACACTCAGAGTCAGGAATTTGTTTACAAAAAGGGTTAAAATGTTATCACTTTGCCACTTGTAGTGTTTGAATTGTAGGCAAAAACACGGAAAAACTAACTGCACAGTGGCTACATGAAATAAATATAAGGAAATTTTATTTATAATTTTCTTTGGAAATTTAACTCTATACATTTTTTTTCTTTTAAAACCACTGTTTTCCTATAGTGACAAATAATATAATAATAATAAAAAAAAACAACTGGCTTGTTCAGCAGTAGTGTTTAAAGTTTAAGTTGAAGTTAAAAGTCTCGTTGATCATCGTCTCCATAATTTTGCATATTGTTGACATTAAACGACGCTTTAAGTTGATGTTGTGTGTGTTTAACTATTAAAGATTCATGGGAAATTATTATTTATTTCTTTTTTTGTTGTTCAAATCTTTGTTTGTTTACATTTAACTATCATCCTCCCTCCCCTTTTGTTTAAATAATTATTTTAAAAAAAAACTACACCATAATTTTGTGTAGTTTTTTTTTCAAGCCAACAATTTTTATTGCAAAAATGTTAAATTCCTAAAAATGTTGTTTATTTTTTCTAAGGTTAAAATATGTTGTTTTTTATTATTATTATTTATATATTTATTTATTTATATTTTGTGTATTTTGGCCAACAATAACCTTCAAATTATTATTATTACAATTTTTATTACAACTTTTTATCATGTAAATGTATGTTTTATTTTTTGCGCACAGAGACAATGTTAAAAACTTTATTATCTTTGTTGTTTACGTTGCAGTTAGTCTACTAAGACTTAGTATGTTCAAAAGTATTGCTTATTGCCGCTGCAACTTGTTATGGAGTAATAAAATGAAATGCCAGAAAAAAATTACTTCAAAAGTAATCGTAGTTTTTGTACAAGTACAAGTATTTAACTTAAACTTTAGAAAACTGGAAAAAAATATATTATAAGTTCATTGTTAAAACATCCATTAAAGAAAAAGAGTTTTCAAATATACCAAAGAAAAATCAAGAGATTTCAGAAGATAATAAACGACTTTATGACACCCTAAAATCTTACATCATTTTAAAGTTTGAAATGGGATTCTAAAGCTTTTTTTTGGATAAATTCTTAGCTCTCAAACAAATATGGATTACATACGCCATATACCAGAAAACTGTCATTCTACTGAATTTCGAATTCTTGTAGAAATTATGAGGAAATGGTATATTTGATCAAAAAAGGGGTGTTGATGAAAGTACTTACTTTTGTTAAAAATGTAAGTTTGATAAAAAGTAATTTTAGTAGAAATATACATTTGATAAAAAGTACTTTTGATGTAAATACTTTTGATATAAAAGTACTAATTTTATAAAAGTACACTTGATAAAAAAGTACATTTTATAAAAGTACTTTTCATAGAAGTGTACGTTTGATAAAAAGTACTTTTGATAAAAGTTCTTTTCATAGAAGTGTACGTTTGATAAAAAGTACTTCTGATAAAAGTACATTAGATAAAACTACTTTTGTTAAAAAAGTAAAAAAAATATAAGAAAATACTTTTATTAAAAGTATTTTTATAGAATGCACTTTTATCAGAAGTACTTTTTATCAAATGTACATTTCTATTAAAAGAAGTTTTATCAGAAGTACTTTTATAAAATGCACTTTTAATAAAATTACTTTTTTTCTAAAAGTACATTTAATAGAATTATTCAAAATAAGTGCACAGTTTTAGTATTTTTTAGGTGAATTCTGTTACTTAATATTGAAAACTTTGGAAATATTTGTCATAAGTATTTCTATCATTGAAAAGCATTTAGCTAGAATTGATTAATCTCCATTATTTAAAAAAAAAACAACAGCTAAACTAGGTTAAAATAACGTTTTTGTAAACAGTATTATTGGCGATATTAACTAAACTATGATTAAAGAAAACTTTTTTAAACCGTATTACTTTAAAATCCCTTAAATTGCGATTACATCTAGTTTTAGTAAACTGTAATTTGCACAATTATATTAACTACGATTAAATAACTTTAGTAAACAAAGTTGCCTTTAATGAGCAAAATTCGATTTTCAACTGTGGTCGAAAATGCTTATCGAACGAATTTTCATTTGGTATTATTGCATGAATCAAATAATAAATATTGCGCAAAGAATGTAAACAAAATTTCCTTTCTCTGCGCATGACGTCACAGGTTTTTTTCCGTATATTCAATATGCAAAAAAAAAATTTGTTAACAATATTTAAAAAATATGAATTTTTTGTAAATTTTTTGATTCAAAATAAAACATTTAATTATTTACTATTTTATAGATATTAAAATGTATCAACAAATGTTAACTTAAATATATATATTTTAGTTTTTTTTTAATTTATTTTCTTTATAAAAATGGAAAAAACTTAAATTTATGTTTTTTTGTTTTAATATTTTCACAATTAAAAACGTCACACTTCATTTTGAAATTATTATTAGTATTCAAATTTATTTAGAAGTTAAGCAAAACTAAAAATATTTTTGACTTGTGAAATCACAAGAAGAAATCTTGCTTTCAATTTTGCTGTCACAGTTCTTGTAAATTATAACGGACCTGCGCAATGCGTAATCTTAATTATTTGATTAATGGTATTATGGTGCACATTCGAAAAAACGCTATTGTGAAAATCCCTCTATTTCGGTAATTCACAATAGTAAATTTCTATCAGCTGGCGCTATATTTGTTTATAAATTCTTGAAGAAAAATAAATTAAATTTGAAATGACCACCACGGAATTATGGTTTGATGATTCATCTGGTAAAGATGAATCCTTACTAGAACTGACCAGAAGCAGAAAAATACTGAGGGATGCTTCCAACATTATGGAAATGGATTCCACCATATTTACACTTACATTTTTAATAAATTTCACACAGTTTTATACAGCAAATTTCTGTTCGATAAAAAAATTCGATAAATAAATTTTACATTCGATGGTCGATTTTCGATAGCCAGCGAATATCGATTGTCGAATGCAGCTCATAATACGGACCAAAAATTCTAGCTTTTTAGATCATTTAATAAAATTATAAAATGTTTGTGCTAAAGAATAATATTTTTTGCTTTTACTTTTTGTTTGTAAGTTAAACTAAACTGAAATATGCGTACATTTCTTAAAATATTTTAAGTATTGTAAATGTCAAAAGTTTCATTTCTAAAATGGTTTCCTTTGTAATTTCCTTTCCTTTTTTTAAATTTCGCATTAAACTAAGAACTTGTTTTTTATATATTCGAGTTTTAATAAACATTGATTGAAAGAACGCTTAATACAACTTGAGCACGAGTAAAAATTATATCTTTAAGAAAGTCTGACTATATTGGCCAAATGCTGGAATTGTCAGGTAGACATTTCGCCTGAATTAGGGTCAGCTCAGAACAGAAGTCACTTTAAGCATTTCAAACACCTATTTTCAACTATCACCATACTCATTTTAAATCTATGTACTTACATATGTGGTGTTAATTATTATATGCCGCCTTTTTTATAAAATGAATGATTTTTCAATAATTTTTTACAAAATTCTAAAATTGGTACTTTTTTGACTGCTTTCTTAATATCTTTATGGCGTAAATAAAGATTATTTTACATTTTTTTTAATATTTAGTACTTTTTTGTGCATTTTTAAATAATTAAAAAAAAGTACAAAATTAGGTACTTTGGTACTAAAACATGTACCAAATTTTGGTTATTTTTTTTTAAATAAACAAAGATGGTTTTTTTTTTTGAAAATTTTGTTAATTAAAAAAACTTGAGAAATAATTTTGGGTCTACCTATATTTCATATTTTTTTAAATTTTTTACGACTTCAGTAAAAGTATCAAATGTTGGTACTTTTTTATAATGAACCAAATTAAATGTATTTGAAAGAAAATTTAAATTTTCTTGAACAACTTTTTTTTTACCATTTTGGGACTTTTTATTATGTATTTGTTGCTAGTTTAGAACAAGTAACAAATATTAGTACTTGTTTCATAATGACAAAAATATTGTTTTTTTTTTAAATTAAATTAAAATTTAGGTAACAGAAAAGTATTGAAATTATTCATAAGTTTTTAACTGATTTTTTCTAGCTTTCTAAAAAAGTACCATTGTTTGGTACTTTTTGAAATGCGGAAACTTTAAGATTTTGCTGAAGAAAAAAATTATTGAAATCATTTTTTGATCATTTGCTACCTTTTTATACATTTGTTTTTAGTTTAGAAAAAGTACCAAAATTTGGTACTTTATTAATAATGAAAAAAAAATTTACTTATTGTCAAAGAAAATTTTAATTCAATTCAAAAATTTAAATCAATTAAATGGTTTGATATTATATGATGTTTAGTACCTTAACATAAAAGTACATTTTTAGATAAAAGTAACTTTTTACCAAAAGGTAAGTAAGTTTCAGCTGAAAACTTATTTTTTTTTAGTTAAAATCCTTCTTTTTGAGGGCAAAAGCAATCTTTTGCTTAAAGTTATTTACAATTTTGTTGAAATAGCAAAATAATTGCTTGAAATTGACAAGGTATATTTGTCTAAAAAGTATATATTCGAATGATTTTCGCGAACCTTGAAGTAATATATTGCGGCAATTAATGTTCAACTCTTTAGTGAATATATACTCTGCTGGAATATACTGCTTGTACTTTTAATTGTTCTAAGAATTCGTCCTCTTTGGCGAATTCAACTCCACCTGGTATATTATTTTTAATAACAGCTAATTAATCCTGGTCCTGAGACTCCCCTTTTGCTATGTAGGGTACATTTATCACAAAATACTTACCTGCAATGCCATATTTTTTCTATTTTTTTTTTAATGTTTCAAGCCAAGATGTTGTTTCCTTTCTCTTTGTCATACAATTCCAACAACTACTAAAATTGAGTTGAAAATGTTTCAAACAACAAACAAATTGAAACTAAAGCAAAATAGTAAAACCCAATACACAACACAACCACCACACCTCAACTTTAGTTCAAATATTATTTGGAACTCTTTTTTTTTTTGTTTTTTTTTTTCGTCATAGCTTTTCTGTAGCACGATTTTTCAAGTTCTTTGAAAGTTTTTTTGTTTTTATTTCGGGTTTTTTTCAACAGAATTTCTGTTCTGTTTTTTTTTCATTCGTTACCAAACTCGTGACTAATCAACATAAATACTGTTTGAAAGACCAAAACGAATTGAATTGATTTCTTTTACGTTGAAATTGAAATCTAAATCATTTCGTTGTCGTTGTCGTATGCAAATGTAAATGTATCCTTAGGATTTGAAAATTGGAGCTTTTAAAGAAAAGTTTGTTATACGATCAGTATTGTTATTGGTTTTTTTTCTCTCTCTCTCTCTCTATTTTTATTATTATTATGATTATTATTATTTTTTGGCAATTTTTAAATTATGACTTGGTAATGATTTCTGTTGTTGTTTTGTTATAATTTTACCATTTGGTGCATGAAACTCACCCACATTCTAAAAGTGATTGTAAATTTAAATTGTTTTAGTTTATTTGTATTTTAATGGGTTCATAGGAATAGTTTTATTTGATATGAGCAAAATAACTAAGATTTTTACTTAATGACTTAAAGTTAAATTTTAACATAATTTAAATAACCGTAGTTTAAGATTAATAAGAAAAAAATTTTGAAATTACATATTTACAAATTTGTTAAAATGACAAAAGAATTGCTTGAATTGCTTGCTAACTTTTAAAGGTTTATTTGTACAAAAAAATATTCATATCAATATTTGACATATTTTCAAATCTTCAAATACAGAATCTGCAGATTTTTAATTTAATTTAAATTGTTCCAAGAATTTGTTCTCTTTGGTGAGTTTAACTTCGTGTGGAATGTGAATTTAGAAAATTTAACGTATTATGATTGCCTCAATCATATAAATACTTCCAATGAGCATAATATTATTAAAAAAAAACTTGGAAACAATGTTAAAAGTATTCATATCTATGTATATTCGGAAGATCTTCGCAACCCTTGGTGTATCGTATTTGTGGCATTTATTTTCAAATTTTTTCAAAAATAGAATCGTCTGATTTTACTTTTAATTTTTCCAAGAATTTGGCTCCTTTGGCGAGTTCTTTAACGTATTATGGTTCTAGTTCTACTGCCCATTCATGTGAATATATTATGGTTGCCTGAATAAAATAAATAGTTCCCATGGCCATAATATTGTTAAAAGTAGTTAAAAGTATTCGTATTTATATTCGGAAGATATTCGCAACACTTGGAGTATCATATTCGGGCCATTTATTTTCAAATCTTCAAAGATAGAATTGACTGATTTTATTTTTAATTCTTTCAAGAATTTGGTCCCTTTGGCGATATTTTTTAACGTGTTATGGTTGCCTGAATCATATAAATAGTTCTAATGGCCATAACATTGTTAAAAAAATATGTCAAAAATGTTGAAATTATTGAGATGATCAAAAAGTATTCGTATCTATATTCGGAAGATATTCGCAACCCTTGGAGTATCATATTTGATAGAATTTGCTGATTTTACTTTTAATTATTTCCAAAATTCGACCTCTTTGGTGAGTTCAACTCCGCCTGGAATGTGGATAGTAACTTTAATGTATTAAAGTTGCCTCAAACATATAAATACTTCCAATGACCATATATTGTTAAAAATATGTCAAAAATGTTGAAATTATTGAGGCTATTTATTTTCAAATCTTCAAATATAGAATTTGCAGATTTTACTTTAAATTGTTCCAAGAATTTGGACTCTTTGGCGTGTTCAACTCCACCCAAAATGTGAATAATAACTTTAACAGCTCAATCATGTGAATAGATACTTTAACATATTATGGTTGCCTTAATTCCAATAACCATAATATTGTTAAAAAAAAAACTTGTCAAAAATGTTTTAATGATTGTCATGATCATGTACAACTATATTTTTCTCTACGTGTACATAGTGAACATATTTATGATGTTTCTGTGATCTCAATACAAATAGATGGTTGAATTCTAAGCTTTTACAATTTCATTTAATTCAGACACACAGCTATTGAACTAAACTCTACGTACATAAAACGGCCAATAAAACCTTAAACACCTTATTTTGAAATGCTAAAAACACTGGCAACAACAACTTTATCATTCCAATCACATTTTATTGTTAAGATGTCTTTCTAGCTTTTCAAACACTCTTTACAAAAATTAATTATCCAATGATACCTTCAGATTAAAGATCAAAGTTTAGACATCATTCAGATATTAAGTTTGGATCAGAGATTAAAACTAGGGAGTGTTATTTTTGATGAATTATTACCAAATAATTTTTGTAGCATAAATAGAAAAAACAAATAAATAAACAAACAACACAACCCAACTAGACAAGAAAACGTCAACATCATCATCCTAACAAACAAACCAAACAAAAAAAAAATAGAGAGAGAAACATCATCATTTATAACTTTTTCCACAAACCACATGTCAATAGTATTTTTTTCCTATTTATTTATTTATTATTATAAAATTTTGATAAAAAAAAAAACAAGGCAAACAAAATGTTAAAAACCAGCCTCATCAAGTGACTGAACGACACTCACTATCACACTATTAAATGGCTGTTGGAAACAATAAGTAAGGGATACGACTGAATGAATGGAAAACTAAACAAAGTTGTCGCTTTAAACATGACATGACTTTAAATAGACAAAACCGAAAAGAAATAGCTGAAAAAACACAATATTTTGTTTACTGAAAATAATAATAATAATAATTTTTTATAAAATACTTACTTCACGCCTGCTTTGAGAAACCAACAATTGTGGAATTGCCTAACAATAAATTAAAGAAAAAAAAATTAAAAAGACTACAAAAATGCCGATATGAAATGAAAAAATTCGCTTAAATAATAGTCATAATGGGCATGTAAACAACACAAATAATTACTAATATGCGTTTATCATTTAGTTAGTGGCCAACAACAGAGCTAGACAGGCCACCACTCCGCTCCACAACCAGCCAGTAACACACATCATCATGATCAAATGTTTTTTGTTTGTTCGCTTTTTGTTATTTCCATTGGGGAGACATTTGGCCAGTGGTGGTGTTAAACTTTTGAACTCTTGCATCATCATCATATACACCACATCAGTTTCCAAACTCTTTAGGTTCAGTTAAAAAATAAAAACAGCAACATTTATTTATAAAGTTGTTGTTTTGCTTGTTTGGGGGACTTTAAAACTAAATTTACTGAAAATAAAAGTAAAATTTCATTGAACATTCAAATACATAAATGGCATTTCAAGTGATAGATGTCGGCAGAGAAAGAGATAGAGAGAGAGAGAGATAGACAGAGGCAAGAATAAGTGTGAAATTTAATTTGTTATGCCGGAAAAGCTTAAAGCTGTCTTTGGTTTACAATTAAAAGTGAAACTGACCATTAGCAGCAAGTAAAGGTCTAAAGGTTTTTAAAACGTACATACATTTACATCAACATTTGCAATAGGTATTTTTCAAGCAAATGTAATGAAGGTATCTTTAGTATGGAAGAAACTGGTTGCCTTTGAAAAGAACTTTCTATTTGTTTTTATACCCTTCACCTTCATGATAAGGGTATATATAAGTTTGTCATTTCGTTTGTAATTTCCACAATATAATTTTCCGACCCTATAAAGTATATATATTCTGGATCCTTATAGATAGCGCAGTCTTTTAAGCCATGCCCGTCTGTCTGTTTGTTGAAATCAATTTTCTGAAGCCCCCAGATATTTTCGGGATCCAAATCTTCCAGTATTCTGTCAGACATGCTTCCGAGAAGTTTGCTATTTAAAATCAGCAATATCCGTCCACAAATAACGGAGATATGGGCAAAATTCCGAGACAACCTCTGAAATTTTCATTAAAAAAAACTAATAAACTCATCAACAGATGGCGTTTATCACACAAAGTGTATTAATATTGTTACAAATAATTTCATAAACAGATGGCGCTGATCAAACAAAGTGTTTAAGTGTGTTTCTAAACCGTAATATAAGTGTGTAATTGTGTTTGTGTACATTTAAATAAATACAGACTCGTTATATTTTCTTCAAACTACTTTTATTGCAATTTATTGTGCAATTAAAAAAAATCCGTTTTATTTAAAGGAAATAAACCACCGTTTTTAAAAGGTATAAACGTAACAATATAATATATATATATGTATGTATGTATGTAATATAATTATGCATCCACAACAAAGGTGAAGGGTATATAAGATTCGGCATAGCCGAATATAGCACTCTTACTTGTTTAACTTAATTGTGTTTGTATTGCAAAATATTAGATTAATTTATTGGGTGTATACTTTAAAAATGCTTCATAAAAAATTGCGTATCATTTGAAAGCGTTAGGAATTAAAGCCGAAATGCTGCTTAGACGCTATAAAAGTAAATCATTTTTTAACCGAATAATTACTTGCAATGAAAAATGGTTCCATTACGATATCACGAAGCATAATAGATTATATGTAAAACCCGGCCAACCAGCTGAATCGATAGCAAAATCCAATATCCAAGGCGTCAAGGTAATGTCTGTATTTGGTCCCTCAGACCATCACATGGAACCAGTGTCGAATGCAACTGATGCGATTGCAGCAAGCAATATGCGACCAGATATAAAATTGTAATACTCCATCATAACAACACTCGGCTACATGTGGAATACCTGCTAAAAACTATTTAGAAAGAAGTGGTTGAAAAGATTTTCCTCACCTTTGCACCCTTCCAATTACTATTTATTTCGATCGATGCTGAACGCTCTATCTGGGATACGCTTCACTTCCGAACAGGGTTCGAAATTTGCTTAGTTCTTGAACTCAAAAGCTTTGAATAAATTTATAATCTACAAATGTTTCAAAATAAAAGCTAAACATTAAAAAAAAATCCTGCATTTTTAAAGTAAACGTCAAATCAACTGTAAAGAACTTTGTTTTTCAGCAGGAGTATTGGATGGTAATATTTTAGAGAAACAGTCTATAGCAGAAGTGGGCAAACACATGCTATGATGTTAATATTTGTACGTGTGTCAACGTAGCGTAAGCACAATGCTGGGAAATTAAAATTTCCCCGATGATTGTTTTATACATAGTCAATCGAATCGATGTGATTAACGAAATAAACCCGGAATTTGGCCAAAATATGGCTGAACATTTTGATAAAACAATCGATATAATTTTTCACACAAAATTCTTGTTGAAAAACCCTTTACTTAAAATTCAACGATCTACTAGTATTGATCACAGTTGTATATTTATATGTTTGCTGTAACCATAACATGTTAAATTCGCATGATATGACAGTGGAAATCACCAAAGCGTTTGAATTCTTGCAATACTTAAAAGTATAATCTGCTGATTTCAACTTTAAAAGAGCTGTAAATAAATTTTACAAAACTGATATTCCTAGGATCAACAAAAACATATTCACCCCTATCGTGAATAAAAATTCCACATGAAATGTGTTCCCTTTTCAAATTTTTACTATTTAAAACCAATGTTAAAAATATAAAAGGGAACAAATTTCATGTGGAATTTTTATTCACTATAGGGGTGATTATCAGTTAACAAGCGTGTAGTATCAAACATACTTTTAACTGCCGGGAACTTGGGAACCAGCTGATTATGAAGAAAGACATGAGTTCTTGAACAAACAAATGCTGAGTAACTGAGGCAACAGGAACAACTTCAAAGCAATGATGAGCAATGTAATCTTAAGGTACGGTCACACTTTGCAAACATTTGCCGAAAAAGACGTAACCACCAAATAAAATATATTTGAACTTGTTTATTTATTAAAAAAAAAAAACTTTGTTTATTTAGCACAGGACACAACAAATATATAGTTTTGATTTATTTAATCCTGTTTGATCTTGCAAAACTCTTGTAAGATGAAACAACGTCAAACAAATTTGTGCTAAAACAAGTGGTTACGCTTTTTTGAGTAAATATTTGCCAAGTGTGACCATACCTTTAGTTGTTCACCATTATCATACTCGTAGTGTAATAGAAGAAAAATTGGCAGGTCTTGTTATACACCAGACAAAAAAAAAGTAGAAACTGTAAAAACAAAAGTGGCGTTTCCACAACCATCGGACGCACTCACTCTCAATCGGTGAAATATTGACAACTTACAGAACAATTTCAAACAACAGCTTGACGTATGTATCTTCATCTGCCGACAAGTGCTGACTAATAATGTTAAATATTATTAAATTATTTCGTCTGTAATGACTTTGTGAGTAGTATAATTGAAACCGACTATGGGCTTTTGCCTAGGATTCCATAACTGAAAGAATTAAACAAATATTGAAGTCTAAATTTTACCCATAACTAAATTTTGTACTGTAGAACAATCATTTTTATACCTATAATAGACTTTAATTAGATTAGCAAAAACAAAACAAACAATAAAACTATAAATAAACAGAACTGAACTAAACTACAACTGATTACATTTTCTCTAAACAATGTCGAGGTCAATTAATCAAAGTTTTACAGTTTTTTTCTTCGCTTCTAACCACATTAATAAAACAATAAAATTCGTTTTTTTTTTATAAAAATCAATTAAAATTTTATTTACTTTGAAAGATGCAACTACAAATTTTATGGTTTTTCAGAGGAAAAGACAACTATTTTCAAAAAAATGTAAAAAAAAAAAATGTTTTAGATAAACATGCGTTCTAATTTCTATGTGAAAAACACACACAGCCAGCCTATTCGTCATGAGATGAGTCAATGAACCTCAAAAGAAACCAACTAACAGCCAGCCAGTGAGTCCATCTAATCATACCGTAAATTTCTTTTCATTTTTGTTTATTGTTTTTCTTTTACATTTTAGCAGCAGCCTCTTTTTCAAAATAGATTTTTTCATTTAAATTTACAGAATACAGAATACAAGTGTTCGTTCTTTAGCTGTCCATTGCGTATGCCACGCATTAATTTGTGAATTAAAAAAAGAAATGAACACACAGCACCAAATCTTAGACACTCATTCTAGTTTTCGAAAATTATTTCAAATTCGAAAACATTTGGCAACATTTGCCAAACAACGAACGAGCAAGTTTATTCTTTTTTTTTTTTTTTTTATTTTTCGTTTTTGAAATGAGAACAAAAAATTTAAATTGTTATAGAGAGCTTTTTAAAAATAGACCTGATCATTAAGTAGGTATGAAATAATTTTGTTAGATTTTTCAGGAAATTTCTATAAACTAATGAAACGAAATGGTAGCAAAATATTTAGAAAAAATAAAAACAATACTTAATGATTTACCTATGACAAATATTTATTTTCTGTATTTTATTAATAAACGTAACGCTACTTTAATTTTAAATTTACATAAATTATTGCTGTAATGTACTCTCTTGAAATCATAGATTTGTTCTTTATATCCTCCACCACCCACCATAAGTGGTGAATGAGGGTATAGTACATACATTTCGTGTGTAACATTGAGAAATATTCATCTGAGACCCAAAAATATATACATATATTATTGATCCTTATGGAATTCTAAGTCGATTGAGCTATATCCGTCTGTGTAAAACACTCTCACGTCCAAAAGACACAACTATAATCAACAAAGTTTACAAAAAACTGTTTAAAGTTGTCCTAAGCAGTTTGGTATTAAAAATAAGCAAAATCAGTATAACAGAACCAGAGTTATGAACCAAAATGTGAGACAACCTCCATAAAAATTTTATATTTTTAAATATTTTTTTTTTTTTCAATATTTTAAAATATATTGCAGATATTGCCATAAAATTTTGCACATGTTATTTATATAATAAAAAAAGAAAGTATGAGGAAAATAATAAGAATCGGTCTATGATTTCTCACAGCCCCCATACAAAAAATCTTCCGGAAATATTGCTCAATTATACATAAATGCCTATAAAATTGGAATGTCAAGACAAAATTCAGCAAAAATAAAGAAGAAAAAAATCGCAAAAAGAAAATTTTGTTTTGTTCGGTCCATGTTTGACCATAGACCGCGTATAAAGTCAACATCTAAAACTCACTTAAATACGTTTAAATCTGGTACAAATATAGTTACCAGGTTAAAATTCAACACAAACAATTCTTGTAGATATATAAAATGTTGTACTAAATTTTATGATGGTCGGTCCATAATTGGTCATAGCTACCATATAAGGACCACATCCGAAAATGTCATTTATCCTTATATTATAAGGATATTTAGTCCTATAACCAGTGTAGTTTTTGTGTTTCTCATTATATTTAGGTGGAGGGAGGTTATTTAAGATTCGGCACAGCCGAATATTTCACTCTAACTTGTTTTAGACTTCACTTGTTGATCCGTTATTTGAAAATTTTGATCTTTAATTAAAACTAGATAGAAAATGTTTATATGTCCATGGCTTGACAGTCGAGTTTGAGATGGTAAGAAGTTATGACATATAATCTTTGTTAAAGTGCGTTCACACTTGGCAAATATTTGGCGAAAAAGACTAAATAAAATATATTTGAATACGTTTATTTATTGAAAAAAAAAAACTTAATTTATGTAGGACAAAACACAACAAATATTTAGTTTTAATTTATTTGATGCTGTTTGATCTTGCAAAACTCTTGTAAGAGTAAACAATGTCAAACAAATTTGTGCCAAAACAAGTGGTTACGTTTTTTTTTTGAGTTAATATTTACCAAGTGTTATCATCCCTTTAGTTTTTATTTATTAAATACTTTTTGTAATGTAAGTATTGTATATACACTGTCGGACAAAAGAAAGTACAGTTTTGAATATTTCCTGTTTTTTTTTTGATTAGAACATGTATTTATTATTTTCTAATAATTATAAATGAAAGTTTTATTTTTAATTCAGTTACTTTTTTACTTTAGAAGCGGCTTTTTCTTAGCGAACGTACTTTTTAGTCTTTTAGTCTTCGTTAAGTCTTCTTTGGACAGCTCTAGTCAAAATATTTAATTCTAGTTTCAGAGATATAAACTCTGGCTGTCGTAAAAGAATTTATTTTTGCTAGAATTTCAATATCATCATCGTCTAGCGTCGTGGTCTTACGTTTTCTGCCACATAAGTTCTTTAGACTTTTGTTTGACTTTCTTATTTTATACAAAGCAATTATTTTTCTGATCGCAGATTCCGATATTTTATACTTAGAACTCAAAGCTTTCCATTTCATTCCATTTTTACGTTCTAGAAAAAGTAAAACTATTTTTTTTTTGGAATGAAACCTAGAAATTCTTAAAATTACAATGCCACAAAGCAAATTTAAAGTGGTTTCATTCCGATAAATGTTTGGTTTTAGTTTTTCTACAGATGCAAAATACGGAATTAATTCCACTTCCGAACGAAATTTAATTCTGTGACATTGCTGATAATAAATAATTTCCTTTTCGGTTAACGTCCTCATTTCGAAAAAGTCTGGGTCTAGCTTTATTTTGTGTATATTCAAGCACTTTATTTTGTCCGGCAGTGTATATAGAAGAAATGGTTTCGGCAATGTTTGCAGTAAACAATGCCACTTGGAACTAAACTACCTGACGAGGAATCCGGAAAAATTGAGGGAATGTGGCTTGCAGGGAAACCGATTTGTGAGATCGCTAGTGCAATTAAACGGCATCAGAATACAATCTCTAATTTTCTAAAAGATCCAAAAAATTGTGACAAAAATAAACGCGGTAGACGGAATTTAACCATAGACAACAAGACTAAGTGGCGAATGCGACATTTATAAGCAGATGAAAGCATGAGTTGCAGGCAAATAAAAGTAGAATTCGGCATCAGTGTTACCCAGCACCATATACAGCAACTGCTAAATGGGTATATTGGTCTTAAATATGAAACAAAATAGCAAAACCATAACTAACTCAGTATCACAAATACGCGCTTGTATTGCGTTTGCTGAACAATTAAAATTTTGGGATGAAGAATTTGAAACGAAAAAAAAAGTTTAATTTGGCTGATCCTGACGGTTACCAGAAACATTGACATGATAAAAGACTCCCACGTGATACGTGTTTTAAGCGAAACCACGACGGTGGATCTCTGATGGTGTAGGTTGCATTTGGAACACGAGGAAAGTCCCGAATATGTAAAATCCCAAGCAAAATGAATGCTGATATATATGTAGATCTTGTAGAGAATAATTGAAAAGACTTTCCAGCTAAATTATATGGTGATAATTGAACATTCCAACAACATAACGTTACGATTCATGTCGCACGTAAAACAAAGAATTTTTGGTAACACCCATAGTAATGCAGTGTTAAAGTGACCAGCCGTAAGTGGCGATCTCAATCCTATAGTAGACCTTTGGGGAGTTCTTTCCGCCAAAGTGTTTTCAAAAGCAAAACAATACACAACTTTAAAAGATTTAAAAAATACAATATTGACAGAGTGGAATAAAATTAATATAACAAGTCTTAAAAACTTGGAAAGATTAATGCTTTTAGGCTGCAACAAGCTTTAATACAAAACGGGAATACCATATCATATTAATATTCACCCCTACTGTGAATAAAAATTCCACATTAAATTTGTTCCCTTTTATTTTTTTAACATTGAATTTAAATAGGAAAAATGTGAAAAGGGAACAAATTTCGTGGTGGAATTTTTATTCACGATAGGGGTGATTATAAATTCTTTTTTAAACAGCAATCATTTTGTATTAATAATAGTTAATATTATTTCATGCACATACAAATATTTTCTATGAAGTTCATATTAGAGCAATTGACAATCTTGTGCAAATGGTATTGCATCATTGCATTTGCAAAAATGTTTGCTTTACAATAACAAAATACACAGCAAGAGCACAAATATGCTAAACCTTTTTGCAACTGCAATGATGCAATAAAATTTGCACAAGATTGTGAATTGCGCTATTATATTTTGTGTTTGTTTTGTTTTCTTTATTAAATAAAAGACAAGATAATATTTTTATTAATTGTAAATCACCGTAAGACATACATAAAAATTAAAATCATATTAAAAAAAAACTTTGGTTTTTTATTGCACATATTTATATTTAATTGTTTTGTAGTTTTTTAGTTATCGAAATATGCCAATAGCTACTCAAATTATAAACAATTGAATGCTCTTTTGTTGTTAGAAAATTTTTTTAGCAAAAACTTTAATTTCACACTATTATAGCATTAATACCAAATATAATTCCTATAATTATGCCATAATTTTCTTACAACAACCAAGCCAAGTTAAAATATAACAATATTAAATATTAACATTAAAATTATTATTAACTTTGACCTTTTGCATTCAAAATATTTATGTAAATACCACTCTCCAGATTTTACCCACAATAATTCACAATCTAAACAATTATTTGTATTGTTTTTTTTTTATATTCTAAACCGGAATAAATAAATAATAAGATAATTGCAATAGTGTTCCTTATAAACAATGATGCTGCAACATTTACGGCATCATCATCATCATCTGTGCACACACGCAGTAATTGCAGACAGACAGACGGACGGACGTAAAAAATATGCGTGGCTTTAAATTTATAATGATGACGGCAAACGACAATAGTAACGCTATGGCTGGCAGTCATCATCATGCTGATGTTTTAATGTAAAATTTGTTTCTCGTTTTTTTTTTTTTTTTTCTTTTGCTGTAAATTATGATGATGCTGCTGGTTGATGTTGTTGCAAATATGCTACGTCTGTGTCTAACCCATTATTCTTTTTTATTCATACATATTACCAGTATTTGTAATGTTACATAAATATGTGGGTTGTGTCTTGTTTAGAATTTATAATTTGAGTTTTAGCTGGAAAAAAATGAATAGAAATAAATCTGTTTGTTTGTCTGCAATGTAATGCAAATTGTAGAGACTTCAAAAGCATAATGTGTTGTTTCTCTTAGCAGAGCTTCTAAACACAATTTGTTATATTATACTCGTATCTAGATATTTTGTAGAGCTCTTAAATTGAAATGCACATGGAGACACAATGTGTCTAAGTTCAAAACCATTTTATAGAACTTTGGGTACCTTGCTCTTGACGGAACAGCTTATTAAGATAGTACACAGAAACGTTCATGTTACTTGGTAGGTTCTCGAAGAACATGTTCTCCACCCACCACTCTGCAACAACAAACAACTTCTGAGTTGTAAACGAAGAAATATTACCAGACTGACAGCAGTAATGGGTCATTTGAGGATCGGAAATTTCAATTGATTTAACTTGTTATAATCCAAAATGGTCTTAATTATGCAGAGTTTTAGTAAAACAGTAACTATTTAACAAATTATTGCAAATTATTCTTCTTTGAAATTCATTTCGTTGCTATTGATAAAAAATAGGGTCGTAATCGATTTAATTCTTTATTGTAGACAAAAATTTAAAAATTTTAATTTTGAAACAAAAAAATTGCTTTTGAGTAGATTTAACTTTCCCCACGTCTTGCCAAGCCATTGTTTTGTTCCCACAAAAAGGTCAGCAGAATTACGGACTTCTGAAAGAGGAACACGTGTCGATTTTTCTGTTCATAATTTTCTTTTGTAGTTGATATGGCAGACACAGCTGTATGCACAAATGTTCTGACAACGTTGTTCGAACAAAACATCGACAAAAATTCGTGTCCTGTGTGGACAAGAAATTATTGGCTGTTATGAAAAATCAAACTCAGCAAAAACTTGGTAATAACAACTTACTTCGTACAGACTGGATTATATGGATTATATAGCAGTAGAAAAGTAATGACTGTTTTTTCTCATACAGTGGGGAGCACATTTTTGTACTTTGAGCACTTGTTATTGCGTAAAAATTAAAAAAAAAATAAAGAAAATTTAAAAAAAAATTGTCATTTATTTTATGTTTAATTTTTAACAGAATAATTTCTAAATCTAAACTAAAATCATTAAGTTCTATGAAAATATACAAACGAAACTAAAACAACCCACATTTACTCAATTACAGCAACTTTAGGGATTGAGTATTTGTGCACCATACAGCAACTTTAGGGAATGATAGTATTTTTAACATTTAGTTTTGCATACTGTTACTGAATCCAAAAAGCTCTTCTAAATTAGTTGGAGTTGATTGATATTGTCCCAACCTTCTCTTCATGATTGCTTACAAATTCTCAATCGGATTGAGGTCGGGACTTTGTGCTGGCCACTGCATCAAAAGGAACTTTTGCTCGTTAAGCCATTCTACCAGCTGATAGAGGCTCTTATCTACAAAATTGGAAAGATAAGTTTGAAAAATACGCAGATAATCTTCTTTCCTTAATACTCCTTCGATTAGTGCTGTTAACACCGTAGAAGTTTCTAAATAATTCTAATTGATCTTCTTTTCCGTAAATTTCCTGGTATATAATAGTTCAATAAAAGTTTACTCTTACTTGTTTGTTTTTGTTTTTATTTACTTTTTCCTTTAGCCTATTTCACTCTTAGAGTTCGTTCCACTTTCTATCATTTGTTTCACTGTTTGTTTTTTATATTTATTATGCACAAATTTTCTACGTGCCACCACCATTCTGCAATTTTCAATACTTTTGCCATTAGATTATATATTTTTATTGCTATTTGAATGTAAATTTTATTGTTTTTTAAACAAATGAAAGAAACAAATATAACAATATAAAACTATATTTTAAATTTCAAACATCATCATCATATTTTTTTTTTGCATTCATTTTCACTTCTTTGGCGCTGCAACAATTGCTGTGCAGCATCAATAATAAAATAAAGAAAACTAATGTTTTTTTGGTTTGTTTGTTTGTTTTTTTTTTTTCTTTCAGGTGTTGTACCATGAAATAGTATCACACGCTCGAGTAGTAAGTGCCTGTATAAGAGCTGCATCTGAAAAGGAACAACAGAAACAGCTACAACAACAGCAGCAGCAACCGCAGCACGATTCATATAATACAGATGCCAGTTTAATTGCGGAACAAACTAATTCCTCACTTTCATCAACAGACGATACAACAACTGCAACATCAGCAACCAGCAACACCAGCACAACTGCAACATCAGGTGTTGTCTGTTCAGCAGACTTAACATTATCGGATCATCAAATTAGTCCTAATTCAGCAGTAGCAAATGCAACAACTGCAACGACATCATCAACTGCTGCAACTGTTGTGTCAGCTCAAACAGCGAAAAAATCGGATAACAACAATTTAGAACGTTTACAAAATCGCTATCATTTGTTGTATTTAAAAGCTTTCGAGGTACAACTGTGGCTGGATGGTCTGCTGCGCAAGAAAAGTACTTCAGCGGTAAGTTTTTAAATAAATTTTAATAAATTTTAGTTTTAAGAATAAAAATAATTATTAATTACTTCAAATCGAAGTTGTGTTCTTTCGGATACACGAGGTCTTTACTTTCTTTATTATTCTAAACATGTAAAAGTTAATTGCATGAACTTTTAACTAATTATGCTTGGAAGTTAAAGGAGCTTCTTTTTAAATGTGCTTTTATATATGTCATAGTTTTAAAGTTTATTTCTTAAAAGCGATGATATGGTCCTTCGTATATAAATATAAATTCTACTTTAAAGTTAAAATTTAAAGAAGCTTTTAAGTAATTAAGCTTCAAAGCTTTAAAGTTGAAAATTAAAGGGGATTTAAAGTTCAAATTTAACTAAGCTTTTAAGTTGACAATTAACAGACCTTTTAACTAATTTATCTTCGAAGTTAGAGGTTTAATTTAAAAGAGCTTTAAAGTTAACATTTAAAAGAGCTTTTACAAATATATTTTATTTACTTATTTTCAAATAAATCATTATCTTTGCAAGCGTATTGCTGAAAGGCTTACACACATTATTCTATGTTATTTTAAATATAAAAATTACTTTCAAGTTTAAAGTTAAAGCAGCTTTTAAATTAATTGAACTCTTGTTTAAATATGTTTTCATATCTATTATCAGATGTCATTAAAACAAAGCTATTTTTCTAATATTTCTGAATTTAAAAATTCCAAAATACAAATAGATATAACTGTATTAAAAACACTAAATATTAAATTTCCTTTAACAATTCCCAATTGCTGCTGAAAATAAATACACATTTGTTCAACACAAACACTGAGATATCCGTCATCAGAGTTGGCAAACATAATACAATTGTACTTTCTTGATACATTTTACTCCCAGTTGATAGCGTGGTACTAGCACAAGTCTTTTGGTACAATTTCAAAATATAACTGCATGAAAAAATTAGTATTCTAAATGAAAAAAAGATAAAAGTATTAATTAAGTTACCATTTGTGTAATAGTGGCAGCCGAAGAGATGTTTTTATTAAACATTTTGGAACTGATATCCATATGATCTTTAAATATGCATCTTAAAAATTTCATATTAAATAATTTTGAGCCAAATTCAAAAACGAAAGTTTAAAGTTTAGTTAATCAGAATTTCAAATACATTAAAAGTTTACACTTCTATTACTTCAATACATTCCTAAATTAATAAATCTAATTTTTTTTAATGCAATTAGTGCACGAATGTATATATTTTTACCAAGGACAGAAATCTATTTAAACTATGACAAACTATATATTTAAATAAATACAGACAAATCGAAAAATTCATTATATCGAGATTTGTTTTTTAATATACACCAATACCTCGCCTTGCGACGTTTCGTTTTGAGTTTTTTTTTTCTTTCAAAGTTGCGTCGCTGCTCAATTAACACTAATTTTCACTGTGCGTCGTTAGATTTTTGAGGTTGAGTTGTTTTGGGTTCGAGTCTTTAATTTTTTTTTATTTTTGGTAAATCAGCAACATCATCTGATACTAAAATGATGACCCGTACAAGAAGTGCTTTGTATTGATCGAAATGGAATCCTTGCTTTCTATTTGGATTGCAAGTCAAGTTGCGCGTAGAATACCATTTAAGGAAAATGGTATTTCAGAGAAAAGTAGAAAGCTTATTTGATGTAATAAGAAAATTTTTAACGTTGAACAAAAGCTGTTCAGCAAACATTGGACCAATTTTTTGTGAAAAAAGCCGGCGACTTAGTATTTTCGTAACCCTAGAACCTATCTTCAATCTTTACATGGTTTGCTATAGAAAATCTTAATTCACTTTGCGGCGTTTCAATTTGCGGAGTGTTTTTTTTTTGGAACGTGAGGTATTGGTGTATTTTAATTAGGAAGTGACATTAGGAGGCATATTATAAGTCATAAAGTCTTCATTAGGTTCCATAAATTATTCTTAATATGATTTCTTTGAATGAAGATAATTTAAAGGCAACCTTTTATTACAAAAAGAGCTTTGTTTTTTTTTTTTCATTTCCAAGTAGAAAAGGTTTTAGTTTGTTTGTTTCAGATGCATTACCGCAAAATTGTTACTCTATACTTTGATAACTTTCTTCCACAAGCACTAGTGAACTTTAGCTTTATCTGTTAGCAGTACGATAATTTCTCTTTTGAATCTTTTAGACATCTACAGATACCGGTCACACACGGCAAATATTTGTCGAAAAACATTTGTTTTAAAGTCTTGTGTTTATTTGGAAAACTTATTTTACTAAAAACAAATCACAATCAAAGTTTCGTTTTATTTTATTTGATGCTGTTTGCTTGAAACTTGAAACTTTAAACATCATCAAATAAATTTGTGCTACAAATAGTGATTACGTTTCTTGCCATATGTGTCCCCACCCTTGCAACATATCCTTTTTTGCTATAAATCCACCATTGTAAGGCCTTTTTGTATTTTTATGGGTTTGATTTTTAAAGCAATTCAATTAACTGAAATATTGTTTGTTTTACCTTTTGCCAAGAAATCCATACGAAAGCTCAATTTCGATTAGAGATGGATTTCGATTGATATCCTGATATAATTGTCAGTGTTAAAAATTTAGTCGTTCATTATATCGAGTATAAAATTGTTTTAAGATTTCTTGTAATGTTAAAAATTTTGCCTTAAGTTTTACGAAAAAGTACAAAAGCTATTTTCCATCCCTGTCCGTCATTCATTCATACTGTTTAACAGGGGGACACTTCATTTAGTATGCAACAATATTTAGTTTGTTTGTTTGTTTTTTATTACTTTTCTTTCTTTAAGCATTTCTTTAGTATTGCATCTAGTTCAATGTCTTGCAACTTCATTGTCACCATTTGTTTTTTTTTTTTGTTTTTATTATTTTTGTGGTGACTAAGTGAGCGAGTGGAGTGGTGCAAACTAAGTGAATTAGTGACTGAGTGTTGTTAGTCTGTCTATTTCTTTTCTATTGATTTTATTTTCTTTAGAAAATAAATAAATAAAATACAATTTATTTATTTTGTGTTTTGTGTGGCATGTTTCAAGTTCAAGTTTGTAATTTATCTCCCTACATGTCGATTGTGTGTGTTCGCGCCAGTTTAAATTTATGTTTCGTTTCTATGTTTTTTTTAAAGTACCTTGTTATTTTCGGATTTCAAGAGCTTTTTTGTTTGATTTTAAAAGACTTTTCTATTGTAAAATCTACGATGTGTGTTTTTGTGTTGTTACGAAATTGTATCTCAAACAAAAGTTTTTTTCAATGTTAACTAATTCAAGTGGAAATTTTGTTAGTTTTTTTTCAGATATTATTGAAAATGATGTAATTTTTTAATATAATTTTTTATCCGATTTTGTTGTAAATGAGTAATATGGCTAATTGGGTCAGAATTATGAGTACGATAGAAAAATGAATGAATAACATAATATGACAATGGTTTTGTCTTGACATAGCAATATATAGCAGCTCTTTTTAGTCGTCATCGTCACAACATAGCAGAGTCAGTATTATTTGAGTATAGAAAATTTGTAGGGACTTTTTTAAAGCCTAACGAATGTTTTAGTTCGCTTTCTAAGATTAATTCAATTTCTCTATTAACACACCTACCTGGGTGTTACCTATTCCACAAAACTACTTATCAACTTTTCACTTTGCACTTGCGAAATTTTTCGACAATTTGCAAAACTTTATGTGCTTCAGAACTATAAAAGTGGTAGATTGCTATTAATAAGTGTTATTTGCAAAGTTTTTGAAATTTTTATCTTCTCTTTTCACGTACATTCTCTTGTACGAAGTGCAGTATTGAAAAGATTAATCTGTAGCGTTTCGTTTCAAAAAAAAATTGTAAATTCTATATTTTTAAAAGAAATTTTTACAAGTTTGTCAAAAATTTGCAATGCTAACGATCACTTTACAAATTCTTATTGTTATAATTACAGAATTTTTCAAAATGTTAAGACGTGAGCTTTTTTTCCCCGACGATAGTGAATAAATTTTTCGGAGCTACAAACATTTAATTTTAAAGAGTGATTTCGTTTAAATCAAATTAAGTTGATTTTATTTTTAATAAAATTGATTTGCAGCCGATAATCATGTTTTGTCGGCTAAAAATCAACTGCTACAGTCCTTGATTTGGCTCGGAAATGGTTGCCAGTATCATGGAGTTGCAAAATCAACAGTTTTTAGGACCATCCATAGAGTTATCAACATTATAATATACTTTTTATTTAAAAACACAACCCAGTAAAAAATGTGCTCCAAAAGGAGCAGGTTTTATGTATGAATTCATACCTCAAATCCCATCAAACCTGCTGATGGGATGCATGATTTTTGCATGAGGTGTTCCCCGTTTGGAGGGCAACTTGCTGCTGACAATAAGCGCTTCTCTTAACCTAATCAAACATGCAAATAAAGCACTTTCCTAAAGTGTTTTACGTGCCTTCGAGCACACCAATCAAAAACCAAATTCTATCTGAATGTTTTGGCTTAAGAAAAATTCTTAGTAACTGAGAAACGCGATATTCGTTTTGTAATTGACTTTCGTTGTCATACGTAAATCGTAGGCTATAATTTCATTTTTGTTTTTTCGCTTTAAAACCTTCTTCGTTGTCAGCACTAAAAAAGCATATTTTTTGTATGCGCTTTTTCTCTTAAGTGCTTCAAAAAAACACGAATTTGTTTACTGGGAATGTGGTGGCCCGATGACATCAGTGGTATTCCTGAAAAGTTTTTTATGATGGGTGAATTCCCTTGTATGTGTGGTTACGTGGATGACTCATTCATTAAAATTTATGCGCCTATAATAACATGTAACACGTCAAGTTTTTTCCATTTTTATTTTGCGGCTCATTTTAACAAGTCGTATTTAGCAATGCAAAAAGAAAACTTTGCAGGAGAGCGCAAAAATGCAAAGTCTTAACAAAGAGAGCAAAGTCTCTGCAAAAATTTTCTTAGTACAAAATCAGATTTGCAAAAAAATATTGCGGAAAAAATGCAATTTGATAAGTGTGAGTAACTTTTTTCGCTTTGACAAAGAAGACAAAAATCGCCTAGTCAAACCAAAAAGTTTGAAGACTAAGAATTGTACGTAACATGGACTCATTGGGAGCTACTCAAGCAGCAATGTCAGTAGGATTCATCCAAATGCAAGGAAATTGCGTACCATATGAAATGTCCAAAATGCTGCTTAAACGCTATAAAAGGAAATTTTTAAACGAAGTGTAAGAGATCCTATGTGAAGCCCGGCCAAACAGCTGAAACGACAGTCAAAGCACGAAGGTAATACTCTGTATTTGGTGGAACCAAAAGTGTCTTATCTATTATTAGCTGCTAAAATCTGGCCAGACCATCACACGGAATCTATAGCGTTAGGAAGTTTTGCCTTACCCGATAGATGCAGGACGCTGTCTCTGGGAAACTCTTCACTTTAGAAAAGGGAATTGGCTTGATTCGTTCTAGTTACTTGGTAATAACAGTTTTTGCTGGGTAGTTTTCTCTATGAGCTTAAGAATAATTAAATTTTGGCGCATATCACTTATTCACTTATGCCATTAGATCAGAGGTAGGCAAAGCGTAAAATGAGGTTGTGTGTGTGAGCGAACTACCCAGCAAACATAATTATATAAATTATACAAAACAACTTAGATAGGAAACATACACTCACAATATATTTTCCGTAACATATAAGAAAATAAGCAACGATATTGTTATACAAACGGAACTTCTAATACTTCAAAAGCTGATTACATTACCAAATGCATTATCAATCATAAAATATTTTTCGTAATTCATTATTAATTTGAAATGTTTGTTGGGAAGTATATCTGAAAAAAATATAAAAGCATCCGCCGCATGTGTACACATTGCTCTCCCAATGACGACTGAATGAAAGAGATTAAGTGTATGTGTGAAGTGCTCTCTGCACAATTGTGCTATAGGATGCCGACCTATGCACTTAAATCCTTTCTATTGTAAAACTATATATGTATTTCTTTTGTAAAACAATTTTTGTATTATCCCTGAGGAAGCTATCCATTGTGATAGCGAAATATTGGATATTAAAATATATAAAACATTTTTATATAAATATTAAAAGTGACCTAATTGCTTGAAAAAACAAATTATAGAATAATAAAAAAAAGGTCGAATAAAAGAACTAAATAATTAAAACAATCACCCCTATCGCGAATAAAAATTCCACATGAAATTTGTTCCCTTTTCACAATTCATAGTTAAAAAAATAAAACTTCATTTATTTAAACCAAATTTTCATTGTAGCGTTTTTACTTTCTTACTTTTTCTTTATCTCCTTAAAAACGACCATAAAAATTTGTAAACATTTTTCAACATTATGTCCAAAATATTAAGAAAAAAAAAACAAAAAACATAGCGAAACAGTTTGTTTTGGTTAATGCAGAAAACTACAAAGTTCTTCCTGTTTAAAATGTCTGAAATAATGTATAAATAAATTTACAAATACCAAATTACAATCGTGGTCTACGATACATACATACAAATTTCCAGCTTTTTACAAGAAAATTAAAACACATTTTCTTTGGCAACTCGTGTAGTACTAGTTGGAGAGCATTTGCCGAGTATGTGGGGGCATCATCAATCCATTCATTTGCATTATATTCAAAATACAACATACAGGTATACCTCGATTTACGCGGTACGTTGGGACCGAATAAAAACCGCGTAATTCAAAACCGCATAAATAAAGATTAGTTATCAATACACAATTCTGTTTTGGGACCAGAAATATAATAAACTGCGCAAATTGAAACACTAGCTATACACAAAATTTAAATTTGGGACCGAAAATCCGTATTAAAAAAATACGCATTAGTATAATATAATTTGAATTAAATTTATTTTGTTTCTTCTTTTCAGTAGATATAATAAAATATTAATTGTAAAAATAATATTTGAAAAAAAAAAATTAAAAATTTTGTTCTAAATGTTCTAAATAATGGTGAGGGTTGCCACTATTGTTAAATCGCGTTATACTAAAAACGCGTAAAAAAACGGTCACTATTATTAAATCGCGTTATATCAAAACCGCGCAAATAAAGTACCGAGTAAATCGAGGGATACCTGTACATACATAAATACATATTTTAGTAGTTTATTCATAAAATCAAAAGAAATGCAAAAAGATCTCAAATTGTATGTGTGATTTATGAACCTTAAAACATTATGTACAACAACAACAACAACCCAACAAAGAAATTATACTGTGCGATATTTACAGTTTGCAAAAAGTCTTTCATCAATAAATAAACACAACTATTAAACAACAACAAAAATGAGAAACAAACAAAAAAAAAAGTTGTAAAAATTTCTTTGAAAGCTACAAGTTACAACACAAATATAGTATGTATTTACATATACCACACAATACTTACAACATTTAGCAGTGCTTAACAATGCAGCAGCAACAAAAACAACAGTGCCACAGCATAGCACCACAAAAACACACAACAACTGACAGACCAACAAAACTAAAATTGATGTTTATCTGTACATGTAACTCACATGTTACATGTGTCCAAAAAATTGTTCATTCATTTGTATGTTGTTCATTATTACTCTTTGTTGTTGGTTTGTATATAAACATTCGTGAGTGTGTGTTGTGTTGTATGCAACACTGATATGCTTACATGGCGGCATTTTGTTGTAACATGCCTGTTTGCTAGCCTGACTGCATGCCTGCCTGCCTGGTCAAATGGCGGGTATTTATGTGCACTTTTAACAGTGGTCAAGTTAATTGAGATTTAAATTATTTTAATTTCTTTCTCTGCCGGCATTTTAATAAAGACATAAACGCTTTAGGGGTGTTGTATGTCATTTAACTATGTTATAAAATATTTGTTTAAGTTGTTTCAGAATTGCCATGTATACGAACGAGTATGTGTTGTCTAAACTGTTGTTTTATACAAATCGTATTAAGCAGAGAACATTTACGATTTATTTCCATGTCATTAAACCAATATTATAAATAGTTTTTCTACTGAACGTAACAACATCATAATAAGCTCACATTCCCTAAATACATCACTCTCTATTTTTATGTATCACATAAAAGCTTTACGATGGATATTTTGAGTGTCCGC
Source organism: Bellardia bayeri (assembly GCA_950370525.1). Lineage (NCBI taxonomy): Eukaryota > Metazoa > Arthropoda > Insecta > Diptera > Calliphoridae > Bellardia > Bellardia bayeri. The sequence continues at coordinate 71,484,832 of OX493267.1, read as the reverse complement.
TACATTTTACTTTTTGTTTACAAACGCAGGTGTTCTATTTCGAGTAACAGATAAATTTCTATCGCCTGTAGACAATCGAGACAATATTCTGATATGTTGGGTACACAATGACATTGTATGATGTTCTACACTGTTACGACAACTCTAACTAGGTGTTGTGCTCAACGACATTGTCCTGTTATGCTGTTTTAACGCAACATTGTGTTGTGTCGTAAAGAATAAGTTGAGTAGCATGTGTTGAATTGTTTTTCAAACGTATCACACCTTCAATTATAAAGTAAAACTGCTTTCCCTTGGAAATCTGCAAACTATATCATTTTTATAGTTAATTTTAATATATCCATTTATAATTTCCATTTCTTAGGTATTGAGTTATTGTAATAGAATATGATGTAACACATTTTTCTTATTGCATGTATCTAATAAGCAACACTAATAACTTGTAATCATCTTACAGAACTTATGTCACACTTGTTACTCAGTCTTTGTTAAATATGTATTGCAATTACTTGAGTTGTATATGTCATGTCGCGACCTGACAATGTTTGGCACATGAAAAGTATGGCACGAAATATTTGTTTTAATGTGCCATAAAAAGTTTCAATACTAATGTCTAGTTTGAAAGATTTCATAGTAAATGTAGTGTAATGGTTTTAGTATCTTGAGAATTCCAATCACGAGAGCTTGGTGAACTCTACCAAACGTTTTACTGCAGAACTCTGCTATTAGAATCATGGGAACATGGGAACTAAACGGATTAGAATATGTAGCAATTTTAAATTTTCGGTAGGAAATCATGACAGTAGATTTCTTATAACGATCCCCCAACATTCCCTCGAGAATTCATTTAAGGTCTTGACTGGTGGTTCTAAAGAAGATAGAAGTCTCCTCTACTATATTGCATGCACTTCCAACACATTTACATTTGATGTTAAATGTTCTTCTCAATTCTTCTTCAATAATTAAATTTTAATTCAGGTAATAACGTTATTTAACAATTTGATAGCAAATATTTCAAAATCAATCATACCTAATGACAAAACTGACTTTCTCAAACCATTTTTCATACTATTAAGCCGATAAGTGTTGTAAATCGTAAACGCAGTTTACAACATACAACAACAAAATACTTAGTGTTGTGAACGGTAATTGGGGCCTAAGAGTAATTTGTAAAGCACATTTAAAAATCATTAATTTTTTAGATTTGAGAACAATTTTAGAATAAAAGTATGTATTTCTCAACTTCAGATAAAAAACAAACTCTCTTCAGCCATTTACGAAATCTCTTCAGCCATTATGTTATTTTAAAAATTCGAAGAACAAATTTATTTTTTATAGGATCAGCTGCTGACTATGTAGCAGTCGTTTTCAAAATAATTAAGTAGCTGGCTACAGGACGGCATAAGTAACCAGCGGCATTTGCACTCGTGTAGTCGTGTAGCCTGCTGTCTTGAATGTGTTTAATGCTTTAGGATTTTGATTTAAAGAGAAATGTATGAAATCATTATTTAAGTTGTTAGAATGATCTATATAATTAAATGTTTAAATATGAGTTCAGGTAAATGTTGACCGCGACTAGGCCTCAAATGGTTCATACGCTGGGTCCAATTTTGGCATACTCTCCAACACATTGACTTTTATCTCACGAATAAATTATAGCTTTCAGTGCGTCAACTGTTTGTTGCAGGTTCGGCCCTATAGATATGACCCTTAACATACCCCCACAAAAAATATAATTTAAAGTCACGATCGCACGACCTAGGCGTCCAATAGAGCGGCACCAAACGTGAAATAAACTGTTCACTGAACTCGCCTCTCAATTGGGCCATTGTTTCGCGTACTGTGTGACACAGATCTTTTGAAACCACATGTCAGCCAAGTCCAGCTCTTCAATTTTGGTTAAAAAAAAAATTGTAGATATCGCATAGTAGCCCTCACCATTCACAGTAAAAGTACCATCGATCCATATTCCACGCCAAATAGCGCATTTTTCGGAATGCATTGGCAGTGATTGATTGAAAAAAAAAATTGGTTTTTGATAAAATAAATCCAATTTTCGAATTCATTTATGACTGATGGTCTTTAAAGCATTTCTGAAAGATACCTGAAATTGACTGTTATCAAATAGTTTAGGTTTTTCGCTTATAACTCTGACATATATGAAACGATTTTAGAAAATCATAAAATCTATTCTAAAAGAATTAAACAAACATCATAAACTCTTCGATTGCTTTAGGGAGATTTAATATTGTGTCCTGTTATTTATAAAAAAAATCCAAAAAACATTACCTCATTTTAAGGCATTTTTCTGGCATTTTCACGCTCCACTGTCCCTTTTCTTAAGAATTTTTGCCAATTTCAATAAATTTTCATTTATTGTTTGTTATGGTTTTTACTTTTAAAATGACAACAAAACTCAACAACCACAACAAATTTTCATTGATTTAATGGCAGCAGAAAGAAACCAACAAAATTAAAAAACCCAAAAACAGAAAAGTACCAAATTTATGATGTACAAAATCACATAAAAATTTGCAATGAACAGAAAAAAAAACAAAAAACAGCAGAAACCTTAACATCACACCAACAGCAAGCAGCACATGTGAACAAAACAATATTGAACTGTATTGTTTTTAAGTAGATTTCAATATTTGTTATTTTTTGTTTTTTTTTATTTTCCAAACAAATTCGTAACATAAACATAAATTTAACTTAAACTTTTACTTTCAAAATCGCACTGTTTTTTGGGTTTTTTTTTTTGCCAAAAAAAAAGTACACAAAAAATAAAAATAAAACCAGTGAGTTTTAAAATGTTTAATAAAAATTTACATTTGGTCGGTGTTTTTTCTATTTGTTTAACATTTTTTTTTTTTTTTACTTTTGTTCCTTTTTTTGTATTTGTGATTTTTCTGTTTTGGTTTTCTGTTGCAAGTTGTTAAACACGTAGTAAATTTTTATGTCTGCCAGCCAATAAACATAAAAATCGAGGGCTTAAATGTTCGTTCAATACGTAATCTATATATTTAGTTTTTTTTTAATTTTTCGTTTTTGGACTTTTCAAAAAAAAAAAGATACAAATACGGAAAACGTTTCTTTTTTTTTTTTGTGATATACATACATACATATATTGTTTATACATATAGTTTTCTCAAAACTTAAAAAAGTGACATTTAAAATGTGTCATGTTTTTATCAATGTCCAACTCTTCACTTCTGTTTTATTTTTCCTTTTCCTATTTGGTTGCGTTTGTTGTTATTTGAATCTCTCCTGGTGGTTGTAATTAATGATCCTTCAAATTGTTTGTTTTTGAGTTGATTTGATAAATTAAAATTGTTTGCAAAAAAAAATCATGTTTATTTAAAATATTATATAGAGAAACTTTAAACTGACATTTTGCTGATTTTTAATGTCACTTGAATTATTTTAATTTAATATTATGAAAAATCAGCTGCTGTGTTTATTTGGTCGTTATTTTTTTTTATCATTGCAATTGTTGGTCTGCTACTTGTAATTAAAATGATTTACAGCCATCAAATCAAATGGACATAATTTGACAGTTTGTGTTTAAGTTTTTAAATTTTAAAAATGAAGTAAAATATTTGCTGTGAAAAATAAGATTAATACGTGTAAAAAGTTTGGTTTTAGAGTTTAGTGAGTGATATAGCAATATACAGGAAACATGTAAGAGAAAGAAATTTTAAAGATGGTTATAATTGCTGCTTATCACATCGAAACATCCTTCATAGATTGCGTTTTTCTCTCAAAATATATTATTTTTTCCCTATTGCATCATATCATTTTGCCACTGAATCTAATAAAAATCTTGACTCGAACTATCTCTTTGAAACGAAATGCTTTAATTTTAATAACGTTAGACATTTTTTACGTTATTTTTAATTTTGAAAACTTCTTTTCAATAAAAAAAAAAAATTTCCAAAGTTTTTCAAATATAAACATTTCACTACAAGCAGCTAGAGCGAGGGTTAGTCTGAGTCAAGATTTTGGTCCCATTCCGAGAAGTATTTAAATGACATGTTTCGAAAACGAAAAATATTTTTTTGGTGAAAAAAACCTAGTTTTCAAATCTCAAAATTCTGACAATTATTTTTCTATAAAAAAAAATATATTGTTGTTTTTTTTTTTTTTGCAAATATTGTTAATTTGTTAATACACCTAATTCTGTTGTTACGCGAGTTTTTTTTACGCGAATTTGATTTATCGCGTTTCCAAATAAATATTTCATTCTGTTTTTATGCGATTAGATTTGATTTAACGCGATCTAAAAATGTATGTATTTTTACCAGAAAAACGTTGTTTGCACTGGTTTTGGAGAATTTTAAATTAAACCCATAGTTGGCAGCACTAAAAATCGTCTGGTACGAAAAACAACCGCGAAATTTCAACGTGAACTTAAAATTATTAATGGGTAGTTATCGTGAATTACATAACAGTCTTATAAAAACTGTAATTAATAACGGAATTTGTGACCAAAATCACTGAACCATCACCAGCAACTGATCATGATTTCGAAAATATTTCTAGCGATGAAATTGATGTCTTTCGTAAACGAATGCGATTATCAGAAAGTGATACTGAATAAAAAATATATGTATATCATATTTATATAACAAAAATATTTATTTTTAAGTTTTATGTTTTTTTGTGATTACTTTTTTCTATTGGTTTTGTTTAAATAAAATATGTTTGTTTATAAAGCAACATGAATTTGAATTATTTATCTTATTTTACCTGATATTTCATACGTGGAACCAATTCCCTCATTTAATATGGATAATCTATCTTTTTTTACGCGAGTTTTCGAGGAACGTATCTATCGCGTAAAAACAGAATTAGGTGTACACCAATACCCCACTTTGCGTCGGGGTTATTTCAAAAAAAACACGACGCCAATTGAAACAACGCAAAGCGACTTAAGATATTCTATAGCGAACCATGTAAAGACCGAAGATAGGTTCTAGGGTTACGAAAATACTAAGTCGTCGGCTGTCTTTCACAAAAAATTGGGCCAATGTTTGCTGAACACCCTTTTTTTCAACGTTAAATAGCAATTGCCGGAATTGCTGCCACGATAAGGATAATGCTTTACTTTTTATGTCATCAAATAAGCTTTTTGATTTTGTCTGAAATACTATTTTATTTAATGGTATTCTCTGTTTAACTTGATTTTCAATGCAAATAGAAAGCAAGGACTCCATTTCGATCATCAAAGCACTTCTTGTACGGGTCATCGTTTTAGCATCTAATGATGTTGCAGATTTTCCAAAAACTAAAAAAAAAAAATACGAAACGACACAAAGTGAGGTATTGGTGTATACTTATTTGTTTCCCTGTAGATCCTACACATTGTTGTAGCGAAATGCCGGAAAATATAATAAATAAAAAAAGTGTTTACCTCAGGCTTAATAAGGATATAATTGTAATATTAATTGTAAAAATAAAAATCAAGAATGATAGAAATAAAGATTACGCCATGCCGAACACAAAATTTTAAACTTCTGCGCAGTTCGTACAAATGACGTCACGCCTAAAGCAATTCTATTGGCTAATTACAAATTCAAGCTGTCAAAGTTTAAAAAAAATCGTTGTAAAATAACAGTGAGACAATTGAAATTTTTAAATAATAATTTTTTGTTTTTGTTCTAGTTTTAATATTCAGAGAAATTTCCGCATTAAGTCCTGTTTCACACTCATAAGTTCTGACTGTCAAGTCAAGTTATTTTTTTTCAATGAGAAGGAAAGAGAAAATTATCTTTTATCCTTTTCCTTCTCATTAAAAAATACTTGACTTGACAGTCAGAACTGATAAGTATAAAACAGGTCAAGTGACCTCATTCTAAAGAACATCTTTTTATTGCATTTGCCCACTGCACACTTCATGAAAATAAAAAAATTATATTTTAATTTTGAGAATGAGTAGAGTAAAATAAACCTTTGACAATTTATTGAGAAAATAAAGTTTTTCAAATAGTTTGTTTGAATCAACATTAAATTGTATTCAATAAAGACATTTTAACATCACGTTTGAGAAACCTTAGAGAATTTAGTTTTACATGAAACTAAACTTTTCAAACCATTAACCCTCCGATGAGTGAGAAGGTCCCTAGGGACCTTTTTGCCCTTTAAAACTGAAATTGCTCCTACTTCGGCCACTACCTAATGTCTTTGAGTTAAAAAAATTGAAAAAATTATTTTTGTACATAAAACATTTTTTATATAAAAAAAACATGATTTACAAAAAAGGTCCGTGGGGACCTTTTCACACGGGCGTGAAGTTCAGAACTATCACTCATCGGAGGGTTAACTATGCATTTTAAGTAATAAGGGCGTAAATTGGAGACTTAAGTCAGCTATCAAAAAAATTTTGTGTTCAATTTCTTTTATTGAGCTCTATTAACAATTTGGAAAGGTACCCTTCCAATATCATAAATTTCCCATTATGACTTCATGCACAAATAAAACAAATTAAGTTTGACACTAATGTTCAACTATAACTAACTGCTGCATACAATGTAAATAGGTCATTGTAAAACTTAAACAATTTAAAAAGGTTTTAATATTAATATCTGTGAGTTACTCAACTATTCACCTCATTCATAAATATATCTTCTTTCTGTGTATGTACATGTGAACCTGTCTTATAGATACATTTTCGTTACATCATTTTCGAAAAAATTAACAGACTAATAAAAGCACTTGCATTGAAAGTTAACAATAGCAATAGCAATCATAAACAATAATTTAGCTACTTTTATTATCTGGAGGTTTTAATCAGTCAACACATACATACATACATACATACATATGTAGAAAATATATGTGATGATGACAAATTGAAGCCAGTGAGTGGTGACAATATAACTTTAACTGCAATTTGGGTCCCCTTCTCTACAAAACTGTGATAGGAGATTAAAGCTGACACCTGTAAAATATAAGCGTTTTAAAAATATTTTCTTTAATCATTATAATGATGACGCTAGAGTTTATTTATGATGTAGCTGTTGCTAGTCATGATAATGATGATCATGATGGTGTCGGCGGTGTTACTACAACCAGCCTCAGCCATCTGATTCTATTGTTAAGCCAACAAGTAGCAATTTTCCAGTTTATTATACACTAATTCATTTACTTTACTACCCATTATTACTAAACTAACTCTATAGAAATGACATAAATAGAAAACAAAAAGCCAAGAGTTGACTCAACACCAACCAACCAACCAACCAGTCAACAAACGCTAAAAGAAGGTGCAACTTGTTTTTAAAATGACATTTTGAAAAATGTCAGTTTTGAAAGAGTTACGAAAATTATGAGTACAAACATACATTCATACATATTAATAAGTATTTTTTCATCTTCCTTCTACCACTTACGATTAAGTTTACAACACACTCTGTGTGCTTACAGTTGTAACTCGTAGTCGTACGTTGGCTGTTGTCAACAGTCTGGTCTGGTCTGGTCTGGTGTGGCTGAGTTAAGTTGTGTCTAATGCGAATTATAAATATATTTGTTAAATAACTTAAAAAAATTAACGATGACTGCTTTAATATAACAATAACCACAAAATATTAATTTTATGAAAAGTTATGGTTGTTAGAAATAGATTTGATTTTAATCACCGTTACTATTTATATGTTGGTAATTGAGGAAATTATTTGTAATAAAAAAAAATTAAGCACGGTGAACAGTTAAGTTGAAATTTTCAGATTTTAAGCAAATTTTTAGAGGAATTAAGCACAACAAATCAATTTTTTTTTTATGTAATATCCAACAAAAACTTGTTAATCAGTTGCAATTGCTTAATAACTTACTTTTAAATGAGTATGATACTTAAAAGTGGTCGTATAATGACTTTTATATTAACTGTTACATCACTGCTTACTCAGCCTAGATTCTGAGATAACTAACTCTCAAGGTGTTATGTAAGTAATTACTTGTAACTAGTTTAATGATGTTAAATTAATGAGATAACTATAAGCGGTTGTGGTAAGCACTTGCCTCTAATGATATCATCATAAATAAATGAGTGCCAGAATTTAGCATTACTTGGCAAGGAGAGTTATATCGGGGTCAGTAAATTTCAAATGGTTTTAACACTATTTAATAGAGTTATTTTTGAAGCAGGTTAATCGTCATATGATTTTAAAGCCGAGGAATTCTTGAGATAGTCGCAGTAACCGTCACCAAAATCTTCGAATGTTGGTTTGAGGACATACGAGGGCGGTTCGGAAACTTCTTAGTTTAGAACGGAAAGCGCAATATAAACATCCATCTGTGCTATGAACACATGTTAAATTTCTTTTCGATCTGCCAACTCCTTTATATAGAAATAGGTGTTGAAAAAAGACGGATTCGCGATTTTTTTACAATGGGAAAATTAGAAATTCGTGGTGTCATTAAATATTTAAATAAAAAAGTTTTATCGGGACAAGAAATTCATAATTATATACAGCCCAATCATGAATAAAAATTCCGTGGAAGTTTTTTCCCCTTTCCCCATTTTTTCTATTCAAATTCAATGTTAAAAAAATAAAAAGGGAAAAAACTCCCGCGGAATTTTTATTTATAATTGGGCTGATTAGTGAATGTGTTAAGTGAAAGTGCTCCTTCATATGCAATAGTAAAAAACTGGGTTGCTGAATTTAAACGTGGTCGTACAAGCTTTGAGGATGAATTAGGTGGTCCAATAACAGCAACAACAACAGAAATTGTAGCCAAAGTGCATGATATGGTATTCAATGATCGATGAATAAAAGTGCGTGAAATATCTAATATCATGAGAATCTCAAATGATCGAGGCCATTTAATTTTGCATAAAGACCTACAGATGAAAAAGCTTTGTGCAAGATGGGTGCCGCATTTGTTAACAGTCGACCAAAAACGAATAAGAATAAAAATATCGCAAGCTTGTTTGGATCATTAAAAAAAATGGATTTTAAGCGTCGTTTTATAACTGTGGATCTGACATGGATTTACCACTATACTCCAGAGAGAAAAGAACAATCCAAGCAATGGACTGAAGCTGGAGGAAGTGCCCCAAAGAAGGCAAAAACAATTCAATCGGCTGGTAAGGTTATGGCAATGGTTTTTTGGGACTTCAAAGGTATTTTCTTGATTGACTACCTGCAAAAGGGTAAAGCAATAAATTCAGAATACTATTGCAACATTTTGGATCAATTAAATGTAAAAATTCGAGAAAAACGTCCTGGCTTAAAATACAAAAAAAATAATTTTTCATCAAGACAATGCACCAGCACACAACAGTGTTTTAACAATGACTAAAATCAACGAATTAAAGTACGAGTTGCTTGGCCACCCACCTTATTATCCTGATTTAGCTCCCAGTGACTTTTACTTGTTCCCAAATCTAAAAAAATTCATAGCTGGCAAGCGTTTTACCTCAAATGAAGATGCAATTACAGTTGTAAACCACTATTTTGAAGGCCTTGAGGAAAACCATTCTAATCAGCTGTTTGAATTGCTAGAAACGTTGGACTTAGTGTATTGAAGTTTCAGGAGATTATATTGAAACATAAAAATGTGTTTGAAAGACTAACAATTCTCTTTCTGTGCTTGGCTAAGAAATTTCTGAACCTCCCTCGTATAAATCTACATATAAAGCCAGCCAAACACAATTATTATTATATCAAAGAAAATAAACTTTTTGTGACAAAAACGAAATAAAAATCTTTCTTAAATATTAAACAATTGGAAATGATTTTATAAACATTAAAAAATAAATCAGTCTTCACAATAAGTGAGATAATGAAAAAAATTTACATAAATAAATAGTTTAAATTTCTTGATTATAAACATCATGCAATAAAACCCAAATGGTAAATTCTTCCCTATCTAACAATCTCTGTTAACTCAATTCATTAATGTATTGGATATTAAATTAACGTAAATTTTATAAGCTAAGAAACGGGAAAAACCATTTGGGTTTAATTGCATGATGTTTATAATCAAAAAATTTAAACTATTTATTTATGTAAATTTTTGAAAAAAAAAAAAAAAATTTGTGTGAAATTTTCAAAATTTTTGAATTTAAAAATTTTTTTTTTAATTTTTGATAACCCATTGAATGCGCCTCTCAAAGACCTTTCATATGATACCAAATTTACATATAGTACCTTTGGAAGAAATGTGAAAAAAAATCAAAAAACCTCTAAAAAGGACATTTTTATCCTTTGATCCAGCTCACCAAATATTCACCCCAGGACAAACAAATTGAGGAACGTAGTCTTAAAAATTAATCAAATTTTCATATTAGTCGGGAATATCCGAAACTTTATTTTGGGGCCACCCTATTGTACATATGTATATTAAGCCCTTAAATAACAATAAAATAAAGTACGATTTTGGTCTATGTTAATTTTCAATTTGTTTCACATAATTGACCCCCCATTTAAGCATAAAATTATTTTTCCTCAATAAATTCGAAAACCATAAAAGCTGATAGCTTTAAATTTCTTGTAAATTTTGCATATAATATTAACAATAACGAAACTATAAATAATAATAAAAAAATATAAATTTAATTATGTAAATGCTTGTAATCCAACACTGCTAAAACGTACAACTTTTTTTCAAAAAAAAAAGGAACGAATTTAAAACAAAAAAGAAATTAAATGCTGAACGCTTAATAACACGGAAGTTTGTGTTTATACCCTACAACACAATAGTGGGAAGGGTATATTGGATTTGTGCTGATGTTAGTAACTGCCAGAAATATTGGTCCACAACCCACCTTAAAGTATACCGATCGACTCAGAATGAAGCCAAATCACATCTACAAATTTTGTGCAGATTGGTCCATAATTAGTCCTAGCTCCCATATAAGGCCCACTTCCGAAAATCACTTTAAAGAGCATAACTCTCTCAAAAATGTTGGTATCCAAATAAAATTCTACACAAATAAATTTCTTATATATAGAAATAATGACAGCTTATTTTATAATGGTCGGTCCATAATTAGTCGAAACTCCCATATAAGACCCTCTGCGTAATTCACTTTAACCTCCACCATAAATCGTTTAAAATTATTTATATCGAGATCATATTTAACACATATAATATTTATATTCACAGACATCATGACACTAAATTTTTGGATGATCGGTCCACAATAGGTTATATCTCCCATATAACGCTCATTTCTGAAAAACTGTTTTATACATATACTGGGTGTAGGGTATTATATGGTCGGGCTTGACCGACTATACTTTCTTACTTGTTTATTACAATGTTTTCTTTACATTTATTTTGAAATTATTTTCAGTTTCAGTTTTAATCACACAATTGTCTTGCGGTCTTTGTAGATATAGCTGGTCGGTCAAACAGCCGGCTGTCAGTCAGCAAACCAGACAAAATTGTAAATTTGCTTTTTATATACATTTTGATTTAAACACTTAATGCCATTATTAGGCTAAAAATAATCGGCAGAATTGTTATAATATTAACTAAAGGGAAAGTATTTATTTCTCTAACTGTTGCAAGCTACAAAGCTTGTTGCATAATTAGCAAATACAAAGTGGAAAAATGAACATTAAGTAAATAAATTTACTTTTTGCGAATGAGAAACCATATAACTGTTTTTGGTTATTCAGATTTCTTTAGACATGAAGGGATCACAAAGTCATCACAAAGTATATTGAAGTTTTGAATGTGTATTTTTAACATGATTTTTTAAACATACTTTCAAATCGTTATATAATGAAAAAAAGAAAAAAGTTGTAAAACTCAATGAACTTTGAATGGGAAAATGGTTGCGGTGAAAATATATAGTGCAGTGTTTAGCATAAAGAGACAATTTAATATGCACTATCTTCTTTCTCAGCTGTTAACTGACCAGCTATTTATTGTGATTTTTGTTTCTCGTTATAGTTAGTCCCGGTTTACATTATGAAATTTTTGTCGCTGCGATTCTTGCTTTGTAGGCGAGAGCGGTGAGTTGTATAAAAAGGGGTACACATATACATGTATCTATGTATGTATGTATGTATGTACTAGCTACAAAATATATAAAGACATGTATACATCAACAAAAAATCTCTGCAACAAAAAGCTCACAATGTAGACGCAAATACAATTTTAAAGAAGATACGACAAGAATCGCAGCGACAAAAATTTCATAATGTAAACCGGGACTTATATTTAGGTAAATATGTAAATCGTTTATTTTTATTCGGCCCCTGTTGAATATGAGTGATAACCACTGAGCTTTAGAGCAAAAATGTTAAGACTTTTTTTAAACAAATTTTATAAGTTTTCGATTCCTTCTGTGCAATGTGGTTGAGAATATCAGTTAAAATTAAAAACTAATAAAAAGTTGAAAGTTTCATTAATCGTAGTTTATTATTTAGTCCAGTTTAAGCTGCAAACTTAGGCCTTTTTACAGTCCCGGTTAAGCTTTAATCGTAGGTCTTTTTGCAGTCAAGTTTTATCTCTTGCAGTCAAGATTTATCTTCCCTACTGCAGTTTTAGCTTCAATCAAAACTTTTTAAGTTCTCCAGTTTTAGCTTCAACCACTGCTCTTTAAGTTCTCCAGTTTTACCTTTAATCGAAGGTATTTAAGTTCTCCAGTTTTAACTTCAATCGTAGCTCGTTAACAACTCCAGTTTTTCAGTTTTAGATTCCATCGAAGGTCTTTAAGTTTTCCAGTTTTAGCTTCCATCGAAGTAGTGCTGGCAAATTCTACTACTTTCCATTACTCAATAACATTCAATACTTTTCATTTAGGTACTCAATACTACTCGATACTTTTAACGGATTTTTTGAAATTGTAACGCATAGTTTTTATCTGCAAATTGAAGTAGTTTCTTTTAAAAAAATAAAAATAGATCTTCAACTATTATTGGTTTTGTATGTCTTTTATTATTAAATCAAATATAAATGTAAAGCTAACATTTAATTCAACGTTAACAACAACTTAAGAAATACAGTGAACTCGCAGAAACGTGAACATGTAATTAAAAAAAAATAAATTGTAGCTTACGCATTGTTGTCTTTTTATACAGTGATGTATTTTTATGCACTATTTTACCTACTCAACTTGCTTAAAAATACAACTCAGAAGGTATCGAGTAACTACTTTTGAGGCAAATACTCGATACTCGGTACCCATTACTCAATACTTTGCCAGCACTACATCAAAGGTCTTTAAGTTTTCCAGCTTCAATCTGTTGCAAATAAACTTGGTCAATATTTCTCTCATAGGTAGCCCAGATTTTCTATTTAAATTCTTCAGATTCTAGGTTTTCCAATACCATGATACAGTTATGGAAAATGGGTTTTTAAATTTTGTACCAACTATATAAATAAAATGTACTTTTTAGACCTACACGTTAACATTTAATATTTGTTAAATAATAATAAAATTTTACCACAAACTTACTTTATCGAAAATACGATACGAAAATACGCATCTGGATCAAAGAAAATTAAACCTATTTTTCTTGGAAAGACAAAGAAACAGAGCTTGTTTCGCGATAAAATGTTTCCTGTTAATTATCTTCATTTGGGATTTGAATAGTTAGACAGATACTTCTGAAGCCTCCCATTGTTCGATAATTCAACCAAAAATTTCTTGTCGTCATAATCATCTTATGGATGCTGCATATTTAAAGATCAAATTGGTATCAGTTCCAAAATGTCCATGAAGTTTATTTTGCACTTTTAAACAAATAGTAACTTGAATGATATGTTTATCTATTTGATCTGAAATACCAAATTTTGATGCAACAGTATTTTGAAATTGTACCAAATGACTCGTGGTAGTACCACGATACCAACTGTGTCAAAAATGTATCAAAACAAATTACAATTGTACCTTGTTTGCCATCATTGCCATGCTAATTGAGCAAGTTTAACTTTGACACATATTTCAAATAACTAGAGAACTGTCAAACATTCTACACAGACAGCTGAAGCAATTAACCTTTATTTGAAATTTTATCTTAAACTTTAAAACAATTTTACACTAAAACTAGCCCTTTTTCGTAGTAACATTAAACAGTACTTTAGCACTTTTAAATAGCACATTTACTAGATATACAATCTGTCTAGATTTAAATGCTTCAATCATTTCCAACAGATAATTGAAACAATTTGATCTATAAAAAAAAAACTAAACAACTAAACGGCAAGGCCACACATCACTTCAGAATTCACTTGTATTTCTAAATAAATCGAAACATACATTTAGAAAATGTATGGAAAATTCATAGAAATCGATTTTACGTGATGGCTGTAGGAAATATATCTAACTGATGAAAAAAAAACAGGGTGTAATTTGTGTCAGCCAGCAATAATAAACAAAACAATATTCTATAGAACCAAGAAAACTATTTAATTACAAATTGAGCTGGAATACCAGCCAACCAGTATAACTCAGCTATAAACTTCAATAATGCAAAGTAACAAACATGATTGATCTTAATGACGACGTCGTCACAGTACCTTATTTACCATTTCCATGGATGTGGCAGTCAGTTATAGTCAAGGCAAGTGTTGCATGTAAATGCCCATAAGGAAATTCATAGAAACAACAAATAAAACAAAACTGTTTTCAGTTTTATGTTGCATGTAAAAGGCAGATCGTGCAAATGTTTTTATTTTTAAGTTTTTTTTTGCTATTTTGCATATATTTTTTTTACTTAAGTTTCGTTTTAGAATGTAAGATTTTTGCATGATTAGAAATAGACGGCAATCGATCAATCATTAGCTTTTTAACATTAAAGATAATTTAAAACACTTTTTAGTTTGTAGCTGGCAATATATTTGGCAAATAAGGCGACTTGCAGGGTATTGCTGAAAGTTAAATCATTATTAACTTAAGGGCAATTTGCAACACAAAACTTACTAACCCAGTTTTTTTTTTTTTATTGTTTTTTGTTTCTTTGTGAGTGTTTTCATGATAAGAACTGGAAATTGTTTGGAAAATAAAGATTAGTTTAATAGCAGATGCTGTAAAAAGGTTTCAAAGTAATTGGTTGTAGTAATAAACTGAAAACTGAAGTGGTTAATTTGACCAAATTGCTGTAATATGTCTGACCTACTCTAGAAAGTTGAGGGAGAACTGTTAAAGAAGAGATCTAAGTAAAGGATATATTCAAAAAGGTATATTTGAATTAGCAGCAACAAGTGCTGCAATTGTTGTACAGCTGGGGAAACTATTTAATAATAAAACTAAACTAATCTAATATGAAGTAGTCCAGTAGTAGTCAATCGTAAATCTTCAATTAACTTCGATTAACATTCTATTGTACTGCTTTACAATAAAGCTGTTTAAGCTTTTATCGTAACCCATTAAGCATTCCAGTTTTAGCTGTCAACGTTGCTCTTTAAGTACTCCAGTTGGAGCACTAATTGAAGCTCTTTAAGCACTACAGTTTTAGCTAAAATCCTAAAGACCGTAATTAGGAGTGGTAATGAAAATTGTATACACACATTTCATAGTCCACGTTTACATTATGAGATTTTTGTTTTAAATTGCATTTGTGTTTACATTGTGCGATTTTTGTTGCAGCGATTTTTTTTTATGTATTTATGTGTCGCCATATACAATTTCACGTTTAAAACTACGAATGAGGGAACAAATCGTGTCTCAAGGGTACATGTGTACTCGTATGTGTATCCCTTTTACTACATCCCTTCCGCTCTCGCCTTCAGAGCAAGAATCGCAGCGACAAAAAGCTCATTATATAAACATAGACATAGTTAAGATAGAGACAGTTGTAAAATTTAATTAAGCACTCTAGTTTTGGCTTTAATCGTAGCTCTTTAAGTACTCCAGTATTAAATTACTACTTCCAGCTACAATTTTTGTCCAGCCATGCATATGTCTCGTGTGGACCAAGAGTTGTTGTGACAACATTGTTCAAACAGGAACATAAATATGTCGGGTTTTTAAGGATTTTTTGCACGATTTTCTTTCTACTTTAAATTGTCATAGATCAGCTGTCGTGCAACTATAGATTTTGTGACACAATAACAGTAGCTTTTGTAGTTTGGTCGGCTTTTAATTGAACAATGCTTTACTTTTCTAGACATATTTAACTTTTATAGATATACAAAATATCCATCTGTCCAGACTCTACACGTTTTTCAATAAAAAAAAATCATGCTAAAAAAAAATCTCTCAGACATTTTAAATATTTGCGTGTGAAATAAAAATCATGAAAAACGATTTTTCTCTCTCAACATTTGAAAGCATTAATCAAAATATGTCTATGTCAAAAATCTCTATTACAACTAAATAGTTTGTGGGCCTAAATGTCTGGGCCAATAACTAACATACACAATATTTAGTTGGTTAGTAGTGGCAGGGAGGTAATATTAATACAAATTACCAAGCGGCAAAAACTTATGAAATCATTCTTAGTCATGATCTTTAAAAGCAACAAAAAAAAAAAAACACAATAAACAATAAAATATAGCCTTCGGTTATTTAAGTCAAAAATAACAAATTTACAAAACAAAAATATGTATTATTAATTTAAGCGTGTGAAATCACAGACATTTTTAAGAGATTTACTTAAAAGAAAATGAAAACAAAAATATATAAAATTT
The DNA here is from genome assembly GCA_950370525.1 of Bellardia bayeri. Lineage (NCBI taxonomy): Eukaryota > Metazoa > Arthropoda > Insecta > Diptera > Calliphoridae > Bellardia > Bellardia bayeri. Next base: position 71,468,242 of record OX493267.1, on the reverse strand, counting down.
ATGTTTATTGTTTATTAGGGTTAAAGTTTTTTATTAAAGAATTTATTAAACTGTTTGGAAACTATTTTTCTTCTATTTTGTTATTTTTGTTTCATTTATTAGTTTATAAAAATATTTTGTTGTTTGTGTATATTAAATTTTTTATAGGTTTTAAATATTTAAATTGTTGGGTGTAAAGCTTTTTTGTAGTTTGATAAAAAAAATTAGCTGCCAACAAATTTTATTACAAAAACATTTTGCTTGTGTTTTAAAAAAATATTCAAGGTTGTTACTTTAGAAAAAAAAATAAAATGAAATGTTTATAACATGTGTAATTAAAAAAGTTTTTTTAAAATGCGTATAAGTTTTTCCTAATTACTTCTTTATTAAAAGAAACAATCACCCCTATCGTGAATAAAAATTCCACATGAAATTTGTTCCCTTTTCACATTTTCCTATTAAAATTCAATGTTAAAAAAATAAAAGGGAACAAATATCATGTGGAATTTTTATTCACGATAGGAGTGATTGTATTCTTTTAATAAAGAAGTAATTAGGAAAAACTTATACGCAATTTTCAAGGATTTGTTTGCCAGCAAAGATTGTTTAAAACAATGAAATACTTCAGGTATTTATTAGTTATAGTTTTAGTTTCGATGGTACCTCTTGAAGTACCCGTATCCCTTTATCTTAATTATAGCTCTTTATAAACTCCGGTTATACCTTTATCCCTCTAAGCACTCAATGGCAGAACTACAAGTACTCTAGTTTTTGCAGTAATCGTAGATCTTAAAGTACTCCCGTTTAAGCTTTAATCGTATCCCTGTAAGTGCTCCAGTTTTAAGTTCAATAGCAGGACTTCAAGCACTCCAGTTTTACGACGGCCTAGAACATAAAGACGCATCCACGATTTTTTTACAATGGAAAAATTAGAAATTCGTGGTGTCATTAAATATTTAAATAAAAAAGTTTTATCGGGACAAGAAATTCATAATTATATACAGCCCAATCATAAATAAAAATTCCGTGGGAGTTTTTTCCCTTTCCCCATTTTTCCTATTCAAATTCAATATTAAAAAAAATAAAAAGGGAAAAAACTCCCGCGGAAATTTTATTCATAATTGGGCTGATAGTGAATGTGTTAAGTGAAAGTGTTCCTTCATATGCAACAGTATAACACTGGATTGCTGAATTTAAACGTGGTCGTACAAGCTTTGAGGATGAGCCACGTAATGGACGTCCAAAAGCAGCAACAACAACAGAAATTGTAGCCAAAGTGCATGATATGGTATTCAATGATCGATGAATAAAATTGCGTGAAATATCTAATATCATGAGAATCTCAAATGATCGAGTCCATTTAATATTGCATGAAGAACTACATACATATGAAAAAGCTTTCTTTGTTAACAGTCGACCAAAAACGAATAAGAATGAAAATTTCGCAAGCTTGTTTGGATTGTTTTAACAAAAATAAAATGCATTTTAAGCGTCGTTTCATAACATGATGAGACATGGATCCACCACTATACTCCAGAGACAAAAGAACAATTCAAGCAATGGACTGAAGCTGGAGGAAGTGCCCCAAAGAAGGCCAAAACAATTCAATCGGCTGGTAAGGTTATGGCAACGGGTTTTTTGAGACTTTAAAGGTATTTTATTGATTGACTATCTGCAAATGAGTAAAGCAATAAATTCAGAATACTATTGCAACATTTTGGATCAATTAAATGTAAAAATTCGAGAAAAACGTCCTGGCTTAAAATACAAAAAAATAATTTTTCATCAAGACAAGCACCAGCACACAACAGTGTTTTAACAATGACTAAAATCAACGAATTTAAGTACGAGTTGCTTGACCGCCCACCTTATTCTCCTGATTTAGCTCCCAGTGACTTTAACTTGTTCCCAAATCTAAAAAAATTCCTAGCTGGCAAGCGTTTTACCTCAAATGAAGATGCAATTACATTTGTAAACCACTATTTTGAAGGCCTTGAGGAAAATTAGTTTAATCAAGGGATTAAATTGCTAGATAAACATTGGACTAAGTGTATTGAAGTTTCAGGAGATTATATTGAAAAATACAAATGTTCTCTTCTCTTTCGGTGCCAGGCTAAGAAGTTTCCGAACCGCCTTCGTATCTTCAATCGTAGATCTCTAAATACTCCAGTTTTAACCTCAACCATAGATCTTAAAAACTCCAGTTTTAACCTCAATCGCAGATCTTTTAACACTCGAGTTTTAACCTCAATCGTAGATCTTTCAACACTCCAGTTTTAGTTTCAACCGTAGATCTTTAAATACTCCAGTTTTATCTTCAATCGTAGATCTCTAAATACTCCAGTTTAAACCTCAATCAAAGATCTGTAAACACTCCAGTTTAATCTTCAATCCAACTTTAATTTTAATCTCAATCAAAACTCCAGTTCTCTCTAGCTTCAAGGTCTGTAAGTAGCTCTTTAACTGCCCAACTTAGAAACCTTGAATTTTACGATATAACTACAGGTGAGAATGTTAAGAGAGCCAGCAGAACTTATGATATCTAGACACAATTTAAACAGAAATTTCACATATTATACCAGAAAGAAACTTGTAATCATTATAGACCGCTTTAAATAAATTAAAGAATAAACCCAGCCAGTCAGCCTACTTACAGCACAATTATTTAACACGTAAGTGACAAGCCGGCTGAATGACAGACAGGCAGAGAAACAAAATAATAAACAGAATTATCTAACACTAACATTTATTTTAAATTTTGACCAAGAACTTGTTGCAAGAACGTGTTTTATGTCATCAAATTTAACACATTTTATTTAAGCTTTTTTTGCGCTAAAAAAAAACAACAAAAAAGTCTTACTGTTGTTGTTGTCTATTATGTTTTGTTGTTCCTTTTTACAAGTCCAACGACCTAAGAGTACAATGTGTTGGGGCAACATTTAACCGGCATTACTACATGCAACAGCAAAAACAACAACAACATGGAAAACTGAAATTTTTCTTTTCTTTAACATTGTATTTGTTACTGTTATTGTAATTGTAGTTGTTGTTGTTGTTGTTGTTGTGTTTCATGTTGTAATAATTTATGGCATTATTATGCAGTTTTAAGAAAGAAAATAAAATAAATGATGGCTGGTTTTAGACTCTTGAGTTGGTTGTTGGTTGGACAGTTTTGCCTGACTGCTTCCATGGTATGGTATGTTTCATTTTGGAAACACATACACACACACTCTCAAGTTGACTTTGAAAAGCAATGTTAAAGAGTAAAAGAAAAAAGATAAAAGTAACAAAAAACAAGAAAGAAGTTGACAACATGCGTGCACGCATTGTGGCATTGCACATGCGCCTCAAACCATTACAGATGTCAAGCATTCAAAAACGCACTGCTGCGCTCACTTACGCTTTAAACAACTACCTACTTGCTGCATTATTTTGTTGTTGTTTTCTTTAAGGATGTATTTTGAACAACAAACGACATCATATGAAATAGAATGTTACAAGTTTGTCTATTTGTTTAAATAGAAAGAAATCGTGTTTTCTTTAAGATTTTCCTAAGAAGACATTTTCGTTTAATTGGTGGCAAGTTTTGTATTTAAGTGGTAAAAACACTAAACATTAAAACGACATTTTAATACCCTACAACAGTTATTTGTTTTAAGTTAATCTCAATAGAGCTTAAAAGCTTTGCTAGCTTTTAATATTAAATTTATTTGACATTTATGTTTTTAACCTAGAAATCTAGATAGACTCTAGTGTTTAATAAGTCTTTTTTATATTTGTATATTGATTTGGTATTACGAGTGCATAAGTGATCATTAGTTATCTAATAACCCACAAAGTTTGATATTTATGAAATTTTAAGCCGATTTAACTTTGTTTGTCTATTAGTGTGTGTCTGTGAAGCACGCTCACAGCCAAATTATGCAGTCGAATTTAATATTTTCACTTCAAAATGTTTACAATGCTGCTAAGAAGATTGCTAGTGAAAGTAAGTAAAATCTGCTTTACAGAAGAAAAAAGTTATGTCCCGACAACCTCTAATAATTTTTGAATTATTTTCCCGACAAAATGTTTAACATTGTTACTTTAGCTGAATGAATTCTAAAGACAAGCATCAATTGTTTTATTAAAATTTTTATCTGAAGGGTATTTAAGATTCGTCACAGCCGAATCAATCTAAATAGTTTTATATTCTTATTTTCCTCAACATTGTAAAAGAGTAGCCGCAGACTGCATAAAACAAAAACTACAACTTCTTCGTGTTAAAAAGTTAAATATGTTTTACAACGTGATTACATGTCACATCAAAGAGATTAAACTAAAGTGATGAAATAAGTAAAACAAAAACAAAATCTTGGAAAGACTTTCCAAGATCATCTTAACTTCAGTTTAAATGTGTTACATAAAAACGTGCTAAAGATTAAGAAAAAGACTTAAACTCAAAACAAACGTGCCAACGAAAACTATGACAATAAATTTCTTAATAAATTTTAAAAGAATTCAAGAGAAAATTATAAAAAAACAATACAGCATTTAATAAATTTAACTTTAAAGGAAATAAAAATAAAGAAAATGAATTATGAGACCAGACCACAAATACAATTCATATATTATTATTTATAAAAAAAAAAAAAAGAAACAAATATTTGCGATTGGAAATTTTAGACACGCAATTGTTTACAATTAATTATAAAATGTTTTTTAGGTGTCAGTTTGGCTGTTAATACAACTTTCGTAGTTATTTTTCATATACAGTGGCTCACAGCTTATTTCAGGCAGTGCATTTTTTTTGTTTTGTTTTCAAAACTTCATAAAAAGAAAGCTAACAGGAAATTAGAAAAAACTGAGTGTCATTTAAAAGAAAAAATGTGAAAGTCTAACAAACAAAAAACATTTATTACAAAATAGTACATTTTAATATATTAAACCTACAAAAATATAATACAATGTTCATATTATACGTCACAGCTTATTTTATGCAGGCACTTATAGGTTTTGAAAACTTGAAATTAAAACGACTTAGTATTTGGTGTGTAGTATTTATTATCTACAAAAGATTTAAGGCGATTTGGCATAGGTTCGACCAGTTTGCTTTGGTTTGTTATCCTAGTAAACTCAAAAACTGATCCCAGGTTCTCTGCGCTTTCCAAAAAGTTGTCTTTCAGATTGTAAAGGTATATAAACTTGTCCGTGGTTGTTTTAGCAAATGTTAAATTCCCAGTACCAGCAGCTGGCATAGAAACTATGCCACTCCTACCAACCTACTTCACTGTTACCGTTGTCACCTTGGTGCGTTTCGTACCATATTTGGTGCTTTTTTAATTTGTTGTATGAAAAATTTGTTAGTTGGTGCGCGGTGCTTTTTTTAATTTTGGAGCGTTTTTTTTTATTTTTGCTGAATCCAACACAAGCCACGTGAGAAAAAATCTTTGTATAATAAAATACACCTGTTTCAATACCATTTCATAAAACAGTGCAAAATTTTACAAATAACGATGATGTTAATGCTTGGTTTTCACTATGTCATGTTTGTTGTCAAATTGTACAAATTGTTGGCAATTGTATGAAAACGGGTTGTCATATCATGATTTTCATGCGTGCAAACATAGATGACGCCATATGACAACCCGTTTTTAAAAAATTGCCAACAATTTGGACAATTTGACAACAAAAATATATGCACAGAGTAAAACGGTTTTGTTTTTAGTAAGAAAAAGAAATATTTCATTATATGAAATTTGCTGTCCCTTTTTGATTTTCGTACTAATTGTTGTTGCAGTAAAAGTTGCTCTCGTATTATTGTTCGTTTTTATCAAATGCGTTATGAGGTGTAAAAAAGTGTGAAACATTTATATAAAGTGCTGTAAAAGTAATATAACTTCTATTTATTAAAAGAATTATTTAAAGTAATTTATTTATTTTCAATAAAAAAATCTAAACCGGATGGGGTTTTTTTTAAATGGCGCGTTTTTTTCCTCTATTTTGGTGCGGTTTGAAATTTCAAAGTTGACAACACTGTTCACGACATGCCATCTGAATCGAATATGTTAAACTTAGATTCAAAGGCGAAGATGACCATTAAAATCATGTTAGCGCAAAGCTCGACAGTTTGAACGCAACATTGTTTGACCAGGTCAGCTTCAACTTCGGCAATTAGTTGAACGTTTTGGATTTACCTTTCAAATGTGTTGCTCATTGCTAATTTTATTTGGTGCTTATCTGCTTTTGTTATTGCTGCATTGAGCTATCGTTACAGTAGAAATTGACTGCATAAAATAAGCTGTGACGGAAAAAACGAGCATTTTTTTTTTTTTTGTTTTTTGTTTCGTTTTTATATAATAAAATGTAAATTTTTGCAATAAATGTTTGTTAGACTATAAGATTTGTTCCTTTAAATGACACCAATTTCTTTTTTAAGTTCCTATTAGTTTTCTTTTTATGAAGCTTTGAAAACAAACAAAAAAAAAACAATGCATAAAAACAGCTGTGAGCCACTGCAGTATAATTGATATGATCAATAACGTGATTTTAATATTTATTTAATAGTTTTACTTTTATAACAGTTAGTTACTAATAAACTTATAGTTTCTTCTGTTGTGTTTAATGACACCAGGTCTCGATGACAATAAATTAAGCCAAAATGTAACGACAGGCAGCCGGTAAAATGCTGTAAGTAGCTGGCTGCTAACTCTATAACTGTCATATTAAATCACATTTTAAAGCTGGTGGTGCTGCCGTATAATACAATACAATAAGTACCAGAGCTTCTAACAAAAAAGCTTTTAAAAATAACAGTAACTGACACCTACATTAACGTTAGACAATCTGTTAACTCAAAGCAAATTGTTAGTCATTTTTTTTTCTTAGATGACTTGTAATTAATATTTCAATCAATTGTTTGTAAAGGGTTGGGGAAATTTGCTATTAAAAGAGATTGCAAATTAATAAAAAAATTTAATATTTCTAAATATGGGGATTGTTTTATTGGCTTTAAAATGTAATTTAAACGTTAATGTTAAAGAATTTTAATTAATACAAATAGATTTTTTATAAAAAAAGGTTTGATATTTTTGAGCAATTCTAAAAGCCTGTAATATCAACGACAGCAGGAAATTGTGGTTCCAATACCGAATTCCGCTGGACAAAATTATAAAAAATTTAGTCTTCCAAATGAAGCTAAATATAAATGTGTTAATATATACAGTGGTGAGCACAAATGAGTACATGTTACTACTTGTTATTGCATACAAATAAAACTAATCAAGAAAATTACAAAATGTTTTTTTGTCATTAATTTAATGCTTAATATGTATTTAAAAAAATAATTTCTAAATCAAAACTGAAAGTATCGAGTATCAACCCGCATGTTCTCAATTTTTTTACCATACTGATAGTACATATATTTAATATTTAATTCAAAGCCCATTATTTCGTAAAACAGTTTTTTACATGTTACCAATTTATGCATTTAGAATACTCTCTCAGTCGTGCTGAACCGCTGCCAAAGCTAGTCCAAATGGATTGAAGTACATCGGTATTTTTTCAACTGTCTCAGTTCTCAATTGGATTGGGGTCGGAACTTTTTGCAGGCCGGTGCATCAAAACAAATGCTCTCTAAACCATTCTTTCATGATTTTGGAAGTATGCTTTGGGTCACCATTCAGCTGAAAAGTTACTTTATCCACATAATAGACGCTCTTATCTACAAAATTGGGAATATCACAGACAGCCTCCTTTCCCCATTACTGCCTCTATTCTTAGCAATGGTCCGAAGCGCCAACATGTAAAGCAATCCCATATCATCAAATTCCTCCCATGGTGCTTCATTGTTTCCTTTTCATGAACTCTGGGCTGTTCAGTGCCAGCAATTAATTACTTTTGTATTGAAAACGATTATATTTGGATTTGTCTGACCATATTACACTTTCCCAGTCATATTTTACCCAATTTCAGGTTTACCTGGCAAACTTCAATGGTGCCTTAACATTTTTTTTTATCGATAGTGCAGGTTTTCAATTTTTTTCTGCTGAGATGTAACCATATAAAGACATCTTGTGGTGGTAAACACTTGTCTCTTTTCATTTGTTTTATCATGAGATATGAGCGCTCGCACGTAAATAGCTTTTTGCTACCTTTGATTTGTGTTTTGGGAACAATAGAACGCCTTTTTGGATTCTTATGGTCACTACTGCTTGACTTACTTTAAGCTGTTTAGCTATTACTCGCGTGGAATAACTACTTTTTGTCATTACTAGAATATTGTGCTTATAGGCTCTTGACTGACAGTTGCTTTATTATTTATTAAAATTTGATTTGTTTTGGGTAATTTGCAAAAAGTGTTTAACACAAGCAATAAAATTAATATTAATGTTTTTTTTAAGTCATAAAGGGATTTTGGACAAGAACCTTGTTTTTCAAAACAAAATAAACCAAAGAATTTATATGAAAATCATTCAAATGTTTATTGTATTAGAAAAAATAAGTTATCACAATTATAAGTGATCTCAGTTTGCGTTGGTGGTACGTTTAAAAAAAACAGGACGCAAATTGAAATGACGCAAAGTGAATTAAGATTTTCGATAGCGAACCATGTAAAGATCGAAGATATGTTCTAGGGTTACGAAAATACTAAGTCGGCGTTTTTCTTTCACAAAAAATTGGGCCAATGTTTGCTGAACAACTTCTTTCAAAGTAAAATAAATTTCCTTGTAGCTTTTTGCTACCTTTGATTTGTGTTTTGGGAACAATAGAACGCCTTTTTGGATTCTTATGGTCACTACTGCTTGACTTACTTTAAGCTGTTTAGCTATTACTCGCGTGGAATAACTACTTTTTGTCATTACTAGAATATTGTGCTTATAGGCTCTTGACTGACAGTTGCTTTATTATTTATTAAAATTTGATTTGTTTTGGGTAATTTGCAAAAAGTGTTTAACACAAGCAATAAAATTAATATTAATGTTTTTTTTTTAAGTCATAAAGGGATTTTGGACAAGAACCTTGTTTTTCAAAACAAAATAAAACAAAGAATTTATATGAAAATCATTCAAATGTTTATTGTATTAGAAAAAATAAGTTATCACAATTATAAGTGATCTCAGTTTGCGTTGGTGGTACGTTTAAAAAAAAAACAGGACGCAAATTGAAATGACGCAAAGTGAATTAAGATTTTCGATAGCGAACCGTGTAAAGATCGAAGATATGTTCTAGGGTTACGAAAATACTAAGTCGGCGTTTTTCTTTCACAAAAAATTGGGCCAATGTTTGCTGAACAACTTCTTTCAAAGTAAAATAAATTTCCTTGTAGCAATTGTCAGTATTATTACCATTAGCAATATCATTGGCGAATGCTTTACTTTTTATGTCATTAAATAAGCTTTTTGCTTTTATCTGAAATACCATTTTACTTAATGATATTTTCTGCGCAACTTTATTATAAATTCAAATAGAAAGCAAGAACTCCATGACGATCATCAAAGCACTGCTTGTACGGGACATCGTTTTAGCTTCTAACGATGTTGAAGATTTAGCAAAAAAAAAAACAATTAAGGACTCGAACCCCAAAACAACGCAACCTTAAAAATCTAACAACGCACAGTGAAAATGAAACGACGCAAAGCGAGGTATTGGTGTATTAGATAGATGTCTTTGACTACTAAGCATGCAGTAGATTCTCTTATCAAAGTTTTCAATCACATTTTGGAAAAATTACAGGTCTATCAGGCATGTTCTGAAAATCACTTTTTCGTAAAGTGATTTGAAATCACTTGTTGAAATGTTCTGTTCACAAAAATTATTGAAATCTCGTGATTTAAAACCGGTCACCTAACAGCCTAATGATTTCAAATCACTTAGAGTTTTTTAAGCATTTTTCATTGAACTCTTGTAATAAAATTAAATTCATTTGTTCTTCATTTTATTTTTTAAACATTTTATTATTTTAAACAGAAAAAACTTAAAATTTACAAACTTAGTAAGACGTATTTTTTGCGGATCATTTTTTTAGATTTGGTTACATTTTTCGTGATTTACTTTTACTTTTTAGTAGTCAACACAAAAAAAATCAGCTGTTAGCTCATGATTTAGAACAATCAATATCACTACTAAAAATTAAAAATCTCGTGATTATCAGAACACCAAAATATTCCTTCCGCGATTTCAAAATCGTTTGTGATTTAAAATCACCGTGATTTCAGAACATACCTGTATTTCGTGTATCACGTCCCAATAAACAGCTAAATTTCGTGAAATTATGCGATCAGGAAATTTGTTATGAAAATATTTAATTGTTTCAGTGGCTTGGTGACACCGTAGTATTCAAACCATATTTGTATCATATCCATATCATCAATAATAGGCACCGTTTTTCTGATGTTGAAATTGGCAATCTCATTGTTCCAATCGTTAAAATATTCATGAATAACACAACTGTAACCACTTGTTTAAGCTTACAAGAGCTTAAGTTTAAGCTTTGTTTACTCTTACAAGAGTTTTGCCAGAACAAACAGCATCAAATAAATTAAAACTAAATATTTGTTGTGCTTTGGCCTAAGTAAGAAAAGTTTTTAGAATTTTATTTAATAAATAAACGAGTTCAAATATATGTTATTTAGTGGTTACGTATTTTTCGGCAAATATTTGCCAAGTTTGACCGTACCTTAAGTGCAACCACTTTGTCTGATGTTTCGATTTGAAGCAACATTTCTCACTGTTTCAATATATGTACATGCCTATATGTTAAGGTCTTTATTTGTTACACCATACATCGAGTGTGGTGGATTTTTCTTGAAGTCCTTTGAAGTCAGGGTTTAACCAACAAAACCATATTTCAGTAAATGTTTTTTGTATTTATTTAATGCAAAATTTATTTAAATCATGAGATTTATAAGCAATTTCTTATTCTTTTTTGTTTCTTTGTAACATCTTTTCTTTTGCTGCTTAGAATTGCAGAAAACAAAAACTTAATTGTTATAAGGAAATGCATTTGCATGCCTTTATGCCTAAACTCAGACCTCATTAGGCTCATTTGTGGTAACCTCAATCAACAGATTTCAATTTCCCACAGTATATTTCCACATTAAACTAAAAGCTATGTAAGTATTTTCCTCTAAACCAATCGATTATTGTTAACAAATCTGATTAGGTTTTTCCAAACAAGCATACAAAGAAAGAAGAAAAAAAAACTATATGAACAACTTAATTTGGCCAACATATACTGACGGAACTTGTTGTTAACTTGGCCTGGATGGTATAGACTGTGGTATTATTTTGGTTTAGCTAAAAGACTATATAAACAAAAAAAAAATCTAACTGTTTAAATAATGTCTGTACAATAAGATGTCATACTTTATAAGGTATTACTAAGCAATTTTTGCAATTTAAATTTTAAATACAAATTCGATTTGAAAATACATTTGTAAACAGCGCACATACATATATCTACAACAAACGAATTTATATATTCTCATATTGTGTAAAGGGATTTTCAATAAGAACCTTGTTTTAAAAAATGGAAAGAGTAAGGCTTAACAATTATAAAAGAAAATTTATATCAGACAGATGTAGACCCAGACCACTTATACTAAACATTTTCAACCAAATGTTGCCAAAATGCACGTCGATTTCGATAATTAAGTCATGAATTTTGAGTTTTAAATCTGTAAACAATTCGATTGCCTCTGCATAGACTCTGTACTTTTCCCCGCAAAAATAATCCCATTGTGTTAAATTGCATGATCGGAGCTAAATTTCATAAAATTATGTTATTCGAAAATTTTGGTTTTCAATAATTCATTAACTGTTTCGGTGGCTGTGTAACATGTCTCACCGTCCTGCTGAAACCACATGTCAATGATAGCCATATCATCAATAATACGCGAGAATTTAGTTGTTAACTACACTCTTGTTAGTGTGATCCCATCACCGTATCTGCATGATAATATATATTCATTAACCACACATTCATATTTAAAATACATTTAATGGGTTCCTTTTTCATCGTAAAGATTTCATGATAGTGAATTATTAAACAACTGCAATTAAAAATTAGTAAAAAAAAACGCATTTTCCAAAAAATATAAAACGCACCGAAATTAAAAATAGCGCACTGCGCACAAACTAAGGAATTTTTCGCACAAAAAAGTTGACAACGCTGCTCTTTACTACTCCAACAAAAATACTTTTACACTATACCTTTGCGGGTTAGTTTTATTTGTATTTAATAAATATTAAAAACGCTACCGTGAAGCACTAAAAAGAACATTTTATTATTGTAGTTGATACAAAATCTAAAAGGTTATTTCCATCCCTGACAGAGTTGCATTTGTTTATGTTGCCATATTATTTAGAAATCTAAAAAAAAATTCTATTAATTAAATTTATATTTTTTTCTGTGCAATTGCAGGGCAATTTAACTAATGAGGATTTGGATAGTGAGGACATTGATGATTCAATTGATTATTCCGACGATTGTTTAGATGATGGTCTCAATGCTAATGGCGAAGATGGCGCCACTGAAGATGATTTAAATGATGTGGCTTCCGATTTAGAAAGTGACATAACACATAATTCATTGTCATATAACGACGATTTGCAACAGCATAACAACTACAACAATCACCAGCAGCAGCAGCAGAAAAATTTGCAACATCAGCACAAGAAACATCAACATTGTCATTCAAGTGACATCGATGAAAACCAAACGATAAACGTGTCTTCTCATCATCCTCAACATCTTCAATCTTCTCGTGATTGTATTCAAACTAAGGTAAGTTTAGTTTCGTAACATATATTTGAATTTTTTTCTATACGTTTTCGTCTTCTACTATTTCTTCTATAAATGCATTTATTTATTTTTTTTTATTTAGTTTTCCTAACAATTATTTATGTATGCCAAATAAACAAAACTGAGCAAGCAGACAAATAACAATTGCATTCGAAATAAGAGTTTCATCGTATTTTGTTTTCGTTTTTTTTGCTTTATTTCTGAAATGCAGCAAAAATTTTTGTAAAATGAGTTTTTTTGTTTCGAATCTTAAATAATGCATGCAAAGTATTGTCAACTTTTTTTCTCTTGAGTGATGTAATTTGTTATAGAAACTAACTCTAAAGTTTTGTATTATTATTAATATGAGATTATTTTTGTAATTTTCAAAATTTGTTTATGTTAAAGAGTTTAAGTAAAAGAAAAAGGTTGACAACACTGTTAAAAGTGTTGTAAGTACTGTCAATTTATATATCTTTGGCTGTAAAGAGGGTAAATCAAAGGGAATTATTAGGATTTGTCATGTTAACATAAGGGAAACTAAATAACGGATTTTTTAACAGGAACTTTGTTTTCAAAAAAAAAAAAACCTAGAATTTAGATGAAAATCTTTGAAATTTTCGTGTATTGAAAATAGTACAGTTTGACAATTACAAATGAAAAATGATATTGGATAGAACACAAGAACAGGCATACAAAAATCGATTCTTTTATCAAAATTTTCAATCACATTTAGGCAAATTGCCGGGCCTATTTCGCTAATCACGAGTTTTAAGGCTGTAATCGATTTGATTGCCTCTGTATAGATTTTATATTTAATATATCCGCATGAAAAGTAATCAAGAAGTGTGATCAAGCATCATCCGCACAATCAAATCATTAAATTAACATTTAAAATGTAAAATTATGTAATCTGTAAGTTTGGTTTGCAAGAGTTTAGTGGTTAACATTTCTCGATGGCTTGGTCCAGTTCACTGTAACCGCATTTCCAGTCAAATTTTCGCATTTTGTCAAAAGCTCAATGACGTCTCGAGACCTCATGGCGCACGATACAGTGACATTGTTTAGCATGCAAAGGCTACCAACACTTGCACTTGTTGACATATCTATACAAATGAAAAAGGGTTTCGTTTGGAAAAATTAGTTTTCTAGAAAACTGGTGAGTGGATCTTAAATAAATTCAGTTAAACTACAGCAAAGTGAATAATAGGCCGACTTCAGTTCAGGCATCAGTTGCACCTTGTTAGGCTTCAAAGCGAAAACCTTACACACAATTTGCGCTCCATACGGTGACACATTCAGCATACAGAGACTTCTCAGCAGTTGCCCCACTTGGAGCACATAGAGTGGTTCGCCTTCCATACAAAAAGAAAGTTGTGTCATTCACCCCCTTGAATTAAAGACATTTTTTTATTTTTTTTGTCACGCCTACAAATACCGCCCTTTTAGTATTTTGTTCACTATGTCACTGTAAGGGTTACATTTCTGTCCTAAATAATTTTTTACTACCACGTCAAATTTTAGTTATGACTTTTAAAAGTTCGGTTTATACCCACAATAATGCTAAATATTTTTGTACGCAAAAAGGGAAAGTCATGACTAGAATTTAAAGTGGTAGTAACTGCCCCAATGGGGCAGTTTTGCTTTTTGACGTATACAGATAAATGTAAATGGACTTTGTCTAAAAAAAGTATTTTTCCAGAAAAGCCAAAGAGTTGTTTTGGTATAAATTGAGCGAATCTACAGCGAAGCGAATGATCGTCCGGCATCAAGAAATTGATACCAATATTTGCACTTAAACAACCTGGTCAAACACGCATTGGTCTTGACACATTATGTAGCGAGCCAGTCGACGCATTTTACGAAATGTAGCTTTCACAGATCCACTATTTTCATAGTGAATTTTCGAGCGAAATTGAATTCTACTACAAAAAGTGAAATGTCAAAACGTTCATGTTATTTTAATATAGGAAAGTTCTTGTTGAAAACCCCTTAAAAAAAATCCGTCATTAGTTTAAATTCGTTATTATTTTGGCAACCTTCATGATTTGATTGTGCTGACATTGGAATAAATTTGGAAGTCGGTAGTGAAAGCAGAGTTTTCACCGGGATGAAGTTCTTATCCGCATTAGAATTCCTGCGTATATTCTGCTATGTTAACAAGAACTTTTCAGGATTGTTTTGAACACAATTTCTTTCTTTTTGTGATACGTTTTTAAAGAAAATTTCCATTCTGGTTATACATTAATTATTGTTAGAATTTCCCTACCCCTGCCCCTAATCCCCCTCAATAAAATTCCCCTTTCTTCAGTATACATATTTCTCGAAAATCTTTAAATGTAAATCAAAAAAAAAATATGCTCCCAAATATAAACACTTTTAGATTGATTGTGAAAACGTTGACGAAGAAGACGACGACGACGTCGACATCGAAGAAGAAGCCGAAGACGGCGACGACGAAGACGAAATAGATAGTCCTAATCATAAAAATCAATTGGGTTACACCAAGCTACTAGTCACATTCGATCGCTCCAGTGGGCGATCATCGGCGGCTGCCCAGCACAGACTGTCGGTTACTTTAACCGATTTTGAGGCTGATTCCGAAAGTTCGGATCTAGAGACCATACAACGTTGTATGCGCTCCTCCAATCAACGCAACGCAAATAAGAACCATTACAACGCGCCCATGTCATATAAGTTTTTAGCGAATAACGGTGTTAGTTTGTTAACGGGCCATAATAAACGTTCAACAATTTGTGGCACAGTAACAAATGTAAATTTGGCTGCATTTAATGCTGCCATTAATAATGCTAGTGAAGTAGAAAGTTGTGAAATAGATGACATACAAACTACAGCAGCTTCAGCTTTAACGGCAACAATATTTAATGAGCACTTGCAACATAAACACCTACACCAACAACAAGAGCAGCAGCAACTACAACAACAACAACATAACCACCAACAAAGAGTAACCCTTATGGCAATTACACAAAACGCCATGACAACAGGTTCAACAACAAACACAGCAACACAATCTTTAGGCTCAACTGTTGCCACTTCCACGACTAGCAACATCAACAACAGTGTTGGTCACAGTAACCACAGTGGTGGTAGTGGTAATAATAGTGACAGCATGAGTAATACCAGCGCAATTGGTGTTGCCACAAATGCTATTGCAAACCAACAACAACAATACAATCACAACAATAATAATAACAATATAACAACGAAATTATTAGCAGACAATGAAAGTAATCACCAACATCATCTACAGCACCAACAGCAGCAGCAACAACATAAAATGAACGGTGGTCTTGCAATGAAACAAAAAAATATTGCCATTATTTCACCCAACAGTCACAAAAACTACCACAATAAACATTCACACCATCCGCAACATCATCATCATCATCACCATCATCATGGAAGTGGCGGTGGTGGTGGTGGTATTGGCGGTGGTGGCGGCGGCATCAACAATAAATCGCCTACAGTATTGCGCAAACATCATGAACACCATCATTCTTCAGATATTTCAAAATTCAATCGTTCAAATCGCAAATCGAAAAATTGTGCCATTTTCTATTTTAAGCACTTGGACACAGACAACGAAACCAGCTACAGCAACAGCAATTGTGGCGATGATGGCTATGATGATGTACGTGTTGCTGGTAGTGTTGGTGGCCTCGTCACCGCCACTAATCATCATCTTCGTAATGGAGATATTGATGGTGTTGTTGGCGATATTGTTGATGATGATGATGACGATGGTATGGGTAATGATAACATTGTTGGTGGCCTACTCTCTTCATCGGCAGCCTCCTCTTCACACACAAGTGATGTAAGTACTAAACGAGTAAAAAGAAACGAATTCAAATTGCCGATCATCAATTCTCAATTCACAAAGCTCACTCAAACTTAAAATTATTTTAATATTTATTTTATTCGCTTATTTTTGTTGGTTTTGGTTTTTTCCCCTTCACGGTGACAGTTTGGAGTGGTGTGTGGCGTCCGTCGTTTATTTTGTTTCTTTATTACACAGCGTGGCACAGTAGGTCTTTTGTAGGGGAAAAAATTGGTTTATTTGAGAAAAAAAAACAGAATTTAGAGACATGTACAGTATAAAACATATGGAAATTATAATAATAAATTCGTTTTATCTTCTAAGTTCTTGGTATTTTTAATAAATACCCTGACTGTCGAAGTAAACTACTTCCAATATTTTAAAAAAAAGCTATTGAAGCCTTTAACAATTGAAGCGATTTCGCAGAAGGAGTTTTTTCGTTTGATTGTTCAAATTATCATTCACCACTTCGCTTTTTGCAACTAATTTTTGCAATAGTAAGAAATTAATTTTAACAAAATGTTTTTTAAAAGTAAATGTTATTTTTTAATATATTGAAGTGAGTTGCTAAAATTGTGTATTTCAAATTCAGGCAATAATTCCTTTCTGTTGCTATAAAATAGCTTTTTATTTTCTCCTGTTTAATTTTGTATCCCCTTCATCACCAGGCATATAAAATATACATTCTTATATATTATGGATCTTTATAAATAGCAAAGTTGACATAATATACTAATAAAGAGAATAAGAAAATTATTTGTCATTTATTTTATGTTTAATATTTAACAGAATAATTTCTAAATCAAAACTATAAGTATCAATTTCTAAAAAAAAATACAAACAAAACTAAAACAATTAAGAAAGTACGAGGTCTGATCAAAAAATAACCCTTATTTAAAATTTTTTCAAAAAGTATTTATTTATTCATTAATAACTATTTTGTCCCTTTTAAAGTAATCCCTCTCAGATATAATACACTCCACTTCTTGAAACACTTCTGAAACCGTTATTTTAAATTTTTTCAAAAAGTATTTATTTATTCATCAATAACTATTTTGTCCCTTTCAAAGTAATCCCTCTCAGATATAATACACTCCAATTCTTGAAACACTTCTGAGACCGTTATTTTAAATTTTTTCAAAAAGTATTTATTTATTCATCAATAACTATTTTGTCCCTTTCAAAGTAATCCCTCTCAGATATAATACACTCCAATTCTTGAAACACTTCTGAAACACGCTTTTTGGTATCACCAAAAGCTCCTGTTTCGATTTTTCTTTTAACTCCTCAATCGTAGCAAAGCGCTTTCCTTTCATCGGTGTCTTCAGTTTTGGGAAGAGGAAAAAGTCAGCGGGGGCCAAGTCAGGTGAATACGGCGGTTAAGGCATGGTAACGGTTTTGTTTTTTGCCAAAAACTCACGCACAAGCATCGATGTGTGAGCTGGTGCGTTATCATGGTGCAAAATCTATTGGTTTTTCTACAATTCTTTGCGTTTCGGACGAATTGCTTCGCGCAAACGGCGCATAACTTCAAGGTAGTATTCCTTATTGACCATGCGACTTTGTGGCAAGAATTCATGATGCACCACGCCCATCGCAGTCGAAGAAAACAGTGAGCAAAACCTTCACATTTCACCGAACTTGACTTACTTTTTTCGGTCTTGGCTCTTCTGGACGTTTCCATTGGGATGATTGGGCTTTGGTTTCAATGTCATAAGCTATGCACCACCAATTATGAAATTAAATATTAGGAAATCTTGATCGTCGTTGACGATGTTCAACAGCTTCTGAGCGATGACCATGCGAAGTTGTTTTTGCTCAAAATTTAGCAATTTTGGAATAATCTTCGCTGCAGCACGTTTCATACATCCGTAAAAATTGCCTGGCATGAGCCGAACGATATGCAAACATCATCAGCAACCTCTCTGATAGTGATTCGACGATTGAACTTGTGTTCTGCTCATAGTAGACTCGCCAAACGTCACAGTCAACATTTCAAATGTCCTTGCGCATTTAATTTAATTTTTTACACAAAACTTCAAACAATCTCTTTGATCCATTTTTTTTTTCGAATATTAAAATTTTAAATTTGTGTGGATCCTAGCATAATTCATACATTTATCGTTAAACCCCGTATTTCGGAAGGACATTTGTATGGGGGCCAGGTGAAATAATAAACCCATTTCCACCAGTTTCAATCCCATCGTACCTAGGCCGAAAAAATATAATTGACTAAATTTTACTGAAATATCTTTAAAATTGTGACCTGTTTTCGGCGCACTAGCTTTACATGGTCAGCCAGCCAGACGGACGGATGGACGGACATCGTTAAATCGACTCAGAAAGTGATTCGTAAAGGTCTCGGTGCTAAACACTTGTCTCTTTTCATTTGTGTTATCGTAACACATGCTTACGTTAATAGTTTTTTACGACCTCTGATTTGTCATTCGGGAACTATACTGCGGAATAAAACTGCTTTTTTTGGACTCATATGACAACTGATTTATTTATTTTAAGTTATTAGCCTTGTAGCTTTTACCCTCGTAGGAGAGCTGCTTTTGTCATTGCTAGAATTTAATTTGATTTGTTTTGGGTAATTTGCAAAAAGTGTTTACCCCACGCAATTTAGTTAATATCAAACTAATGTTTTTTTTTTAAGTCACATACAAATCTAACGATAAACTTTGATATTTTTGTACAAACATTTCATAAGCCAAGCCAAACTTGTACAAAATTGAGAAACTAGTTTTTTGTTTTGCACTAATTGTTTATTTGCCGAAAATTATTATTTTCCATTTTAGCATCAAATCTAAAATAAATGACAAAAAAAAACAATAAAAAGTGCTAAAAGCACAAACATGTGCTCCTCACTGTATATATGTATGTATATTTGATAACCGGTAGCTGATTAGATTTCAAAGTTAAACTTGTGACAGGCTGTTTTGAAGTTTAATTGTATGAAAATTAGTACATCGAACGGAACACTGTACGATGTAAGCAATGTCTTAAGATATTCAGTGCAAAAAGAGAACTATCAAACATATGAATGTTGCAAATTATTTACCACATTTTTCTCCACTGTGCTTCGAAACATAGTTTGTTGGTTATTTCATTTTAGCTCAACACAACAAATCGCGAGTATTTTTTTCGTCCCTCTAACGAATCTACGTAGAGTCTTTCGTAAATGTTGCGCAGAATCTGCCTGTATATATCTAAAAATCTTGCTGTATTTAAACGTATCTCTTCTGGTATCTGTGTGACAATGAAACAATGACGCACGCAACATGTTCCATATTTTATCATTCATCTGTTAATGGTGTCTCTTGATTGTCTTTTTATTTGTTTTCTGGTGTCTTTACACAGATACTGGTATTGCTACAACATACATATTTGTTTTATTGCATTTCCTGGTTGCTGTTGGTTGGTTTCAATTATTTATTGTAGATGCATACATATATTTTCTTTTGGCTTATGGTTTGTTTCTCTTCTCACATATAAAATATGGTTTTGGTGTTTTATTATGTTTTTATCTCCTTCCTTTAAAATACTCTTATACATTTGTACATATTGCTATAATTTGCCGTATTTAGTTAATCCCCAAACTTATTATAACTATGGATCATGTAGACCCATAATACTTTGTATTTTATAACATACTCGTACATAAGTAGCTAGTAATTTGTTGCTTAATAAGTTTTGCATGTTTTTATTTATGGTTTTTTTAGTATGTTGCAAGTAATTTGTTAACAATATTGGTAAACTAATATGTTATTAACTGTGGTATTATTGTAATTTATTTTCTTACGTCTAAGAAATTTTTACCAAAAGCGTTTGTTGAAAGAAATTTTCTAAATTACTTAATCCTATCTTTAGTTAATTGTACTTACTTTTATTTTTCCTTTACTATTTTAATTCATTGATATTTAAATTTTCTTTTTTTTTAAATATTTAAACAAATTTCTTCTTTTTTATCTTCTTAAATGTCAAAATATTACAAAAATTTATTTGAAAATTAAATTTAACGATTTAACAATTTATTTAATTAAATAATTTATCAATTAAAGACATGTAATGAAATGTAAATTTTTAATTGAGCCAATAATAGTAATATACACACATAAATATTTTTATAATGATTGTAATTATAATGTTTGCTTTTCAACACAAAAAACATACATATATATATGTAATTGTTAACCCTCTAAGTGTGAAAAGTTTCTTAAGTTTTAAAACATTTCCAAGGCAAAATTTACATTTCTTACAAATGGTGTAGAATACCATCACAATACTGCAAATACAAAGTTATGACACTTAGGCCGCGTTTTCACTATGCTTTCACTATGTCATTTTTGTTGTCAAATTGTCCAAATTGTTGGCAATTGTATGAAAACGGGTTGTCATATGGCGTCATCTATGTTTACAATCATGATTGCAATTTGGACAATTTGACAACAAAAATGACATAGTGAAAACCAAGCATTACAAAAATTATATAAACATAGAAATACTGAAAAAGAAAAATACTAACCCAGACTCAAGATTTAAAATTTTCAAAATATATTACACCACTACAATATTTGAAAAACAAAAGTGCTACTTTATGGTGTTCTTAGTTCAAATGTGTATTCATTTCATACTCAAATCTTACACCAAACCTGAATTTATTTGAAACTGCAACCGTACATTTCATACTGAAATCTCACAGAAAACATGTAGTAATTTCATACTGAAATCTTAGTTTTAACTTGGATTCATTTTTTTTATATTGAAATCTTGTTCAAACTTGGATTTCTTTCGTGGTAAAAAAATGTTTGTAACAAATGTGGATTCATTTCATAGTGAAATTTTGAATCAATCACTTATTCATTTCATACTGAAATTTTAAATTAAACTTTGAATTATTTCTTATTGAAATCCTAGATCAAACGTGGATTCATTTCAAACTGAAACCTTAAATCAAATTTGTGTTATTTCATGGATGGAGTCATTTCATTCTGGTTTTAGATGAAACGTGTTTTGTTTTCTGCCTAAAATCTAAGATTAAACATGGATTCATGTTATACTGAAATCGTTTCTTAAACGTTCATTTCATACTGTAGTCAATGCAACGTAGATCATACATGTATTCATTTCATATTGAAATTCTAGATCAAAAATGTATTCATTTCATACTGAAATCATCGATCAAACATGGGTTCACTTCGTACTGAAATTATAAATAAAACATGGATTCATTTCATACTGAAATTATCGATCGAATGTGGATTGATTTTAGAAATAGTTTGAAATCAAACGTGGATTCATTTCATACTGAAATCGTTTATCAAACGTAGATTCGTTTTATATTGCAATCGTAAATCAAACATGGATTATTTTCATACTGAAATCAAAAATAAACATGAATTCATTTCATACCGAAATCATATATTTCATGGATTGATTTTAAAAATAGATTGAAATCAAACATGGATTCATTTTATATTGCAATCGTAAATTAAACGTGCATTCATTTCATACTGAAATCATAGATCAAACGTGGATTGGTTTTAGAAATAGATTGAAATCAAACATGGATTCATTTCATACTCAAATCATCGATCAAACATGAATTGATTTTAGAAATAGTTTGAAATCAAACGTGGATTCATTTCATACTGCAATCATCAATCGAATGTGGATTGATTTTATAAACAGTTTGAAATCAAACGTGGATTCATTTCATACTGAAATCATCGATCGAATGTGGATTGATTTTAGAAATAGTTTGAAATCAAACGTGGATTCATTTCATACTGAAATCGTTTATCAAACGTAGATTCGTTTTATATTGCAATCGTAAATCAAACATGGATTATTTTCATACTGAAATCAAAAATAAACATGAATTCATTTCATACCGAAATCATATATTTCATGGATTGATTTTAAAAATAGATTGAAATCAAACATGGATTCATTTTATATTGCAATCGTAAATTAAACGTGCATTCATTTCATACTGAAATCATAGATCAAACGTGGATTGGTTTTAGAAATAGATTGAAATCAAACATGGATTCATTTCATACTCAAATCATCGATCAAACATGAATTGATTTTAGAAATAGTTTGAAATCAAACGGGGATTCATTTCATACTTAAAACCTAGATCAAACATCGATTCACTTCATACTGAAATCCTAGATCAAACATGGATTCACTTCCTACTAAATTATAAATAAAACATGGATTAATTTCATACTGCAATCATCGATCGAATGTGAATTGATTTTAGAAATAGTTTGAAATCAAACGTGGATTCATTTCATACTGCAATCATCAATCGAATGTGGATTGATTTTATAAACAGTTTGAAATCAAACGTGGATTCATTTCATACTGAAATCATCGATCGAATGTGAATTGATTTTATAAACAGTTTGAAATCAAACGTGGATTCATTTCATACTGAAATCGTTTATAAAACGTAGATTCATTTTATATTGTAATCGTAAATCAAACATGGATTATTTTCATACTGAAATCAAAAATAAACATGAATTCATTTCATACTGAAATCATCGATCAAACATGGATTGATTTTAGAAATAGTTTGAAATCAAACATGGATTCATTTTATATTGCAATCGTAAATTAAACGTACATTCATTTCATACGGAAATCATAGATCAAACGTGGATTGATTTTTGAAATATATTGAAATCAAACATGGATTCATTTAATACTCAAATCATCGATCAAACATGGATTGATTTTAGAAATAGTTTGAAATCAAACATGGATTCATTTTATATTGCAATCGTAAATTAAACGTATATTCATTTCATACGGAAATCATAGATCAAACGTGGATTGATTTTTGAAATATATTGAAATCAAACATGGATTCATTTAATACTCAAATCATCACATCACATGGACTCAGATCACATGTCGATTAATTTTAGATTTAGAGGATTAATGCACTTAAAAACAAATTTCATATTACAATGTGAATGTAAAAATAAAAATATTTGTTTTGATATAAAGAGGGGAGCATAGTTTTTATGCTGTGTTTATAATTTGTTTGTATGTCTGTAATAAAAAATAATTAATCATTTTGAATAAAAAGCTTTTTTTCTAACTTATAAATACCTGGTGAATTAACAATGTCAATACAACATTCACAATAACAACCAACAAGCACATTAATCCTATAGAAAAATACTAAAGCTTTTTGTGAAATTGTCTTTTAAATTTTGCATTGTGTTGTACGTTCGGTTAAAGCCGCTACATTTTTTATACATGAAGACATACATACATACTGATAAATACATATACATACATATAAATAAGTATAAAGGTGTGTGTAATATGATGTTGCAGCTTTAAGATGCAATTTGCCATATGTGTAAAATCTGTTGGTTGTATACAATAGTATTGCATTGCTTTGTTTGTTGTTATCATTATATAGTAACGCTAATTAAACTTCAACGCTTGTTTTGAAATCATCAGCTTTGGTTTTATTTTTCTTTTCTTATAATTAATTTTTTACCATCATTTCATATTTTTTATTTTTTTTTTATTTTCTTGATTTTTTTCTAATAAATATTTCCACGATTTACTGATTGGTTTTTTATATTTATATACGAGCATATATTTCTTCTTTCATTTATTTTTTTTTTTTTTCTATAAATATTTTCTCTTCTTCTGTGCATTTTCTATATTAAATTTCATTTTGTATGAACGACGACTACAACGATGATGTTGATTTTGATGACTATTGAATGTGCAGCTACTTAAATCCGCTGATGTTTCATCGGATGATGAAGGTTGGTTGTATACTTCGACTCCAATAGCTACAAATCAACAGCAGCTACAATCGTTTGGCGGTATTGAAAGTTTAAATTCCAATCATATTTCAAGAGGTATTGCAATTGCAGCTTCCAATGAAATACACATTATAGATGGTGGCATACAATCATCTGCAGTATCATCTTCGACAGCCGCTACATCTGTGACAGCAACTACAGCAACAGCAGCGGCCGTATTAGCTAACGATTCTGATAAGGAAAATAAAGATGCTAAAGCTGCCTGTACTACTTCGCTAACGCAGATACGTTTGGCCACAAATCAAACATTTGTAGCCAGTACCACAGTTGTGGATAGCAACAGCAGTGATACTAACGCAAACCCTGCCCAATTTATCAGCTGTGCTGCCACCCCTAGTGGCAGCAGTTCCAGCAGTAGTATTACCAGTAGTTCATACTCATCCAATGATCAACTTACCGAGGCAACAACCACCACCTCTACCAAAACAATTACAACACAAATACTAAAATATCCAACGCAGCACTCTCCGCAATATCGCAGCGAAATGGAATTACAAATCAATAACAATAACAACAATAATAATCATCAAATCATGATGAAAGACAACAATAATAAATCAACACCAGCCACAAATATGCCTCATCTTGTCATTAACCACAGCAACAAAAACAACAACAATAATAATAATTGTGCCAATTCACCTTCACCATCGACCACAAATTCTATCCAGCATAAACCAAATCACCAGTTTTATGCTGCTGCCACAACATCTCTTCCTCACAATTCTTTGACTCCAATCCAGTCGCAGGCTGCTAATGATGCCAATGGCAATTTCGAAAAGGTAAGAGTTTTAAACTTAAATCTCTTTTGTTTTCCAGAATTTAAAAGAAACAATTTACTGTCTAAAGCATATTTGAAATGTTTATGTCTAAATGTGCGATACTTTAATGAGCTTTTAAATTGACAATGTCATTTAAGCTTTAGCTAAGAGCATAAAATAGAAAATATGTATAAGGTTTTATTAAGAACAGAACATTTTACTTTGAGTATAAAAAATAATTGATAGGTGGGAAAATTGTATTTACTTTGTAGGAACTTTTATGTTTATAGTATATAACATGGTGTAATTATACATGGTGAATGGAAATCGGCAACAAATACAACGCAATACAGAAACAACAGGCATTTTGTTTTTGTAAAATAATGTAGTGCTGTCAAAAAGACTTGAAAAAAATATTACTTTTGACATAAGTAAATTGTAAACAAAGTCAGTCAGCTGTGCTACTGCACTCACCTTGTATAATTACAGCATAGTATCTACATAGTCGTGCAGATCGGAAAGTCTTCTAAACTTTGGGTTAAAATTAAAAGGTATTTAGTATTTTAGACATATGTACATATTCTTTACATTTAGGCCTTTTCAACGTTTCACAGTGACTTGGAAATATTTTATTTTAATGAAATTTTCAACAGTTTCGTAGTTTGAATTAATTTCATACTTAAGTCTAACAAGGATTCAATTTATATGAAAGGCTTAGACGAAACTTAAATTCAATTCATAGGGATTTTGATCAAACTTCGATTTATTGTATACTGAAATCTTAGATTAAACTGAAAAGCTAGATCAAACTGTGGTTAATTTTAAACTAATATCTTCGATCGAAATTGGATTCATTTCACACTGAACTCTTACATCTAACATTGCTTTATTTCGTACTAAAATCGTACATCAAACATGAATTCATTTCATATTGATATCTTAGATTATGCATGGATTTATTTCATACTAAAATCTTAGATCAAACATGAAATATCACCCTGAAATCTTACATCAAACGTGAACTATTTTCCTACTGATATCTTAGTTCATACGTGGATCATTTCAGACTGAAATTATAGATAAAGCTTGGATTCATTTTACATTGAAATCTTACATCAAACATGAACTATTTTCCTGCTAAAATCTTATGTCGTACGTGAATCATTTCATACTGAAATCTAGGATAATTCATATTGATATCATAGATCGAAATTGGATTCAATACATACTGAAAGCTCAGATCGAACATTGATTCATTTCGTACTAAAACCGTAGATGGACTACGTGAACTATTTTCCTACTGAAATCATAAATCAAACATGGATTTATTTCACATAGAAGTCTTACATGAAACAACGTCTATTTGCCTACTGTAATCTTAGATCGTACGTGGATCATTTCATACTTATTTCTTAGATAACTTCAGACTGAAATCATAGATTGAAATTGAATTCATTTCATTCTAAAATCTTTAATGGAACATTGATTTATTTCGTACTAAAACCGTAGATCAAACATGGATTCATATCACACTGAAATCTAGAGCATATGTGAATTATTTCATACTGAAATCATAGATCGAAATTGGAAGTACTTGCATGCGAGTGCTGTGTACGTATTATATACGAAAACTTATTCGAAAACCTCGAATAGCTCTGCAAGTGAAAAAAATGTGAGTGTATTAGTAAAAAAAATGTAAGTGTATTGAGTTTTTCGAACTTGCACTTGCATGTGTAAATGCCGGGTTATATCGTACATTTTGTTTCATACTGCAATCTTAGATCAAAAATATATTCATATCACAGTAATATATTATATCAAACTTGAACTATCATTTCATACTGAAATCCAAGATCATACGTAGATCATTTCATACTGAAATCTTGGATCATTTACACCACAATCTTAGATCGAAATTGGATTCATCTTAGATCATACATGGATCACTTCATACTAAAATCTTGGATAATTTCATACTAAAATCTTGAATCATTTCATACTGAAATCGTACATCAAACATGAACTATTTTCCTACTGAAATCTAAGATCATACGTGGATTCTTTCATACTGAAATCATAGATCAAGCATGGTTACATTTCATACTGAAATCTTATGTAATTTTTAATTTCAGATTTGTTTCAATATTTGAGATCTAGTCATAAGAATTTGTCTAGTATTTATGTAATAAATTTATGCTGTTTATATACATATTTCAGATATCAAATTTCTTTAGTGAAACTTCACTTTCCTTCTTATTTATTATCACAATAACAAAGATTAAGATCTTCATCTCTCTCTCTTATATCCTCGAAATCTTTTTGATCTTGTTTCATTTCACTAAGCAAACATGTTACATGTTGGCCTGTCAAATTTCCGAAATCCTTTAAACAATTTCTTTCAATTAGCAATATTACGCTACTCTGCAAAGACGAAAACAATTATACGTTTCATTAAAAAATAAACTTAATTTATTTTCTTAGCACTCATTGTCATTAAGGCAACACTTTTGGCTGTAAGTAGTTTTAATAATAAATCATCACATACGAAGTCTATTTAATGGATGAATGAAATGCAATGAAATGAAATGAGAAAAACCAGATCTAAATTTTGATAAACGTTTTCACAAATTAACAAATGATTTCCGTTACAATATGACTGACTGACTGACTGACACCCGAACAAGAAAACAGAAACATTTTCAAAAACCAAAGAGTAGAAAAGAAACAAAAAAAAATTACAAAAAATAATGACTGAAATCATTGATTATGATTTAACTAACAGTGGTGGTTGGGGCAGAGATACAAAGATACTGGCAACATACAAACAGCAACATATATAAATATCTATAAGTATTAATAGTAAGAAAATAGCAGTAATAATAAGCGGAAATCATGTAGTTTTTCTTTTTTTTTTTAATATTATTTTGTGATTTAGTTAAACAGTCAGCAGCTATTTTTCACCAAAGGCTGTCTTTATTATTTTTCTTTTGCTAAAAATTTGTATTGTAGCTGCTGCTGCTGCTGCTGCTACAATTTTTCAAAAACAATTTGTCTTATTTTTATTTTGTTGTTGTGCAGAGTCTCCCCCTTTTTTTTTGTTTTGTTATGAAAGTACCAGCAGCCAGCAGGTTTTTGTCGTGTTAACGATTTAAGATTATTGTTAAATTAATATATTAAACTGAAATTTCTTTAGAAAATTAATTTTCC
Source organism: Bellardia bayeri (assembly GCA_950370525.1). Classification (NCBI taxonomy): domain Eukaryota; kingdom Metazoa; phylum Arthropoda; class Insecta; order Diptera; family Calliphoridae; genus Bellardia; species Bellardia bayeri. Next base: position 71,439,820 of record OX493267.1, on the reverse strand, counting down.
TTTTATTTTTTTGATTTACAGGAAAATATACGCTTTTATACACGTGCAGATATTTGTAATATCAGTGGCAGGACAGCAAACCAAGGCAATGACAATAACAATCACTACCATCACCAACAGCAACAACAGCAACAGTTGGCAAATATTAATGGATCACCAGTCTCAGCTACTTTGTATGGTCAACATTTGTTGCATGTAAATGTTGGCAAACGTTTGCCACCACGTTCACCAGCCAAATCAAGTATTTCACATGCTTCCACAAATACCAGCACATCGACCATTTCACCCACTAAGGTAAGTGATCATCAGCTTTATGTGATCTAGTTTTACTTTCCTCTTTGTTTGGTTTTTCTTTTCTTTAAAACGTATTGTTTTTTTTCCATTTCTTTGTCTGAAAATGTTGTATTTTTTTGTTGCTCTTTGGAGCTGTTTTCGAGATAAATGGTTTTAAAACAATATTATTAATGTTTTAAATATAATTGAAGCTGCAATATGATCATGATCGATTGATTTAAAGTGATGGAAAAACGAAGAAAATCGTAAACGTGATCAATGTTAAAATTTAACAATAGATACAACAAAATCTATATTGGCACATCTAGTAACAGGGTAGACCAATTAAGAGGGTTATGCTAAATTTGTAAACTATGTTTACATTAATTATGTAAATATTTGAGGGTATTTTCATACTGAACTCAAAGTTGAAACCAATTAAAAAGTTTAAGTTTATTTATATACAATATCGTCAATTTAGCGTTTTTCGTGTTACACTTAGTTGCTTTCAAGCAACTTTGTCAGTCAGCTCTTTTTTGGGAAAACAAGCTACAAATGTGTGTGTTAAAAAAATTAAGATTTTGACAATTACTAGTTCAAAGTATATGCCAGTAGAGTCGATGAACAATTCAGACGACAGATATACCATTTCATTTTAAATGTAATATAATCGTTCTCACAAGATTGTGACACATTTCACATATATTTCACGATGAATTATGTTGGCAGCAATCAAATCCGAGAATTTAGTTTCCAAAAAGCTCAAATCGTAGATCTTAATGCAGTCGTCCCTGTTTAGCTTCAGTTATAATTGTTTATTACGTCCTAGTTATTTAAGATAAAACATGAATTCATTTTATACTGATATCTCAGATTAATATCAGTGGCTTCAATTAGCATTAAAATCTTAAATCAAACTTAGATTCATTTCACACTGAATTCTTAGATCAAACATGGATTCATTTCACCCTAAAATCTTAGATCAAACTTGCATTAAACATGGATACATTTCATACTGAAATCTTAGATCAAACTTGCATCAAACATGAATTTATTTCATTCTGAAATCCTAGTTCAAACTTGAAACAAACGTCGATTCTTTTCCTACTGAAATCTTAGTGCAAAATTGGATAAAATGTATCTTCATTTTTTACTGAAATCTGGATTCTTTTCATACGGAAATCTGGGTTCTTTTCGTACTGAAGTCTGGATTCATTTCATACTGAAGTCTTAGTTCAAACATGGATCAAATTTGGATTATTTTCATAACTAAATCACAGTTCAAACATTTCATACTGAAACGCGGACTAGTTTACTAACGAAATTTAAGATCATATGTGGATCGTTTCATACTGAAATCTTAATTCAAACTTGAATCAAATGTGGATTAATTTTTCACTGAAATCTAAAATGAAACATTGGATTGACTTCATTCCGTATTCTAAGATTAAACGTAGTTTAATTTCTTACTGAAATCTTACATGAAACTTCAATCCAAGTTCATACTGAAATCTAAGATCAAACGTTGAAATCGTACATAAAACTTGCATTCATTTTATTTTGAAATCTAAGATCAAACGTTGATGAATTTTATGCACATCAATATCATCTAATCTAGCCAGAAATAACTTCATTTTCAGTAATCCTAAACTGTCGGCAGTCAAGCTGTTTTTATCGATTGGCTATACTTTACTGCACAAAGTGCGGCAAATATAAATCTTGCGAGAGTTTTAGTATATCCTTCATCAGTCTATATCGGATTTTCATTACTCTTGGACATTTTAAATTCCGAGTGTATTCATTATTTCTTAAATTTCTAGTTAAGGATAGTTAATTTAAATAAAAACTATAAATTTTTAGAAAAATATTGATAAAAATGCATGCACGAGGACTAATGCGGGGCAGTTGTCGGTTCTCATAGTCACCAGGGAACGAACACATTGATTATTTACTTGTAAACAACACGCATATTGATGAAATTCATAAAAACTATCAAATAAGAAACAAAACTCACAATAACTAAATGGTAAGATTACATCGGCTAAAGCTTTATAATCCATTTTCTCTTTATGCCGAGCACTGCTATAGAGTTCAATTGTAGCACATCTCTGAATTTTATTTATTTTTTTAAAGCTTTCTCTTTACCCATTTGAACCTCCTAAGTTATTTTATACAACTGTCTGTCCCATTCTCATATTTTATTACAAATATGTAATGATCTATTAAATAAAATAAAGATCTCGCTGCAATTTCTTTATGTTTCATTCATTAAATCATTACATTTAATAAATTTTACACCACTGAGCCTAAGTGTTGGACAAAGTCGTCAAAGTTAAAAGTTTCGCCACAAATCAATGCCAATAATATATTGCAACGAATTGCAAATCCTTTTCATCATGGTCAGCAAACATCAGACATACGCAAGTATGTTTTGTATGAATTTTACAGCCATGTATGGGAAAATTGTGAAAATGAAGTGTTTTGCCTGTTAACTCCCATGGTGGTCGCCTGAGAGACCTGGTAGGTCTCTCTTGGAAATTGTATATGTACTCGGTAATAATATTTTATATATGTACATATTGTTTCCAGCAATATTTCACGGACAATTGTTGTTGAACAAGAAATCTTTCGACAAGTTTAATGACGATTTGTAATACACACGTGATTACATACATGGATTGAAAGGTGTGAGTTAAGTGAAACTGTTGAAAAAGTAAACAAATCCATTGAAACTTTGTATTATGGTTTGTGGCAATTAATTTGTAAAGCAACTGATTCAGAAACGTTTCTGAAATCAACATTAAATACTTATCTAATCAATTAGTATGATTAGGAAACAGAAATTACCAGTGGTCGGCTTTCGAGTCAGCATAGGCCGAAGCTTGACCTGAACAAAATACGAATGTCAACGTATTTCATTAAAATTATCCAATAAGAGGCCGAACATGATCGGTCATGACCCAGTAATGAATTTCAAGAGTAATAATTGTAGCTGTGTTTACTAAAGGCCAAAGGTCAATAATTTTAACTAAACGTAATCAGTTACACCTGTTATACATAAAAATCGCTGATCAGTTGAATAAGTTAAAATAGTTATACTAATCCCATTGATCTCAGTCCTTAAATATGACCGCTGTTTGTCTATTTATATAAAAACAAGCCTGAGTAAAAGTGTTTTGTATGTTATTTACTGCCTCTACGCACAATTTTCAGTTTCAATATTTAATTTTTCATACAGACCGACATAAAAACTCATGTTAAAAATCGTGTTTGTAAAACAACACGAATTTATGGTTAATTCCTTGTGGAATTTGAATTTTAAATCAAACACACACACACACACTCAAACATGACATAAATGTAAATGAAAATCCCCAACTAAGATTTAACTGCGTAGGTAATTACGAATTTTCATTACGATGCAATTGTTTTTGGAAAAAAACTCTGTAAAGACATTTCTTTATGTAATTTCAGTGTTTTCAAGCCTAAAGTAAAATTGTATCATACTAAGCATACTAAGCATGCGTAAGTAACTTGTATAAAGATAATAGATTGCATGTGTTTGGCTTGTTGGCACTTGTTACCTCAAATATCAACGCACTTTGAACGCCTTCGATAAACGTTTTTGCCATATTTTCTTTTTTTGATTATTTTTACTATTTTCCTAAAATCTTTACGCATAAGTCACTGCCAAGGTGAATTATGTCTTTTTTGGGAGTTTTTCATTTTTCCGTGAGTTGATTAAGTGTTGTGTGTTTGAAAATCAAATATATTTTCTTGATGACTTTTTACCAACAAACGCCTACTAAAAAAGGGGGAAAAAAACGTTTTATTTGTGGGCTATTTATTTATAGGTTTTCAAAATTATATTCAGTTGGCCTTAAGCAGTTTATGGGTTTTTGTATTTGTATAATGAGTTGATTTATAAAGAAAAAATACAGCTGATTTCAGTTTTTTGGCGAAATTTATTTAAGAAATAAAAATTATGTTAAAATAAAATTTAAATTCACTGGAAAGATTAATTTGTAGTTTTGTAAAAATAAGTTCAATTAGAGACAAATTTGTTGTAAAAGATTTTAATTAGGAAACTTTTAAATCAAGATTGATACTGATTCATTTCATACTGAAATATTGCTTCAAACATGAATTTCTTTTATACTGAAATCTTGGATCAAACATGGACTCTTTTAATACTAAAATCTCACATCAAACGTGGATTTATTTTAAGCAGAAATTTTAGATCAAACATGGATTAATTTAAATCTTAATTTACAGATGGACTGTTTCATTCTGGAATTTAATACTAATCGTGGATTCATTCCATTCTGAAAGCTTACATCAATGAATTTATTTCATACTGAATCTAATATCAAACATGAAATAATTTCGTAATGAAATCTTAGATCGAACACGGATTCATTTCATACTGATAACTTAGACCAAACGTGTATTAATTTCATATTGAAATCTTAAATCAAACATTAATTTCGTATTGAAATATTATACTATACGTGTCGTCATTTCATACTGAAATCCTAATTCAAACTAGAATCAAACGCATTTATTTCTTACTGAAATCTTAGTTCAAACTAGAATCAAACCTGTCTTCATTTAATACTGAAATCTTAGTTCAAACTAGAATCAAATACGTCTTCATTTCATACTGAAATCTTAGTTCAAACTAGAATCAAACGCGTCTTCCTTTCATACTAAAATTTTAGTTCAAACTTGAATTCATTTCACATTGACATCTGAATTCATTTCTTACTGACATCTTAGTTCAAACTTGGATCAAACGTATCTTTATTTCTTATTAAAATCTGCATTAATTTCATACTGAAATCTTAAATCAAACAATAATTTTATATTGAAATTTTAAATCAAACATAAATTTCATATTGAAATATTATATTAAACGAGGATTCATTTTATACTGAAATTTCACATAGAAATATGGATACATTTCTTACTAAAATTTTAGTTCAAACTTGGCTCAAACGCGGATTAGTTTCATATTGAATTATCAGTTCAAACTTGGACCAAACGCGTGTTTATTTCTGAGTTAAAATTTGGATCAAACGTGGATTCATTTCTTATTGAAATTTCATATTGAATTATCAGTTCAAACTTGGATCAAACGTGTGTTTATTTATGAGTTAAAATTTGGATCAAACGTAGATTCATTTCTTATTGAAATTTCATATTGAATTATCAGTTCAAACTTGGATCAAACGTGTGTTTATTTATGAGTTAAAATTTGGATCAAACGTAGATTCATTTCTTATTGAAATATTCGTTCAAACTTGGATCAAACGTAGAATGGTTTCATACTGAAATCTTAGTTCAAAATATAATTATTTCCAACGGAAATCTTACATCAAATTTGGATTCATTCCATACTGAAGTCTTAGTTTAAATTTGGATCAAACGCGGATTCATTTCTTAATGAAATCTTATTTCAAACTTCATTCCTTTAATTTCTACTTAGATTAATCGCGGATCTATTTCATAATAAAATCTTAGTTCAAACTTGGATTCATTTCATACTGGAATCTTAGTTCAATTTTTGATCAAACGTGGATTTATTCCATACTTGGATCAAATGTGGATTAATTTCATAATAAAATCTTAGTTCAAACTTGGATTCATTTCATACTGGCTTCATTTCTTACTGTTTCTTGATGTTAGTTCTAACTAGGATTGATTTCATCCTGAAATCTTAGTTCGAACGTGGATTCATTTCATACTGAAATCTGGATTCATTTCTGACTGTTTCTTGATGTTAGTTAAATCTTGAATTCATTTTATAATGAAATCTTAGTGCAAACTTTGATCGAAGTTGGATACATTTCATACTGAAATCTTGGGTACAAAGTGGCTCTAATTCATCACTTAGGAATATTTTGCTCAAATTGCTGCTGCCAATCATTTTTAAACTATTGTTCAAAACGGGGTCTTCTTTTGCAGAATGCTCTATATTTTCTAACCCAAAACTGTCAGCTATCAAAGTGCTTTATTTTTTTGTTGCCAACCATACATAATTGTCAGCAAATTCAAAAGATGCGTAAAGTGGTTTTATTTTTAACTCTCAATCACTGCAGTCATCTTTTAATCGACTATTTATATTGACATTTAATAAATTTTTTATCAACGATCTCCCTAATACAAAACAAGTCATAAACACATATTTACAGATCTCCTGTATCTCCTCACCTGTGCCTATAAAATACTTTTTACGACAACATTTCTTAACATAAAAACTTAATTGATCGTAAGCTTTAAAGCTTTTTTTATGATTAGCTGTGAAAATCGTTTTTGATCTCTTGATTTTTTTTTTTCCAATTTCTAACTTGACAATTATTATTTTATTTGTTATTTGGCTGTGTTAGCAAATATCATAATGAAAAAATACATTAATGGCTTTTTATCACTTACTGGCCGATGATAATTTCCAAAGAAATTTATTTCAAAACTGAAAACTAAACTAAAATAAACTGGAAATGTATCGTAACAACTCATCTACTTTCCTTGGGCGTCATAGTTTATACGTCACATATTTTTTTTAGCGCTGCTCACTATCTGACTGCCAAACTGATTAAAATCACATAAATTTATTTTATGTGCACTTTTTTTTTTTTTTGTTTATTGGTTTCTGATTTTATTTTACTGATTCATATACAAATCACATAAAAGCCATTAAAATGCGTACGTTTTATAAAGTAGTTAATGAAAAATGCACAATGATTGTCAGAAAAAAAGTATGTTCACAAGCCAAAAATAAAAAAAATTATGAAAATGAAACATGATGTTGTTGGTAGTTATTAAATACCAGGCAGTTGAGTTTCATATAGTGTTTAAGTTGTTTAGGCCTTTAAATGGAAATTTGCCATACAATTGCTTTGGATTGTACTTTTTCAATTCAAAATTCATGGCGAAAGACCTGCAGAACGCCACAGGCTTTTTAATGTATCTTTGATTTGCTGGCAGTTTGGTTGTTATTGCTGTTATTGTAATCGTAGCTCTGCATTGCCTGCAACTCGCCGAAAAAGCAGTTTTTCATTTTTTTTGTATTAAAAGTGTGTGTGTGAAAATTGTTATTAATCGTAATCATGTATTGTGTGCGAGGAATGAATGAATAAATGAATGAATTTTGTTTGAAAATCATAAGAAATTAAGTGAAGCATATAATGTATTCCAATAATGTTTGATGGCGATTTGTTTACACGAAATGTGAAATGTTTGTAATTATTTAAATATTTCATTTTCGGCACTTTTCGAAGAAGGCAAAAAATATATAAATTAATATGCACAATAAGGAATTTTAATTAAAACCATTAATGTAGGTTTTTTAATGAAAACGCTTTGTTTTTATAATTTTAGTTAATTATATGTTTATTTAAAAGAAAATTCAGGCTTATGTGCTATACTTAATTTTAAAGTTTAATATTTAATGTTAATTGTTCAAACTCCAGACTTCAACTGTACTGTCTGTTCTTTTGCGTCTGTCGATGAAGTTATTACTCGTCAGTTTTTTCTCGCCCATTCCCAATCGTCAGTTAATATAAACAGTGTTGCAATCTCAGTAAGTATTGCCACTTCTTGTCGTTCGTCCGTTATTACCCGTCCCCACATTCGGCCGTCCTGCATGGTCATTCGCCCCGAATGACGGATTCCATTTCTTCATATATTCTGCGACTGTATTGGATCTTCTTGAACCTTCACCTTCTCCAATCTTTTCAACTTCATATCTGTCGTGTTTCAATGCTTTCACAACTTTATATGGACCAAAATATTTGGGTTTAAGTCTGAGCCCTGCACCAAATTGGGTCCGCTTAATGGCCACCAATTCATTCTCGCGATATACAGGCGCTTCTACTCGCTTCCTGTTAAAAGTTTTCCTGTTTTCTGCTTGTATTTTGACAATATTATCCCTAGCTTCATTGCGAATTTCATTCCTTTCTGCATCTAGTTCCATTATCGAAAATTCTTCAATAAGTTTCCTTATATCCTCATGTTTCTCTGTTCTTATTTCCAAACCTGTGAGTATTTTAAATGGTGATACCTTGGTACTTCGCGGTGGTGTATTGTTAATACACTGTTGAACCCTCTCTACATAACGATACCACTGCTGAGGATTTTCCTCACACAATTTGGACAGCAATAAAACTACTATTTTATTTATACGTTCAACTTGACCATTACCTCTTGGAACCCCTGTTGCAATTAGTAGATGTTGTATATTCTGTTCCTCACAATATTCCTTAAATGCACTCGATGTGAAGGCAGTTCCTCGGTCCGAGATTATTCTCTCTGGATTTCCAAAAATAGCTGATTGGCGCTTCAATCTGTCTACTACCTCTTCGGTACCTGTACTTCTGGTAGGGTATAGCCAGACAAACTTCGAAAATGAATCGACCACTACCAGTATATGGTTATAGCGCTTTGGCGTTTGATCCATTGGACCAACATGATCAATGTGGTACGTCCTTAATGGTCTATCAGATTTGTCTATGGGATTTAATAGACCCTCTCTCTTTCCTGTTTTCGCCTCGTTAACCATACATACGATGCAGCTGCGGACAACCTTTTCAATCTTCTTCATAATGTTAGGTATATAAAACTCTCTCTCCACCAATTCTCTAGTTTTCTTACTACCGAAATGTCCCTCACGATGTGCAATTTGGATAATTTCATCTTCCATATTTGTTGGGATCACTATTTGTTCCAGGTTTGGATCCTTGTAGAGTAGATCATGCTTCAAATAAAAATCTTCATAAGTGTCCTTCTCCATAACTTTTCTTATTGCCTTAATCCATTCATCCTTTAATTGAGCCTCCTTAAGGCGATGTTTTATGGAATCCTCTACTAAAAGACAAGATACTCGGCTTAGTGCATCTACGTGCCGCATTTTAGTTCCACATCTGTGCTCTATTGTATAATCGAATTCCTGAAGGAACATTGCCCACCTGGACACCCTCAATGGCACATCCTTCTTTTTAATTGTCATCGCAAAAGCATTGCAGTCTGTAACTATCGTTATTCGGTTACCCATTAAATAAACCCTCCACTTTTTCAATGCTTCAATTATGGCCAAAACTTCGAGCTCATACGAATGATATTTTTTCTGGGCGTCTGTTGTTTTACGACTCATGTATTCTACTGGGTGTAGTTGTTGGTCCTCTGCATTTTTCTGAAGTAAAACTCCTCCGTATCCATACATACTCGCATCTGTGTGTACCTCTGTTATAGCCCTGGGATTGTACAAATTTAAAACTGGCGCATTCATTAGACTTGACTTTAGTTGATTAATGGCTATCATTTGCATATCTCCCATTTCAAAAACTGCTTCTTTTCGCAATAAGTCAGTCAAAGGCCTTGCTATCATGGCATAATTGAACACAAATCTTCTGAAATAGGATGTAAGACCCAAAAATCGATGAAGTGACTTTTTGTCTCTTGGAATTGGAAAATTTGCGACTGCAGCTGTCTTTTCGGTCGATGGTCTAATCGTAGAATTTTCCAATATGTATCCTAAAAAATTAACCCTCTTTTGTAAAAATTGGCATTTCTCCCATTTAATTTTCAACCCATGTTTCTCAGCAACACTTAGCACCTTTTTCAATTTCATGACACCTTCTTCCTCGTTCAGTGACGGGATTATAATATCGTCGATATATATTATAATAGTACCATCCTGTATTAATTCCCTATAAATCGAAAAAATAAATCGGGAAAACACTGCCGGCGAATTCGAAATACCAAACGGCACATATAAAAACTCGTACTGCCCATTATGCGTTACAAATGACGTATACCTTCTCGACTGCTCCTCCACTGGTACATGAAAGAATCCATTTCTTAAGTCCAAAGTCGTAAAAATCTTTGCGGACTGCAATTTGTGCATGATGTCATCTATCAACACCATTGGAAAATTATCCCTCATTATCTTTTCGTTTAGTTTACGATAATCACAGCACAATCTCTTGCTTCCGTCCTTTTTGTTAACTAATACAACTGGTGAGGCATACTCTGAGTTGCTTAATTGTATGATACCGTCACGCAACCAGTCTTTCACCTGTTCTTCCACAATATGTTGATCTTCGTATGATAATCGTCGAGGTCTCTGATATATAGGAATATCATCCGATAAAATAATTTTCATCTGGATCGGCGATGGTTCTTGTCTATCTGGAGTATAATTTTTAATTAAAGTTCTAATCTCCTCTGCTCTCTCATCATTCATATGGCATAATTCCAAGTCCTCATCGTAGTTATCAATCATGACCGTAGAACAAAATTGTTCGAACTCATTTTCAACTCCACAAGAAATCGAGTTACTACTTCCTGCATGTCCATCCAATTCTGTCCTACTAACAAATGTTGCACCACTATAAGTCATCATGATATCAGCCTGCTGTAAAATATCGTTACCGATTGCTGCCGGATAAACAAAATTTTCTGCTACGAAGAACTTCAAATTAAAATCAGCACCATCTATACTGACTGTCCTCTCAAAACTACCAATACAAAATAATCTGTAGTCTCCAGCCGTAATAAAACACCGCTCATCTCCAACAAAATTCACGTCCCCTAAAGTCTCAAAAATATCACGTCTTACTATAGAAATGTCACTGCCTGAGTCAACTATCGCTGAAAACTTTACGCCATTAATCTCAATCTCTTTGAAATTACGATTTGCCGACGACTTATATTCATCAGTATTGTAAAAATTGCTTATCATGCACGAATTGTCCCCTTCAGTCTTCACATTGGAACTTTTCTGGTCCTTGCACTCAAAAGATTTGTGACCCTGCTTTCCACACTTAAAACATTTAATACTGGTCGACTTACAGTCCTTGGCGATGTGATTCTCCTTACCACACTTGTAACATTTTCTTTTCACCTTTGAATCCTGCTTTGACTGCTCTTCCTTTACCGGTTCTGGTGGTGACTTTGATGTTGGGGTCGTCCTCGAGGTTGATGCCTGTTGGACAGATCCGCGAATCTTCTCGTACGTTTTCAATTTCTCCTTTAAGTCATTCACATTCTTCGCCTGGTACAAAATACTCTTACCGAATTTAGAATCAGGAATTCCGTCGACAAAATATTGAATTAAACTTTCCTCATCTATTCTTATGGGTTTTCCCATCTCCATTAGCGTGTAAAGGTATTCCCTATAAGTTTCATTACTCTTCTTTTTGCGATTTCCTAACATTCTATGGATCTCAATGGCTGGTAGTTTAGTGCCGAATTCTTCTATTAAGGATTCCTTAAGGGAGCTCCAGCTTTTTATTCCGCTCTGGCTACGAATAAACATTCGAGCTGCTCCCTTCAATAATTGTTTGGCGTAGATAAATTTTTGTAATTCCGACCACTCAACTGCATCTGCGTTGTCCTCAAAATCATTGATCCAATCACGAACTTCTAAAGTATCCGTACCACAAAATGTCGAAAGTGAATCCTCAATATCCCTAAGTGTGAATACATTTCTACCAACGTTATTGTAAGGAACTTGCTGTGGTCCAACATCCTGGTACTCCGAACCGGAATCCCCTGCATTCAGGCCGAAGTAGTCCATTAGTCTATTCCTAAGTTCCTCCTTCCGTCCCACTGTATTCAAACCTAACTCACCCAATTTCTCCCTTAAACCGTCGACATTCAATCCTAAAATCCCTTGTCTGTCCATTGTCCGGTAAAAATAATATAATATTCAGCAATAAAATATATATAAAATATGTATAAAAATTTATCAATATAATAATAGTGTTTAAATTATATAAAATATATACTGGCAAAATCAATTAAATACTTTTAAACTGACAAAACTTTTTAAATTCACAAAGTTATTCAACTCTCAAAAACTAAAGTTTACGTTACAAAATAAATTTTAATCCAAAAATTGTATCACTAAACAAATAAATCTTACGTTAAAATGTTCACTCCAAAATTCAAATATAATAAAAACGTTACGTTACGATTTGATTTTACTTTTAACAGAAGCAATTAAATCTCTACGTTAAAATGTTTACTCCAAAATCAAAATATAAACGCTACGTTACAATTTGCTTCTCTTCTTAACAGAACAATCTCATTTAACAAAAAAAAAGCATTACAAACTAAATTTAAAATCAACTCTCTTGGTTTAAAAAAAATACAAAGACAAAAAGCAATATAAATAAAAAAAATATAACTTAACATTCAGCGATCTTCTCTTCCGCTTCAGCTCCACCCTTTTCCAACTCATTGGCATACATAAATTCTCTTAGCAACTTCGTCAGCACTGCACAACTCCAACTTTTTTTTGCTGCAAAACTTTATGTTGAAAATTTTCTTTGTTGATATGTACATATATTCGATCAATTATCAGCTTAATGTTCTTGTTACTATATTGTGTGTTTTTTTTTTTTCTTTCTTTGTTTTTTCTCAAGAATTAAGCTCTCTCAATTATCTCTCTCTATTGTAATATTTTATAGTTACGTTTTTGCACTTGCTGACATTCGTTGTTTAGCTGTCTCGTTGTTTTTATTATTATTTTTTTTCTGTTTTTTATATACACAACTCGTTGAACTAGTCTCTCTATTTCATCTCATTTTTTTCTTTTCTACTCATATTTCAAATTAACGACTTTTTGTTTAGTAGTTATTGTTGTAGTTTTGCTTTTTATTTATTATTTTTTTTTTCTTTTAACACTCAGTACTCTTTTCATATTTTCTCGAAAACATTGTTGTTTCTACTAATTATTCAATGAAATTTATTTCAGTTTTTCTCTTATGCACTGTCATCTCTTTCACACAAGAACAATTATAAATTTGTGTTCTTTAACTAGATTTGTATAGTTTTAATTCTACTTCTCTCTCTCTTATTTTAAATTTTAGTGAACTTAAAATTTTGTACTATACTCTCTATAGCACTCTTTAACTTGAATTTTTTTTTATAAATTTCAAAATAACGTTCATTTCATCTATTTGTAGTTTCTCCAATTTTAGTACAATTTTCTTTTACGGAAATTACGTTTTGTACAAATTTTAATGAATTTAATTTTATCGTATATTTTGTTGCACTCAATAACACTCAGTTGTCCAACTACAGAATTTTAATTTTCACTTTACGACACTCAGTCTTTTACTTTTTATATTTATCTTGCATTATGTTCACTCAGAAGTTTTCACTTGTCGACACTCAGTTGTCTTAATTTTAATAGTTCTTTTAATAAAATTCACTCAGAATTTCGCACCACGACACTCAGTCGTTTTAATTTTATTATTTTTCTCAAATTCACTCAGAATTTTTCAAAAGTTTAATTTGACGCAACTCAGTCGTCCTTATGTCTTTCCAATTGGCCACTTTCCAATTGTCCACAACACTTAAACTGTCCGTTTTAGAAGCACAAATCATCAAAATATTTTCCAGCACTCAGCACTTAATATTTTCTCCGTACTCTATACACAATTTAAAATTAAACTTTAAACAATTCTAAGCACATCCCGGTTGAGCCCCCAAAAATGTAGGTTTTTTAATGAAAACGCTTTGTTTTTATAATTTTAGTTAATTATATGTTTATTTAAAAGAAAATTCAGGCTTATGTGCTATACTTAATTTTAAAGTTTAATATTTAATGTTAATTGTTCAAACTCCAGACTTCAACTGTACTGTCTGTTCTTTTGCGTCTGTCGATGAAGTTATTACTCGTCAGTTTTTTCTCGCCCATTCCCAATCGTCAGTTAATATAAACAGTGTTGCAATCTCAGTAAGTATTGCCACTTCTTGTCGTTCGTCCGTTATTACCCGTCCCCACATTAATTAAATATTTGTTTTACATACTAATGATATATTAAATGAATAGCTGTTAAACGCTTTATCATTTAATAAAAAAATTCAACCACCCAGCAAAACTTAAACGCTTTTTTCCTTGGCTCGAACTTGGATTCATTTTATAATGAAATTTCAGTTCAAACTTGAATCAAATGGGGATTCATTTCATACTTAAATTTTAGTTTAAACTTGAATCAAACGTGGATTTGTTACATATTGAATTTTGAGCTCAAACTTGGTCCAAACGTGGCATCATTTCACACTGAAATTTGAGTTTAAACTTGAATCAAACGTGGATTTGTTACATACTGAATTTTGAGCTCAAACTTGGCCCAAACGTGGCATCATTTCATACTGAAATTTGAGTTCAAACTTGAATCAAACGTGGATTTGTTTCATACTGAATTTTATGCTCAAACTTAGCCCAAACGTGGCATCATTTCATACTGAAATTTGAGTTCAAACTTGGAGCAAATGTGGCATCATTTCATCCTAAAATTGGAGTTCAAACTTGGATCGTACGCGGATTTATTTTATATTGAAATTTAAGCTTAAACTTGGATTAAACGCGGATTCATTTCAAATTAAATTTTGAGTTCAAAATTCTATCAAATGTGGCATCATTTCATAGTGAAATTTTATTGCAGACTTGGATTCATTTTATACTGACATTTGAGTACAAACTTGAATCAAACGTGGATTTGTTACATACTGAATTTTATGCTCAAACTTAGCCCAAAAGTGGCATCATTTCATACTGAAATTTGAGTTCAAACTTGGATCGAACGCGGATTAATTCTTTATTGAAATTTGAGTTTAAACTTGGATTGAAGGCGGATTCATTTCAAGTTAAAATTTGAGTTCAAACTTCGATCAAATGTGGCATCATTTCATAGTGAAATTTTATTGCAAACTTGGATTCATTTTATACTGACATTTGAGTTCAAACTTGGCCCAAACGTGGCATCATTTCATACTGAAATTTCAGTTCAAACTTAGATCGAACACGTATTCATTTAATATTGAAATTTGAGTTTAAACTTAGTTCGAACGCGGATTCATTTCATACTGAAATTTGAGTTTAAACTTGGATCAAACGTGACATGATTCTGAAATTTGATTTGCTACTTAGATCAAACATGGATTAATTTCATGCTGAAATTTAAGTTCAAACTTAGATCTTGGATTCATTTCATATTGATAACTATATTAAACGTGTGTTAATTTTATATTGAAATCCTAATTCCATCTTGGTTCAAACGTGGATTAATTTCTTACTGAAAACTTATTTAAATTTTAGTTCAAACTAGAATTTATTTAATACTAAAATCCTTGTTAAATTGTAGTTCAAATTGGTACTAATTTAATACTAAGATTCTAGTTCAAACTTGAATTAAGTTTATATATTAAATATTCCTAACTGCTTTTAAGTTTTACAAATTAAAATTATATATCCTAATTAGAATGAGATTGTATGTTATTGAGCAATTTATTTTCATATTTATTTAGGTATTTAATTAACTTATTAATTTTATTACCTTCCATGTTCTTTTTAATATGTTAATGCTTTTGCAAACATTTTAATGAATTCTGTAGAAATAATTAAATCAAAATAATCATAAATTTAATTTGATTTGAATACAATTTATAATAAAAAGATATTCTCGAACTCAATTAAAAATAATAAAACCTGTAAATAATATAACAACTTATGTTTGCAAATTTAATTAATCAAAAAAAATATATGACAAGGGGTAGAAAGAAAAAATGAACACATGCAGTGCTTGGATCAACAAACTCAGAATACGAAAATCGTAAACTAAAGTTAAAATTCTAAAATCCAGTAAAAACGAATGCTGGTATTACTACAATTTTGGCAGATATTTTTGAATTTTTTTTTTTTTTTTGTTATCATAAGTATTTTAAAGCTTTGTTTTTGTAAACGAACTAAGGAGAGAGTCACTAAAAATGGGTTTTGAGGTAAAAAAGTGCCTTAACTTAACTTTGGAATTTTCGTCTCATTTTTTGGAAATTTCGAAAATAACTTTTTGTTTTTATTAATTTTTTTTTAAATTTATATTTAGAATGACAAAAAGAAAGTAAGAAAGACTTTATGACTTATTATATATTTCTTGCATTTCTAAAGACTTTATCAAAATTTGGTTTCAAATATTTTAGTAATTTTCGACCTTATCGAAAAAGTTTAATTTGTCATTTCATTTATTTTCAAAGTGTGATTTTTTAAGAGCTTCGGATTTGATTTAATATATTAGCCAAGTCCAACTCTTCCATTTTGGGCAAAAACAACTGTGTAATCTCGCACGGTAGCGGTCGCCATTCACAGTAACGTTCCTACTTAGGCCGTCTTTGAAAAATTACGTTACATTGATGCCACCGACCCAAAATCAGCACCAAACAATGCATTTTTCGGGATGCATTGGCAGTTTTTGCAATACTTCTGGCTGCTCTTCACACCAAATACGACAATTTTGCTTCTTTACGTATAAATTCAACCAGAAATGAGCTTCACCGCTGAACACAATTTTCCGATAAAAAAAAGTGGATCTTTATCCAACTTTGCCAGAGCTTATAAACCAAATTTTAGGTAAGTTGTGCGGCTTCTATTCTAGCTCCAGCTATATTTTAAAAGAATTTATACCAAAATCCTTCCACAAAATGTTTTATACATAGTGGAGTAATAGAGGTACAATTGCTGCGAACGGCGCCGAATCGATAGTTAACGGTCATCAAGAACACTGACGCATACAGCTGCGATATTTTATTCTGTTCGCACTCTAAGTATGTGTGTCGGTGTTTTAATGTCCAATAATGTAAATTTGGTGCGAAATTTAGTCACAAGATTCCGAAAAGCCGTCTCAGATGGTAGCCTAAACTGAATGAAAGAAGTGCACGCTGCAGTTTCTTAACCGATCAACAATGTTCGTTTGTAAGTCAATGCATGGTTAAATTATAGACCAAACTGAACATGCTTAACAGTAACTTGTTACACAAAAACAGCAGAACTGCCAAAAACACTCTTGCAAAAAAGAAAACGGCTAAAAGAAATGCAAATCTAAAAATTCTTGAACAAAATGTGACAAGCGCTTGTGGAATTTTAGAATGTCTGCAAGTAAAGATATGGTCACACATGGCAAATATTTACTGTTAAAAGTGTAACCACTCGCTTGACAATTTGTTTGACGTTGTTTACTCTTAAAAGAGTTTTGCAATATCAAGCAGCATCAAATAAAATAAGACTAAATATTTGTTGTGTCTTGTTTTAAATAAACAAAAATTTTTTTTTTAAATAAATAAACGAGTTCAAAAAAATTTTACGGCAAATATTTGGCGCAGTGTGACCGTACCTTAAGATTTTAAAGAATATCTACCTGTCTCCTTATATGTTACAAACCTTATGAACAATTTCATATAACCTTATCAGTTAAGGTAGAGTACATTTCAAAACAGATACAATCAATCGTAGAAAATAAAAGCAACAATAACAACAAAAATATAAACACTTTGAATGGAATGAAATTGTATTGAAATGAAGTAAAAGAAGGAACAAACATTTATAATAAATTTAATCGATTTTTGTGGTTTGTTTTATAAATTTTACTATTTATTATCTTATCGCTTAAATACAACAGAAAAAAAACCAGCATATGAAAAATATACATATGTATGTATGTAGGTAGATACAATATAAAAATATTTATTTATTTAACGAAAACAACAACAATATTTATGTATAATTTCTACACACTCTAACAAACCGCAGAAGTGAAAAAAGCCAAAAATTTCAATATTCAGAAAAATTTGTAAAACAGAAGTAGCAAGAAAACCATTAAGGAAAACTTATTCCAAAACTTAAATGGAAATTTGTGTTAAACAATAATTAATAGCCAGATAATTAAGATACTAAAAACGTTACAACCAACAACTAGAAATTAATTAAAAAAGATATTTGAAAACGTAAATAACAAAAGTGTTAACAGCTACGTTTATAATAAAAAACAATTCCACAAAACCAAAAGTATTTTTTCTAATGTTGGCTAAATTGCATAAAGACGTGAAAAGTAACGGCTTTAATTTATGTTAAAAGTTTGTGCAAAATTTGTTTAAAGAAAATTTACTACATTTTTTTAATTAAAATATTTCACTTAAACAAAGCAGATCTCTGGAATGGGGCTGAATTGAAAATAGTTTTCTTTCATTCTCTATATAACGTTAATGTTATTATGGTGTTTTTGTTAGTGTTGTGAATTTTTCTAGAGAGAGATGTTTTGCGTGTAAAATAACAATTAAAAAATTGTGTGTTTTTTTTCTTTTGTCTTAAATTTTATTTAGATTTGTTTATATATATTTTAGTTTGTTAAATTTTATATTTATTTATTCAGTCAGTCACTCAGTTTTGTTGGGCTGATGTACAATTGTTGTAAGCATTAGAAGAAACACCACAAAAAGTTTGTTATTTAGCACAAGCTCGTATCTAAAATGGTATTTTTGTATCTTCTGCTCTATGGATGCCAAAGTAAAAACGTAATGACGACGACGGATTCATTGTGTGCGTGTAAATGAATACGTACATACCATACGTTTGTTTTCTCGACTGATTTAACATTTTGAAAATAGATTAACATGTAATCTCGTGCGAATGAATGAAAACATTCTTACATAAAATAATCAAGAATATCGTTAAAATAAATTCACGAAACGCCAGTGTTAAATTGGTTCAAAACAAAACAGAGTGTGTGTTTTTTAAAGCAAAATCTTACTCATTATAATTATGTATAATGAAGGACAAACAAATTCAAAATTAAGAAATACATATTTTAAAAAAGTGATTCATGTGTTTTGTAATATATATATTTTTTTGTAACTAATTATGTTTTTGAAAGTGTAAATTTGAGAAAAGAATAAATTGTATTCAAACAAAGTTGAATTCAAAATCATTTGAATTGAAAAATAAAATAATTAAATTGAAATTTAAAGTTAAATCTAAGTCTGTACTCTGTTCAGATACTCAGACAACTCAGCATTAAAATAATTATTTTTCTAATAGTGCAAATTTAAAAATAAGTTAACTGAAATTTGAATTCAAAGTCTATGCATTTGAAAACGAATGAAAATTAAAATATTAATGGCTGTACTCTGTTCAGATTCTGTTATAACTCAGAATTAAAAGAATTATGTTTCTAATAGTGCAAATTTAAAAATATGTTAACTGAAATTTGAATTCAAAATCTATGTATGTATGCATTTAAAGAAACATTTAATTTTGAATCTTCAGATTTTGTTATAATTCAGCATTAAATCAATAATGTTTCTAAAGCCGGTCACTCACGTACAGTTTTAACTGTCAGTTTCTTCAACCGTTCAGTTGTAACTGACAGACTTAACTGTGTACTGAGATGTACTCACACGTGCAGTTCAATACTTCAGTTTTTAACATATATTCGAAGGAGCAGGACGGTTTGACCGCTCTCGCTGTACTTTTTGTAATTTCTTCTTTGATGCTTCAAGTTTCTTTTTTGTTCTTTGTGAAAAGCGCAAAGAAAAAAGTTTTTGACAAAACGAATTTCTTTTCCGCGTCAGCTTCTACTTCTTGTAACTTCTTCGCCAGCTTGTTGTAGGCAGCATCTTTTTTGGCGCGATCATGGTAGATTTAACTTGCCATAGGCAAGGTTCAAATCTATATATTGCAATAAAATCAACTATCACTTGATTCTATTTACGCGACATGATACGCACTCTCGCTCGACACAAATTGAACTGAGAGTGGTACAGTTGAACCCTCACACACCTTCACGTCAGTTGAAACTGTCAGTTAAAAATATAAAAATTTTAAATTAATTGACAGTTTAAACTGTTCAGTACGTGAGTGGCCGGCTTAATAGTGTAAATTTTAAAAATATGTTAACTGAAATTTGAATTCAAAATCTATGCATTTGAAAAAAAGAATTAAATTGAAATTTGAATGACGGTACACTCCTCAGATTCTGTTATAACTCAGCATTAAAATAATTATGTTTCTAATAGTGCAAATTCAAAAATATGCTAACTGAAATTTGAATTAAAAATAGTTAAGTTGAAATTTAAATATCTGTACTCTCAGATACTGTTATAAAAGTCCGTTAAAATAGTTTTGTTTTTAATAGTGTAAAAATTCAAAACAAAAGTAAACTGAAAAAAGTGTCTTAACTCTTTGGAGTAATGGATTTGAAAATAAGTCATATTTACAAATAAAAAATAATTAGTTCCTAAAATCTACCTCTTAATTCCGTGTGATAAGTTCCAAAGAAAATAAAACAGTGAAATTATTAAATTTCTACAAAATGAATTCAAATATTTAAAAAATAAAAACGTTTAATTAAAAAAGTAAATAACAATTAATGCACTATTATCTCTATATAAACCTAAAAAAATTAAAACAACGCAATGGTAAATAATTTAACATTTTATTGCTAATACACTGGGTTACAAAATAACACTTACACACAGCTTCAAAAGTGTGTAAGCACCAGTGAATTTTTTGATATTTTTAAGATTATGAAACTTCAACTTAAATTTGTTTTCATAACCGAATCTATTATTCAACCAAATATCCAACAAAACGAAACTTTTAAATTTCAATCGATGGATAGATTTTAGGATTTTCATTATCTTAAAAAAATCAAATAATTTGTTGTGTTTACTCACTTTTGAGGCTCATAGTATTTCACATGTATAAGAAGTGAATCAAAGTCAATAACACAACAAAAACTTTTCTTGCAGAAAATATATTTAAGAAATATGACACATTTAATTTTTATTAATATCCAATAAAGGAAAACCTTTATTGGCCAAGAACGACAATATAATACCCTACACAAAGTATATGTGCAACAAGAGTTTTTCAGAAACGGGCGCTATATGGCAGCTATGACCTATTATGGACCGATCATTCAAAAAATTTTCTGCCATAAATTCTGAGCATAAATATATATATTTTTTGCGTCATTCAAATTTGCTTTTAAAAGATTCATGTTAAAGCAAAATCCCAATGGGCTCTTATATGAGACCTTTGACAAATTATAGGTCGACCGTCATAAAATTAGGTGTCATGATTTCTGTATATATGAGACTTCTTTGTGTTGATTTTTATTTGAGTACAAACATTTTTAAGAGAGTTATGCTCGTTAAGGTGATCTTCTGAAGTGGGTATTATATGGTTGGTTAGAATTTGGTAACATTTTGAAATTGACCATGTTGGTGCTTTTTGTATAACTTTTTAATATGTTTCTAATCGCTTCTATAGTTTGAGATATTATTTGATAAATAATTTCGGAATATCTTTGTGGGACTGATAAAAGCTTATAATGACACTTTGGAAAAGTATCAGAATCGTGTTAATCTATGTTAAAATTGTTCACAATTTGTTTTTAATTTCTTTTGTAATACTACAGCCTAACAAAACCATTTGCAACCTAATTTTGTATATCTTAAATTCTCTTTAAATATATATTTCCAAACGAGAAATTTTTGTCACACTACTTCTAGAATAGGACACATATTTTAATTGTCTAACAAACACAAAAGAAATCAAGGTCAAGCTTAAGCTTTTCACTAAATAGTTTTGTATTTATAGAAAAACTACTCGTAATTGTTAACAATTTTGTAAATTGTTACAAATTACACTGTGTAACAAATTCAGGGGCCAAATTACCGCATTCGATAACGAGTAAAGTTGATCGTAATTATGGCATTCGATATCGAGCAAGAAATTTAGTACTTTTTATCATAATTTCGATATCGAAATCATATTTCAATACGATAGCTCATTCGATCACGAATGCGGTAATTTGGCCCCTGAATTTGTTGCACAGTGTTCCAATAAAATTACAAACTAACAAACTAAAAAAAAAATAGAAAACTTTTGTAAATTAAATAGAAATTACACATTAACAAAATAATTAGAGCGAAACATGTCGTTTTAATTTTGGAGTTTTACAAACAAAAACCAACATAAGTCACAACAGAAAACAAAAAAAGTTTTGCTATTACATATACTTTAAACAAAACAATGAAATAAACTTAAATACATACATATATATATGTATATAATTTTATAAGCAACGGAAATGCAGGGCTATTTAGAACTAGCCCCAACATAATAAAAAATTGAAACTAAAACAAATCGAAATTAATGCTCGATTTAAAGGCGAAACACTTTAACAGCCATGATGACGTCAGAATTTATTGGGCTTGTAGAATAAATAAAAGATATTAAAAGCAATAAGAAATACAAAAAAATGATTTATTAAAATTATAAATTAAACATGTGATATAATATACACCTACTTCTGTTTTTACACGTTTTTGATTTAATACAGGTTGAAAGTAAACAAATTTTACATTTTCTTACACGATTTTATTCCATTTAGCACGATTCAAAATCTTTGGGACGTAAATTTTGCGAAATATTTATGTTCATATCACAAATTTAAGGAAATTCCCTTTTTGTGGATGCAAACAAATTTACTGGTCAGAGCATCAGAGCAATTGTATATAGCACAAATTATAGCAAAAACTCCTTCTTTTTCACTAATTTCAATAGGTTTTAGAGTTAAGGAACCAATTACCTATTTTATGTACAATCAATGTATTTTTTACACGGTTTTTTTCAAAAGAAGTTCCCCGGAACCAATTACCGTGTAAAAACAGAATCAGGTGTAGGTACATTTCAATAACAGCAACAAGAGATAATGTTTAGAAATTTATAAAACTATACTTTTTCAAGGACTTAATATGAGGTAGTAATTAAATTTAGCATGTTTAACGAATTTCAAAATTTTAGTGCTTTCAGTAGTTTGCTAGTGCTTTTTTGCTATTCAGTGTCTGAATATAATCTGGTTAATGTCAATGTAGAATCTCTAGTTTTTACTAACAAAAATCAAGTGCTTTAAATTATTTTGATTTTCTTTCAAAATCATCTTTCACCGTTTATCTTTATTCGATTCATTTGCTTTTCATTCAAATTTCCTTTTCTAATTATCATTTAGTTTATTCATGTTTCTAATACATGTAGTCGTCATTCATTATCTCTAACATACATCTTAATAAAAAGAAACGCATTAAATTAAATTAAAAAAACCCAATTTTTATTAAAAGTTTCTTTATTATTTTTAACTATGACAACAACAGTTTGTACTCACTCGTTGCCAGTTTTCAAAACATACAAAACGGAAATAATTTATTTTACGAAAATATTTATGGTTACAAACTTACAGCAATAGCAACAAGAAAATCAGCTAAACAAACAGAAAAAAAAGTTGAAACATTAATTTGCTAAAATGTTTAAAAAATAGAAAAAATATTGTAACTAAACAAACATTTAAGATTAAAATCTTTGCTATAGTAATAAAAGGAAAAATAAAATAAAGTTAATATAACCTAAAAATCTACACTAAGAGAAAGATTTATACAGAAATTTAATTTTTGTCGTGTAAAATAGATGGTAAAATGTCAAAATGTTACAATGAGACATTATTAAGACGCCAAATGTCTAAAAATATAAATTTAATTATGCCTCGTTGACTGACAGTAAGTCATAATGATCATACAGGGTTTTTCAAAACAAAAGCAAGGAATTCATATGAAAACCATGGGAAAAGTATGTATATAAAGGGAACAAATTTCATGTAGAATTTTTATTCACGTTAGGGGTGATTTTAATCGTCTGATATAAGTAGAGTTCGTTTAATCATTTTTTTTCTCAAAACTTTAATTAGCATAATAGAATTATTTTCGATTTTTTAAAGCGTGATCCATTTCGAGGTTCCCTACTTTTTTAAAGAAAAAAAAAAAAAAAGACAGAAAATTCAAATTAAATGCGGAATGTTTATTCACCCCTATCGTGAATAAAAATTCCACATGAAATTTGTTCCCTTTTATTTTTTTAACATTGAATTTTAATAGGAAAAATGTGAAAAGGGAACAAATTTCATGTAGAATTTTTATTCACGTTAGGGGTGATTTTAATCGTCTTATATAAGTAGAGTTCGTTCAATCATTTTTTTTCTCAAAACTTTAATTAGCATAATAGAATTATTTTCGATTTTTTAAAGCGTGATCCATTTCGAGGTTCCCTACTTAAAAAAAAAAGAGAAAATTCAAATTTAATGGGGAATGTTTATTACCCCTATCGTGAATAAAAATTCCACATGAAATTTGTTCCCTTTTATTTTTTTTTTTGAATAAAATGTGAAAAGGGAACAAATTTCATGGGGAATTTTTATTCACGATAGGGGTGATTATCATTTGAAAGAACATTTTTTAGCATTTATCAAATGTTGCCCATTGCTAAGTCGCAGATGTCCTATCCGTTGAGTCCAGTTTTCGATGACTTGTTCGAACACTTCGACTGGCAACTGGCGAATTATACGCGTGATGTTTTCCTCCAAGGCCTGAATCGAAGCGGGCTTGTCCGCATAAAATTTAGACTTTACATATCCCCACAGGAAAAAGTCTAACGGTGTGATATCACACGATCTTGGTGGCCAATCGAATGTGTTCTCTCAATAAATCCATTGACATCTTGTTGAAACCAAATGTCGCCGAGATCACAAGCTTAAATTTCAGCCATCAAATAGTCGGTTATCATGGCACGATAACGGTAGCCATTAACGGTTAAGTTCGCATCGGGTATCATTTTTAAATAAATATGAACCGATGATTCCACCGGCCCACAAACCACACCAAACGTGGACGAAGTGGCAGTTCTTGAATCTCTTCAGGTTGGTCTTCATCCCAAGTGCGGCAATTTTGTTTGTTTGCATACCTATTGAGTTGAGTCGAGTTGAGCGAAGTGCACGAAACACACAGTTGAACGTTCTAAACGTTGTGTAGGCGTAAGTCTTTCCATTATGAAATGCCAAACAATACTAAACAAATATAACATGACAGCATGACACGACTCACACGTGATCAGTCTAAAAAAAGGCTACTGAAAAAAGTATCTCTACTTGAATCAGCCTTTATAAACATAGAAATAATTTAGTACTTTAATCTGAAAAGAAAAAAGTACTCTTTTAGTTTTAATATCGTACTGTCTTAAAATCAACCATATTGGTAGTTTCGATCACTTTTTGATATAAATCAAATACATTCTGTAACTAGTTACTAGGTACTATTTGATAAATAATTCCAAATATTTCTTCGTGGGAACTCCAAAAGCGTATAATGATATTTTTGTAGTGTAACAGGATCATATTAATCTATGATAAAATTGTACGCAATTTGTTTTCAATACCCAAGTCTACCACAAACGATTAAAACTCCTTGCGACCTAAACTTAATTTTTTTTTCCTTAATTGTCCATTAAATACATTTTTGGACAAAAGAAATTAATGTTACATTACTTTTAGAATCTATTGAAACGAGCAAAGTTTGACAATTATAAATGAAAAAACTATATCACTATTCTGCTAACAAAATTTTCAAACACATTTTGTCTAAATGTCAGTTCTATTTCGTCAAGTCACTGTTTGGTGTTTGAAGTCTGTAATCGGTTCAAGTAGCTCTGTATTGACTCCAAACTTAACATTGCCCCACAGAAACTAAAAAGGAGAAATTTTCAACACATAATTTTTCAACTAAAATTCCAAATTTATTAATGTCACAAATCAATTAATTCACTTACATCCACCTAATAACTCTATTTCTCCCGGTGCGCAAAATTGTTCAAAACACCCATATTTTTTTTTTGGTGTGTTTGTGAATGAAAAGAGCAGTGAGAAAAAGTTAGATAGAAAAAAAAAAATATATTCATATGTATGTATTTTATTTGCTGTTGTTTTTTCCATTGTATTTAACATTAAAAACAAGATTGGGCGTTTGTGATAATTAATGACAATTATTACAAACTTCAAACTCTAACTCTAAGATAACGACGACAGCGACGAACAGCAAAAACACAGCGCATGAGAAATACTAGAAATAAAGTCAAATCAAGTTAAAATGCAAACACGGGCAGTCACAGACGGACAGACGGACAGTTAGACATACACATTTGGTCAGAAGCAACTTAAGTTTAGCCAATTAACGCAAAACATAAACGACATAAAACATGGTACATACTTTATTTGTTGTTTTTATTTTTTTTTTTATTTGTTAAACCAAGAAACAACAACAAAGACATTGACGACAAAAAAAAATAAAACTGAACTAAACTCAATTAACTACAATTTAAGCTTAAACTTGGGGCGACAAAAAGTTATAGTTAGAAAAACACACTAGCAAACAAATACGAGTACATACCTATCTCAGTTATAACATTGAGATACACTCGCTCCCAGATACACAAACTTACAGCACATACGCGCATTATAAAGTGAAAACCGGAAAACGTGGAGACACAATTTTAGAAATTTCAACAAAAAATAAATGGGAACGGAATGGAAATATTAAAGTTTGAAAAATCTTAGTTTTTCCAAGGGATTTCAGAATGTTTTCGATTTTCCAGAAATATGGTTTTGGGTATATATAGATAACTAGGTTAATTTCTGATCATTTAAATTTCTGATCTATTATAAACACTTAAATGAGGTTATAAAAGTGGTCTACATTAACTATAAATAAAGCCCTTATCAGTCTGTTTAAATTTCATTGCAACTCCAGAAATCATGCTCATACGTGCTTTATGTAACGTCCGCAAATTTTGTTCTCATTTAATATCAATTTATCGATTGATTAATTGTTATTATTTGCAAAAAATAAAATAATAATAATCAAGAGAAACACGCAAATGAGGTCATTTTATTTAGCCAAAATACCGCACTAATCAAATTCACCTAAACTAAAAACGACCCCCCTCTAAAGAAAACGCAATATCATTCAAAATAAATGAGAGACAAGCGTCAAAAATAAATTAAAGCAAATTAAATATTTAATAATTAAAATTTGTTATTATCTTCAGTATGGTATAAAAATACAAACAAAACAAAACGTTATAAAAAGAAAGTGCTAAATATATGTATGTAAATACGCAAAGAACCTTTGAATAAAAAAAAAACAGCCCCATTCTAGAAAATTTTATTGGAAGGGGATTTTTAGTTAAATAGGAAACGATTTTAAATATTGGCATACAATTGATAAGAATAGTAAAGATAAGTGAAATTCCTTGGAACCAGTTGTTTAATCAATGATTTTTGTTTTAAATTGTCACATTTGAGTTTTATGGCGGCTTTAAGTAGCTAACTTCCCTTCTTAAGAACGTTTCTTTAACTAGTTACTTTAGTAATGTTTTCTGTTTCATCATTAGCTTACCATATTTATGCAATATTTCCATTTATTTCAGAAAATTGGGAAATTCAATTAGAAAGTTCTGAAATATAATTGTTAAATTTTGAATTTCTAAAATACGTTATGCATGCAGTTCTTAAGTCATTGATAAGTCCTTGAATTTGTCACTCACGGAACTTGTTCTATAACTAGTTCTCCCAACAATGTTTTGTTCGAAATTTTCACACTTGGTAGTAGTTCCGAGAAGCAGTTAATGTAATTTTATAGTTACCTTAATTATATTACATAAAACGTTTTAAATAATAATCACCCCTATCGTGAATAAAAATTCCACATGAAATTTGTTACCTTTTCACATTTTTCCTATTAAAATTCTATGTTAAAAAAATAAAAGGGAACAAATTTCATGTGTAATTTTTATTTACGATAGGGGTGAATATTAAATGAAAAAATGCTTGTATTCTTGAATCTAATCTTGAATCCATTTAGCGTTTAGCTGTCCAGCATTAAATCCAATTAAAAACTGTTTGATTTATGTCAATCATTTTACCTGATCTCTAAAAATCCGGCAAAATCGTTCATATATTCTTTATTATTATTGATTTGTTGCATTTTTTAATTTGTCTTGTTTGACAAATAAATTTTAAACTAAAATTAAGTTACGAAGTATCTTTATGAAGCCAATTAAAAAACATTTACCCCCTTAATTTCATTAAAAAATAAACATAAAATTAAATGTATTTTAATTGGCTACATACTCGTAAAGTTCCTTCGGAACCAGTTTATATTCTATAGAATTACTAAAGTATAGAACCAAACTACATCTTAATAACTAGTTCCTATAAAACTCTAGAACTACTTCAGAATGGCAATAATATTCCACAGAACACTAATGCTATGAATATTATTAAAATATCTAAAGTTATTATGATTTTAGTGCGTTTTATTGGAACTCTATAGAATTGTTTAAAAATCACATTTCAGAAGTGGTTACCAAATCAATACTTCTATGGATGTTATCATAATATCTAAAGGGAACTAGAGAATTAAACAGTTCTAAAAAATTTATGGACATGTTATAAGAAATGAATTCTACTTATAATGTATTCTTAAACTAATGGACCATAAACGTAAAAATTAAGGTTGTGGATTTATTTTTAATAATGAAGGATGTTTAAAAAATTTAAATTAATTTAATTAAGGCCCATTTTATCGTTCTCAACACTAAAATGTTGTATTGTCTCGACTACAACACAACATGTATTTATTTAAGTTTAAGCCGATAAGTGTTGTGAATCGTAATCGCAGTTTACAACATACAACATCAAAATACTTAGTGTTGTGAACGGTAATCGGGTCCTAAGAATTAAATTTGTTCAAACCTTTTCAGTAAACATAATTTATTTAAAATTATTTTAAAAGAAATTTGATAATAATAAATTAATCAATTGATAAGATGATAAGATTAATATTTCATAATTTTGATGAAAACATTCTTAATTTAGGGATTCATTTAATCAGAGAATCCAACCGCTTCATAGTCAGAACCCGTTCGTTTTCGATCTGAATTATTTATTATTCAGCCAAACAGTCATTCGGGCTCATAAGAAACAAACAAAAAAAAAGGTATTACTCAAATGAAAACGAAATCAGATTTTTTAAAATTCGATTAGGAAGCAGTTGGTTTTCATGTACTAACTAGTATTATTGAATTACGGCTACTTCTTATATATTCAATTCAATTTGCAAGGATTTCAAAAGTTTTGGAAATATTTGCCAAATGTGACCGTACCTTTATTCACATAACGATTTCCAAATATGTTTTTCAAACTGATGTAAATGTTAATAAAAACGAAGACAATAAAAGCTTTTTATAAAACGGAATAGCGCTGCTCTCATTTCTTTTTTACAAAATTTCCTATCAGTATATGGTCCTCTATCTATCGAGTACCTACACTTGTACACCAACCATATGTAGGATTTAAATTTCACACCCCTTAATGTCTGCCACAAACAACTACCAGTCCGACTACTCTTCTCCAACAAAAAGAAAAACACTGCTCTCGACACAATGATGTATTACGGCGACGATAAAAATGATGAGTTTTTTCCCTGATATTCTGAAGTGGGATATGAGACACTTTATTGTGTTATACAAATTCATACACAAATACAAATTTCATGATAAAATTACGTGTGAGAGTACACTGTGGTTGCCCTGAAGGAAACCTGGGTACAAGTGTCTCCAAGTCACCACTTTGTCTACTATTTTGGTGACGGTTTGGCGACATTGTCACAATGGTTATTATTATACAATTATTTTCTTTCCAATTGTGAGCCCCGATAGACTAGGCGCTAGTGTGCCGGACTATCATTCAGAGGGTTGCGGGTTCGATTCCCGCAAATACTCTGGGTGTTTTCGAATTTATTTTTAATTAGATATTTTTTAATATTTTAATTTTTTTTCTAATATAAGTCCAAAAATTAGCAAAAAATGCATTTTTATTTTCTATTTCAAAGAAGTACCAAATTGTAGACAATGTGGTCCCAAAAGAACTACCTTGTCAATAGTAACTATGTCAGTAGTGGATTTTCAATGACACGTACATGTTAAATGTCTATAGTAATTAACATTGTCTGGGGTATACTAAGTCACTAGTACTGGTGACTGTGTCAATAGTAAATCAGAACAGTTTCACTATTGACATTTCCTGCAGGGTAGTTAGTTAGTTAGTTAGTACATACGTTTATTAGTACATTTTTATGAACGTGTTATCTAGACAGACAACCTTTACTTCTTAACGCTTTTGTTTCTTTCTGTTTTTTTTCTCGTAAGAACAAATAAACTAAAATATAATAACTGAAGTGAGTACTTGTTGGTTGTATGTTCGAATTGTTGGATTGGATGTATACGACGGGTATGCACTCGTAGAATCGTTTTGAAATGAGCGTGTTTTATTTTATTGTGTAGGAAAAGAAAAAAAGACAAAGAAATTAAAATATACATATGTATTTATGTATATACATATGTACATGCAAATAGCTTAAGATAAGAGACAATGTTTAAATAATACAAATAACACTGCGAAAGAGTAGCAATTTTCTTACTCACACTCAATAACAATTTGGTTCCTCTTTAGTTTTTCTATCAAAAATAAAAAACAAAATAAATATTTGCAAAAAAAAAATTAAATTAATTATACAAATTTAGTGTTTGTTCGCTACATTTTTATGATAGATATAAAAGATTTTTCAAATAGAAATGCAAGACTGTATTTGAAATGTGTTATGTGTGTCTTCAATTTAACCAGCCAGAAAGCAATTTTGAAATAATTTGTATATGAATTTCTTTTAAAAGTGGGTAACATAATTCTCCAAATTTGTTATGCAATAGGAAAACCTCAAAGAACTGTGTTTTTGTTTGAATTATCGGTGTTGTATTTTGACATAAATCGTATTTAGCGTTGTCAACTTGGTGCGTTTTGCACCATTTTTGGTGCTTTTTTAAATATTTTGTGCGAAAAACATTTACATTTTAAACATGGAAATCAAATTTCTTGTATAGCCTGATGATTTGGTCTACTGAACTGTAGACGAACAACCAGGGTTAGAGTCCCAATGGAGCACTAACAAATTTTATTGAAAAAATTCAAATAGAAGTACTTAAAATACAAATAATTAAAAAAGTACCAAATATGTACTGAAATTAGCCCTTTTTACCAATTAGTACATCAGTTGCAAATAGCATATTGTGAGTTAAATTTTGAGTGGTTAAATGCTTATTTTATCTTAATTAACTCGTTTATTTAAAAAAGGCTTTTACATTATTACTTTGACTATCGTTAATCTATTTTTAAAAAGTTTTATATAGAATTTATGAAATTAAAAAAATGTAAAATTAATTCAAGAAACATTTTAAACGGAAAAGAAATTCTATACTTGGTGCGCTGATTTTTAAATGACGCATTTTTTTCTCCGTTTTGGACTTTCAAAGTTGACAACGCTGATCATATTGAACAGTTTTTGATATTCCAATAAGATTGTTATCCTTTAATATAGGTATCAGGGCTTTATTCCCATTTTACACAACTCTGTTTAAGTAATTTTTAAGAGTTGTATTTGTAGTAAGACAAAATTAAATCTCTAAAATTAAAAAAAAAAACATTTTTTTTCTAAACAATTTTCATTCTGATTTAATGAGAGTATTTTTAAAATCGAATGTAACAAACGCTAATTTAAACCATTCATTTCAATAATAAATATTAATCTCTTAAATTAAAATTTAAATTAAATTTCAGGAATCAAAATTCATGTTCAGAAAACAATAAATTTCTATTTAGTTTAAAATTAGTTTCTAATTTATAAAAAGAAATCATGTATTCAAAAAATATTATACGATTTTTTAATTTCTTAATATTATTTTGGATTTCTCAATTTCAATTGTTTTTTCTTAATTATAATTTGCAATATTTTAGTAATTGTTCAAGCTTAAGGTCTTAAATTTTTATTTTCAATATTTCGCTAAATAAAAATTTAAAATTAAAAAAAAGACCTTAAGCTTTTACAATTACTAAAATATTAATAAAAAAAAATGCCAAATAAACTATCACCTGGGGTCTACATTTGTAAAATGAAGTGGAAGTGAAATTTTCATTAATTTTGTGTTCTAAATTTTGTGAAAATTATTTGAAAAGTAAAATATCACTTTTAGTTTCGTTCATCGTAGTTAAAAGTTTCACCTCGTTTTCTAGAACGCCGTGAAATTGTCCATGCGGAATTGAAAACGATATAGTTTCACTTCGTAGTGGAATATAGAACATAGGCGTATAATAAGAAAAATTATAATATCCTATTCTGAATTTAAAGTTTGAATTGCCTCAATATTAATATGGATATCTTAATTTTAATTTATATAATATAATATGTACCGGTTATATTCATGCATTTTAGAACTACATAGTTGAGGAATTAAAACTGGTTATATTCAACAATTAATTCCTAAAATAGAAGAAAATCTAAATTTATGTATTTCACAAAAATTACAAACAAAATTAAAGTAAATTTAAATAAAGCCAACAACTTGAGCTTCAGTTATTTTCTTTAAAATCTGTCTGTTTTCGAATTTGTTTTACTTAAATAAAACACTTGCAACTCTGTGTTTACATTTTCTTGATCCTTTTTCTATCAACCATTTATCTCCTTTGCTCTGTCACTCTGTAACAACAGAAATGTACCAAACCAAAATAGGGTATTTATTTTGTTCGTTCATTGAGTGACCACTTTGTTTTCCTTTTACTCTCTCTCTCTCTTTGTTTTTTTTTTCTTATTTTTGTGTGTGTTTTTGTTTGTGTATTTTTCTTCTAATTTTTTTCATATTTATTTTATTAATTACTAATTTTACGCTCGCTCAGCACTCATTCTCTCTCATTTGTTTTTATTTTGTATTATGTTCGCTCTTATTAGGGTAAAGTATCGCATGAATCCATTAAACAGTTGGTACTTGAAGCAGAGCATTTAGTACGTGACGAAGCTTTGAAAACACCAACCAAACAAAAGCATTCCAGTAGTAACAATAATAATAATAACAGCGCCGGCGGCGGTAATATAGTGCAAATATCCACAACCGTAAAAAAACGTGAAGTTTTAATGCCGGGTCCTATAAAACGAGTACAAGTAAGTAAAAATAAATATTTATCATAAAAAACCGAAAATAAAATTCACGTAACAATGTTTTAAATTTTACCTAGGAGTGGCTAGAACATCAACCCTCGACACTAGTGCAATTACAAAAATCGTCTACAAACACATCCCATCATCACTCCAATGATGATCAATATCATCGTCAGTTAGTAGTATCACCAGTGAGTGCTGCCCCCAGTCCGACACGCACCGATGATTGTGAGGCCTCTGGAGAAGCCTCCGAAACTGATTCTATACCTCAACATTGTTCTGATACATCGGAGGTATCCGATTCCATAGCGACTTGCATGCAAACCAGTACAAATTCTTATGGTAATTCTACAGAACGTATTGGTGGTTCAGCTGAACCCATTGTCAATGCTGCTACCAGTAATCAAAGCCTAAATGTCAAGGTGGTGAAACGTCAACAGAACAGACGTAAATCGGAGAGACCCTGGTCGGTGTCCTGTCTCTCACAATTGACTACCGATGCCAATCAGGTGGCGGCCAAAGTTAATACCATTAGCAATGTTCAATCTGGTTTAGCTTCACATTCGATTAGTGAATCAGCTTTAGATTCCCTTTCGCCTGGCCGGCCTAGAGCCTCCTCTTCCTCAGCCGTTACTCAAGTTAAAAGTTACGACAGTAAGGGCTCTCTGAAGAGACGTAAAACACGCAAGAAGAAACTCTCCTATAACAATGGCAAAAAATCTGATACAAATTCAGAAGATAATAATAATCATCATAATCACCATCATGCTTTGTATAACCAGCATCCCACCACTCATGAAGAGGAGGTGACCTTGACACCAACACATGCTCCTCCCACTTTGCTAATGCAAACCTGTGAAAATATGACACCCAAACAGATACAGGAGATAACACAGGCCCTACTGCAATTACAAAATTCCGATTCAATGGAACAGTTGCAAGTGGCCACGGGTATATTACAGCAGCATCAATTAACCGCTGTGGTCAGTGGTGTTGTTACAAATGAAAGTGAGGAAGAGAATCATTTAATGAAACCAAATTTCCGTGTTGGTTCCTTTACCACTGCCTACATGACTAATGAAACTCGTCTGGGCTCTTTGGCTGCCTTGGCCACTTATATGAATGATGAGGATCAACAGGGAGGTGAGTGTTATTATTTATTATTATTACTATTTTTTTTCTTTGTGGCGATGATGACGTACGTTACTTTTTAGTTAAAAGTTAATTTTTATTTAAGTGTTTATTATTTATTTTAGGATTTTAACACTCATATATGTTTATTTGCTAACATTTTTAAAACAGTTAACTGATAACACTGTTTAATGTCTTATCGATGTAGTAAGAAATTTTTCCAAGGAAAGTAAGAAATATAAAAAGAACTATTTTTTTAAAGAAAATGAATTTAATAATTGAAATAATATTAGCTGTTCAATATTCTTTTCTATAAAAATTTAATTAGCAATTTTAAAATGTAAAAAATGATAGTTAAAAGAAATTCTATTCAATGTTTTAAAGAAATGCATAAATCGTTTTTATTTAATTTTTGTTCTCGGTTGAATACAGTAAATATGTTACAAATATCTGTGTGATATTGTTTTACAGGATTTATGTCTACCTACTTTGTATATGTAAATCGTTTTCTAGTATCAAAATGCGCGCCAAACATATGATCAACATTTGTTGTCCCTCAGTTGGTAACACTATCACTAATTTTCACATTGAGTTTGCGTGCAATCTTTTACTCAGCGTGTGATGACAGACAACTAGTGTCTGTTGTACTCAGTCTTGAGATTTATCTTGAAATTTTTAGTTGCTAAACTATTATTTGATTCATTAAATTCTGAAATAGTATTTGTTTGAATTTAAAATATAATTTTAACTTGTAATTGTTTCTGATAATATCAAATATACACAGTCTTGAGTTTTATTTCGAAAACGTTTCTTTGCTTCAAAATGAATTTAAAGAATACTGAATTGAAATCAAACTTAAAGGTAGTTAAACTTTCAAATGTTTAAAAAACTGAAATTTTATGCAGTTTTAAGGACATTATCTTCCGTCGTTTGCAGATTTATAGGTTTAAAATCTAAAAGTCTGAAATATAAGAGTACAGTTGATTACAATTTTATATGGTATTTAGTTATAATGAATCCGGTATGAGATGAAAATCAGATTTTAGATTTGTTTCTTTCAATAAGAAATTTATACAGCTTTTTTATTTTTATCTTCGATAATGTTTTTTAACTTTTATATATATTTGCTTTATGGTAAATTATGTTTCGGTTATAACAACTCAAGAAATTGATTTGCTGTAAATTGTTATTAAAATTATTCAAAAGTCTGAAAAATCTTTAGATTTGAAATCGAATAAAATTTTTTTTAAAACATCATTATCGTTTTGTTGAGATTGTTTTTAAAGCTACTAGTTAGTAATTCTTGGATCATTTTTTATATCTTTTCTATCTATAAGACAAGATTATCGCTTATGGTTTGCAAACCAAGTGATTTTCAGAAACGAAAATTTCGCTAATCGCACGATTTTATACATTAAACCAGGTGTGAATTCAATTTACTGAACAGCAAAATATGTGAATACGATTTAAAAATGAAAACGTTTTCGGATTCGTTTTGTAGAACTTAGACAAAGTTTAAAATAAATCTTCAAAAAAAAAAAAAAAAAAATCAAGTTTGAAACTCTTTTTCGAAAATCTTTTCTTATTCTTATTAGAATATAGCTGATTTTATTTTGGTTCCAAAATGAATTTAAGATCATTCCCTTGTCTATTTTGTTATTACATTTCTGAACAGAAGTTTTTTCCCAAGTAAAAGAGCTTTCGAGAACAATGGAATTATTGCAACAACAACAAATCACAATCATATGTATTTCCGTTACAACAACAATTTGATCTTCGCTAAGAACCAAGCCGAATCTTACTCAGTCATATATTGTTAACTCGGCTACAGCTGTTGATACGGAAATATTTTTCCCCAGAGAAGAACTTTCAAAGACAGCAGAGCTGTTGCATACATGACTTAAATAAGTTGCATATGGAGACTATTTCCACATCAGACTTTAGAATATTCGATGATAGCAGAGCTGTTATAACAATCATCTAACTGATTTGCATGTGGAAACTATTTCAGCTTCAGTCTTTATAGAATAGGGCAGATTTCCTTCTTTTTAAATTATAAGTTAATTCTAAAACTAACTAATTTATGAATCAATGTTTTTGAATTCTTTTCATCGAATTGATTTTAATTTATTGAAAATACATAGATACATAATATAAAAATATTAAAAATTAAAAAAAATTCTATTACAGAATAGGACAGTTTTATAGCGCTTAAATCATAATTATTTTGAGTCATATTTTTTATTTGTTTTTATATTTTTGTTATACTTTTTTTTTGCATATATTTTTCTATTTATTTTCATACTTCAACAAGTGTTTTAAATTGATTTGTTTATGGTCTATTTACTTTTGATTTTTGCATTTAAAAAAAACCTTAAACAAATATATTGTGTTGTTTTTTATTTGGTGGGTTTTGTTTTCTTTGTTTTACCGATGTTTAATTAAAATGAAAGTTATTTTTTCATGTGCATTTAAAATATAATTTGATATCAAAAACTTATCACTTTACAAGCTCTCACTCCAGTGCCACAAGAAATTAAAACAAAAGGTTAATAAGGAAACTTTAATTTATAAATATTTATTCATATGCCAATGAATTGTTAACAATGTTGAATTATTAAAATCCCTATATATACCCCACCTTTTCCTTAATTTCAAGTAGAAATATCAATATTTCTGTATTTCTTTGTGTTAAACCATCCTAATTATGATGTTTATGCTTAATTTAGTTAGAATAATTTATTATTTAAATTTTATATTTTAAGCTGAAAATCCTACAGAGTTTTTTACAAATCAGTTGCTATTTGAAATTGTTGTCTATTTTAGTTCATAAATTCTAAGCCAAGCTTTATTAACAAAAATACTTTTGAAAAATTATTACTATTTCACCCAAATCCATGTATTCGTATACATTTGGTCAGAAACTACCAGAAAAATAGTTTCAAGGGCCTTTGTTCAGTACAACATTTTACTTATGTCCTACTGAGATTTCACAAAGTATTGAGAAATTTGTCTTTTTGACATTTAGCAAAATATTGAGAAATATTGCGCTTTTAAAAAAATGTCATTTATGGGATCGATCATTACGATTACGATCATTGGTCAAATAACCAGAAACAGAACTGTCCAGTATTTTTCATCCTGCTATCTCTCCGATTGTACCCGTCTTGACGAGACATCGTTTTGTGTTCACAAGAACAAAAACATGTCGGCTGAATTGCGGCTATAAATTTGGTCTTGTGTGTGGAGAAAACATATTGATATTCATGTTTAAAATTTTCTTTACATTTAATGGCTGACATAGCTGTGCGTACAAATTTTCTGGAAACTTTGCTCAAACAGGAACAAAACATCCACAAGAGTTATCTACAAAAGACAAATTCATGTGCGAACAAGGAATTGTTCGCAGATTGAACAAATTGATAGCTTTTCAAGACGGGGTTTTGACTAAGGTTAGGTTTGGTTAAACAAGCAGTCAATAAGGAATTCCTGTTGTGATAACTGGAAAGAGAAGGCCAGAGAGCAGAGAATCAACTCAGGTACTGACCAATTTTAGTGCAAACAATATTCAACCAAACCGTCTATTTTATGTTTAGAATTCGTCTAGATTATCTAATTTCTGATTCGCAAGGGCCGGACAGTGACAGATAAGATGGCGTGCAGTTTCATCATGACAACTTCTACAGAAGTCATTGTAAGGGAGATTTAATCTCTTAGCATGAACTCCGATCAGACAGTGTCCTGTGATCACTGCCACCACATTCCTTATTCGATCACGTAGAATGTTTATCAGTATTGCAGGTGATCTCACCCAACCACCTTGAACGCATTTGTAGAGTTTATTAGAAACAATCGTTTGTAAGTGGAATTTCAACCAATTGATCAGTTTCCTCTGCTAGGAGTGAGGCGCCTATTTTGCCTAATGAATCCGCAATGCAGTTCACCGAGATATTTTGATGACCCTATATCCAGAAGAGTTCTACTGAGAAATGTCTCGCCATCTCACTAACAGATGTCCGGCATTTTAGGACCAAGTTTTATGTCATATAGACACCGGCGAGGTCAGCCTGACTATCGGTATAAATACGAATATTTGCACCGAATACTCGGTAAAACCTTTGCCAATTTGCTGCTCTACTCAATGCTAAAAACTTAGCCTGAAGAACACTGCACTGGTCCGGTAATCTTAAAAGAGACCCTTGTGCCAGTCTGTGCTATGTGGGTTTTAACTAAATTAATGAGGATTTCATTTCAAGTCTCATCACTTCCTAGGTTTTAATGAAAGCTTCAATGATGTTAAAGTTGTTACTGGGAAATAACTTACCTTTAAGTTTCTACTTATTTAACATTAAAGATTCCCTGCTCCGTGAAGAGTAAAATTAAAATATAGTTTGCATTTAAATAAATTATTCATTCCTAATTATAAATATACTCATAAAAAAGATTTTGATTTATTATTATGCTATTTTTATGCACTAAACTTTTTAAAAGCAGACTCCTATATTAAAATACAATACAATAATGTGCAGTTGGAGGCACATACGAGTATAAAAAGTATATAAAAGTAATCAAACATTAATTTAAACATACCAATCATTAGTGTCATTTATTGAAATGTAGAAACACATTTATTAAAAATAAAATTCGCATGTACATATTTTATTTATATTATTCTGCCCAACTTAAATGCATGTTTATTTTTATCGCTCATTTTTTAACAATGCTCTAAGTACAAACAAAACTGCTTCTTTTATTTTCTATTTTATTTAGAATACAACACCACCGGCACAGAAGATCATCATAGTAGTTTCTCAGAGACAGCCTGGGATAATTATCAAGAAAAATATAATTCGGAAAACTATTCAGAAGGTTTTGATTCAGATGCTGCCCGTAAACTATTAGAATTTGGTGATGATTATCGGTAAATATTAATTTGTATTAAATGACAAACAAACAAATGAAAAAAACTTAATTATTAATTAAAAACAAAATTCTCTTATGCAGCAATTTCATTGACTCCCAGTCGGATTGTTGCTCTTCATTGTCGGCTGCCAACAATTTGGATTCATTCTCGCCACCACGCATGGATTCATTGCAACAGAATGAATCAAAGATCATCACACAAGATACAATTGTCAGTAGTGTGGATCATGCCAGACGTCGCAGAGCTTTAGAATTGGAATACGAAAGACGTCGCAAAAATTTAGAAATCAGACGCAAGTCTTGTCAAGGTAAAAAACACATGAAAATAAAAATATTTTTAAGAACAGAAAACAACAAAAACTACAAGTTTTCATATAGTGCAAAAAAACAAAACACATCAAATATTTTGCAAGAAAATTTCAAGGTTTTTATAGGAAGGAATGAAAAAATATAAAATTTGCAACCCTTCAAAGTGAATTTTGTGTTGAAAGAAAGTGTTTTAACATTAGGATAGCTAAAATTGTGGTGTAACTGAAAGAATTATTTTAAAATCTAGAGTTAAATTTATTTTGAATTGTACTTGAAATAGTTGTATGAAGTTTTAGTTTAAATAAATTAAATATTGACATTAATATAAACTGAAACAAGTAAGAAAGTACAGATGGTCAAGCCCGACCATATAATGCCCTACACCCAGTAAAAACAGTTTTCAGAAATGTAAGCTATAACCTATTATGACTGATCATCCAAAAATTTGGTGGCATGACTTCTGCGTATATAAATATTTTTTGTGTTAAATTTTATTTGATGTAAATAAACACTTTTAAAAGATTTGTATACATGATAAAGTGAATTTCGAAGAGGGCCTTATATGGGAGCTTTGACTAATTATAGACCAACCAACAGACCATAATGTCTGTATATCGACAGTTCAATTCCAAACCATGCTATGTCGACTTAGCATGTTTTTAATTTTTTCAACTTAAATTCTGTCAAATTTTGGTTGTGATGGCTAGTCCAATCAATAGTTATAAACAACAAAGTTCTACCTCATATGGTTTTTTAGATATCGCCTGTAAACTTTAGGAGCTTTTCCTGCAAAACTCACTTTTTCGACTTAGCATGTTTTGAAATTGAGCTATCAATATGTGAAACTTATTTGTGCTGAATTTTATTTGGATACCAACATTTTTTAAAGATTTATGGTCGTTATAGTGAGTTTCGAAAGTTGGACTTTATGGAAGCTATGGTTTATTATGGACCGATCATCATACATTTGGGCCGAATGATTTTTTTTATATATATATCCAGCATATTTGATTTAAATATTATTTGGAGAGAGTTATGCTATGGTCAATTATGGACAAAATTTGTAAATGTGAATATTTTTTTTTTTACTTAATATTTTAGTAATTGTTCATGCTACACAAAGACGCAGCGAACTATTGAAAAAAAAAATTACAAATTTTATTTAAAAAAAAGACCTTAAGCTTAAACAATTACTAAAATATGAGAGTTAAGCTAGATTTACACGATTGAAATTTTCTTCAAAATTGTTCTTCAAAATGCTTTAAACTCGTGTAAACAGCAAAAATTCTTCAAAATTTATTTATTTAATGGTTATTAATAGTTATTTATTTATGTAAGAGTTATTAAATATATAAATTTCGAAGAAATCTAGCTTTATGCTCTTTAATGTGATTTTCGGCAATGGACCATATATGGGATGTATGGTCAATTATGGACAAAATTTGTAGATGTGATTAAGCTTCATAAATCAATCATTAACGCCTATTTCTTGTACATTTGTATGATGGACCGATTTCAACCAATTTTAATCCCAACCGTTCTTGGACCGAAAAAATACCATGTACCAAATTTTATGAAAATTGCTTCAAAATCGCGACCCTTACTCTGCGCACAAGATTTACATGTACTCAGGAAGTGATTTTGGGTCGATCTGTATATTTTGAGATGGGTGTTGGAATAATATTTATGGGCACAATCCTACTATGGTGGTGTAGAGTATAAATATCAAAAGTATCTTCATTTTCACGAAAGTCACTGTAACAACCAGAAGTTTTTTTTCGTAGAAAACACCATTCAAAAACAGTAAAACTGTAATAAATAATTTATATGTTAATTTGTCTTTTTATTTGAATAACAGTTTTATTTTTTTGCAAACAGGGAATTAAAAGTGTAAAAGTAAGCAGAATCGTTTTAAAATGTAATCTTCAAAAAGAAGTAATTGCAACCCAAACCACCTTTGGATTCATTTCTAACTTTATTTCTCAAAACTCATGTTTGTCAAAACAGTTATCTTTCTATATCTTGCACATTAACAAGGCCTTTTTGCAATGGTTTTTAGACTTGCAAGTTACCTTAAGTGTAGTAAATTTTAATTCAATACATAATTATATTATTTAGTAATCTGTTTTTCTCTCTTACAGAATCATTGGAATATCAGAATCCCAAATCACCAGTTGTCACATTATCCTCATCCACTCAGGCTTTGACTCCGAAAAATTCTGATCGTTTCAATTTCCAGCATAAAACTGAAACGGCAACACGTAAATTAGAATTTGGCATGAGTCACTCAACACAATCGCTGCGCCGTACATCTGAGAGTGATACGTCACAGCGTCGTCGCAAAGCCGATGAACGTAGACGTTCATCGCGTAATTTAGAGAAATGTATTAAATTGATACCAGCCACTTCATCATCGTCGGGCGATGACACGGATGATGAAAAGGAAATACGTAATCTATTACAACAATCGCACAATCGTTTGGAAGACACAAAGGCATTGAAAATACGTTGTCATCTTTTAAGACCAGAAGATTATGTAAGTTTTCTTTTATTGAAATTAAAAATGATTAAACACTATTTAGAACTTAATAGAGATGAGATGAAGATGAAAGTTATAAAGAGAATATTTGTACAATAAGTTTAAATGTGATTAAAATGCGGATATGGCTTTTAAATTAATCGTATATGTTTACGTATTAAGCTGAGGCACAGGTTTAGTCAAATAAAAATTAATTATTTTGGTACAGGCTGGATTTCTTGTAATTTCTGACTAAACCTGGACTTTTTTTAAACTTAAATTTTGCTGATTAACTTATTTAGGCATCAGTATCACTGAGTTATAGTGGTAATTTTAACACTGAGAAGATTTCTTATAAATTGTGACCAAATGTCGTGTAGTACTTGTACATATAGCCTATAGCCAATTTTATGCGTTGCATTTTTTTGTTTTCAGAGCACCATAAAAAGAAAACTAACAGGAACTTAAAAAAGAAATTTGTGTCATTTAAATGAAAATATGTAGTGACGTGAAAAACGAGCATTTTCGAGTTTTTTTTTTAGTTTTAATATATTAAAATGTACAATATTACAATAAATGTTTTTGTTTGTTAGGCTATACATTTTGTTTCCTTTAAATGACACCAATTTTAAGTTCCTTTTAATTTTTTTTTAATGGAGTTTTGAAAACAGAAAAATGCACTGCATAAAATAAGCTGTGAGCCACAGTACATTTGTTTAAGTTCCCGTACTGATCAAATTTACAGGTTTAAGTCAAAAGCAGACAGAATCGTTTAAGCAAAGGTTAATTATAATCGAATTTTGAATATCCGTATTTCTGTAAATTCTGTCCTAGTTCCATTTTAACATTTCAAATACAAAATATTTTCATATTTCTCTTATTCAAAATAAAGTTCGTCTTGTATGGTTTTTCCCCATTAATATCCATTCGAATAACAAATTTCTCTATTCTCTTCCCTCTAGACTGAAATTATAAACACTTGTCGTGATAATATACGTTGCTTGGAATCAGTTCTCAAAGGTCCCTCAAGTTCGGTTTTATCCGCACAGTGTGTTACACAATCTAAAGGTGAGTTAAAACTTTACATCCATGTCGATTGCCAATGTGCGCCCATTACTCGCTTTATAGCACGCGTTATTGAATTCATTCTAGACATTAGTAATTTTCTAAAGCATTTTACCTTATACAAGTTCTTCTTAAGTACTTTAAAAAAGCTTTACACTTTGGTCAATTGTCAGTTAACGCATTTGGAGAGAGCTTTAGAATATTTTCGCAATATGTTAAATTAGAAATAATAGATATTAAAAACAATTTGTTTTATTAATCGCAAGAAAATATATACAAGAAAAGACGAAAAATTGTGATAAATTTTATAGAAATTTAAAAAATTTTGTTAAGAAAATATAAAATTAAATTAAATTGGTAACAATTTTTTGCTTAGAAAAGTGTCTTGTTTTGTTAATTTTATTTCAAATGTTTACATAAATAATTTTATAATTAAAATAAGTTATTTTTATTTAAATTTAAATTAAAAAAATATACTTCTGGAATTTTGTAGAATAATTCTACGTATGTATTCAATTAATCTATTTCTCTACTAACCATTTTTGCAGACTTTAAACAGAATTTATAGGAAGATTCTTGTAAATTTGTATTCCTTTTTAATAATTCTATAAAAATCTGTAAATATTGGCTGTTCTTAGGAAAAGAGCAATTCATTAATTTAGAATACAAACGTTTTGAAACTAATTGTAATTTAAATTAAAAAATATAGCAGTATTCTTTAAAGTTACATTTAATAATTTAATATTTAAAATTTATACTTATTCCCCTTTTTCTTAACGTGTGGTTATTTTTAAAGTAATGCTGTCTCTTTTATATGAAAAATGTCATAATAATTGTTAAAAAAAAACTTGACATTGAGAATATTAGGTTTTAAAATCTAATAAAGCAATTTTGTAATTCAAATGTTTTGAAACGTTTTAATTTTGTATCTTAAAAAATTTATTTTTTTTTCATAATTAAAAAAAAATAATTAAAATTGTTTTATGCTTAAAGTTTTATATTTGAACTTGTCTAATTATAAGTTGTTTTTCAATTATTTTTTTTCCCAAATTTTATAATTATCAAAA
This sequence comes from Bellardia bayeri, assembly GCA_950370525.1. NCBI lineage: Eukaryota > Metazoa > Arthropoda > Insecta > Diptera > Calliphoridae > Bellardia > Bellardia bayeri. Next base: position 71,395,768 of record OX493267.1, on the reverse strand, counting down.
TTATTTCCATTTTTTTTTAGAAATAAAAATCTCAAAATTATTTTTTATACAGAAAACAAAATTTATTTGTATTTCATTTTTAATTGATATTTAAAAGTATTGAAAAAATTTATTATAATTATTTATTATTTTTGATATGTTGCTGTGTGTTTTTTAAATTGTTTTATTTTAGTCTTAATTGCAATTTAAAATTGTCCTTAATTATTAGTTTTGGTTTATTAAAGTACTTTTTTATGTTAAAATAACTAATTTTAAACTTAATTTGTAACGGTAATGGGCTCACATTTGTAATTTTATTATAATTTTTTTCTAACTTTTGTATGTTGTAGTAATAGATGATGTTGTGTAACTCATTGAATGTTGAGATATATTTTTACAACACGACTTAAACGTTTTATTTAAATAACATAATTATACAGCCATGTCACAGAATTTAATTCCGTTTGAAAGTGAAATGAATTCTGTATTTTGCTTTTATAGAAAAAGTAAAACGAACAATTTTTTCGAATGAAACCTAGAAATCTTAAAATAACAATTCTACATAGCAAATTGAAAGTGGTTTCATTCTGAAAAAAAATTTCGTTTTTCTTTTTCTATAGAAGCAAAATACGGAATTAAGTCCATTTCCGAACGGATTTAAATTATGTGACATGGCTGATAATTTTGTTGAAATTTTTATTATTTTAAGTTAAAATACTAATAATAAAAAAAAAAACATTTAAATAACCCCTATTCTGCTAACTAAATGCGTGTCTGCTTTTCGTTTTTAAACGAATTGAAATATTTTTTTGCATTTTGTAACTCGAATCCTCATTTTACTTTTTTTTAATTTCTTATCGTTCATACCGATACATTTTTTTAATTGCTTAATATAGAATTCCAAACCGATCAATAGCGAAATAAAATACATTTTTTTCAGAATAATTTATTTCGTAACGAAACTGAAATAAGTGCTTGACGGATAAACTGAAATATTTATTTAGTTAAGAGTTAACAAGAAGCTAAAACAAATTAAAAATAACCTATCGTTATAATTACTGTAGAATTGAGACTACTACAGTTGGAAAACATGTCGCAATGAGGATGCTAAAGAAAACATTTTAGAGTTGACATGTATAAAACTTACAAATTTGATTCTTTTCTGGTTCATTATCATTCAATTTGAAGATGTGCTCTGAATCTTATCAATAAACCCTTATAATCCATTCCAACAATAATTGTTCCATATTATTATTATTTTTTCCAACTTTTTTTAATATATAAAGTATTTTTAAAATCCATTGCTAGGAATTAGAGGTTTTTAAGTGGAAGAATTTTGACTTTTCGAGTTATTAAAAATAACTTCCAATGTTCAGCAAAATATGCGCACTTTGGAAATATTGAAGATATGATTCGTTATAAAGTTGTTGCTGAAGTGTACAGAATGTGGTATTTGTGCAACTTTTATCGCTTTGAAATAAATGTCTCAAAATGTAGAATTTTTAAAAATTTATATTATATTTATGTAAATAATTTCCCATCTTCCCCGAATTCGTTTGTTCTTTTCTTTCTCAAAATTATAGTACAAGTGTTCGTTTTTCACTTTATATCATTGTTGAATTTAAACAAATCGGATTACTTTTTGATATTTATTTATTCGGGCTTGAATTCATTAAATTATTTTTACTGAAGGTAGGAATTGTTTTCCAACTTGAAAACATTTTATTATTAAAATTTTTATTGATAATTTTTTTGGCTGGGATTCGAACCTGGGTTGTTGAATTTACATATGTTTCGAGAAACACCACTTTCTCTCATCAGAATTCTTTGCGTTCTAACCCTCTGCACCACTTGCGGTGCCTGCTAGACAACAGACAAACATCAATATTTTAACCAGTGTTACTTGGTGGTTCGAAATTTGCTGTAATTATCATATTTATTTATTACGTTTAAAAAAGATTTATAATCGCGAAGGTTCAAGGTTGGATAATTTTTCTTCCACAGTCTGGATATTTGTATACCCTACACCACCATAATGGTTTTGTGGCTGGTGTTTGAAGCGCCCATAAATATTTATTCAATACCCAATTTAAAGTATACCGATGGACTCCTGAGTCGATTTAACGATATCCGTCTGTCTGGCTGGCCGCAATTTTGAAAAAATTTGGTACCTATATGATATTTTTTGGTTCAAGGACGGTTGGTAAATGGAAATCGGTCATATCCAAACAAATTTCGCCACAAATAAGTTGTACATAAAGGCAAATCACAACTACAAATTTTGTGCAGATTGATCCATAATTAAACATTGCTCCCATATAAGATCATCTTCCGAAAACCACTTTAACGAGCTTAACTCTCTTAAAAAATTTAGTTTGATTAAAACAAATTTCTTTTATATTTCACTTTGAATTAATGCCACAGTAAACTAATTTTAATTGGGAATTCGTTTTGTTTAGTAAAGCTCATTTTTAAACTTACATATATACCACATGCGAAAACCAAACTTTCTTTTAGACTGAATCTTTGATTGTCGATAAGGACATGAAGTTCCCGTAATATCGTCTTCACTGTAACTAGGTCATATGTAAATGTAAAGAACGTTTGGAAGAAACCACCGCGAAAGACAACAGGATAAGGCAATAGTTAAAAACGTAAACTAGTAGATCCTTTCAAGTCATCGAGAAAAATAATAACTGAAATAAATGAGGAATTTGGGTTAAATGGTTCTAGTAGACTTGTACGAAGACGCCTCAATGAAAATCAGCTTTGTGGTCGTAAAAAACCACTTCAGTCAAAAAGTAATATAAGGGCACGATTGTCTTTTGCAAAACTACGCCGGAACAAGAATATCAAATTCGGGAAAATAGTACTTTTCACAGATGAAACCAAAATTAATCAGATTAGTTCCGACGGAAAAACGTTTGTGCATGGAGGAAAAAAAACCAAGAATTCAATCGCCGTTACTAATAAAACAGTAAAGTGCGCTATTTCGCTGTCCATAGCTGTATGTTGTTAAATTGGGCTGATGCTAAGTAAAGCTTTCAAATTTAGAAATAAAAAAATATTGTCATAGGCCCTTTTGCACAATGACGGAGATATATTTTGAGTATAGCACGCTCAGTGACACCTCGAAACAATTTTTAATGCGAATAATAAAATTTTTTGATTCGCTTGTTTGCCAACACTAATGACTTCTATTCTTTTGGATGTCAACCAATAAATAAAATGTTTAAATCATAAACGAATGTGTTATTATAGTATTAACCGAAATCATACATATTAAAACAGAAAAAAATTTCACATAGCGAAACCTGACGTCATTTTTGGCAAAAACAAATAAAAACATCTAACAAATATGTATGTATAAACATGCTCTAATGATCTTTAAAAGTCATTGAAATAAACCAAATCAAACGTAATATAAATAGAAGTAAAATTTAACTAGAAAATTTAATTATTTTTTTTTCAAATTTAAATAACCGTTAAATGTTACACTTGAAAACATATTTAAAGCAAAAAAAATTAAAAATGTAGTCATTAAAATGTTTTACTATTTTCTCTCTTCTCCCTTACTCTCTTGCTATGTGTCACAAATGAGTAATTTCATTTCGTTAGTAAACAATCAAAAACAAATAAACGAACAAATTACCATTGTGCATAAATATGAATGAATAAGTTGAAAGTTTTTCTAAATTTACTACGTAGAAAAAACATTAACATAAAAAAGCTTTTACGCTTAAATAGTTTTAGCTTTTTATGTTAGCAAAACATTGAAGTCTAACAAGTCCTCTGTTAAGGTGACTGACTATTTATCAATGTTAGCATATTATATACACCAATACCTCACTTTGCGTCCGGGATAAGTTAAAAAAAAAAAAAAACACGACGCAAAGTGAATTAAGACTTTCTATAGCGAACCATGTAAAGATCGAAGATAGGTTCTAGGGTTACGAAAAACTAAGTCGTCGGCTTTCTTTCACAAAAAGTTGGTCCAATGTTTGATTTTTTTTCAACGTAAAATAAATTTCCTTGTAGAAATTGTCTGTATTACTACCACTAGCATTATCGTTGGCATTATTTACTTTTAATGTCATCAAATAAGCTTTGTCTGAAATACCATTGTACTTCGTGGTATTCTCTGCGCAACATGATTTTCAATCCAAATAGAAAGCAAGGACTCCATTACGATCATCAAAGCACTTCTTGTACGGATCATCGTTTTAGAATCTAATGATGTTGCAGATTTTGCAAAAATTTCAACAAAAAAAATTTAAAACTCGAACCCAAAACATACAACCTCGAAAATCTAACGACGCACAGTGATTCTTAGTACTAATTAAGCAGCGACGTAAAGCGAGGTATTGGTGTATTGTATCATATGAAGGTTATAAGTGTAATGAGTGATTAGTGTTTTAAGAGCAACAATATAATCACCCCTTTTGTAAGGTTTCTCTTTTTCTGTGTTTTTTATTTATTAATTGTAATCTCTTCTTTTGGGGTTTTTCTGTTGTTCAATTTAAACTTGTATGATGTATAAAATATTGAAATTATTGTGTAGTTTGGGGAAAAAAAGCTTTAGCAAAATACAACGTGTTTCATTGTCAGAGGCTGGTGTCATTTTTATTGCGTTTTATGTTGTAGTTATTGTTGTATGTATGTTTTTATGTGTTTTTATAAAACCTTTATGTATGTACTTATTTTTGGCATAATGACGTAGAAGTTGTATATGTTGTTGTTAGTAGTACGATGTTCCCAAACAGGTTTGACTCTTTGAGAGATTTTGGGTTTATTTTGATCATCCTGATTTAGTTTGTTCATTATGGGTCAAGGTAGGAATTTGTTTGGTTATGTATAACATTTTACATAAATAATTATGCTGCAGTTATAAAAAAGTAAATATGTAATCTAAAAGATTATTAAGTATGTAGCTTCCCAACTATTTCTAGTTCATACAGTGGCTGACAGCTTATTTTATACAGTGCATTTTTGGTTTCAAAGCTTCATCAAAAGAAAACTAACAGGAACTTAAAAAAGAAATTGGTGTCATTTAAAAGACAAACTGTTTTAGTCTAACAAACAAACATTATTTATTGCAAAAATGTAGGTACATTTTTAAACTAAAGAAACTTAAAAAAAAACAGAAAAAAACGAGTTGCACGTGAGAAACCCGTTTATAAACCCGAAAAACAGACTATACAGGCTTAATTTGGCCAAAGAACATCTGAATTTTGAAATTCAGTAATCTTCGCCGATGAATCTAAATTTAACATATTCGATTCAGATGGCATCGTAAGTATATACCCAAATATATTACCCAAAAACTGGTATTATCTGTAGATAATAAAAGCTATCACACCAAATATTAAATCGTGTAATTGCCAGTTTTAATTTCAAAATTTAGAAACCCATATGCACGTGCCTGCATAAAATACGCTGTGACGTGAATAAACGAACAGTTTTTTGTTTTTTTTTTTAGTTTTAATATATTAAATTGTAAAATTTTGCCATAAATGTTTTTTGTTTGTTAGGCTATAAAATTTATTCTTTTAAGTTCCTGTTAGTTTCCTTTTTATGGAGCTTTGAAACCAAAAAATGCAAGCTGTGAGAAACTGTAATTTTGAAACCATTTGAAATGATTTTATTTTATAGTTTGTGTTATTTAAAAATGTGAAATTTTATAATTTGACCACAATTAATTTCAAGTCGAAAACAATATAGAAAGACTTTTAGAACTATTTTGTTCTGATTATAAACCAACTATTTAAGAATCACTGGCTCGTCTAGCTTAAAAGCACACAATGAAACTAACCGAAATTCAATTTGATTTTTGTTGTAGCAGCAACAACAAACCGAACAGTCAATCAGTCAGTAATAAAACAACACGCAAACTAAACGGTTGTTCCTAAAGAATTTCAATCAATTAAACAAAATAAATAACACGAAAACCTATAGAAAACGTGTATTACAAAACGTTTTCTTTATTTTTTAATGTAACGGTCATAACGACGACGTAGTTTTATGGCAAAAAAAAGTTTTTAAAATAAACGAATCTCTTTACTTAAACAAATGAGTAGTAAAAAAATATAAATTCCTATAAACACTGTGATAAATTTAAAATATTCTTAAGGAAAATCAAAAAGAATACAAGAATCTAAATTGTTAAACAAAAATAAGAAGGCAGTTCTTAAAAGTATGCAATGCTTATACAAAAGGGGTGATAAAAAACAGAGAATTAAAAGTGAAAGAGAAAAAAAAATTAAGTTTTAGGCCTAAGAAAAAATGTATGAAAGAGAAGTTTTTTGTAAATAAAAGAGAAAACGTGAATTTATGATGAAATATTTTGTTTATTTCCAAATGAATCAGATAAAAGAATATGCGTTTATGAATATGTAAGTGTAATGCTGTTGTTTTTACTTAAATTTTAAACAAATATTGTTATCAATTGTTATAAATAACTTAACTTGCCTTATTAGCAGCAGCATCTCTTGCACAAATGTAAACAAATCAAAGCCATTAAAACATGTGCAATGCTCCAAAAAAAAAAGAAAAATAATTAAATTAAATTAACAAAAAGTGTATAAAGAAAAGATAAGCAAGCCAATTTTCTACCTCGAAATAAATGAAAAAAAAAACTACAATAAATTAAAAGTGCTCTTAAACAAAATAGCTACTTGCTACATCTTTATAAACACTTAAACACAAAAAAGAAAAGAATTTCAAATGAAAGTGAATACTCAACTCAAGTGCTGGTTTTTTTGAAATCAACTCAAATATGGGTCAATGTTCTACATAAACTTGAACTCATTTCTGCTTCATTCTTGATAGTGCCAACTTTGTTGATGTTTCTCTAACTACATTAACAAAAAGACATTTTAAGGGTGTTTTAGTGCAACAGCAACAGAAAAGCTTCAAATGACAAAAAACACATGTCACTGAAGGAATTTGAAATTAAAACTTTGGAAATCAAATCACTCCAAAAAAAAAAAAAAAAAAAACTTTAACAACCACAAGTTTCCCTTATACATCTCAACACATTAGTTCGGTTTTGAAATTTAATGGGGTTTTTTTTTATTGATATTTAGTAATTTTAGCTTTACTCGTAATTGTGGTTAAATTATAAAATTTCATAAGTAACACAAAAAATCTAAAACAAGTTACTTATTTCTAACAAATTAAAACACAATAAAATTAGTTCAAAATGGTGTTGAAACTAGATGTAGCCGTTCAAACGGAATTATCAGAATGTTTATGGTCTTCTAGTTCAAATTCTTCGGCCACCGCTTCGCGTACTTCCTCTATACCAGGTAATGTAATGTGTTTAATATAATTGTTTAATAATATTATACTATATTAACAAACAAATACTCGTAGTCATTTTTGACTACACAATCTTGTGAGTCAACTTTGATGTTGTGTTGTTTGAGTGTTATTTGTAAATGTTTGTAATATCACACATATAAAAGTTTTACAGATTTGTTGACATGTTTTAGTACAAACATATTATCATTATTACAAACATATTAATATGGGCTTGGGGTAATTTAACAGTTTTTGAAAGTTTTAATACGAAATAAAATAAAGATAGACATGTTTTTTAACAAGAGAAATTCAATTGTATTAGAACAACAGCGGATAAAAATTTTTCGTCCCGCACCACTGGCTGGACTAAATAAAGAAAATTTATTCGTCCTAAAAACATCTGAAAAAAAATTTATTCTAAAATTTCGTAAAATTTTTCTAATATTCATTGATGTCATTAACTGAAATTTCGAACTAATTTATCATTTCGGTTTTTTAGAACAGAATATTTTTTTTAATAAAATCAATAACTAAATTTAGTCATTGTACTCCGAAATATACTAGATCTACCACGTTTTAAAAAGGTAAATCACCGTTTTTTTTTTTTTTTTTTTAATAATTAACAAAGTCAAACTTTGAAGCTTTTTTGCTTATCTGCAGAAAACACCCAGAGTCTTTAGCGGAAATCGAACCTCTGAATAATAGTCCAGCTCACTATTGCCTAGTTCTGCGGGGCATATTTAATACATACTTCTGTCATAAACATCGTACAGTTTGATAGTTTAAACGCCACGTTTATGTTCCTAAGGTTACCGCTATAATATCGTAACCGGAAAGGGCGAAAGTGGCGTTATGTTTCTTTAATTATAAAAAATGTTAGTTTAGTCATTAAAATTTTAGATTATTCTAAAAAAAAACATTGGACATTTTTGTCCTGTAAACCGAATACGAATAACGTTTTCGTTTTCAAAACGATTCACAGGTTTCATTTGTTTTTCTTTCGAATATACAAACTCTAGTGATTTGTACGAAATCAGTTTGACGACTATTATCTGTAAACCGAATTCGAACAACGTTTTCCTTTTTAAAACGATTCACTTTCGAATAAACAAATCTATTTCAATATACAAACTCTAGTGATTTGTCAAAATTCGATTTGTCGACTATTATCTTTAAACCGAATCCGAAAACCGTTAATTAATATTTTTTGTGTTCTGTAAATCGAATCCACAAACCAGTTTTAAACAAAATCATGAGATTTGTAGAACATCAATTTGTCGACTATTCTTTTTTGAAAATCTATCATTATGAAAATCACTCGATTTACAGAACAGACGTTTATAGCTGATTTTTTAAAGCTTTCAATTTACAGCAGTGGCGGTATGTCAGTCAATTCACTTAAACTTTTCTTAATATAACTTCAACCAGGTCTCAGTGTTCCACTAGCTTCTCAAGTCGTTATCGTTCGCTCGTGAAGAATGTTTGTTAAACTATTTAAAATTTTAGGTATTGTACCAATGTTGATAATCTGCGTTACTCGTAGTTAATATTACAAGGTTGTCATGAGAGTTGTCGTGAAATTGAGACAAGTTTGAAGACTAGTTTCATACCCAACTATTTAATATTAAAATAACATTTATCTGTCAATATTATTTAGGCATAATTCGACCATCGACAAATAACAAATGGTGGCTGATGATTAGTTCGATTAAATGTTTAAATACTTTTGTAAATACTGCTTTAAAGATGTTTCTGAGATTGTGACAGATGGAAAATCACGAATCGTTCGATTCACCACAATGAATACGTTTTCTAACTGTGTTGATATTTTAAATATCATTTCGAAATTACATAATATATATATACATACAAATTTAAACGTATTTCCTACATACAAACTATGTACATATTTGGAATAATCGATGGTAGACCATTTAGCGAATTTCAAATTAACATTCCACAATAGTTCTAAAACGTTTATCTCTTCTACTAAGTATCGTTAATGATTCAGTCCGGCAACTCGCACAATGGGTTAAATAACCCCCAAGCTTTATTTTAATTTTGTATTCTCTATATGTCTGTCTATTAGCATTTGTCGTTTGTTTTTTATACCTAATTGAATTTCTATTTTATGTACCTACTTGCTTCTTTTTTTCTACTTACTACCATTATTCGCACTCGACTCTGCCAGCCAATAAACCATTTAGAATTTGTAATTGACCGTTATTTTCGACACGTACGGTTTTTATTTTATTTTTAATTTTTCAACTTTACTTCTAAACAAATACTCGTAAGCTAAATATTAAGTAGCAACGAACTTACAAATTGTATATATGACGTAAATAAAAGCAATTCGTTACGGTTTTATTTTTAATTTTTATATGTATTTACTAGGTGTCATACATATGTATATGTATACATACATATTTTTATTAATAAACGTTAGCTGTCTGTTAATAGCTAAAAGACAATAAATAAAATAATAAATTTCAAAATTTTACAACAGTTTATGTCAAATTTATTAATATTTATGAGGTTAGTTAAACATTTTTAGAGACATTTTTTTTTTATATTTAGAAAAAGAACACACCTGTTCCAACACGAGTATTAAATCAACACCGTTAGTTAAAGCTTAAACAACTGTTTCTGATTACAAGCAACTATTTAAACAGTTTGATATAAGGTTTTGTTATTATGTATAACTATTAGTTTATTGTATTGGTTTTGCCTTAGTTCGTGCATACACCTATTATTTGTAATGTTTTTTCTTGTTCTCATTAGATTTTGCTTATATCGTGTGTTAGCTTCTCTTTTTATTTTTATTACATTAAATTCGACTAATGGTTCCTTGTACATATTTATCAAAATTTTGCATTTATTTTTGCAAAAATTTTCGTTTTTTTTTTTTATTATTTCTGTTTTTTCTTCTTCATTTGCGTGACTCAATGTCATTTCACGTAAAATAAATTTTATTTTATTTTATTACAACAATAATAAAAATATGTAGTGTATATAGAATAAAAAAAAAACAAGTAAACTCAGCAATTATAATGGAAAAAAAAAGAAATTGTGACAAGGTCTCTACTATAAACAATGTGTGCTGTGCCAAAGAAGGCTGTTTGTTCTTTCAATGCAGTATAATCTTGAGTTAACAATAATGAAGAAAACTTTTTTTTATCAAACAGAAAGCATTGTTCACATAAAATCCTGCCAAACTATTATTTATTTTTTTAATAATTTTATGTATCTATCTGTAGAATATATTTGCACGAGTGTTATGCCTTAAAAAAATTAATATAGAAATAAAGTCGTTTATTATTTTAAAATCCAAAATTGTTTAAAGATTGCCAAAAAGCTAAAACTTCCAAAAAATACTGTAATTGATGTTATAAAACGATACAAACATATCTTAAGCTTATATCGTTAACAAAAAGAAAGCTGAAATCTTATTTAAAAACCTGAAAGTTGCAAAGCAAATAATCCTATAAATTAGAGCAAAGGCACCCAGCCCAGTGTAAATACCACAAGAAAAGTGCGTGTGTACGAGTATACCAGGTTTTCAATTCTATCCCGCAATTAAATATCAAAATCGTGTTTTAAAACTGAATGGGGTTGCTATAAAATGGGCAAGCGTTCCTTAAGACAAAGATTTAACAAAAAATCATGCAGCATTTATAGTTTGAAAGCACATTATATCACTATAACTTCGGAAATCAGGTCGACGTAATTGATAATTATATAAACTCCCTTAATTATCACCTACTTCGGCCGATTGAACAATATTCTTAGCAATATAAATTTTTTATGTGTGCGAAGATAAATTCGATTTTAACTAGCACAGACAAAAACCAAATTTTTTAACATTGGTAATGTTACAATCAACAGAGCACTGTTCAGCACTTAACAGTCCTATTACTTGAGTTTTTGAAAAAAGTTCTCTAGAAGAATATATCCCACTATATAGAGAGGATATTCCAAAAGGTCCTAAACGAGTTACATTAGTTGAATTCCTGAAATAATTTTGGAATTTAAAAAAAATTGTATATTTGAAAAAAGTAACTTTAAGGATGAAATTCTCAATTGTTCAAATTCTTCTAGAGAATTTTGTCTTAAAAGTCACTTTTTTTAAAAAATTGAAGTAGTCGGATTTTTCTTCGCACGCATAATTTTTTTTGGGCAGGCAGCACATTTTTTATTTTGCAAAAGTTAATGCTATAAGTGGATACTCATTTCAGTTTTAATTCAATTTAAATGTTAATGAATTTATGCGATCGGATTTTATGTGGACAATAATACTTTAGTTTTGTACATAAAATTAAAAGGAAAAAGCGAAATGTAACCGGCAAGAAATTAATAGTCTTTATAAATAACACTTAAAATATCAAGGTTTTGTTGAACGATTCAAAGCCGTTAAAAGGTATCATTATAGCTAATTTAGCTGCATTCGGTAACAGTATTTAACCCCTAACGGTAGTTGCTGTTTCGGTAACGTTATTTTAATGATAGCGATAATTTTGAAATCCAACGATGACCATGTTCCCAAATGTTTCCCAAAATTCAAACGGCTTCATTTTTAAAACTAATTCATATATTTGTATACTGTTTCAATGTTCAAAATCAAGCGATCTGCAGAATATCATTTCGTCTTCTATTTCACCCTGTTTTGTAAACCGAATCCGATCCACGTTTTTTCTTTTAAAACTGTAAATTAAATGCCCGTGATTTGCTTAGTTAGCAAACCAGTTTTAATGTAAAAAATCGTGCGATGTGTAGACCATCAATTTGATGACTATTTGTTTTTTTTTAAATCACACGATTTACAGAACAGAGGAATTTTAAAATTTCGAAAGATTTCAATAAACTGTATAATTGAAATCATAAATTTGCACATACTTTTTACATCATCATATATTATTTAGAGGTATCTTTCTGTATACGATTATATCGGTAATGGTAATTACTGAAAGGTTATATTAGGGGTAACGGTAGCTTAGCGTTAACGCTTGTTGCTTGCATCATGGTCCATGAATTCATGGCACAAAGAAACGATTTTGATAATCCCAATTATACAATTCTATAAAGATATAGAATTGCAATTAACTTGCAATTAAATAATAAATTGATTCGTCATTTACCATTCTTCAAGAAAGGTGAAATAACAGCTACGCTAGACAAAATATTCATAGTTAAAACAATTAATTGTATACAAATTATTAAACATCAAATACTCTGCTGAAATATTTAATATTCAAACTATTAGTTTTAATGTAAAGGTTTTCTAATGTTCACCTTTTGCGATCTGTTTTTCTTTATATGTATATGAAAACACACCCTTTTCTCAAGTGGGTTTGTCTCCCTTTTTAAGCATATTGAAATTTAATTAAGTGTAATTATTGACAGACAAATTTAAACACTTTGTATAATTTATTCAATCAATTTAATGTTTGAATACCACTCGAACCATAGAGATGTTTAACTAAAATACATATGTATAAGAAATTGAAATAAATATGGGCCGATTACGGATGGCAACCGAACCTTAGTAGAGTTGACAGTTGCCAAATGCTTGACAGATGGCAACTGGTCAGCTGTTAACTTCAGTTGACGAACATGACAACCGAGAATTTGTGGTTCCTTTGATTTAATTTTAAATGTTGGTAATTTTGTTGTTAAGTTATTTATATTTTTAACATATTTCTACTCGAAAATTTAAAAAAAAAGATTAGAAACGAAAGTTACCTTACATAATAAAAACTTGCATGTCAGTTGTGTTGCATTTTGTCAACTCAACTACAGTTTGATTTTTATAAAATACTGGGTAACTATGTGGTATACATGTGAAGTCATTCTCGATTGCAGTTTTTCTCACAGTGTTAATGCGAGTAAATTAAATTTCTGTTGCTAATTTGCTTAATTAACTGAAATATTCTGTTAGTTTTTGCTTCTTTAAGTTTTATTTAATTCTCTAGTGGGTTTTTTTTTTTTTTTTTTTTTTGCTAATCAGTAGTCATATTAATTTGAAATGACATCTGTTTTAAACGAATTAAATACATAAATATTTTCAAAATGCTAAAATATTTGTATTTCTAAAATGGTGACGTTTTTTTTAAAGCATTCTAACAAAATTAACAGTTTAAAAAACAATGCTAATCAATGTTTAACTTACTAAAAATAAATGAGTGAACAAATTATTTAGCAAACAATTATTAAACAAATATTTTTAAGTAGGTTTTTTAATTGAGGGAATATCAAGAGGAAGTTGTTTAATTTTTTTTTGTGAATGGTTGCAATAAAAAAAGAAAATTTCATACTATAAAAAATTTGTTTTTTTTTTCAAGTGAGTTAAAAGAAATAAATCTTTATTTGGTTGTTAAATTGTTAATAATGCCTTGATTATGTCTAGCTAAGCAAATGCTAAGAATTTTAATAATTTATTTATAAATTTTTAAAATCTGATTTCTTATATTTTTATACATATTTATTTCAAGAACAAAAGTTTAGTTGAAATTCATACTTTCAAATCATTGAACAATACAATACAAATGTTTCAATTTAATTTCTATCAAAAAATGTCTTTCCAGATTTTATTTATTCTTTTTTAAGAAAAATATTAATTGCGTAGCATTGTGTTTAATTAAGCTTCTTAGTAGTGTATGACACTTTGTTTTTTCTTTAATCGATTTTCAATTAAGTTTAAAAGCAACAAATTCCTATTTTTATCTTTACTACGAATCAGTTGAATTCAATTTTCAAAATAAATTCTGTCAAAAACAATTTATTTCAAAACCAGTTTTATTTAACATAAAAGTTAATACTTTATAGTTGTTTACAGAAGCAGACGTTAATTATTTTAAACGGGTTTACGGCGCCTAAAGTTCTTTTCTAATTTTAGTTTTTTTTTTTTTAAGATTTTAGCGAGCAGATTTACAGCTTTAATTTCTATAATTATTCTATTTAAAGCAAATCAATGTGTTAAACAATATTAATTTATGATTGTGTTGAATGTGGGCTGTAATTTAAGTAGAATTTTTAATAACAAATTCAGTGCTGCAGGGTATTATTATATCAACACGTGAGATCATGTTTTGTTAGCAAAAATAATAAGTCGTTAAAAAAGTTTGATTCTTAATTGATATCAGGGGTACGCACAGTTTGTTATTTAGGAAAAATATAACAACAGTACATATTCAAGGCCATTTTCTTAAACAGTTTTTAAATTAATCAAAGGTTTATAAAATATATCTAGTTTTAAGCAATAAATTTTTAATATACATAATCAACTAAAGTGATAATTCCTTAATTTCTATAATCATTAAACTTCTTTTTTAAATTAATTTACAAAAATTTCACTAAATCTCTTTAAAATAGTTTGTCCATGTTCAATGTCAAAATCCTTCTCAATTAACACGCAAATTCACTGACATTTAACTATTATTTCCTCATTGAATTATTATTACTTAAGTAATTGTACAGTTTGGAGAAATTATTTAATTTTTTAAGTGAAAATCATAATTGTCAGTGGTAAGCGGGGGCAAAAACTGAATGTGTTTTTTTTTTTTTTGCTGTTTTTATTGCATTTTTGTTACCAAACATGCAACAGGTTGTTGCATAGTGTTGTTTGTGTTACATGCGTAAAACGCATTAAGAAATTTTTGTTTACAAAACAGGTTTTCCCTCAACTCTCTGTTTTGTTGTTCTCTTTCTATCAATCCGCTCATCGTTTGTGAAATGAACTGAACAATTTTTAACACTTTGTTTATTGGGCGTTTTTATACCCTACATTATCATAGTGGGGAGGGTATATTGAATTTGTTCAAATGTTTGTAACGCCCATAAATATTAGTCCAACACCCACCTTAAAGTATACCGATCGACTCAGAATCACTTCCTGAGTCGATTTAACAATTGCCATCTGTTTGTCTGGCTGTATTTGTAAAGCTTGTGTGCAGAGTACAGGTTGCAATTTTAAAGATATTTGAATACAATTTGAAACTTTTTCGGGATTGAAATTGGTTGAATTCGGTCCATTACTTCAACTAGCCCCCATACAAATGTTCTCCCGAAATAGGAGCTTACCGGTCATAAATGTTTGATTTATAAAAGTATCCTTACAAATTTCACCACAAATGCGTGGTTAATGAATCCTCACATCTACAAATTTTATGATGATCGGTTCATAATTAGTCGTAGCTCCCATATAAGCCCCACAATCTGTGTTATACATATACTTGGTTTAGGGTATTATATGGTCGGGCTTGTCTGACTATACTTTCTGACTGGCTTAATGATGTTAAGTTGTGAATAAAGTTGCCAGTTCAAGGGGAAGTTTATTTTATCCTCTAATGGAAGTTTTTAATTACGAATTGTCGTGTTGGTATTTGCTTTTCCTTATATATTATTAAATTATACTATCAAATCTACGCCCAGGTTAGTCATTTGCTTCAAAAACTGTTTGTTCAAGAACAGTCTCAATTAGATTGAATACAAAGACTCCCCTCATACAATGGTTCTATAATTTCGGGCTGATTCAGTCACGTTTGTCATCATCTTACGACTTGTCATAATGAAGCACCGCGCTATATATTATTTTAATCACCAAATCAAATTTGTTCACTTTTAACATTTTTCCTATTTAAAAAAATAAAAGTGAGCAAATTTCACGTGGAATTTTTATTCACAATAGGGGTGAATATTTCTTTACACGATTGTTTTTTTTTTTTTTTTTTGAGTAATTACCAATTAAACTTTTAGTTTTATTCACAATAGGGGTGAATATTTCTTTGCACGATTGTTTTTTTTTTTTTTTTTGAGTAATTACCAATTGAACTTTTAGTTCAATATTTACTCGTAATGTATTAATTTGGAGCTAATGCTGATTTTTGCTTATTCTCACAAAGAGCAGCGAGGCATAGAATTTCAGTAGTAAGAAACCATTTGTAGTTATAACGAATCATAATCACGTTTGAATTAGAAATTCAAGAAAGCAAAACTGGAGTTTTAAAGTAAAACTCAAAGCTACTTGAAAGACACATTTTATAGAAGTTAATCCACATTTAAGATAATTTAAAGTCTGAAGATAAAAAACATGACATTTAATCGGATTCGAGTAATGTTTTCGTTTTTTAAACATCGAATACATATGCGGATTTAAAACTGAACAAAACTGTTTCAACTTATTTACAGAACATAAATTTTTTAGAAATATTGGTTTTTAAAGGACTAGATTTACAGAACAGAGGCATAATCGTAATTTCATAAATATTAATCGCATGACAAGAAATTCTGAGCACGTATACCTCCGAAGACAACAAACTTTACATTGATGACTTCAGATTTGTCAATTCTAAACCAACATTGACACTATATATGAAATTTAATTTACAAATTTTCTAAAAAAAAATCTCAAAAATTTATATTTTTTAAATTTTTATTAAAAATCCGAATAACGTTTTCGCTTTTGAAATCATTGCACAAATTTTGGTGATTGGTCAGAAGTACATGATGTATTCCTTTCACTTTCTAGTTCAAAATCGAAAACCAATCGATTCACAGAACATTCTAAATTACTTCATTCAAATTTATTGTATATTTGTCGGATTTGTTAAAAACCCTGTGCTGTAAACCGAATCCAAGAATCCAAATGTTTTGGTGTTCTTTAAAACTAAAATCTGCATTATTAAAACATTCTACTTTCAAGCAAATATATCTTTCAATTTACCCCCCTGTTCTGTAACCGAATCCTTTTAACGTTTTCGTTTTAAAAACGAATTCACATATTTTGGTGTTCTCTAAATCAAATCAACATATTTTACTTGTTTGACTTTGGATTAAACAGACCTGCTTCAATGTACAAAATCGCGCAATTTCAAGAACATCAATTTGTCAATAATTCGTTTTTGAAAACCATTATGAATCAAGTGGTTTTCGAAAACATTCTGAACCACTTTATTGAAATTTATTGTATACGAGTATTTGTGCGATTTATTTAAAACATTTGACCCTGTGCTGTAAACCGAATCCAATAATCCGCATGTTTTGGTATTCTTTAAATGTAAAATCTGAATTATTTAAACATTCTTCTTTCAAGCAAACATATTTCTTAATTAATCCCCCCTGTTCTGTAAACCGAATCCTATAAACGTTTTCGTTAAAAACAAATTCGCATATTTTGGTGTTTTCTAAATCGAAACAACTTGATTTACTCGTTTGACTTTGGATTAAACAGACCTGTTTCAATATACAAAATCGTGTGATTTGCAGAACATCAATTTAACAATTATTCTGTTTTGAAACTACTCGATTAATTTTCCGTTTTAATTTTAAAAACGGTTGCACATGTTTTTTTTTAATTTTTTTTAACTTTTCGATTTATAGAACGGGCTCTGAAAACCGAATTTGACTGACGTTTTTGTTTTTCAAATGAATTCTCTTATTTTGTTGTTCTTTAAACCGATCGCTTTACTTTCGACTAAAGAAACCAGTTTGAGTGAATTTGTTGACTATTCGTTTTTTAAAAATCTAGATTTACAGAACCAATTGAAATGCAAAAAATCGTACAATTTGCAGAACATCAATTTGTTAATTAATTGTTTTTTTTTAGTCGCAATTAAATCCCTCTATTAAGAGATCAGAGACGATTAATTTTTGAAAATCACTGGTTGTTAAACTACTCGATCTACAGAAAAGTGGCGTTTTTCTTTTGATTTTTCTTACAAAAAAAAAAAAAAAATTAACTTCCCCTGCTCAAAAACAATGTGGCCACATTTACCATTGCACCTAAAAAGCCTGCCTTAAGCCAGAGAATTCTTTATATGGTGCAATAAAATCTCAAATATTAAATAATATTAACAAAACAAAATAAAACAACAAAATCTCAGACATGAAGGCCAAATCAAGTAAAAAAGAAACAAGCATTTATAAATATATAAAGTCATATGACTAAATATGGCTTTAAGCCAAGAAACTAGATGTGCAACAGGCCTGTCACAGTCATGCAACAAAAACAGAAGTCAATGCAATCAATTAAGCAAATTATGTTAAGACGCTGAGCTGCTGCTTAGATAATAAACATAAAAATAAATATTCAAAACTGTAGCAGTAGAAACTTAATTTTAATGCTTTATTGCCTTTTCGAATTAAAATATGGATGGATTTGGACAAAAAAAAAAACATAGATATAGAAAAAATCAAAATATGGTTGCAGTTGAGTGCGTTTCTATTACGGTATGTAGCATTCTGCATGAGTGCCTTCTATGGAAACATTGACTGCTGACTGAATATTTAAAAACAGACTGAAAACAACATTAATAAATAAATTTAATTCAAACTTGACTCAATTGCAATGAATAGTGCGAGCAGCAAGTACTACGTTGTACGTACATAGTATTTAGTTGTAGTTGTTGTGTTGTGCTGTTGTAAGTAGTGGTTTGCATACAATTTATGCATCCATTACATATGCACTTACTTACACTGTAAAATACTTCTCTCTCCCATGTTGTACACACTACTACCCACAATTACCTGCCGCCTGTGTCTCTGGGTTTTTCATTATACCCTACACCACTATAGTGGGGAGGGTATATTGGATTTGTGCTGATGTTTGTAACGCCTATAAATATTGATCCAACATCCACCGATCGACTTAGAATCACTTTCTGAGTCTATTTAAAGATGTCCGTCCGTCCGTCTGGCTGACTGGCTGGCTGGTTGTCCATGTAAAGCTTGTGCGCAGATTACCTACAGGTCGCAATTTTAAAGATATTTCGATAAAATTCGGTACATGAATTGGGTACGCCCAATGACGGACGGGATTGAAACTGGTGGAAATCGGTCCATTATTTCACCTGACCCCCATACAAATGTCCTCCCGAAATAGGGGTCATAAATGTTTGAATTATGCAAGTACCCACAAAAATTTCACCACAAATGAGTGGTCAATGAAGCCGAATTACATCTATAAATTTTGTTCAGATTGGTCCATAATTACTCGTAGCTCCCATATAAAGCCCACTCCCGAAAATCACTTTAAAGAGCATAACTCTCTCAAAAATGTTGGTATCCAAATAATATTGAACCCAAATATATTTCATATGCATGCAAATAATACGGTATAATTTTATTATGATCGATCCATAATTAGTCGTAGCTCCCATATAAGGCCCACTTTCGAAATTCACTTTAACGACCATAAATTTCTTAAAAATGTTGGTATCCAAATAAAATTTGACACAAATAAGTTTCATTTTATAATGGCCGGTCCGTAATTAGTCAAATCATCCATACATATAAGAGCCTTTCCGTAATAAATCCATAAATTTTGTTAAAAGTATTTATAACGTTTAACAAGCATAATATTTATGTTGACAGAAGTCATGGCAATAAATTTTTGGATGACCATATAGTGCCCATTTCTGAAAAACTATTTTATGCATATACTGGGTGTAGGGTATTATATAGCCGGGCTTGACCGACTATACTTTCTTACTTGTTTTTTATATAGTTTTTTTTTTTTTGTTTGTGTGTTTCTTTCTTTAGTTTTGTCTATATCAATGATGATGATTGTTGATTTTGAATCTACTTTACTCTACTCTACCTGCCTGGCTTTACTCTGATTGCATTTGTCTACCTGCAACCAGTTGACTTTAAACTCTCTCAGTGTTTAGTTTGTGTTTTGCTTTTTTATCGGACTGTTTATTTGTTTTTATTTATTTATTTATTTAAATATATATATAAATTTTTCGTTGTAAACTCTGTATAAATAAACTACAAAAAAAAAAAACGCCTGTAGCATCCTGTGTAAATTATTCGCCATAAATCGCTGAATCCCCAGACAAGTTTTTTCATTTCATCAAATTTACGCACGCTTTTTCGTGTGCCTTGCTTTGCGTAATACAAGTACGCATAATATTGTTGTTCAGTGTTTAGTGTCCTATCTGCAGTTATTTTGAACAGATTTCAAATCTTAAAATGTCTTGTAATTTGTCAATGTAAATAAAGTGTGTGAGAAACGAGTATACATAAATATATTAAAGTGTTTCAGTTTTTATCGACTTAGTGAAAGTCATATTAAAGAAATTATGAAAAATTAAAATACATTGTCTTGTTAAATAATTAATTAAAAAAAAAAAGAGTTGGAAATTTAAATTTAACTGCAGTATAATTGGTGAGAGTCTAACTGTTGTATATTTAAGTTTTAGGGGGATGTAATTATCAAATTCCATATAATTTTGTACAAATAAACTAATTTGTAAGTGGAAGTTGAAAATATGTTTCAGCCACCATTTGTAAATTTAAATGAAAAGTGGTTTATTTGAGGTCATGTTACTCTAATAAACTAAACACCTGCTACGTTTTCTGGAAAATTATTTTAAATAATCATGCGTGTTTGTAAACCGAACACGAGTAACATTTTCGTTTTTGGTGTTGCAAACGTTGTTGTTCTCGAATAGAAATGTTCAAACGTTCATTAAAAGTTTTGATACTCATGGAGAATATTTTAAAAGTCCACTGCAAAGTAATATTCAAAAGGCATTAAACAACATAAATTTCAAATACTTTGAAAGTCTTGTTCGAATTAAACTTTAAAGGTTTTTAAATAAAAAATATTTGGCTTCAATTTGAATTAGCTTTGTTCCTTGAGCCTCAGGGGTTGTCCCCAGTATGAGGTTTTGTTACAGCATGAGATACAGCTGGCGATTTAGATTGTAGGGGTGAGAAGCATAGAGGAAGTGATTTTGTATGTGGAGATTACGAGTTCTAAACAATGTATGTATGTAAAGATAAGGTAACCACTTGTTTTAGCACAAATTTGTTTGACTTAGTTTACTCTTACAAGAGTTTTGCCAGATCAAACAGCATCAAATGAATTAAAATTAAATATTTGTTGTGCTTTGGCCTACATAAGAAAAGTTTTTTTTTTAATAAATAAACGAGTTCAAATATATGTTATTTAATGGTTACGTCTTTTTCGCCAAATATTTGCCAAGTGTGACCGTACCTTAAGTGACATGATTAGGGAGTATAGCTAACGAGCGATTTTTTTTTCTATAATGCTTGACACTGTTTTGAATTAATTAAATTTATTTTAAATTTGAACTAAATACATATGGGATATTATGAAAGCCTTTCTTTGCGTTTAACGCTTTCTAAATAAAATATTTCATATTTAAAATTTTAATTAATATTCTAATGAATTTTAATATTGAAACTATTCCTAGGCTTTTTTTAAAACACTTCACTAATGCCATGAAGGCTTACTTGACTTATAGAATGGTTAACACCATTCATTAAATATTTTTTTAGAGAAAATACACAAATGAATTTTAAAGTATGACCGACGTACAAGTCATATTCAAGTGGAATTTTGAACATGTTAATTGTTACTTTGCTTTTTAGTTTCAAAAAACGTATAACGATTTTATAATATTTACAGAAGCGCAACTCAACTTGTCTCTTTAAAGAATACGGTTTTTAATTAATTTAAAAGCGTAGCTAGAAACTTTCTCATTATTTAATTGTTGCAGTTAAAAAGGTACTAAACTTTAAAGTTAAAGTCTCTTTAGTTTTTATAGAAAGTGTGTTTTGGTTTAGCATTTTTACGACTTGCTTGTGTTTCTATTATTTGAAAGTGAATTAAATGGATCAATGTAATTATAACATTTAAATTTCTGAAAAAATTTCAAAAAAATCCAGCGAAATGCAATAATAATACCCTACACCCAGTGTATGTGGAGAAACACCATTTCAGTATATATGAAACTTATTTGTGTTGAGTTTGTTTTTGGATATCAACATTTTTAAGTCGTTAAAGTAATTTCCAGAAGTATTCCTTATATGGGAGCTATGGTTAATTATTGACCGATCTGCACAAAATTTGTAGATGTGATTAGGCTTCATGTAAAACTTATTTGTGACGAAATTTTTTTTTGGATGCGTGCATAAATCATACATTTATGACCGATTAACCTCTATTCCGGGAGGACATTTGTATGGGGAAATAATGAGCCAAAATCAACCAATGGTGAAACATGCTTGCATACTTGCATAATTCAAACATTTATGATCGGTAAACCCCAATTTCGGGAGGACATTTGTATGGGGGCCAGATGAAATGATGCACCGATTTACACCAGTTTCAATCCCATCCATCCTTGGGCCGAAAAAATGTTATAGAAACACCTTCAAAATTGCGCCCGTACTCTGCGCTCAAGCTTTACTTGGACAGCCAGCCAGCCAGACGTACGGACATCATCAAATCGACTCAGGAAGTGATTCTGATTTGATCGGTACTGTTTAAAATGGGCGTTGGACTAATATTTACAAACATCAGCACAAATTCAATATACCCTACCCTCTATGGTGGTGTGGGGTATTTTTTTTTTTTATATTTTTATGCAAATCTTTTTTTTAGAAAAAGTTTTAATTTTGATCACAATAAAAGATTTTTATTACTTTACTTTAGTTGATTCTACAAGCTTGATATATTGGGAAATGTTTTCCAAACACTTTGATCTTGAGAGAGGTTATGTCTCCTTCCAATTGTTCTTTCCACCGGATGTTCGATCTTTTCTTAGTTGCTGGCTGAAAATGAACTTAGTAATTTTTTGATACGTTAGTTTTAGTGTTTTGATCTCTTGAATGAATATAGTTCATTCTTAACCACGATGTATCTTCTGTATATTTTCTTACTTTTAACGAAATTAATAAACTTTTCCAATACTTCTTCAAAATAGCATAGCTTTTTACCTCAGCTTCTCTGTATCTTTAAAAACAAAACAAATAATCAGTAAATTATTAAAAAAAAAATCGAATTTGCAAATTCAATTATGGTTGGTTGGTTGGTTTACGTGATTGCCTGCAAGCATTCAAGTGGAATATTTTGATTCCGTTTTGAAAACTACCACACCACTCGTTGAACAGAAGATAGTATGTACTACGAGTAGATCTTTTCCAGATGCTAGTATATATGTAAGTAGGTATATCCAGCCTGTTGCGTTCAGTTATCCGATGAAATCGCACCATCTAATACTTGATGTCTCCGCTAGTTTGTTTAGTATATATGATTATTGAATAATTCGAGTCTAGAGTTTTGCAGAGCCGGACATTCACGGAGAAGATGAAATACTGTTTCTTTTTTTCTCCCGGTCCTGTCAACTGCGGCAGTGATCATGAAAAGTCCGAATCTGCTTGCGGGCTTACCAATCGTCCAGTGACCGGTTAGCACTGCTGTGATGCTCGAGAAGTCCTTTTGTTTCACATTTAGGAGCTGCAAACTGCGCTGCTTATTATTTGCTGGCCACATATGGTCCTGCAGGTGTCCAGATTACGCTACCTAATTCCAGCCTTTTGAAAGTAGTGTGTAAAGATTTCATATTTAATAGTCCCAAGTGGTATTGTGACTGATGCGCCAGTTGAGACATCATTACCTTAGTAGTCCCTATGTGGCACACAAACTAGAGTAATATCAGTTAGATGACCTAGCCTTGACAGCTCTTATTTGCATTGCCTGACTAGAATATGTAGATGTGGTTGTATGGGATTTAAGTTAAATTTCTATGATATTTTAGCGCATTTTTACAAAAAAAATCTATTAAAAATATTTATTATTTGAATATGTGTGAGATTATAATTACATTACCATTATTATCATTTCAATCATTAAAGTTTATTAACCCAATATGCAAATTTTCTTTACTTATATATTTTATAAAAAAAAAAAACTAAATGTGTTAAATAGCCTTGTTTTGGAAAATTATATTGTAGAAATTGCACAAAAGTAATTTATGGAGAAAAATAGCAAAAGAAATACAAACATCATAACTGCTGCCGACATTAAAATGCAAACAATAATCGTGATACTCAGTACCATCATCAGACAACATGAGTGTTGACTATAAAATACAAGCAGCACATGCTTGCCACCCTACTTGCAACAACACTCTGCCTGCCTCCCTCCCTCAGTCTACATACTTACATATAAGCATTTACATCCACAATTCATAGACTTGCAGTAATTTGTTTATAAAAATATATTGTACATAAAACATATAGAAATTATTTAAACAAATAGACTCGTACTCCCCGTACATTTACACTTGGCAGAAAACGTTCATCATTGCACACCTTAAATTTAAATTTTATCAGCTGTATTGTTTGTTTTTTTTTTTTTAAGTTTTCTTTCTGGTGTAAATGATACACTCAATTGTTTACAAATACACATACGAGGTCTGATCAAAAAATAACCGTTATTTTCATATTTCGTGAGTTACGTATGTTCGATTTTCGCATTTTTTTTCTGTTATGTTGTTAGACATGTCTGTTATATATGTTGGTAATATCAGCCATTTTGGATTGTCAGTTTGTTTTTCACAGATAAAAAGGTTAGTCGTGTTTTGGTGTGCTCTTCGATTTTTTACTATTCGAAAAAATGGATCAAAGAAACTGTATTAAGTTTTGTGTAAAAAATTAAAATAAATGCGCAAGGGCATTTGAAATGTTGACAGTGGCGTTTGGCGAGTCTACTATAAGCAGAATACAAGTTTAATTGTGGTATAATCGGTTTTAGGAAGGCCGAGAAGATGTCAATGACGATGCTCGTCCTGGTCGCCCGAGCACGTCAACAACCGATGAAAACATTGATGCAGTGAAGAAAATGATTTTGGATAATCGTCGAATCACTATCAGAGAGGTTGCTGATGATGTTTGCATATCGTTCGGCTCATGCCAGGCAATTTTTACGGACGCTTTAGACATGAAACGTGCGGCAGCAAAGATTGTTCCAAAATTGCTAAATTTTGAGCACAAACAACTTCGCATGGACATCGCTCAGGAGCTGTTGAACGACGATCAAAATTTTCTCAAATTTCATTTCATAATTGGTGACGAATCATTGAAACCAAAGCCCAATCCTCCCAATGGAAACGTCCAGAAGAGCCAAGACCGAAAAAAGTAAGTCAAGTTCGGTCAAATGTAAAGGTTTTGCTCACTGTTTTCTTCGAATGCGATGGGCGTGGTGCATTATGAATTCTTGCCACAAAGTCGCATGGTCAATAAGGAATACTACCTTGAAGTTATGCGCCGTTTGCGCGAAGCAATTCGTCCGAAACGCACAGAATTGTAGAAAAACCAATAGATTTTGCACCATGATAACGCACCAGCTCACACATCGATGCTTGTGTGTGAGTTTTTGGCCAAAAACAAAACCGTTATCATGCCTCAACCGCCGTATTCACCAGACTTGGCCTCCGCTGACTTTTTCCTCTTCCCAAAACTGAAGACACCGATGAAAGGAAAGCGTTTTGCTACGATTGAGGAGTTAAAAGAAAAATCGAAACAGGAGCTTTTGGTGATACCAAAAAGCGCGTTTCAGAAGTGTTTCAAGGATTGAAAAAAACGTTGGCATAAGTGTATTATATCTGAGGGGGATTACTTTGAAGGGGACAAGATAGTTATTGATGAATAAATAAATACTTTTTGAAAAAATTTAAAATAAAGGTTATTTTTTGATCAGAGCTCGTATAATTTTCATTTAAATATGTATATATTTTTTTTACTGAATATTTTTTATGTGAATATTCGTGTTTCTTTTCACTGTAAATGTGAAACAATGAATTTATAAAACTTTCATTTTCATTTGTTATGTATATTTAACCGACAACATATAAATTACTTTTTTTATATAAATATTTAGTTAAATATTTAATCATTATTGATTTCACGCTTCATGGCGTTGAGAAATTTTACAGTGGTACTATGAAAATTAAGTTCGAAAATATAACTTATTTATAGATCAAGGGCCGAATCGCAAAGTAAGGCAAATGAAAGAAAGATTTTATGGTACTTGTTTAGATAAGCTAAATAAATCTAACGTCAAAGGAATATGTAAGATACCCGCTTGAACCATGGTTGATGACTCCATACAAAAATCCCAGTGTGGGAGAAGAGAAGCTGATGCACTCTGGAAAAAATTTCCCGTTTTGTTTTTGTTAATGCGTTGCCTTACACAATGTGTGTATTTATTTTAAGACTACTAATTACACATATTATTCCATATCTGAAACTATTCCTCACGAGCCTGATATTGGAAGTGAGACACAGATTACAAACATTGAGGTAGAATTAGTGGGGATCACATTAAAGTGTGCTTTTAGAGAAACAAATAAAAATATAATAGAGAAACATTACATGTGTTGGCTGTAGAAAAAATTAATTATTGTGCATATGTTAAGAAATGACATCTGGAGTGATGTAACTAGTTGATTATTTGGTATAGAATACCATTATTCTCAAACTACGATACATATTATTCGATATCGAATGTCATGAGGCCAACATAAACAATTTCGATACAATCTGCTCGATATCGTATGCGATATCGCCCAAAATCTGTATTTCCCACGTCGAGAAAGTTTTCGCTTAAAATGTGTGGAATGAAAAAGAAATGCCATTAATTGAAATAAACAGCTGTTTTTCTTACAAAACTATTTATGTAACTTTTTTGCTGAGTAATCGCTATCACGTAAAATTTTTGTGAGAAAGTTTCCCGCTTTGAACTGTCAAATAAATATACTCACAAATAAGAACGCGGTGAGATATAATTTTAAAAATAAAAAAATATTCAAATCGCAATGAATAATAACGCATTACTATATATTTTATACATTCTATTTTATTTAACAATTTTTAGCAAAGTTTTCTTTTTTACACCTCGAAACTATTTTTATTTTATTGGAAATTATTTTCTACGCAACAAACATTAGAGTTGTAACATACATTATTTTGTAAAGCCGACGGTTGTATTTTTGCCGCCGTCGTTGAAAATTTGTAATTTTTAGTAAATTTTAGTTCGCCGTCAACGATATTTGTGATTAGCGGTTTCAAACATTGAAATTTTACATCGGCTTTGAGTTGTATATTTTGACATTTCTAACATAGCGACGTAATCCCTTCTAATAGTTTTCGACATGAGTTACAGACACATTCTTTTCTCACTTGTCGAAAAATTATGGAATATATTGTTTCGCATCTTTTCGACGTGAGAAGTTTTCAGTGAAGTTACAGAACATAGACACTGGGCATTACCTAGTTTATGATGGTCGTTAGTCAGTTTTATTATTATTAGCTGCCTTCCATCCATCTCAAGAAACATGTTACTGTCCTTTGTTAAATGTTGTTCACATAGCCCACAGTTTTGTCTGAAAAATACAATGTGATCTAATCCAACGAACCTAAGTTGATCGAGGTTACTTTTGTAAATATGCCGACTTTTAATTTTATAGCTCTTTGTTGAGTTTCAGTAAGTCCGCTTTCACACGTTTCAATTCCGATTCTTCAAGCAAGTAAATATTTTTGTGTGAGAAGGGAAAAGAGTATAAAAGGGGAAATATTAAATTTTTTTTTTATTTCATTTTGTTTTCTTTTTTTATTTTCTCTGTTTTATTCTTCGCAATAAAATAAAATAAATAAAATAAAAAATGTGAACACGGCAGAAATTTCAATGAAAAAAATTGTCGTGAATAAAAATTCCACATGAAATTTGTTCCCTTTTCACATTTTTCCTATTAAAATTCAATGTTAAAAAAATAAAAGGGAACAAATTTCATGTGGAATTTTTATTCACGATAGGGGTGATTATAAATAAAAATTGATTCGTGTAAATTGGACCTAAGCTATGGAATAAATCAAAAGTTCTTAGGAAATTATGTATAAAGAAGATGGAGTTTGCAACAATGTTGCATTTCAATTTTATACCGATTATTTCAAATGTAAAGAAAAACGTTTCAAATTGATGTAATAGTTAAATTTCGAAATTTTCTCATCATATAAAATAGTATTCTCTGCTTTTGACATTTAATAAACGTTTTGATTTCATATCATTCTTATCATATAGAATCTGAATGTTTGCTGGGATGTTATGATTTCACTTGTTCCTGTTTGATGTGAAAATTGTTTAGACCTAGCATCCTATGCAATACAAAGATAATTGAAGATAATGAGCTGTAATTGACCACAATTAAAACTCAATACAAATACTATGGTTTTATTTTAAGAGATCTTTAATAAAGTTAACAGAAAACCAGTTGTAAGGCTAGGCAAAGAACAACGAAAATGTCTTATGACAGGTGTCAGAAATCTAAATACAATGTTGTAAATAAGAGTTATTATTAATTCTTCAAATGATATGCATATGTGTAAAATTCTTTAATAACACCATTTCCACAGTATTTTGTTTGCCATCAATTACATTATTTAAATTGATCTACATACTTTGTTATTACTAAGATTATGTTACTGGGTATAAATAACTCTTACTTTTTTGCCTTGACTCATTAAAAATTTGAAATAAACTTTGTAATAAATCTTAAGAAATTTACATTAAATATTTGTTTTAATCAGTTCAGAAAAAATAACATTTACCATTCAATATAATGTTGTGTAGCAAATAGAAAAAAAAACAAATTTTTTTTGCAACAAATTAAATCGAAAACAATACAAGTAGTACCTTCACTTAATTTATTTATTTTATTTTTGTTTAAAATCCGCCAAATAAATTAAAAAGAAACAACTTTACAAAAGAGCACAAGGGGGGTGCTAAACATAATCGTGCCGGCTTAATTTTCATTTCCAGCTGTTTATAAGTAAAATGCGTTGCTGCAAGTTTGTTTGCGTCGTTCGTAAACACGTAACAGCATTTACTATCGCAATTTTGGACCATGTTTATTATTTCTTCTTTCTAACGTTTATTTCTAAACAATAAACTTTTTAACAAGAAAAAAAAAAGGAGAAAGGGTTTGAAACTGCTACTCACTCGCCCGTCTGTCTATCCCCCTGTAATAATAAAACTAACAATGAAATTTCGAAAGTTTAGTTTACTTTAATTTAATTTCATTGTTCCTTCTTTCTTTTCTGCAACTAGCAGCATCATCTTGTACTACAACTGCCAAACTTTTAATTAAATTGTGCTGTAATTTAATGTTTCTTTCTTATATGTAGTATTTCAATAGATTATTTATTTAACTAATATTTTTGTTTGTATTTGCTCTTTTTTTTCCGGTACCATTAGATTTATTAGCTGCCTGGGAGGATTTATTAGGCTGGAGCGAAAATGCTGCTGCAGCACGTAAAATGCAAGAAGACATGATTGTTTTGAAACATGCTCTAAATCGTTTGGGCAATAAATCATCATTTGAATTGTTAGATACAGAACCGTCAATACAAATAGCTATTGAAGCCCTAAAGGTAAGTTGAGTATTAACAATAGAACACAAAACAATTTAAGAATTCTGAGCCAGAAAGAAAAGTTTAAAGAATTATCTTAAATATCTATTTTACTTTCGTTAAACAAACTGGGGCAATTATTTATTAATTCTTAAGGAAATCTCATGTTTAATAATAATCCATTACTATCGTACATTTTACACATTTGAAAATAAATGTTATTTAAACTTTTGCCAGCTTAAAAGCTTCTTTATATTATCCATAAATCTTTAATCTTTGAAATGCTCAGTATTCACAGCATGACCTCTTTCATATTAGCCTGTAATACTTACATACAGTCAGAGTCAAAATTTAATATACAGCGAACAATAACTTCTGTGCAGAATAATAATCTTTAAAAGAAGTCTATATTTATTTGTATTAAAATGTTTTGGACAGGCTAACTTTCATTAAACAACTATATTTTTCTTTTAATGAAAGATATTTTATAACTTTTATCTAACAAAAGAGGGTGTTGTAGCTTAATTGATTAGCGCGTTTGATCATTAAGCATGAGTTGGTATTTGTGGCCTGGGTTCGATTCCCAGCCGCTGCCACTCAAAACAACATCAGTTTCTGATAATTATTAGTTTTCTATCCTATTATAACTAATATTTATCACAGCGCCCTCCTTCGGTGGTATAGCATTTAAACGCCACCGAAGTAAAATAAGTAAAATAATGGCTATAAATTAAGCTTTGATCAATGCGCCTACTCACCACCAGAGGCGCTGCAATACTGTACTTTTAATAAACATAACGCTCAATTACAGTGTTGTCATATGACAACAAAGAAAGTAACACAATTAGTTAATTAATATATTAATTGCCTGAGTGTTACTTCTCTTTTCTAAAAAAAAAATGCTCTTAAAAATGCAGTCAATATTTAATATACATAACGTTAAAATAAAATAAATACCGTTATGAATAGATCGTACATTAAGCACTTTTATGCCCACCACCAAAAAAAATGTGGGGTATATTACGTTTGTCATTCCGTTTGTAATACATCGAAATAATGGTCTATATATTCTGGGTCTTTATAAAATTCTAAGACGATCTAGCCATGTCCGTCCGTCTGTCCGCCGAAAAAAGACATAGAACAATGAAATTTTTACCTAACATTCTTTGATCCACTGAAATGCTTGGTACTGCAAATGGGCAAAATCGGTCCAGTAGCATCTGAGTTATAGATCAAAGTTTCAGACTACCTCGACTACCTTGCTGTTTTCTTTAAATATAATGCAGACAATATCATGGAATTTTGCACACTTTATTTTGAAGGACAAGACGATCCACGATTTCTTATAGCCCCCATACAAATGTCTTCCCGGAATATGGCTTTATGGTACATAAATGTCTATGGAAAATCCGTATCTAAACAAAATTTTGCAATAATAAGTTTCATACAAATTGAAATCTGAAACTAATATTTTGTTTGCATTGGTCCATAATTTTGACATAGCCCCATATAAAGACCACTTTCGAAAATCACTTAAATGCACATAAATATTTTGTAAAAATAATTATCAAATTTAAAATTTGACAAGCGTAACCAAAATACACATTTAAATTGTCGTACCAAATTTCATTGTGATCGGTTCATATTTGACAGTAGCCCCCATATAAAGTCTGCTTCCGGAAATCACTTAAATGCGCATAAATCTCTTATAAATCTCCATAATAGGTGATTTGGTGGTGGGTATATAAAATTCGAATATAACCTTACTTGTTTTTAATGCAATTATAAATAAAATTAGTAATAATATTGTAAGAAGAGAGTTAGGAAATTATTCAAGGAACCGAATGGCACGTGGTAAAGATTTACCAGTAAAGGTTATAGATTTAATGGTGTTGCATCGAAGCAACGGAAAATCTCTCGCAGATATTGCCCAAATTGTGAACAAACGCCGTTCAACTGTTTAAAAAGTTATTGAAAGAAGTAGAGCTCGAGGACACAACAAAACTTCTAAACATACCGGTCTAATTGATAATGTGGTGCGCCAAATAGTCAGAGAGAGCTCAAGAAAATTCCAAAGTTTAGCGCATTCAAAATAGCTGAAGACATTTCTGAAGACAAACGATGACCCAGTAAGCGCATCGACAATTAAAAGACGGCTGAATAACCATGGATTTCATTGAAGAGTGCCTAGAAATAAACCGTATTTTTCTGCAATAACCCGTACTAAACGTAAAGACTTTACAAAAGCTTATTTAACCTCTCTGCAATTTTCTGGATTAGAGTAAATTTGAGATTTTTTTTTTATTTAAAATCAAGAGGTAAGGTCTGGAGAACAAGAAATAGTGAGCTGGTTTGGAGTTGTATGTGTCAGCTGTAGGACCAGGTAATATTGTATTCATTAAAAGTACAATAAGCCGAGACTACTTAGTCCCCATTTACACGACGAAAATATTGCAGCAAAATTGCTTACCTTTTAAACATCGGAGTGAGAGGAAGATAAAATGAGTACACACTCTATTGTACTAGCAATTCTTGTACTTGTTACATACGAATGAGAGAGTAACACATACATAAATAAATACACGAGTGATTTAAGAAAAATTTGTGCTGTGTAGAAATAAAAGAAATTTAAAGGAAATAATTGCAGCAATTATTTTTTTCGTGTAAATCGGGATTTGCAAATTTTAAAAGACAATTTTTAAAAGTAAGTGCTGAAAATTTCAGCAGCACAACTACCCAAAACACACCTTTTGAATTGTCAAAGGGTGGCTATTGTACAACGTGCCTAAGCAATTAAATACACCTCGGCAATATCCACACCTTAACCCCACGCAGCACCTGTGGGAAATATTAGACAGGAACATCAGGAAATGAAGCAATTTATCGAAAGACAAACTCCAAACAGCTTCAACGAAAGAGTGGGACAAGATTACTAGAGATGTGACTGAACTTCTTGTAAATTCCATGAAAAGGCGACTAGCGGCTTTAATTAAGCGGAATGGACGACCAACAAAAGATTAACTTTTACTTTTTGGATTTTGGTCATATAAAATAGAATGTTTTCTTTCAACTGTATACTAATGCCTGATTGTTTCTTCTTGCCACAAATTTTCCATGAAATCAAATTTATTTTAAACTAAAGGTGCAGTCATATTTGGCAAATATTTACTCAAAAAAGCGTGACCACTTGTTTTAGTACAAATTTGTTTCACGTTGTTTACTCTTACCAGAGTTTTGCAAGATCAAACAGCATCAAATAACTTAAAACTAAATATTTGTTGTGCTTTGGTCTAAATAAGAAAAGTTTTTTTTTTTAAATAAATAAACGAGCTCAAATATATTTTATTTAGTGGTTACGCTTTTTTCGACAAATATTTGCCAAGTGTGACCTGACCGTATCTGAAGAAAACTTTAAACCTTAAATTAAATTTGAAATTGATTCAAACTTATATATTTCTTATTGTAATAAAACATAGTTTGCTTTATAGATGAAATTAATTTTGACACCGACTGTAAATACTGAAGAAAATCCATCCACATTTTAAAATGTGTTTCTTTATTTATTTCCAGAATGAAAAAACTCAATTACAAACGTATCGCACTAGTATGCTAAAACTTAATGCTTCCGTCCATAGTTGGCTAACGAGACAAGAGAGACGTTTACAAAACGCACTAGTTGAACAACAACTAACCGAGGCGTCTGTCAAAGTTAGCAATGAATTGTTAGAGGAGCAAGACGAATTGAAGTCCGAACAGCAGCAGCTAGCAAACAAACAGCAGTCGGCCATAGCGATTGCTGTTGGCAAACAAAAGTTGCAAGAACAAATCGTTGCTACAAAAACAGCAGCCATAGAAACAACAACAACTACAACCATGATAACTGTCACTGATAGCAATGGCAATCAAATGGAATCGCATACAGCCACTACAAATACGGTAGGAACCAGCACTGCTGAACAGCAGCAGCAGCAACAACAACATCATCAATTGTTGCACTCTGGCAGCAGTTGTAGTGGCTCCGAAAAGAATTGGGATTTACAGACTCTGATAACATCAGAAACTGAATTCCATAAACATTTGAAAGATGAAGTTAGCGATATGTACACAGCCTGGGACGAGGCTGATGCCAGGTGAGAGATTAAACAAATAAATAACAAATGTTTGCAAATATTTTACATTGACAATCAATTCTTTTTGTTTTTCTTGTCTCTTTTGCTTTTAGAATCAATGCACAATTGGAAGTTTTAACTTCTTCTTTGATTGCCTGGCGTCAATTGGAGTGCGGTCTTTCCGAATTCCAATTGGCTTTGGGTCAAGATCGTGGCACTCTTAAAGGTTTGGAGGGTGCTCTGAGTACAGGTCAAGCTACTCCAGGCGAGCTGGCTCAAAATGTTAAACTAGTGGCTAAATTGCTGTCCGAAAAAGTTAATGTTAGTCAGGAGCAGGTAAGACAGACAGCAATTAAAAATTGAACTCATTGAAAACCCATTTGTTTTGCCCTTCCAGTTAACCGCCGTACAGGACTACCTGGATCCCAATCACATTTTATATATTGCCAAATTCACCGCTTCAAATGGTTCGCTTTCCGACTCTGGCATCTCAGATGGTGGCACCACCTCTGACGGAGGCCTGTCAGAACGTGAACGTAGACTAGGTGTCTTAAGACGCCTGGCCAAACAACTGGAATCGGCGTTGGCACCTGGCAGCGAAGCCATGAAATCCATAGCAGCGCGCATGGAATCAGCAGAAAATGAATTAAAAAGTCTACAGAACACTTGCCGTGATCTGATAGTGAGGACAGCAGCTTCTCATCAAAACAAGAAACAGCAAATGCAACAGGAGGCGTCAGACAAACAGGATGAGCAAAGAGATATTAGCACAATTAAGCCAGCAACACAAACAAATGGTTCAATTAAAATGGCCACGGAAACGAATGATAAATTGAAAGATTCTGCTCTAAATGGGGAAACAACAAATGCAGCTAATATCTCACAGATGTCCAACAAGCGTAACAGGCGTAAAACTAGACGTAATTCGTCGTTGTCGAATGCTGTCGTCTCGGCGGATATGTCACAAACTAATGCCTTGCAAATGACCTCCACAACGGCCGGTGACGATGGTGATGATCCCTCAGATGATCCTTCCATAGGCTATGAATTGGATTCCTCCGATGATGAGCTAACACCCAAATCGAAACGAGGCTGGGGCTGGCGTATAGCCAGAGTAGCGGTGCCCATGCAATTGGCCCTCTTCGCTGTCTACTGTGCTGCCAATCTCATGCAACCCAACTGCTGTGACAACATTAATAATTTCTCCATGAGTTTTGCGCCTCAACTACGTTACATACGAGGACCACCACCCATTTGAAGGGCTTTTGCAAGAGCCATGATTTCAGAAATCATAAAAAACTTAGCAAAGCAATTGCTGGCTTCAAAGCCTAATATAAATATTTTGCAATTTTTTAAGGTCTCTTAAAGATATATAGGGATTACTTTTATAAGGGAATTAAAAGCAGTAACTGTTTAGGTAAACCCCACGATTTACTTTTATTACAAAAGGGGACCGTTAGAAGTTAGAAAGAACAACTACCGAAAAGTGATGGATTTCTTCCAAAAAAAAACCCATCATTGTATAGGGAGGGCATTGTCGTTGTAAGAGTACTACTAAGCGAAATCGCGTTTATATATTGTAGCGTTATGATTTTTATAAGAGAACAGGTTTAGCTAGCTATAGCAAGAAAAACCGTCAAGTTTTTCAGTTGAGTGTTAAGCAGTTTGTAAGGCAGTCGTAAGGAGTTTGTAAGAAGTTTACGTTTTTTTTTATAATCATAAAGAAATTAAATTATTTTGTTTGTTTTTTTTCTGATTTAATATGTATTTTACTTAAAATGAAATAAGAAATGCTAATTGCGAGTTAAGATAAAATGAGGAATGCATTTACTTATTTATACAAGTTGTGGAAAATATAAAACGCTTAAGGTAACTACAGAATCGGAAAAGCGGTTTAAAGATTCTTAAGAAATATGATAAAAAAAAATTTACTAAAACCTAGTTTTTTCTTTAAAGAAAAAGAGCTAAAGAGCAAAAAGCAAAGGCGAGAGGCAGCTTAAAGCCAAGTTAAGTTAAAATGCTGAAACAGAGGCTTACATTTGCTTCTCTGTTTATTTTATTTAAATATTACAGTGCTGATGTTTAATAAAGTTGCAGAAAACTTGTTATTTGTCAAAGTGTTGATGAAGTTTTGTCTGTTACATTCGAACTCAAACTTTTCAAATTAACAGATTTGTTCAGCGTTTTGCAGTTAATTTGTTGCCAAAGTTCCTAAAACTTTTATAAAACAGTTAACAAGCGAATTTTATTCGTTATAAAATGTGTTAAATGAAATGTAAAAACTTTTGTTAATTTTTGAAAAAGAATTTAAACAAATTAGCAATTGTAAAATCTCTAAGATTCTTATTAAACTCTTGGAGATAAAGTTTCAAAAACGATTTGCAAATTGTTTCATCTCCAAGAGTCTGATGATGAACTCTGTTTGAAATTTCCAAAAACTTTTTTAATATTACAATTTTGTATTATTAGCCTTTTACCTTTGAATGGCTCTTTTGCTAATTTTACTAAAATTTTCATTAAAACTTTTGTATAGTTTATATTTTTAAAACCAAACCATATGTCTGTAACGTTTTTTACTTTAAATTGTATTTAAAAAAATCTTATGTCTAAATTTTGTAAAGGAAATATTCTTTATACTATTGTACTTTTTATTATTAATACTTTAATTTATGTCTTATTGTAAATTCTAATTTTCTTCTTAAAAAAAAAACTATACCTAAAATTTTGTACTATACATTATATATACTATTGTTGTTGCTATTATTTAACTAATTTAAAAAATTATGCTATTATTTTAATAAAATTACACACACACACCTAAAAGTAAAGTTAAAATTTTGCAAATGAGAATCATGTTTTTTCAGAAAAATTCAACAATGGATTGCATTCAATAGACCTTTTTGAATATAAGCTCTTGATTTGTGTTTACAAAATATTAAAAAAAAAATTTTTGTCTTAATACAGCTGTAATACATTTTGTAGTTCCAATAGAACCTGAAGCATATATAATTGTCAGATTGTTGAAGTAGAGTCTCTCTATATTATTTGACAATTTTGGTTAAATCTAAAGTTGTTGTGAGGAGACCAGGATTTCATTGGAATTTATTTTGAAAATTTCAGTCATTATCGATTGGCTTAATATGCTATTGAAGGGGTTTTTTTCAATAGCAGCTGAAAATCGTTTATAGTAATAAAGCCTTTTAAATCCATTTAAAGTTTCAACAAATTAAAATGATATGGAAGTTTTAAAGTTTTGTTAAAAATGTTAAATTAAAGAAGAGAGTTAAAAGGTATTTTAAATAAAATTACATTTTTTGCATGAGTAGAAAGAAACACAAGTACTTCAATGCAAATAATCACATTACCACCCAACATTTACACATTTGTTTAAGAAAGTAAATATTCTATATTTAATCCATTAACCTACATATTGTTTCATTTACCAACAGTTTCTTGTTAGAAACTGTTAATTAAAACTTAATTTTTATTAGAAAGCAACCGAAAAGAAAATAACTATACTAAGTGCCTAGTTAATTAATTAAACAATTGTAGTTAGCCAAACAATTTTTACAATAAATTACAAAAAAATATCATTTAAATAAATGTACAACCATAAAAATCAAAACTATTTAACAAAGCAAACAGAAGTTTAATGTTTTAAAAAAAAACTATTTTTTTTTTGTACAATAAAATCTACCCAAATATCAAACAACGACCTAAAAAAACTTATATCATCTTGTATTACTATAAAGGTTCTATTACATTAATAGCTGTTATGTTTAAATTTAAGTTCAAGCAATTATTTTAATTAAAATTAATCAAGTAATTAAATTTGTTTAAATATAATTCGGCAAAACAAACGAACAAATCAACATAATCAATCAATCATTAAAATTGAAAAATAACAAAAACCCATCTTTAATTTTTATGAAATTTATTTATATGTAAGCTTGAAAGAAAAACAAAATTGCATATTTTTACTATTAATTATACATAATTTATGATGTACTTTAAATCTTAAACATAATATTAAAATTTTATTTGGTAATTTCTAGGTTAAACTTGATGAAAATGTGAAATGCAAACAAAGGAGTTAAAGAAAATAACTCCACAATAATATGATAAAAAATATATACATATATATATATTTTTTTTTTTTAATAAATAAAAGAACAAAAAGAAAAAAGCAGATAGATATTGTTTTATTTATACTAAAATTGAAAAAAAAAACTTTGATTTGTTTGCTTAAAAATAACTGCAAACAAATTTTAAGTAATACCAGATTAATGACAAAAAACATTCACTTATCTACCGCCACACATCACACGTAATTTCTACAATTTGTAATTTATTGTCAACCGCATCTTGCAAAATTAGCCAATCACTCAAAATTTAATTTTAACACCAGGCGAACAGAAACCCAGAAATTGCAGTAGGTAGCTTGAAAAAAATTAAATAAAAATAATTCAACACATACCTTTAGGCTGTCAAAAGTATTTGAACCAGGCTGTAACATTTTTACGCCACAGACTGACTCATATATTTTTCACATCCCTAAAGTAGGCTGTGATTTGTTTCACAAAAAAATTTAAAAATCACAAAGTTAAGAACAAAGTAAAAAATAAAATTTCAATGACTGAAGGCAGAAAAAATGTATGTTTTTACATAATATTTATACAGCTCTAATATTTATTATTTATGTGAACAAATTGTTTAACATTATCAGAACGTTATTGACAACATCAGCATCTGTTTGAAAGCGAATGTAAAAAAAACAATTTTTAGCTATTTTTTTCTTATTTCACTACTTTACAATAAGCAGCAATTGGTATTTACACTTTTTTAATTCATTTCTAAATACATATAAAAATATTATTTATAGTATTCCTAGAAAACCAATCACTGTGGAATTGAGCATTGTTCCTTCACTCCTGAATTGTTGTTTTTGTTGTAACGGCAGTGGTGCCGAGTGAACTCAAATCGTTGCGGTGCCATGGAAATGTCGTCGATTTAGCAGTTGTTTCTGAAATTGAACAAATAACAGTGTTTGAATTACATTATAATGCCAATAATACTTATATATGAATTCTGAATGTATAGTTAAGACGAATCTAGTAAACTCTAATTACTAGACTATACATTCGGAACTGAAATATTATAAATGAATATATGTGGATATGGATAATAAAAATATTGTTGCTGTACATGCATAAAATATATACGTACATACATATGTATGTACATATGTATTTTTAACTATTTAAAAGTCGCTGTTATCAGTTCTATCAGTATTGAAAGAATAAAAGAACTTAAAATATTTGCTTGCAAAAATTATGAGGCATTTTATTTCGTTAATCATTTTAGGCTGTAATTGATTCGATTTGCGTTGTATAGACTCTAACTGTATCTTAGCCCCACAAAATATAATCCAGTTGTGTTAAATCGCATGATTAAAAGCTGAATTTCATGAATTTATACGATTGGAAAATTTGGTTTACAATAAATTAATTTTTTCAATGACTATGTGACAATTATACCCAAATCATCTATAATAGACCAAAATTTAGTTATTAACATCTTATTGAAATTTCGGCTAGATTCTTGTCGTGGCTTTGTGGCAAATCAAAGTATAATTTTCAAATATTAAATAAAGTTCACTATTATTACTATTAAATTTGAACAACGTAATTATAATACAAACAGAAACCAATTACCATTGAGATTTCTACAATAATGAATACAAATTAGATGACTTCCAAGCATTCAAAACATTGGTGTCTATCGTAAAATAAATTGTAAACATCTCTTTGAAACTTGTAAATCGTAGATTTTAGACTTTAACAGTATTGTATGTGTAGACATAAGTTTAGTGGACCACAGTTCGCCTCCTCGAGTGTCAAATACATTTCCGGCCAGATAGTCTGCAAATGTGAATTAATTTAATGATTACAAAAAATATTTTTCCTGCAGTTGATCAATTGGTTGTCCGAATTTTATTATATGTACGAGTATACGTCGTTGGAAAGGTCTTTGAAATGCTTTTCATTTGATATCAATGTAAACATTTGTGGGCCGATTTTCTCGATTCAGCAACTATAATATATATATTGATGCAGCAATCATGTTTCAGAGTTATTTGTGAGTTTTGGGCAATTCATTTCAACAGATATACATACATTGCTACATGTATTTTACTGGGGCGTTATTTTGTAACTCGTTTCGAAATGAAAATCGTTCGAATTTGTATACTTTTTACATTGTATTTCGAAAACGTTTGCTTTTGAATTGAAATACACAATGACCCTCCCTGGGTGGCAAATGAAAAGTGTGGAAATTACTTACTCCGTTTGTATTTTTGCAGTATTTTTATCGCCACCACCAAAAAGATGTGGGTATATTGAATTTGTCATTCCGTTTGTAACATATGGTGGCACGAGAGGTCCTAGAGGGAAAGACCTGTTAACACGAAAAGACTTAGCTCTTTAGAAATAAATCAAAAATAAATCGGTAAAAAGTTTTGGATAAAAATATATGCCAAACGGGATTGGTTTTTCAAATCCCGGGATTCGGGATTTTATAAATGAATCCCGGGTTCCCGAAATCCCGATTTTGTTTCATATTTAAAAAATTTAAATAAAAATATAACAAAAAAATTAGTTCATTGAATTTCAGTAATAAAGAAACAAAAAAGTAACATATATTTAATATTAATTTGTTTAAAAACAAAAAATTGTCTCAAAGCTATAGTTTTTTCATTTATTAAATGTTTATAAACCTTTAATAATTTTAAAAATAAAATTACATTACATAGTTTTTTACACTGTACATACGTATGTATAAATTAATAGGTTGACAAAAATTATGTCATTTGGCTTTTAATTTCTATATTTATAAATTTAAAAATAATAGAATAATAATGAATTTAAAAAGCTTCTTAAAATATTAAAGCACCTAAAGTGTCATCAGATAATCTTGATCTAATTTTGTTACCAATATATGATGCTAACGAAAAACATCGTTCACAATCAACGCTTGTGGGCAAAATTGTTGTATGCTGATTGCAGAAACAGTCCTCTCTCACCCCCGGAAATAAATATGTAATTCAATTTCTTTTCCAATGTTTGATTACATACCATTACGAACGTTATTAGGTGTTTTGTTTGGACTTTTGCACATTTCAATTGTATTATTTAATTTTTTTTATGATTGAAATATTAGAATCGTCATTTGTTTCCTCAATCATTGATAAATCCGAATCAGAATCATTGGAAGGTGAGCCACAGATCTCATTTCCTTTAAAATGAGCAATCAACGTTTTTAACGCATTTCTAATAACAAACATTTCTACGTTGTTATCAAATTCTGATTTCAATTTTGGGTTTTTTAAAAAATTTAAGAGTGTTGAGTAAATCGTTCTTCTTTCTTGGATTCTTTTAAGGAGAGCTTTCAGCAGTTCATCACTTAATTTGCAATCACTTTTTTACACCTCTTTTAGCATAAATGAAAGTGCAACAGCGGCTTTACAGAGATTCATATCACTGCGACAAAGGGCTTCAACTGTTACTTTAACCAGATTTTAAATTACAACTATTTGTGTAAGTAAAGCAAATTCATCATATGTCATCTGTTGAGTTTTTAAATCAATTAAAGATTTATTTAATTGGAATTTCCAGTTCCAAAAACCGCTGGCACATATCAAATAGTGTGTTCCAGCGGATTTGGCAATCCAAAATTAATTTAAA
The DNA here is from genome assembly GCA_950370525.1 of Bellardia bayeri. NCBI lineage: Eukaryota > Metazoa > Arthropoda > Insecta > Diptera > Calliphoridae > Bellardia > Bellardia bayeri. The sequence continues at coordinate 71,354,421 of OX493267.1, read as the reverse complement.
TTTTTTCCCTTTTATTTCTTTGACATAAACAATTTTGAGGTGTTCATACCTTTGCAATTAGTGATTATGAAATCTGTCAGTTAGATCTCTTTTACTCTCTCTTAATAAAAAATGCAAAAGAATTAAATGCTTTACCTCTTCCGATGATGATAATTCATCTTTATCATTGAAATCTTGTGATTTATATAATACATCTACCAATGCGAGGTGTATACCATGGGCTAAGCATAATGTTGTTTCGGTGCAATTATTTTACCAATTTTTTGCATTGTAGAAGCCCCGTCTGTTGTAAAGCTGATAATAAATATCATTTGACAGTGACACACCAAATTCACTTAAACGCTGCTCCAAATACTGTATGCAAACAACCGCAGTCGTAGATCTTTTTATTCTGACCAGCCCAAGATTAAAAAATTTGTCGCACGAACGCAAAATGATGTTTAAATATCGTTTGTTTGCTGTGGATGTCCATTCGTCAAACGTTAGGTAAATTTCAAATCATTGGCTTTAATTTTTCCTATTTCATCAACATATACATAAATAAATAAAAATTAATAAATCCAAAAAAATCACGGGATTTCGGGATTGGCTTCCCTAATATACATATATATACATATTATGAATTTTGATACCATGAATGAGAATGAAAGTTACAACTGCTATTTTATATGTGAAATTAAAAAATCGGTTGAACCGGATAATGTTTTTTATTATAATAATAATTAAAAGGTTACTTGGTTATTTACAATATTGCTTAAAATATGTAACATATTTTAAGGATAAACGGAAATTTAATTTAACATGATTGGCGCCTCTGGTGGCCAGTAGTGTAAAGTTAAGGTAACCTTTAATAGTAAATGTTTGCACCTATCAAACCCATATGAACAAGTTAGTGCATAGAAAATCCGCTAGAGTTAAACATTTAAACATTTAAAGATTTCAATTGAAATTATGCGTTGAAGGAGTGGATTCTTTAATTTAATGTTGGCGTCAATTAATCACTTTGTTTTGCAGGATGATTTAAAAAGTATGTTTACGAAAAATATTTCTTTGTACGACAACGACTCTTTCGTAATATCTTTAATCTATTACAAAACAGTCGTTGTCGTAAAAAGAAAACGACCCTCATAATAAGGCTGGTTATTTTTAGTTAAATATGCGTTGAAATGAGATAAGAGCCTCAATCTGTGATCAGTCATATTTCGGACTCAAACACGATTTTCCATATAAAAAAACCAAATAGCTTTGTAAATATGTATGCCTTAAAATCAGAATTTCTCAAATCATCTATAATATGCGTCTAAATGAGAAAAGAGCCTCAATCTATGATCAGTCATATTTGTAAATGAGGATTAATCTGAGGTCCACAGCTCGCTTATTAGCGTTAACGCGTTTATAGCTTTCTAAACGTTTTTAGTGTCAAGTATTTCAAGTTACATGTAAATGATTATTCGCGGTAATGTACTTTCGGAGGTGATGTCGTAAGTTCAGTTGATTTTTTTTTATATGAAGTTTTTTTTTTATCGTTTTGTTTGTCAATTTCAAATAAAAAATATTTTTTCAACTGTCATTTTTCCTAGTGACATCACTTTTAAATTAAATTTGATTTTCATTTGTCAATGTCAGCTGTTCGACGCTTTCAAAAGTAGAAAGTAAACTAACTTTTCGCTTAAAGTGTGTAACTTAAAACGTACGACTACATTGATTCTACTTTTTTGACAGTTGCTTAGAACGCGAGAAACGCGTAAACGCTTGGTATGGACTTTCAGCTTTAACGAAACTTGAAAAGACTGCTTTCGGTTGGACTCTATTATTTATACTTGTATAATGGTTTTAACTTTATTTATGATTATTTCGGTAACAGTATTTTAGCGGTAATGATAGTCGAGCTCAAGGGGTATACTCGCATTAGGCACAATGGTAGCTTAGTAGTAACGGTAGCCAACCTTGCAAAAAATCATAAATTTCAGAAAATTATTGAATTTAAAGATTAAAAAAAGTTGTAAGAGAAAATTTCTCAAAGCATATAAATTTGTTTCATGTACATTTTTCTATCGAAATTAAAACCTGGAATAGTATATTAAATATGTACATATATCATACATTATTTTTTATTTATTATCACAAGAATTTCCAGCATTAAAATCTTTAAAATCCTTTACAAATTTATGCATAGAATTTACAGAAATTTATCAAAAAATACTTAAAGTAAAATGCACTTGACCGTAACAACTGAAACATTCTTCATTCAACATAATTTTATACCCCAGGGATTCTCAGAGACATACACACAAATTTGCACATCATGAATTGGCAAAATGTTTGGATAATGTGTTTAAAGTGTAATGTGACCTTTTCCTTGCGACTAGTTCCTTAACATGAAAAACGATGATGATGATGTGATACACGCAAGAATAATAAGAAAATCCCATACCTTTTTCAACAGCTACAACAATATGAATACGTTAGTGATACATTGAAGGAAGTCAATAAAAAAATCTAAAAGTTGTGATATGTGAACAATTTATCATTGTACTCTCTCTAGTACTTTGAAGATGGAAATTGCGTTAAATAAAAATTTATACCGAAAAAGGCCAACTTTTAGCACAATAGAGAAAGCGCATGAAAAAGAAATCAAGAAATGAGAAACGTTATAAATATCTGGACAATTGTTTGGAGTTCATTTGAGGATATTTGAAATGTAATGAAACAGACACAAATAAATAAAGAGAAGGAAAATTTATGCAAATAGACTTAGGAATAAAATAACTTTGATGGACAACTTGGTTTTTTTCAAGGATTTTATCAAGGGAATTGTGCAAAAAAAGAAAACTTAACATTCTTCAAAGAAAAGTGTGAATTTTATTTCGTAAGATTATTACCAGCAAATGAGAAAACTTAATTCACACTTACTTACTTGTAGATATGTATATACTATAAAGAATATAAACTGAACCAAATATTTGTAAAGCAAAATTGGTTGAATTTTAAAAAAGAAAATAGCAAATAAATCACAAAAGTGTTCTTTACACTTGCAAAGTCGTAGCAAATCTGTTAATTTAAATTATAATACTTTTGCGCTAAATCAGGCATCCAACCAACCCCTTTCCTTTTTCTTTTCAGGGTGGTACTTTAACCCTTTTCCTTTTTTACTTTCATTTCAATGGTTGTTGCTACCATTTCCCTATTTTGTTTTTATTTTCTATTAAATATAGAATATTTCTGGTATAAATCATTGTTCGAGATGTTGCGTTGTGTTTTCTTGTTTTTGATTATTTGAGAAAATAAAAGCCTTTTCAGTACGAATACGAGTACATGTGTACATATGTATGTATGTTACAAACCCACATGTTTAGGGTAAATTGTCAATAAAAACAATAATTTTTGTTTTACACAACCACTCCAAATTATACAAAAAAAAAAATATTTACACTGCATAATTATTGAATAGGAACGGTAGGAGTTGTTTACATAAAACCGCCCACACTAAAGAAGATTTTTTTTTTAAATTTGCCATTAGATATTTTTCTTTTTTAACAAAATTAAACTAAGAATTTATATGAAATAGTCTTTGTATTGGAAAGACTAATGGGTCGATTACGGCTGGCAACCGAACCACAGCTGCCAGATTGGACGATTTTTTGTTTCATAAATAGCAAAGTAACGATTTGACAATTTTTTCATTGAAAGTGACGATTTTCTCAATTATTTTAATTTTCTATCATTTGTTGGTGTTATTTACAATCACATTTTGCCAAAATGGCGGGTCATGCACCGGATTTTAAGTTTTAAGGCTGTAGTGGGATCGATGGCTTTGACTGACTTATAATAAGTCCAAATTGAATTGTTAACATCTCTCGATAGAGATGTATAAAGTGTACGAAAATGGATAAATTTGGTAAAATGGCAATGGCTTGGCATATAATTTGTAGTTGTGGACTGAAGGGACCCCTTTTGTCACCTCTTAAACTGTGGCTTTAGTTATTTAAATATTTAGACGTCAACACTCTTCTAAACAGTTTTGGCACGATTTAGATCACTGTCATTATTCAAAAGCTACAATGAATTGGTATCGAAAAAATTATGTTGACGTAGTAGAAAAATATATAATTGTCTTCTCCAGCTTCGGACTATTAAACAATATTGGGCAAATGTCAAAATAATGTTAAAGCCCACTAATGCTGTAGTTCTTGACAATAAAAAATCTTAGCGAATTGAAATGTTGTGCAACAGTTAAAGGGCTCAAAAACACGGACTTTTATAAAATTATTTTTAGTTTATTCTCTTGAATACTAATAAATTAGTATTAATTTGTTGTACACTTTTTGTTACATAAAAACTAAAATCTGTGAAGAATGATTTAGTTTCGCCTCACTTTATATCACCTAAATTCTGAATTTGTTGTTATTGCTTCAGTCATTGCTTTTTAGTTGCAATGCAGTAGTTCTATTCAAATCGATTTCTAAATATGAATTTTCCTTTCCATCCCTATTCATATGACACACAGTGTATTCCTTTAGTTTGGTTTAAATTCAGCAGCACAACAGGTTTTAGTTATAAATCTTCGTCTCTTTTTTTGCTGTTGTTAGTTGAAGGTTATTTTAGGGTTTTACAATACCGTTATATTATTTTTACCGGGGTATTTTTTCTCTCCAATTTTGTTGCCTTTTTTTTTTTTTTTTTGTTAAGTTGGATTAAGATTTATTGGCATCTGGCAGAGACATAAATTGTCGATTTTTATAATTGCCTGCTATAATCGATTCGAAAAAATCACTTTCTAACTGCTTACTTGTATTGGTTTCTTCGAGGTACGAGAATGTACATATATATTTGAAAAATTTTATGTATGTATGTTGTTTTAACTTACCAGATTGTTTTGACGCTGAATTAGTCAAATACTGGTTCTGAAAAATATATAAGGGAAAATAAATTACATATATCATTTAAAAATAGCTAGAAAGAGGGAGACTATCTGGAAAAAGGGAAAACAATAAATTCAGAGTGCAACATTCTAGATCAATTAAATGTAAAAATTCGAGAAAACTGTCCTGCCTTACAACACAAACAAATAATTTTTCATCAACACAACACACCAGCGCACAATAGTGTTTTAACAATGGTTAAAATCATCGAATTTATGTACGAGTTGCTTGACCATCAACCTTATTCTCCTGATTTAGCTCCCAGTGACTTTTACCTGTTCCCAAATTTAAAAATTATTAGCTGGCAAGCGTTTTTCCTCAAATGAAAATGCAATTACAGTTGTAAACCACTATTTTGAAGGCCTTGAGGAAAACTATTTTAATCAAGGGATAAGCGTTGGTCTAAGTGTATTGAAGTTTCAGGAGAAAAATTAACTATTCTCTTTCTGTGCTTGGCTAAAAAGTTTCCGAACCGCCCTCGTATATTACTGAATTCTAACTCACTGTAGGGGAAATGACACTTTGATTTGTTATTATTGGTGCTAAAAAGTACACAATGTTTCTGTACCACCGTCACCGTAGATCTGATTCAATGCGTGTGATAATTCTAAACCAGTTCATAGCCACCAGGTGCCGGACAAAAGCGGTTAACTCCAATATCAACGAAATTCATAAAAATTAGATAAATAACATAAATAAGAAACAAAAATCGTATTTACCAACTGGTCGTATTGCAAGAAAAAAATTCATAGAATTTATAATCTTCCATGTTCTCTATCTCATGGAGTTGTTCTTTTGACTAAATAGGGTGTTTTTTTTAGATGTATTGAACTTAAAGTTGGCAACACTTTTTTAACTGGCGGCTTTTTGTCAGCTGTCAAGTTATTAATGTTTAGTTTGGTTTGGCATTTCAACATGAATAGTCTGACTCTCAAATTGTGCTAATGATGATTTTTTAAATTGACATGAAATTTACTTTATTCGAACGATAATCTTCTGGCATTTTAATAATTTCAATATGACTTCTGGCATATGACGTAGTCTAATCTGAAGATCTAATTTTCGATGACATTTTCCAACATTTGTGGCCGTATATCGGCAAAAACGCGACGAATGTTGTCCTCCAAGTAGTTCATCGTTTTGGGCTTATCGGAGTAGACTTTAAACATAAACCACTTTACAGCTGACAAAAAGGCCGGCAATTAAAATAGTGTTGCCAACTTAAAGTTCTGTCCAGTTTAAAATTATATTAAACAGTTTCGAAAGATAAAAATTACTGAGTTTTTATCTGACATGAAAGTTCAAAAAATTATTATCTGATATTTCAGTATACCTACTTATATTTTAGAATAATATATGGATTAGCTTATGAATCCATACACAGTCTAAATTATTATCAAATTAATAATTCAATAATGTAAAGTATGCTCTCAAGCAAATTCTCTTATAAATATTATCTTATAGCAATAAACTAATCTGCAATGAATTTTAATAATATAAAAAAATTTAAATAAAATTGATAAAAAATAAAGTTAAACAAAACTCCAAACATAAGAAAATGTCAATTTAAAATCGAACAAGTCATTGACATGTGCCACTCAAAAAGAACAGAAGCATTGAATTGGCTTAAAGGAAAACAGCCTCAGGGAATTATTCGTTATGTCGCCTCCCTAAACAGGTTTTCATATTTTGTTTTGCCTGTTTGAGACAAAACCATAATGAAATCATAATTTTTCAAAATTTAAGCATAAAACACAACAACAGCAACAATAAGTTAATTTTCTCCAAAAACAACAAAACAGAGCTGATGAAAATGACGAGAAGGATGCTGCTTTTGATGATGCGTGTTGAAAAGGGATGCGTTGAATGTTGGAAATCAACACAAACGCAGTGAGTGACTGGAGTGTGAATAAAAAAATTAAAATAATAATAACAATATTAAAAGGACTTTGTTGTGGATGAAGTATGATTTGAATGGTGGTTGAGAGTATGTTTTTAAAGTGCCAGCAAAATCAAATTTGCATAATTTCTGTTTAAACGGAATAAATGCTGTTTTGGTTGGTTTTATGGCAAGTACTCGTAGATGTGAAGACAATTATTGGTGTGGAAATTGTGTGTGTGTGTTTGCAGTTGTTAGAATTTTATTAGTTTGAGTTTACGATTATGACATATTGATGGTCGGTTTTGGAGATGTCAACCATCGCTGACATAAGGTTACGTTTTTGATTTGGCTGATGTTTGGCGGAGTAAATCGTAACCAAATTTTTAGTTTAGAATACTTGAGTAAGAGAGTTTAAGTTAGTTTCAGTTGAGAATCATATACATATGTATATGACTTTAATCTTTAAGATACTTATATTATTTTATTTAACATATAATAAAAATTATCTTCCAATTTACAATTTGTTAATAATTTTTTTTTGGATTGTTTGACATATTGACGTCGACAAGCGGTTGACAAGCAGTTCTAATCGAAATGAGTAATGGCGAATGCTTCTTTGGAAGAATTCATGATATTCGGCTGTCTGGAATTCAACTAACAAACTTGTTAAAACAATTCCAAAAACCTTTGCAAAATTTTAATTTAATTTCATAATTTGCCTCTTTTTAAATCCTTTAATCCGTACCCACTGACCATTGTGCTATATGTAATCACACATATGTAAAGCGACTTTTGAGTTTAACATTTCTATTACAATTTATTTACATTTGCCATGATCCAAAGGATTAACAGTTGTAAGACCCAGCCCTTGTATTCTTATGAAGTCTCGAGTTAAGTTTGTTTGCCATATATAGACAAATACAACAAGCCAAACAAATAACTAAAGCACCAATTTTAGCAACCCTTTTTAAATTTTAAAATTTAGCAATTTATGTGCATATGTATGTATGTAGGTATAAATAACCCTGCCAATTGTCTTACTCTGCTTCACAGTCATGCTGTGAAATTATTTATTTTAACATTTTAAAATCGTATTAATAAAAAACACAACACAGTAGACTGGGGTTCATTTTGCTGCCTAATTCGATTTAATGCGATTTGACCTGATGTCAACAAAAAAAGTCAAACCCCTTTTTGTCAACAAAATCTTTTCAATACTCGTATAAGAGTGAAAAAAAACATATGTGAATGAGTGTAGAGATGATGAAATTCCTATTGTCCTTGTATGGTTGCAGGCTGCTACATAGCTTCGTATCGCGTTGCAAGGGGTTGCGTATAATCAAGTGGATTTGTTCTGTTAAATATTTTATGAGTGTAAACAGTAATTTAATTTTCACAAATGCAACAAATTAGTGGTTTCATTGTGTGCTCTAGAAAGTGAGTGTTGTGTGTGTCTGGTGTTGGTTGTCATTTATGTTGATTTGGTATTGTGCCTCGTACAAAAAACAGGACAATACAAAGTGGAAACAATAACAAAATTTATGACCAGACCAGCAACACTTTTACTTTATATTAGACTGATGTTGAAGTTGACTAAACTGAAGAGCATTGAGTTGTGTTTGTAATTAGCAATTGTTAGTTGGCAATAAAATATTTTATAATCAGCCTTATTATGAGTGTCGTTTTCTTTTTACGACAACGACTCTTTCGTAATAGATTAAAGATAACATTAAATTTGTTTTATTACGAATATTCAATAAACCGAAATTAGTTTGGAAAACAATTATTCGGGATGTCTAAAGGATGTCATAATAATATGTATAAAAATTACTCTATTGAACGAATTTTGATTTTAAAAATGTTAAATCATTTAAAGAGAGATTTAAAACAAACTCTCATCATAATCGGTTAGTTAGCTATAACGAATATCAACTAAGTAAAACCAAGAGCTGAAAAGATTAAAAGAGAAGGTGCATTATTATCATTGTTCCATGTTCTCTTTATGCTGTCCACTTAAATCTTAAATCTTATAATAAGCATTTGGAATTGCATGTAGATTTATTTGGAATTATTAGCTTAGATTAAGTTGATCTTTTTTACATTTTGAATTCGTATGTTTATTAGTGCTCATTTAATTGTATTGACTTATAAATGGTCTTGTTTAATTCTCCAGAAAAATACTTGCAAATAATTGTAATTTTTGCTGAACTACAGCATTTTTTATTCAACATTACACATACGGCCCAATCATGAATAAAAAATCCACGGAAGTTGTTTTCTTTTTTTATTTTTTTTTAAACATTGAATTTGAATAGGAAAAATGGGGAAAACCCCCGCAATTTTTATTCATGATTAGACTAAAAATTAAAAAAAAAACAAAATAATTTTTACTTTAAATTAAGGAATTTTCCAATCGACAGAGTCTTGATCTTGCGCCCTATCGAATATTACTGCTCTTGATTTATATCTAGTTGTTATAGAAGATCATCAGAAGAGTTCAAGATTGAATCTATCTCCTACTTATTTCTTAACTTTCTAAATGACCTTTCTAAATTACCTCTTTACTTTTTCAGATGATAGAAACATTTGCCACTAATATTCATTCAACTATAGACCAAGCCCTTCGGAGATTGAGACAATGTAGCAAAACATGAATCATACACTTAACCAAGATTTTGTGACAGTCTCCGAATATGATTGTGCGAATAATGTCACTTTTAACGCACATAAGACTCAATGTTGTATGTTCACATACAAACGAAACCCGTAATACAAATTCTTCAGTCAGGGCTCATCCATTCGTGGTATAGGGGATCGCACAACACTTTAAAGCCTAAAGTAAAACAAAAAATTTATATTTATTTCTTTCTTTCAGAAATGGTGTTTGTTTATATTTTTGCAGCAAGTAACCTTCAGCGATTTACTTTAACACACAATAAATTAGGCAGCAAAAACAAGTATATCTTTCTTTGAGAATTGCTCTAAAAAGCTGATTTTGACTTTTTGAAACGTTAAAATTGTCACCTCTGTATACTTTGTGCTTCAACAGGAAAACTCTTTCTTTAGCCGCACTGTCCGTATGTAAAATAAACTTCCTGCAGAAGTTTTCGCTATCACTTTCAATATTTAAATAGAAAATATGAAATTGAAACTGTGAAGATTTCAATTTAAAATCTAGAAAATTCCAATAGAAATTGACAATTTAAATATGAAATTAAAAAATTTAATATGAAATTCTAAATTTCCATATGAAATTGAGAATTTTTAATTTTCCGAATTGAGAAAAATCTAGAAATCAAGAATATCTCTATTAAAGTTTAAAAATTTCAAATCGAAATGAGAATTTCAATATTAAATTAAGAACATGTTAATTGAAATTATAAATTTTAAAACGAAATTGAGAATTTCAAAATGAAATTGAAAATTTCAGTATGAAATAGAGAATTTTAACATGAAATTAAGAATCTCAATATTAAATTAAAAATATTTTAATTGAAATTAAGAATTTTAACACGAAATTTCAATGCGAAATTGAGAATTTCAATATGAAATTAGGATTTTCAATATGAAATTTAAAATTGGCAAAAATCCTAATAAAATTGAGAATTTTAATTTGAAATCTGAATTTTTAATTTAAAATGTAAATTTTCCAAATTATATTGGGAATATCATGTTGAATTTGAAAAAAATTTAAATAAATCAGGCATGTGATGGAAATCGTAAACGAAAACGAATGAGTTTTAGAAATCAATTTTTTCGTAATATTTCTGTATTGAAAAACTTTTATCACATAAAATATAAAGATATTGGGCTACTAAAGAGAATCTTAAAACAAAAATGTTAAAAATTAGATTATAAATGCATTAAAATGTATTTCCAAAAACTGAATCGTTTTCGATTTCGATTTCCATCACATGCCTGAATATCTGTTTTAAATTGAGAAAAATTCAATTAAAAAAGAAAATTTTATTGTGAAAGTTAGACAAATTCTGGCTGGCTTCAATTCAATTTTACACATCCCCAAAAAAAGTGTTTTTTAACTATATTTTGTTATACTTAACATTGACCATCGTCCGTATTTTACAATTTCCTACTACATCCACATTTTTTATTGCCTCAATGTCTAAGATGACCAAAATTTATGACTGACCACTAAACATACGCAATGGTAGAGGGGGTAACTACATTTATATTCTCAGGGGCATTTGGTTTTACAGTTGGTGTAATATTAAATTAAGCTTAAAATAATATTTTGTTGTTGTGTTTTATAATAAATGGAAGATTTATATTTGTGTGGTTTAATGTGAAAAACATAGAAAAAGGATATAAAATGCGAATACGAAAAGGACTTTGTGATTCAATTGATTGGACTAGAGATGATTTAATGTGTATAGTATTAAAAAAAATATGTATTTGGAAAGAAATCGAAATCATGTGTTCTTATCATGGTCAGTTAAAATGAAAGGCTTTAAATATTCCTCAATAAATATCTAGTATTCGGCAGTATTGAAATGAAGAATCCTATATATTCGAGAAATTGACCTGGTATGTTTGAATCAAATGCTGTATGAAAAACCGTTATCCTTTTTAGCAAATTAATTTGCTTCGAAACCATTTGCTGATAAATCGTGCCACTGAATCCGATGTATTCAAGATTTAGATTTAGATTTGTTTTTTTTTTTTGGAAACAAAAAAAATCTTAAAGTATTTATATATATTTCTTGGCGTTAATTTCTTTTCCCAATATCTACTCTCAACTATCAACATGAGAATTTAAAGTGTTTTACACTTTTGTCTTCTCTGGGCCAAATATTAACCCAAACGTTTAAAACTGTGCTATTGAGAAATTAAGGAATCTTTACAAAAGTCCGATATGAAAATACGTTCAGAGCTTGTTCTAAAATAACTAAAGAGTGGTTAAATTGTAAGGGCCGATGTTGAATGTGAACCACACCTAAACGCCAAGCTTTTTTCCGAATTTTATTTGACATTTCTCTATTTCAGACTTACTCAATTTGAACCATGGCGAGATACACAATCCAACAACGTGTTAAAGTTATCCAGACTTATTATGAAAATGGGCGTTCAAATCAAAATGCATATCGTGCACTTCGTGATTTTTTTGGTCAATTTGATCGTCCAAATGTGCGTACAATCGCAAAAATCGTGGAAAAATTCGAGCAAACCGGTTCTGTAGAAGATGTGAGAACACCAGTGCATGCTCGTACAGCTCGTACTGCAGAAAATATTGCTGCTGTTCGCGATAGTGTGGCTGAAGAGCCGTCCACCTCAACTCGTCGTCGTGCCCAACAATTGCACCTCTCACGCTCGTCGTTGATGAACATTATGCATAAAGACTTACATTTACACGCTTACAAGGTGCAATTGGCTCAAGAACTAAAGCCTCTTGACCATTCCAAACGTCGTGAATGGGCAGAATGGTGGCAAGAAATGGCAACAGTGGATGATCAATTTTCGAAGAAAATCATCTTCAGTGATGAGGCACATTTTCACCTCAGTGGTTTCGTCAATAAACAGAATTGCCGCATTTGGGCGAATGAGAATCCAAGAGTGATTGTCGAAAAACCAATGCACCCACAAAGAGTGACTGTTTGGTGCGGTTTATGGGCTGTCGGCATCATCGGGCCGTATTTTTTCTAAAATGAGGCCGGTCAGGCAGTTACTGTGAATGGTGTTCGCTATCGTGAGATGATAACGAACTTTTTATTGCCCGAATTGGAAGATATGGATGTGGACGATATGTGGTTTCAGCAGGACGATGCCACTTGTCACACAGCTAACGAAACAATGGCTCTTTTGCGCAACAAATTCAATGGCCGTGTTATCTCACGTAATGGCGATGTCAATTGGCCACCAAGAGCATGTGATTTGACACCGTTGGACTTTTTTCTTTGGGGTTATTTGAAAGAAAAGGTGTACGTCGATAAGCCAGCAACAATTCAAGAGCTAAAGGATGAGATAATTCGGCACATTAACGGCTAAGAACCTCCATTATGCCTCAGGGTCATCGAAAATTTGCACCATCGGATGGAGGTGTGCCGCCGTGGTCGCGGCGCCCATTTGGCCGATATTTTGTTCCATACATACTTGAGTAATTTCCTAAATAGTTTGTGTTTTATTCAAAATCAACATCGGCCCTTGAAATTTAAGTTCTTGAACGAGTTTAATCACAACCACTTTAGATTCTTTAACGACAGCATTGCAATTCCTTCTACTTCTTACTTGTTCTTTAGAATGTTATAGTGGTTGTAAAGAGTTGCTAAGAAAGAAATACTTCGAAACTAGTTCTACAGCGAAACAACTTTATGGAACCACGTTAAACATTCTTATACATATTTTTGAAATATGTCAAAAAATTTAATCAAAATTTTTTCTTTAACATTTTCTAAGAATTGGTGTTTGCTTTATTAAACTTAAAATAGTTCCATGGGTGGCTGAAGATTACAATTTCAAACAATCTCTTTGAGGATATTTTCGTCAATCAAAAATCCATCAACATTTTTACGATTGAGTCGCTATTCATCATTGCTTAACTCTACTGAAATAATTTGGTGCAAAATCAAAAGTCACAAACAGTAAATCGCCCTAATAAAAGAGAACACAGGCTTTATATCATGTTTTTTGTTTTGTATTTCTTTATAATGTATTAAGTATATTATTTAAATTATAAATTTCACAATTCTTTTTATGTATTTTCAATTAGAATTCTCCTAATTAAAAATTCACAATTTTATTTACATAAATGTTTCTCAATTTCATACGTATTTTTCTGAATTTCATATTGAAATTTTCAATTTCAGTTGAAATTTTCTCATTAAATAGAAATTCTCAAATTCATTTGGATTATTTTTATTTTCACATTTAAATTCTCAATTTCAGTTAGTTGGAAATTCTAAATTTCATGTTTTTTTTTAAATTTCACATTAAAATTCGCAATTTAAAATGGAAATTAAAAATTTTCATTGGAAATTTTCTTAATTTAATATTGAAATACTTAATTTCAATAAGAATTTTCTAAGTGTCATTTGTCTAAATTACATTACAATTATATTCGCTAAATTATTACAGTAATAAAGAACTCAAGTCAGAATAAAAATTCTCTAATTTTAAACATTTTATCAATGTTATATAGAATTTCTCAATTTCATTTTAAAATATTCAATTTTTAATATAAATTCTAGAATTCATTTGGATTTTTCTCAATCTCACAACGAAATTGTTAATACGAATTAAAACTTTCTCATTCTGAAATATAAAGTCTCAACTTAATTTGAATTTTTCTCAATTTCAGTGAAAATTCTATATGTTAATCAAAATTTTCTCAATTATAATTAAAAAATTTTATTTAAAATTTTCAAATTTTCAACTTCTTGTTTTCAATTTAAATTGGAATATTCTCAATTTCATAAAATTCTGAACATGGTGTAACTATACAAGGTGAGAAAATCGGCAACAAATACAATACAATACAGAAACAACAGGCATTTTGTTTGTGTAAAATAATGTACTACTGTCAAAAACACTTGAGAAAGTATTACTTTTGACATAAGCTGTTCTACTGCACTCACCTTGTATAGTTACACCATGATTACAAATTTCAGTTCAAATTGTCTCTATTTCAAATTGATATTCTTCATATTCGAAAATTTCATTATGAATTTTCCTCAATATCATGCATAATGTTTCCAATTTCAATTTAAAATGCTTTGTGGAACTAACAGCTTTTTTTCCTGGGTTTAAGTAAATACATACATACATGTGTATGTATATTCCATTTCATTTTGTTTACAGGAACTCAATTAATACCAATGACAAATAATTGTATGTGCATAATAAATGGTACTTTAATTTTCACTTTACACAAATTATTGCAGTCTTTTGAAATCATATATTCCTTTTTTTAGACTTCATTTATTGATCCGCAATTTTAAATTTTGATCGTAAATTACATAGAAGTAGAAGACATTCGAGTTTCAGATGGTGAAAAGTTATGATATTTAATCTTTCTTAGTTTTTAATTAAATACATATACATATGTAGTATACTTTTTGTAATGTACTCGTAAGCATTGCATATATAAACATTGATATATCTACGAGTATAAAAAACTGGTTTCGGCAATGTTTGCAGTTAAATATGCCACGTTAAACTGAATTAACTGACGAGAACGCGGAAAAATTGAGCGAATGTCGCTTGTTGGGAAACCGAGAGATCGCTAATGCAATTAACCAGCATCGAAATACGATCTCTAATTTTTTAAAAGATCCAAAAAATTGTGACAAAAATAAACGTGGACGGATTTTAACCACAGATGTCAGGACTAAGCAGGGAATTCGATATTAGCTGCAGGCAAATAAAAGTAGAACTAGAAATATGAAAACAAAATAGCAAAACTGTACCTAACTCAATGCCACAAAAGAGCGCGTAATTTAAATGGCAGTCATCACAAACACTGACGTGATACCAGACGCCCACGTAAGATGTGTTTTAAGCGAAGCCTCGATGGTGGATCTTTGATGGTATGGGCTGCATTTGGAGCTCGAGGAAGGTCTAGAATATGTATAGTGCCAAGCAAAATGAATGCTGAACTATATGTAGATCAGAGATGCAAACGTTGGTACAATTGTATTTTTTTTTAGCACTATTCGAGAGTCAAAATTACAACAGCCCCCCAATGACTAATTTAGAACTATTTAAAATTTTTATTATGATTTAACAAGTTTTATATTTCTTATTATTGTTTGATCATTTTTTTTATTAAGATTTAGGTAATTATTAAAGCTTTAGGTCTTTTTTTATAAAATATTAAAATTTTTATTTATGGCTTAAGAAGTTTACGCCAGAAAATGTTGTTTCGTGTAGAACTTCTAGCATTGTACCATTAATATTAAAAATGTTTCCTAATGAGAATAAAAATATTGAATCTATAAACAAACAGTTTCGAGCGCTGGCAGATATAGAAATTATTAAGTCTTTAAAAAACGACAATATATGTAGTTTTTGGTCGAAGGTATAAGAAATGAAAAATGAACTAAATGAACTAATGTTTACTAATGTTTCAAGACTGGCTAAAAGAATATTATTCACAACTTGAAATGTGGAAAGGATATTTTCGTATTAAAATACATATGTATAAATTAAAATATAAAAACCAAAGAGAGGAACAGACTGTTTGTTTCGACTGTCTCCAATCTAAACCAAACAAAGGATTTGCTGAAGTCATCTAATTCGTGCTGCTACAATTTAGAAACTAATAAGAATTTGTTAGCAAGAATTAAGTAATAAATAATACTTTTATATTTAGATCTCAACAACTAATAGTCTTTATGTACCTTTAGAAATGAAAACATTAATATTAATTGTTAAGTTTATCTACATATACGAGTATGTAATTACTTAGTACGAATGCATTTTAATGTCCTTTATACATATACATAGGTATATGTACAATTAATTGTTATGTACGTTTTTAATAAAAAATATAAAAACAAAATAATTTAGTACAATTGGGCTGAAAAAGTACCCTTTTTCTTTAAATTTAGTACAATTTGTAAAATCTTCATTCCAATAAGATAACGCTTCGTTTCATGTTGCACGTAAAACAAACAAAATTTTAACACCTATAGTATAGCAGTATTACAGTAGCCAGCCAATCCCGATCTCAATCCAATAGAAGTCCTTTGAGCAATCCTTTCTGCCAAAGTGTATTCAAAGGCAAAACAATATTGACAGAGTAGAATAAAATTCATATAACAACTCTAAAACACTTGTCAGGATAAATGACTAAATGAATGATAAATGACATATTAATATCATAAATATTTGTTTAAAAAGTAAACATTTTGTATTAATAATAGTTAATAATATTTCCTAATAATTCACTAAAAAACATTGCACACATTACATGTAGTATATAAATTGTCACAAGTACCAACTCTACCAAAAAAAACAAACTTTAAAACGTTTTTTCGTTTATAATATTTGCTCTAATGAAATTCAATTTATTTTCATGTTGTAGGTCAAGGATTTGCACTTCGATGCTTTCACCAAATAATCAATATTGAGATAGAAAAAAAAAGAAATATCTAACAAATTTCTATTGCCTACAGAAAGAAAACAATAGACACATGAACCTGCTAGAAAGGTCAAAATTAATAAATACTTGTTATTATTCAAAGCGCATCGAAATCATTTCAACTATTTAAAGTCCAAGAAGGTTCTTGCTATATTTTTCTTTTGTCTTTGGATTTCCTTATCGAAAGCTCTTACTTAGCACAGTTCAATGTATTTATTTGTATTTTGATAAACACAAAAAAAGCAAAGTAAAAATTCGTGTTTTCTGGACATTTTGCTGCCAATAACGCAGGAAAAGAAAGAGGAGTGAGAGTGTAAGTTACAAAATGGAACAAGAAATCATTAGACAAAAAATATGATAAAAAGTGAGTGTTAATGGGCGGTATGTGACTTTTATATTTTTGTTTATGTGCAGGAGTCATAAAAAGGATACTTTTGTGAAAGTTTAGTTGTTTGTGCGTATGTATTTGTAAATTACCGCTTTAATGTTAAAACAAAAAAGCACGAATTAAATAAATATGACTGACTGCTTGTATTTGTATCTATGAGTGTGTATATGCATGTAGCTAGGATAATTTATGTTCTATTCATTTACACTTGTTATATTTTCTCTTTATTACTCTTGCAGTTAGTATTTTTCGTCCTTAAGCTCCTCCTCTTTATAGAAACATATTGTGTTATAGTACTATACTCAAACATTCATAGATACATACAAGTAACCAAGGGTGGTTTGAACGACTTTTGTAGTTTCGTTTTATTTCCTTTTTCCACTACACGTTTCTCATTTAAAGCTACAAAACTACAGATTGTCTTAAATGTTATATCTTTCTCTTTCTAATTTATACTATACAATTTTTTTGTTTTTTTTTGTCTGTGTTAGTTTTTTTTTGTTTGCTAGAATATTGTTTATTATCCTGCTGGCATATAAACCATTTTTATGATAATAGTTTTGGGTACTTGTTTTTTCTCTTTTTTATACTTATTATTTTGTTTTGAAAGACTTTATATCATTCGAAATAGAAATTGCAAAAAAACAAAAACAGAGAAGAATAATTTTTCTGAAAATAAGTGAACTTAATATTTTATGCAGAATTGCTGGAAAAAAAACTAAAACAAATTAAGAAAAACTTTTATTCAGTAGTCAAGTAAAATGTTTAATACATATTTAATTTTTGCCGTAGTGAATTGTAAATTATTGAAGAAATTATATTACTTTTGTGTTTTAGGAAGATTAAGTAGCAGACTTTCTTAAAGAAAAAAAAAAAACAACAAAATGAGAAGGTTTGTTATGTATTCGCAATTCGAATGCAGGAATTTCATCAGCTTTATAAAAAAGATTGCACTGAGGTTCCAATCATAAAGCTACACAATTTTAAATTGCAATAGAAAACATTATACATACATACTTACATATGTACATGATATTGAGAAATTCCAAATTAAACTGCGAATTTCTACTTTAAATTAGGAATTATTTTAAATTGAAATTGAAGAAATTTCAATGATTAATTGAGGAAAATCCAAATCAAATTTAAAATTTTTATTTAAAATTGAGATTATTTCAATGAAAATTGAAAATTTGGCAAACTTCCAATTGAGTTACAGCGGTATGTATGTATGTATATTGATCTGCGCCGTATCTTAAATAGCTTACAC
Source organism: Bellardia bayeri (assembly GCA_950370525.1). NCBI lineage: Eukaryota > Metazoa > Arthropoda > Insecta > Diptera > Calliphoridae > Bellardia > Bellardia bayeri. The sequence continues at coordinate 71,335,866 of OX493267.1, read as the reverse complement.
TTAAATATACATAATGACAATTACAGTAACTACACTGGTATAAAAATTAGAATATCCATATTAAGTGTTTCACTTTTGGACTTAGCGCTGATTATATGGATTGGGCCAACTAATTTAAGTTTGTTTGGTAAAAATAAATAACTAACATTTCAAATGTTTAAAAATTTTATCTAGTGATTTTTAAAATTGTTAACAGAGCATTTCATGCGAAAAATGCAATTTCAAAATTTATATTATTAAATTGGTTTACACCTAATACTATTTTTACACGGTTTTGATATAACATGGTTTAAAAATAACCAAAATTGACATTTTTTTACACGATTTTATTCCATTTAGCATGATTTTGGGCTTAATTTTTTTTTGGTTAAATTTAAGTTTTGCGAAATATGTTCTTATCACAAATTTATTGGAATTCCCTTTTTGTGGATACAAGCAAATTTACTGGTCAGAGCAATTGTAAATAGCATAAATTTATTATGCTATTTAAATTCCCCCCTTTTATTGCATACAATCAAATGAACTTGTGCATATCTTTTTTCTCTAGCATAGTTGCTTGTCTAAAAACATATGTATGTGCTATATGTATGTATGTAATTTAATATTATAAACCTTAATAGTTGTTCTTAAAAAATCCTTGTTTTTCACTAATTTCAATAGGTGTTAGAGATAACAAACCAATTACCTACATATTTTGCAGACGACCAATCTCTTTTCTACACGAAGATTTCCGAAACCAATTACCGCGTAAAAATAGAATTAGGTGTATATTATTTACTTAACTGTCATTTTAACATTTTTCTTTTCCATAACAAGTCGAGGAAAATATTATAACAAACAAGTAAGAAAGTATAGTCGGTCAATACCCTACACGCAGTATATGTATAAAACAGTTTTTCAGAAATGGGCGTTATATGGGAAATATAACCTATTGTGGACCGATCATTCAAATATTTAGTGTCATGATGTCTGTGAATAAAAGTATTATATGTGTTAAACTTTATCTCGATATAAATACTTTTAAACGATTTATGGCGGAGGTTAAAGTGGATTACGGAGAGGGTCTTATGTGGGAGTTTCGACTAATTATAGACCGATTATAATAAAATTGTACCGAATTATTTTTATATAAATGAAATATATTTTCGTTTGGATACCAACATTTTTGAGATAGATAGATGCTCTTTAAAGTGATTTTCAGAAGTGGATATTACATTTGTAGATGTGATTTGGCTTCATTTACCACTTATTTGTGATGAAATTTGTTTGGATACTTGCATAATTCAAACATTTATGATCGGTAATCCCCAATTTCGGGAGGACATTTGTATGGGGGCCAGATGAAATAATGCACCGATTTACACCAGTTTTAATCCCATCCATCCTTGAGCCGAAAAAATATCACGTACCAAATTTTATCGAAATATCTTCAAAATTGCGACCTGTACTCTGTGCACAAGGTTTACATGGACAGCCAGCCAGCCAGACGGACGGACAACGTTAAATCGACTCAGAAAGTGATTCTGAGTTGATCCGTATACTTTCTGGGCATTACAAACATCAGCACAAATCCAATATACCCTCGCCACTATGGTGGTGTTGGGTATAAATATTGTAACGTACCCTACACCGTGTCCGTCTGGCTAGCTGGCTGTCCATGTAAACCTTATGCGTTTTATATTAATTTTATTTGTTCTCAATTTAATTTATTTGGAATTCTTTTAATTTCAAATTTACATTCTCGAGCTAGGCGAATTAATATGGTGAATACGACACGGCAACAAAAACAACAATCCAGAAACAAATTTTGTTTTTGTTAATATGTATGTATGTATGTATGTGAAATATCAAAATTCGGGCGAATTGATATATAAACAAAATTAATTCGATTTGTTTTGTTTATGTTCACAGTTTTTTTTTTTTTTAAATGGTTACATTTTTTTCACAGCGAATTAATAATCAGCTGATCTGATGAATTTTCACAATTTAAAATTGAAATTCTTAATTTCATTTAGAATTTATTGAAATTCCAAATTTGATTTGAAACTTTCTCAACTTTCAATTAAATGTAGGATTTTCCACATTTCAATGAATAATGATGTAGCTTGACAAAATTATAAACATTTAGTTAGTTTGATTTTCTGGAGTGAAGGGCGAAAGGATTTACAAACCTTAGCTCATATTTTTGTTTGAAAATATCTAGTATGTATGTAAATAACTTATAGTCCATTCATTTGTTTTAGCACATAAAAACCCAGACTTCAGGTCTTTACTAGACTTGAAAATTAGCATTTATTAAATATACATACTTTAATATTTCTCAACTTTGACCAATTTTAGACCTTTAAAGTTTGGCCACCAGTAAAAACGATTTAACAAAATGTATTAATATTATATAGCTTGGCAAAGAAAAAGCGTGTCTAAAGGCATTAATAAATATCAAACCACCCTGTCGATCCTTTTACTTTACTTCCAATTTGAGTGCAAAAATTTGGAACATGTATCATTTTAATAAATAATTTAATAAAATTAATATATAAATGAAATTGATACATGTGCCAAATATTTAAAAATCCTATATTTGAGTTAAAAATAATTTTTTGATAGATATCCCACTCGCATCTCATTAGGCGATTATTAAGGTCTTAAAGGAAATTGTATAAGCTTTCTTTTGAGGACAAAGGGCCCAAATTGAAAAAAAAAATTAAAAAAATTTTTTTTTAAAAATTAAAAAAAAAATATTTTTGGAATGATTGAAGAAATAGCTATCCTTTGGACAATTTTTTCTAGGACCAATAGGTGAAAAGTTACACTTATTTTAAGAAAACCCTGTATGACCAAAATGTCCAACTTTGACCCCCTCTAACTCCGGCAGTTCTGGACTGATAGAGCTGGCCTACTATCCAATAGTACTAACCTTGGTGCAAATTTCATCCAAATCGGAAGACATCGATTTTTAAAATTGGGTCACTTGACGTGAAATTACCCGTGTTTTAATTCTTGAAGTTTCGTCTGGGTTTTATATAGTTCATCTTTTGTGAATAAAATCAAAAGTTTTTTCAGCCCGCTAAGACAGTTTTTTACTATTTTGGAAGTGTGCTTTGGGTCACCATCCAGCTAAAAAGTTACTTCATCCACATGATAGACGAATCGGAAAGATGAGTTTGCAAAATACGCAGATATACTTTCCCCATTATTCCTTCGATTCCTTGCAGTGGTTTGAGGTGCCTCCATGTACATTAACCCCATACCTTGACGTTCCTTCCACAGTGCTTCAATGTTTCCTTAAAATGGTGTCTTTGAATTCTATGGCTGTTTAGCGAAAGGATTGATAACGATTAAATTTAGATTCGCCAGACGTTAGATTACACGCTTCCTGTCATCTACTGTCTAATTTGTGTGCTCTTTGGCATATTTTAATAGTGCTTCGTCATTTTTTATCGACAATGCAGTTTTTTATTTCTTCTATCATGTAACCGAAGATGTATCGCGAAGGGCAGCAAAACTAGCCCATTTGCTATAGATGCGTCGGGCCTGCTCGAAAATGCATCACTGCACTGCATTTGATGCGCATTACGTTCGGAAAAGCAAAAGTTTGCATCACTGCAAATGCATTGTGTTCTAAAATGCATCACTTAAGCAGATGATGCGCAAAAAAACAGCAAACAAGCATCACACAAATGGCTGATGCATTGTGTAAATTTTTTTAATAAATTTATTTTAATTGATTTTGTATACTTTTTTTAGAATAGAAAATGATGCAAAATTCTCCAAACTATTTTGTATACTTTTTTTAGAATAGAAAATGATGCAAAATTCTCCAAACTATTGGAGAGAGTCCGTTTGGACATGGAAGATATTACTTTATAATATTAACATATTTAATTACTTTCGGGATTTGTCTGCTTTTGGAACACAAAGTTTTAATAATACCTGTCTTTTTTATATTTCAAGCGCCTTTTTTATTGCTGATTGCATAGTTTTGAAACATTTTTAGTTTCATCTAAGTCAAGAAATAAATGTATTATTAATTTCTCCATTTTTAATATTCCCACGTTCGTAATTGTAAACAATGCATTTATTGTTTGTCTGCGCATCAGCATCAGCTGATTCGCATCAGCATCGCAAACTAATCCCAATGCGCATCAAATGCAGTGCAGTGATGCATTTCCGAACAGGCCCGTCTTTTGGTGGTAAATACTTGAGGCTTTTCATTTGTGTTATCATAAGACGTTTGTCCGTATACGTTCAAGCGTTTTGTTTCTTTTTGTTGTTTGAGAATTATAGAACGACGTTTTTGGACTCTTATGACCAGACGTTCTCATCGTACTAGACCAAAGAATGCAATCATCATTCATATAAATTCCTTGAATTGGAAGCAAATTACATTTCAAATGTACCCTATTTTGATGATATTTCTTGCATTACTGCTAAACTTCTTAAAATATTTTTATTTAAAGTTTTCTTTTTCAACAACATACTTTGTTTCATAAAACATGTTTCGAATGTTTTAATATTCGTTGCAAGTATCAACTCAAAGTTGCATAAAAAATACGAAAATAATCTTTAAAAAAATCCCCATCAATAAGTCAATCCTCCCTTGAACGAAACAAAGAATAACTGAGAGTAAAAAGTGTAAAAAGTTGAAATATAAAGAAAATAAATGTAACAGGTCATCATTATCATCATCGTCAACTTCAACAGTGTAATCCAATAAACATTAAAGGTGAAAACGCAGCAATAAAAAATTCGATTACCATAAAAAAGTAATTTGTTTTATTTTTTATTTTTGCTGATGCGAACAAAAGCTACAATCGTTGTTTGCAAGAGAATGTTTATGGAAACAAATATGTATCGATGAAGTATAAAAAGAAAGAACACACAAAGTTAATGTATTTGAGTGACATTAAAAAGAAAAACTTTTAAAATTAAAACAAATAAAGATTAATTGCTATTTAATGTATCGAAATGTACTAGAGCAAATAAATATTTAAATTATAGTTAATGGAAAATTAAATAAAAACTTTTAAAACAATACTAGAAGAACATTAATTTCAATAGACGATATTATGTAAGTATTTATACATACGTCTGTCAGTTACATATTACGCTACTTAATATCTTTAGTTTCAGAAAAATTTAAATAACCCAGCAGTTCTGCAATGACTACTAAAGAAGTCACTGTATCCCTTTTAGTCAGTAATTTTCACTATTGATTGCTTTATACATCCGTCGTAATCTATCATTTTTTGTATTGCAGTTGAGAAACTAGTTACTTTCTCACCAGAAGTAATATATTGAAGAGTCAGAGTCAGTAAGTATTCTTTATTTATAATGAGTTTTGTTTTTGAAATTTATGTAATGTGAATTGTATACCACTTAGGACACGGCCTGTAACTAGTGTAACTAAGCCTAATGTTAAATCACTTGTTCGGGACACATAACCAGAACTGCTGGGAACTGTAATATTCCTTCAAACATTTCGCTGACATGTTACATTAATGGGCGTTTTGAGACAACAATTTCTGTTGTTTTACTTTTCTTTCAATATCAAAAAAAAAAAAAAAATAACTTTCTTTTCCAATTACAATAAGAAACTCCCACTAATCAAATCCATAGAAATCTAAAGGCAGTAGAAGGTCACGACCCATTTGTTCTTATTGTATTGGTATTGTAAATATATTTCAGTTATTTTTGTGTATCTGTGGTAAACATTTGTGGTTATGTTTTTTTGTGCTGTGACATCTCATCTCTTCCTCAATTAACTGTGTAACTCCTGTCAACAGGCATGTGTCTGTGACTTAATATAGAAACTTTTTGGAAGTGGGAGTTAAATATTGGGTCTCTGTATATTTCGAACCAAGTAGAGTGGTTGTATTGACATTGAAATCGGTTGGCAATACGCCAGCTTTAAATACGTTGAAAGTTAAATGAAGCTGATTGTTACACACTTGAATGAATACTGAATGAATTGATTTAACCCCTCTGCCCAAAAATAAATACCAAAAAAACAAATACTGTTTTGTTTGTTGTAAGAATTAAAAGGATTTCTTTTGGTTTATTTTCGGCTGAGAAATGTTTGATTAGGATTGTTTATTAATGAAACTATTCTTGTGTATTATGTTTGGTTATTGATTGGCAGGCAAATGTAATAAAACTGAATTTTCATGTTATTATTGAATAAGTTTTCAGCCTGATTGTATTCATATGAGGAGCGTGTGTTTGTAAATGTTGCAGAAATATCACACATGATTTTCTTTATGTTTTTTTATGGGAAAGCCCTTAGGCATTGTTACTTGAATTAAAAAATAAATAACCACATTTTAATAATGTTTAGAAAGCTTACATCTCAGTGTTGCCTTATTATTTTAGATTACGAGTTTTAGTCGTACTATGTTCCGCCTAATCACCAATTAAACACATTTGGGGAGAAATTTAATTTCATTATTTAAATGTGTAACTTTGTCTACATTTCTTTTAAAGGCTTTTTTGCTAAAAATGAAATTGTATAATAGGTGGAAATCTGATAAGTTCCTTAAGAGTTTCTGAGATGATAAGACTCTGCAACCGGATAAAAATGTTCCAACCTACAATAGTTTTTCCTCACAAGTCATAGGAAATTTTGTTAGATTGGAATGGTTTTAGCCACCAAGAAGATCTTACGAATTGATGTATCTTGTTCAGAAAGAAACTACAAAATATTGTACCAATCTGTAAAATTCACCGATAGTTTTAGCTTCTACCAAAGTTCCACCAACTCATAGTTTTCGCTGTCAATTACTATATACTTATAATTATACCCTACACTACCATAGTGGAGATTTGTGCTGATATTTGTAACACCCATAAATATTAATCGAACTTTGACTCAATTCCTGAGTAGATTTAACGATGTCCGTTCGTCCGTCTGGCTGGCTACCTGTCCATGTAAAGCTTTTGCCCCAAAGGCGGTTGGGATTGAAATTTGTTGAAATCGGTCATTATTTTACCTAGCCCCCATACAAATGTCCTCCCGAAATGGGAGTTTATCGGTTATAAATATTTCATTTAAGTGCGTATGCAAACAAATTAAAAAAAAAAAAAAAAAGTAAGTTGTACATGAAGCCTAATCACATATTAAAATTTGGTGCAGATCGGTCAATAATTGACAATATTTCCCGTATAACTCTCTTAAAAATGTTGGCATTCAAATAATATTTAACACAACTAACACAAATCGTCACGGTCGGTTCGTATTTAGTCAAAGCTCCCACTTCTGCAAATCACTTTAACATGCATAATTCTTTTAAAAGTGAGATGCAATTTAACATGTTGAATGATCGGTCCATAATAGGTCATAGCTCACATATGGCGCGCATTTTTGAAAAACTGTTTTTACACATATGCTATTTATCGGGCTTGACCGACTATACTTTCTTACATGTTCTATACTTTAATGCAGGTGTTGGACCAATATTTATGAGCGTTACAAACATCAGTACAAATCCAATATAACCACCCCACTATAGTAGTGTGGTATTTGAGATTTGAATTCATTGTCTACTTCAAAGGTTTTGAGAACTCGTAAATTTTATTTTTAAAAGGTCTTTACAGTCTGCCGCCCCGTAAAAGAAAAATACTAATAATAAATATATTCCCAGTGATAATCTTAATAATTACATATGAAACTAATTTCTTTTATTTGAAATTCTTACTCCTTTTTTAACTAACAAACTTTTACACATATCCTTTCTATTCTTAGAGAATTGTATGTTTATTCCTGTAATATGCAAATTATATAAGATTTGTACCATTTTAATGGGAATTTAGATAAAAAGGGGCTCGTGTGTATCATAAAATGTTTCATATTTTAACAAAAAATTACAATAAAACCATTTACACACCGTGCACTTTTAATTGCTAATAATCTAAATTCATACGCATACATTTACACTCATTATCCTTGCGAATAAATAATACTGGCACACACACATTTGTAAGAATGTTGTACGAGTATTCTTTGCTGGGACACATTGTGTGTTAAAACTTTACGTTTTCCTAGTGTTTTAGAGACATAGAGACAAAGACCCTTTTTCATAATGAAAATTATTCACATGTGAATAAGAGATACTAATGAAGCTGTAATGAATGTGTTTGATAATAAAATGTGTAGTAGTAAGTAAAATACAGTGATTGTTATTATCCCTTTATATGCTTTTGTAAGTTAAGGAGTTTTAAAAATTATAGAAATTTCGAAAGAAAATAAAAAAAATTAACAGTTAGTAAAGTAAAGTTAAAGTAAACTTAGTAAAGTTACATTCAGTTGCTGTTTCATGAGTTTAGAAATTTTATATTTAATGGCTCAATAATTTTAAAACAATTTTATTTTAATTTTTCACTTTTTTGTGCCTCCATAAAATAAAAAATAATATTATACAGGTATAAATAAATGGGTATGTACTGTTATAATAATTTATATTGGACCCACAGAATCACATGATCCCAAAGAATTATTTGTACAGCCCTTAACTACACCATAGTAAGTTAAATTCACAAATGAAGTCTAAAATACAGTTCTGTTGAAGACTGAACATATCACCCTTGCAAAACACTGTCACTGGGGTCAATAACATAATGTGTGCATGCGACAACCTTTTTGTGATTTTATTCTATTAGTATCCTTTTTTTGCTAGTTACAAAATAAGAAATATATAACTATGTCTACTCATGTCGTCCTTCTGTAGTTTTTTTTATGATTTCACCATATTACAAAGCGAGAAACGCACAGATTGCACTCTGTACAATATAACAGTATTTGCTATAGAAAATCGTTTGTGTATAACAGTATTTGCTATAAAAAATAGTCTGTGTATACCAGTATTTGCTGTAGAAAATCATCTGTGTATAATATTATTTGCTATAAAAAATCGTCTGTGTATAACAGTATTTTTACAAAAAATCGTTTGTATATAATTGTCTTTTCTATAGAAATCGTTTGTGTATAACACTCATTTCTATAAAAATCATTTGTATTTTCTATAGAAAATCGTATGTGCATAAACAGTATTTGCTGTAGAAAATCATCTGTTTATAACAGTATTTTCTACAGAAAATCTTTTGTTCTATAGAAAATCTTCTGTGTATAACAGTATTTTCTACAAAAAAAAAAAAAATCGTTAGTATATACATATGTAACTGTTTTTTCTATAGAAAATCGTTTGTGTATAACAGTATTTGCTATAAAAATAGTCTGTGTATACATAACAGTATTTGATGTAGAAAATCATCTGTGTATAACATTATTTGCTATAAAAAATTATCTGTTTATAACAGTATTTTCTACAGGAAATCATTTGTGCTTTTCTATAGAAAATCTTCTGTGTATAACAACAGTATTTTCTATCAGTATCTTCTAGTTGACATTATACATTTTACAAAGGTAACTGATTTCACAAATATTCTATTCATACACATACATATACATATATTTGCAAACATTTTAAGTTTGCAAGTAAATCAAACATTACTTTTTATCTACGAAGAAAATCATACTATACTCGTAGAGCAACTTGCTACAAGAAGTTAAAAAAGCACCCAAACAAAAAAGAACAATAATAAATTATTAAGGAATATGACTTATTGCAAGACTCTACACATTTTTACTCGTAATTAGCAGCAATAATTATAATAATTGTGGCACATAGATAGATAAGCTCTCTTATTAGTGTTCGAATGTACCTATGTGAGTGGGTGTGTGGGAATTAAACTAATAAATATGATTGAAAGATATTAAAAGAATACTTGTACCTTAAACATCCCTAAGGTAATAATAAGTTGAGCAAATATTTTTTCCAATAGAAAATAATGTGAAATAAACTGCAAAGGTCTAACTTTATAAATATATAGTATATGTATGAAGGCGTATGTATGAAACATACATGTATGTATGAACATGTGTTCAAAATTACATCCGTATAAAAGAGGGGTGTTATAAAAATGTCAACTTTACATCACACATCATTAGTTGTCATGTGAGTGTTGTAAGTCAGGCAGTGTGTGAGTGTATGAATTGTATGTGAATTGTGTAAGTTACGAATTCATGTATGTACGTACGAGTAGAGTTTATAAAAAGTTCGGGTTACAAATTGACATAAATTGACGTGTGCTGAAACAAATTGAAATAAATTGTTAAACAAAATTCAATTTTTACTTTTTACTAGAATTGACATGATGTATCTACAGTTTTATGACCATAGGGTATTAACTACAGTGATGATGAATAGTTGTTAATTTTTATTGATACAAAAAACGGTGTATTGAACACACAGCACATCAAATAATATTAAAACAATTTTGAAATTATCTTCCAAGACTTTGAATTTCGAAAATGTTAAAACTAGAAATTTCAATCATAAAATATCTTGTGTTAAACAGAAAATTTTGTGTAAAAAAGTATTTTCAAAATATTATAATATTATCTGGAAGCTGCAATACTTCTTACTTTTGTCACCCACTGTACAGAACATTGCCTAATAGTTTCTTATCCAAAACCTTTAAACGCATTAAGAAAAATTTATAGAAAGTAAATAGATCAAATTCCTAGGATTTGAAGAAAATTCCCAAAAATATCCTTTAAAAAACAAATTTATTTTTAAGCAAGTTTAATACATATTTCATTTTGTAACACAACAATACGCTCGTACAAGTGTCCCTTAAAATACACCATTAATTTACATTTAAAATTTATGTCCAATACTGGGTGTTATCATAAAATATACCCCCTCTAGATAACACACAGCAACAGCATCAAAATAAAAGAAAATCAAATTCAACAAAAACAAACACATTTAAATTAATTATTTATAACGAGAAATTTCCTTGTAGAACAATTATTTGGCATAATAAAACAATTTGTAGCTAAACAAATTGGCCAACCTAAAGAAATAAATTGTCTTTTACACTCTATTGTTCGAACTTTGTATTTTAGTTTAATAAATGTAAACCAAAAACACATTAAGATAAGATTTCGAATTTAAATTCCATTGCTTAGTATTTATGTTCATTGGTATAAGAAAACTTAGTATATTGGTCGAAAATAAAAGAGTCCCTGTTTCAAAAGAGTCCCAATTGCTAAAGTGCTATTTTATTGTTTAATATTTTAATAAATTTTACTGGTTACACTTCTTTAAATATTGCTGTGCTCTTCTTATCTCTAACAAAGATTTATTGTGGTTTCTGGTAATTTAATACTTTCTTTTTTCATTTCCTACTTTTTTTTCGTTGACCCTTTTTACTACAAAGAGTGGCGTTTACCTTGTAATGTTGGGTTGTGGAGAGAGAATTTATTGTAATTTTATGGTTACTATTGGGACAAAGTTGTAGTAATAATTTTGAATAATAAAGTTTTTGCATAATTTAGATAAGGTTAATAAAAATTTATTACCATGCATCTATAAATATGATAGTAATATTTACTGCAAGTATTATACTTAGTATTAGGATTCTAATATTTACATACCAAAAGTGAAATGGTTAAATTATATGGATACAATTATATAAATTGCTAAATAATAAGGTGAATTAGTGGCAAAGATTATCAGTTAATATTTTGTATTCTGTTCTTAGATTTTCAGAATCCTAAATGTAGCAATTTTATTTATAAAATTCAATTATAGTGAACGAAAATAACACAAACTTTACAAAATATAGCTTTTACAGATCCACCATTTTGATGATTACTTTTCGAGAAAATTTGAATTAACTTATACAATTGTCAAAACTTCTACTACTGATGTCAACTAATAAAAAATCAAAACTTTCATGTTGCTCCCATATGGCCCTGTTGGAAAACAAAGTTTTTGTTGAAAAACCATAAAAAAGTTCTCAATGAACATATATTTAAATTGTGTGGGGTATTAGGTCATTATAAAGTTGTATGTACTGAAAATGAGAATTAATTAGCAATGGCTGGTGTGGATCTCGATACTGCCATTGGTTTTAAGAATATACAGATCATGACTCTATGTACAAGGCTATTAGGCATAAATTAGCACGTGATATAGAAATCAGGACATTAAAGATGTGTAAGTTTAGAAAGACTGTATGTATTAATAATTATATGTAGGATTAAATGGCCTTAGATATTTTTAATGTTTGTAGTTCAATTCACTTTACACAATTGACATAAATATTTTGGCCCTTTTTTAGAATCTAGAAGACTTGAATCCTATATTCCAAGTCTTGAAATGTAGGGGTGTTTGTTTATCGCTTAAGAATTTTGACTTCACATAACCGCAATGAAAAGAGTACAAAAAACAAAAAGCAACATTAATTAATAGTTCGTAATACGCGAGGAACCAATTGCTATTTGGTTTCAATTGCTCAAAAGACTGATAAAAAATTGGTCCTTCCAAAGCGGCCAACATTGTAATGAAATTATGTTTTAAAGTAAATTTTCTTTCAGAGCATATTAAAGATTCCGACATCAAATTCTATTTTAAGTATTTAATTTAAAAATAATCTCTAAAAGTGTCGACATTCTTTCCATATCCTAAATATAGGACATATGTATGTATTCTTCTTGCACAAAATACACCAACATTTGGAATATAAAAGACGAACAATTTCTGTTTATTTGTTTTCTACAATAGATTATATTTGGGCGCCTTAATAATGTAAAACAAGTTGCATACTTAAAAGGGTAATGCATAACTAACAATTACTACCCATAATAATTACAATCTTTAGATATTTTTGTTACAAATAAAAACATCTCTGGTAAGTACATATGTATAATATGTGTAAGGCAATAAAATATGTCATATTTTAACAGAAATTATTATGATAAAACCATTTGATATGGTTAATAAAGGAAAATTACAACCATTCAAACAAAACAATGCCATAAACGACACACTTACACCAAAATACCAACCACATATACATATACTCCATATATGGGACAGAAAGCCGAAAATACATTACGAAATAAAATTATAATTACTTTCTTATTTATGCTAATGAAATCCTTTATCCTTTTATTATGAGAAAAACATACTTATTTATGTGCACACACAAACACATATCAGGTAAGTTACTCGTATGCTGTATGAGGACTGTTGGGGGTTTAGTTTGGAAACTCGAAAATATACACAACATATACATAAGTTAGAAATTTATTATTTTATTACATTTTTCTTATCTTCTAAAAGGGTATATACCAAAAGAAACTTCTTTGGATTTTATTTTTATTTTTAAGAAAACACTTAAAAGTATGTATGAAACTATTTGTAAGTTTTATGTGCAGCTCGTAATGTGCAATTTGGGAATGAAATTTTAATGCATTTACTGCAGCTTTTTGAGAAGCTTAAGTACCTTTTTTCATTTAAAGAAAATCCATTAGTACTTTTGCTCCAAAAAAAGACATAAAACTAAAAACTTAATGTTAGTTTTAAGTAACATAAGATGTTTTCTTATTAAAATATTACAGTTTACAAAAACTGCTACATTTAAGAATCTCTTTAATTTTTTTTTTTTAACTCACATTGACATTGGTTAAGAATTTCTGTAAATCTGATAAATACATTTAAACAATTCCATTTCACCATAAAAGACATTTCTTTGGCAAACAGTGCTGATGTTGACAACCACGATAACGATTCCTACAATGATATTTAGATTATGATAATGCATTTATTCATTCATTGTATTGCTATTGACAATAGTTCAAGTACCATTTCATGTGTGGCACTTACACTTGAATGCATAATAAAACGATTATAAAGGAATTACGTTTGTGGACTGACTACTGTTGCTCCAACTGTGCTTACAGATATAAACGGTCATAGAATTGGCAGCAATGCTTAATAGTTATTGGTAATAAAGGTCATAAAAATAATGTTTGTTGAGTACTGACGATGTTTATATCGCTATATAACAAAATTAAGGTAAAGAAGTGAAAATGAGCGCACTTGTGCCGTATTTGTTTGTGGAAATATTGATAGAAAATGTAAAGAAAATAAGTACGATACAATTTTTTTTAAGTTAGTATTTATTTTTATTCATAATTGTTTTTCTATTTATCGGTATAGATGATTTTAATTCTGAAACATAGTCAGAATCATCTTCTTGAATTCAACAGTTTACTTAAATGAGCTCAAATATATCAAGCTGACTGATGACGTATACTATTTATAATGAGAATAATTGCGGAATTCTCATTCATTGCGAACGATGACTTGAATAATAAGTCGAACAAAGAATCCAATTCCGAACAAAAGTCGAACGATTTGTTTCCATATGGAGAAATCTAATTTCACTCAACTTCGAGTAACTAACTTTTTCTTTTAAAATCGAGGAACAGGCTGCAAATAATAAAGTTAGCTACTCAAACATCTTATTTACAGATTCATTCACACTTGTTCAAACTATAAAAAATAAATTTAGCTTATAAGCATAAAATTAATTTCCTATTAACCCTACTACATGATGAAACAATTTTGATTGTAATCGAAATGACTTCAAGTATGTCTAAATTTAAGAATAAACGAAATAAATGTGTAAAAATCCACAGACATCATCATCACCAGCCAGTAGCCTCAATGATATCAAATCAATTTTAGCTGACAAGGCATCATCAAGGAAAACGAAACAAACAGCAATGAAGGAATAGACAAACAGGAAGTTCGTTATCGATATTTCAAATCACTCGCTCACTCAAACTATGTACTTGTATTAATAAACGGGCAACTGCATTCAACTACATACAACAAATATTATAACATAAATAAAAGAAGAAATTAAAAGAAAACTAAAGGAAAAAATTAAACGTTTTCCCAGAATTGTTGAAATTGTAATAGAAAGATGCGTAAACATGTAATGAATAAAACATGAAATTGGAAGTTTTCATCAAGAAATCCTTTAATCGCCTGTAACAAACCAACAGGAAAAAGTATTATTCAAAAAAAAAAACAAAAAGAATAAGGGAGAAAGTTAAACTTAGACAAGACACAAACATGGTCAGTGACGAAGTGTAATGACCATATTGAACACTGGTCGCTTTAGTTGACTAAGAGGCATGATGGCATTTAACCACCAGTTGAAATAATGATGATAAACTAAAGACCAAGGGGTTGAAATAATAATTACCCTTACCATTAAATATTTTTTCATTGTTGTAAGGAATTAAAAAGACAAAACGAAATTATACCTTTATATATAGGCAGGAATAATTATGAGCCAAAATTCTTAATGAAGAGCTTACTTAAAAGGTGACGGGCGAAATAAGTATTTATTTAGTCAAAGCCTTCCACAAAACGTTCACTTCCATTTTAAAGTCGCAAGATTTGAGAATTTATGGATATTCTAACTTAGGTCTTAAATAAACCAAGTGCTTGGGCTAAAAATTGCTAGACTTTTTATCATTATTTTATAATAACCTGGAATTCATAATCACATTGTAACTTATTACAAACGTGACAAAATTTGTGTACTAAAGATAACAAATACAATAATCTATTTTTATGTACCTATGTATGTATATTACTTAAATACTGCTTACCTGTAAATCATTTTAATAATTACATAGTATTATTTTAACAAATATAATTTGTATTGTATGTACCTACAATGTAGGTCCTACATATGTACTATATGTATATACTTACATAGTATGTGTTGCGGCCACAATTCGTTTGGCAGTTTGGTATTTTACTTAACTTTTGATTATCTAATTGTCTAGAGATAAATAGTAGTAGGTACCTAGTTATATTTTTTTAACTAATCTATAAGACTTGCACAAATTTATCACTTTCTAATTAATTTAAAATATTAAAACTCACTTTTACTAGAAAAAACTATGTAGAACTGCAATGACAACTGAAAACAAAAATGTAATAAACACAAAAGGAATAAAATATAAGTAAACTTGAAAAGAGCATAAATAAAAAACAAACAATATTTGTTATTGTAATTTGCTCTCACCAATTTGTCACTGCATATCACTGATGGCAAACATGGTACAATTGTACTTTTTTGATACATTTTAAACACAGAGTCCTATGGTACAATTTCAAAAAACTAAAATGCAAATACTGTTGCATTTTATTATTATTTAACAAATATTAAAAATGGAGGTCTAAAAAGTACATTTTATTTATATAGTTGGTACGAAAAACAAAAACCCATTTTGCATCACTGCTGCACATGCAAATAAACATGCATGAAAATTTACATGCATACATACATGAACCTGTTTTTTATTTTTATTTATGTTTACGTTTAATACTCTTTCTCTCCCATATTTCTTTAACTTTCTCAGTGCTTCTTCTTAGTTCTAAACTCAATTGAAATTGAAAACTTCGTGTATATTAAAAAATATATTTAAAAAAAAATTTGACAATTGTTTCACCATCTATCTTTGTTATGAATTTATGTAGATCAATGTATGTTTAAATATGTATTTATAAAGCAAAGTTTAATAATAAATTCGCTAAAAAATGCTAATATCTTGTGATGAAATTTTTAACAGTATGACGCAGTAAGCTGCGCTGCTTCTGTAGCCGGCTTGTCGTGTGTTAAATGTGTAAAAGTAGTAAAGAAATAAAATAATTTGTTGGTTAATGACTGAAAGTGCAAGTGTTTATTTTTGACCACTATTGTTAACATCAGTGAAAATATTTTAGGTATTATTTAAAATATTAACCCCCTTATTTAAAAACGATTATTAAATTTAACAAACGTTTATTAAGACAGATTTGCATACATATAAAAATTTGCTTAATAAACGTTTGTTAAATTTATTAATTGTTTTTGAATAAGGGGTAAACTTTTAACGTGAATAAATGCCAAAGAATTTCGATGTAAAGCAGTTAAAGGTAAGTTTTTTTATATTTTTAATAAATAGAATCAATACTATTATTATATGTACATACTACGAGTATGTAAATACATACATACATATGTAAGGATATGAAGTCTGATTATGGCAAATATGAAACTGTTTTACTAATACAGATTTAAAAATATTTTTTGTAAATAATTAATAACTATAACTATGAAATAAATGAATAAATTGTATACCTACATTTGCATGCTCATAATTTACTAAAATTTAATTTTAAAAGACTACTGGACAACTTGTTGTACTGAAATATTTTCTTTTTTGGCACAATAATCCCAATCTTTGATCACTTCTTCTTTGGGTCAGAAATAAATTTTTTTCAAAGAAATTTGTATCAAAACTTAAATCGTTTATAACTCGGAAAATAATGCATTGTAGAGAAAAATAAGTCACTTCTACTTTGGAATCAAAATCGATATTTTCATAGTAAATTCCATCAAAACATAAATCGTTTATGACTCATTAAATACTGCGTTTTAAAGAAAATAAGCACAAACCAAAATAGATATTTCCATACAAAACTTAAATTTTAAATTTGAACCTAAACTTAAATCATTTATTAGTCAGAAGTAAATATCGTTTACAACTCGGTAATCGAATCTTTCCCACAGCATTTTCTGAAGATTAAAATTAATGAAATTAATATTTTATCATTTCAAGAATCGATAAACGCGAGTATTTATTCAATAAATATATATTCTTTAAAACGTCTTAATAATAGAATCATACACTATTTTCACATTTTTCATAAAATGATAACTTCTGTATGAAAACTATGTAGCTCGGAATCGTTTGTTTACATTAATATAAAATTCAAATATTTAGTATTATTGAACTCAGTTTTTTAAATGTTATTTCATGGAATTAAATGGCTAACAGCATCTTTATTATTAATCCATTTTGCAGTCCTATTCCTTAAATCCATTCTTAGTCACCGCTTCATTGTTACTGAAATATATTTTAGTAATTTGTAATTGTAATTTGTAATTTGTCGGCGCGACTCTGCTAACCTTCTCTTTTAGTGTCCCTTCTAAATTCATCGTCTGTTCACATGATGAGACATTTGTTGCACCATTCTTGCGACATTTTGACATCAAATTGTTCATTTCTCCTATTCCGCTCATTTTCAAATGTGTTGCCATATAGGACCTATCTACATTTCAGTTATTCATTATCCTGATATTTCACTATTAAATTTTTTGACCACAACAATTTTTAATTTACAGTTACAGTTATTTATTCGCAGTGTTGGCAAAAATTTTCTGTAATCCCATAAAATGAAATTTCATCATGGCAACACTGCTGGTAAATGAAATAAAAATAATACAAGGGAAGAAATGTCAAATTTGTTGCTTCGTTTCACAAAACCTGCCACCTATAAATTCGAGTCGCAGGTAAAAGTCGCAGCGTGTGAACTCCCTCTTACAGACATGTATTACAATCTTTACTAAATTTTCATTTTTATCCAATTCCAATAAACATGCTAACTAATGTGTTTTTTAAACACTTCTAACAAGTTTTCATTTAAATTACACACACTTTACAAAAAGCATCATATATTATCCTTTTTGAATGAAAATAAATTCACAATGTGTTAAAAATTGCAATTTTATTTAAATTTATACTTTTTCAAAAGAAGAAAATGCATTAATATATTGCCAAACATAAATAAGTAGCCGTGAAATTGGCACAATCATGTATTAATATAAAAACATACTTCCCTCCCCAAACTTCCCAGCAGAATTTTTAGTATTTATAATGTTTGCAACATTGATAAATTTCAAGTCATTTTTAACACTCGTGATTTTTAACTTTACAATTTTTTGTTGCTGTTGTTGTTGTTGTGAATAACAAAAAAAAAAAAAAAAGAACAACAAGGATTACTTGTATTACTAACCATAAATAACAAGGTTTCCAGCACATCACATCACCATCATCATTTTAAAATTTTATTTTATTGTCATGCATGTGTGTACGAAACACCATTTTTTTGGTGACAGTTGTTGTTTATTGACGTTTTTGCAGCCACCATGACAACATTATAGAAAAATGTTTGTTAACACACTCCTTCCTTCCAATGGCTTTTTGCAATATGCATAATAAAAAATACTTAAAATTTTTTTACACCATTTATTTTAGTTTAAAAAATGACTTTCGCTCTTTGCGTAATTTTTTTTCTTTGCAACATAAATTTTCCTGTTGTCGAACGTAAGTTTTGTGTATTTGTTTTGATTTCTGAACATCATCATCATTTCATTAAGAAATTAAATGCTTCCCTAATGTGAAGTTATGGCAAAGCAATAAAATTTATTTTAACCCAAAATATTCCCTCCTGTTCAGTTGGGAAATTCATCATTTCGTAATTAGTGAGTATAAATGTTCCCTAATAAATACTAAATTCTTGTATATATGCATATTATTGTTGTGTTGCCCAAATCTGTTGACTTGATTTGTGAGAGGTCATTTGTATTAAGCAATGTTGGGTAACAATATAATTGCTGTGTGCCAAATGTTTGCCGAAAAAGACGTAACCACTAAATAACATATGTATGTATATTTGAACTCGTTTAATTATCAAAAAAAAAAACTTTTCTTATTTAGGCCGAAGCACAACAAATATTTAGTTTTAATTTATTTGATGTTGTTTGATCTTGCAAAACTCTTGTAAGAGTAAACAACGTCAAACAAATTTGTGCTAAAACAAGTGGTTACGCTTCTTCGAGTAAATATTTGCCAAATCTGTCACATTAAGAGTACAATATAAAACATAAAAAAAAAACATTTTTACGTCTATCTCTGACATATCCCTGCAGTTATGTTAGAAAGTGGCGCTTAGCACATTTAATCATGGGTCAGCCATAGCCTGGCACTGAGCAAAGAGTAAATTCCCCATCTTCTATTATTTCCTTCATCATGCCAACTCCTAAAGAAGTTATTATATTAGAGGTTCAACCTTCTAACGTTCACATAGAACTGACAGTAACCAGTAACCCATATTGCGTAATCGATCGACTATGGACTTGGTTATATAAGGCGATCATCTCTTCCTTTGCGGGCAAATATAAAACCCCTCCCGTCCTATCGAAGAGCAGCATACAATCAGAAATTGATAATTTTCTCATCATCTACAGTGTAATAATTATTCGTTTTTTTAAGAAACATTTTTAACATTCAGATTCTCCGTGATAGTGCTGGGCATTGACATTAGTAATACCTTCATAAATACACAATTCAATTCTTGAAAGGATTTCATCTGTATACATGTCGGAGTTATACCTTTTCATCTGCAGTTTCATTATCTTCAACTTGTAGCTCTCAAATGGCTAAATATCTGATCAAATAATTATATCATATTTATAGCTGCCCGACTATCTTTGATATAGCTTGAATATATTGACGTAAGGCTGATATATTCTCTCATAACAATCCACGTCTCGTGCCATTTTCCTTATATGAACCGTTCGAAAATACTTCAATAACTTTAGTATTACAATTCAAAGTTGTCTATTGCCGAAAAGCTGTTAGAAATCTCCTTGTGAAAATGGTCTTAAACTAAAAACATGCTCTCAAAAATGTGTTTTATGCGCATAAAATGCACTCACAAAGGAAAAATATGCTCTTAAAATATAAGAAATATGCACTTAAATTTCTTTTGTTTAACATTCATAGTTTAATTAAACTATGTATGTATATATAAAATACTGAACTCATAAATTAATATTGATCACAGAATAAAAATCGATTTTGGTGGGAATTATAAGTGATCACCGATTATCATTATTTTTCTATTTTGACCACTATTAAAGGATTCGAAGTCTATTTTAGAAATCCATATTAAACAATGATTTATGTGATAACAGATTATCTTGCTTTTTCAATTTAAACCACTCTAAAGTACCAGAGCCATTTTTAGAATTACAGATTATCTACTATTTTCAATTAAATCCATATTAAATGATCTAAAGCCTTTTTACAAACTCCATATAAAAAATTAATTTTGGGCAATACATATGAGATTAGATATTGTCCTCCGTTTTCTATTTATGCCAATATTAAAGGAGATAGAACATATTTTTAATTCCATATTAAAAACCGATTTTTGTTGAGAAACAGGTCGCTAACATTATATTGTTAAATTTCTCTTGTTTATTTATCAAACTGCCCTCAATACTAATCCCCATATTTGGTTGTGATTTGCATTTCACAAAAGATTTTAATATTCGATCCGTACTTTGAAATATATATATTGGCATGAATAATGATTTCATCAAAAAGTAGCTTTATTAATTTGTATTCTATTTAAATTTTATTACAATTATTATCCCAAAAGCATGGCCTTTTATTATAAAAGTTTTAAATTAAACTTCAAACTCTGAGATTTATATGTGGCAAGCGTAACATTGATTGGACATACAGGAAGTAGTCTAAAACCACATATCAGACATTATATTACGAGTAGTATTTGGCCACAAGTGTGAATTATGGTTTTTCGGAACAGCACAACAAACTTAAAGTCATGTGTTGGCCGCAAAACATAAAATTAAATTAAATTGTCCTTTTGCGTTGCTGCAAACACTGAGTTGAACCTTTAAAAAGCCATAAATTTCTATTACAACGTAACTCAACATGTGTGTGAGAGTATGACAAACCCCCAATTTAGCAAGGATTGCTTTGGTTAAATTAAACACACACTTCACCATCCTTTGGCAACATGATGCCATTACTCTACTAACTGTATGGCTTATTAAAATCAAATTTAAATGTTAAAGGCATTCTTCAGGCTGCAGGTCCTTTAAAATTTTGTTTGTAATTTAATTTCTTTTTAAATAAATAATTGTATTATGTATTTCATTTTGTTGTGGTAATTAATACTTGTTCATTGAAATTCAAATATTTCAAACATTTTAATTCTAGGTATAAGTAAATAATTCAATTTTCAAAAACTTCTTTACTAATTAAACAAGAACTGTATTTACCTCTGACTCTGCTTTACCGAGCAGTAAATTTAGGGTATGTTTTTTGTTAAACAAATATTTGTACATGTATTTGTTATATTATTTGTATGTGTGTGTATTTAAATTTAAATTCAAATTTGCATAGACAATTAGTTTATTTGAAATACAAATTTTTGTGAATACCACAAATTGAAACAATTGAAAACACATTAAAAATTCCAACCGTGTTTCAATAACAACAATTAAATCAACTCTTTTTTTTGTTAATTTGATTTTATTTTGCTGACTTCGGACAAACGGGGTGGTAGTAACAAAACTGTGATTGAATTAAAATGAAATCAGTTCAGGGGAAATGTAAATTTAGTTATGAATAGTGATACATAGTAACTTTTATTTTCCTTATTTTTTTTTACGGGCAAGACAACAAAGAGATAACTGACAGAGTTAAGAAGTTTAATTATAGGTGACATTAAAATTTAAAAATTAAAATTAAAAATTTAAAGAGGAAAGAATACATAAGAAGTCATGGGGTGTGCTATTAAAATTTAACTGTTTGTAATTGATTTTGAAGTCTTTTAAGCCACTCAGTCTTGTTTTCGACATCACAGGCAGATCGTTCAATATAAATTCAGAAACTTATTACATGAAGATCAAAGCATAGTCACTGAAAGAAAACACCCTATTTTAGTTACAAAAGATTACAAAAATGTCATACAAATCGAGTTTTATTGAGCAATTGAGTGATCACATATTGTCTTTCTCTATCAATTTATGACACTACTAAAAGATATAAAGCTATTTGTATAATTCCGAAGAAAAAAATCGATTTTTGCTGACGAATAGAATAATTGCATTGTCTTCCTTTTTCAATTAAGACCAGTACTGACGGAACATTTTAATGTGTGTCAAGATAAATTCGAATTTGAGTAGCACAGACAAAAGCCATATTTCCTAACATTGATAATGTTATAGTCAACAGACCACTGTTAAGCACTTAACAGTCAAATTTACTTGCATTTTGAAAAATGTAGCTTTTAGGATGAAATTCTCTAGAAAAATTTGGACAAATATCGAGTTGCATACGTATCCCAAAGGGTCCTAAATGAGACTACATTTGTCGAATTTCTGAAATAATTTTGGAATTTGAATAAATCGAATTTGAATTCTTTTAGAGAAGTTCATCCTAAAAGTTAATTTTTTCAAAAATAAATTTTTTTCACATACTTTCAATTTACGATCACCATCCTATTTTAAAATTCTATGTTTGAATATTTTTTTTGAGAAATAGAGTGATCACAGATTATTCCACTTTTTCATTTTAGGTCAATATTAAATATTAAAGGATTTTTATAATTTCATAATTATAATTTGGTAGGAAATATCAGTGATCACAAAGTATAATGATTTTTCAGTTTTGACCGCTATAAAGAATCTAGAACATATTTTAAAAATTCCATATGAAAAATCGATTTTCTTTAACATGTTTATGTTAACTCTCATATTAATTGATAACATTCTAAACAAAGTAAAAATTTTGTCAGGAAGTAAATGTGTCTTTAATATGTTTTAATTGTGACATTTATTGTTTAATAAGTTTCACAGAAATTCCAATTTTAAAATTATCATCCACTAACTACAAGTACGAGTTTTAAAACGTAACTCACGTAAAATAAGAGGAAAAAAGAATGTAAGGCTCCCCCTTTAGCAATTTACTACTTTTGCTAACATTCCTTCGTAAAATATGTTGATGTTGATAATAACGTCGGATTAAAATGATTTACAATACATTGGAATTCTATAATATTCATTAATTTAACACCGAATGAAGTAAAGATGAAGAAACCCTAAGCACTCTCTCTCTCCCCAAAAATAATGATAATCTACAATGGTTGGTTGGAATAATATAATGTACATGAAATATAATAAAGAGACCATCGCGTGCCAACGTTTAAATGGAATTTTGTGATGTTCAAATAGAATTTCAAATTATAGACTGACTTTATTAATTCCAGACGGACAGACAGACAAGCTAATGCGCTGCATAAATGCTTTGCAAAAAAATAAAGATGATATATTGAGTATAAATGACATTTGTATTTTGTTTGTCTGGAATTATAAATAACTTGAAATAAGCCATAGGAAATTATGGTTAAAAGTTTGTCTAAGATGTAGTTGTTAATAGAGATAAATTGCTAATGCCATGAAGTCAAAGGTATTCATGTCAAATGTCATAATACTTGTCAACACATTCAATATGATTGTTATTAGAATATTAATCATAAATACAGCATTATACAATGAAATGAATCAATTCATTTTCAAATTCTTACGAATCGATGTTGAATTTTGATTTATATTAATAGAGCGCGTATTTCAGATTTTAGTTGTTATTAATCCTATTTTTTTAATTTACATAAAATTGTAGTAAAAATGTACAATTTGTTGCTATAATTAGAATTAGGGTGGCAATTTAAATGTCAAAAAGTCATTGTGTTGTATTGTATTGTTTGAAAACCATTTAAGTTACGCTAATTTGTTGTCGTTGTTGTTACACTTTCAACATTCTAACAAACTGCCTAAATGTTAAACGGTCTGTGAAAAGGGTTGACCTTTTATTTGTATGTAAATAGAAAAAATTCAGAGATTTAAACGATTCAATTCACTTAAACAGACGTTGCAAATGCATATAAAAAGTTTGAGCTGACTAAAGTTTCCTATAAAACGGGGTATAATGGTCAGAGTGAGCATGTAAGGAAATTATTAAAAATTATTGCAATAAAAGCACTAAAATTGATTACCATATGAATTGTAGTCGAATGAACTTGTAGGACGATTTTACATGTCCGAAAATTGAAAAGTTTTTTAAAAAATTCGGAAAACAGAAGTTTGTTTTAAAATTGTACTAAACTTGTTGGATTGGCAATATACCTAATTCTGTTTTTACATAGTCTTTTTTTTACACAGCTTTGATTTAACACGGGTTGAAAATTTACACTTTTTAACACGATTTTATTCGATTTAGCACGATTCAACCAACATCTTTTTGGTTTACATTTTTTTTTCTTAAAATTAATTTTTACGAAATACTTATATTCATATTACAAATTTAGGGAAATTCCCTTTTAGTGCATAGAATCAATGACAAGTTGTCATAAATTTTTTTACATTACTTTTAAGCTTAGAATGCATGTCGTTTTTTCTTTAATAACTACATATGTATGTATACTTTTGTAAAAACACATTATATACATACATTTGTGATTTATTATTATAAACCTAAATAATTGTTCTTAAAAAAATTTAGTTTTTCACTAATTTCAATAGGTTTTAGAGATAAGGAACCAATTACCTATTTTGCATACGATCAATGTCTTTTTTTACACGATTTCTTTACACAAAGTTTCCTGGAACCAATTACAGTGTAAAAACAGAATTATGAAGGTGTACTTATATCGCAGTCATTTGTGGACCGATTGTCACGATTTTAGATAGCAATTGAACTAGAGCTATGGCTAATATATCGATGTATCACCCAATTTTTGTCTATTAGACTCTAGGGCCTCTACATACCGGGTAAAAAGAACATGTATACATTCTCTTAAAGTAACCGAATTTTTAATAAGTAAAAGTAATAACAGATTCTTGTGCTTTAGGCTCTAAAGCCTCTATTTGTCGAAAAATGGGCTTTTATATTTTCACTAGAAATAGACAAAAGTGATTACCGATTTTTCTTTCGACAAAATGTGAAACTTCGCCATTTTGAAAATTATTTAAGTCTGATGTGATACAAATTCTGAATATAAGCAATATAGTTCTGAAATCTCTGATGTCATTGCTTTCCACCCTATTATGTAGCAGTAAATCCAGCACAATTTCTAATTTTGTTAGTTTTTCAAAATGTTTATGTAACTCTTTCGAAAAAGTGTGAAACTTTGCCATTTTGAAAATTATAAAACTGTGACTTGAAATTCTGAATATAAGCCATACAGTTTTGAAATCTTTAAAGTAAAGGCTTTCTACACTATTTTTTAAAACTTGCATGTGCATTTCGCTATTTTGAAAGCACAATTTAAAATTTTTAAATTTTCATGTGCCTTGTTTCATGTACAAGTATGCCCAAATTCGAAAGAGCTTGAACCAAAACGATAATGAAAATATCGTATCGATGACTCTAATTTTACGAAGATAAGCCTGTACAAGCAGATGACAACGATTGTTCATAAATAAATATTTTTATTTTATTTAATATCTACAAAGTGCATTATTTTATATACATATGTACATATGTATGTATGTATACAGTGAAGAAAAAAAAAGTCTACTCTCATACATACATGGTTAATGCCGCCATCTAAACGATCGGTAATGCCATTTTAGTTTTAGTTTTTAAAAACTGTTAATTTAACAGTCAATGTGTAGTAGGTATGTATGTCAATTTATACATTAACATAGGTAATGTCTAAAACGGAGCTAATTTAACTCACATGCTGGGTATTCATATATGTATTGAGATTTACGTTTTTTCCCAAACGTTTGCAATCCTTTCAATATCTGCTTAAATTTTCTAACATTTCAAATGAACATAGCCCTACACTGGTGACAACAGTAATTAGTAGAGTTTATAACGGGGATATTATTACTCCCACAGGTGCTACCCAATGTCCTTTATACAAACAGCTAGAAATATTTGAACAAAAAATCATGAAAGGCTTATGCCTAAACAAACGTGAAAATATGTTTGTTTCTATTTTTTTGAAATAAGAAATAAAAAATAAATTTCAATAACAATAAATTTTCTTTTATTTTCTTTTTCATAAAATTTTAAACAATCCTTTTTTCAACATAAAATTTGTTTGAAAAAAAATGAAAGGAAAAGCATTACTATTGAAAATAAAAGAAATGTGCGCAACTAATTTCATTCACTTTTTATGTAAATTTCAACTGAAAATAAACATTTTTTTCTACCCAATAAAATTTTTTCAAGTAATTTTAACACATTTTCTGTAATAATCTGAAAATACGTACAAAGAGTAAAACCCCACCAAAAAGGAAACAGGTGGTGATGTCCTTGTTCTAGGTTTCTTTTCGTCTATATTTTCGCCTTAACATCCATCCCGGTGGTTGTTTAATGGTTGTTATACTGAGGTGCGAAACTTATTTTTATGGTTCTTAATATTTAACGTTTGCTGTGTGTGTGTTTTTTGTGGATTTTTTAGGATTTTTTTTTTGAGAAAAATAATAGAAATTTGCATTTCACTTGTAGCAGAGAAATTTTTATTGTTTTGGGTATTTTTTTTTGTTGATTTTTTTTTGCTACAACGTAGTTTGTTTTTTTTTAGTAATTTTTTATTTTACTGTTTTTTGCTGGAAAATGTTAAGTAAAACAAATTAAAAATTGGTCTATTATAAATTACTGAAAATGTAAATTTTCATTTAATTAGTTACAGTTTGAAAACGTTTGTAGTCGTTTAAAATAAATGACCTGTAAATATTTGTAAAAAAATTTAGATTTATGTTTAAAAATACAAATGAAAGTAAACAAATATTGTAGCTTCTAACTGTTTTATTGCATTTTAAAAGGCAAAATCCTGGAAACTTAGGGCATCAACAAAATTCAAACTACAGATCTTATTTTTCTTTAAATAAACTTTTTTTTTAGCTCATTTCAAAAGTAAAGATTTAAAAATTGTAATTAAATTTGAATTCTGTCCATAGACAGATCTTTTTTTAGTAGCTGTGTTAAGTTGAAAAGCTAAATTGACTATTCATCTCAAATTAAAGCTAAATATAGAATAAATGGAAAGAAATGCTTTCCAAAAACATCAATTTAGAATTATTAGTCTTAACAATAAACCAACAATCTTTCACATTCCCATGCTATTGATATTCCCTAAAAACAACACAATATTTGTCTATGAATTCTAAAACTTTTAATTAAAACTAAAACTATGTACTTGTACGTATATGTACAAGAATTAGACAAATTTTTCACAACTTTAATCCAAACGCAAAGAAAACAAAAATACTTTTGCCAACAAAACCAAAACACAACACAGTTGTGGCGGTAACTTTAATTTAAAAACTTAAAATTTTACTCACGTTTTCTATCAACGATTGGCAGAGAAAAAAATCAATAACAAACAAAAATCTAATCAACTTTGCAGCAATATCATATTAAGGAAAAGGAAACCTAGACAAGATACATATTGAAAGTTTGAAGACTAAAATTAAAGCCACAAACATATTTAAACCAAACAAAGTAGTTTTTAACTCTAATGATAAGTTTGAAAAATCTATTATATGAATTTAAAATATTTTCTAATTGGGGTTATTATTTTGTTGCTTTTGAAGGATAATTATAAATCAAAGTTGTTGGCAAAACAATTGTACTTGTTCTGTTTTGTGATTTATAGATTGACAGGGAATAACCGTGTTATGGGTTTTAGAAATTATCAAGATTTATGACATCCTTCTTTATGATTGGAAGGCTTTCAATCATGTTATCAAAACATTAGGGATAGAAATAAAATATTGTTTTGTAACGAAATTGCTTTTTATATTTAAGATTTAAAGTCATTTTTCAAAATTCTTAGATATTGTTTAAGGTGGCTGTTCTTTTTTTTCGTTACTTTTAACTAAATAGTCTTTTGAGACCTTTTAGTTTATATGTGAGTGATGGTTATAAGGATACATACGTTACAACTCATATGTATGTAAGTCAACCCTCATTTCCTGTTAGTTTTATTCTGTATGAGTTTTATATGTGTCTATGTTGTATCATTTGTAACGCTATACCACTTATGTCACATTATAAATGACCTCTTGTCTTTATTTTTATCCTTACATCTCCGCATTATGTGTATCTTCTGACTTACAGCTTCTTTTTTTTGACAATTGCCAAATATACTTAAGTTTTTCTTTTGGCATAGTTAATACCCTACACTATGTTAGGATGCATGTAGGCCTAGTGTTTTAAACCAGTGTTGAGGGTTGAAGAGACTATTAGTTTTTTACGGACTAGAGTTTGTCGAACTAAAGACGAACTTTCATGTTTCATATACACTTTTATATATGAATTTTTTATATGAATTTCCAGTCTGCACTTTTATTTCCCTAAAAAGATTTGATACCGATCTTAAGGTCAAGTCATCAAGGTTGTATAGTAGATACATAATTTATCAATTTTATGTTGGTTGGATATGACATATTACATTAGCATTCCTAGAATTTAGCAACTTCTTACATCCGTTAGACTGTTTGTAGAGTATACAGTATTCACAGAATGATCGTTTGTCTTTATAGAGGAGACTGATATATTTGACAAATTCAACATAAAGATCTCGCATTGCCGTAGTAAAATATGACAAGGTCTCTGTACTCGATTTCGCTTTTACAGCAACTACAACAACCGTTAGACCGTTTGTAGGTTATGCAGTTTTCACAGAATGATCGTGAGTCTTTATGGAAGAGGAGACTGTTGCTTCGATGTCAAGCTGATAATTGTCACTGTGGGCTTTTAAGTGTCATATGCTCAACTCCAAGGTAGTTGGATACTGTAAAAAAACTGGCTAATGTAACACACAGGTATATAAGAGCGCAGACGAACTTGTTAGATAAGGTGCGGGACTTGGGGTTAACTCTCACTTCCTGACCACCAATCTTATTTGTAAAGCAGTTGAATACTGTAAGAGATCTCTAAGTGAATTTAATGATTCTGTAAAATGTAATGTAAAGGGAAATGAGGCTGCAGGAGAGCTTTCAAGACAAGGTGCGAATATGAAAGGAAAAAAACCTCCAAACTCTCACTATTATAGGGTAATATTACGCATCCTTGTGGCAATAGCTTACTAGACTACAAATGGTAGCTCAAGTTAGAAGTGGCAAGAACCAGGTTTTAATTAGAGTTACACTAGTGCTATTTGAGGAACTTTATGTTTGATTTGTGCTTCAAAACTGGCAACCATTTTCATGAAATGTGAACAAAAGTTCTTGAATATGGCTGATCTTGGAAAAAGTAGTCCATGAATTTAAGATTGTGTATCGTCTATGAAGACATAGCGTGTCAAATATCAATGGTTCTGTTTTTTCTTTTGGCAACAGCATCTGGTAATATATTTGGTTGTTCAAAATTTTTCTCTAGCAAAAATATTAGCCATTCAAGCAACAATTTTTATAACGCGATTTACGGTTTAAACCACAGCCCAAAGGAACCTCAGCAGCCAGATAAGTCTCTGGTCTGCTGCGACTTTAAAAACTCTTATTTTAGCTTTTGGCTTGGTTCAGGCCAAGATAAAGGATTCACCTATATTCCTGGATTGTAATAACATCATGGTGAGGGAAGTTAAACATGATAACATGTCCTAGATTAACGTGAGTACCTACCGCAAAGGTACAAACTCACGGAACTCTTGGCATCCAATTGCAGTGCACGCCACATGGAGCTTGCGTCCTATCTGCAAGTGAAAATATATTTATTGTTGGGCACTGCTTAAGTTTGAACACATATTATTAGATGTATTGTGCATCGGTTGCTACAATCTTATTGAAAATTTACTTAACTACCGCCATCCAATTTGACTTCCTTTTTAGACCAATATTTCATTAATGGTTGGTTAGTTTACGTGGTAGGTCACTACGTGCGAACACTTAAGTAGAGTCGAAGAGAAACCGTTTTAATAAGACGACACCACTCGTCAGATTTAATATTGTTTACATCATAATGTAACTAAAATGTGTACAAAACTCGTGCTTGTTAGACCCAATCTGTAGCTGTGAGATAAATCAGTAGGTCATTGAGTTTTGACCCGGCTACCTCACCAAGGTTGTTCAATGTATAGTTTCCCATGAATTTATGTCTCTTGAAACTCAGGGCTGGGCATTCGCAGAGAAGGTGGAAAATCGTTTCCTATTTTTCCCTATCCTTACAATTACGACAATGGTCGTTAAAAGGGAGTCCCAGGCGATTAGCGTGCTTGCCTAACATTCAGTGTCCCGTTAATACTGCCAGCAACCTTGTCATATTTGTACACGAGATTAGCCCTATTCCACTTTCTCCTGAAGGGAATTAAGACCTTGAATACTTTATCAAAATCTGTGTATGGAGTCAGATGGTTGGAGAACGATCGAAGGCAACCCCGCGTGGCCATATATTCTCTATCTCCAACAACCAGACACTTGAAGCCTCGCTGCGCTGCAGGCAGAAGTAGCCATTATCTGAAGGTCAATTGGCACAAGGTGCAATATAGTGTTCAATGCCTCTGAAAGACTAGTTCTTAGTGCGTCGGTTATACCAATGCAGGCTGATCTCTGGACTTTGTATAGTTGGTCTACGACATACTTCCTTCTAATATTTCATTAATACTCGAAAGGATTAAATGCTAAAGTATGTCTCAGTTTGAACATAAATCGCTTGACAGTTACGAAATATCAATTTAGAAGATTTTATAAAAATTATTCTCGATTCCATTCGAGGAATTAGAGAAACACGGCGAATCGACATGAAGCCAGTTCACCAAATTGTTTGCGATATAATTGACACATATTTTCATAAAATTCGTTCTCAATTCTACAAAAGGACCCAGAGTAGAACGAAATTTGATGCGATACATTCATAAAATTCTTGCTTGAAATCAATACTACAAAAATTTCCAACACATTGTAGCACTTTTAAAATCGTTTTTACCTACACAAAAGCCTTTAAATACTTTTTCTCCATAACCAAACTCTTTCTAAACATTAATTCTTGTTTATTGTTGCAGAACATTAGTTTTATGACGATTTTATGTTTCCTATTAAGGATTAACCCTTTTTTGTTACAGTAATAATATAGAAAACAACAAAGGAAACGGAAATTATCTTAACACTTGCTAAGACGCTAATACGTTGCTTTTGCACGCGCCTTTTTAAATTCTCTCTTTGTTTCCACTAAATTTTTTGCTATGGAAGCCATTTCTTTTACTTTAATAAACGTAATCTTGAAAAATATATGATTTTCTTATTTTAAATTGTCATATTTCATAAGAAAATGCTAATTTGTTGAACCCTTTTTTTTTTAGCAACTCTCTTCTTACAGGAGTTCTCTTTTAGAAGATTAATAACTTCATATTTCATTGGAATTACTTAAGGGAATCCACATAAATTTGTTGCCAGTATTATACTGTTGTTTGTTGCTGTTAAGTTAATTAAAAGTATTTTGATGTTGTACTCAATTAAATAAATTTGATGACATAAAATTTAAATGAGTTAATTAAACAATATAGTTCAAAAAGAAATTCAATGGAAAAGTGTTTGGGGAGATTAAGAACATTTATTTTAAGGAATAATTTTTTATAAAATAAACTGAATAATTTATATATCGTGAACTGAAATATAAGGAAAAATATATGTTTGTGAAGTGATCACTAGTGATCGTTCTTTTCCTGATTTTATCTCTATTTAGGGAGTTGTAGCCGATTTTACTTTTATTTATATGCGCTCAGCACACAATTTGGCAATTTAAGAAACTACAGCATTTTCGTTTTTCTATAAATCTATTTTGTATTATTTTTTGAGATCATTTGAGAATAATTAATAATTAATATAAATTTTGCTTGAAGACTTTGGTATTTTATAGAAGTCATTTGAATAATGTATACTACAGTAACATCTTTGGTTACCTTAAATAATCCTTGACCACTGTGGCCACAAACCCAACACTACCCTTGTAATCTACAGGAGGCAGCCATTCGAATTTTACACAAGGAATAGGTTTATTATGCAATTGCACATGGGTGGATTAACGAATCATAAATGAAAAAAAAACTTTTTTTAATACAAAGATACAGCAGACAATTAAAATAAAACGATACTTGGCGATCTTATGATATCGTGCCAGTTTAAATGTTGTTACAATTATAAACTTTCTTTGTTATCGTTTTTTATTTACAAGAAGTGTTTTTATACCTTTTGTTTTTCTGAATTTAAATAGATTCTGGGTTTTTTTTAATAAATAGCAGAGAAGTGAATTACATATGTAATTCTTTGCTTTATAATGAAATACATGTAATTTAAAATAGTATATAAATTACTTATAAAATTTAAATAAAAACCTCACCCTCATTATTTAAGGAACTATAGCCGATTTTAGTTTTCTATATAACACATCGATTATTGATGAAACAGATGAGATGATCACATTCTGGACTAATGTTTGAGAAACATTTTATTACATTTTCATGAATGATCATGCTTTTCACAATCGTACATCTATTTTTCATGAACTGAAGCAATTATAGCCAGTTAATATAAAAGATATATTTTGGATAAAATATACAACTGATCATAGATTAAAGTACTTTCTTCCTTTAAGCCTAGTACTCTGTTCAAAATTTCAAGTGGAATGCTGTCAAAATACATGTTAAAAAAATTCACAGAAATTTTCATGTTGCAGAAGTAGTACTCTGTTCATTTTGTGAAAAACATATGAAATGTATCTGGCAACATTATTTTTTCACAGCGAAATATGTAAAGTAGCAATTGTTTCACGTGGAATTTTCATCCAAAAGCTCTTCTGTCGCAACAACAATATCTATTACTTGTTGTGCTGCTGCACAAGCGGCCAGTAATATTTGTTTATTCATTTTTATTTAACTATTTCGATTCAACAGAGATTTTTAAATATTTTAACTTCTATTTAGTTTCGATTTAAATTCACAAAAAGCAAAACATATGTGTTTTGTTTACACAAGTAAAACAATGTGGCGTACTTTTTGATAATTTTAGTTAGGCTCGAGTTCATTAAATTTAATTTTCATTAAATTATTTTTACTGAAGTTAGGAATTACAACTTGAAAAATTTATTATTAAAAATTTTGTGATAATTTTTCTTGACTGGGGATCGAACCTGGGTTGAACTCAAAATCAACACCAACCAATGTAAAATTTCGTTACGAATTATTTCCAAAATAAAACTTTGTGCTGTTGATTTAGAATATGAAACCCGATTTGAGAGTCAGAAAAATTTCTCAAAAATAAATTTAAAAATTATCTTTTACCAATTGAGTTCAGAATTTTTAGATCTCAAGATAGTTTTAAAATAGTTTCAAATGTTTTCATATTAGTGCAACCAAAAAACGCGATTGAATACTTCTGAACCACAAACTGGTACTCATTTAATTATATATAAGATATGCTAAAAAAAGAAACTAAAATTAAAACAAATCTCCAATATATTCTTTGACAATAGCCCAAAAGTATTCAACTGGTCGAAGCTGGGGAAATTTGGAAAATGTAGCTTTGAATAATGACAGGTAAATAAGTTGGGTCAGAACTTTATCGAAGAACATTGATGTTTAATAAGAGTCAGCAAATATTTCTGCAGGCATTATTTTATATAAATATTCGAAACGATAGAGGTGTAAAAAAGCTCCGTTTTCAAATCATAAATGCTAATTGCTATTTTTCACATTTTTGTATATTTACATTTTGGGTTAGCATCGCCTTATTTCGCAGCAACATACAATTTTGATTCCGGTAGCTGTTAGAGGTCCATTTTTACATAGGCTTCATCATCCAGAGTAAGGCAGTTATTAAATTTTTTTTAAAACATTATTGATCCAGACAATGTAAAAACTTGTTTACGATTTTTTTATTTGAAGATTTTTCAACAAAATTTGGTACGTGATATTTTTTCGGCCCAAGGACGGATGGAAGTGAAACTGGTGGAAATCGGTCCATTATTTCACCTGGCCCCATACAAATGTCTTCCCGAAATAGGAGTTTAACGATCGTAAATGTTTGAATTATGCAAGTATCCAAGCAAATTTCAACACAAATGAGTACTAAATGAAGCCAAATCACATCCACAAATTTTGTGAAGATCGGTTCATAATACGCCCCATTTCCGAAAATCACTTTAAAGTGCATAACTCTCTTAAAAATGTCGGTATTCAAACAATATTGAACACAAATATGTTTCGTATATATACAAATAATATGGTAAAATTTTTTGATGAACGGCCCATAATTAGTCGTAACTCCCACTTCCGAATATCACTTTAACGACCATAAATTTATTAATAATGTTGGTATCAAAATAAAATTCAACAAAAATAAAATTTATATATCCAATAATGATGACACCTAATTTTATAATGATCGGTCCATAATTAGTCAAAACTCCCATATAAGACCCTGTCCGTAATTCATTTTAACCTCCAAAATCTTTTAAAAGTATTTAAATCGAATAACGTGTATAATACATACATAATATTTGTATTGACGGAAGTCATGGCAATACATTTTTGGATGATCGTTCCATATTAGGTAATATCTCCTCCCATCTCATTTCTGAAAAACAGTATATGTATTACATATACTGGGTGTAGTGTATTATATGGTCGGGCTTGACCGACTATATTTTCATACTTGTTTTAATTTTATAGTTATTTATCATTTGTTTTCGTTATACTGCAACATATTAGCTTTATCATGTATCACTTTAACATCGTATAATGTAAGTAATCTGGTTCACATAAATATAATTAAGTCATCAAATATTCAGTAAATTTAAATAACATTGTGCAAAGATATGGCTCATTTAATTTATAAACATTCACAGATTTCCATGTTTATGCTTTCATAATAAAACAAATATTACACAACACAAAATCTTTAACTATATTTTATTTTTACATAAAACTTCTATACAGTGCAATTTATAAAACATTTTGTACTATAAAAGTAATAACTAAGCTCTCATAGTATTTGTTTAAATATTTGTTTTTCAATAAAAACAAAAATTGTCAACATTGTTGACTGTAAATTGCTTTATTGTTAAAGAATACATTTTACACTTAGTAAAAACATTGCGCCACTAAATAAAAAAACTCAAAATTTTTTTATTACTTTTGTTTAAATAACAATAATTTTATATATTTATTTAGTTAATTGTTACAGGTGCAAAGAAAAAGTATAAATAAATAAATATTGTATAAATAGAGTGACATCATTTCGTATAAAAAGTTTTGGTGGAAACGTAATATTCATAATTATACAACTGACCGTGAACAAACAAAATATTTATATCATTATAATAAAATAAGTAACTTAAAAACAAAAGACATTTATTTATACTGTTTAACTAAACAATAGATTAGCATTTGTGTAGACTTTTCCACAGGTGAAATTAAACTTAATTATTTGGGATTTAATTAAACACCATTTCTAAGTCGACATTTCAAAAGTACATTTATTTAAGCAAACCTTATTTGGTAAAAAAAAATTATGCCGGAAATGGTGTTTCGATTCTCAAAGCTATTAAAATTAATACCATTTCTTACCGCTGCTGTTAGTTGATGGTTTGTTAGAATTCTTTGCCGCAGAATTCTTGGCTTTATGTCAGAAAGCCCTCTTGCATGTTGAACAATGGACATGCAATTGCTCACGACTGGGTACAGACAATAGGGGATCGTATGAATAGGTTGTAATATCCACCTCATCCTCAGCAAAAACCATTTCCAAAATATTCTTAACACGCAACCAATCGAGACGATCAATGCCACAACCCAAGCGTGGTATGGCTAATTTTTTAACACCATGTTGACGCTAAACGAAAAACATTAATCAAATTCCTTCAAAATAGTTAATACCCACCATATGATCCCGGGTGGCGGTGAGAGCATAAAACAATGCTATATAAGTACATCTCTCATGATTACGTTCTTTGGTCACTAAATTGTAGACGTAACGTTTTTGTTCTTTCAACACCGCCACATTGCCGGTGTGTTTGTATTGTTTCAACATTTCATTTGAGTTACCATATTTGCAATTGAACTGCATGCCAATGCCATTACACATGGCAAAGTCCGCACTAATGGTATGTACCAGGGAACAGTTTTCCGGGGCAGTATAATTATGACCACGTTGCTCCAATATGCGACATTTGGGTTCAACAATCTAAAGAAATTATTCGCGGTTTAATGAAATGTTAAGAATAATATACTCGTTTATCTATATATGATTTCTCTTTCTCTTACCTTTGTTGGATGATAATTACAAATCATAATTTCTGTATTGTATTCATTGGCAAATACTCGCAAAATGATTTCTCTGATACGTGACCATTTTAAATCATCACTGCCACAGCAAATGCGGGGCATGGCAACCTTGTGGGCATTATGATTGCGCTGTAAGGAATATAAGTAATATTACTCTCTATATATAACTTATATTAATCTTAAGATTATTATTAATAACTAAACAGTTTATATACGCCAGAAGCAAATGAGAAAGACATATTGCTGTATATAATATTTAAGAATAGCTAAATGAAGAAACTAGAACTAATTTCATCTTATGAAAAGTGTTGTTGTAATAAATCGCATTAACGGTTGCACAACATTTCGATCCTCCGGCAGCTTTTTGTTTCCAAATCGCTAAGATTTTATATTGTAAAGAACTACAGTATTACTCCGCTTTAATTCAAACAAACTCAAATTGCCAAGCCTTTTTTAATTTATATTGGTTTGTCTGAAGCAAACACCCATAGGCTTAGGCGGTAATCGAACCTGCAACCCTCAGACTGATACTCCAGAACATTGCCAACTAGTCTATTAGGGAACGCCTTTGCTTTGACTGTAGCCAAATATTGGTTTAACAATTCATTGCAGTTTTTAAATAACGACAAATAGCTTAATTGGTCCAAAATTTTACGGTCTAATAAGAGATTGCAAATGATTTTGCAAACATTGTATTATATAAATATCCAGTCATACTGGAAGATGTTGAAAAGTGGTACTCTTCACATCACAATTGCTTTTTGCTTTCCAAACAATTGTCTTTTTACCAAATTTATCTTTTCGGAGAGATCCAGATTTTGTTTTATTGAACGTAGTATTTTCTTTGTTCCTGTTTTCTTTCAATAACATTATTGCTTTCTTTTTTACAATCTGTGCAAAGGTTTTTTTGTATCTTTTTATTACATCATTTACAATACATTTTGGAAGTTTCAGCTTTTTGCTATCATTCAATCCGGTAAAGTTGATACATGTAAAAATGCATGTGATTTGCTACATGGTGTCCCATTCCAATATATCTATGTCCCAATTAAGCGAAGCAATTTTTATTGAAAAGATGGATACAATTTTTTTCTTGAAATTTCTGCGGTGTTCACACAGCATAATTTGATTGTTTAAATCTCTTCTATTTTTATTTGAGAGTATACACACATTTGTATACACATATGTGATACGAATAAAAGAGTAACACGAATTGCTAGTACAATCAAGAGTGTACTCGTCTTACTTTCCCCTCATCCCGATGTCTAAAAGGCATTTAAGCTTAGCTTAAATAATTGCTTCGTGTAAATTGGGACTATGCAACGCTGTTTTGCAACTTCGCTTACTTGCTTATTGTATCTTAACTACATGTTTTCAAAAATTTAATGGCGCATAGAGGGTCGATAGGAAGAAGGTGGTAATAAATTTGTAACTTCTAAACTATTTCTTTATACTACTGCAAAATTATGTACAAACAAATAGCAGAGGAACTCCTAAACTTTCAGAAATTTAATTTGAGATCACTCTGTTAGGAATTAAGGAGAGAATATAAATAAAGTATCTGAATAACCATATGTGGATTCTGAGCAAGTCTAAACAGTTCATACATTTTAAGACTCATAATACCAAGAAAGGGGTCAATCGGCTGCTCATTCATCATTATAACCATTATTATTATAGTCATTCTGGCCAATTGATTTACTATACAGTTGTCCTGTATGGTACTATGCCCAGGGACCCATATTAAAATCATCCTAAAATGTTTCCCTCGTTCAGAATCACCCGGAATTTTGTGGTTGCCCTAGATGTCGTGTAGAGACCACTAAATATACATACATCCCCCGATATTTGATAATACCATGCGCGCATACATATTATTATTATTTATGCTGCAAGCTCTCTTCATGTCGGTCACTGTTGTAGATTATCATACGATCAATATTGCGTTTGAATTTTCAACTGAATTTCAATAAACTAGATTTTAATCTAATTCGACTTGTGAAATAAATGAGGTCGGTTCAATGATTTCATTATGACGAAATTTTATAAACGAAGTAACTGATAAATTTAATAAGTAACAATAATAACTGCTTAACAACATTTATATTCCAAACATTCAACAACAAACCGCGCTTTTTTTCTGAGCATGTAAATAATTTAAATTATTACAAGTCAATTGCACTATTATTAATTTGCTTTGTTTTTATTTTACACAAACAATAAAAGAGATAAATAATCTAACTCTTTGAAGTTACCGACTTTTGTTTTAATAACTACTTAAAGATGAGAATTTTTGTTCAGCAAATAAATTCTCAATTAGATTAAGTTTTTTTTTCTCAAGGCCCCTTAATGGAATTAATTTGCATAAATTATTAAAAAAAACTTTCGGATTTTCATTAGATCTCAACTAATTACTTATTTTGTTTATCTATGTGGCTACTAGCTAGACTGGTGGAATTAATTTATTTAACTTTACTTTACTCACCATATGCTGTCTCATACATATTAAAGCCGACTCCACATTCTCATACGAGCTCTTGTGATACATGGTGTCTTTGGTAACCAAAGAGTAAATGAAGCGGACATTGTCTTCCAGTACCGCTACTTCGCCGCTACAAATATGCTGGCGACTTAATTCATCATGCTGGCCGAATATGACGCCAAACTTCCAAGCCAATTTTCCCTTTTCTGCATAAAACTCAGCATTACAGCAGTAGGCCAACGAATAAGTTTGTGGTACGTGAAATACGTCTGCTTTCACTTCATTCAATCTGAAAGCCGTCATTATTTTTGCATTTCACACGTTTCTCAACAATTGTAAAAGAAATGAAATGTCAGAATACCAAATTGTTAAATTGGCAATAAAAAAACGTAAAAAACACACAAAATCAAAATAAATTTAATCACAATTGCTTTTGTACTTTGTTTTGTTGTTAATGGGTGTCTTTTTGCTTTTATTTTTTCCAATTCTTATTAGTTTTTTTTCTTTTTTCTATTGTTAAAATTTTAGTAAAAGGTATTAATTTTTAATATATTGGATATTTGGATATATGACGGGTCTTTTCGTTTATTTGTGGTATTTTCCAGTTGGGGTTTTGTATTCTGCAAAAAAAATTAAAAAAATAATTGAAATACTTAATATGATGGCACAAAATTGATTGTTGTTAAAAATACAATATTTATTAATGATTTGTAGTTGTTGTTCTGTTTTGAGCAGCAAAAAAAAACAAAATTTATGGTTTGTAAGTTTTTTGTTTGAAAAAGTATGTCATACAGTTCGCTAGTTATTAAAACACTTAAGCTTCGTTAAACGGTTTAGGGTATGTTTAGAATTGTTATCAATTTAAATTGAAGTAATTACATACTACATAAGTTCAATCGATTGAAAAATAAACGAATGCTTATTGTACAGTTTTATAGCTAAAGTAATGTTCACATAAAATCCGTTCGCATAAATATGTAACAAAACAAGTAAGAAAGTATAGTCGGTCAAGCCCGACCATATAATACCCTACATCCAGTATATGTATAAAACAGTTTTTTTTTAGAAATTGGAGTTATGTGGGATATATAACCTATTGTGGACCTATTATGGTCGTTAAAGTGATTTTCGAAAGTGGGCCTTATATGGGAGCTACGACTAATTATGGATCGATCATAATAAAATTATACCGTATTATTTGCATGGATATGAAATATATTTGGGTTCAATATTATTTGGATACCAACATTTTTGAGAGAGTTATGCTCTTTAAAGTGATTTTCGGAAATGGGCCTTATATG
Source organism: Bellardia bayeri (assembly GCA_950370525.1). Lineage (NCBI taxonomy): Eukaryota > Metazoa > Arthropoda > Insecta > Diptera > Calliphoridae > Bellardia > Bellardia bayeri. The sequence continues at coordinate 71,295,214 of OX493267.1, read as the reverse complement.
GGAGCTACGACCAATTATGCACCGATCATAATAAAATTATACCGCATTATTTGTATATATATATATATAATATATTTACGTTAACTACTATTTGGATACCAACATTTTTAAGAGAGTTGTGCTCTTTAAAGTGATTTTCGGAAGTGGGCCTTATATGGGAGCTACGAGTAATTATGGACCGATCTGCATAACATTTGTATATGTGATTTGGTTTCATTTACCACTCATTTGTGATGAAATTTGTTTGGATACTTGCATAATTCAAACATTTCTGATAGGTAAACCCCACTTTCGGGAGGATATTTGTATGGGGGCTAGGTGAAATAATGCACCAATTTTTACCAGTTTTAATCAAATCCATCCTTGGGTCGAAAAAATATTATGTACCAAATTTTATTGAAATATCTTAAAAATTGCGACCTGTACTCTGCGCACAAGCTTTACATGGACAGCCACCGAGCCAGCAAGATGGATGAACGGACATCGTTAAATCGACTCGGAAAATGATTCTGAGTCGATCGGTATTGGACCAATATTTCTGGGCGTTACAAACATCAGCACAAATCCAATATACCCTCCCCACTATGGTGGTGTAGGGTATAAAAAGGGATTGAAAACTTTTGAATCAGAAATTGATTTTAATTTATTAATATTTAATAAAAGATAAAAGACTAAATTAAAATTAATTAAATAAAATTGTCAAGAACCTCACTTCACTTTAATATTTCTTTGACAATAGCCCAATCTTGTTTAATTGGCTAATGCTTGTTCCATTTAGGAGGGATCATATATTATTCCAATTTAGCTTCTGAATAGTTTGAATTGGTTTCGTATAATATGAGACAGTAAACGTTTTTGTAGGCAGTGCTCTTCAGATATAACAGAGAAAATATTTATCTTACACCATCCTTTAAAAGACTTACAAGGTTTCATAATATAGTTAAAAATTCATATTCATAAATTCATAATAAAACTATATCTTTTCCCTGCAAACTACAGAGCTATTGTATTTTTTTATGACATATGATCCTTTTACCGTCTATCATCTAGTGTGTTTGAAACTGATATGTTAGAGAGGATTAGACTGGAATATTATTGAAGGCATTGGTGTTTTTGGCTACAAAAGACAGCATTGTCTTTTAACTAAGCTTTAATTTACTATCTATAAAAACTTTAGTTAGTTAAGAGACATCTTGAGAGATGTTTTTCCCTACACTGCTAAAGTGTAAGAGCCACGAACGTCATACGTAAGTCATACAAATATACACATAAGGCTTTGTGATGACTTTGGAGTCAACAGAGATATTTGGAAATGTAATTGTAATTGAAGAACTGATATATAACTCTGAAATGAGGTTTTAAAATTTTCATAGGCTTAGTTGAGGCCAAGCTTCCAGTATTAAAAGGTTCGGTAAACATGCGATCTGAGACCTTGAAAAGCAATATAATGATTTTAATTCTCTGTGAATACTTGCCTTTTTATTTTATGATACATTCTATTAAATTTATAGAACATAGGTTCGTTAATGACACAAGTACACCCACAAATAACGTCTTTCTTTTATCTATATGGAATATGACGTCTTGAAAATATTCTCCGCTGCTTTTCACTAGAACGAGAGTTCCAATTTATTATATTTGACTAAATACGACCATTATGTATGGAATTAATTTTAAATGATAGTTTATACTGGTCTTTGATTGATTGCATATTATTGGCATATTTCTGTCACCTGTGAGATCACGCGATATTGTACGCAATTAACGAAAGTTCATATCATAAGATGATTGAAACAAGCTTAATATTTTGATAATAATATTTTATCATTAGGGCGTGCTGTTTTATGTTTTGGCATCATGATAATTTGACAACAGCGACTTAATAAGAAAATAAACATACGTTTCAATTCAAAAAATATTAAGACAAAAAAATTATTGACATGCTCTAATTGAAACAAGGAACGTCAGTCTAGGATAAACTCATCTTTACTGTAAAGCGAAAATGTCATTACTAGGTTCATTGATGGGAATAGTCCTGCTAAATCACATTGGGAACAGTCTGCACAATAAGTTAGATTTCAAAAGCAAACTTGATCAAAAAACAGAAAAAAATTAACCTATATGAGTGAGCAAAGTAGAGACATCATTTTTGAAACTAAATAGCAGTGTTAACTCACCTCTTTTCGCTTGAATATACATACAACGGTATTTACTGTCAATTTAACAATTAACAAGGAGGACATGGAGACAACAGAACATATTCTGCCACTACTCAGCCTTAGGCTACTAAAAATTTAAACTCTTCGGTACCGAATGCTCATTAAGACTTTACTACAGATTTCGAAATGATCAACAGTTGTATTAACTTGACAGAATGGATAGAATTTGAACGTATTTAGTAGTTTAGTTTAGATCACTATATGACAATAGAACCGAACGCAAAACTCGAGTTAGTTTTGTTATAGGTATCTGACGAATATATCTAAACCAAGAACAGTATTTAGTCAAACTAATCTAATGTTGTTTTAGAATACAACATATTACAAAATCTCATATAATCCCAGTCGTCAATAAAGTGAAAAGTGTACTCCAATTGTCTTGATTCAGTCAACAGCAACTGACTTAATTGAATGTTGTATTTGTACAAACATATGAATTCAATGGAATTCAATGGAAAACCAAACCAGCAGCAACAATTTAACATTTGCCAAGACAATCTGTAGATTTTAAAATACATGATATGCTTTTTTTAAATTCGGTAGCAAAACATTTTTATTTTGTTTTTATTTCTCTTAAAAGACTCCAACCACTTAATGATGTCAATAAATAAATACTTCTTTATCACACTTGCAAGCGACTTTAAAAATGATACAGTGACATGATGCAATACAAATATGTGTGAAAAACTTATGTTGAGGTCTATAAGTATAATTTTAATTAAACGTTTTTTTTTGCGTTAAAGAATGTTTATTAGAGCTCAAATATGTATCAGCCTACAACTATTATTACTAAAGCTTAATTTAGATATGTGCACTATTATTATTCTCATTGTTGTTCTTGTTGAGTAGTATATATTTTTAATTAAAATCTATTTATTATTGCAACAACTAATAATCAGCTGAATGCTTAAAACATGATACTGGCAACCGCAGTGATACAGAAAACACATCTTAAATGTAGTTTATATTAAAATTGTTTATCTATCTATGTATCGTATCTAAATTGAGATTGTGAAAAATGAGTAGTATAAGGCAAATTAAAATGTATTTTAATTTAAATCATTCAAGGGTAAACAAAGTCAATTGTGATCACATTTGATATACCTATTTAAATTTAAATTTTCGTAACACAACCTCCATACAGTGCGATGACATGACATTTGATTTTGATTTATTATTGGGGCCCTTTTTTGGCGAAACACGAGAGAGATGCGTTGGGATGGCTCATCGTAAGTGAATGAAATTAATTAATAGAGGGTTTAAATTTTCCTTCAATTATTTTAAAATATGTTTGTGCATTGCAAATATTGTTTGGGGTGATGTCAAATTTTAACACCAAAGGCGTTACTGTCAACCAGAGATGGGCATATTGCACTATATTTTTAGTGCACTAAACCATTAGTGGTAGTGAAAACGAAAATTGCACTACCACTAACCATTTAGTGGTATTTAAAAAAGAATTGCAACTACCACTACATTTTAGTGGTATTTAAAAAAGAATTGCACTACCACTAAATGTAGTGGTATTTAAAAAAAATGTTGCAACATCAAATTGCACTACCACTAACCATTTAGTGGTAGTAAAATTTTAATAGCACTACCACTAAGTAAATATTGGTAGTGAAATTGTTAGTGCACTATAAATATAGTGCATTATGCTCATCTCTGCTGTCAACCAAACATGATCAAGTTGGTTTGGAGATCATGTTCGTTTTGTAGAACAAAGATTAATTTGCCTCTATCATTTCAAGATTTGGGCCACTTAAATCCGGAAGGGTTTCCTAATGTAAGAAGATGACAATATAAGAAAGAAAAACAAGTAAAAAAACTAAATTCAATTAGGTTTCATTGACTGTACAAATTTGAATAGGACACTATCGAGAAAGGGCTCATTTTGAATGTCTTCAGCAGTCTCTCAATGAGCATAAATTATTGCAATTTCTTTAAAAGACGTATCAATGTCATGCATTTCAAGTAACTGCATCTTCATTTACAGATGGATCTAAGAGGGTGGAAAGGCTAGTTGGTATTGTGCATATTGAGAAGTTTGAAATGAGAGTTGAAGTCTATGGCATTCTTAGGAAAACTGGTTCTGGTACGATGGAATGTTTAATTAATTTGGATTCATTTCGATAATGTCTTGTGAGCGAATTCCAAATGAGATAACTAAACATTCAAGTTTGTAAATGTCATGGCTGCGCGATATGTTTATGTTTTTGGATACTGTATGGCGGATACACTTGCAAAGGAGGAAACGATAAATGTGAATATATAATAAAGTGGGGAGAACCAATAACTCATCTTCTATATTCATTCTCTGGGAGATGAACGACTACTGACATTAGGCCAATCAATCTTCAATGATCTATCAACGATGGTTAAGAATCATATAAATACATTTATTAGGAAATCTAATCACGATCAATTATGCAAATCTTTATATTATTTTGACAACAAGGCTTCTATCCATCTTTTTGACGATGTGGGCAAGACAAAGAATGTTAGTATGATTCTTCTCTTTTGATACCCTACACCACCATAGTGGGAAGGATATATTGGATTAGTGCTGATGTTTGTAACGCCAATAAAGTATAACAATTAACTCCGAATAAGTCGCTCCTTCCGTCTGGCTGGCTAGCTGTACATGTAAACATTGTGCGCAGAGTACAGGTTGCATGATATCAATTATTTTACCTATCCCACATACAAATGTCCTCCCAAAATAATGGTTTATTGGTCATAAATAACCACAGCTGAATGACCACTGCCGAAAATCGCTTTAAAGAGCATAACTCGCTTAAAAATGTTGGTAAGTTTGGCATATACAGAAATCTTGACACCTAATTCTGTAACATTTCGTACACAATTTGTCATAGCTCCCATATAGCGCCCATTTCTTAAAAACTGTTTTTACACATACGAGTATACAGGTTGTAAGGTATTATATTTGGTATAGGGTATTATAAGAAATCTTATTGAATTTATCAATTTTCGCGCTATATTTATAGCAAAACTAAAAAAATGTTTAGAACAAAGAGCAAAACTGCTGATTATGGGTGATCTTTATGAAAATTACTAAAAAGAAGACAACGGCATTTGGAATAAAGCTTCTTCGTCAGCATTTCCAATGTAGTAAACAACGCACTAGACATTTGTCACAATAGTTATCTGAACTGCATTTACCAATTGTTAATAAAAATATGCCGTTTCTGTTTTAATTTTATCAAGTCGATTAGCTGATCGTTTTGCTATTAGTTCCTTGATGTCCTTTTTAAGTGGAATTCTCAATTTGTTTTCCATTTTTTTTTGTTTTTTTTTTTGCCAATTAGTTGCAAACTGTTTAAGTTCTTTTATTTCTTGGCAGTTAAAAATAATGAGGAAGTTTTATATTGATAGCATTTATTTATAAATTGAGGCCTCTTGTGTGGTTAGAGTTTTTTAACTAAAAAATATGTAATTTGCATTACTAATTCCAGAGCGAATACGTTAATGTAGAGTTGGGCCAAAGATTTTCTTTTTAAACGCTCTCCTCAATAATCTTCTTTAAAGAGAAGTTGCTGTGCTATCACACATTATTAGAAACGATTAAAGTTTCAAGTTTTATGAATCAAATACACAACAAATGCAACAATTCTAGAACTCGTTCTTTCATGAAATATTATATAATCGGAAGATTTTGTTTACAAACGTCAATTCCATAACCTCTTCTAAAGAAACTTTGCTGAGCTATCACATACAAACATATTATTTAAAACGATTCAAGCTCCTGTTATTTATTCAAATATTGTTGTTGAAAATTGTCACCGTTGACTAGTTCTTGAAAAGTTTTACGCAGCAAAAATTACTCTTTATTTCATCAGTTTTTGTCCATTTAACAGTAGTGTACCACAGAACGAATTTCAGAAGTAATTAAGACATCACTAGTATCAAGGAAGCCATTTAAAAATCTGAGGTAAACTTTAAAAAAATTTAAAAATATTTCGGAGAGAAAATAAGTATTTATTCCACCAATTCTAAATAATCGACATTATTTTATTTAGTAATTGCTAGTTTTTGCTGTTTATTAATATGTACTGCAAAGATCTGTAAGAGAAGTTTAAAAAATACATGTTTAAAACCTGAAAATACATATTTCCTGTTTCCGAAAATAACGCAAACAAGCCGGCCAAATTTGCATATAAAGCAAATATAAAAATGCAATAATTTATAAGTGTGGTTTTGAGTACTTATGATTATATAATATTTGTCTAAATAAATTTATGACAATAATAATAAAAAAAAAAATCAAGCAATATTTGAGGTTGGTCAAGTTTTTTAGCACCACAACTTTTATTAATAGCTACACATTTTCTAAAATACTACTCTACAAGTTGTATTAAAATAAATGCAAGTATTAATTAAGTATTTAGAAGTTTTTAAATGTCAAAACCCCATAATCAAACAACGCAAAACATCGCACGTTTAAACATCACATCAGATCACTGCCTGGCTGACCAATTCGGTAAAACAAGTTCAAAATAAAAATTACTAAAACCAACTACAATTTTATAAATGTATATTTTTGTTTTTAAATCACGTTGTTTGTTTTATCGATTCATTCAATCACTCCAAAAAATACAAAGTAAACAAATATTACAATCCCAGCAAAAACTTTACTTACAAATTAAGTTAAAAAGTAATAGGAAATTGTCAACCAGACTACTTATTTTTGTTCGTGATGTTCCAAAATAAATATGTACCTTATAATGTTGCTACTTTCAAGCCAAAAAATTAATAACTTATTTTTATACTTAAAAGTTTTATAAAAATGTGTATGTAGTTGTAAACTTAATTTTAATGACTTCCAGAATTCATTCACCCCTATCGTGAATAAATATTCCACATGAAATTTGTTCCCTTTTCAAATTTTCCTATTAAAATTCAATGTTAAAAAAATAAAAGGGAACAAATTTCATGTGGAATTTTTATTCGCGATAGGGGTGAACGAATTCTGGAAGTCATTAAAATTAAGCCAGACGGAGTCGAGGCTTCGTAGAGCTCAACAGCCAATAAGAAATTAATGCTCTGTTAGAGAGTAATTAGATTTATTTTAGTTTTAAGATTTGAATACTTATTGTTAGGCCTAAGGAAATAAGGCAGATTCAATAAATAATAAAAAGTTATAATAAAAAAATAAAAAAATTAAGAATATAAGCAAAGTTTTTGCTGGGATATTCTAAAATTCTATATAAATATTTTATGACCACTATTATTTATATAATTATGAACTTTATATGGGAGTTTGTATTTGTATAAACAAAATACTAAAAACAAATGCGGAAAATTCTAACAAAACTTAGCGCCCACTATAAAACAAAAACAACACTACTATTTATAATTTTATAAATAAATTTTTAAAATGTATGAAAGAGTAGAAAATATAGTTTTAATTTATGCAATTTTTTTTTTAAATATTTTATTAACATGATTTATCTCAAGCAATTACACAAACAACAAAAAACTACAACTCGATTTAAGTAACATTTTTTTTTCAACTATTTAAGTTTACAACTAATAAACAAAAATGTCAGAATTGATTAAAATATATTTAGCAGCGTTGTCAACTTGGTGCGTTTTGTGCTTTTAAATTTTGGTGTTTTTTTAATTTTTTTGTGCAAAAAATTCCTTAGTTGGTGCGCGGTGAGCTTTTTTTTTTATTAATTTCGGTGCGTTTTTTTTTAATTTTTCGTAAATGTGATAAAATCTTTATTTTTACTAATTTTCAATTGCAGTTTTTTTTAATAATTCATTATCATGAAATCTATACGATGAAAATGGTACCAATTAAATGTATTTTAAAAACGAATGTATGATAAATGAATAGTACATATTATAAAATTCGTCACATGAAGGTTATTGCTAAAGATAAAAAGGGTGAAAATCTTTGTTTGAATATAAAATTAACATTTTAAACACGGAAATAAAAATTCTTGTGTATCCTGATGGTTTCAATAAACATTTTAAATAAAAAAGAAATTCTAAACTTGGTGCGTTTTTTTTTTTAAATGGCGCGTTTTTTTTTACCATTTTGGGTGCGTTTTGAAAATTCAAAGCTGACAACGCTGCTTAAAAACTGCTTCAAATATATTTTTTAACAGAGACTGTAATAAATTGATAATTTTTCAGCAAAAAATATGTCTTGGAAGCAGTAGGAAAAATTTCACCAGTACTACAACTTTCTACTTATTCATCTCACAGTATTAATAAGCTTATTCTAAACTGAATTATCTTAAGCGGGATTTTATCTTACCCATATTAAAATAGTAACTTATAGGCGCAGCGACTAAAACAGGGACAATAGCAGATGAATGACAAAGACCTTATCCTATTCCTTACCTTATCTTCACTATATACCGGAAACCGAAAATAACTGATACACAAATTATTGTGTTAGAAATTACAATTTATTTTCGGTTACAAAAATTAACAATTACTTAACACAGGAATAAATAGAACATATAATATAATGTAGTCAGTCCCAGGAATACCGCTCGCCCATGTTTAGTAACTATTTGAGGCGTTTTTCATTTGAAATCCTGTCTTGACTGAAGCGTTAATTTTTAATATAATTTTAATCATCCTGTTTTTGATGCAATTTAAACGTCTTTTTCCAAATTGTGTAAAAGTGGAGCAAAAAAAAATCTTATCTCAAAATATAAATTTGGAACTATTGATTTAGTCCTGCTAAATGAATTAATGCTGCTAAATGGAAATGTTCAAATCTCACTTATTGGTAAAATTTCATATTAAATGGTGAATGATAGTCAATAATCATTTGAATATAAGGGGATCGATCTCTAGCTGAAATTACTATACTTGATATAATGATTTCCGGCCTTTCCGACTCAAACACGATAGTTTCACCGGGAAAACGGAACGAAACTATCCTACTCTATTCCCTGCTGGAAGGATATTTTACCTTAAATTTTCTTTCGATGTTTCACATATGTGAAGTTAAAAACTCAAAAGACGATCTTAATTTTAAAGTTTCTGTCTTGCCGCACTGTTAGATTTAATGTAATTGAATTGCTGAATGTTTTGTAGATGGTCTACTACCAATGCTTATCAAAGTATTGGACATATTTGGATTTTCCAATTTTGTATTGAACTTGTATAATAAGTCACAGTTGCATTAATTAACTGTGATAATTTGATAGGGATGCAGGAATAAGGGGGGAAAAGCCCAGACATATAAAATTAATACTCTAAAATAAAACCAGAACCAAAGAGAAACTTTTCACACCTGGCTGAAGGAAAAATTTACAAAATTTTAAATTTACAAATTTACGTTAAAATAGAAAACTTTTGATTTTTTTTAAATATGTATACTTATGTTAATTTTGTATATCCACCATCAACAAAATGGGGGGTATATTAGGTTTGTCATTACGTTTGTAACACATGGAAATATTGTTCGTAGAACCCAAAAGTATATACATAGAATATATATTCTATGTTCTTATAAAATTCGAAGACGATCTAGCCATAACCGACCGAATGCTGAAGGCCAGATAGAGTTTCGAAAAGAAAACTTAAACAAATGAAATTTTTCAAACATTCTTTGTTTTGCCGTATTGTTTGGTATTGAAAATCGTCGAAATCGGTCCACTACGATCAGAGTTATAGATAAAAATTGTCTGAAATTTTTTCAGACATTTTTTGCTATTTCTTTAAATAAAATGTAGATATATAATACAAATTTGCACACTTTAATTTTTTTATAGAAGGACAAGTCCTGCTTAAAATAGTAAGAAACGGTTCATGATTTCTTCTAGTACCCAAACAAATGTCTTCCCGGAAAATGGCTTTATGGTACGTAAATGCCTACAGAAAATCAGTAATGATAAGGTAAATCATAATACGAAATTTTGTTTGCATAAAAGGATCCGAAAAAAGCAACTAACTAGTATAAATTTCGCTATCGATACAAAATCCAACTACACCAATACCTCGCTTTGCGTTGTTTCGTTTTGCGTCGCTGCTTAATTAGTACTAATTTTCACTGTATGTCGTTAGAGTTTCAAGATTGCGTTGTTTTAGGTTCGAGTATTTTTTTTTTTTTTTAATGTTTGCAAAATCTGATGCTAAAACGATGACCCGTACAAGAAGTGCTTTGATGAGCGATATGGAACACTTGCTTTCTATTTGGATTGAAAATCAAGTTGCGCAGAGAATATCATTAAGTAAAATGGTATTTCAGACAAAAGCAAAAAGCTTATTTGATGACATTAAAAGTACAGCATTAGACAACGATAATAATAGTGGTACAAGGAAATTTATTTTACGTTGAAAAAAAGCTGTTCAGCAACAATTAAACCAATTTTTTGTGAAAGAAAGCCGACGACTTAGTATTTTCGTAAGCCTAAACCTGTCTTCGATCTTTATATGGTTTGCTCTAGAAAACCTTAATTCACTTTGTGTTGTTTCAATTTGCGTCGTGTTTTTTTTTTTTTTTGTACGTAACCACGACGTAAAGTGAGGTATTGGTGTACTGGTATATAGGTGGTGTGTATATATATTCTCTTAATTGTTTATTCTTTAGTTAGGGTTTCACTATTTCTTTGAGGACCATTATTTAATTTAACAACTTATTTTAATCAGCGTTAAATATTGTTTATAGGAAAATATTATAAATAGGTTTAAAAAAAAATTTGGAAAAACTAAAGTTATAATTTGGAAGCAATATTCATAATTTTTAGCGAATTCTAGCGCAATTTGAGGTAATTCACGCGTCTTGGCCATAAATAGCTGACATTACTGTTCCTTATAATACTACCATTATCATGTGAAAAATTATAAATTATAACATTTGACCTATTAACCTGAATCAGCTTCATAAAAACTAACAATACCTATATTATTATTGTCAAAGGAAAGTTAAGAAATTTTAGCAATCAAACATGGATTTTTAGAAAATTTTGTAAAATATTATATTTCATTAAAAACTATAAAATAAGTATCAGTTTCCAGTTTAAAACTATGCAATCGCTTTTATTGTTAGTACGTGAATAAAATAATATGTGTAGTTGGTGTAGTTTTATTTATTTCGGGTGCCTTAGGTTTTCCTTATCTTACAAAATATATTATCATTTTTGTTGTAGTATTTAAATCGTATTGGTTTGATGCAACTTTCAAAGAAAAACAAAAACAAAAAAATTAAAAAAACAGTATGTATGAATAAATGAATCATTTGTATTTAGACATTATTATGGCCAGTTTTTAACTTGATATTTAAATACGAAATTAGTTAATTTTTAATTAAACTTAAGTTGTATTTAAATACGGTTTCATTTTTTCAGTCTCAAATTAAGTTTGGTACTTAATTATGATAAAAGTATGGTAGCACTATTAAATCTCAAAAAAATATAAACAACTTCTTCATTTAACAGCTGATTTACTATTTAGTACAAATTGTTATAAACTAAATGGGCAAAAGCTTCATCATTCATATCCTCTTCATCTAAATTCATTGTTTTAGTTGATATTAGTTGATATTAATAATAATAAGCATAATGGTTTTATTCGCGGCGAGTTTATTTATTGAATATTTTTTATCAAATAATAAAAAAAACTTCAAGCGCAATTTTCATAATTTGCAGAAATGTCAAAATCATATGGTAGTATGAAGAACTTAAGTTGTATTTAAATGGACGTAGTCAGTGATTTAAGTTCTATTTAAATATGATCTATAAAAATGAAGTTGATATTTAAACAGAACTTAAGTTTAAACACACTTTAATTTTTAAGTTAAAAACTGGCCATTAATATTTTTTATTTTTGTTGTAGTGTTTATTTCACTAATACTAGTATGACTAAATGAATGAATAGCATCATGCCCGGCCGATACAATAATAACAAAAACACCAAACAACTATCAAAAAAAATAAAACTTAATCTAAAAAAGCAATAAATAAAAGTGAACAAAGACAAGATAAATACAAAAATAAATAAATAAATAATAGTACCTATAAATTGTTTGTAATTTTCTTATTTGTTTATCGCAACAACAACAAAAACTACTATTGTTTACGAATAACAGTAGTTAGCAAGAAATTGAGAAATTTCACATAAACTAATTTAACAGCTGTTTTTTATTATTATTATTTTTCAAAGGGAATGAGAGTGTTACTCCACACATTTCTCCTCACAAGAAACAAGTTTCCCTTCTCTGCGCCCCAAACTATTAAAACCTAGCGGCAGTAATCAACGTTCATTCATTCATACTTTCAGAAACAATTAAACAAACAAATAAAAAAAATATAAACTTTGGTGAAGGTCTTTGTTTCATTTCTGTGAATTTTTTCAATTCCGCCCTTTTCATTGAAATTCAAAAATTTTTCAAGTAAAACAAAGTTTTGAGGTTGCTGCAAAAAATGGTTACAGAATTCATGTTTTATTTTCAAAAAAGTTTCATCAATGCTTACGCAAGTTATTGGAATTTCTGTGTGTTTCTATATCTGGATTGCAATGACACAATGGTAATGACCAAAAACCAAACAGCAAAAATGAAAAAAAATTCACCAATAAACAAGATTCCTTAAAATGAAAAAAAAAATATATATATACAAGTTTATTTACGTTTTTTTTTTATTTTTAATGTTGTAAAATATTCTCGATATTTCTATACAATCTTCTGTTTTGAGATTTATTTATTTGGTCTTATCTCCTTTTTTTTATGAATTTATGTATAACATCACATATTTAATTTTCTCCAAGTTTGGTAATTTTTTAATAATTCAAACCACTTGAATTTGTTTTTTAAATATTTTGATTTTTTTTGTTTATTTACTTAGTTGCGAAGTAATATTTTAACGAACAACACTCTTTTAACCGCACACATCTATTGATTACAAGATACTCTGTGTGACTGACTAACTAACTATAAGTTGCTAAAAAGCCAGCCAGATACTTTAGAATCTCACAGTTTGTTCTTTTTAACACAGTAATAACAACTGAAAACCTCTCAGTATTTGCTAACTTTGGCCCAGCGTTGCCATATGTTAAGTTTTCATCTTTGGAGAGGCAAACGTTTTTTTTTTTTTTTTTTTTTGAAAAAAAGTTTTTTGGAATTCAAAAATTATGAAAATAATATGTTCATCAAAACTGATGAAAATGCCTTTTCATCCCTTTTTTCGCAATTATTATTGATTTTGATTGATAAAATAATAGATTAATAAATAACATTAAATTTGTATATAAAATTTTTTTTTAATTAAATAAAAAAAAGTTTTCTTCAAAACTTTTTGATAATTTTAGTTAGGCTCGAGTTCATTAAATTTAATTTTCATTAAATTATTTTTACTGAAGTTAGGAATTACAACTTGAAAAACTTATTATTAAAAATTTTGATAATTTTTCTTGACTGGGGATCAAACCTGGGTTGTTGAATTTACATATGTTTCGAGAAATCCCACTTTCTCTCATCAGAATTCTTTGCGTTCTACCACCTGCACCACTGCGGTGCCGGTCAGCCAACAACAAACATCAATCCTTTAACCAGTGTTAGTTCTGGTAGTTCGAAGTTTTTGCTGTAATTATCATTCTTTATTAATTTCTATTCATAGTTGTTTTTTCCTTTTCTTCAGTTTTTCCGTATTCATGTCAAGACTTTGTCTCGAAAACTTGAATACATTTGTTTTTGTTTATTTTGTTTTCTTCAAAATATATTATATGGCAGCGCTGCACTTTGTTTCAATTCTTCTCAATTAAGGCAATCGACTGACTCTTTCTTGTTCCATATTCATTGTAATTGGTTGGTTATCAGCGTTGTCAACTTTGAAATTTTAAAACGCACCAAAATGGAGAAAAAAACGCGCCTTTTGAAAAAAATCCCACCAAATTTAGATTTTCTTTTTTATTTAAAATGTTTATTGAAATAATTTCACTTAAAAAATATAATATTTTCGTCAAAAGTTCAGTGTTTTTATAAAATAATAAAACTTAATAAAAATAAAAAATAAACTAAACAAATTTGTTTGTATTCCTTTGTACTAAATAGATAGATACATATGTATGTAATTATTTTTTTCTTTTTTTAACCTTTTAAAAAGAGATCAACGATTAATAGTAAAAGTAATAATAGTAATAAAAAGGGCTAATTTCAGTACATATTTTTTTAAATATTTTTGTTTTCTATTTTAAGTACTTCTAGTACTTCGTTGACCCTATTCAATAAAATTTGTTAGGGCTTCACTGGGACTCTAACCCTGGTGTTCCTCTACAGTTCAGTAGACCAATCAGGCTAAACAATAATTTTTTTCATGTTTAAAATGTTACTTTTATTTTCAAACAAAATTTTTCATCCTATTCAGCTTTAGTAATAACCTTCATGTGACGAATGTTGGATTATCATACATTCGTATATAAAATGCATTCAATGGGGTCCTTTTTCATCGTATAGATTTCATAATAATGAATTATTAAAAAACTGCAATTAAAAACTAGTAAAAATAAAGATTTCATCACATTTTCGGAAAAATTAAAAAACGCACCGAAATTTAAAAAAAAGCGCACCGCGCACCAACTAAGAAATTTTTCGCACCAAAAATTTAAAAAAGGCACCAAAAATGGTGCGAAACGCACCAAGTTGACAACGTTGTTGGTTGTGTTCAAATTAAGTAAATGAAAAAAGTTTCTATTTTACTGTAGGCAGGGCTGCTAAATAAATTTCGGAAAAAATCGTCAAAATCGCGATAAAAAAGAATAATATCGTCATTTTAAAATTTTAAAATCGGAAAAATACAAAACTAATATTTCTGAAAGTAGCTTTCAATTTGTATTTAAACGAAAACATAAAATTCAAGTTTATATAGTCTCTTGTACTATACATACATACATATGTATATTAAAATACCTAAAATTAAACTTTATAAATAAGAGATCACAAATAATAGAATGTTAAACACAACTTGTTTATTATATTTATAATATAATACATTATTTTAGAAATAAATATCTGAATTTTTTTTATTATTACAGGTTTAATTACAATGTCAAAAGAATTTAGTTTATTAAAGCCCTAATTTTATAAATCACTTGAGTTCTAAGCATCACCTACGCTTTTGCAAACAAATCACCAAAAATATGTAATTTTGTAAATCACTGCGTCATTGCGTTTAGCGAACGCAGAAATATTACGTTGTTACAATACTTTCAAATCATTGTGTAGCCATTGTAAATGTTGATACTGAAATTTAATATAAAAATTCACATAAAGCTACACTTATTTTACATTGGCAATGCTACAAACATATCAGCTGTTCAATAATTTTGTTTGGTTATTTATCAAGAAACTATTTCAAATTGTAAACAAAAAAGCTTTTAAGGCAAATAACTATAAATACAAAGATACTGAGGGGTATAAAAAAATGTTCGTACTTATTGATAAGTCGTCTTCTTCGGATGATGAAGATTCTTCAAGTGTCCTAGACATATGTATTGAAAAACCACAATTGCGCTCTACTATCAACATCATGAATTTAACGAATAATTAGTAAGTAAAATAACACTGTGAAGATTTACAGTATTTTTAATTTATTTTTTAAAGATTTCAGATGAACTTCCGATATATTACATATATATATGTACATACAATTCAAATTGAGCGTCTGTTGTGGCTTCTCTGTTCGCCCTAAGAAAAATTTTAGTAGTATTTTATACTAAATGCATATGTTTGTATATATTTATTTACATCGTATTAATAATTTTGTTTTTTAATAATATTTTAATTCAACTTTTAAAACTAAAGCCAAGAAAATGGAGGTGTTAAATTTGACAACGCAAGTGATAAAAAATTCAGAGTTGCGTTTTACAAAATACACAATTCCAAACAGTTGTATTAACAACACCAAACAATCACTTGCTTGAACGCCGTGATTTGCAAAATTAGGGGCTAAGTTTTAAATAACATTTTGAGTTCATCTAATATTTATTTTCAAAGAATTCCGTATTTGTGTTATTTTTAAATTTATATGGCTAAATATGCTTTCGACGTTTTGTTAAAATAGGAAACGTTTCTAAAGAACTTACCCGTTGAATTTCAGAAATTGTTTTCTATTGAAATTTTTAATTCACGAAATTCAGTATCAAAAATTGCTTTTCATAATTTACCAATAAAATAAAATAATTTCTACTATCCTGACTCATAATATCATTTGGAATTATTATACCTAAAGTCAACATTTGTCTATAATTAAAAAACATCACTATCATTTAGTTTTGTTCATGTAATATGTGATATTCTTCTTATTATATTCATGTTATAAAATGAGAAAAATTGTTGTTGTCTCCAAAAACACAACCATTAATAAAATAAATAACTCTGACGGAAGATTTTAATAATGTAGAAAATCGTCACTTTCATAGAAAAAATCGTCAAAATAACGATACATCGTCAAATCTGGCAGCTATGGCTGTAGGGAAGAAGTCACCTATTGTGGCATATGGTGGCTAATGAAATACTGTGGTGACTCGTTGATAAGCTTAAGCCAATGCACAAACCACTTTTTAGTGCGGATAAGCTTTTGTTGCTAAAAGTTTATTTTCAAATTTAGCTTTTAACGGTTGTAGTTTTAGAAAAGCTTTATATGAAGCTAAAATGCGATCTTTGTAAGACCGGTTTTAAGTTTAGACAGTGGTTTAGAAGTCCAATGAGTAAAGTCCGTTAATAATAAACTTGTATTAAGTTAATTCTAGAATATGAAAACGATTTTGAAAACCAGCATCCACAAACTTAGTATTTTCTTGTTCCTTTTAATAACATTTTTGCTTTTTTACAGTCTGTATCGTTTTACAACATATAATTTCCTATTATAGTGGAAGGCCAATGTAAGCGGCATGCGGCCGCGGGCGGCAATCAGCTTAAATAAACGTTTATTAGTGAGTACATTGTGTTTGTATGTATGTCCAATTCTCTTTCCAAAGGCTTTCTGCAGCTGTTTGATATCGCAGAAAATATATATATATAGTTATATATATGTACTTTAACTATGCCAAATTACAACTTTCTGCGATATCAAACAGATATAAGATAAAAATTCAATTTTGAGGCAGAAATATTAGTGATCATTTAAACTCATATTCAGCGTTGCCACGACCAAAAAAATTTTGTAACCAATATGTAAAAAAAGTAACCAAAAGTAAAAAAAGTAACCAAAATTTTTATATATTTAAAGTTTTATTTTATTTATACTCGTTCAACAATACAATGATCGTGTTTGTTATGTTTGGAGACAGGCATGTATTTTTTTTGTAAAGCTATGTATACACGATCGTCAGATATTACAACGTTGTCAGATCTAGCAATGTGCTAGCAATGTACTGACATTGAAAAATTGTTAGCAAAAGGTAAATTTTCCGTTTAGACGACTGTAAGAAAACTAACAATTTCATTGGTAAACAATTATCACACAATGAATTTATCTGTCAACCGAAATTGTCAGTTCACATGGTTGCCAGATTGTGGTGTGGCATTGCCAAATTCGTTTTGTGTGTGTTTAAAAATTTTAAATATTGTCATGAAACAAAAACGAGCAATTGAAACCATTTTATCTGCACTCTATGAAACAGGATCCATCAAAAATATGTCACTAACCATTTTTTATTTTCTATAATTTAATTCTTTAATTTTCTTCCACTTTTTTCAAAAATTTTATAAACGCACACTTTAATTTAATTCTTTAATTTTTTTCCATTTTTTTTCAAAAATATTATTAATGCACACTTAATTTAATTCTTTAATTTTCTTCCACTTTTTTGAAAAATTTTATTAATGCACACTTGTTTGTTTATTTATGTATATACAGAGTTGCATTTAGAAATAATTTCTATGACAATGCTGCCATTGACAGATGCATAAACTTTACACATATGACAATGAAAAGTGTTTGACAATTGTCTTAAAACAATGACAATGACAAAATTGTGTGTTTACACGATTGTTAGATGTCTGACAATAATTTTGTTTTCCAATGTACTGAAAATGCTTTTTTTTTTACAACGTTGGAAGACAAAAATTTTAAGTTCACACGGTTGTTACAGTGTTGTTATTATAACGTTATAAAAACGTTTAAATTGTGGTAGTTTAGTTTATCACCAAAATTAGTGGTGTTTAGTCAAAGTGAAAAACAATGTAAAAAGTGGTTACTTTTGTATTAAAAAAAAGTAACCAAAACGGAAAAAAGTACACAGTACACATTGGAAAAAAAGTAACCAAAACGGCAACGCTGCTCATATTTTACGATTTAATATCTTTTTGAGTATTTTAAATGAAAAATCGATTTTGAGTCAGGTATAAGTGTTATCACAGATTGAGTCGTTTTTTCATTCACTATTAAGAATTTAAGAAATTTTTATTTTTATATAAATAAATAGATTCTCAATACAGAAACTCTGAAAGTTAGACTAAATTTTAGATAAAAAATAATCTTGAAAAAAAAGTTAAAAAATTTTATTAAGTCAATCATTTCGAAAACAAACATTCCATATATTCATACATATATTTGAGCGAAAATCTTTAATCGCCGAAAACATTATAAATAAGTGTTTAATCAGAGCTCGATCTTTGATCACTAATATTTTTGAGACTGAAGCTTCAAAAGTTGAACTATTTCTATTTGAATTTTTTCAAAAAAATTTGTTAGGGCGCCACTGGGACTCTAACCCTGGTTGTTCGTCTACAGTTCAATAGACCAAACCATCAGGCTACACAACGTAAGGAATTTTTCGCACAAAAAAATTTAAAAAAGTACAAAGTTGACAAGGCTACAAAATACTGAATTAGGAAAGTGACGCTTCAGCAGATGAGACATGTCGGTTTTTAAATAAATCTAATTCCATTTTCTGAGCATGCAACATTATCGGCAATTATCTAATATCTGACGCTTAATTTTTTGCAACAAACTTATCGATGACCCATTTTATTCAGATCCACAAAATATAAAGTTATAAAATCTTTAATTTTTTAAAATAAAGAGAATTAACATTTTAAATTGTTCACTGTCCTTGACTTATTTAGAAAATATTCAAGTAGTGCTATAAATAATTTCAAAACACCATTTAAAAAAGTTCATTTTTTGAGAATTTAAGCATTTCAAATATTTCTCTTATAATTTTCATTTATAATCTAAATCTTAATATAAAGCTATTTACACTATAAAGAATTTTGTTACTTAACATACATACGTTCTAATTTTAAAACCACCCACTCCCTACAAACTTACTGCTGTCTATTAGAATAACATAAGTCTTATTTATGCGTAACAAAGATGTTCAAATTAAGTACCGGAAATGTTCAAAAAACAATAGAATGTTAATTCCGGCATAAAGTCGAAAACATAACAAAAACACAACAGCAAAAAACAACAACGGTAATTTAAATAATATGAAGTGGTATATAATGATTACCACCAAAACAGAGCCCAGCCATCATCATCGCCACCACCAACACCATCATCAGCTTCAGCTACTCACAATTGACAGGCTCAAGTCAATGTCGTCTTCCTTGCAACATCAACGTCAACAGGGTTGTAATTGTTTTTACAACAAAATTTGTATTTTAACACCAGTTTCTTGTAACTCTGCTCTTTGTCATCTTTATTTCGATGCTTATGGTAGAAAACAAAAATTATGACATCGCTGGAGGCATTGTAAACGGAAGTGTCACTAAAATTAAATTTGCATAAATTTATTGTTGCCCTCCCTGCTGCTCTCTGAGAAGCTTTGAATAAGAAAAACATATTTTTGTGACTTCTCGCTGGGTTGAGGTTAAATAAAATCTTTATAAAGGAAATTAGTAGACAGGCAGGCGGAAGAACTCTGGGGTCGAGACAGACTACAAATCCTAAGTAAAGTTTAATGAATATTATAAAATTTTCAAATACGATTATGTAAATTTCTGTTGAATGTATTATTATTATTGTTACGAGTATTTGATATGTTTACTTTAAACTTAAGGTTATAATTTTCAATACCTAGTAGAAATTTATTAAAATTTATAAATTTATAAATCAATACTTTATTGTATTGTGGGTTTGTTACTAAAGCTATTAGCAGGCATAAAAATAAAGTCTACGATCACGTTTGTTTTAATCTCAATGTCAAGTGTGAGCACAAATAATCGGTTATAATATTACTACATACAACTCTTCTCATGTTTTTATATAAATTAAAGAACTGTTACCGTCTATATAGGAATAAATAGTTATTCGTCTTATATTGGTTTTTCTAAGAGGTAGTTCTTTCGAATTTCAATTATTGCAAAAGCAACTTTAAATGAAAAAAGTTGACTATTCCCCAATAGGGGCATATTGGAATAACATTAACATATCAGTAGTAAAATCTTAAGGTAAGGTTACATTTGCAAATATTTGCCGAAAAAGGCGTAACCACTAAATAACATATAATATATTTATTTGAAAATACTTTTCTTATTTAGGCCAAAGCACAACAAATATTTAGTTTTAATATATTTAATGCTGTTCGATCCGGGAAAACTATTGTAAGAGTAAATAACATCAAAAAATGTTTGTGCTAAAACAAATGGTTACGCTTTTTTGGGTAAATATTTGCCAAATGTGATCGTACCTTTAGACAATGAAAGTTACAATGTATTAAATTTCGCTCAAAAATCGCATTAAGTTATTAAAAATTCACAATGAAAATAATATTCGTAATGTTTTCAGTCTACATAATCATACTTCTCAGACCCCTATTAAAAATTTTGCCGCCGAAAATTTCTCATAGTTTTTACCAATTGGGAAAATCCACAACGACCACATGATAAAGTTTGTAACCTTACAAGGTACAACTGGTGTATAAATTGAAGCCGACCGATTATTCACTTTGCCATAGATTCACCGAATTCACTAAAGAACAAACCGCTGTATTTTTTTTTTTTAATTTCAGACGAGGAATTTTCATTTCTCTAGATACGTTAACAAACAAAACTGCCTCATTTTGGAATTCTAAAAATTCAAGAGTCTATTCAAGAGGTCTACAGGAGTGATTGGGTTAATTTTTTTTATAAATTCGACCGGCAGTTCGATTACCGTGAGTATATCACGCTATCGAGAGATGTTAACTGCTAAATTTTGGCTTATTATTGGATATCACTGACATGTGGTTTCAATAGAACGATGTCAAACAGGCACCGAAACGATGAATTTATTTCAAGCCAAAATTCCCGATTGCATAATTTCAAAAAATGCATTTCTTGATTGAGTGGCCTATATTTTGTTTGAATTGAGCCTATGTAGAGCCAATCGAATCGATTACAACCATAAAATTTGAAATCCGTAATGGCATTTTCGAAATAAAACCGTCATTTTGTGACATAATGTGATTGCAAAATGTGATTTTAATAAAAGAATCGATATCGATATAATTTTTCATTTATAATTAACAAATCTTACTCTTTCCAATGCAATACAAATTTGAATAATTTTCATATAACTTTTTTGTTTTATTTTGTTTTGAAAAACAAATTATGCAAACAGCTGAATTGAAAGTTCATTCCATATTAAACCAGCGAAAAGTAAAAGATACAACTTACTAGGTTACGATGAACTGAACGATTTGATGAAATAGATATGTTTACAACAAGTAATAGAGCAGTGGTCGGCATATAGAGCGCATACAACATAATTTAGGGCCTAATTTTGTAAATCACTTGCGTTCAACGCATCATAAAGTTCACCAAAAATATGAAATTTTGAACATCACTGCGTCATTGCGTTTAGCGAACGTAGAAATATTATGTTGTTACAATACTGTCAAATTATTGAGTGGTTAATGTTGCCATTTTAAATGTTGATACTGAAATTATAATTAAAATTTACATAGAGCTGCACTTATTTTGCATTGACAATGCTACAAACTTATCAGCTGTTAAATAATTTTGTTTGGTTAGAAAATACTTATATTAAATTGTGAAGAAAAAAAGCTTTTAAGGCAAATAACTATAAATACAAATATACTAAGGGGTAGAAAAAAATTTTCGTACTTATGTATATGTCTTGTTCTTCGGATGATGAAGATTCCTCAAGCGTCCTAGACATATCCATTGAAAAAACCCAATTGTGCTCTACTATTTTTAATTTGCTTTTTAAACATTTCATATAAACTTCCGAATGAACAAGAAAATGTTTTTATATATATTACGATAGGTCCTTTTCTAAAGGAACCTCATTGTGTGACAGCTATTTCAAAAGAAGCAAAACTTGCAACAACAATAAGGTTTTTGGTAACGGAAGGGCATCAGAAGGGAATTGGGAATGAGCTTATAACATCTCTTTCACAGTTTAAACCCTTCATTAGTCTTTACTTTCTGTTGCTTTTCTGTTCCGTGTCGTTCTGTTGTTAAATTTTTGTAGTTAGTTTTTCCGTATAAACGTATCAGCTGTTTTGGGTAAACAGACAACGCACCGTGAAAATAAATCAAAAAATACAAAGTTTTATACCCCTCACCTTCAAGAGAAGGGTATATATAAGTTTGTCATTCCGTTTGTAATTTCCACAATATAATTTTCCGACCCTATAAAGTATATATGTTCTGGATCCTTATAGATAGCGGAGTCTATTCAGCCATGTCCGTCTATCTGTCTGTCTGTTTGTTGAAATCAATTTTTTGAAGTCCCCAGATATCTTCGGGATCCAAGTCTTCAATAATTCGTGTAGACATGCTTTCGAGAAGTTTGCTATTTAAAATCAGCAAAATCCGTCCATAAATAACGGAGATATAAGCAAAAATCCGAGACAACCTTTGAAAATTGCATCAAAAAAACTATCAAACAAAGTGTATTAATTTAATATATATGTACTATATATATGTATGTATGTATATAATATAATTATGCATCCACAACAAAGGTGAAGGGTATATAAGATTCGGCATAGCCGAAGATAGCACTCTTATTTGTTTTATTGTACAATATGTCATTACTTTCGACTAACGTAATGAGTTTTTCGTCATCCATCGTTTATTTTTTATATTTTTATAACTTTTATAGAAAAAACTTAATTAAATTCAAAGAAATTGAAAATTTTTGTAATAAACCAATTTGTAATAAACAGCTGCGGATGTCAGCTGTTTTGTGCTGTCACTTACAATTACTTAGCAAATTTTTTTTTCAACAGGTTCGTCCGCAACGGAACAGAACAGAAAGTAAAGACTAATTCTGCCTTAAGGTTAGTGACGTCATTAATGAATGTTTGTCAGCTATATGCAAAATGGATAAAGTTTAATCTTACAGCTGAAGACGAGATGAAGAGAAAGTTTGAATAGCTTCCCAAACATTATCAACAGTTGACTTTGAGTTGCCAAAATTAGGCATTTCATGAGCCACATCTGCATGCTTTTCCATTTCAGCTGTCAACAATTCAAATTAAGCTGCCTTCTTTTTTCGCCCTTAAAAAATTTTAGTAGTATTTTATACTAAATAAATTTGATTGTATATATTTACTTACATAGTATTAATAGAGTTCCTATAAAATATTAAATTTATTAAATAATTCTGTTTTTAATAATATTTAAATTCAATTTTTAAATCTAACGCCAAAAAAGTGGGGGCGTTAAATTGCACAACGCAAGTGATAAAAAATTCAGCGTTGCGTTTTACAAAATACACAATTTCAAACAACTGCATTAACAACAACGTAAGAATCAGATGTTACAACGCAAACAATGATTTGCTTAAACGCTGTGATTTGCAAAATGTTATTTAGAAAATTGTGGCGTTGCCTTTTACAAAATTAGGGCCTTAAATAACATTTTCATTACCAGTTGTAATCTGAGCACTTTGATTTGTATTTCTTACTTGATTATTTGTATGAACTACTTACGTTGACATTCATATTTTTACATGTAAAATAAAACGGTTATGCCCGGCCTCTGATGGCTATGAATGCCGACCACTGGCATATAACATTAAGTCTTCATATAAAAAGTAATTGCGATACCAAAAAGTAATTATTTGATCATTTTAGAATTGCATTTTGCAAATAAGCATTTACTTAAGAATATCTGTCAAAGTCCTGAACAAAAATAGATTTTTTTTACTGAAAAATTCAAAAAATCTTAAATTGCCAGTAACATTCAAAATATGTAATTGAAATGGAAAGAAATGACTTAATTGAACTGCACACTTGCACGCCGGCACTGTAAATGATTTGACTATGAAAAGGGTAAACACATTTCCATTTGATTAAATACATACATATATTACCAATCTTAAAATATTTCAAGTGGAAAAATAAATTGAAACATTTTTCATAGAATCGATAACATACTAGTGAAAAATTTGTGCATGTGTGATTGATTTTCAATAGAAAAAGGACACAGTGTAAAAGATCACAAACCATTTCCATGGCATTTCAAATGCAAACAAACAAGCAAAACAGAGAAAGAAATGTAAAAGAAGCTTCATTAGTTATGCATTGAACTTAAATCGCATATACAATAAATAAATTAATTTCTAACATTTCAACATTAATCTTCCTGTTGAAACATAAAATTATTGCAAAAATTCTTACACAAAATAAAATATTTTGTTTTATTTCACTTAAAGTAGAAAAAAATAGTCTTTAATGAGTTTTTCCTCACAATTCATACTAAATATTCTGTTTTTACTTCATTTAGTCCTGTTTGACGTAAAGTACAATAAATAAAAAATCAATATTTAAAATTGCATTCCATACACGTCGTCAACAAACAAATTGTAAGAAAAAGTTCTTTTTATATCCCTTCGACACAAAAAAAAAAAATAAACAAATAATCCAAAGTATAAAAAGAAAAAGCAGAAATAGAAAACAGGCTAAAATAGACAATTCTTTATGAGGAAATATCTACTGCTATCAAGACTCATAAGGAAGAAATGTTTCACAGAAAACAAATTTGGCAAAAGAAAAAAACAAGAAAATGTCGAGCAATACATAGTATAATCATGGTAGTTGTTCTAAAATTCATATCACGTGCGTACTCCACCACTACTCTTTCATTTTATTTTCCTTGTTTTCCTATTTGCCTCCACTGCAACACACTTTTGTTTTCTGTCCTGTTCAGCTGCTCGTTCCATTTTATATCCTTTAAACATTATTTTGAACTAATAGTGAACATTCAGCCAGCCGTACGTTCTATCGTTCATTCATCTGTCTATGCTTAAATTTAATACCAAAAATATTTCATAAACAGAGATGATGAAAAAATCCATGTTAAAATATGAGTCTACAACATTCATCCATTCACAGAAATAAACTTAATGGCCTACAATATGAAATGACAGAATTTTAAGTTAAAATGTTAGTTTGTATTTACACATGCATACATACATACATACAATCTAAGGAGGATATTCTTGTGTTTGTAAGTATATGAGCATATTTTCTACTTTGGATAATGAGTGAATATGCTTTTATATATTTATAAATACATATAAAGGGTGATTTTTTAAAAGCTATAGGAACGTTAAAAAAACACATAAAATTCTGAAAAATGCATGAAATCTTTAATTGAATCGATAGTACGGTCCATATAATTTAATCTTTGAAGATTATTTCATGCAAATGTTGACCTTGACTGCGCTTCAAATGGTCCATCCGCTTAGTCCAATTTTGGTATACTCTTTCCAACATTTCGGCCGGTATTTCACAAATAAATGCTTCAATGTTGTCTTCCAATGCGTCAATAGAAGCGGGCTTGTCTGTATAGACATGAGCTTTAACATAGCCCCACAAAAAATAGTCTAAAGGCGTTAAATCGCACGATCTAAGCGGCCAATTGACCGGTGCCGAACGTGAAATAAAATGTTCACCGAACTCGCCTCTCAATAAGTCCATTGTTGCGTGTGCTGTGTGGCATGTGGCACCGTCTTGTTGAAACCACTTGTCATGCAAGTCAAGCTCTTGCCTTTTGGGGAAAAAAAAGTTGGATATCATCTCACGGTAGCGCTCACCATTCACAGTTACGTTACGATTTATTATAAATAATTGGCGAGAAATGCGAGAAAATTCTTTATTTATTTATTTCTTTATGTATTTTATGTATATTAAGTATTTTTGTTATTTTTGAATTTTTTTCAGTTTTTTAAAAATTTAAAGATTTGTTTGCCTTTTTTCGGTTTCAGAATTTTAAACATTTATTTACCTACATACATATATTCAAGCCCTTCAATTTAAATAAGTCCTTATAACCTTATTTTGATAGAAATGAATTTTTAATAAAATGTGTTAAAATTATTTATATATCTCTAAATTAATATAGAAAATATAAAAAAAAACTTCTGATAATATCTTAAAAAGTTCTTACGTAAACTTTTCTTGGAACCTTTTTTTTAAATACCTCAAAGCATAAAGTTTATACCCACAAAACACTAAATCCCGAAGGGAATATTTTTAATGGAAAACACCTGATTTTTTAAATAAAATGTCCATTCAACATTAAGCCAATGATGGTCGCTTTTTCATAGGATTTTTCAACGAGAACTTTGTTTTTCAAAATAAAATAAAACAGAAAAATTATTTTCAATTTTTATTGTATTGTAAAGAGAAAGCTTTGACAATTGTAAATTATATGTATGATAACAGATGTCCACCACAAACATGTCGATTCTGTTACATTTTAATAAAATGGTGGGTCTATTTCATTTATCACGCCACAGGTTTTGAGTTTTAAGACTGTAATCGATTCAATTGGCTCTGCGTAAACTCCATATTTAACATAGCTCCAAAAAAAAACCCCCATCATCGGTTAGCCAATTTACAACTTACTTTAGTGAAATTATGCGATCGAATTCAGTTTTGTAATAAATTCATTGTTTCGGTGGCTGTGTGACTTGTCCAACAATTAGTTGTTAAGATCTCTCAAACCTAACCCTTTTACAGCAAGTGCATTTTCCGCAGAATTTTCGAATGCAAATGACCTATCCAGACCACATAGCGCACCATAGACGTGCAGCATGCAATGGCTTCTCAAAGGATTCTGCTTTTGGTGTTTCAGAAGCAATTTTATCCACCAAATTCTTAATAGCGGTCTCAGAAGGGCAATAATATTGACCAAAAATATCACGAATTTTAAGAAATGTAGCTTTTATAAATCCATAATTTTCATAGTGATTTTTCGTGCGAAATTAAATTCATTGTAAACATTTTTAAACTTTCTGCCACTGATATGTCGCAAGTAAAATGTTTAAACTTTAATTTTTTTCCAATATGCTTTTAATGGAAAACAAAGTTCTTATTGATAAATCCTTTATCAAATATTTTCCGCGAAATTGGTTATTGAAAAAGATTATCATTTAATATATATTTTCTACATATACACACAAGTTAGTATACGAGATATGGGCAGAAATTTCATTGGAACAAAAAACCTTTAAAAAAACGGGTTTCTAAAAACTTAGTTTCTCTTATGGCTTGCTTTACGAACGGATGTATGTAGATGTAAGTATTTCTAACAGATTTTTAGATATAGGCTTTATTTGGTAGATTTCAAAAGTTAATTTTTCAGATTTTTTTTAACAAAATATTCATGTATATATCTGATACGTATGGGTTGTCTTAGGCCTTCTAAAAACCTATTTTAATAAGAAAAATTCCGAAAATTGTTGATGTGAAATTTTGATAACATTCTAATTTCATTATGGGATTAAAGTCAAATTTAAAACAGAAATTCTTCGACTTATCTATAATTTTAAAATTGAGCAGACCACAATTGGGTAATTTTTTAAAAATTAAAATGTTTACTGGGGTAGAAATATGCACGGCACTTTAATCTGAAAATGGAGGGGCCTGATATTTTGTACTTTTTAACCAAATCGGGTAAAAACGCCCCTATTGTAACATTTTAAAAATTCAAATAAATATAAGAAACGCATTTGCTTCTTGTTACAAAGGACAGACAGTTTTTTTTTTTGGTACTTTTCTTATTATTACACATCTTTGTTATAAATTTAGTTTTCTTTTTCTTTGACGAGCATTTTTTATATATATTAGGCAATAACAATACAGTTTGTAATATACAGGAACTCGGGTAAACAGTTTAGTCTTTTTTAATTTAATTTTTTCAAGCAAATGTGAAAACGCTCTTAAAAATAAGAGAAATGTGGAAAAAACGGAAAATTCGTACTTAGGAACTTAATGGTAATTTTTGACATCCTAAATTCATGAACCTACCAATATGAATTGAGTTTCATTTGTTTCAGATTGAAGTAAGTAGGGACCAAGGGAACAGTAATGTAGTTTTTCTCGTTTATGGAGGTACTTTTTGATTTTCTTAAATTTCCAAATCTATCAGCATAAATGTTTCATTTACTTCTTTTCCAAATTCATGAAATTTGTAAGACCAGAATCAGATTAAAGATTATTTAATTTACCTCTGATTCTTTTTTATATCGTCAGATATACATCATCTTTTCTTAGATTCTTGCAGGGTGGACTTAAAGGTAATTTTAATTTCTTCTAAATGAAAGAACTATAGTTGGTAATAGTAATAGTACATGTGTAGTAATAATCCATTAAAATAGAACCTAGTAAAAGTTTACTATGTAGTAAACTATTTACCTACCTAGAAATATGAAATTTAATCATTTGAGTTTTTCTTTCTCAAATAGTTGAGAAGTGGTACAGTTTGTAACTAATGGGCGAAATTTTAATTGGAAACTTGCCAATTTCAAGTTAAAATTCCTAATTTTATTTCAATGAAAAATGGTGTATAAAACAAAAAAATGTATAGACAGTAGAAAAAAAAGGAGTAATTCATACTACGTATAACCCGAAAATATGTAATTGATTTTCTATAAAACTGGTAGTAACTTCTAATTCTAGCTTCCAATCGTCTTAAGGTACGGTCACATTTGGCAAATATTTACTCAAAAAAGCGTAACCACTTGATTTAGCACGAATTTGTTAGACGTTGGTTACTCTTACAAGAGTTTTGTAATATCAAACAGCATCAAATAAATTAAAACTAAATATTTGTTGTGCTTTGGCCTATATAAGAAATATTTATTTTAATAAATAAATGACTTTAATGATTAGTGGTTACGTCT
The DNA here is from genome assembly GCA_950370525.1 of Bellardia bayeri. NCBI lineage: Eukaryota > Metazoa > Arthropoda > Insecta > Diptera > Calliphoridae > Bellardia > Bellardia bayeri. The sequence goes on along the minus strand of OX493267.1, from coordinate 71,265,918 downwards.
TTTTCGCCAAGTGTGAACATACCTTTAGAGTTTTCTACAAAAATCACAAAGTAATATTATCTTTAACAACTTTTTTAATCAAGTAATCTTTTTAGATGAGTTTTCATTATTCGTAAAATACAGTTTTTTTTTTTGTAGATATTTATGACTCATTTTTACAATGATTATAACGAATAATTTACTACTATTTTTTAATTTCCCCCAAAAATTATTCTTGTTTCTCACTCCATTTCTCTAAAATTAATGACGATTTTATTGGTTGTTTTATGATCTTAACAGCAAGTGTGTTAAATTTGTCTGTCCGTCTGTCTGTTTCGTACAATAAAAATAAAAAAAAAACTTTTAATTACTTTTAAGATGATTTTTGTGTTAAAAATGTGATTGTGATGATTTACCTGTAACTGTTTTTTCTACTCGTCTTGTTTTTGTTTGTGCTGCCAGAATAAAATACATTTTACTTACAAAAAAAAAAAAAAAAAAACAAATTGTTGTAATGTTTGTTTTTATTTTGTTTATTTCGAATGTAATGAGCTTTAAATAAAAAGTAGTAAATTATATTTTTATTGTATTTATTTTCAGCTACTACTCAATATATCATGCGAGAGTACGAGTACTTAAACAATGTATTTAATGGAAACAAGTTAACAAGTTGGTTAACGAAGAAATACAATGAAATCTGTTCACGTTAGACGGGCAATAAAATGCAATCTCATGATTTCTCATTACTGATAAGGTGCGTACAATTTTATTTCACTTCTTTACTTTATTTTGTATGTCGTTTCTAAAGTCGTATATAACAGGTAATTTTCGGTAGTAATTTTATGTTAAAAGTTTTTCGATATGTTTTTGGTTTGTTTTAATACACATTTTCAACATAAATGAGACATTGTTTAGTGTGATGTTTTATTTAATGTTGATGAGAATAAATAAGAAAGTAACAATTTAAACTGAATGCTGATAAAAAATCATTCTGATTTAATTGTTGTCTAAAAATGGTACAAAGTACACAAATACAACTTGTATTATAGTAGTATTTTGTGTATAATGAAATTGTATTAGAATTGATAGTGTTTCTCTATGAATGTTGCTGAATTTCTAAAAACTTTGCTAAATTACAGAATTTTTAACAAAAGAGTAGATACATATATTAAAATTTTAAATTTACTAATGGCTATATTAGTTTGGTTTGGCGGAATTTTACAAATAGTTATAAAAAAGAATTGTTTAGAACAAGTTTGTTAAAAACTTCACTTTTTACACCCTACACCACCATATTTGGGAGGGTATATTGGATTTGTGCTGATGTTTGTAACGCCAATAAAAATTAGTCCAATACCCACCTTAAAGTATACCGATGGACTTTAATAAAGTCTTCATGAGTCGATTTAACGATGTCTGTCCCTTCGTCTGGCTGGCTGGCTGGCCATGTAAAGCTTGTGTGCAGAGTACAGATCGCAATTTTGAAGATATTTGAATACAATTAGGGGCATGATCTTTTTTCGGCCCAATGATGGTTGGCATTGAAATTGGTTGAAATCGGTCCACACCCCCATACAAAAGTCAACCCGAAATAGGGGTTAATCGGTCATAAATGTTTGATTTATTCACATATCCAAACAAATTTCCAAATAAGTTGTAAAGGAAGCCTTATCACACCTATTAATTTTGTGCAAATCAGTCTATAATTGACCATTTAGGGACCACTTCCGAAAATCACCTTAAAGACCACAGCTAAGTTAAAAAAGTTGGTATGCAAATATTATTCAACAAAAATATATTTCATATATGTATACATAAATCATTAGGCCCAATTTTATGATGATCGGTCCATAATTAGTCATAGCTCTCATATAAGACCCATTTCCAAAAATCACTTTAATGACCATAATCTCCTAAAAATGTTGTTCTCCACATAAGTTTCATAATTTTGCTGCATGTGTCCTTCAAAATAATAAAGATTATTACGTCTAAATTTCAATAAATCCATTATTACGATTTGTGTACAACCAGTTTTCTCTCGGTTGTATGGTCACGGTAATTTTTGACCCATCAGATTGGAGATATCAAATAGTCTGTGCTATTGCCATACAAATAAAATTTACTAATTAGCAGTGACTGATAATTTTCCTAAATGTTAATTTCCTGGTATGATAAGGAAGCACATGTATTACCAAAATCTTTAAATTTTACTCAGTAGCAGTGGATCTACGAGGTCCTAAAGTGTTCAGCGCAACTATCCTATTTACACGTCCGGCCATCAAAATATCATGGTGGTCATTTTTAAATAAGATTTTGAGGGATGATTTGGGCAAGATAAGCAAAAGTTATTTTTTAACTAAGAACTCATATGGACAACAAAAGTTTAACGCTTTATTTGAAAAGCAAATCAGTTGCACAAAATATTCATTTGAAATTAATATCATAGAAATAGATTCAAGTTAATCAAGCGTACTCTTGTATCTTAAATTAAACAATTTTTATTTTCTTAATTTTATTCTGAAGATAACTTTGATTAGCCCTAATGAATAAAACATTTTGCACTTGAATGGCAAATCTAAACAAACAGATGTATAATAGAACTGACAAACGAACGAACTCATGAAGGATGTTTTAATTTCTACCAGCAACTAACTTTCACCAGCCACCACCCCTCAACCATAAAACTTCTGACGCACTTGAAATGTGTATTTGAGTGTGCCAAAGTTTAATTTCAGCCTTTATTTACATTTGGTCACTACTGTTACTTACTACAGTGGGCTGATATGGTCAGACACATGTGTGCCTTTAGGGCCAAAATCAACACTCTCTTGTTTTGTTTTTGTTTGCTTTTGGAATGTCTGTTTGTTTAACTGTGTTGGCGTTTTTGTGTTCAGCTGACAGACAGCAGCAGTTTTGTATAATTATTCGTACAACAAATAACGGACGGAAGGAAGGAAATCACCTTCCTTCAACAAATCAACACTGATGAACTTCCTTTCAATCGAACACTGACAAGTTGATTGTTATATTGACTGTGTTGAGCATTTCACGTTAAACAAATATTTAAATAAAAATGTGGAATACTATTTTGTTGCATTTAATATTGTTTATTTCTCACTCGTATATATTACAATAATAATAACTACAACTAATGATTTTAATTTAAGTAATAAATCTTTAAATAGATTTTCTTGGCATTACTTAATTGCAAATAACGTATTAGTCGTCGCTGGCTATGTTGGTTGGCTGGCACATGTGTTTTTAATGTGTGTTTTTTTCTATTGTCTTGTTTTCAACATATTTTTACAACATGCCACATAAATCACTTGCATTTCCACATTTACGGATTACTTTTAAGTAGATAATTATTAGAAAATCATTTTTATTTACGCATTGTCACGTCTGATCAAATAAACACTCCATTTGAATTTATTTCGTATTTTATGGCAAAAATTTCAAATGTCACTGATTATCCTGATTTACAATGTATTTAAAAAGGATTTAAACACTTCATAAAACGTTTGAAAAAGAAGTTGTATAAAGAAATAATAATAATAACATTCCAAATAAATAAAGAACTAAACTAATCTGACACATGTCTGTTAAGAAATGTTAAATTTAAAATCATATACAAGTGTTAACATTGAGCTGTGTAGAATTTTTAATTTATTATTAGTAAATTATGAATAGAAAAGTTCTTGATTTTGTTTGTTTGCGAAAAATATGAATGTCAAATGTAGAATAATTTTTTGTCGTATTATTTAAAACTGTTTTCATATCACGTTCTCACTGTAAAATTCACTAATAAAATTAACCTTATTTGCTATGTACATATTTATGATAATTTGGCGCCATTAGTTTTATTTTGGTTTGGTTTGAATTTTTATTTAACTTAATAATATTTTATTATAACTAATAGTAAGAAATAAATTGTTCAAAAAAGAATTGTTTCATTTGAAATTACTATTCTAAAATAACTAGTTCGGATGGAGTATAGTTAGAATCACTTCATATTTTTTAATTTAACTTCCTTCCTTCCTTATAGTTTTATAATACTTTTTGTGAAACAATATTATGACTCCAAATTCTATAGAGCTCCCTAGGAACTAGTTTTTTTTAGAAACAGTTATTTTTTAGTTCTTAACTAGTTCTATTGATAACAAATCACTTACAAAACTACTTCTTGGAAGTAGTTAAAAAACTTTTAATGGCCCAATCAGCAAAGTTGGTAAAATGTATGTAAAGAAAATTCTGTATTTTGTTTTATAAACTTTTCAAAACGAATTTATTGTAAATACATAGATAAATTTATTAGAGAATCATTAAACGATAATCTTGCTAAGCAATAACATTTCATGTTACTAGCTTTTAAAGTTCGTTGAAAATGTGAAAAATTTTAATATAAAAAATCTCTAATGTGAGAATTTGTTCTACTTTGGTACTTAACACAAAAATCATTAAATAAAAAACTCGCAAAATTTGCACTGCGTTGTCCCAACATTACATAGAGTATTAGTGATATCTAAGACCACAATGCCAGGTAAATAATCCAGTCAGTATTCTCAAATCTTTCTTGCCGAGTGATAATAACTTTTGCACAAAGTAATGAATCATTTGGCCTGCCTGACTCCAATCAAGTTACCCCAATGTAGGAAAAATGTTAATTCAACTCAGAAATTCCGAATTTTTTCCATAGCATATCCTCGCCTCTATTAGCCCTGCAATCGGCTAGTTGGTAGCCAGCATGGCCCTCATTATAAGTTACCCAGTTTAATTTTAGATCAATGTGTACCGGTTGTTTTACAGAAAGCCGTCCATGATTACACTAGACCTCCACTTCATAGGAAAATAAGATCCTAAGTGTTGCCTGGCCCACCGTCACCGAGGACCGAAGCAAAAGTGAACCAAACCTGATTGATGAAACACCAAAGAAGGTAGTATATAGTCCGATACTGCAATACTATTGTCTTTCTTAAAGATTCCCAGAATCCGCATGTATCCAACCAGATAAATTGGTTTGACTCTGGATATATGTATGTATCTGGTAGTTTGGTCAATGAGATTTTAAGGCATAAAAAATGGTTAAACCGCAAAACACGTATCATTAATTTTCAACTTGAAGACTTTTAAAATTGTTTTCTGAAATTGAAAATTTATAGTTCTTCTTTTTTGTTTGCTATCGGACAACGCCAAGTATCTGATGGTGTGTTTGCATTCAAAGCATACGTGGAATATAAACAATATAGAATGTTTATATTTTGACACTGTTGTACGAAGTGTTCATAAGGTCGACCAAATCTTGAGTATTGCACTGATTTAAAGCTGTTTATTACTGTTGTACTACATTTGATGCACTAATATCCAATCGAACAAATAGCTTATGGTGAATGTTCGAACTCTGTCATAGACTTGACGAAATTTCCCTGGTTCATTATTCATTGCGTATGTAACAACGTAGTCCATATTTCGAGGTATTAAATAGATAATAAATTATTAAAGGATAATATATTTCAAGTAATCATCTATAAAACGAGCTTCAAACCCGCTAATGTGTCTTCAAAAATATTCTAAGTTTTACCGATAATAAATCAATCATAAAACCTCTATCGAGTGTTTAAATTTACTGCAGATTTAATGAAAAATCCTGATCTTCAATGCTAAAATTGGCCAACTAATCCGTCTATCGATCTTATTTTTCAAGCAGAGGATTCGTTGGAATCGTTGGAAGTCTTTACACAATAAATGAAATCTTCGGTTTTTTAGAGACTGTGATGATAACTTCGTGCTATCAACTGCCAAATTTGATGGCGGTGAAAAGCGTTTATAAGTTCTTGGAGTTTAGGCAGGGAGGTTGAGGTTTCCACACAAAGAAGCCAGTCTTATTGAAGTGAAATCCCTATACGAAACGATGGTTAGCGCCATTTAAAATTAGAAGTCTTAACGCAGTTATTCGTTCATTTTGGGGTTTGTTCCGACTTTTAGATTGTTTTTTTTTTTTTAATAAACTTTTCTTCACTTTCCAATTATCACAACGAAATTTATCTGTTTAAGCCGAAATAAGTCGCTATATCGACTGCCTGTTTAAACAAATGATTGTTATAATCGATATCAGCACTCTTCCTTCCTCGCTCCCTTTTAAAAGTAACATTAATAATTAAATTCATTCTTAAATAAGCGCCCATGATACAATCATGCTTAATTAATATTTGTTTAACTTATTACACAGCTTCATGCAGCATGATATGCCAACAAATTGGCAACCAGAAACAACATGTTACGCACAATAAATATTACAACAAATTACAGCAAATATTATCTTTAACAATATTAAAATAAACCACAAGGAAAAATGCTTTATTAGCTTTTGCACACACATTTTCCGCACACCACACTCCAACGTACTAACGCACAGTTTGGGAGGAAGAAAAGAAACCCCTTCCTTCCCCCCTGAGTCATAAAACATTTGTATATATGTAGGTATGTTGGCCCACATTTGGCTCACAGTTACAGTATTGACATATGTAAGTGTGCCAGAACAAATGTTTATTTTGAAATTGTAACTGAAAGAATGGACAAAAACAACATACCCAAATATTCATTTATGGCCATTTAAATGAACATAAACTATGAGAGCTTTTCAAAATACTGAAAAAAGGACAATATGTATAATTTAATTTTGCGGTGGCTTAAGCCAAAACAACAAAAATGTTACATAAGTATTTCCCAAAAAACAATAGTTCACACTTGTGACCATAAAAGTCCACATATGATTTTTACAGTTTGTTGCTTGATTATCCTTTTTTGTTTTAGAATTAGTTGTTGGAGAGAGTGGTTGGAGTTGAAAACAAATTATTATTGTTGGGTCAATTTATGGCCACTAATTAGAAAATGATGAATATTTACATGTGTATTTGTGTTAATGGGTGGAGGAATTTCGGAATAAAATTAGTGACTTGTTTTCTTTGCTTATCTTCTTATGAGATGAGGTCTGCTGTCGTTAGGGATTGCAATAAATCTGTGACTGAACTTGTTGCGCATAATGATCTGACTTTGTTTTGATCACCTGGTCATTGGAGCCTTTTCCCGATATATTGCTAACTTGTATGAACTCAGATCAACGAACACAAATTTTTTCATGTTCTTTTGTGTTAGGGCTTTCACAGATAGGGTGGTTTAAGGACTTATCTGTGCTGTCAAGACGAATACACTTACTTGCGTTCGTTGTGACCAGATAAGGTTAATGCTTTCAACTTTTATGGACCCACGGTTCAACGTCTATTGTAGAAGCTGCCACAATAGATATGAGACATTCCCGCAATTATTTAACCAATACTCGTACCAGTTGAACACAAGGGAGTTGCCAGGAGCTTTAGAAGTTGAATCTTATCTGTTCATTGGCCTGAAAATCAAACATACTTTTTAACTCTCGGGTAACACAATTAGATCAGGTTTTTAGACCCAAAGAAGCTATTTCTTTACATTTGATTGACGTTCTTTTTGTGTGAAAATTACATTTGATGGCAGAGATAGTTGTCCTACAACATTGTTCGAATAAGAACATAACATCGCCAAATATTTTCCACACGAAACAAATTGTTATGTGAAAAAGAAGTTGGCAGTTGCTGAGTAAACCAATTTCTTGGTAAGCCATAAATATCTAAATAAAAATAATAATATCTACTATCAATTTCATTCGATTAAAATAAGATTCAGATGTGCATATTACTTAGATGCTGATGCTCGCTAGTTGTAACGGGGTTTTCAAAAAGAACAACAGGGTTATATTAGAATAACATACTAGATTACACATTGTTACAAATCTATGTAGGAGAAGCTTTGACAATTTGCAATCTATTTAAAATTAAAATAATAAGCAAATTCGATAGATACATTAACAAAAAAAAAAAAAAATATCAGTAGCGTTAAATTCCATTAAATTTAACAATAAAAACTTAACAATTTTAAAGAAATTTAATATCTGTATATAACATATGTTACTAAAAATTTAAATGGTAGATCAAGCATGTGCAGTCTTTTTAGTCGTCTTACTTCGTCACTATCATCCAAGAGCGACACCGCTAGAATATTTTGATGGTCGCTAAGTCTCTGCAAATAATTTGTACTGTAGTTCTTAATTTCATCCCTTATATAGGGCATATTGAGATCGTTGTGAATTGTGGTATTTCGTATATATCATGGAGCCAGTGCTGCCAGAAGTAAGATTTTACCTGATTTTTTTAAGATTTTTTAACCGAAAAAAGATTTTAAGATTTTTTCCCAAAAAAAAAGATTTTTTGTTTTGTCTAGACGAAGGTTAGGTTCAATTAAAAAAATCTTCTATGTTCCCATTTGAAAATTTTTAAGTTAATCGATCTCAAAAAATGTACAATTTAGTATAAGAAAATTAATTTTTGTTGTTATTTTTTTGGTTAGTGTTAAATATATGTATATATAACAAAATTAATTGTTTTTATTATTTATAATAAAAAAAAACTACTTATTTCTAAAAGTAAAATTTTTTCCTCAAAAATAAAGCTTTTTTTTTTTTGGCGAAATTAAGATTTTTTGCTGAAAATTTCTGGCAGCCCTGCATGGAGCACCTAATATAAGCCTAAGTGTATTTGACTGATATTTTTGAATTATATCTATATTGTATACCATAGGTCCATACAGGTTTTAACACAGCTTTATATAAAAGTAATTGAGAAATTCAACTGCAAAAGAAAATGTATAAATGGAAATTCGAGAATATTTGTTTTCGAATTGAATTACACAATTAAAGTTTACTTTAGGCGTGAAAGAAATAAATCAAAATTAACCTTCAATTGCCTTCAATATATCATAAATTTTTCTAAATTACATACATATCTTAAAGAGTGTTAACCTTAAATCAAAAGAATTTTCAAATGTTAAATTATCATTATATAAAACTAAAACAAAACCAACTTGTTTTTGTTAAAAACAAAGTCTTATTTAAAATATTTAACATTATTTTATGAAGCATTTAAAAAATCTAATTTAGCAACAAATTAAAAAGACACAACGTACTTAAAGAATTATTAAAATTTGAACCAAAAATAACTTCGTGCGGTCAAACGCACTTCATGCGTCTGCCTTTGCCAGTAAAGCCCAACGATTGATTCCCAACGTAGTGCTGGTTTGGTTTTTTGTTTGTTTGGAAGATTTTAAAATTGCTTTGTAATCAAATAAAAAAAAATCAACTTTTTTTACAAACAAAATTTAAACTTTTTGTTTGTTTTTGGTTCAACATTTTTAAATTGTTGAATATGAAAGGGAAACGCACAAACAGACAAAAAAATGTTGCAACAAAAATACCAGAAATTCCAATAAAAATCGCGACCAAAACAGAGTAAAACTGTGAGTGGAAGTTGGCGGTCGTTCGGACGATCGAACGAACGATCGGTTTGGCTGCAATAAGTGGTGCTACATTTATTTTAAAATCACAACAACACCAGCAAACAAGTGACATTGCGGCGGCAAATAAATAATACTCCGGCAGACGAGTACGAGTTGACTAAAGAGCAGACCCCTTTATAACGATGACGCTGATCTGCTAGGTATGTTGTTGCTGCTGCCTGTGATGATGAGCTTATGTTGGGAATGACGAAGACTTCAATGATGACAATAAGTGTGGGTTACAAAAACAAAATAAGCAGGAAAAACTTTTTGGTAATTTCCAGCATTGATCGATACAATAAGCAACGCTTTAAAATACAACAGTAGCATTTGACAAAAAGTCCCCACAAGCCCCCTATAAAAGATAGTTTAAATTGATTTGGTGATTTTTTTTTCAGTTTTTATACTTTCAACAACGTTTTTCTGGTGTGTACGATTGTATGTCTTCCAATGTATGTCACTTGTGTTGTTCTTGATGACTGTTGTTATTTTGTGGTAAAACAGTGTGATGATGTGATTTTTGTTTGCCTTCCATTTATTCGATCTCCAATTTGAAAAATCCATGTTTTTTGCACTCTTTTCTGTTCGTATTTTTTTATTTTGGTTTGTTGCTATATTTTCAATACACAACAACACAATGATCGATCGATTGTTTGTTTTGATCACTAAAACTAGGCTGCAGCACAAAAAAAAACTAAAATAAATATTGTTCTTGGTCTCAACATTGATGATGATCTTTGATGGATGCGCACATCAACTATCGTAACATCATTTCATTACCAACAACAGCAGTTATATCTCGAACTGGAAAAAAAACAGAAGTTGACAGAAAATTACAGTAGCAGACACTGCACATGAAGCTTTAACGAATTGCAAAAAATTAAAAAACACTAAATTGTTCTAGACGGGGAACTACAATCTTGAGTGCGGAGCTGAATATAGTTTAAAAAAATTTGGCTACCCGACTTCTGCACTCAGTCACAGCATTATGTGGATTTGATAGCATTTACAGACAGGAATCAATCGTTGAGATCTTGAAAACATGTGTGGTTTAAAAAGATGAGTGTAATTGAGAAATATTTTAATTATTTTATTGAAGTGGCACTCGGGGATTTTCCTAACAGTTTTTGAGATATCGGGAACCATGTATGACTTTATTCCTCAATGTAAAGGTTTCGACCTTAAAAAGAGGAATATATATTCTATTTGAATGCTTGCGAACATTGATCTACCACATGATTCAAGCACCATGCGGAATACTGATGAAGAAGTGCCACTAATGACTATATTCTAACTTTCGTAAATTCAAAAAAAAAAAAACATAGATGATCTAACTGTTTGCTCTGGAACAAGTTTTCTATGTAATGTGTTGTGCGTTTGGGAACAAATTCTCTTATTTAAGAACAACTTGATCTGTATTTACCTCAACCTTTATTTAGTAATATCTCCCTAAAATACGTAAATGTATCAGCTCTTCAGTTTACCTATGTGTCTTCATTTCCAGGATTCAAAATAACCTATGAATGTCTCGCTATCTTCAACATAGACAGTTTTATATGTAAAAAACATATTATTTGGGATCTAATGACCGTTTGCTATCCGTAAATTTGCGGATATCTAAACAAGAGATTTCGATAAAATTTTAAAGAAGTTGGATGCAGTTATCGTAGCCTGATATATATTAATCCAACACATGATATAGTATTAATCCAACACATTTGACATTGGCGGATAATAGAGTAGTGTTTCTCTTTTGGCGAACTATATATAATGCCTAGAAGGTAAAACCAGTTTTTATTTAGAAGGATTCCAGCTCACGATTCTTATGAAACGCGTGTTTTTGATGGTCCCAAGCTGAATTTTGATTTTAATATTGCGAAAAACGGTATTACCCGTACTGCCATTTGGAAAATTTTAGGGAATTTGTAGTTTAATAGTTTCTCAGTAAATGAAATGACGTAATTTTCAGTTTCCTCAAAGCATCAATAACTGATATACTTGGCAAATATTTGCTGAAAAAGACGTAACCACTACATAAAATATTTTTGAACTCTTGTATTTATTAAAAAAAACTTCGTTTATTTAGGGCAAGACGCAACAAATATTTAGTCTTATTTTATTTGATGATGTTTGAGCTTGCAAAACTCTTGTAAGAGTAAACAACGTGAAACAAATTTGTGCTAAAACAAGTGTTTACGACCATACCTTAAATGTTAGAAAAGTTTAAAAATCTAATCTATTTGGTCGATCCAAGTTATTTATATTCTACTTCAAGACAATTGTATGAATAAGACAGCCAAATAGTGCTTTTCAAGGTGTTAAAGGTGCGACTTCGAAAAACATTTACAAGGATAAAGAGTAGAAGAAAACACAATGACCATGAATCAAAAAACTATTTTTAATTCCTCTCGTCGAAACCTGGCGTACCACTGTTAACCCACCACATGCTCACTTTTTATTTAATTCTTAACTACAAAAAATTAAACTTCTGCATAGTTTTTAATAGCAATATTTAAGCCTCATTAATGCAACAAAAAAAGTTATATATAAAAAAAATTACACAAAAAATCAATCTTCAATTTGATCACAAGAACAGCTACAACAACAATAAATAGCAGCAGCATGAGCAGACGAAGCAAATGATTTTTATTATAGAATTCGTTACTCTCTGTATACACACGTTTCGATTTGAAGTAATTCCAATTGAGGTTCAGCTCTTTTAGTTTTTTTTTTTTCGTTGACATTTTTTTGTGCGTCTGTTTCCACTTGTGTTTTATGCAACTCCCCCAGGAATCTTTAAATACATGTTACTTTCAGTTTATAATCATTGATTTTTTGTGACGGTTCGTCATATGTAAGTCTACAAACAGTTTTTTGTTCATTCGTTCGTTCATTCGTTCTTCCTTTCTTCGTCCTCTGGCTGATGCAGTCTTTGGTTTTCATCTTTAAGTGTTATTAAACTTGTATTATAAATCAGATGAAGAGCCTGACAAATAAAAAAAAGTAAAATAAATATAAATTAAAAAAAGAAAGAAATCAACTCAACTGATCTCTGGAAAATTAGTATCAGGAAGTTATATTGATTTTTAAATTGATGGAATTATATGTAAGTGGATTTAGTTGGTTGCAGCAATCGTATGATTGAAAATGTGTTTTTGTTTAAACAAGCGGCGAATATTTAATTAGTAAATAAGAAATTTTAGTAAGAAATAAATCGGTACTTTAAGAATTATCTGCTTATGAATGTTTCATAAAATCTAGTATTTTTTTTAATTAATTTATTTTAATATATTGGAGTTTGGGATAAAATTAAGCCGCCACTATACTTTGAATTGTTACTTGGATGGTAAAAGCATGTTATGAAAAATATTAGGATAACTAAAAGAACAATCTCGTTTTAATGAGATATGAAAGACAAAAATTGGTTAGAAATTTTAATTTATTTACAAATTCCTAAGGCCATTAATTATCTCAGATCTTTTAATTAAGAAACGCAGATTGATTTTCTAATTAAATAGCTGATCCATAGTTACGGATTTTTTTTTTCTCTGAAAACATTTTTACCCTCACCTAAATTTTCATACATGCTACATTCTACCATCTATTTGCGTGTTTACGGCATACTTGAAATTTTTTTTTCAGTTTGTAACAACTCATTTCATTGTTAAAATTTTGTTTACAACGAAAGAAAAATGAAAAAAGGAATATACAAGTGGCCTGATAGTTCCGTTAACAAAAAGAATGTTCTAGAGGCAAGGAAAAAAATGTAACTTTGTTTGTCGTCAGCGTTACCGTTGGCAAATTTGAGATAGTCGCGCAAAAAGGGGATTTATTAAAAATAAGTCGCTCAAATAGGGGCACCACTTATAAAAATATGGAAAATAAACAAAAACAAAAATCGTACTTTTTTCATTTAAATTTTGTATATGATGTATGTTTACATATATGTATGTACATATATTCAACAATTTATTAATTTTTTAACATAAGTTTCATATAATAAAAAAATCTAATATGTATCAAGTAAAACAAAAAAAAAAGGTACATAAAAAGTGGCAAGGAATCTGTAAAAGGGGCAAATTGCTACTTTAGTCGCAACAACGGTAACGCTGTTTGTCGTGCGCATTCCTAGATTTCTTTTCATGTTCTCTCCTCGCTCAAAAGTATACAGTCTCGGAAGCTGCGCAGCGTATTTAACATACACAAATGACCAGCATCAGTATAGAGTTTTTTTTTAACCACCCAGCAAACCATATGAGTCCGAAAAGAGTCTTTTCTGACACCTTTTTCGGAGCGTTAACACTCTTTATGAGCCCAAAAAACAATCATAATTGCTCCTAAAACCTTCAGAAAAGAGGGTCATTACGTTCGAAAATGGTCCGTCAGAAAGAGCTCTTAGATAATGTCAGAAAAGAGTCTTTTATGAGGGTTTTTTGGGCTCTTAAAGAGCTCTTAGATAATGTCAAAAAAGAGTCTTTTATGAGGTTTTGTTTGGGCTCTGTGTAATCTTGTTTTTATCATTCTTGTGTGGTACAGCTATGTTTTTTTTTTTTTTGTTTAAAGTACAAATAACAGGACAACAACGCTTTGGCACACACATAATTAAGTGGAATTTCTGAGTCATACTGCGTGCCGACTCAGGACAGTAACAAGCAAATTTTTCTTTTGCTCCGAGAATGCTCTTTGGTTGGACTCTTTTCTGACTCCTTTTTCGGAGCGCTCCTAGAATGGTATGCTGGGTATGCACTCTAAGCTAAAAGTAATGTAAAAAAATTTTTAATTTATTTGATTGTATGCACTTAAAAGGAAATTCCCCTAAATTTGTGCTACTTACAATTGCTCTGAGAAGTAAATTTGGTTGTATGTATCCACAAAAAGGGAATTCCCATAAATTTGTGATATGAACTAGTGAATGGTAAATCAACTTCGATTATGGTCGTTAATCGATTATTGCCTTCAAAAATCGATTATTTTGTGGTCGATTTTACACTACCAACTTTATACTGAAATCGACTTTTGATGTCTATTAATCGAAAAATCAACCTGTAAAACTAAAAGCTCGGGTTTTTTGGAAGTCCGTGTGCAAAAAAATAAAAGTAAAATTTACAGGCATGTGATGGAAATCGAAAACGAAGACGAATTAGTTTTAGAAGTCAATTTTTTCGTAATATTTCTGTATTGAAAAACTTTTATCACATAAAATATTAAGATATTGGGCTACTAAAGAGAATCTTAAAATAAAACTTTTAAAAATTAGATTATAAATGCATTCAAATGTATTTCGTTTTCGATGTCGATTTCCATCACATGCCTGTTAGTTAAAAGTGATTAAAAGTGTAAAAATGGCACCAAGCCGCGGCAATATTTTTAAAAAAAATGTATAATGGAAAAAAGGCAAAGTGTTGCATATGCAAGGAGTTAGCTTTTTGTGGCAGCAAAAAATCTAATAAGATTTAAAAAATAAAATTTATTAAACAGAAATATGTAAAACATATTTTTTTAAGTGCGCCTTTTTAAAATAAAACAATTTAATAAAATTGCATGTTTTATTTTTTCAACAAAAACAAGTTGTAAACATTTTTGATTTTTTAGAAAAAAAAATTATAACACAAATCGTAATCGACCAAAAAAATCGACTTTTATGTTCCATTAATCGATTATAATAATCGAGTTGAAAATGGTTGATCGAATAACCGAAAATCGATTATTAACATTTCATATCATTCACTAATATGAACATACATACATATTTCGCAAAAAGTAAATTTAAACATAATAAAAAATTTAAGCCTAAAGTATTTTGAATTGTGCTAAATGGAATAAAACCGTGTTAAAAAAGACCGCGTAAAAACAGAATTAGGTGTATAAAGGTACGGTCACATTTGGCAAATATTTGCTCAAAAAAGCGTAACCACTTGTTTTAGCACAAATTTGTTTGACGTTGTTTACTCTTACAAGAGATTTGCAAGATCAAACAGTATCAAATAACTTAAAACTAATTATTTGTTGTGCTTTGGCCTAAATAAGAAAAGTTTTTTTTAAATAAATAAACGAGTTCAAATATATGTTATCTAGTTGTTAAGTACGTCTTTTTCGGAAAATATTTGACAAATGTGACCGTACTTAATTATTTTGTGTGTAATCACTTTCAATATCACTTTCTTAGAAGCTATCAATGAGGTGCAAATATATGTATATATAGCGTAGTTAATTTCGCCAAAATGTGGATTTTAAAATATGTATGTATGTATATGTTTTGAAATACATTTCAAACTCGTTCAGTATTATTTGACTAAATATCAGATTTCTTTTAAGAATTATAACTTATTGCGATAATATTAATATATTTTTATAATCATCTGTATTTAATTTTAGTTTATAATAAAAAATAACTTTGTATTAAACACGTCTAATTTTGTAAAAAAAACAAACGGAATAGTGTTAAACTTTTTAACTATCAAATTATGAAAAATTTCAAACAGAAACGATAAATTAACATAAACATACATATGTACATACATACATACATATGTATATGTATGTATATTCGTTTTCTTCGATTATTCTTCATAAAATTAGTCGAATTATTCGCTAATCATAAATTGTCATTTTGAAATTCTTTGCATAATTAATTATTCGTAAGAAATTGTTCGATTATTCGATCGCTCATTATTCGAATAATGGATACCTAGCACTTACGCTATTTCGAAAGTGAAGAAAATGTGATACACTAAGAGGTTCTTTTTTCGCAGAGATATTTTGAATATAGATTGTAATAATATTGCAACTGAAAAGTAAAACTTAGTGATAAAAGAACAGTATAAAGGAAAGCTGCAGTCATTATCGCACTATACAGCTCGGGAAATAGGAATCTTAATAGACCACTCTTAAAACATATTAAATGTTTTTATCTGCCTACGATATCAATTACATGCAAGATTTTAAAACAACTTTAAACTGCAATTTATTATAGCACAAATATTAAATGTGTTGTTCATTTATTGTATTGGCACTGTTTTTATTGCAAGTAGTAGTTGTTGGTCGGTAAAAAATTGGCAGCAAAATACAAACAAAAAACAATAAACAATAATCAGTAAAATGTTGTTAAGCAAAGTTAAACATTGTTACAACACAAACGATTAGACGACAAAGCAATGATGCTGATGATCACGATGAGTACAATGTTTATTTCAAATGCTCAAATGATGACTTTAGAAACAAAAAAAAAAAAATACTAGACATTTTAACAAAACAACACAAAAAACCAAACTTGCAACATACTCGTACAAACTTTTACATCTACGTATAGTGTGTTACAGCCATCACTTACACATACATACATACTCATTTATATGAAGTTTATATTCCCAACTGACCAGTACTTTGGAAAATTTTATTATCATCGACTTTTATGCGAATATTTTTCATTGGAGAACGACAATTCGATATTTACCTTTTGCTCTGTTCATTCTCGAAAGTTCGAGAATGATGTCAGTAACGAATTATTAGCAATATTCACCCCTACCGTGAATAAAAATACCACATGAAATTTGATCCCTTTTATTTGTTTAACATTGAATTTTAATAGGAAAAATGTGAAAAGGGAACAAATTTCATGTGGAATTTTTATTCACGGTAGGGGTGAATATTGCTAATAATTCGTTACTGACATCATTCTCGAACTTTCGAGAATGAACAGAGCAAAATGTAAACATCGAATTGTTTACTATAGTCGTTCTCCAATGAAAAATATTCGCATAAAAGTCGATGATAATAAAATTTTCCAAAGTGATTGTTAGTGAATTGTTTTGTATTTACAAAGATTCGTTATTTACAAAAAACAAAAACTCGAGATAATTTTCGAAAAATTATCAAAAATTACTCGAATTAAAGAATTAGATACGATTATTTGCGACTTCATTTTCGATTGTTTGGTCGGTTGGGTTATCATCCTTTCGTCTTGTAGTAAAAATATAAAAATCAATGTGTTTATATTGATTGATATGATGATGATGATGGTGTAGTGTGGTGCTGTTGTGAATGTTACTGTTGTACTAGTAGAGTTATGTCTGCAAAATACATTTCGTTGATCACCAGTAGTGATGCCACAATGATGAACGTTATCCATAAGGAACATTTTAGATGGCTCGTGTGTCTGGGCGCAGCAATTGTCATCAGTTTTGAGACAACCAACTATCCATCCATCTAAATCAAATCAAGAAATCTATAGATTGTAGGCAGTGAATTTAAGGAATTTATTCGTTTGTGAGTAATTCCAATCAGAACTATTCTCAGATTTGTCGCGAGTTTATTGAAATGATCAACCGATCATCACATAATTTCATAGAGTAATTTAACGTTCAATTATGGGAGCGAAAATAAATAAAAGAAAGATTTAATTTCAATTGATACCCATAGACTGATGTTTAACGCCAGGTAGACATATGTATGAGAAAAAAAGATTTTTCAGCTAATTAAGGACTGTCACATCATTTAATATATTCAGTTAGTCTGAATTGCATGGAAACTTTAAGGTGGAAGGAGGATCACAGTTAAATTGACTCAGTGATTCTGAAACTTTAAGTTGGAAGTTTGATTTCAGTTAGTCTAGAATGAAAACTTTAAGGTGGATTTAGATTTATCGTTTAATGAACTCAGTGATTCTGAATTGAATGTAAATTTTAAGGTGGAATTTCGAAAATCTTTTACTAAAATCAGTGATTTTAAATTATCATTAGTAATAAATCTGTGCTAAAATTTGACACTTTTTTTACCGGCTACAAAATTATCTTTAAGTAGGACTAAGTTTGTTGTAATCCGAGCAGTCCTTTTTTCAAAATCACAAACATTTTTATTTTATTCATTATGTATTTTTTATAGTTTACCAGAAGACAGCCCAGAAAACAAATTATTTCCAAAACAACTTTAGTCCAATTTAAAGATAATTTTGTCGCCCAATTTCGGTTTTTTTATTTAATTCAATAAATTAAACAGTTTTAGAGTGACGCGAATATTTATTGCGCAACCTCCTCCATTTTTTGAATAACGCTAAATCTCGAAAACTAGAGCTAATCACTAAATCCAGCGTACTCGATTTAAATTCACCCACTGTATACCTTGCTTATCGGTTTTTTCAACTAGCGCAGTGTAATGAATTCTATTAATAATAGAATTTCATAAATTATCAATCATCGCATAGATTCATTTAAAATTTAACTCCAGAGATTTTAATTGACTCATTTAGTCTAAATTGAAATGGAAACTTCAAGTTGTAAGAGGAAACTTATTTAATAAACTCAGTGATTCTGTATATAATGGACATTTAAAGGTGAATGGTGGAATATCCTCTAATCGCTTTAGGGATTCTGAATTGAATGATAACTGGACGGAGGAACATTGTTAATTTAACTTAGCGTTTTCGAAGGAAAAAAAGATGGGAGAAGGGACATTTTATAACACATATATCCATAAAAAACTTTGAGGTGGACCTTACATCTGAGCGCAGCTGTTTTTATAAGTTTTGAGACAACAAACTGTCCAAACATGTATTTGATTTCAAAGTTATCCTGAGCAAAGAAGGTAACCTGAAGGAACATCTTTAAATGGATTTAGTGGTTCTGAATTGAATAAAAACCTTTAAGTGGAAGGGGAAATATCTTTAGCTGAACTCAGTAACTCCGAATGGTGTAGAAATTTATTTGTGAAATATGGAACATCCCTAAATAAGGATTCTAATTGAAAGGGATACTTAAAATTTAAACGTGATTCATCCTCTACGACTCAGATATTCTGAATTGAAAGACAACTTTGAAGTGGAAGGAGGAACATCTTTAAATGGACTTAGTTATTCTGACTGGAATGGTAATTTAAAAGCGCAATATGGAACATCCTTTAATGGACATAAGAATTCTAAATTAATGGATGTAATCGACTCAGTTTCTCTAAATTAAACGGGAAATAAAAGGAATCTCCGGAATTATTTATGGCACTTCTTAAACGATTTCATACTTTTAAATACCTGTTTTCAAAGTGAGTGTTTGCACAACGCTTTTGCTAGATATTTAACTTTTGACTATTTATGGTCAATTGTTGTTTAGTATTTGCAATTTTGCTGAATGTGTGAGTGTTTGAGATTTTTTTTTTTTTGTGGTAAAGATTTTGTGATTTTAGTTTTTGTGAGTTGGTGTGTTATGCGACTAATTGGATATGAAGGACCTTAAATAACCGATCACTGTTCTACATAATTAGCTTTATAAACGAACGGCATGCAGTTATGGTGTAAAACATAACAAAAGATGTCAGTCAGTCAACCAGTCAGTCAAAAAAAGCAAGGCTGGCCAAGAGAAGTCAGTTACAAACGTACAGACAACAAAACCCATAGAAAATGCCCAAGTAGACCAGTCGAGTCATCCATCCAGCCACTCAAGTCCGCGAGTCACTCAGTCATCTCAGTGGTACATGATTCGTTGTTATCTATAGAATTAACAGACAGGAGCTGAAAGTTGTAAAAAAAACTGCAAACAGCAACATTAAAGTGCATCCACAAAGTAGAAAAGGTAGAAAAGCTTTAAAATGTTGCACTTATGTATTTAGTTGGGAGAGAGGAATGATGTTGTTTGTTAGTATTTGTGTAGAGCTGACTGTATGTCTTTTGAAATATTTTTTTGTTTTAACGAAAATGTTGTAAATCATCGTTGCAACAAAATTCTTTAATAATTGGCAAAAATATATAAGTTTTCTATGATTACCTTAAGGTTTTCAAAAAGGTAAATTTTAATAGTTCTTAGACATATTATATCTTTAAAAGGTTATTGCTTATTGCTATTTCTTTAATGCAACTATTATTTATAGATTTTTAATAATTACTTGCTTTTATAACCAGTGAATATTTATTGCAGCAAAAATTTCACACCTTTTGGCAAATTTGTCAATTGAGTTGATTTTTGAATTTTTAGTTTTGACAACAACTGCAACATTAGCAACAGCAGCAGCAGCAGTAAGAAAATCAAAACATAACTTGAACTTGGAAAAATATTAAGTATTTAACATGTACAACTCGTATGTTTAACGAGATACGTGATAGACATTTTCAACCACCGCCAGCCACTACCACCAACAACATCCATCTACCACACATCCAAACCAATCAACCAGCCATCCATCTATCCATCCACCAAACTCATCCATACAATCAATACCGTACTCGTACTAACAATTCATTCATACATACATTCATTGTTATTGATTTTTTCTTCTCGTATTTATATTTATTTTGTTGATTTTTGTTTTTCATTCGCTAAAAAACCAAAAAACTAAACTCCAAAAACAATTGTGAGCTGAAAACCTGCTGTCCAAGTCCAAGAAAACACATTCGTTCCACTGCCACTGTTTTGACAAACTGTAGATGACAACTGTGTTGGTTCGTTGGTTCGTTTGCAACTCAACTCGCACGTTTAAAAAACTTGCGTGTGAAAATATCCATTTCAAAAGATACGTGATATTTTCAATTTCAATGATTTGAGTTTATTAATCTTTCTTTTCACTTTTTTTTGTGGCTGTGTTTCTTACTTTTTTGGGAATATAGAATTGAACAGATTCAATTAAAATAGAAATTGGAAAACAGTGTCATGTTTAACTTTTTCAAGATGTTTTAAGAACTTTTAGTTTAATTTAAAAACATTTTGTCACTACACGTGATAACCTTGAGTTATCACTAATGACCTACCTGCACGAAGGAGGTTAAACTCAACATCGTCAACGACTTACACATTCTCACAGTGAATCATTCAAAATATTGGCATTTAGTTTCAATTTTCACCTTCTCAGAACTGCAATCACTCACAAATTCCAAAATAAAAACAAAATGTGCAGCCCTTACAGAATATATAAACCTTGGTAGCTGTCTACAAAACGATTGGTCAGTAAGGGATTAATTATGCTTCTCTAGTGTGGTAACATTCGTTAAGTGATACGGTCCTTAATGTCCAAACTTTTACATCAGCTGCTTCTTGGATGAGTTTTAGTCTTAAACACTCTCGTGTGATGCATTTGACAAGAACGTCTCCAGTAAATTTCACCAGTGTCAATATGAGATTCCATACTATCCATATTCAATAATTTGGTGGCTCTAACAAAGTTATCAAAAAAAAACGACTTTAACTATCACGTTAAAGGATTGATTTATTGAGGACCTTCTCTTTTTATCTATTTGAGATGTTTTTTGCCTTAAGCTTGAGATACTGCCTGAGAACTCACAAGTGATCTGTCAAAAAAAGGCTATTGAAAAAAGTATCTCTACTCAAATCACCCTTTATTATATGAAATAATGAAATAATAAGAGACTTTAAATAATAAAAATATCTTCTTAGATTCTTAGAAGTAGAGCTTGCTTCCAAATTGGAACTTGACATACACAAATCAGGTCTTTTAAAAAGGAGAGGGTTAGATATACCTTTGCTCTCTAACAGTCATACCTAAATGAAAGCGTTGATCATTTAAAGTTAATGTTAAAGTAATAAACCTAAACTAGAGTTTCGACGCTTTTTCAATTATAGCAAATTTCAGCGTTGCTGCAGAGTTCTTTCTCTATGCTTCATTCAAGTTATATGTGAATGAAAATTGTTTGGAAAATAAACAACTTTCAACGCACTTATTTAGGTATGGCTGTAACTTCTTTAGCGTTGTGTGATTCGAAAAAGTGATAAACTTTTTATTTACATTATAATTGCATCCATACGTAGACTTAAACTTGTTCCTGAGTTTTGTCACTTGCTCTAATTTGTTGCTCAGGGCTTCATAATTTTATTATTTACTGTGTTACAACGAATCGAATCTAAACATTTGTTTTCCCTTTTACTTAACAGCTCGTATCTTAATAAAAAACCAAATTCATGCAAAATTCCTTGTAATGATTATAATCAAAACATATTTACTAAAAATATTATGCAAATAATTTTCTTTGATTGGCTGTCAAATTTTGGCAAATGTTTTTTTTTATATATATTTTTTTGCACATCTAAAAAAACTCCCCCACGCCCTTAAGCATCAATAAGCAAGCACCTTTTTTATGAATTATAGAAGCTATTTTTTGTTGCGATTTTGGTAAATAGAAGTAGAAAACCACATGTAGCAAATCCTTAGAGTAAACAGCAGCAGTAGAAACGCGGCAATATGCCAAGAAATTTTATTTATATACCCTGCTCATCTAGAGAAAGTATGTAAGGGAATCATTATTACCCTTTTCATGGCATAATCTCTCTTTACTAGGGAATTTATTTTTTATTATTATTTATGCCATTCTTTTATTATTGATTCATAAGGCCAACCACACAAACAATAAAAAAAAAATTCGAAAAATCTACCAAGTGCTTTTTTGCCATCTACTGAATACGAAATAAAATGACTTACAATTTACGGGATTTGTTCTCTCAAGTGTTACAACTTTGTTTATTGCCCTCGCTAAAGGCTTGTGCTTCGTTCGAGTGCGAATTGCAAGTAAGTTGTGGCATTAGTTGTATATTTTTTTTTGCTGGCAAGTGTTTTGTGGTTAATGGGTTTTCAATATTATTGTGCCACATTATTTTTTTAGGGTGCGAATAATCCGTATTATGTATTTATTGCTTTATTTTTTTTTTTGTTCTGTGGATTTCCTTTTGAAGATTTTTTTGTTGGTTTTGATTTAGATAAGTTTTTTTGAGTGATTTTGCGTAAAACAATTGTATAGAACTTGCTGTAATAAGCTTTTTTAAATCTATTAATTGTGAATATAACAGGGTACAAATTTTTTCATGTGTGAGCTCTAAAAACACAGATTTTTGATATTTCTCATAAATGAAAAATCAAAAATATGTTAAATTTTATTCACACTCATAAACGAATACCGAAATCTTTTTTGCATATGGTCACACATGAGTGTTTGCATATTTTTGTGTTTTTTGAATTCCTACACATATGAGTGAGAAACAAGAAAATAACTGTTTCACATAATAGGTATCTGATTATACTCATTAATGTTATTTTACATTAATGAATGTGTATGTGTATGGATTAAAGTTTTCATATTCTTTTAAGTAAAAGCGTATTCAGTTTTTTATTATTATTAGTGAAACAGTGCTTAAAGTGTATTGATTGATTTGTGATCTTCTCACTCATGAAAAATTATCAATTCAAATAATTGAAAAAAATTTGGTTACTCATTTTTTCACATTTGTATAGCACCAAACAGCGTTGTCCACTTGGTGCGTTTGGCACCATTTTTGGTGCTTTTTTAAATTGTTTGTGCGAAAAATCCTTAGTTTGTGCGCGGTGCGCTTTTTTGTTAATTTCGGTGCGTTTTTTTTTTTAATTTTTCCGAAAATATGATGAACTCTTTATTTTTACTAATTTTTAATTGCAGTTTTTTAATAATTCATTATCATTACGATGAAAAAGGGCCCCATTAAATGTACGTTAACACTCTTTATGAGCCCAAAAAACAATCATAATTGCTCCGAAAACCTTCAGAAAAGAGGGTCATTACGTTCGAAAATGGTCCGCTCCGAACATGCTCTTTAGTTGGACTCGTTTCTGACTACTTTTTTCGGAGCGCTCCGAAAATACTCTTTTGTTGGACTCTTTTCTGACTCCGTTTTCGGAGCGCTCTTAGAATGGTATGCTGGGTTATTGCTAAAGATGAATAGGGTGAAAATCTTTGTTTGAAAATAAAATTAACAATTTAAACATGGAAATAAAAGAATTTTTTTGTAGCCTAATAATTTGTTATACTGAACTGTAAACAACCAACCTGGGTTAAAATCCTAGTGGAGCCCTAACAAATTTTATTGAAAAAATTCAAATAGAAGTACTTAAAATAGAAATAAAATAATTTTAAAAAGCACCAAATATGTACTGAAATTAGCTCTTTTTTGTTACCAATTAGTACTTTAGTTCCGAATAGCATATTGTGAGTTAAATTTTGAGTGGTTAAATGCTTATGTTATCTTTATTAGTTTGTTTATTAAAAAAAAGACATTTACTATTAATCGCTGATCTCTTTTTAAAAAGTTTTATATAGAATTTATAAAGTTAAAAAATATAATTACATTTCTAGTACAAAGGAATGCAAACAAATTTGTTTAGAGTATTTTTTATTTTTATTACATATATGAATATTCTTTGGACGTTTTGTTAGATTATATTATACTTTTTATGTAAAATTAATTCAATAAACATTTTGAATTCGAAACTTGCGTTTTTTATTAAATGGCGCGTTTTTTCTCCATTTTGGTGCGTTTTGAAACTTCAAAGCTGACAACGCTGGCAACAAAGTATACAAATCATCACACACAAAAGTGAACAAAAGCAAAATGTTTTTTAGAGCCATCCCTAAATACCGGCGGCAAGTGTTTTTTAACTGTCAAAATTTCTCATGCTCATACATTTTGTATGAAGCATACCGAAACAACGAGGCGGCAACGCTTTGCTATTGGAAAATCCGATTTTGACAAGGCGTTTCACAGTGAAGTTAGTTGAAAAAGAAAACAAAATAAAAACTAGAAAAATAAAACAACAATGTTCAGCTGTAACAATAAACAGGGTCGTTTTATTTATTTGTTTGATAACCTGGATGGGGTATCAGTGTTAATGCTCAGCGTAAAAAAAGGGTCCGCTTACCGTCGGTATTTAGGGATGGCTGTTGCCATCAGATGAATTTCGAAAAAAATCGTCAAAATCCCGATAAAAAAGAAAAAAATCGTATTTTTAAATTTTTATTTAAACGAAAACATAAAAATTCAAGTTTATCTAGTGTCTGTCTTGTATGTCCTATACTTATCAAAATACATAAATTTTAACTTTTTAATTAAGGGGTACAAACTTGACGGTATTAGTCAATTTTCTTATTTCCTTTTGTTACTTTCTTTCATGCATGTTGATTTTTATTAATAAGTATGAAAATTGCATTGATGTGTGTGAATGAAATAGCAAGTTGAAAAGAGAATTGAACAAAAACTGATCAGCTAAAACTGAAGAGTGTTAAACAAGACTTACAGTATTTTATAAATAAATATCTGGGGCCAAATCACCGCATTTGTGATCGAATGAGCTATCGTATCGAAAAATGATTTCGATATCGAAATTATGATAAAATGTACTAAATTTCTTGCTCGATATCGAATGCCATAATCTCAAATAAGAAAATTACGATAATTTTTACTCGATATCGAATGCGGTGATTTGGCCCCTGAATTTGGCATATTTTATTAATTCAGGTTAAATTACAATGTCAAAACAATTTAGTTTATTAAGTTTTAAATACATTTTGAGTATAGAATCCAATTTATCTATCATATACTGGTACTTATTTTCAAAGAATTCCGTATTTTTGTTATTTAAAATTATTTGGCTGAATATTCTTTGGACGTTTTGTTAGATTAGCAGATGTTTTTGTAGAACTTCTCCGTGGAAATTTAGAAATTGTTTCCTCTAAAACGTTTAATTCATGGAATTCAGCATTTAGATTTGCTTTTTATGTTTATAGACAAATAAATAAATAATTTTCACTATTATTTGGATTTATTATACCTAAACTTAACAATTGTCAATGATTAAGAAAATACTCCTACATATTACTTTGTTTTGTTTTTGAAATATCTCATGTTCTTCTTGATATGATATGATTATGATATTAAATAAAAACAAGTCGGAGTGCAATATTCGACTGTGCCGACTGTGCCCGGACGATAGTTTTACAACAACCACAGGTAAATGTTTAGACTGTCCAAATTTGCCTGTTGTTTTTGTAACTTTTACGTTTGGGCTTATGAAGCCACTGTATTATATTAATACACTTTGTTTGATAGTTTTTTTTTTGATGAAATTTTCAGAGGTTGTCTCCGTTATTTATGGACGGATTTTGCTGATTTTAAATAGCAAACTTCTCGAAAGCATGTGTGACAGAATTATTGAAGATTTGGATCCCGAAGATATCTGGGGACTTCAGAAAATTGATTTCAACAGACAGACAGACGGACAGACAGACAGAAGGACATGGCTTAATAGATTCCGCTATCTATAAAGATCCAGAATATATATATACTTTATAGGGTCGGAAAATTATATTGTGGAAATTACAAACGGAATTACAAACTTATATATTATATAAATATGATATAAAATTTTCAGAAGTTTCAGAAGTTTTAAAAAAATATTAAAATATAACCGCCGAACTCGCACCAATCACCTACATGACGCTCTCACAATCCAGCTCATATAAGTGAAATTTTAAGCCCTTACACCTGGTTTCAGTTATAGATTCCATCGAAAACTTTTATATTGGTGCGTTTAAATCTTAGTTTGAACACCTCTATATAGAATAATAGACTGTGAGCGTTAAAATAAAGCAAACACTACATATTATTAAAAGAAAAGCTTAATTGTATTAATATAAATAATATTTTAGTAGTAAGTCAAATTAATGTTTATATACCTTGAAGGAAACCTGTCAACAAGTGTCTCTAAGTCACCACTTTGTCTACTATTATGGTGACTGTTTGGAGACATTGTCAACAAAGGCGACATAATTGTTATTATTAAACAATTATTCTTTTAATTGTGTGCCCCGATATAGTAGGCGGCACTGTGCCGGAAATATCATTCAAAGGGTTGCGGGTTCGGTTTTCGCCAAAGACTCTGGGTGTTTTATAATTTAGTTTTAATTAGGGAAGGCTATTTAATTTTTTTTAATAAAACTCCAAAAGTTAGCCAAAAATGCAGTTTCATTTTCTATTTTAGAGTGTCAGTATTGACACAGTCTACTTCTAAATGTCAATACAAGATTACATTGGCTGGGTACACCTGGTCAGTAGTACTACTGACAATGTCAATAGTTAATCACTACAATTTCACTATTGGCATTCCCTACAGGGTAGTTAAAAGTTACAAAAGCATACACATACATATTTAATTAATTTATTGTTAAAATAGACCAATTTTTACGTGTCAGCATAAAGTAAACATCGGCATCATCCTTATTCAAAAACCCCTTCAAAGGCTTTAATCAAAATCCCAATACATTTTCTAGAGCCACATTATAATTAATGTTAATTCTTAAACTTATGAATAATAAAACCAATAAGCCTCTCAACACCTTAAGTCCTAACGAAAGTTTTTAATTATTTAAACATACTTTCCAAGTAATTTCCACAAAACTTACTGGTGATAATTTGTTTAAATTATATTACAAAAAAATAAATAAAATAAACAACGACAATAAGACTTATATGCACCTAGGGACAAATCATAACAAGAACAATTTACCTGCAGACAAACAAATAATTTACAAACACTCAAGACAACTTATCATTTCATTTAAGTTTATTTCATTCAGAAAGAAAAGAAAGTGATACTCTCAAAAACCAAAATAAATAAAGCATTTTAATAAACATGTATAACAAAGAAAAAAAAAACAACAAGAACAAACAAAAGTATAAAGTTACTAAGCCAGAACAGAAAAACATCTAACGAAAATCTTAATAAAAATTATGACATTTTTAGCTCAGAAATACAAACTTTTACAGCAATAAATTGTGATAAGGCTAAAGAAGAAGGCGGCCGTTACTAAAAACGTTATAGTGATACCAGTTAATTAATCATTTTTACCCAAAAATGTTGGAAGTCATGCAAAAAAATAAAAAGAAATGAATGTCTCCTGAGATAATGTCAACATAAATGGTTTTGGCAATTTTGTGTAATTTCTTGTGAATTATTAACTTTTATTTGTATTTACGACTGCCAGAGCAAGTGTGTGTTGTATTTTCCTTGTTGATCTACTGCTACACTTTTACTTCCAGGGAATCTGTATTAAATGGATATGAAAACGTATTCAAATATGAAAATATGATACTTTCATACAAATCGTGTAAATGTTAAGATGTATGTAAGTTTTTTAAAGCGTGTTTGTGTAGCAAAGTGTTATTTGTAATTTTTTTTTTTTGTTTACTTCTATTTATTTATTGTATCTTCAATAAAATCGAACTAACAATAAGTATTACAATTATTTTATCTAATAAATTTTAATTATCAAGTCCAACCAGTGCCGGACAAAAATTGTTTATCCATTGTGGTGTCTTGTCTTTGGCTCAGATTCGCTGCATCATTTCTTCATAGTCGAATAAAGCCACTATTAATATGTCGCGGGCTAATGGGTTTGAGTGTACTAT
This sequence comes from Bellardia bayeri, assembly GCA_950370525.1. Taxonomy (NCBI): domain Eukaryota; kingdom Metazoa; phylum Arthropoda; class Insecta; order Diptera; family Calliphoridae; genus Bellardia; species Bellardia bayeri. The sequence continues at coordinate 71,237,326 of OX493267.1, read as the reverse complement.
TAAGATTTTTTGAATATTTGTCTGCATACTTTTGAATCTTAGTTTTTACCAAATATGAATTTTATATACCATTGTGATTATTTGTAGCAATTTGTTTTGACCTCTTTAAATTCTGACTACATTTGGAGCTGACGCCGTTTCCCATAGCTGTATTCCATACCACCATACGCAAGCCTAAAGTTTCTTTCAATGAGCCATTTTGTTTGGATTAATTTCAATTTCATTTAAGTCAATTTTGTATCTATATGGGATTTCCATGTAAGCCGACGATTGATATTTATACCGAGGTTTGTAATTTCAGATTGTTGTGTTATTGCTTGATCATTGATATTGCATGATTCTATATGCAATGAAAGAGTAATATGTGCGCATTTCTGCTCATTAACATTTATTTTGAATGGCTTTAACAATTTTTCTAATTTAAATATATAATTCTGTAGGTAGCGGGATGTTTCTTGAGGGCTTTTATGAATGCTTAGAATCAGCAAATATTGATGTGTAAGTACGATTGTTTGCTGACATATCAGATGTATATGTATATAAAGTATAAAAATGGTCCCAGGATACTTCCTTGGAGTACTTCTGCTTCAATAGGATGTGCGGAACTTTAAAAGTCTCCTTCTTAAATGGCCAACCAATTAAATAGTTTTACAATAGCTTATGTAGGTATGCGGGTAAATTTAGTTTCAATTTGTATATTAAACCATCGTGCCAGAGAGCAGAACAATACTTTTTGTCTTTAAGTGTTTTCCTTACGAAATTTGCAAGTCTATCACTTTGTTCGATAGTATTTGTTCAATTCACAACTAATGTTGTATTGTCATTGCAGTTGTAAGTCGTCTGAATTTACAATAGTTGTACAAATGTTGTTGGTAATTTATACCAACACTTTTACATATGTCTTTAAAAAAAGAAAATAAAATAAAAATAAATTGGAGATTGTTGTATTTAATTTATGAAAAGCTATCATTAATTTTTACTTACTTGACTCAATTTATTAAAATGTCAGCATTATATTTTTCACGCACTGCAGAAATTATTTTGCTTTTCTCACTTGTATTATTAATTTTTAATATTTTACTTTTGACATTTTGTAGGCTTGACAACATAAACATATGACTGCTCAAAATTGAGTTCACAATCAGATATGTAGTTGTATCACACTTGTGAATTGAACAATTGTGTTTTCTTCTAAATCCAAATTGATGACTTGGAGTACAATTGTTTTCAATTTTGATCTTTTCCCGGCTTAGGTATCATGGTTACCAATGAAACCTTCAATTCTGGAAGATAATATTCAAGCCGTAAAATAAAATTAAAAAATTTTTATTGCTATCCCAGGTAGATTCATAAGCATCTTGTTACTGATTTTGTCAATACCAGTTGCTTTCTTAGAGTTTAAATAAACGATCATCTTTTCGATCTCTAGAATCTCTAAACGTAGGGGTACAGCAGCTACAAAATTGTGTTTAACTGGTGGCAAGTCAATTGTTTCATTTGATGTCTTTGGGGTAAATACTTTTTTCAAATGTTTAACAAACAGATTTCGTTTTTCAGTATCATTTCTTGCCCAACCACCACTTACATTTCGCAAGGGGGTGTTACATATGACAGGTCTTTTAAAATGTTTAGTGGCTATATATATATATATATATATATAAAATATTCTAAATATTTACTTCTTTATTAAATTTTTCCAACATTCCAAGTGATTTTATGCTACATTTTAGCTTCGATTTGAGTTTAGGGAATCTGTGCCATTTCCACTATCTTCCAACTGTTCTTTTTACCCTAAAGAGCCGTTCGACATCTGCTGAATAAATTCTATTATATCTGATTCTATTGAGCAGCTATTAGTAATCGATATTTTTTGGTGTTCGTATTTGTTATTTGGAGTAACGCAAATGAAATGAGGCAATCGATTTCAAAAATTAGGATAGTTTTTCATTTTCCAGAATTCACTAACCAAAGTGCTGTCAGATGGCTGAGCTACTTGGCGAAAATTGACTTGTTATTATCTCCATTGAGCTTTACCGCATTTTCAGCTGTATTATTGCAAAAAACGGCAAAACCCCGCCTCAAGCCCTCATAGCGCACGTGGCAGTGAGCAGTTTTAGAAGCCAAAATGCAGCAATATTGCTGTTGACGTATCTATCCAAATGAAAATGAGTTTCTTTTGAAAGTTATTTTCCACAACATCCAGTGTGTTATTCTTGAATGATTTTAGTGAATCTACAGTGATCTTTCAACAGATTGAATTCATTGTAACAATTGTTAAGGATTATACTACTGTGTTAAAATATATATGTTATTCCAATATGGTTCTGTTAGAAAATAAAGTTCTATTTGAAAAGCACTATATCATTTAAAGATACAAATGCAGCAAATATCAGGGAGTATTTCCGAATATTACAAACTAAGGCCCCAATTTTTGATAATGTTTGCGAAGCTACATCGCAACTCCTGAATACAATTGGTCCACCAATTAGACAAAGCATCTGTTCCATAACTGACAAACATTCATTAATGCCCTCATTAACCCTGTATTGTGAAAGAGATGCTATAAGATCATCTCCAATTCCCTTCTAATACCCACCCGTTGGCAAAAACCTTATTGTTGTAGCAAGTTTTGCTTCTTTTGAAATAGCTGTCACACGAAAAGGACCTATCGTAATATATATGAAAACGTTTTCTTGTTCATTCGGAAGTTTATATGAAATCTTTAAAAAGCAAATTAAAAATATTATAAATCTCCACAGTGTTATTTTACTTACTCATTAATCGTCAAACTCATGATGTTAATAGTAGAGCACAATTGGGGTTTTTTATGGATATGTCTAGGACGTTACCCCTTACCCCTTAGTATATTTGTATTTATTCGTATTTGCCTTTAAAGCTTTTTTCTTCACAATTTAAAATGTTTTCTTGATAAATAAAAAAAAACAACATTTTTGAACAGCTGATAAGTTTGTAGCATTGCCAATGCAAAATAAGTGCAGCTTTATGTAAATTTTCGTTTTAAATTTCAGTATCAACATTTACAATGGCAACATTAGCCACGCAAAGATTTGAAAGTATTGTAACAACGTAATATTTCTGCGTTCGCTAAACGCAATGACGCAGTAATATACAAAATTTCATATTTTTGGTGATGCGTTCGCAAAAGCGTAGGTTATGCATTGAACGCAAGTGATTTACAAAATTATGACCGAAATGACAAGTCTCTTACATGAACTAAATAAAATCTATAAATTTGGAGTCGAACTAAAGAATTAAATAGATTTTAACTAATTCTACCGTAATAGTTCTTCAGTTTAACTATTAACTTAACATAATTTTTCGAATTACCCTATATCACAATACTAATATTAATGTAATCTAAGATGTGCCAGGAAATAAAAGTGGCAGACATTCATTTAGACATTTGAATAACGACAATACCAAAAAAAAAATTATAACAAAAATTTGAATTCAAGTAGATTTGTACCTGCTACTGTAAGATGAACTACAAACAACAATTGCTTTATTGCTACAAATACACCCGAAGCATCAAAAAATCGTCCTGCAGGAATAAATTCATTCGCCTGTTTTGTCATTGTGATTCATCCCCCTCAATAGTCTTAAATCATTTTTCGGTATGACTTTCTGTGTTTTGTTCAGTTTTTGCTCTTTTTAAGGATTTCCCTTTATGATAATAAATTTATGAAAAAAAAGTGCTCCAAAAATGTACAACAAGAATTATGACTTGTTTGTAATGAAAAAAAATATTCTCAGAAAAAAAATATGTTTTATTGTTGTTGGGCGTGTGATACATAATCAAAATAAAAGCATTATGGAAATCAGATTGTTCTTGTTTTTGAAAAATATTTAAATGGAAATGTACAAGGGGATTATAATTGTATTTGTTTAACACAGAAATGGTTAGATAAAATAGTATTTTTTGAAGTATTATCAGCCTTACATGGCTGGTTCTAAGAGAATTGCATAAAATTCTTAATTTACAAATGCATTGTTAAAATTAGGATTTTTAAACGTTTCCAAGTCAGCAGTTTACAACATTGTGGTTACAATAAGAAACTGCAATGATTTCGTCTAATCTGCAAAAGCATATTTAAATTCAGCTTCCTAAAATGCTTCCAAACCAAAAATTTACAACATTGTGCTCACGTTACTATTACAAGACCATAGTCTCTTTTTGTATTCACTAGTATACTTTTAAGTAGTGCGTCGTACGTCGTTTTATTAACTTATTTACTATAATACTTATCACTATTTTACCTGGCAAAGCCTTGAATTAAATTATATGGTAAATAGTGGGTTCTAGTGGCAAATGCTCTTGGCAACTAATGCCATTTGATAGAGACAAAAAATAAACATTAGTTTGAATTATAAACCATATCTTGCTAAATTATATTTAATTGATTTAAACGCACAATAAACATACTTTAAATTAACTTTAATTTAATGCAAATACAAAACCATATTCCTGACAAACTAAGTTTAGTTGTGGACAATAAAACTTGACTCGCTTCAAAATATATTCAAAATATAACCCCAACCTCCACAAAGACATAAAAACAGCATTTGAATTAAGTCTCACAACGACTGCGGTCAAAGTCATAACTGGACTTAACATTTAATAAAATATTTATAAACGACAAAATCATAAGCAAAGAAAGCAAGCAACTTATACAAAAAAAATTAATGGAAAACCATTTAAAGTTTACAGGACAAAGATAAGAACTCCAAAATTCTTGGGCATGCATACATACATAAATGCATAAGTAACTTTTTAAGGATGTGCTGGGGCTAAATGTAATTGTGGTTAAACGCAATTTAAAGGTTTAACAGGATTCAAATAATAACGGTCAGTATAAATAAAACAAACATACAAATGCCTGTGTGTGCAGAAGACAAACACACGCAAAAACCAACAAATAAGCGTATAAAGGAAGTAATAAAAGCTGGTTTGTATGAGAGCAGCAATAGCAGAGAGATATAGATAGATAGTAAAAGCATGAAATAAGTAATAAAATATTCTGAGATAAACAAACAATTCTAAAATAAATGTAAAGAAATACTTGCAATTGTTGGGAAAAGGGCAAAAGTAATGTCGTTTTTAGGAAAAGCGTTTTTAAATAAAAAAAATGTAACTAAATGTTGACACATATTGAAAAAACTTGGGTTGTCACTCAACATTTGCTGCCGGTAAAACTGCGATTTTTAAATTTTTTTAGTCAAGAATCGTGGAATCTAAAAGTTTTGTTCTGTGAATCAATACTGGATTTATATGTATTAGTTATAATTTAAAGTTCATTAAATTCCCATTGTGATAGTGATAGTGATCTAACATATCGCTAAAATGTTCAATATCTTCTGTTTCCATCGAAATCAGTATACTGACTGCTGAAGACGAAGTGGTTGTTCTTCATTCCAGATGTTTTTACAATATTATAGGTGAATGTTTTGATGAAGAATTGGAAAATCTTCAGGCCTCATACGTGGTTAATATTCGTAATATTCTTATAAACACTACCCCAAGATAGTTGATTTTTCTTTATATTGTTCTGTATTCATTAATTCGTATATTAGGGGAATCTACCCTTTCATGAAAAGTCCGCACAATTGTAATTACTTTTTCAATAATTTAAAAATAATTCGGGTGTTATTAACTGCTACATCAAAGATCAGCAATTGCTTTTTTTAAATGTTCATTATGTATTATCCTGCATCATCCTTTCGAAACCACACATCCTTAAGTCTCACATCTTAATTGAAAGGCAATAATAAGTATTCGTTGATAGTACTTGCTTTCGTATAGGTTCAGATTAAAATGAACCTCGTCGCTCTTGATAAATTTCGATCACTGCATCGATCAGGTTCAGGAGAGCTTAGCTTAGGTTGAGCCTCCTGAAGCAACAAAGCTTAGTTTGATCTGGAGGTTGCACCATATGTCAAAATTCAAGGGTCACCCGTCAAGATAATAAATTTGTGGATAATTCTTAAATCATCGGTGGAGAGACATGTCTTGTTATTGAGTATTCAGTGACCGAAATCTTTCATTCTTAAGTCGTCTAAAAATGCCGCACATTTATAGAAGATGTAAAATTGTAACAATCAGGAAACCATCACGTTCTTCGGAACTGGAAGCCAGCTACCGTCTGTATCAAGAAGTCAGTCCGTAAGTGGAGTCTGGACAGACCGCAAGACGCTTTCGATGCAAGCATTTTTATTGACAATAAGATGTAATTTTCGTGCCATTAACACTTAACTCTCATTTGGCAACTGTTCTTTATGCGATATACGGTTTTATCAAAGTCATCAGCCGGAAAACTACCTACAATACCTCTATGTTGTGATACATATGATGGTGTCCGATAAATGTTTTGCATTCTCCATAAAAGAAACTCTAATTTGTAGACAATTATTGATGTGATTTTTTCCACCAGAGGAAATCCTTGTCTGAATTTCAGTTTACACTTGTATAACGTTAGCCTGGATTATACTACAGTGTAGGGTAGTTTAGGCTGTTTAGATTATCGGAGTAAATTATATTCTCTGCAATGTGTATGTAATTGCTCCACAGCGATAACAATCCATCTTAACCCTTTAACGCCGAAGTCCGTCTATAGACGGTCATCAGTTGAGTATTAAAAAAACGTTTTTTTTGTTTAGCTACCAAGACCGTCTACAGACTGTCTTCCTTGTTTTTGTCCTAGAGCTTTCCATGAAAATTTTTTTCTGAATTGGAACTGAAATTCGTAATTTGCAGATGAAATACATGCTAGAACAAAAATTCATTTCTGCAATTTGAACGTATTCCAAGAAGAGCAATTGTATTCCATTACGTACGAGGGCGGTTCGGAAACTTCTTAGCTCAGAACAAAATGCGCGATATAAACATCCATCTGTGCTATGAACACATTATAAATTTCTTTTTAATCCTTAATATAGAAACAGGTGTTCAAAAAAGACGCATCTGCGATTTATTTACAATGGAAAATTTAGAAATTCGTGGTGTCATTAAATATTTAAATAAAAAAGTTTTATTGGGACAAGAAATTTATAATGATATGATGAATGAAGTGTTACGTAAAAGTGCTCCTTCATATGCAACAGTAAAAAATTGTTGCTGAATCTAAACGTGGTCGTACAAGCATTGAGGATGAACCACGTAGTGGACGTCCAAAAACAGCAACAACAACATAAATTGTAGCCAAAGTGCATGAAATGGTATTAAATAATCGACGAATAAAAGTGCGTGAAATAGCTAATATTATGGGCACCTCAAATGATCGAGTTCATTTAATTTTGCATGAAGAACTACAGATGAAAAAGCTTTCAGCAAGATGGGTGCCGCATTTGTTAAAAAGGCATAAGAATTAAAATTACTCAAGCTTGTTTTAAGAAAAATAAAACAGATTTTAAGCGTCGTTTCATAACTGTTGATGAGACATGGATCCACTACAATCCAAGCAATGTACTGAAGCTGGAGGAAGTGCCCCAAAGAAGGCAAAAACAGTGAAAAGTTTTTATTCAGGCTAGTGGTTCAAGAATTTATATTAAAGAATACTATTGTAACGTATTGGAACAATTGGCAAATTGGAATGCATTTTCTACCCGGACAAGGGCGTCATCAGCAATCTTCATTGTCCATTATCAATCTGTAAATATCATCTATTAAACTCACCGTTATTTGAGAAATAGAATATGAGAATTATCATATTTCTTTTTTACGTGTTGTGAGTCAGAACGAAATTTACGTACGTTTACAATGTGTGTGTATTCTTTATATGTCATTCTATTTATAGAATTTGTATTATTACAAATTGGTTTTGCTTTTCTTGCTGCGTCTACTTTTTTGGTAGATCAATAACAGCAATGTATGTATGTTTTTTGTTGTCATTTTTCCTCTTTTTCTTTTGGTGGATTATGTTATTTTTTTGTAACTACAATCGGCTGTTAAGGTTATGGCAATGGTTTTTTGGGGTTTTTAAAGGTATTTTATTGATTGACTACCTGCAAATGGATAAAACAATAAATTCAGAGTATTATTTTGTATTTTGGATCAATTAAATGTAAAAATTCGAGAAAAACGTCCTGGCTTACAACACAAAAAAAATAATTTTTCATCAAGACAACGCACCAGCGCACAAGAGTGGCTAAAATCAACGAATTAAAGTACGAGTTGCTTGACCACCCACCTTATTCTCCTGATTTAGCTAGCAGTGACTTTTATCTGTTCCCAAATCTAAAAAAAGTTCCTAGCTGGAAAGCCTTTTACCTCAAATGAAGATACAATTACAGTTGTAAACCACAATTTTGAAGGCCTTGAGGAAAACTATTTTAATCAAGGGAAGGCTAGATAAGCGTTGAACTAAGTCTATTAAAGTTTATGTTGAAAAATAAAAATGTTTTCAAAAAACTAACTATTCTCTTTCTGTGCTAGACTAAGAAGTTTCCAAACTGCCCTCGTATACCCGAATTTAAGTTATTATTAATTTGAGGATATTCATGATTCCCGTTTTCAGGTAATCAACAGCTCTTTATTTTCAGTTTTCAGTTGCCAATTTTAGGCATCTTTTATCGCACTGACAATTTTGATAAAAATTATTTACATATATTATTATAATGATTAGAATCGTCGATCAAGCGATTTTGGTTGAGAACGAGTTTTCTTTAAGAGTATCTTTATTTCTGAGACTTGGCTGGTACTGCCAATAATTAATTTTATAGAAAATTTTGAATAAATTTCATAATACAAGCAAAATATCAAGAAATCTAATTGTTCTCTAAACTTTGTCTGGGTTTCAATAATTACAGATTAAGATTAAGCCAAGTTTTTTCCTTCTTCACGAAAACTCCTTTTCTCTGCCCTACAGTTTTTCTTACAGTCAAGGTAAACTATGCAGTACTCGCATCTATACAAAAGTAGTTTGTATTTGTTTATGTATTAAGGCTAACGGTAATTGTATTAAAAAATGCAAAAGGTCAAAACCTGAAGGCACAAGGATAATGGCAATAAAAACAGCAGGAATGGTTATGTACCCATTAAATTAAAAAAAGCAGCACTTGAGCGATACAACCTACAGGTCAGCATAACAATATTTAAAGTAACAAAAGCATTGTACAGAAGACAATGGTTACAAGATGAACAAAGAATAGGTAGGAGGATGATGATGATTATGATGATGGGTTCAATAATGTTTTATTTGCACACAAATAAACATGAATACAGATACAAAATATAGGCAAACGGGACATAAATATTCCACAACTTGGGAATACCATCGATCATAAAAAAACTCATAAAAATAAGAACAAAAATAGAATAGAATATATGTAGTTAATAGTTAAACAAAACCAAACCAAACAAAAATGTGCACAAATGCAAGGTTAACATGATTATCACACTTATGGCTAAAAAACATCCACTTTCACTACACTCAAGTGCAAAGGACTTCTAGACCAAGCATGTAAAAAGCTAAAACAACCACTTTAAACCACTTTTGATTGAACAATGTTGTAAATTATAAAAGTGTCAGAGTGTATGTGTGGGTATGGACACACATTCATATATTCACAAATTCATCTGGCCACTGTTGTTCAGTATTAACACAGAAAATAGAAAAAATATAATAAAAAAAACAAACATACTAATATTACATCATCTGTGGTGATAATTTGAGCTCTTCAATTTTCTGCAAACAGAAGGCGTAAGTAGTTTTATTCCTTTGGCTTACCAACTTGCAAACATACATGCGATTTCTTCACATTCATTCTTACTCACACTTTAATACATTGGTGTATTACAGTAAGACAGAAAAGTCTTGTCAGAAAACAGTGAATTTTCCATTTAAGAATTTATTTTCAGAAAAAAAAGAATAGTTGTACAAATATACACATGATACAATGAAGTTATGTACAATGTATGCGTGTAGCATTTTAAGTCATACATACTCGTATATGGACATTTACAATGTCGCGAACGCGACTTTGGTATGCTTTTGAAGTGAGCCAAATTAATACATCTTAACATTTATTTCCTACATTTATCGATAGCATAATTTAAGCTGTAGGTTTATTACAAATGATAGATTCTTACCGATTTGTTGTGGTGCCAATATATTAGTAATAAACATGGGATCAATCCCTAACGAGACTAAAATATATAACTCGTTTTTTTTTTTGTCAAAAAACTTTCCTCACAAACTGTAGATATTACTCCATCTAATAGCCTTGGACATTTTGATGGTTTTCATCAATGTTGATTCAGCTTAAAATGTGTACAATTTTACTGCATATGAGTGTGTTTGTGTGTGTGAATCCTCTAGAGAGTTTTGTTTTTTTTTCTCTCCTTCTTGCAATATTGATGGAAGGACGTCATTACTGCTGTTCATGATGACTTCAATGATGATATTGATGCTGTGGTCAATTGGATGAAATAACATTTACTTATGAGATTGTGTACACTTACATTTGCTACGAAAACTTTGTATCATGAACAGAATTCTTCAAGACGTTTGTGTGTATTGTGGATCCACTTACTTTACTTGTGTGTGCTGTGCTGTTAATGTGTGTGCTTTTTGTGTTTTCTGACATTTTATGAGGTCCCTTTAGAGCTGACATTGCACGAAAAACTAATTGAATTTGAAAAGTGCTTAGTTGTATTCGTCTTGATAATCGTAAAAATACTTGTACTTGATGCTTTATTTTGTTTAACAATTTTGTGCAACTAATTGAAGAAAATTATTCCAAGATATGTTTTCATTGGATGATTTTTACGAGAATTACTAAGAAGACATTATTTGATGTGAAAGTATTTTGAAAAACAAGCCAACAATTCAAATGTAGTTCTGAATTCTTCGACAATTTTATCAACTTTAAAACCAATTTTTTTACCACAAAGACAGCCCTACTAAAACCAGATTTTAAACTATTCTGAAGCCAAATGACCAAAGCAATTTTACTGTTTATTTTACGCTGACACATTTTAAAAACTAACTAAAGTCGTTATAACATAGATTTTCTCTATTTTTACAACTATTGCAATATATTGGTCAACGGCAAAATTGAATTTTTTTTTTGCTTGGACCAGCACTCAGGGGACGACCCCTACTCATGCAATGCATTGTGTTGGAACTAGGAAAATAGGATAGGTTATGGGAGGGAGGATAGAGGGAGTAGTGTTTGTGAATATTTGATTTAAATTTTCCTATATTGAAATTGACAGGGAATACTTCTGCTGGTAGTTTATTCCACATACGAACAGTACGGCAAAAGAACGGATCTTCCCTTTAGTGTGTTGTGCGATCCTCTGTCCAGTCGACCATGAATGGATTGGACTACGTGTTTCAGGAACAAGTTCTCTGATTTCAGCAGAACACATTCCATTATAGTATCGATAGAACAGTGAAATACAACCCACATTGCGACGATGCTCCAATGAAGCAATATAGTTGGATACCCTACTGTCACCGATAAGCATTTACGCCCTTTCCTGTACGCGGTGCAATAACTCCAAAATATACTTCGAAGCACCGAACCGAATATAGGTGGTGTAATTTGTAAGGAGATCAGATGGAGTGAAGTATTTTCTACACCGTTTTTAAAAGCCAAGGCCCAGCGGCCATCACATTGGAATCTCATCTTGAAAATTTCAAGAATTTATAAATATCGAATTGTAGTATAACTAAATGCCAATAATGTAATGTTTTATGAACAAAGCCTTAAAAATTGGAAACCTTTCGTATTAGTTTTTAATTATTGGACAAAAATAAGACTGAAATAATTTAATTTATTTCATAAATGTTTTAATGATAGTTTCTGATAATTTACAAATAATCTTAATTATTGCTTTATTTCCTGTTGACTATTACGTACTCCAGGAATAGTTTGATTTATTTAACATTTTTATCACATGTCACAGGTAAAACAAAAATTTCATTCATTCATTTATTACAAATTCATTGATCAAATGTTGTTGGTGGCTTCAACTCGTAAATATTTCCAAACTCTAATTATTTCGCTCATAATTGAAATGACAAACACGTTTTAATCTCATACAAAATAGAATCAAAAATGTTTTCCAAGAATTTCGATAATTTTCTTATAAACAAAAATCCGTATTTTAAAAAAAAAGCTGTAATACCACCAAAGATAAAATCATAAAAAATACAACAAATTAAATAAAAACACCTTGGTTTCAACTAATAAAAATAAACTAAGAATTCAAAAAAAAGAAAGAAAAGGAATATTAATAGAAATATAAAAAATAAACCCAACTTAAAAAGAATAAGAGATGAGAAAACGGAAATGTGGTGCGTGCCTAAAATAATCACAACTTTTTTTTTCCTATTTCTACAAAATAAAAAATATAAAAAAGGAGATAAGTATCTTGACTTCTTGGCTAGATACTTTTATTGAAAAAAAAAATAGGAAAAAACTGAATATCATTAACTCAACAACATCATCATTGTTAACATGGCAAGATTTCAGTGACTTTTTCATTTCTTTCATTTGTCGTAGCACTTTGTTCATTCATTAAAAATTTAGTATCTCAACAATTTACACACTCAAATGTGGCAACAAGAGAATGGTGATAAAAATAAAAAACTTTTTTCTACAGTTTGTTTATCAAACATAAAGTTTTTTCCATCTATTTCAATGTTGGTTGAAAAAAAATATACTCGTACAGAGTGAGTAGTACTCATATTCAATAGATACAAGGTGTTTATGAAAACAACAACATATTAAAATGCTACTGTATCTTGTTGCTTGTTGTATCTCTACTTCTGTTTAAAGTTTTTTCGTTTTTTCATTCATTCATTCATTCATTCACTCATTATCATCCCAAAGGTTTAATTTTTGCCTTATATTTCCTCATTGGACACCAGAGTTTTCTCTATATTTGATTTTCTATTTCTTTCTAATCTGTATGCGTCATGTGACTTGATTTGCTCGTTTTTTCTATCTATCGTTTGGTATTTGCAAAAAATAGATTTCTTTGTGCATGTTTTGTTGCTGTTATTGACTTTAAGGATTTAAAATTGTTTACTTTCATTTGGTAGAAAGAGATTTTTGCAAATGTAAGTTTGCTAAAATTCTATTAACATTTTCAATTTTATTATTTGTTTGTTTGTTTGTTTGTTTTCAATCTATAAGAAGAAATGTTTGTTGATTGAATTTTGTTTGAGAAATTTTCATGGATTTCCATAAATAATGAACAGATGCATAAATTTGCTATAAATAGTCTTCTTTACAGGTTCGTTAATAATGCTTTAAAAAAAAGTATTAAATAAATATTGCAATTTCTATCAAATATTTCTTTAGAAATATTTTAATTTCTTAAGATCATGACTAACTATCGAATTTGAGAGATATAGCTGTCAAATTTGAATCTAAAAATGTTTGTTTGTTTGTTTCATTGGTTCTATTTCGTAATTAGCTTTTATTAAAAGCATGCATTTTTAAAGAAAATTTAATAATAATAATAATAATAATAATAATTTAATAAATATTGTATTTGGTTTACCATTTTTAGATTAAGCTATTTTAAAAGCAAACTTTTAACAGACAGCATTAACCAAAATGTAATTACAACCTGAAGAATAATTTAAAATTAATCGGCTTATGGCTAAATTCACAGTCCTTAGTTAGCTAATGGCAATGCTTTTGCAATGCTTAGTTTGCCATAAGAATCCCAAGTAATAGTTAAACAATAGTTAGTATTTTAGTTTACCAATGTTTAACTAATGACCGAGAATTCGGCCATTAGTGTCTATAGCTTTTTATACCCACCACCAAAAACGGTGGTAAATTAAGTTTGTCGTTACGCTTGCAACACATCGAGACAATAACACCAAAAATTGTTATATTCTATGTCTTCATAAGATTCCAAGACGATCTAGCCATGTCCTTCCGTCTGTCAGTCTGTTGACGGCACGATAAAACTTCGAAAAATGGACTTAGTAGAACAATAAAATTTTTACCAAACATACTTTGTTTCATCGAATTGTTTGGTATTGAAAATGGGCAAAATTTGTCCAGTAGAATATTTTTCAATATATTTTTTGCTATTATCTTCAATTTCAATTTCATGCAATTAAGTACACTTTATTTTTATAATAGAACAATAAGTGCTGTAGCAAGTGGTAAGAATTGGTCAACAGTTTCTCGTAACCCCCATACAAATGTCTTCCCGGTATATAGCTTGCAAATATCTATAGAAAAACAATATCGCCGTGCTGAATTTCATAATGATTGGTAAACAATTGACCATAGCCCCCAAAAATCATTTAAATGTTCAAAAACACAAATAATCCATAATCTTACAGTATTTCATGATGATCGGCCTCTAATAGTTCCCTTGTGTGGACTACTTCGGAAAAACTCATTGACCTACATAAATATCGATATAGAACCGAAATATACTATTGCCTTTTGTGAAAGTTAGGCCATAATTGGTCATTGCTCCCATAACCATAGAAAGGTGAAAATTAAATTTAAACGGCAAAAATGGAAAAAATTAGTTTCCTAGGACAGTTCTCATAGAAAGTGAAAGGTATATTACTTTTTGATACCTGATAGATGTTAAACGCTACAGAAATATAAACAATAGGCAGTTCTGAAATATACACATCCGTATACGTTGTAGACTAACTGGAATATGCATAAAATTCTTGTAAATATTGTCATTGATATGAAATTTAAACAAAATAAATAGAAATTACTCTACAATATTTTATGACGACGCCCCATAATAAGTGATAGTTCCCATGTAGGTGATCCGAAAATTAAAATAATCAGTATATATAATGTCATCGATACAAAATGTATCAGAAATTAGTTTCAAGTATTCATAGATCACACTACTGGTGTTTAGAATTCGGCATAGCCGAATATAATCTCTAACTAATTTTACCTAATATTAACCCATCAAAAACATTCATTGTCAAGTAAGTCATGATTTCGGTGATGTCATTAGAAGCAAATACTTACCAAAACGGCGTATAAATAATTTGTTACTTTAATATCAGAGAAACAAGTTAGTTACATGTAATAACTTTAATAATTAATAAATACTTAGGTTTCTCAGTAGCCGTCATCACTAGAAACAAAATATGCTCATACAAATGGCTAGAAAATAAGCAGTTACAACAGATGTAATAAATAAAGCATTATACGATTTCTTAGTAATGCAGACGGGCATAAAAAAGTTATCCAGTAGTTGTCAAGTTTTTGCTGGTTAGTTTTTTTTTTTTTTTGATTGGCTTCAAAAGTCAATTTGACTATTTAAATCTAGGAAATCTATAGTAGAATTGCTACTTTAGTGCAGTGGTCGGTTATCATAGTCACCAGCGGACGATCATGCTTGTTTATTTATGCGAATGTCAACGAAGTTTTTACATCTACCTAACAAGAAACAAACATCTCTCATCAGACAGACAGACGTAACATATTGTAGCGTCAGAAAACTAACAAATTACCCACTGTATTACAAAACTCAGCTTTCAGTGAGAAACGTTATAAGTGCAAGTCGTGTGTAAATTTTTTTCTTTGGTTTTTTGTGCAGCCAAAGTCGTAATTCTCGAGATACCGATAGCAATGCTGTAAAGAGTCGCAATTTACACGATACTGTTAGAAATGCTGAAAATAGTGATTGAATTTAGATCACCATTAACATTTATATTTTTCATAGAATTGTAAAATAGGTTCTAGATCCTGTTATAGTGATCTGTATTGAAAAAGTAGGATAAACCGTTATCATATTCACCCCTATCGTGAATAAAAATTCCACATGAAATTTGTTCCCTTTTATTATTTTAACATTGAATTTTAATAGGAAAAATGTGAAAAGGGAACAAAATTCATGTGGAATTTTTATTCACGATAGGGGTGATTATTTCTGAACAAAGATCCTGGATCCTTTAATATATAAATTGAAAGAGAAGGATAATTTGTGATTACTTATATTTTCCACAGAAAATCGATGTTTTATATGAAATTCTAAAAAAGGTTCTGATAAAAATATCACTTATACACTGTGTTCTCTAACTACACTTACACTTGATATTTGTTGTAAAGTTACAAAATTATTTTAAAACGTGTAACATTTTTTAATGATCGCTTGTTCATCCAAAATTTGGTCTTACAAATTTCGTTAATTTAAGAGAGATATTGTGCATTAATATTTTGTTAATGTTTCGTAACTATAATTACATTTTATGAAAAAGATAGAAGAATACAAAAAAAAAAAAAAAAATAAACGTATAGTTGTTGTTTATTCTTATTATGCGATTTTCAACAATATGCTATAAAATGTCGTGTGAGGCGCACCCGACTGATTTTGAAAAAGGTCAAAATTCAGTTTTTATAATAATCCTTATTATTATGGTAAAAATAAAAGTGACTCCGAAAAAAGCTTTCTTTCTTATTTTAAGTTATTTTCATTTCAGTGTATTTATAGTTAGGAAACACTAATTAATTTCTTTATACATTTTTAAGAGGTAAAATAAAAACTAATGATTTATTTATGTTAAATAATATTTGTCATTTTTCTTTGATTCACATACAGGCATGTAGATTAAACTGTTTTACTTTTTCCTTAACTTTCAAAATTGAGAAAAGTTTTATGTATTTATAGTTATGCAACGCAGTGTATTTTCCACTAAAAATCGATGTTCTTTATGAAATTCTAAAATTGTCTCTAGATCCTTTAAATTTAAAAAGTAACACAATCTGTAATCCTTGTATTTCCTCCTAAAAATCTATATTGTGAATCTTAGTAGACATACAAGTGGGTCTGTCAAATAATGGCGAAAAAAGCGAAAAGTATTATCCCGGCATTCTGGTCAATAAGTCAACTCTTTAACAAATTTAACAACTGTATTCATCACATATAACACTATTCATCACGTTATAATCATAACTATTCCTAGAATTATTTGCAGAATTAATCACGAAATGCTTTCCAGTAACTAGGATTTGTTTTAATCAAGTAAGAATGGCTTACAATCTGTTGGATTTTCTAATAATTCCCATTAACTTTTAATGTCTACTTGAGGCGTATTTTTATTATTTTCCAATGAATTCATTACAGAGCACAAGGAAAAACACAAACAACTAATGACATTCTATTTATGGTCATTATAACTATAAAACTATGTTTCCATGCGTTTGTGTCCATTCATTCAGTTTTAGTGCGTTCGAATCAATAAATTGTTTTATGACCCACCAGAGAATTATGATTTGTTATTGCCCATAGTACAATTGTTGTTTGCTGTTGTCGCTGCTGACTCTATCGATAAACTCATATGTTCATATTTGCCCCTGTTGTTGTTGCTGCTGCTGCTATTGTTTAGTGTTTAATTGTATTTCATTTGGTTGTCTGTCGTATTAATTATTCAAAAGTTTTAGTAGGTGTTTTCTAATTAAACTGTATTCGGTATTAAGGTTGAAGATAATTATTTTTGTTATTTAGCATGAATATTAAAATCATCCCTGGCCGATGAATGGTGGAAAGGGTGGGTGGCAAGTGTATGGAAAATAATTAATTTTTAAAGCGTGATCCATGTCGAGGTTCCCTATTTTTTTAAAGAAAAAACACAGAAAATTCAAATTTAATGGACAATGTTTATTATCATTTGAAAGAACATTCTTTGTCATTTAGTTTTTTAAGATTATGTCTATCAAATGTTGGCCTTTTCTAGATGGTCGATGACTTATTCGAGCATTTCGACTGGTAAGTGGCGAATGCCACGCGTGATGTTTTTTTCCAAGGCCTGAATTAAAGCGAGTTAGTCCGCATGAATTTATACTTTACATACCTGGAAAAAGTCTAACGGTGTGATATCACACAATCTTGGTGGCCAAACGACCGGCCCAAAACGTAAAATTATTTGCTCACCGAAGTGTACTCTCAATAAATCCATTGATTGATGGCATGTGTGGGAAGTGGCGCCGTCTTTACGCTTGCAATTTAAGATCTCGACGTAAAATGCGCCAAATCGTTCCATACGTCAGTCCGAGTTGCTGTGAACGGCGCCGAAGCGAATCTCCACGGTCTTCGTGTACACTCTCAGCTACGGCCGCTATATTTTATTCACAGCGTGCTGGACGTGGTCTATTCGGTCGAATATTAACCAATAATGAATGCTGGGTATCAAAATGAGTGATGGTGTTGCGAATAGTACGCCCAGTAGGCCGACCATAAGTTTAGCGAACACAGAAAAAAATAAAAATGAGTTTCAGTTAAAATATTTGTGGAATCAATTAAAAATTTAATTGAAATCGGACCTGTAAACAAAATGATAGTATCAATTAAAAAAAAATGTGAGATTTAATTGAAAATATCAGAAAAAGTAATTGAATCAATTAAAATTTTAATTGAAAATTATTTTAAAATCAATTAAAGGTTTAATTGAAAAAAAAACATGATTTTTTTTCTGTGAAGTGCATGAAACACATTCCACACAGAACGTGAATTTTCGTAATAAAGTTGAACGATTTGTAAACGTAGTTCAGGAAGGCGTAAGTCTTTTCATTATGAAATGCCAAACAATACTAAACAAAAATAATATGACAGCATGACACGACTCACACGTAATTTGTCAAAAAAATACTATTGAAAAAAGTGTCTCTACTTGAATCACTCATTAAAAATGATCAGAATAAAAGGTAATATAGAAATTTTATTCCAAATATAATTTTATTTTCTGAAACTCCTGCACTATAGACATACATACCTATCAAACATACTATTTTACATTAAATGTAGTTATGGATTTAGCCATAAGTAAAGATACGGTCACACTTGGCAAATATTTGCCGAAAAAGATGTAACCACTAAATAAAATATATTTGAATTCCTTTATTTATTTCAAAAAACTTCGTTTATTGAGAACAAGACATAACAAATATTAGTTCTATTTTAGTTGATGATGTTTGATCTTGTAAAACTCTTGCTTGAGTAAACAACGTCAAACAAATTTGTGCTAAAACAAGTGATTACGCTTTTTTGAGTACATATTTGCCAAGTGTGACCGTACCTTAAGAATTCATTATTAGTTTAATTCTTTTAAATTAAAAGTGTGTAACACTTGCTTTATTAAAAAAAAGCCTAATAAAATATGAATTTGTATAACAACAACACATGTAAATAAGTAAATTTAAAGTTATTCTATAACGATTTTATTCTTAAATCTTCAAATTATTCTTATTTTTTGTTGTGGCATAAAATGATCAAAAAATACAACAGTTGTGCCATAATTCTTATCATATTTAAGCAAAACAAAATGCCAAAAAGAAAAAAAAATAATACAAATTTGGCAAATTATCATAAATGAAAAATTGCGAACAATTTCGACACCGACAAATGGAACATGATGATACAAGTACTTGTATCGATAAAAATCAAGGCATGACAAAAAGTAGAACAAAAAAAAAACTCCCTCTTACAAATGATGAATGGCCTGCAATACAAAGAGAAAACATATTTGAAAAGCATGAAATTCAAATCTACCACAAATATTTTTAGCAGCAACACATTTTCATATAACAATCATAAACAAAATAATAACATACAAAAAATATCTTCCAAAACATCCAAATACAAATTCTACCATAAACAATGATAATAATGATAAACAAAAATAAACTTCAGGAAGCAATTTCTCATCATACAAATTATCAGCAAAAATTAGAAAAAAAATATGTAGAAATTAAAGAATATACTCGTATAGAAACCCACTAAACAGATATATTAAAACATATTGAGCATAAATAAATCATTAATAATTCTTCATATTCATACAATAATAAAGTGGGTGAAACTAATATGAACCAACAAGGACAAATTTGGTTTAAGCGAAAGTATCTTAAACAGCTCCAGGGTGTTTTTTTTTGCTTCTTTTTCATATTTCTGGTATTAAATTAAGCAATTTACTGCTAAATAATAATTGCTAGTATTTGTTTTTAGAAAAATTGCCTGACTTTTCTGCCCACTTTTCAGTTTTGTTTTAAACAAATCATCCCTGTTTTCAAAATACAAATTTTAAAAAAAGAAAAACCTTTAGCATCACAGAAAAACAAGTACGAAAGTATAGTCGGTCCATATAATACCCTACACCCAGTATATATATAAAACAATTTTCAGAAATGGGCGGTCTATGCCCTATTATGGAGCGATCATCCAAAAATTTCGTGCCATGACTTCTGTGAATAAAAATATTCAGCCATATTATGAGTGTCGTTTTCTTTTTATGACAACGACTGTTTCGTAATAGATTAAAGAAACAAATTTAATTGTCGTAAAAAGAAAACGACACTCATAATAAGGCTGATTATGTATATTATGTATAGTTTAACGTATACTTTTTCTCGATATTAATACTTTTAAAATATTTATGGAGGTTTAATTGAATTACGGAGAGGGTCTTATATGGGAGTTTCGACTAATTATGGACCGACCATTATAAAATTAGGTGTCATCATTTCTGTACATATGAAACTAATTTGTTTGAATTTTTTTTTTTGATACCAACATTTTTAAAAGATTTATGGTTGTTAAAGTGATTTTCGGAAGTGGGCCTTATATGGGAGCTACTACTAACTATAGACCGATCATAATAAAATTGTATAGAATGATTTGTATATATGTACATGTAAAGCAAATTTTCGTTCAATATATTTTGGATGGATTTGGATTTTTAGTGAAATTTTGCATAATTCAAACATTTATGATCGTTCAACCCCTATTTCGGGAGGATATTTGTGTGGGGGTCAGGTGAAATAATGGACCGATTTCCACCAGATTCAATCCCATCCATTCTTGGGCCGAAAAAATATCATGTACCAAATTTTATCGAAATACCTTCAAACTTGCGACCTGTACTCTGCGCACAAGCTTTACATGGACAGCCAGCCAGACGGACGGACGGACATCGTTAAATCGACTCAGGAATTGAGTCTAAGTCAATCGGTTTAATTTAAGATGAATGTTCGAGTAATATTTATGGGCGTTACAAACATCATCACAAATCCAATATACCGTTCCCACTATGTAGACCATAATGCTTTTGAAAATCGACGAAATTATCTAATGAATATAAAATTATGTAAATTACAATGCAGTTATATTTAATGGTCTATCATTTAGAGGGAATTCCATTTCTTTTTTGTTGAAACTAAAGCAAACAGTACAACACAACAGGAGGGTTTCACAGTTTTAATTCGTTTCGATTGGAAAATATGTGTTATTATGGAAAATCGATTTGTACTGATAAGGTGAAATATGTTTGAATATTTTGAGCTTATTATGTCTGCTTCTATAGCCAGCAATGTAAACAAATGTTTGCGTAATGCCTTTATAAAAGATGAAAAATTTTGATTAGAGAATAAAGGAATGTTATATAGTATTCATCTATCTAGAAAGGTTTAATTTGATTAACCATGCAAGAGTAGATCTTAAATTTGCATAATATTGTATGGTGTCTTCAATTTCGCAAAATAAATATGTTAAAAGCTCTAGTTCAGTTCTAGTTTAATTATAGTTCAGTTCTAATTTTAGTTCAGTTCCATTTCAGTTCTAATTCAGTTGAGTTCTATTTAATAATTCTATATCAGTTTAAGATTAGTTCTAGTGAATGTTCTCCAATCTTTTTTATATTCAATGCCAGGTTCTAAGCGGTTAACCTCAACTGGCAGTTACTGAAACATTTGGCATATTGTGAATCTTTTGCCTTTTAAAATGTTACCTCAAAACAACTTATCAACTTTTCACTTTGCACGTTTCAGCTGCTGCAGTAATCCATTTATATTTAAGTGGTGCCACATTTTTTAAAGTAGCGTCTTATTTATGAAACATGAAAAACATATATATGGACATGATTCCAGACATGCTTATAAACTTCAATCATTTATTGAATAAAATAAATTATTATTAATATATTTAACAACTATTGATGCATATTTTACTTTTTTAAAAAAAAAAAAAAATTGTTCTAAGCACTAATTTGCTTTACACATTTTGTTATATGGTCACCATTATTTTTTTGTTTTGTATTTAACAAAAATAGAAATTAAAACGTGTGTATTTTATTTTTGACATATTGTAGTCGGTAGCCTGCTGTGGCGAATGTATTTAATGCTTTAGACGACAGTGACGACCTGGTTATATAAATTATAGAGACCGAATTAATTTTGAAAAGTCCCAGCAAAAACTTCACTTACAATCTTAATTTTAATGACTTCCAGAATTCATTATTTCGTAGCTTTATTCGCCACTTTTTGTATTAGTAATTATATGTTAAAGAATTACTTTATTACTTTATGTTAAAAATGTCATAATTATAAAATCAAAAAAAAAATTACTTCAAATTCAAAATTTAAAGAAGTTATTACAAGATTATAAATCATTGTTATTATCATTTTGCAAAGAGTTTCCTTGGTATTGCATCATTGCATTTGCAAAAAGGTTTAGCATGTTTTTGCTCTTGCTGTCTATTTCGTTAGTGTAGAGCAAAAATATGCTAAACCTTTTTGCAAATGCAACGATGCAATACCATTTGCACAAGATTTTGAATTGCGCTAATAATTTTATAAAAAATACCTACTTTATTGTTTTGAAAACTAGGAAAAAATATATGTATGTATGTATATGTAACATGCAACACTGCAAGTTTTTTTTTCCAGTTTTATTATGCGACTCATTTTAAGAAGTTGTATTTAGCAATGCACAGATGATTAACTGTTTTGTGGAACACTTTACACATTCACTTTGCAGAAGAGCGCAAATACTTTAAAAGGAGCACAAAGTCCTAACAAAAAGAGCAAAGTCTTTGCAAAAATTTACTTAGTGCAAAATGAGATTTGCAAAGAATATTTTGGTACAGAAACACTTATCTCTTTCCAAAAATATGCAATTTGATAAATGAAAAGTTGATAAATTCTTTGTTTGATGTGCTATGCCAAAATATAACTAAATTGCAAAAATATTACGACTGATTACGTATATAAATACCGTTTGTTATTCGCATTGTGCTTTTGTAAGAGCAAACAATTTAACTAATATTAATATTAACAACTTAATTAATGTTATTTTATTGTGATTTACCTATACTACAGCTTAAATAATTGTTGAATTGAAAGTGAAATATCGTTTTGTGGTCTTGCTTATTTCGTCATACATTAAGGTATTTGTTGATTCGATAATAGAGACCCACATGCTTCTAGTCTTGCTAAGCAAACCCATTGTTGATAAACAAGTGATGTTAAAACGACAAACTAAAAAATAACAAGAGTCTTTTAAATATTATGCTGTGGTTAAATACCATATCATACATAATGTTGCACAGACAATACATCACTTTTTAAGAATTCCTTTTAAAATTGAGAACACAACTAATCATTAGAATTCTATGTAATACACGTTATAAATTATTATTTTCACTATCACTATCATTTGTTTTAAACAAAATTTTTAGCACATTTCTGTAGCTAAACAATACGTATCAAACGAAAAGATAGACAGACGCCTGCCTGCCTTTTCTCACACCTTAATGTGTATGACACTTTATGAAATTTATGATTGTGATTGCTTCATTTCAATGTGTGGCATTTGTATGACATACGAAAATAATTTCATAAATTTCCTGTTAAATTGTCGCATTGTTGTTGCACCTTCAGATAACAGTTTTGAGTATCTTGTTAGAGGCATGATAAACAAAAAAGAAAAGGACACTTGTAGGAGATTGTAAGGATACTTGTTTTGTAAATGTCTTTGAAAGTAACGACTTGTGTGTGTTTATTTGTTTTTCATGATTATTTATCACGGTATGTGGTCATATTATTATTGAAGATTCTCGTACTTTAACAAGAAGAAACATATTTTTTATTAGATAAAGTTATTTCTTAATAATTAAAAAAATATTATTTTTTGTGTGTATTGTCTTCTATTTGAGATGTTGGCGCCAGTAGTATGCAAAAGATGTTTTGTTTTGTTGACGGTATACATACATATATAAGTTTGTCATTCCGTGTGTAACACTGAGAAATACTCATCTGAGTCCTTACGAAATTCTAAGTCGATTGTGTCATGTCCGTCTGTACGTCTGTCCGTCTGTCTGCCTCTGTAAAACACTCTCACGTACAAAGGACACAACCGAAATCAACAAAGTTTGCAAAAAAAGTATATAGTTCTCTTAAGCAGTTTGGTATTGAAAATCAGCAAAAACCGGTATAGTAGAACAAGAGTTATGGATCAAAATGTAAGACAAAATTTGATATTTTAAAATATTTTTCTTCCATTTTTTGAAATATATTGCAGATAAAATAAGAAAGTGTGAGAAAAAAAATAAGAATAGGTCCATGATTTTTCATAGCCCCAATACAAAAATCTTCCCGAAATATTGCTCAATTATACATAAATGCCTATAAAATTGGAATATCAATACAAAATTCAGCAGAAATAAGTTTCATGCAAAAAAAAAATCGTAAAACGAAATTTTTTTTTAGTTTGGTCCATTATTGATCATAGACCCCATATAAAGTCCACTTCCAAAATTCACTTGAATACGCATAAAACTGACATAAATAAGGTTAAACGGCTAAAATTTGACACAAGTAATCCTTATAGGTAAGTAAATTATTGTACTAAATTTTATGGTGGTCGGCCCATAATTGGACCACATCTGAAAAAGACATTTATCTTTATATATATCGTATAAATATCGGTACCGACTTAAAACTTTGCATATATACAAAAATCATCACACACAATTTTATCAATTTTGGTCCATTTTTAACCGTATCCCCCATATAAAGCCCTCTTCCGAAAATCACTTTAATGCTCATAAATCTCTTATATATAATGGTACCGATCCAAAATTTTACATGGATGATTTGCATACAAGCAAACTGCTGGAGTTTGAGAATATCGGTCCATATTTGACTATATCCTCCATATAAGGTCCATTTTCGAAATCCACGTTAATACTAAGATATATCTTAAATATACCGTTATTATGTTGAAATTCGACATGAAATATCCTTATATGCATAAAAATCACTGTTCCCAAATTTAAGAAGATCGGCCCATAAATTGTCATAGCTGCCATATAAGAACCATTTCCGAAAACCAATTTAACCTACAAAAATGTCTCATATATATCGATATTAAACCAACTTTTATATAGATCAGTAATTTTAATCCAGATATCATTCTAATATCGGTTATACGGCTACTGGATTTTGTGGCTGTCAGTCAATAATTGGCAATAGCTACCGAATTAAATCCACTTCCGAGCATAACAACCAACCATGCAACTCTTGGAAATAACGTTATTGAAATGAAATTCAACCAAATTGGATACTGGATTTAGAAGCTATCAGTCCATAACTGGTCCACTTCTACTATGCCACCCATAAATCTTTTGTAAATAATGTTATTGAGATCAAATTCAAACAAAAATGCCTCATCTTATATCATATCCTTTTTGATACTCTGTTTCTTAACTTGTTGTGAATATGGAAAAATGTTCTTTTAATTTTATAAATTGTTAAATTACACTCAAGATTATTATGAAAATCAGACAAACTCTGTAAATTACAGTAAGAATCGCTAATTACATCAATTACAGATAAAATTTTAAAATATTTAACATAAATTATGTTGGTTGCAAAATTGCCTTTCAAACAATATATAAAATACTAATAAAATTTGCACTAAGACTGAATAGAAAACACAGAATAAGGATATACTAGTCCTATAGACAGTGTAGTTTTTGTATTTATTATTACGTTTAGGTGAAGGGTATTAAAGATTTGGCACAGCCGAATATAGCACTCTAACTTGTTTTCTTTCAAACCAGAGATGCAAAACAAGATTTTACAAATTGTACTAAATTTAAAGCAAAAGTGTACTTTTTTTCAGCCCAATTGTACTGAATTCTATTCTTATTTTCTTTAATATTTTTATTAAAAATTAACTACAAACGTACATAACAATGCATTTGTACATACATGTATACGAGTATGTGTGTACAAAACTTGACAATTAATTAATAAAGCACATTAAAATTCATTCGTACTAAGTAATTATATACTCGTATATGTAGATAAACTTAGCAATTAATATTAATGTTTTAATTTCTAAAGGTACATAAAGACTATTAGTTGTTGAGATCTGAATATAAAAGTATTATTTATGACATACTTTTTGCTAACAAATTCTTATTCATTTCTAAATTGTAGCAGCACGAATTAGATGACTTCAGCAAATCCTTTGTTTGGATTAGATTAAAGACAGTCGAAACAAACAGTCTGTTCCTCTCTTTGGTTTTTATTATATTTTGATTCGAAAATATCCTTTCCACATTTTTTTCTTGGACCAGCACTCAGGGGACGACCTCCACTTATGCAATGCATTTTGTTGGAACTAGGAAAATAGGTAATGGGAGGGAGGATAGAGGGAGTAGTGTTTGTGAACATTTGACTTGAATTTTCCTATATTGAAAGTGGCAGGGAATACTTCTGCTGGTAGTTTGTGCCACATGCGGACAGTACGGCTAAAGAGCGAATTTTCCCTGTAGTGTGTTGTGCGATCCACTGTCCAGTCGACCACAAGTGGATGAGCCCTGACTGAAGAACGTGTATTAAGTAAAAAACTAACTGTTTCAGGAACAAGTTCCCTGATTTCATTATAGTATCGATAGAACAGTGAAACACAACCCACATTGCGACGATGCTGCAATGAATCAATAGAGTTGGATACCCTACTGTCACCGATAAGCATTTACGCCCTCTCCTATATGCGGTCGAATAACTCTAAAATATACTTCGAAGCACCGAACCAAATATTGGTGGTGTAATTTGTAAGGAGATCAGATGGAGTGAAGTATTTTCTACACCGTTTTGAAAAACCAAGGCACTTGAGCGCTTCTTTTGACACTTGAAAATGTTTTTGGTCCAGCGGACATCACACTGGATTCTCATGCCTAGAACGTCAAGAGCGTCTGATTCCTTAATATTTACACCGCTCATAAAAACAGATGAAGCAATATGATCTCTGTTGTGCATTTCTGCGTTAATAAACAACACTGAGTCTTACGTGCGTTAAAATCGACTCTGTTCGCACAACACCATTCCGAGATTGTCTCAAGATCTCGGCTCAGCGTATCATTCATATTTTGTATCATTTCCCCAATCTCCATTTGCAGATGAATGTGAAATGGATAATATTCTTGAAATATCTCTAAACATTAGTTCATCTTTCATTTCTGATACCTTCGACCAAAACGTACATATAAATATTGTCGTTGTTTATAGATTCAATACTTTTATTCTTATTAGGAAACATTTTTATTATTAATGTTACAATGCTAGAAGTTCTACCCGTAACAACATTTGCTGGCATAAACTTTTTAAACCATAATAACATTTCATTATTAAAAACAATTTTTGCTTTTAAAACTTTACAGAATTTAAATTTAAAATTGTTTTAGAATTTCTTTGAACTCCATAACAATACTATTTTCAATATTATTTAATATTGTTGCACAATAAATGGAATATGGTTTTCATTGATATTAGTTAATTTTTAATATGTCACTTTTATCCAATATATCTAAACAAAAATTTTAAGCGATCTAAAAATATGCATATATTGCATTTTGGCATTCTCGGATTGCATTTCTTAATTTATAGTGTTTATACTTTTCAGGACGTATAGAAATAAAAATTACATTTTATATAGTGATAAAAAAAATAAATAGTGATAAATTAGTCATTTGGGGTGCTATTGTACTTTTGACTCTCAAATAGTGCTAAAAAAAAAGTACAATTGTACCAACTTATGCATCCCTGTTCCAATTTGATTGTGTCACTTTCATAAAATTCATTACGAAAATCCTGTTTAAACAATTTTGCAATGTTTCACAAACATAAAAAAATACAATGACTACATAATTTTATTTACATTCTGCAAATACTTTTCAATAACATGTGCTATTGGCAAAAAAAAAAAATTAAGTAAATCACAATAGAAAACTCTTTAAAAGAGCATTAAATGCTTAAAATTTATGACACTCTAAAGCAGCCAACTTAAAATGCAATAAATTCTTACACAAAACGAACGAAATAACAAGATATTGACATTATCGGCATTTGTTTGCACTTGTGAATTTTCTGCAATTGAACAAATAATAAAAAACAAAAAGAACAAAAACAAAAACAATAAAACAGAAGGAATATAAAGATAAGGACTACAAAAGAAGTAACAAAAGATCTGAACATCATAAATAACCATGGCAAATGTAACAAAAACAAAAAAAAAACAATGCAAAACACGAAAATCTGATTTTAAAATATTGCAAATAAAAAGTTCTAAATTGAGAAAGAAAGGA
The DNA here is from genome assembly GCA_950370525.1 of Bellardia bayeri. Taxonomy (NCBI): domain Eukaryota; kingdom Metazoa; phylum Arthropoda; class Insecta; order Diptera; family Calliphoridae; genus Bellardia; species Bellardia bayeri. The sequence continues at coordinate 71,208,926 of OX493267.1, read as the reverse complement.
AACGGAAATCCACATACATAAATAAATAAAAAAAAAACACAAAAAGGCGCATATGTTTTCAATGGTTGTACCTACTTATATGAATAACAAAGAAAACAAGAAATATTTAAAGGTATCAACAGCAATTCTTAAATAACCCCCAATTTCTTTCACTCTGCTTGTTTTAACAAGAGTAGTGTGCCCAACAATTTTAAATCGGATTTATTTTTTTAATATGCCTCAGGGATCGATTATTACCGTTCAAATTCATATAAAACGTGCGCGTGTTCATTTTATTTTGCGATTTTAAACTTTACATTTCTTCGACAAACATCCCAAACACACATAAACAATATTTAGTCCTTTTTTTATTCCTTTTCATTATTTTACTTAGTTGTAGATAGAGTATTTTCATGTTGGCAAACGTATGTGTAGTGGGTTCCCTGCCAAAAATTCTATAAATGTGTATGTACGAGTATGTTCTCTATTCACACACTTATTGTGTTCTGTGTGAGTATTTTATAATTTTAAGAATTTAAAGTCAATTTCACAAACACTGTGCAATAAAAAAAAAAAAAAAGAAGTCAATCGAATTGTAGTACATGACAAGTACATCGTAATACCATTCGAATGTGATAGACATTAGAAAATATTTGCAGCTAAAGTTTGAGCACGACAGAAATTGCACAACACATACAAAAGAACAGTGAGTTCTTCAGCGTATCAGCCCTAGCGTGGTCGGTTCTAAACTTTCAAAATTTCTAAGATCAATTTTATAAAATTTATAATCGTTCTATAGTTACAAAGATAATTGTAAAACTAAAATAATATTAATATATAAAACAAATATTCGTGTTATTTGTCTCAGCTCATTTAAAAAATAAAAGAATGTTTTTTAAAGCAGGACTTTTCATTTTTTCATTTCATTAAGTTAGTTTGGACTTTAATGTTACAACATAAAATACGTCTCTAGAAATCTCTACAAGAGCATGAAAGTCGAGAGTGCAAGTCACATTTCCACTTGTGTATTAGATTACACAAATTCTCAAATTTCCTAAATCCTCAATCATTTTGTAAATAAAAAAAAATAAATGAAAAAACGGTCCACAGTCCATAAACCCTCATTATTTTTAATCAAAATCGATAATACATATAAAAAATTTGTTTAAATGAGAAAACGGCCTCAATCTGTGATCAGTGATGGATGATCACTCATTTTTCATATAAAAAGTAAAAAATTACTTAACTTCATAAACATGTTTTTATATGAGAAAAGGGCTCTAATCTGACTCGAAATCGTTTTTCATATAATAAATTCAAAAATCTAAATCAAATTTTCGAATACATAATTGTAAAAATTTAATAAATCCTTAATATCGTTTTATATATAATTTTAAATCAGAAAAGAAAGGGTTTCAATCTGTGATCACACATATTTCTAAAGCTAGATTTACACGATTGAAATTGTCTTCAAAATTGCTCTTCAAAATGCTTCAAACTCGTGTAAACAGCACAAATTCTTTAAAATTTATTTATTTAATAGTTATTAACAGTTATTAAATAATTAAATTTTGAAAAAATTTTGCTGTTTACACGAGTTTGAAGCATTTTGAAGAGCAATTTTGAAGACAATTTCAATCGTGTAAATCTAGCTTAACTGGAAATCAATTTGTTATTACTCATATTCTGGCTTAAAATTTGTTGTTCATATAAAAAATTCAAAATCTAAACGATTTTACTTATAAAAAGTAAAAATTTATTAAATCCTTTATATCTTTGTAAATAAGCGTTTAAATGAAAAAATATGATCACTCATATTTCTGACTCGATATTCTTATTCAAAAATCAAAATTTTTATTTCTTATATGTAGAAGAAATTTGGTTTGGATTCAAAATATAAGTGATCGCAGATTGAGTAACAACTTAACTTTTTAATATTTAAATTGTATTTGCAATTAAAAGATTTTTGTTCAATTCAAGAGATTAATATTCTAAAGTAATTGGGTTCAAAATTATACCACTTTATTAAACATAAAAATAATGTGTGATTGAACTACAAGTATTTGCAAAGTTAAAATCATCAAAATACACTAGTGAATAAATAATATTTAAATTAGTTTATTCCAAGCCTACCATTCATAATGTGGATATACTCTTGACTATTAAATGCGTTGTCTGTCTGTTTCGCCTACAATTGAGTTGTATAATTTATTTCCTTTTTGTTTACTTTTTAGAATATGACCAACAGTGTTCTATGGTTTCCCAGATTCCTGCTAAAGTACTGCTACATTACATAGATAAATGACTTGTTTATAAAAGTTATCGGGCACCAAAGCACCATCAGCAGCAGATGTCAACTTCCCATTCTCGTATAGTTTTCAGTTATACGAATTTAAAGATTAAAAATTTTGTAATATCCCGTCCGGGACTTTTTTAAATATCGGGCAGAATTTTGGTTTGTTTTTCATCAATTTTTTAATCATACTCTTTTCCAGGTCTAAAAATAAACGATTTTCAATTTTTGCATTTTTTTATTGTTTTTTATCTATTTTTTAATGAACTTCCGAACCTCTTAATAATACAAATTGCAATTTATAAGAAAATCTCAATGCTGAGATTACTAAATGGAAAAAGTTTTGGAACCGTTACAATATTTTACAAACTCCTATAGAAATGTGATTTTATGAGAACAAATATAAAAAATATTTTTTTTTTTTTTTTGTAATTTTCGTCTCATTTTTTTAAATTGCGGATTTTTCTTCTTGATAATTGCAGATTTTTTTTAGAATGACAAATTTATATTCATTGAAAATTGCATAGTATTATCATATTAAATAAATCTCTAAAAACGCGTACTAAAATGTTTTTTTTTTAGTTAAAGTAATTTTGGATCATCGGATCTTTTAAGTCAATATCGTCAAAAATCCGAAACAGTTTTACTTACGGAGTTTATAGCTACAAGAATTTTGGAAAATCAATGATAAAAAGTAATTAATTGAATTTGTCCATTATTGCCAATAACCAAAGGCAACGTTCCCATTCTCATAGTTAATATTAAAATATTTTCTTTTCGCACACCCTTTAGTCATTTATTATTTCCATTATTACCACTGCCATCATATCAATAGGCATTGTGTAAAATAGTCGTAATCGAAATGCATTTTAAATGTTGTCAAAAGAATTTTCTCTTCCTTTGTGTACTTTTCTCTTTTTTTTTCTCTTATATCTACTACTTTGTATTGAACATAAAATATTTGGAATTATTTCGTACTTTATAAAAATGTACATTTAATATTGAAATTTATTGTTGTTCTGTTTTTTTTTTACTTCTTATGAAGAAAAAAAACCTTTGAATTTGTGCCCAAACAAAAAAAAAAAACAAATGAAATTACTAAAAAAATGAACAACAACGAATAGACTTTATTACTATTGTACTTTTGTGTTCTTTTAAATATAAAACACATAATTTTGGCAATTTTATTGAAAGGACAGATGGGGACAAATTTGAATTTTATTAAAAATTTACTATTGTTACAGTTGATAACAGAAATTATTGATAATTCAAGTACTTATAGAACAAATTGGAGTATGTGGAATATGTAAATAGGAGGGAAAATACATATGTACATATATTTCTAATCACACTTTTGGGAGCTTTAAAAACAAAATGCTTAAAATGGGTAAAAAGTAGGGATGCCAATCCCGATCCCGGGATTTTCGGAGTAACAAATCCCGAATCCCGTTCGTCCATTATGTGTGCAAATAGGCAACAAATACAAATAAAAACCAATCTAGTTTGGCATCCCTAGTAAAAAGGATTGAGATATTAAGATGACATCAATGAGATACTGTATTTGGAAACCTAAATTCTGTTGAAAGCTTATGTTAAAATTTCTGTAAACTGTAAATTTATCGCCTTTAGTCAAATTATTTTTTAAAACATTTTTTGTGTAAAGGTTTCTATTGTCATAAATCCGGTTCAGTTTGGCTGACAAACCAACTTTTAGTTAACCTACGTTTTATTGCTACAATCGAAAACTTTATTAGACTGTTCAAAGGCCAATATGAATTAGCCTTTACTAATTTTTAAAATAAAACACATACGATACATTATCCCTTTGCATCTAAATATTGTCTCTTTCAAAAATTAGGTACCTTAATAAGTATTTGTCAAATCCAATTTCTCAGAGATAACTCCACATTAATCACAATTTACCATAACGAAAAGACAAAAACAAAAAATCGAAAGAAGGACTAAAGTAAATATTAACCAGATTAACATACAAATTACTTCTTTATTTCTTTTAAACTTCCAACAACAACAAACAACAACAAACAACAACAAAAAACTAACAAAAGCTTAAACATTTTTCCCATTTCTTGGATACGTACAAGATTTATGACATTCAGCTTAAATCACATGTCATTTGATGTGTCAAAGATCAGCAGCAATAAATTATAAATCGTTTCGTTTTAACAATAAAGAATTTTTGATTGTTTTCATATTTTTGTACACACTCTTATATACAAAAATATTTTTCTAACTTTAAGACAATATGTAGTTATAATTTGAAATCTTTCCCTTCTTTCTTTTGTGTTCGATATGAAGAGAAGGAAAGCAGAACAGTTGATGAAAAGAACAGGTCATTTTTCATTAAAACTAAGGCAAGACAAGTCAAAAGTGTGAAAAAAAAAAATAAAATGTAGTCACAGAGAGGGAAAGTGAAATAAACCCTTATGGTTTGTTGGGTGGACATTATGCCAGTTTAAGTGTTAGTTGGGCTATTTGTCTGTCTTTATATTAATATGATGTATTCTATATGAAATTTAGAAATAGTTGTGTGAAAAATAATAGTTTCATTTTAATAGTGCAACATTTTAGGACTTTCAAAAAAAAAAAAAATGTTAAAAAAGTTAATATAATTCTAGAAAAAGAAATATATTTTATAATTACATGTATGTTCTAGTACTCGTTTTGGTATGAGATACTCAGAAAAGCATAAATATATATTGTGAGCGTCAAAATAAAGTCAACACCACATATTATTAAAAGAAAAGCTTAATTACACAGAAAAAAAATCAAAATGAGTTTCAATTAAAATATTTGTGGAATCAATTAAAAATTTAATTGAAATCGGACCTGTAAACAAAATGATAGTATCAATTAAAAAAAAATTGAGATTTAATTGAAAATATCAGAAAAATCAAAGAAAAAGTAATCGAATCAATTAAACTTTTAATTGAAAATTTTTTTAAAATCAATTAAAGGTTTAATTGAAAAAAAAAATATGATTTTTTTTCTGTGTATATGAATATAAATAATATTATATCTAAAAACTTTATTGCATTTTTATATATTTATTTAAGTAGAATTGAATTGATTGGTCATTCCCTTCTTAACTATTTTTAAAAATTCACTCTTAAGGTGAATATACTGTGAGTGTCAAAAGAAAGTCAACATTTAATTTGCTTAAAAAATTGTTTTATTTGACACTAGCTTACCCGACAAACGTTGTTTTGTCTTTGTATATTGAAATGTTTAGAAGTAGTTAAAAAGAGAAAAACGGAACGCATTTTTGAATGACCATTTATTATTATACTTCAGTTGTCGGAATATTGGAAACACTTAATATGGATTATGTAATCTGACCAGCTTGAAACTTGTCGGTGCTGTGATTAAAAAAAATATAGTAAAACTCTAGCTGCTGCAGATGTTCTTCTAAAGCACTGTTCACATCCGCAATCCGTTCGCATAAATGTTTTAATTTTTATGTTATAAACAAATCGTTTAAATACGTTAGACACAGTTACAGTTGCATTCGGTACAGGTTACCTTGAAAGTCTGACCAGATTTCAATAGCTCAAAAGAATGCTTTTGGTCGCCCCAAATCCACAGGCAGAGAAAAAACATGGTTGTGGTAAACATAATCTAAGAGCAACATATTATGATAAGATTTATGATTGTAGTCAAAACATATTACGATGAATATAAGTGTCATGAAATATCATATTATGATCAATTATCATCGTAATATTTCATCATAATATTTTCTTACTAAACATATTTTCATATTATAACACCATATTATAACCCAATATAATCATAAAACTGTCGTACATGATCATATTATGACCCAATGTAAACATATTGTGTTCTAAAATAATTATATTATGATAATAATAATATAATATGTTTGAATAGTTATCAGTTAATAGTTGTGGTAAAATTTTTTTAAAAATAATTATGTTTCAGTTTACCATATTCAATTTTATAATTGCGATAAACATAGAAATGTTTATAGTAACTAAATTATTTTTAACATTAAATAAAAATAACAATTATTTGTGTACCACAACAATATATTGTTACCAAACACACAGATTAGTTGTCGTAACCATGTCTAACAATGTTTGTTCTCTGCGTACAGAGCATTACCTTAGCACCTTGGATGTTTGGCTTTGGTGTAGATGTGGCTAATTGGCCTCGCATAACATACGATCCATTTTTCATCGCAAGTAATAATTCGCTGCAGAAATGATTTGATTTTATAGTGTTTAAGCAGCATTAGCGACATGCAAAACTATTTTCAAAGTTTCTCAGTTTCTATTTATAAGTTTGCACTACATTTCGATTCATCTGCGCTGCATTTAACATTGGAAACATCTTGCAGGTATGAAAAACTGCTATATTTTCCTGTTTTATTGTAAAAGTTTACTTTCAATAACTATCACACATTTGTTACCGTATGGATGTATGTAGAGAACACACACAGAGAATGCTGCAATTTGTTAGCATTCTCTGTAGTTTGTTTTTGTGGAATCCCTTCATCAGATTCCAATGACACATACGATACTTTCTTGTACTTGTGTCACATGATAAATGACCACAATTCTTTACTGTTGTATTTTATGAATTATGACATTGTTTTTCTTTTTAACAAAAATATTTAGAAATATATTTAAGGTAACGAATTTTATGCACTAGACCTTAAAGTTGTCTTTGAGCTAACAAGTATGAAGGTTTTAAACTGAAGATAAAGGAATATCGTTGTTCCGGAACATTGTCATCACCAATTCATTTTAAATACCCTTGAGGTTCTCTCTAGCTTGTTGAAATGTTCTCTTCCTTTATACATTTGGTGTTTGGAACGGAAACCGGAAATTATGTTTAGCTTTTAAACGAAACTGATGTCCTTGCCATGGAAAGTAGCACGCGCCTTTTTCAACACTATTTAAACGCCCTGCTACACGTCACTTCAGCTATACCATGTTACCAATACAGTATAAACCTTTAATGACTTTGTTAAATTTATTTTTGCATAAATTTACTCTACTTGTTTGTTTCATCGTTATGAAAATTCTATCAAAATTATATTCGTATCTAGTGATTATGCTAATTTTAACCCTTTTTAATATTCATTGTCTTATTTATTTATTTTTGTTTATTTGATTACTTGTATTTTTCTGGTGACTGTTTTTGCAATGGGGTGGGTGGGGTTGGTGTCTTTATGTTTTCTTTAAGATGAAAGTGCAGACAAAAAGATTAATCTGAAGTGTGTATTATTTGCATAATGTAATAGGTAGACCAAGAAAGATACTGGTTGCTGAAAAAAATGTAACAAATTTAGCTTTGTATTTTTTAAAATTTATACTGAAAAAAATTAAAATCCAATTAAATTGATTTCAAAAATTTATGGGAATTAGTATTATCCATATATAGTGCTTTTCGCTTATAGTCCATTTCGCTTAAAGGCCAAAAACGGATATAAGCCAAAACTTTCATATTTACTTGCAGATATAATCCATAAAATTGCTTATAAAAAATCGGTTATAGTCCAAATTCGCTTAAAGTCCACAAACGTTGTACAGTTAGGCGGTAATCACTGATAATAAGGGAAATTTGTTTGTTTTTCTAAACTAATGAACTACATACTAATATAAAATTTGGAATATTGATATTATTATACATTTCACCTTCATGAGAAAAGGTCCGTCTGGATGTCTGTTGAAATCAATTTTCTGAAGTCCCCAGATATCTTCGGGATCCAAATCTTCAATAATTCTGTCAGACATGCTTTCGAGAAGTTTGCTATTTAAAATCAGCAAAGTCCGTCCATAAATAACGGAGATATGAGCAAAAATCCGAGACAACCTCTGAAAATTTCATAAAAAAAAACTATCAAACAAAGTGTATTAATATAAGGTGAAGGTTATATAAGATTCGGCATAGCTGAATTTAGCACTCTTAATTGTTTTTAGATCTCTATTATTTTCCGATAGTCATCCTTCAAAATAAGATTTGTGTTTTTAATATAGTGATTCATTTAAAGAGAAATCCCTTATTTTGACTATGTTGTTTTCCATACCAGACTATTTTTAGTGCTGCCAACTATGTGTTTAATTTAAAATCCTCCAAATCCAGTGCAAACAACGTTTTCTGGTAAAAAAAATAAATACATACATTTTTAGATCGCGTTAAATTAAATCTAGTCGCATAAAAACAGAATGAAATACATACTCGTATTTGGAAACGCGTTAAATCGAATTCGCGTAAAAACAGAAATAGCTGTACCTACTTCCAAATGTCAGCTGATTCCGAAGTTATCAAAAAAGTATAATGTGCAGATTTATATGACTATCGTTTAACAGTATAACAGTTTCTTTTTTGTTTTCCTCTACTGGAAGTTTATTAAAATCAAACAAACAAAAGTGATTTTAAAAAATTAATTTAACAAATCGATGTATTTTACTCGAAGTAAAGCCAGTAAATTAGCACTCAAATAGGTGAATTCACTTAAAGAGGAAAACTGGTTGGTATTATTGATTCCACAAGGAAAGCGGAATGAAATATTTTGATCGATATGTAAAAAATGTAATTAATTATTCATTCCTGCAGCATGTCTCAATACTGTTTGTGTAGAGAATGTACCGCGGCAACGGAATGAATAATTTCAAATTATGCTTCCGGACGAAAAATTTCTTTCCGCAATTGCGAAACGGAATGAATAATACGACCCAGTTTTTAGTAAAATTTAATACCTAAAAAGCTTAGCTTGTTGATTTTGTTACATTTATTGTTGGTAAACTATTTCATAAAATCTTCATTTACTGGCCAAAATTATGCTCAAAATTTATTAAATCCGTACACAATAGAAAGAAGGAACTGTTATAGTTGGGCTTTATATTCATATTCTGTTTATATTTGAATGCCATCAGGCCGAGGAATGTAAATCCAATCTATTAAAAGACTATTGCACTGCTGTCTTTATTAACGAGATTATTATCTAGTTCTATAATGGACACTACGAAACAATATTCCAACGTCTTTATGATACTCCTTATTGAATATGAAGATAGAGTTTGAAGAAACAAGCCTGATATCAGTCAAACTCAGAATTTAGATAAAGAGTTTTACAACAAGAACTTTCTTCTCCAACAAGGGTATGCACCAATACCTCGCTTTGCGTCGTTTCGTTTTGCGTTTTTTCGAAGATGCGTCGCTGCTTAATTAGTACTAATATTCACTGTACGTCGTTAGCGTTTAGAGGTTGCGTTGTTTTGGGTTCGAGTCTTTAATTTTTGCAAAATCTGCAACATTATTAGATGCTAAAACCCATACAAGAAGTGCTCTGATGATCGAAATGGAACACTTGCTTTCTAATTGGATTGAAAATCAAGTTGCGCAGAAAATATCATTAAGTAAAATCGTATTTCAGACAAAAGCAAAAAGCTTATTTGATGACATAAAAAGTAAAACATTATCCAACGATAATGCTAGTGGTAGAAAAATACAGAAAATTGCTACAAGGAAATTTATTTTACGTTGAAAAAAGCTTTTTAGCAAACATTGGGTTAATTTTTTGTGAAAGAAAGACACCGACTTAGTATTTTCGTAACCCTGGAACCAACGTTATAAAAAAATTTTAATTCACTTTGCTTCGTTTTTTTTTCACGTAATCCCGACGCAAAGGTTGGAGTGTTGGAATAATATGAAAGTTTTGACATATCAGTATTGAAAGAATTCAAATATTAAAAATTCAATTAAGAACAAAAATAATTTCTCCAATTTCCCAATAGCATAATATCACGAAATTTAGCCGAACAAGCGATATATAGCACCACTGTATTAATAATTGTGGGGATATGTTAAAGATAAATTCGATTACAGAATTTAAACTCAAAACCCGTAACGTGATTAACGAATAGATCAACCAGTTTACCAAAATGTGATTGAAAATTTGATAAAAGAAGCGACATCTGAGGAGAGGTCGTGCTGAACATAAAATAAATACAATAAAAATGCAAATGATTTCCATATAAATTTGTTATTTCATTTTGTTTTAAAAAATAAAGTTCTCCTTGAAAACCCCTTTACTTATTTTACACCCAACAGTGGAATTACTTAGAATGTGTTCCATCGATTGACTGACTTTATTTTTTCTACCATAAGCCGCACCAAAACGAATTGTGTTTACCACTCCAACAATTTTATTTAATTGTTATTATAGTGACTTAAAATCAGTAATGAGTTGTAGATCAAAACTATAAAATTCAAAGGTTTCATCATAGCTCAATATCTCTTAATAATCTCTTATGTAAATTCTACAATACTAATTAATCTAAATTGTATTTGTTTATTTTCAGGAAAGAAATAATCTTATGGAACTGCTATAATACCAATATCTAGTTGGTATTTGTTTGTTTATTTTCGGAAAAGAAGTTAATTTATGTATGCATATATATAATCAAACTAAGAGACAAGGAGGAGGAAGGGTTGGCTATGTAATCAACTAATACATCTGATGTTTTCCAATTAATAAATAAATAAAATTTAAAATCTATCTATAAAATATTGCTTTTTACTTTATTAATCAGAAAAATTCTTAATATTATTTTAATCTACAAAAATACATTTTAACAAGCGATATAAAAATAAACAATATTTGAAAAGAAAAAACACTAAGATCACTTATTTCGTATAATATCCATTACAGGCATATTTATTTATCCCACGTATGTATGTATGTATGTGAGTAGTTTCCAAGTATGTAATTTAAATTAAAAATTTCCTTAAGTGAAAATATGCTTGAAATTAGTTTTCTGATACCAGGAGTCCAGAATATGAAAGAAGGCAGCAGGCTGAAAGTTTTTATTTTTTTTTTTTGCAAAAAAATTTCACAGTATACTTTGGGGCTGAGAAAAGTATTTGAGTCAGCCGGTTGCAGAAAATTTGCATAAGGTGGTCCAAATACTTTTCTCAGCCTAAAACTATGTAAAGGAAATTTGTTTTCTTGGGAAAAAATAAAATCAGTTCCCGCTTTTTGCTGATTATGTGCGCCTGGGTATCTGTAAATAGTTTTTGATGAATTTCGACCGAGAAAGGAAAAAATTAACGAAATAGGGAGGTATTTTTAAATAAAATATTTCATATGTCGGTAAGTACGATTTCTTAAGTGCACAATAATGAATAAGGAAAAATAAGAATTGTGTTTATTAATAAATAAATAAATAATTTTAGTAATTATTTTAGGAACAATTTAAGTTACATTAAAACAATTATTATAAATACATAATTATTATTCAGATTGATAGTTTTATTGGTGTTTTACATGTATGTATGCTATAAAGTTTTCCATCAGATTATCGGTTTCCCAATTCTTTATGTGGTATTTTCTTTGTTGTTTTTCAGCACTGGAAGTGGTTGGAATAGGTGTCGTTGAGGTGTCTGTAAAATATAAAATAAAGGGTCTAGCATAATTTATAGTTGTAATATTAGAGTTAAAGGATAGTCAAGCAAAGAATATAAATAGATAAATAATTAAGAATCTTATAAATAATAGTCGTAAGTAAGTTGATCCAGAGTGTGTTAAACTTATTTTCGTTGGAATTTACTTCTAGTATAAAGAAACAAAGTGGCTCTTTCTACTTTTTGTCATAGATAAGAAGTACTTTCGTAAGCAATTTATTAAAATGATTATTATTTTGTAAATAATATAAGATATTCATTCATATTTCATGGTTAAAATATTTGAAAGTGATTTTCGAAAGTGGGTCTTACATGGAAGCTATGGACCAATCATCATCAAATGAAGCCTGAATGATTTCAAATTATGCCGAAATATTTGTATTAAATATTATTTGGAGACCAACATTTTCAAGAGATTTATGCTCGTTAAAATGATTTTCGGAAGTGGACCTAATACGAGAGCTTAGGTCAATTATGGTCAGATCTATATAAAATTTGAACGTATGAATTAGTTTTATACATAAATAATTTATGGAGAAATTAGATTGGATAAGTGTATTAATCCAACCGACAAGTATTATTTTGGAATAACATTTCTATGGGAGCTGGCATAAATAATGGACCATTTTTAATCACAATCCTATTTGCCCCGAAAATTTCGATATACTAAATTTTATCAAAATATCTTAAAAATTGCGACCTATACTTTGCGCACAAATTTGCAAGGCAACCAGTACGAACTGACATCGATGCAAAAAGTGATTATGACTCGATTGGTAAGTGTTACACTGATATTTTTGGGCATTACAAACATTAGCACAAATCACTACCTTGGAATTAATACTCCTTCAAATTGTTAAAAGCAATTAATTATGTTTGAAAAAATCTAAGTTTTTCTTTCCGATGTAGCAATAAGCACCGATTGAAGTATTAAATAGTTATAAACGATTTAAGTTTTGATTCAAATTTCTATGAACATATCTATTATGGATCTAAAAGAGAAGTGATCACAGATGATGCTTATTTTCAAAAAATTCATTATTTACCCAGTTATAAAAGATTCAAGTTTTCATGGACGTATTTTATGGAAAAAAATCGATTTTTTATTCAATGTAGCAGTGTTAACAGATTTAGGTTATTTTCTTAAAAATGATTTAAGTCGAAGATATCACAGATTGAGCTTATTTTCTCAGAAAACGCAAAAATCGTTGAATTATAAACGATTTAAATTCTGATTTACTTTCATATGGAAAAATTAATTTTCGATCCAAAATAAAAGCGACAAGAGATTAAGTTTATTTGATTACAAAACGTAGTATTTAGCGAGTTATAAACGCTTTAGGTTTTTTATGGGCTTTTCTATGAAAAAATCGACCATTTCGACTGAATTTTTTGTAAACAATGTTTTACGCTATTGAGACCATTATATGTTCTTATGTTTATTGTTGTTTTTTAAGAAACGTCATATTCCTAGATTTGTTGAGATACTAGTCAGAAAAGAGACTTATTGAAAAAAAAAAACACAGAACTGAAAAAACACATCGGAAAAAGTATCATGTCAAAAAATTAAATTAACTTCCTCATGCCATTCTTAGACACACACATGAAATTCTTTAATATTCACCATTCACTTAGATCAAATTACAAATTAATCAATGTTTTCCTATAACATGAACATTTCATATTCCAAAGACACTAATATAATTACAGCCAATACCTGCTAAACATACAACTAACTCAAGCACACAGCGCAGCAGAAGCAACAAAAAAATATGTCATATTGCGACATACCCCTCCAAAAAAAATTGAATAAATTTTAGCAAATGCCAAAAAAAATTAAGGACAAAGAAAAACATACTAATCAACTAAAGTAACATGACGCATAAACCTTGAGAGACATACGATTTATACAAATAATCGTACACACACACACACACACACACACACAATCGAAATTTGAAGATGTATACACTGATGTATGTATGCAGTAAATAATGATGATCCTGGGCATATAATTTGAATGTACAATAAAACAGCCATAACGCTGCATAATTGAGGAACCATTGTGCAAATAAAACACTCAAATGGTGATTAAGTTACACAGTACTGGATGGAGTTACCCTCAAATATTTCGGTAGTATTAAGCACACAGTCAGTCGTCATACATACTGGTATAATAATGTTTTATGTATGCTGTGTGTAATAGATTATTTAAGGAGTTCACAGTTTCTATTTTGGAGTTGTTAAACAGTAAAGTTATTGGGGAGTTTAACTGATACTTTCTATGAAGTTTTCTTTTAAATAAAATACAATTTTGTTAAGCAAAAATGTTTCTAAATTCCATTAAAATTGTGTTTGTGAGTCTATTTTTTCGCATAAACTGTGATTACCCTGCTTAATGTTCATCTCAAAAGCGTTTCTTGGCTTGGAATTTATGACTTTATAGGATTGACTATAAACTATTTGCTTCGCTTTTGTCCTTTGCTAGTAGGCTTTCAGTTATACCACAGGTAAATATTATAAAAGTTAACCTGCTAGAAAAGTAAAAATAATGGCGACAAAATATAATACGTCTTTCTTTCATTCATTCGTATTGCGCTCTTTTAACATTTTAGTTGTTTTTATTACTTTTGGTTTGTCATTTTGTTTTATGACTCTGATGTTTGGGTGGCTTTCTTTCCTTCACATTCGCATTCCTTTGCTATTCCAGCTCCTGTTGCTGGATTTGTTGCCAGTGTTTCTGCGGCAAGTCGCTAGGTGTGTGGGGGTGTATAATATAAAAATAAATATTTAACAAGTTGTGGTTTCTGTTGGAGCTAAAGTACATAAACAAATGAAAATGAAAATGCAAACGGATATGGGTACGTAAAATATATTTGTTTGGGATTTGTATAGAAGAAATTATAATACGTTTTATGTTATTTCCAACAGCAATAGGGCGGTTAGAATAGGTGCTGAAGAAGATCTATATTCTAAAGTTTTTGTCAGGAAAGTTATAAAAAGGCCAGAGTAAGTAAAACACACTTTAAAAGAGTTCAAAAAAGAGAAATTCTGTAGGTAATTGTAAGAGAAAAGACATTCGATGTGTCAAGTACAAAGTGACGTTTGTAGTTAGTGACAAAGAGAGAGTATGAAATTGTTTATAGAGGAAGTTTCCGAGGAGATTAGTGTTAAAAAAAAGCCCATTGCCGATTCAAATTATGCACTTTTTAATATTTTGAAACGATTTTAATGACATTTAAAATTATTATTCTTTACACAATTTGAAAAGTGCTTTTAGTTACAAAAATTTAAAACAAAAGTTGGCTAAACAATAATTATCATTTAATATACATATGTACTTTATTAAGGGACAATTAAACATATGAACTGATATAAGGTTCTTGTTAAAAGCACCCAAACCTAACGTTATATTAGTATAAACTCTAGTTTAGTGTTTGGTTTTAACCGAAACCCAAACCCAACAATTATATCCTATTAACCTTTGTGTCCACAACCAAAAAATTTTCGTTTTGCATACAACCGTCATACTGTTTACTAAATGCAAAAACTGTCGTCTGTCAGGGTAAAATCTTAATTCACATTAGTGAGATTTTAATTAAAATTAACTGTGTCGTCTGTCTACGCTATAAGTCATATAGTTTAAAAGTGAATTTGCGAATATTGGCCTAGAGTTTTTTATTTTTATCAGCAAACTGATGCAGTTGCAACATGTGTATATTATAAAAAAAAACTAGCTCTCATACCTTGTATCGTGTATCGATGGGAATTCAAGGATAAGCCTTTATACTCGTATAAGATTTGATAATGGCAATACACGCCAGTACCGAAAAGAAAGTGATAAAGCAACTGTCATATCTGATATATTTTTAATGTTTCACAGAAACCTACAAAACAATTATGTATCGGGTGGTTAAATTTCAAGGGCCGATGTTGATTTTGCATAAAACACAAACTATTTAGGAAATTATTGTTATTTTATTTTATTATGATATATTGGTATTACTCAATTATGTATGGAATAAAATATCGGCCAAATCACATGATCTTGGCGGCCAATTGACATCGCCATTACGTGAGATAACACGGCCATTGAATTTGTTGCGCAAAATTGCCATTGTTTCGTTACCTGTGTGGCAAGTGGCACCGTCCTGCTGAAACCACATATCGTCCACATCCATATCTTCCAATTCGGGCAATAAAAAGTTCGTTATCATCTCACGATAGCGAACACCATTCACAGTAACTGCCATTTTGGAAAAAATACGCACCAAACAGTCACTCTTTGTGGGTGCATTGGTTTTTCGACAATCACTCTTGGATTCTCATTCGCCCAAATGCGGCAATTCTGATTATTGACGAATCCACTGAGGTGAAAATGTGCCTCATCACTGAAGATGATTTTCTTCGAAAATTGATCATCCACTGTTGCCATTTCTTGCCACCATTCTGCCCATTCACGACGTTTGGAATGGTCAAGAGGCTTTAGTTCTTCAAATTGAGTAAGTCTGAAATAGAGAAATGTCAAATAAAATTCGGAAAAGCTAGGAGTTTAGGTGTGGTTCACATTCAACATCGGCCCTTACAATTTAACCACCCTTTATATGCTTTCTCCTTTCGCGGGGGAACTGGGTTCACACAGTATATTCTTTAAAAACCGACGAAATTGGATAAAGTTCTGGTGGGTTTGTGACGCCCTTACATCTTATCCCCTGAGTGGAGAAATATATATAGGGTTGGCGCCTTCTTTAGAAAGGGAAAAAATCAGAGTGAACAAGTCGTTCACGATTTGTGTTGTAAATTTTTTTCGTAGAAGTGGCTGAAACATATATGTGACAATCTTTTTACAAGTTACAATTTATCAACTTCTTTGATGTTGACTATAACTTGTCTATCTTGGACACCGTGCACAAAAATTGAACATTTGTTCCAGCTGGATTTTCTAATCCGAAAGGAAGAGAAGTATAATCTTAATTTTTTTGGATTATAAATTTCTCATATATATTCCAAAAAAAAAACACACACACAGATCTCGTTACAATATCAAAGTAGGAGGTGTAAAACAAAAGCCTATAATGATACTGGATTACAACGAAAGCCTATTGTAGAATTGACAACATGGACAAATGTCTTGAAGAATACACAACAAAAAGGATAACAAACAAATTTGCTACATATGTGCTAAAACAAGGTCTACAAGAAAAGCTTGCGGAGAATGCAAAAACCCGGTACCACACGTGAACGCTTGCCATACGTGCTCAAACTAAATGCACAAATTAAGTTAAAAAAAGTTTGAATTTATAAATCTCTAGTCTTTTTTATAACCAGATGTAATGTTTTAATGAAATGTAAAATAATTTTATTCTATTTTCTTCGACCTTTTTGATTTTTATTAAATAATTTGTAAGCTTGAGGTCACTTTTTTGTTCTTTATAAAAGATTTTTTATTTTTATTTATAATAAACTCGATATTTCGATTTCCTTTGGAAAACAAATAACAAATTTTCTATTTGGAAATCTTCTTCAGGAGTATATTTAAAAAATAACAAATAGAAAATTTGTTATTATTTTTTAAATATACTCCTGAAAAAGATTTCCAAAGGAAATCGAAATATCGAGTTTATTATAAATAAAAATAAAAAAAATATTTATAAAAAACAAAAAAGTGACCTCAAGCTTACAAATTATTTAGTGAAATATAAAATCAAAAATAATATTGAAAGTTATTAAAAGTAAACATACATACAACTATGTACCTATCTTTGCATTTTAAATCCAGATATTGCTTGACTTGTTCTGCGCCTACCCGGGTATGCCGGTTGTATATGCAGAGGATGATTTCCATAAACTGCTTGTCGATTTTTCCAAAAATTTGTTTTTTTTTTAAATAAGCTTTTCAATAATTAAAAAAACAATATTTTAGAAGCATATTCAAAATTTCAAGTCGATAGCTCAAATGGTGGAGAAAATATATTAAATTGAATATAAAAAACATACCCGGGTAGGTGGTTGTTGACATAAAGGTTAAACATTTATGCGACCGGATTTCATAAAAATTATTTATTAGGTCACATGAATCTTTATAACAAAATTACAGATTTATACATACAAATTTATTACCTTTAAGGCTTTATATATTGCATACATATTTGATTTTTTTAATCAAAAATAACTACAAATTTCACCTTAAACTCAATTTTAACACATTTGATTACTGTTTTTAAACGAATTCGAGAACTTTCCACCATGATGAGTTGACATTTTTGTTTCAGTTGAATTATTTTGGAAACCAAATTAATGGAAAGAAGTAAACAAGTATGTACATATTAACAAATAAATTTCAGGCGTATGTGCATAATTTCGGGGCCAAAATCACAAAACTTCAAATAAAACAACATGGCTGACAGGCAGTCAGTTAAGAAAAAAAAAAGTATAATGAAATGCATATACCTACATAGATACAAACATTTGAATGTATGTATATAAATACCATATTACATTACTCTTTACATACTGTATATACATATGTATGTATGTATGTACATATTAGGTTATGTTTACTTGTATAATGGAATATAAACAATGACAACAACAACAAAAATATTAAATACATACATATCTATACATATATGTATATGTACGGGTATGTATGTATGTACATATGTCTGCATGTTTTAATGTTTAAATGTATGTAAATAACATAAAAATAATTTGTCTTTGCATATACAAATAACTACAACAAGTATGAGCATTATTTTTATTCAGTTTTATTATTATTATTTTTTTTTTCGAAAAGAAGAATTACGTATTCCAAGAGAGTTTACTGGGAACGTTAAATTTTTTCTACATTTTTTTATGAAAAAATAAAATATAAAAAAAAAAATTAAATAAAAAATAAACATATATACGTTTTTTGAAATCCTAATGACCATATATTGTGTATTCACATACACACACATAGCAGCACATCAGTTACACAAAAACAAAAATGAATAAAAACAAATTTTAACGGCGGATAATGACAAACAAAATGCAAAAGAACATTACCCAAGTAACATATTATTTAAGAGTTTAGATTAATTCATACATATGTATCTATGATATACATAGCTATGTAGCAGATGCAATTCTTAGGCTGCTCCTTTAGACCCTTTGAAATACTTTTGTATGCGCATTAGCAATCTGGCGCCTTTCGTATAAACTAAGTAATACTTTTGACATATATCACCAGTTCCTGAAGGATTCAAAGTCATGAAGGAAGCGCGTGCCAAGTCTGATTTCACATAAAAGATGATTCGAAAATTCCTCAACCTACCTCCCTAGCTCTCTTCTAAATCGAATAACTTCTACAATAGGTATTTCATATTTACTATCATCTTATTATACTCACTACTAAAAATATTTATTAAGTGTGTCAATCCGTTTGAAACACATCAAACAAAATATTGGTCGTAAGATCAAAAAATATATTTATTCTAGGTCGTTTTAAGATTAAATGACGATCTAGCCACGATAGAGCTTCCACAAACATTCTTTGTTACAATGAAATGTTTAGTATTGAAAATAGGCAAAATTTGTCAAGTAGAATCCATGTTATAGACCAAAGTTTCAGACAACCTCGATATTTTTACAATATTTTTTTAGATATTTTTTTTTCTATTTTCTTCAAATATAATGTTGATAATAACATGAAATCTTGCACACTTTATTTTTAATATAGAAGGTCAAGTTCTGTTGCACAATCGGTCCACGATTTCTCATAGCCGCCATACAAATGTTCATAAATACCTAGAGAAAAGCAGTATCCATACAAAATTCAGAAAAATTAGTTTCATGCTAAGAAAAATCTCAGAACTATATTTTGTTTGCATTGGTCCATATCTGAACATAGAACCCATATAAAGTCCACTTTCCAAAAACACTTAAATGTGCATAAATCTTTTATAATCATAACAATCAAAATGAAATTCGCTACAATACACGTACAATACGTGTATGTGAATATCTTAGTACCGAATTTCATGATGATCGGTAGATATTTATTTATCTACTTCTAAAAATCATTTAAAAGCGCATAAACCTCTTGTAAACATCGCTCGATATCGAACCTAAATTTTCACAAATGCAAAAATGTATGCAAAAACTACTATTTTGTGAAAGTTAATCCATAATTTATCATAGCTCCAATATAAGATCCGCTTCCGAGAATTGCTGAAATAGCCAAAAAATTCTTTTAAAAATCATTATTGAGATAAAATTCAATCAAAATAAGCCTCAAATAAACATGAATTACGGCTATATGACGATCTATCTGAGGGATACGTAAAATAAAATAACTCGTATAAATATCCTTTCGAACACAAAATATAACACAAATAAGTTTCAAGTATGAATAAATCACACTATTGGTGTATTGGCACAGCCGAATATGAACTCTTAATTGCTTTTATTCAGTTTTGTTTTACAATTCATCTTGAATAACGAAATAATTCATATATAGCGTTCTGTTAGAAATGTTGTTTTCTGGACAATGGTTTTATTGTGAAATTTGTGATCTTGTCGCCTAGATCGTGTGATATCACAGATATATGTTATTTCTTTGGGGTTATATGCAGTGAAGGTCGTAATTCGCGAGATACCGGTAGCAAAGCTGGGAACAATGAAAATTATACTTCCGCATGGACGGTATACAGTGTAGTCGCGGTCAACGTTTTAATGATATTTTTTTTTATAAGCCAATTTAAAGATTGTTCTTTAGGCCAATAGTAAAAATTCCGAAATTCAGTTATATTTTAACTGCCGTATTCATAAAAAATAAAGTAGGTTTGAAGTGTGCTTTTAGACAAAATTTTCATACAAAATTTTCTTAAAGTACATTTGAAGTCTACAAAAAAAAAGAATTACCAGTATTAACGACCATACATATTGATGATTATTATTTTATCAAAGTATTCAATCACACTTTCACAAAAGGGCGGATCTATCAAAGATTTTGAGTTAATGGCTGTATACAATTTGATTGGATGTGTAATAGACTCTATGTTTAGCATAGCCCCACATAAAGCAATCCTGTGGTGGTAAATCTAAAGATGATGGGAGTGGCAAATTAATCGCTAAATTTTGTAAATTATGCGATTAGGAAATTTCATTTACATACGTATTTACAATGATATTGGGTTGAATTATTCATTTCGTTCCGTGATTGCGGATAGAAATTTTTTGTGCGGACGCATAATTTGAAATAATTCATTCTGTTGCTGCGGTATTTTTCCTTTTTGCGCTATCATTTCTACACAGACAGTACGAGTATTGCGGCATGCCGCAGGAATGGATAATTACAATTTACGTATCGATCAATATTTCCTTCCGCTTAGTTCTTTTGATTTTAATATGAAAAATCGATCCTTAGACAGAATACTGAGTGATCACAGAATGAGACACTTTTCCCATTGAAACGAATATTTACAAAGATATTGAGGGTATAAAAAATTTTTCGTTTTTTATGTGAAAAATTAATTTTGGGTTAGAAATATTAGTGAGTGATCACAGAATGATGAATTTTTCTCATTTAAACAAAGATATTAAGATTTTAGGAAATGTTGACTTGTCTTGACTTGACATGTCGCTGTATTTTATGGAAACAGTGTATTGAACCTTAAAATGCAAATTCTTAACCAAATTCTATTAAAACTAAATATGTTTATTGGGTTACACCAGTAAAGTACAATGAGCAGTAATACATGTAAATATCACAACAACGGATTACACATGCTCATATATCACAGAGACAAGTGAAGCAAACCACCAACCAACCAACCAACCATCCATCCATCCAACCTACCGGCCAACCAACAAACAAATAATACAGGCCAACTACAATAATGACAACAACAATTGAGGGTTTAAACTCGGTGACGTTAAATAAAAAGATTTGTGTTTTTTTTTCGTTCAGTTTCTCATTTGTATTTCATTTAAATGAATAAACACTAGAGCAGCCTAGTGAACGAGCAAGCGAATGAGTGCCTTGCTGGGTCGTATAATGACCATTTTCAATATGCACAAAACGTCGCCATGACAGTAAGAAAAAAAAATCACACACACACACATTTACACACAAAATTAAAAAGATCTATTTACAAAATGTTAAGAACTTTCTTTAAGTAACAACAAAATATGTATAAAAATGGGAAAAAATAAATACAGAAAAATTGTTTTCTATATTTAAATGTGACTGACTATTTTTTTTCTATGGGAGGGTGACTGGCGGTACAAAGATCTAAGGAGTGTCTTATTTTTGTTATTTCGCTTAACATTATTGGCAACTGTCTTCAATGAACGCCAGCAGGTTGTGATGAGCTTCCATAGAGTCACACAAACACTCAGTTATACATACACACATACCCCAACAGAAACGCTGGCATAGGTAGATGTGTATGTACTATATGTATGTATATATGTATGTGTTTATATAAAATAAATGTACGTAAATAAATACTGACATTCATCACAGAATTCTAAGGTAGTCAGTCAGTCAGTTCCATTGTAACAAATGATTGATTCACTGGAAATCATTGACAGTTCCCCCAGTGATAAAGATTTGTTTTGTTGTGGTTTGTTTGTTTTTTAACTGTTTCGACAAAAATACACTATTTAGCATTAACTAATACTGTAATAACACTAAAAATATATAAAAAAAAAGTTTCAAATCGTTGGTACGATCAGTTGTTAACAAAACAATAAAGAGTGGAAGAAATAGACTCGTACAACTATGAGTCGAGTATGCGTAAGTGCGTACATACGCTGTACATATTAAATAGTTTTTATTTTCCCATCTTTTTCAATACACTTGAAGAAAATTTATTTGACAACTGATTATTTCAATGTAGGAATGTGTTATTATAGGATGGTTTTCTATTGGTATGTGGGATCAGTCGATTAGACGATTTATTGGTCTGGTCTTTACAAGTTCTATTCATATTGCAATAAGATGTTTATTTGAAAAATTACAAACAAGAAAATCATGAGACGAGTTTTTGGTATACTATTGCAGTCGATAAAAATGTTGACTAAAAGCCACATCATTCATTATAGAATTCATATAAAACTTACATTTTTATGAATTTTCATCATCCATTCAATTCACGCAAGAGTTCACCAACCTTTTTTTAGATCATTTGTTAAATTCAAATCCATTTTTCAGGACTCACAAACTTTATTTTCTCTACGATTTAATGTAAAAACTCTTAAACATATTGTACATTTTGATATGGAAGTACCATAGCCTATTACCCAAATATTATAAGGTTACTAAAGAATTTTTTAATAAAAACTTGGATCCGGTACTAAATACCGAAATCCTATAAACAGTATACAGGAAATCTGCCGGAATGATGATAAGGAGGGCATCGATAAAAACAAACATTGTTGACACTTAGCTCTGTGTTCAGGGTATGTATTGGGATTGTGATTTTCGTTGAGGACCTGGCAGCCGTCATTGACAGGATCAATGCACTCCGGTTGTCGGTACGGGGCGATTGCTGCTTTTTCAGTATATGTAGATCATTAGGTCATGCTAATTTACTAAGCTATAGATAGCCCAATCTCTTAAGCAAGACATTAGTATGTTTTTGCTGGACATACAATGCGGTAGCCGAGTCCATCCTATTTTTGAGTGCGCCGTGAGGTCTAGGCCTAAAAGGCTGGTACTCATGTTAAACTTGAACACATCTGTACAAATGTTTAAAAAAATAAATGAAAAAAAATCCGTATTTTTTAGTTATACACCCAAAATTAAAATTTATATTAATTCTGGGGAGTTTAAGTCGTTTTTACTATTATTCAGGAATTGGCTAGAAATGCGCAGCTACAATAATTAAATTTGACCTGTTAGTCTCTTGCTCTAATTTGTCATCAACTATTTGCTTTGAGTAAAATTTGCTTTAAAATGTAAAGATGATTCCAGGATACCTATTTTGAAGAGTTTATGTAACAAACAAAGCGATTAAAAACCTTTGAACCACATATTGCTACTCATTTATTAATATTTTAGAAAAGCAAACAGAAGAAACTTAAATTCCTTTTATAAAAATTCTTGCTTTAATAGTTGACATTAACTCTGGTACAACAGTTCTACCCACCTGATCGGTATATTTGTTTCAAAACGCTAACATTTTCTTCAATCTCAAGAACAGTTCCACTGCGCTTTAACTTTATTTTTTACAATAGCCCAATAATACTGAAGCTGATTTCTTCGAAGCCAACGCATTGAAGCTTTTTAATAATTACAAACAAGGCAGCAAACAACAGCAGATTGCTTGACAAACCATTGCCTTTTCAGATGGACATTCCTTAGTTTCGATACGTAATATTTTCTTTGTAAGTTCCTGGTTTCTTTTAATAATATTTTTGATTTGATTGCGTCAATTTATAACAGCATCTGCAGTACTTTTAGCTTTATATTATTTTTTTTTATTTAGTTCGTTTATTTGACATTATTGCTTGTAAAAAGAAACTATTAAATATTTTTTTTTTTTTGCAATATTTGAACCAGATAAGGAATTTGTGTACGATTTTCCAAAAAATTTCACCTAAAATGAAGCACCAATTGCACTTTCCATTTGTGTTTGTTAAGAATGTCTTTGCTGTCCAAATATCACGGTCACCAGCATCGTACAGTGCTTACCGATGTCATCTCGATCAAGGAATATATGACAAAGGGCGAATATTTTCTATTTTTCAACAAGATTTTGATTTCATAAATAATTGAAATGATGCTTCTGTCTAATTCAACCTAAAAACAGTGCATTTCATATCTATAAACCATAAATGAAGTTATATTTTAATGATGATAATTTACTTTAATACAGACATCATAAAATAATTGTTTATTTTCTTCCATTAAATAGTTCTGAACATAATCGCGAAGGCGTTTTTTTCTCTGAAGTTGTGAGAAAAGTTTTTCAATACAGAAATATTACGAAAAAAATTACTTCTAAAACTCATTCGTTTTAGTTTTTGATTTCCATCACATGCCGGAATCATTCATATCCTTTCTTATATCTTTTTATATCCTAAACTTGCAGTTCGTAGCAAAACTGTTTCGTTCCAATTAACAGTCATTGTCATAGTTTTGACATTGCATATTTCGTAGCAAAACTCGTTGCTTCCCTGTTTGAAGTGCGCCAAAGTACCATCGTGTGTGGTGAAATTTCAAATGTTTTATGTATTAATCTTTCCTTATATTACTGTAATTGTTAAGATTATTACTCGCAATTATTAAGATCATTATTGTGATTTGTTGGAAATACAACAACCATTAAAATGGTTGTTGATATTAATTGTAGAATGAATTCCTGCGACCCTGAACCATTTTTCAGGTAAGGAAAGAAAATCATAGATATTATTCGATTAAACCTGAAAAGAAAAGAAAAAAGATGTTGGAGCCCTTTTGTCCAATCTTTTTGGAGAAAATTGGAGACAAAACGAAACCTTGGAATTTTATATCTCCATTTTCGACAACGACAATGCTGGTTACGACGTGGAAGAAAACAACGAGGAGTAAACTGAAGATGAAGTACTTTCTTTGTTTATATGTTTTATTTTAATTTTCTAACAAGTTTCCTTAGTTTTAATAAGCTAAATAATTTATTTTATTGGTGGGTTATTGTAAGTTGCAAAACTCATTTGTTTCGAAAATTCGTAGCAAAACTTGTTCGTTCCAAACTTCAAAACTTAATTTTTCTTTAGTTAAGGAGTATTGATTGTGTAAATTTTAATGTTTTAATAAAAAATATCCTAATATTTAAGAATTAGTAGCTTTCAACTTATTTGGCTCATTTACTAAGCTGTAGCAAGTTTTTAGATTTTTACCAAAATTTTGTAAACATGGAACGAACGAATTTTGCTTCTCACCTCCTCATATATTAGGAAGCAAAATACTTAGTTCCAACAAGAAATATACAAATATTTAGCAAAACTTAGAAATCAAGCTTTTGGAATTCGTAGAGTTAAATTTGGCCGCAAATTGGAATACGATGTGTTAAAATTTCAAAGTCAAAACTGATTTCAAAATTACAAAAGCCGGGCGAGAAGAAATAAAACTACGATGGACCCGAAGTTTATAACTCTTGCTCTCATGGCTTAGGTAAAAAATAAATTGCGTATAGGGAAACACTACAGTACTGCAGAGTATACGAGTATGCTCAAGAAAAAATTTTATATTTAGCTTATAATGCTGTACACCAATACCTCACTTTGCGTCGGGGTTACGTTGCAAAAAAAACGACGCAAAGTGAATTAAGATTTTCTATAGCAAACCATGTAAAGATCGAAGATAGGTTTTAAGTTTACGAAAATACTAAGTCGTCGGCTTTCTTTCACAAAAAATTGGTCCAATGTTTGCTGAACAGCTTTTTTTTTTAACGCAGAATAAATTTCCTTGTAGCAATTGTCTGTATTACTACCACCAGCATTATAGTTGGGTAATGTTTTACTTTTTATGTCATCAAATAAGCTTTTTGCTTTTGTCTGAAATACCATTTTACTTAATGGTATATTCTGTGCAACTTGATTTTCCAGCCAAATAGAAAACAAAGACTCCATTTTGATCATCAAAGCACTTCCTGTTTTTGTCATTGTTTTAGCATCTAATGATCTTGCAGATTTTGCTAAAATAAAGACTCTAACCCAAAACAACGCAGCCTCGAAAATCGAATGAAGCACAGTGAAAATTAGTACTAATTAAGCAGCGACGCAACTTCGAAAAAGAAAAACGCAAAACGAAACGACGTAAAGCGAGGTATTGATGTATTGTAATGGAGTTTAGTGTCATTATAACTGGACCGCCCCAATGAAAACTAGATTCTCCATCATACTAATGTACATACTAATTCACATAGTCAACCAAAAGAATACATCTTGATAGCAAATTTAAAATCTAATGAGGTTTTTATAACTTAAGGTACGGTCACACTTGGCAAATATTTGCCGAAAATGACGTAACCACTAAATAATATATATTTCAATTCGTTTATTTATTAAAAATCTTTGTTTAATACAACAAATATTTAGTTTTATTTTATTTGATGCTATTTGATCTTGCAAAACTTTTGTAAGAGTAAACAACGTTTGTTCTAAAACAAGTGGTTACGCATTTTGAGTAAATATTTGCCATGTGTGAACATACCTTTGGTAAAATTATACTTTAGAATAGATCTACATTTTAAGAAAATTGTATCTTACATATAAATGAAAATCATTAGGTAGGACAGCAAATTTCATTCACTTCATTTTATTTCCGCAAATCTTTGTGATTTATACGCCTGAAAAAGC
Organism: Bellardia bayeri; assembly: GCA_950370525.1. Lineage (NCBI taxonomy): Eukaryota > Metazoa > Arthropoda > Insecta > Diptera > Calliphoridae > Bellardia > Bellardia bayeri. The sequence goes on along the minus strand of OX493267.1, from coordinate 71,181,871 downwards.
GGTTGAGGAATGTTTTGTAGTTATCTCTTATGGAATATAAAAAATGTGATATCAAGTATTCGAAAAAAGCAATACAGCCTTTTCACTCGACTCAAGTTGTTTGATTTCACATGCTTTTTTCCACAAAAAATAAGTAGAAAAAGTAAATTTCTTTAAGTGTTTAAATATATGGGTAAACACTTTTATACCGCCTTATGAAAATCTCCGTTCATATTTGAATTTGAATTGTCAACATTAAATACAAAATTAAATGAAATAAAATTGAGAAAGAAAGAAAGAAAAAAAACTCAAAACTACAAAGATATAAAACAAAGTTTTTAATGCCTTTTTACAATTTGTTTTATTTTATTTAAGAAACAATTTATATTCATGTTGCACCTGTGTCGGTATAATTCGTGGAATTTTTTGTTTTGTTTAAACACTGCTTGTTTTTTATTTTCTGTTTTATTATGGCTGATCGATTCAGTCGAAATCAATTTGCATATCTGGGTCTTGACACTATCTACATGTTAATGTTGCCAAATTCATAAAAAAAACCTTTAAAAATAACTATAATAACTATAAAAAGTATCATGTACACCAGGTACTGTGGTATTGGTATTAATATATGACACAAAAGTAAACAATTTCTCTTTCAGAAATCATTTGCAACTAATAAAAAAATGTATTCTTAATAATTGTAATTGTCTTTAAAGGCCCTCGTAGTCTTTATGACGATGATTACTAATCAATAATAAAATTATGTTTTTATGAGTCATTAAATTACATTGAAATTGTTTTTTTTTTTATTGTGGTTAAGAAGTATTGAACATAAGTTGACATTTCTAAGAACGGTGGAATTTGCAGGAAAAGTTTTCTTTTAGAATTTAGTTGTGATTGATGGTTTGGACATTGAAATACAGGGGTCATCTTCGAGGGAATTTATAGTTTGTATGTTCAAGTTGTTGATGGTTGAGTGAAAGGATAATTATGTTTAATGTAACCGATTGTATAGGTATATATTAAATATTATTACTATTTATTTAACTCACCTATAGTGGCAATATACAGAAGAAACTTTAAACCCAGGAACAACATAAATAGTTCCACAACTTGTTCTTGAGCAGTATTAACGATTCTGGAACCAGTTCATTTTGATAAATGATTTTAGCTTGTAGTTGTCTGCCTGGGAACTAGTTCTGAGAAAGCGAACTTTAAAATAAATTTAATAATGAAAATTATCAACATTTTAATAAATTTATATTCGTTACAAAATATGCCCTTAAAAAAACTCATGGGAAATCATTGTTACTCGCCATATACTCATACTTCAAAAGTTCAAAGCAATTGAAAATTGTATGAGAAAAGTGTCACTGCAACCAACTTGAATCCAACCAGATCTAGTTGACTTCTTTGTGTCATTGTTAGACACAATCTGACAACAACGAGCAACAACACACCGACGACATCCTCATCTCATGGCGGTATGATTTTATCTTAAAGGCTTGACAAATATATATACGAGCAAACATATATACATACATACATACACAGATTTACATATTTCGTATTTATTTTTTTTATTTTAGGAAGACGAGTAGAAAATTTTCTTAAAATAAAAAAAGCCACTGTTGAGCACAACTAAATTATGATTTCATAATTTTTCAACGTTATATTTATTACTTTTTTTTGAACTTTTTGTGTGCTTTTTGTGGAAAGGATACCGCCAACTCATGACAATTTTAAAGCAAATAAAATGATGTCATAAGAAAACAACTATGAATAAATTGTGGTAGGGATTTATAGCGAATATAAGATGAGCTATAGAGTGATTTTTGGAAACACTCCAATATGCAGTTTTTAAAAGTTATAAATGAATAATTACAAGAGTCCGACCGAAACCAGTTTTTTCAGGCCGAAACCAAACCGAAACTATTATGCGGCCAAAAAAATAGATATTCGGTCTAATCTATAAGAAACCGAATCTTTTAAAATGTTGCTTTAATTTAAAACAAATAATTATTTCAATTTTATAAAATTTTTAGATAATTTTAAGGTGTCAGAAAGTGCCGACACTACTCCATAAATCTAGTTTTTTCATCTTGAACTGAGAAATTTTAAGTAACAGATTTTACCTTAATCTTAAATATTTTACAATAAAATTTCTGTATTCTATTAACTGTATTAAAAACGTGCATTACCTTAAAAATGTTTTCCTTTATAAAAGTTTCGGTTTAAGTATTCGGTAAAAAAAAATGGCCGAATATTGGTATCCGGTCAATTTTTAGCTTAATCTGGAAAGAAAACTCTGATAATTAATATAAAATCAAGTTAATTATAATTATAAAAATTTATACAAGTTTTCTTCATTAAATATGACAAAATTACTTGAAATTTTAGTTTTTTTTTATCATTTAGATGCAGAAACTAATTCGGACTTGCCGATATTACTTAGATTTGAACAAATTCGATAACCATTTCAATCGGCAATATTTTCGTGTAAATTGGTAAATCACACTGATAATTGTTACTTTTGCTTGAAAAACATAGTAAATGTAAGTTTGAAAATATTTGGAGCTTAAGATCCAAGTATGATTGTATCAGAGCTAATTTAAAATTTTATATTTGATATAAAGTTGCGCGGAGGTTTGTGTTATCTTTTCCCAGGGGAAAAACAAATAGATATTTTATGATTGTTTAAAGACATCAAATAAAATCCGATCACAAAAACCGTAGCTTGGGTAATATTTAAAAGCCTTGTTCTTATCATCATAGTAATATAAAGCTTTTGAGGTATTACTTTGAAGTTATCTACTTTTTGATTTATAAAATCCAAATCAATGATTCCAATGTCAATTTAGACTTTATGTAATATTTTTTTTTTTTTGAAAATATAGCAAAATTTGCAAAATAAATCATAATATTTTGTCTGATATTTGCAATAGTTGTGATAAAATAGTTTAACGGGTTACATATTTTTGGTATTTATTGATTGTTTTATTCAAGTTATATTTATTCAATTTAAACAATTGCTCAATATACATATAATAAATTGATTTTTGAACGATTATTAGTTGACTTAAGGTATGGTCACATGCGACAAATATATACTCAAAAAAGTGTATCCATATTTTTTAGCACACATTTGTTTGACGCATCAAATAAAATAAAACTAAATTAGTTTGTGATAGTTAAAACAAGCTTATGAAATAAATGAATGAATTTAAATACATTTTACTTAATGGTTACATCTTTTACGTCAAATATTTGCCATGTGTGACAGTACCTTTACAATGATAACATATAAATCCAAGTTGGGTAAGACTACACAACTCAATGAGAGCAATGAAGTAGACCAAGACTAGATGCTAGTGAATTAATTACAAGATCTAACGACTCGCATTCAGGTTCAGATATCTTAAAAAACGAAGAGCGGAATATTCATAGAGAAGAGCAAGAAATGTTTCCCACTTGCCCACTCTGTCCCGGCAGCTGTGACAGTATCTGTGCAAAGAACCGGGTTTTTAAACTCTAAATCAACTGAACATAATATTCTGAGCAGTCCAAAACTAACTGAAACCACAGACCAGCCTTCTCAATGTGATCGGTAAACTAGACCAACACTAGATGCTAATGAAATGAGTAACAGATCCAAGCTGTCGCATTCAAGTATCCAGTAAAATACAGTCTGGTCGTCGATACCTCAGATATATCGTTCGGCTTACGTTCGTTGGGACATCTGTCTTAATAAACGAAAAACCAGACATTCATAGAATAGGTGAAAAACAAATTCCTGCTTTTGCGTTCGCGGCTCCTAGGACAGTCTCCCAACGACTTGTAAATATCTTACAACGCAGTAAACTTAGATTTATTTCATATCACCTCAATTACGTCTAGAGGCTATTAAAAATTTGGACAACCTATGTAAGTCTACAGGGTTTTTCTAAGAGAATTTTGTTCAACACAAAAAAAAATCATTCAAATTTGTTTTGAATTGAAAATCTAATGTTTCTTTTATTAAATTTTTTAATCATTATCATGCCGATAGCGCCATTTACAGTGACACATTCAACATGCAATTACATACTCTTGAATGTTCAGAAGGCAAAATGCGGTAATTTTATTAAACAATTTCTGAATAGGGATCTCAGAAGGACGACTATGTTGGCCGAAAATATTACGAATTTTACGAAATGTAAAATTTCAAGTTTTTATAGCAATGTTATTCTAAAAATGTATCGAAAAAATATTAACTTTATTTCTAAAGTTTTCAATAATATCTACCAAATACTTGCACATAAAGCATTAAATACATTTGATGACAGCAGCGCCAAATAATCATGCACATATAGACGTGTGTATTTTATTTTTGACATATTGTAGTCTGTAGAATGCTGTGTGTGTTTAATGCTTCAGCTCTATATCTAATATTTGAGGACAACTTGTTTTCTCAAAAAATTATAAATAATTGTTTATAGATTGGACTTCATTACAAATATGAACCGATTTAAATACAAATCAATTTAATAATAGCTAAACACTGACACTGAGAAATACCATTAATAGTTATATGCGGAATCGTTCACAAGCACTGAATAATTTTCAAAATTAAATTGGTTCAAAAGTAAAATAATTTTTTTAGGGGGAGTTTTAAACAAAGTAAGTTCATCAATTTATTTTTTTATGCCAGTTCAATGTAGCATTCCTATTGTTAAACCTATTATACAAACTCATTAAGTACATACGTCTTTTTTAATATAAAATACAAATATATTTCTTAAAAACTGCTCGGCGTCGGCAAGTCTAAGTAATAGTAAAATGGTAATCTGATGCTTAAACAAGAGCCAGCAAAAAAAAAACATTTAAATAAAATTCAAAACATAAAAATATTAATAATAAAGATAATGAAATACTCACATAAAGGAGTTGAAATATTTTTAACCGAAAACAAGCAAAATGAAATAAATTTTATTGACGACAGTAGTAGCTGGAAGCATAGCTGCCAGATTTGAAGATTTATCGTCATTTTGACGATTTTTTGTTTCAAAAATAGCAAAGTGACGATTTGACGAGTTTTTCATTGAAAGTGACGATTTTCTGATTTATAAAAATTTTCAATAATTTGTTTGTTTTATTAATGTTTTTGTTCTCTCTTTTTGAGACAACAACTATTTTTCTCATTTAACAATCACACCTATCGTGTATAAAAATTCCACATGAAATTTGTTCCCTTTTATTTTTTATGCCCTACACCACCATAGTGGGGAGGGTATATTGGATTTGTGCTGATGTTTGTAACGCCCGATCGGGCTTAGAATCACTTCCTGAGTTGATTTAACGATGTCCGTCCGTACGTCCGTCTGGCTGGCTGGCTGTCCATGTAAAGCTTGTGCGCAGAGTACATGTCGCAATTTTGAAGATATTTTGATAAAATTTGGTACGTGATATTTTTTGCCCCAAGGATGGATGGGATTGAAACTGGTGGAAATAGGTCCATTATTTCACCTGGCCCCCATACAAATGTCCTCCCGAAATTGGGGTTTACCGATCATAAACCTTTCAATTATGTAGGTATGCAAACAAATTTCACAAAAAATGAGTAATAAATGAAGCTAAATCACATCTAAAAATTTCGTGAAAATCGGTCCATAATTAGTCGTAGCTCCCATATAAAGCCTACTTCCGAAAATAACTTTAAAGAGCATAACTCTCTTAAAAATGTAGGTATCCAAATAATATTGAACACAAATATGTGTAATATGTATACAAATAATACGGTATAATTTTATTATGATCGGTTCATAATTAGTCGTAGCTCCCTTATAAGGCCCACTTCCGAAAATCACTTAAAGGAGCATAACTTTTTTAAAAATGTTGCTATCCAAATAATATTGAACACAAATATGTCTCGTACATATACATATAAAATGGTTGAATTTTATGATGATCGGTTCATAACTAGTCGTAGCTTCCATATATAAGAAAGTGAGTTTCTTATGTACAAATAGGATGCCACCTAATTTTATAATAGACAGTTCATAAATAGTCAAAACTCCCACTCCATAAATCTTTTAAACGTATTTATATCGAGATAAGGTTTAGCACACATAATATTTATATTCACGGAAGTCATGGCACTAAATTTTTGGATGATCGGTCCATAATAGATAATATCTCCCATATAGCGCCCATATATGAAAAACGGTTTTATTGATACTGGGTGTAGGGTCGGGCTTGACCGACTATACTTTCTTACTTGTTTAACATTGAATTTTAATAGGAAAAATGTGAAGAACATGACATATTTCAAAAACCAAACTAAGTAATCGTAGTGTTTTCTTAATTATTGACAATTGTTAAGTTGAAGTATAATAATTCCAAATAATATTGAGTCAGAATAGTAGAAATTACTTATTGATCTGTAAACATAAAAAGCAAGTTTAAATGCTGAATTCCATCAACTAAGATTCTTAGAGGAAACCATTTCTGAATTTCAACGGGTAAATTCTACAAAAACTTCTCCTTTTTTAACAACACGTCAAAAGAATATTCAGCCAAATAAATTTAAATAACAAAAATACGGAATTCTTTAGAAATAAGTACCGGTAGGTATATGATGGATGAATTGGATACTATACTCAAAATTTTATTTAAAACTTAATAAACTAAATTGTTTTGACATTGTAATTTAACCTGAATTAATAAAATATGCTAAATCCAGATATGTATTTATAAAATACTATAAATCTTGTTTAACACTCTTCAGTTTTAGCTGAACAGTTTTTGTTCAATTCTCTTTTGAATTTGCCATTTCATTTACACACGTCAATTCAATTTTCGTACTAGTTAATGCATATAAACACGCATGAAAAAACAAAAGGAAATAAGAAAATTTACTAGTACCGTCAAGTTTGTATACATTTTGTTCTTTTTCCCCTTCTCATCCAAAATTACTTGCCTTGACGAGTCAGCATTTAAAAATTGTGAAAGCGGACCAAGATATTATAAAAATATGATACAAGTTGTGATTTCTTATTTAAAAAGTTCAAATTTATGTATTTTTATATGTATTGTACAAAAGACTAATAAACTTGAGTTTCTATATTTTTGTTTCAATAAACATTTCAAAATACTATTAGAAATAATAAATTTTTATTGTTCCGATTTTTTTGACGAGTTTTAAAAATTCGAAATGACGACTTTTTCCTTTTTTATCGGGATTTTGACGATTTTTTCCGAAATTAATCTGGTAGCCCTGGCTGGAAGGCAGGCAACAAAATAAAAAACTGCTCTTAAAACCAAAGACAGACAGACATGCAGTCAGAAATAATAAGTCACAAAAAACTTGTACATAAATATTTAAGGCACTGCAAGCAACCAGCACGTTTTAATGCAAAAGCTTTAGCGTCAGCGTCGGTAGATAGATTATTTGCAATTTCAATGAAATGAAATCATCATATATGTATGTATATACATATGTATATGTACTTGGTATAACTACCCCTTTCATTATATTAATCCTGGAAATAACAAAACACCAATATGTTTAAGTCTTTAGGCTAAATAAGTATTTAGCTTAAATGTCAACTTTAATACAAATAAAGAAACTGTCCCCTTAATCCATACGAACATGTGTGTGTTTGGGGCGATATATGGAAAATAGACGACCAGGAATAGTGAGAAATTGTGGTCAAGCACATAAGGCACAAAATAAATACTTTGCGCGTGGCTTTAATGAATTGAAATTTATATGGACATCGTGTTTGAATCTCTTAATTTCGTCTATACATTTAAGTAAAACGACAACCTAACAAAGATGGCTATAAAATCTCTGTGTAGTCAAATATGTTCAAACATTTATATCTATATATATTTATGTAGATTTCATGAGATACAAATGGCGCCATATGTAGATTTGCATATTTATAAAAAAAACTTCTTTACTTTTTTAAAACACACAATGAAAAAAAAACAGCAAATTAAATTGTTCAATTAAAACGTAACAAAATCGTTTAAACATTTCCAACTGTAACAAAGTTTTTAATTTAACTTTTGACACTTTTTAAGATTAGATTCTTATCTATTTAGTTTGTCGGTGAAATGTTAAAATGTTAAGCAGATATCTTGCACAGCAAACATCAAGGACCAGTTACACCTCCGCGTTAATGTTCATCACTTTAACTCAATTATACGCATTTGTAAACTGATACCGAACAATTAAAAGTCACTGTGTTTATTTCTGTTTCTTTTCACTCATTCAACATTTTCTTTTATCGTTTTGTTTTGTTTTGTTTTTTTTTTTTTTGGGTGGAAAACACCACCAAAGTTACAAGATTTTAACATTAAAAATGTTAATTAGACGAGTCTCTATGTTTCATTTTTGTTTTAATTTTTTTTGTGTCTGATCTGTAGGCAAATCTTGGTAAGAAACCTAAGAAACTTACAGGTTTCACTTCACGTCCATATAATTTTTCAACAGTTTGTTTTTCATTTAGTTTTTTTTTTTGTTAATTTCATTTTGTGTCTAGTTGAATTACGTCCTGCTTGGGCTTTGGTTTAATACCGCTAAAGGAAATGCATCTAAATACGAGGGTTGTTCCTAAAGTTAACTTATTTAAACTGCTTATAAATACACGTTTTTACAGGGTGTACTATCAAGTAGAACTGTCTTGTTAGTTCCCACACAGTCTCCACCTTAGAACTAACTAATGATCAAGAAAAAACTCTTAATATTCTACGATTCAATATCAGACAGTTCAAATTGTTCATTGAAAGCAGGTGATCTCTTTGAAATCGTGTTTTGTTACCAATACACATAGGATAGAAATACCAGAAAAAAATGTCTGTAAAATTTGACATGATCGTAGGCGAGGGGTATTCTAGTTTAAGTCTTGAAGATGGATCCTACTATGAGCTGAGCTGTGCAGACTCAAAATAGGGCAACATGTAATTTGTTTTAATCATCACAATTCCAAGAATTAAAAATATTCTGAAAATCCTCGGCTATATCTTTAAAAAACATGCTTTCGTGTGTTATTTATCTTTCATGGGTTTCGAGAAAATTTTGCCAAACCCTGGTCCTGGTTTTTTTAAATATCGGGCAGCATTTTTAACGTATTTTGCTACAATTTATTTTGTTTGTAAAATTTCTTATCAGACAAAGAATATTTCAAAGCAATATTTCTTCTGGGTCCAAAATAAATGATTTTTAATTTGAAAGATGAAAAAATATATTTTTGCATTTTTTTCGGACATTTTTCGAAAACTCTAATTTAATGTTAACTTATCCTTAAAGTATTTTACCAGCCCCGATAGAAATGTGAACCTTTTTGGGATTTTCGCCTCATATTTTGGGAATTGCAGGATTCTCTTTGTACTTTTGTTTTTTATAGGTTATTATTCATAGTAACAAATTTAATCTACATTGAAAATTTTATTGCGCTATGTTTATAATTAAAGATTTTATTACATATTACATAAAGGGTGTAACATGTTACTGTTAAACATTTTCAGTTTGGTGTATAATTTAATCATGAATCGACTTATAAACGAACAACGCTTGCAGATTATTGAATTTTATTATCAAAATTCAGGTTCAGTTAAAAAAGTGCAATTGTGTTTAGCGATTAGCCAGAAGCATTGCAAGAATTGTGCGGATTATGGGCCGGTGACATTATTGGACCGTACTTTTTCAAAGATGACAAAGGCAGAAACGTTACTGTGAATGGCGAGCGCTACCGTGCGTTGAGAGAGCTGGACTTGGCTGACATGTGATTTCAACAAGACGGTACCACATGGCACACAGCACGGGAAACAATGGCCCAATTGAGAGGCGAGTACGATTTAACGCTTTTATATTTCTCTTTGTGTGTCTATGTTAAATCTCATATCTATAGGGACAAGCCCCCAACTGAAAGCTAATATTGAAAAATTTATTCGTAAGATATGGGATATGGGATGAGATGGACCCAGCTTATAAACCATTTGAGCGCGGCTCCGCCATATTTACACGAAATCACATTTTATATATATATATATATAGATCGTTATTTCGACTGAAATAAATATTTCATACATTTTTTTAAATTTTGTGAGTTTTTTTAAATCAAATTCGAATGCTCTTAAGAAATCACTTTTTATTTGTTGAAACGTAAAACACGCTATTTAATATATATATACAAATATTGACAACAATTTGATCCACATTTTTCCTGAGCCGAATTGTTTTACTTAGATAAAGTAATTTCCAATATTACCCAAAAAGATTGAAGTCAATATCTCAAATAGATTTAAGAATATATGACTTATGGCCAGTTTTTAACTTCATATTTAAATACGAAATTAGTGAATTTTTACTTAAACTTAAGTTGTATTTAAATATAGTTTCATTTTTTCAGTCTAAAATTAAGTTTGATATTTAATTATGATAAAAGTATGGTAGCACTATTAAATATCAAAAAAATTTAAACAACTTTTTCATTTAACAGCTGATTTTAGATTTAGTTTACAAATTGTTGTAATCTAAATGGACAAAAGCTGCATCATTCATGTCCTCTTCAGCTAAATTCATTGTTTTAGTTTATATTGACAATAATAAGTACAATGTTTTTATTCGCGGCAAGTTTATCAAATATTTTTATCAAATATTAAAAAAAAAATTCAATGCGAAATTTTCACAACTTGCAGAACTGTCAAAATCATATGGTAGTATGAAAAACTTAAGTTGTATTTAAGTTGTATTTACATGGACATAGTCAGTGATTTAAGTTCTATTTAAATATGATCTGTAAAAATGAATTTTGTATTTAAACAGAACTTAAGTTTAAACACACTTTAATTTTTAAGTTAAAAACTGGCCATTAAACCCTCAATACTAGTGAAAATTTTAGCATTTTTGTACCGAATTTGCCTCGAAATAACAAACTTAACGAATATGAAATTCGAAATATACCGAAGTTCTAGGAAATTTCTAAACAAATATTATGAATATGTGGTGATGCCAGTTCTACAATCATCCTAGAAAGATATCAGTATTATAGAGTTACCAGAGATGGTATTTTACTATGAACTCTAATCATTCAATAGTCGTGGGTATTTCCACTCCATTGCGAACTATAACTTCCTTCACTATCTTAACCAATGTCTATGTACTTAAGAATATATCTAATATATAAAGCTGTAGAGCGATTATTAATTTCTCTCGCCTTTCAGAACATTCCTCATACATAGATATTCTTCATACAGATAGACGGACACACACACACACTTTCCGTACATACGTATTAATTTCAGTATTTTTTATATGTAAATTCAGTTTTTCTTCAACGTAGTTTTTTTTCATTCTTCCACTTCTTTCTCATTTAAAACAGATGTGCCGCCTTATGTTTTAACTAACTAAAAGCCATGTCAAAAGCTAACAAATCCGCCTTCAGACACTTTGAGCAAAAAGTTTGTGGCAACACAGCAACAACTAAACAAACAACCCAACAAACGGAGATACAACTTAACAAGAATACCAGATAAAAAAAATTACACATGATACGTAACGAACGAAGCTTAAACAATGTGCCAACTAGAGAAGATGGTCAAAAACAAAAAAACTTTCGTAATTTGCATATAAAACAACCTGAAGCGTATGAAATAAAAAAATTCACGAAAAAACCAAGTCTGGTTAAAGTAAAGTGGAGCAGCAACAGGCCACAAAATACTACTTACTCCCTGAACACAACTAGTCATTTCTTCTACTGTTGACTCTACAACGGCTGCTGCTACTTGCTGATGTTGTTGGCATCTCATCACATGATTGCTACTTTGCATTTGTTTCTGGTACCAATCCAGGCTCATGTTATTATGACCAAGCCAAACGAAAACCAACAAATATTACACCCCTCCAGGGGTTCAAACATTAACTAGCAATTAGGTGAGGTGTAAAACAACTTTTGAAAGATTTTTTTTTCTTTCGTAAAGATTTTTTGTTTCTTGTTTTTGCTACTCTACAATTTTCTTGGGATGTCCTTCCTTTCATTACGAGAAAAACAGATTCTTATAGACTGCATGACGCTAGTTTGGGACTTTTAGTTCTTTTGCGTTTTATTTTATTTTTTTTTTTGTTTGCAGGTTTTTGTTGTGCATATTTTGGTTCCATTAAAAATGTGCTTGAATGCAGGCATGCGTGTTGTTTAGTCGTTGGTTGTATGTTTGTTTATGGAAATATTGTATCATTGCAAATCATGTTTTTGGTTGTTAATACCCTACGGTGGGCAGTGACATAGTTTAAGTAATATGTGACAATTTACAAATGATTTTCCTTCAAAGCTTGATATTGTCAAGCTTTGTGGACAAACAATAAATTACAGATTTATTTCCAATATCCGAGGTGCTTTATTTTAGGGCCTTGTGACCCCGACCTTGTGCCTTGTACATTGATGAATGATTTATTAAAATCGGGCCCGCTCTATTTTAGACAAACGAACAATGTTGCCCATTGTTTGTTTTTATCTTTTGAACGCGGTTTTTGTCTTTAGTAACTGATATGTCACTTTGAAGGGTACGAGTACATATCTGTTGTTTATTCTCACTTAGGTTCCGTGGAAAGTAATTCTCTGAACAGCTCACTTGGGCTTATAAATTGATCCTTTTGTGTTAGACGTTAGGTAAACAACTGGTCGATCAATCAACACTTGTTGCTGTTTTAATATCAAACCACTTACTCATTGGAAAAAATATGGATGAGTCTTAGGTTCATCCTAGATAGCTCCACCAAGCACGGCAGAAAAGATACATCATGATTAACAGAGCTGGATATTGGCAGATCAAGTGATATATTGTCTCCTCCTCATTATTAGATTTACTAACCGGTCACTTGACAATTGGTAAGCATTCAAGCAGACTCGGACTTCTCTTCAATGATAACTGCCGCAGTTGCCAGGACCGTAAGAAAGATGAAACAGTATTTTATCTTCTCTGTGAATGTCCGGCTCTTCAAAACTCCAGACTCAAATTTTTTAACAATCATATACTAAACAACCTAGCGGAGACATCAATTATTAGATGGTGCGATTTCATTGAATACCTGAACGCAACAGGCTGGATATACTAATTATATACTAGCATCTGAAAAAAATCTACTCTATCTTCTGTTCAACAAGTGGTGTGGTAGTTTTCAAAACGGAATCAAAAGAGTCCACTTGAATGCTTGCAACCACGTAAACCTACCAACATCCTTATTATGGTTATTCGTACTTAGTTACTCATATTGAACATTATAATGTAAATAACAAAGTTTTTTTGCTTCGCAACTTTCGAATTTGGTGCCAACAAAGGGTCGTATGCGAAAAATCTTGCTCTACATCTTTAAAACACCGATTATTTACGTCCAAGATATTTAATTGGCTGATATTTAATTGGTTTCAACGTGCAAGAGATGGTAAGGGCGGTTCAGAAGTTGTGACTAAAAAAAAGTTTGAAGACCAACAATTGGAGGCATTATTGCCTGAAGATTGTTGTCATATTCAACAATAGCTTGCTACTGAAGCACACCGAAGCTTATGGTGAAGGTTTGTGCGGTTCAGAAGTGGTGATTTCTGATTTCACCAGCAGAAAAAAATCGAAGACCAAAAATTGGAGGCATTACGCAATGAAGACTGTTGTCAAACTCAACAAGTGCTTGCAAGCTGCAATATCAAAACGATGCGAGCAGCAGGATTCATCCAAAAGCAGGGAAGTTGGATAAATACCATATGAATTGAAGCCGAGAGACCTTGAAAGACAATTCTGCCTGTCCAGAAATGCTACTTAAAAGATATAAAAGGATGATTAAAATGTACCCATTACGATAACCCGAAGCATAAGAGATCGTGTATGAAGCCAGAACAACCTGCCGAATCGACACAAAAGTCAAATATTTGTGGCACAAATATGAGATGCAGAAATCTTGCAGACAATCACAGGGACCTGTACCGAATGCAGCTGATTCATCTGAAGCGAGTATTGACAGAAAAACGCACAGAATATGCGGCCAGATATGAAAGCGTAATATTCCATCATGACAGCGTTCGGCCAGATGTGTTTAGGAAGTTCACACTATGCCCTAATATTGATTTCGATTGATGTAGCCGAATCTCTTTGAGACAGGCTTCACTTCCAAAATTGACTTGTCTTATTCTTGGCCTCAAAAGATAAGAACTCCTTTTGTTGCGGAAGCCATATGTTGCCAAAAACATGGGAAAATAACTAGCTAATACTTTCAATAAATTTATATTGTAATAATGTTTTAAAATAAAAACTAAAGTTTTGAAAAATGCCGCATTTTTAAGTTATGCAAGACTTATTTCGAGACACTAAGGACTTATAGTTAAGATTTTAAGCAGATTGTCTGCCTAGAAAACTACAAGTGTTTGCAGGATTCTTATTTTAAAACCGAAAATTTGCATTAGATCCTGTTGTATCACAACAGAAGGTCGACTTTAAATACTTAAAATCAAGCAAATAATAAATTCTACTTCAAACATTGAATTCCAACTGAGTTCTTGTCAAGTGTTAAAAGCTTTTAATGGATTTTTACTATTCGTATGTAAAGAATTTCCGTTGTTGTTACTTTATTTTCAATAGTATTATGCTCGTTTTTTTTTTCCTGTGAGCTGCTGTAACTTAACAACTGACTAATTAAACTATGAATTTGTTGCATTCTGAAGCAATGTTGCACCGCAATAAACAAAATTAAGCAGATATTGATACAAAGCTGCTGAATATTTTTTTAATTTTTTTAATAAACATTAGTTTACAACAATAAAATTTGCTTTCATAATTACCAATATGGCAAATTCTTAATGAAAGAGAGTTGAAGTTTTAAAATCGAAGAATGAAAAAACAATTTAATAACAAATAGACAAAAAATAAAAATATAAAATAAATTCGTGCTGACATGAATTATGGCAGTTTGTTTATTTGAAGAGAACATTGTTGTCTTTTGTCATGATAAGTTTTATTTTGAACACGAATTAAGTTGTCTTTAACAACAACAAAATATCTTTGCACAAACATTGTAAAGAAAAATGTATAAAAATTTAATGTTTGTAAATAAATAAAGAAATAAATATGGCTACATATGTAACTACTCGAATGTATAGAAGAGAGCAAAAAATAGTTTAAAAATAAAGATAGTACCAAATATTCTTATATACAAGGAATAGAAAAAAGGCAGTCAAAAAAATATCCTACACTTTTGCTCCATACTGTATAGAAACAAGAACAGGAACTCTAAATATTATATCATGCATGTAAATTTCGTGATTTAATTTTGTCAGAAACAAAAACAACAACAACAATAAACCTACAAATATTATATAGCCGTGTGAATATAATGGCTAAAGCCAAAAATATATCAATATTTAGATCCTTACTTGCCTGGTTACAGTATAATAGATAATAATATGCAAAAGAAAAGACTACTTACCAAATGTATTTAATTGTGGTTAAATCTGGAATAAGCAAAAAATTATATTAGTATGGTATAATATACATAAGTACATACATACATATAATATTAAGTGTCTTAAACGGAATTTGTAGTGCAAAAGTTATTAGAAATTATGTTTGCTTAGAAATAAGAGAAATCACAATTGTTCAGTTCACAAGTGATGTTGTATGTTGTACATTGTATAATTGTAGGATCTGATTGTGAACACAATTTTGAGCAAAGTCATATGTTTATGTTGTCAAGCCTTACAAATGTCAAAAGTAATATATCAAAACAAATATACAAAGAAAAAAGATAAAGAATATATTAGAAGACAAAAATTTTCCAGTTCGGCTAATTTTTAAATTAATAAGACAATATAAAAAGAACAAAAATAAAAACAATACAAGAAACACAATAGAACCGAAAATTTACAAATCAATAACTTATATTCCGGAAATGTCAGAACGATTGAGGAGATTAAAAATTTTCGATACTGATAAATGTAGAATGGCTTACAAGACTTATAACATTTAGTAGATAAATTATTTAGTAAAATAAAAGATTGCATATAAAACACCTTGGAACGAAAATGATAAAGAAAATTGTAATAAAGTATATACATAGTGTACTCTCTCTTAAGCGGACGACTAAGGGACTGACGAGTTAAGAGAAACACAAAAAGAGTAATCAATAATCTGTAATATTGTACATATGTACAAGTATTTATCTTTAAACACAATAAACAGAATTTTCATTTATGTTCTTGCGAAAAACGAAGAAAATTTAAAAATAAGGCAAAGTAAACAAAATATTCTGTAATATTTTTGCGAATAAAAAAGCTTGAAAGCCCAGATATTTAACTGGATTTAAAAAAGTTCAAAATTTTAGCTTGGCGAGTTTTTTCCTTTAATTTCAATATCTTGGAAACGCATTTGAACTTCAGTCAGCATTTTAACACTTTCAAGGTCGCTGTTATATGAAGAAAACCCTTTAAGTTTTCTTATGACTAAATAAGCCTCTTTATAAGAAGTTAACTTGTCTTTAATTTCATTTTCTAGTTCATCATCAGACGAGCTTTCCACCATTTCTTCGGAAGCTATTAACATTTCCGTACTAATGCTTTCCACATCTTTATCATTAATAACTATGTCATTTTTGAAATTGATATAATCTACGACGTCAACTTGTATCTGGCTCTGAACTCGATTAACGATACCGGAGAACATTCATCATCATTTGGGCTATAATTTTCTCTAAAACTAGCTTTTCTGAAGCAATTTTTCACTGTCAAACTGTCTGATTGTCATACATTGTGGAAAAAAGTGTCCGCGTCCTGTTATGGAAGGGTTGTCCGCTTAAGAGGGTATTATTTTTAAAATCCCTTACAATTTTTTTGGTACTGAAAAAAGTGTCCGTATATGGGAGGTGTCCGCTTATGGGAAGTGTCCTTTAGGAGAGAGTACACTGTATATAGGCACAACGAAAAATAAACTAAAAACAAGAATTGCTAGACATAAATCAGACCAAAGATATAGAGATAATATTACTTTACAAACAAAATAATTTCTGCATTGCATGAAGAATATAATTCAGACAATATTTAATAATTTAACATTTTAATAACTAAAAATTAGTGGTCGTCGTTTTTCATAAAATTAATACAGCAATCACCATTACTTAAATGTTTGATGTTTATTAATTTTATTTTCTTTTTATTTTAAATTTCTCCATTCGTTTATGACTAATTTAAAGTAAAATCAGTATTTTTTTTTTATTGAGATACATATTTGAACTTTTGGCAACACTTGCACTTTCATACAACATTTTAAAGACATGTGTAAAAGTGTCTTAAGTGTTGTACAAAATATTTATATAGAAATTACCAACAACTTTTGTACATCTATTGTAAACTCAGACGACGTACAACATAATTACAGAATTTGTGAAATATATATAATTTTTATAAAGCTTGGATTTTTTGGTCAGAAACATGAGTTATACAGATCCTGATGCCTTTCACAACTAAACGCCTGCAAAATTGCAAAATTATTGGATGTATAATTAAAAATGCGAGATGAAATATTTCTACAATATAAATTTATTTAAAGTATTGACCATTGTTAGATATGACCTTTTCCTATCTTTTGGCTACACATCTTTTGAGGCAATGAACGAATCAAGCCAATTTAGGATACCCTGTTCTGAAGTGCAGAGTATACTAGAGAGATCGTTCTGCATCGATCGAAACAAATAGAAGTCGGACTATAAGTCAGGTGAGGCAAAGTCACTTCTTTCCAATTGGTTTTTAACAGTTATTGCAACATGTGACCGACCGTAATATTATGATTTCATGTTGATCGCATACTTTAAGTATTTCTCGATCACTGCTTGCTTAAAACAAATCAGTTGCATTCGGTACAAATTTCATCTGATGGTCTGGCCAAATTTCAGCAGCTCAATATAGATAAGACCAAATACAGAGCATTTCCTTAGATAGATGGATATTTGGTTTTGGTGTTGATTCGGCTGGTTGACCGGGCTTCACATTCAATTGTCTTATGTTTCGGGTTATAGTAATAAGTCCATTCATCGCAAGTAATGATTCGGTGCAAAAGTGATTTTGTTTTATAGCGTTTAAGCAGTATCTCGGACATGTCTTTTCGTCTTTTAAGATATCTAGACTTCAATTCCTTTTATTTCCCTGCTTTTAGATAAATCCTACTGCTTACAAATTTACAAATAATTTTAAATTGCTGCTTTAGTAGCTTTCAATAATTTTGCAAGCTCTTGTTGCGTATGACAACAATATTCAGGGAATAATGAATCCAATTCTTTGTCTTCGAACTTTTTCGGGTGGTGAAATTAAAAATCGCCACTTCTAGACCTCACAAACCATCTCGCGCATGCTAAAACCGATGGAACACTCAAAAGCGTAACAAGTCAACATTTTCATATTTTCACTTTTTGCAAAAAAAAACCAAACCACAGAGGTCATATCTACCCACTGTAAAAATCACCCTTTGATTTGTCTGCTCTTCTGTGAAAAAACCCGTTATGACTTTGTGTTTTTAGAATAACTACTTTAGTCTCAATTAAAGGGAGACATTTTTAGTTCAGATCAAAGTTTTTCCATACAAAGAGCGACATTTCGAGTTGTCGTTGTTTTCGACTGTCAACGGTTTGCATAAGTTGTGTTTTAATTTTAAGTCATTACTCTTTAGTTGATATAGGTAATTTCAGTTCAGTCTTTAAATTCGTTTTGTTTTTATTGAAAATTAAAATTTTTTTCAGAAAAAGAATAACAACTCAAAAAGTAGTTTTTTTTTTGGAAATCACAAAACGTTATAATCTTTTTTAATGGTGTTTTCTTACAATGACATCAGTTTTTGCTCGTATATCGTTAGAATCGACAGAAACAGTTTTTGGTCTCTACTGAAAATTCATGAATTTTGAGTTGTTATGCTTTTGAGGAACAAGTGCTGAGCAATCGGTGTGCTTAAGTAGTAATCTGTTCAAACTTTTTTAGCTGGTCTGGGCAATTTTTGAAGTCACAACTTCTTAGGCCACGTTTTCACTATGTCATTTTTGTTGTGACACACCATAATATACTTAATAATGATTGCAGTAATGATTGCAAACATAAATGACGCCATATGAGAACCCGTTTTCACACAATTGCCAACAATTTGGACAATTTGACAACAAAAATGACATAGTGAAAACCAAGCATAACTCTCGTTTATCATCTGCTGCACGTTGAAACCAATTAAACATAAGCTTCGCTAGCACGTAAACTATCGGTGTTCTTCAGCGATACTATTTTTCAAATTAAAGAAGTAGATCAAGTCTTTCGGCATATGACGCTTTCTAACATTCGAAATTTTCGAAGCAAATAAAAATAGTGTTCAATAATTAAGTGAGAATAAATGGCAGATATATAACCTTCAAAATGACATATAAGTTACTAAAGATAAAAACCGCTTTCTGCAATTTATACACCGAAATTCTTTAAGTGTCTCATGAAATAGATTTTTGTCTATAATATAAGTAAGCCAAGATCAAGCTGCTTTTCTCCACTAAAAGCTTATTTAACATTTTTTGGGAAAAGTGGTTTCGATCGGACTCTATAGATTATTCTTCCTTTTCAATTTAGACCACTACTAAGAATATATAATTCCATATAAAATATTGATTTTTGGTGGAAAATATAAGTTATCAAAGGTTAAACTCCTTTTTATATTTAGACCACTATTAAAGGATCCAGAGTCTAATTCAAAATTTTTGTTGAAAAACAGCATCATCAAAGACTATCCTCCGTTTTCAATTGAAAGGTATTAAAGTCTGTTTTATAATTTCATTAAAATAAATGATCAGAGATCATCCTCCCTTTTAATGGAGACCACTATTTAAGGATCTATAGCCTCAACGAAAAAAGATTTTTGACAGGAAATATAAGTGATAACAGATTATCCTTTATTTGCAATTTATACCACTATTGAGGGATCTAGAGCTTATTTTATAATTTTATATAAAAAATCGATGTTTATTGAGTAATATAAGTGATCACAGGTTATGATATAACATATTTATGTTTAGCCTGATATTGACAGATCTAGTTTTAGGCGATTTAAGATTTTTATAATATCCTTAATAAAGTCATAAAGTTCTGCTCAGAAATATGAGTGAAATGTAAAAGTGTAACGGCTATTAAAGATATATTTTTTGGCCAGTTGTTTGATTTTTGTTTCTTTTTACAATTTCATTAGATCATAAAACAACTTTTCGATTCATAGTAATATATACGATGCAAACGTATTGTTGGTAAAACAATTTCTTTTATAATAATTGAAAACGCCATAAAGTTAGCATTTTCAATTTAGCATACATGTTTCTAACTGCAATTTTATTTAATAAAGTTGCCACAAAAAGAGGTAAGTAATATAGTAAAAGAAGTAAGTAAATAAAATAAATAAACGAACAAACAAACAAACGAAATATAAATATATTCCCACATATTACCACATCATGCATAAACAAGCATCTGGAGCGCCACTTGTCACTAAATTACAATAAATATAAATTCGTGATTACATGAACAAAAGACTACAACAAGCAACAGCAAACAACTAAATTTAATACTAAAATAATATTATATAAAAATATAAACAATATACTTGGCAGCAGTAGATAGAAATGTACATACATACATACATATATCTTGGAGACTTGAAAATATGGTAAAAGAAAAAACGTTTAAGAAAAACAAAAGAGTCTCACGGGACTTTACTACAAATACGACTGAATGAATGAATATACACTGTTGAAGTGTATATTTTTATCTCGAATTTTGTATTTGAAATGTTTAACAATTTCATACCTTCATTTTCTTCCTGTTGTTTCCTGGTCTGTTTTAGGTTTATTTCAATTTTTATGTGATGGTTAAAATGTAATCATGGTTTCTTATATTGCAAAGCTACACATTCAAAGAGATTTAGACATCAGTCTCCTAATGCAGTACAAATATTATATATGTATATACGTTCAAATATAAAACATTATTCACATAAAATCAGGGTATACTACAGAAGCTTCGTATTTTCAGTGTTTTGCCAATCGTTCTACAATATTTGAACAAGTGCTGAGCAATAGAAAATCCAAATAGAAAGAATATCCTACAATGATTCAATGATAGCAAAAAGCTAAAACTTCAGAAAGTACTGTAAATAATGTTACAAAACGATACAATCACACTTTAAGCTCAAATCGTTAACAAAATTAACACAAAATGTTATTAAAAGAATTATGTAGGGTTCTTAAATAAGAACTTTGTTTTCCAATAGGGGTTTATTGGAATAACATCAAAGTTTTGACAGTTTACTTGTTGACATATCAATCAGTAGGAGTTCTGACAACTGTTATAATTAATTTATGCTTAAGTCGGTTTTAGTGACTTTTTTCATAATTTTATCACTAATAGAATTTTAAATTCTGATTAAAATAAAAAAATAAAAATTGGGGCGGTCACGCCTATTTTCGAGTGGGCGGGGCTCCAAAGTTTGTAATATATTTAGCTATAAATTAATTCAAGTAGTATTTAGCTATATCTTGAAAACTACATTTTTATATTCGACGATGTATATATCAAATGATAGGTATTTTCCAACGATATATAACATGACCTATTTGATGACATGACCACCTATTGATGAATTTCGCAAAAATATTTTTTGATCCGAAATTTTTTTAAAAAATCTAAAAATCTGGAAAAAGGTCTATATGAGTAAGTAGATAAATTACAATATTTTCAAGTCAAGAAATTAAGATTTAATTTAAGGTATAACATGACCATGTAGGTAATATAAATCCGTAGATATTAAAGACAGATTATGACATTTAACCATAAAAAATACAATCTGTACTATGCGAAGCCGGTGTATACCATAGAGGAAAAAATTCTTCCGACCGGCCGTAGGCCGTCAATACAGGAAATTTGTACAATGCGAAGCCGGTATTCTGTATACCATAGAGGAAAAAATCCTATCCTGCATACAAAATTTTGAAAAAATGTGTTTTTTTAAATTTTTCAGGTGTTACTCTCAGTAACCCCCAGAACTTATAATTCTATGATTATAGTACCTACAGACACATATGATACCTTAAATTAAAACTATTCATATTAATTAACTAAAACAACACTTATATAGACTTTTATTTAGATATTAAAAAAAAATCGGGTCAAAAAATATTCTTTTCGGATTTAACCCATAGTCGGTCAATATTTTATAATCATAATATATGTATATATTTGGAAAGGTATTAATACCTTTAATTTAATGTATTACAAATTATCAGACACCAAGTAGTTCCCGAGATATAGCAATATATGTTTTTAACTTTAATAAGCGTGACTGCCAACAAATTTTTTTTGTTGTCATCTCCTCTAAAAGCCCTATTTGATGAAATTTTTTTAGTTACTAAAACCGACTTGTTCTTAATTTAATTTCTGTCGAAAATCACTGAATACATTTAAGAACAACCTGCTGGTTTTTCTGGACAAGTCAGCATTTACCTTTATTCTGTCCCAACATAATATAGCCGAATATATGACGAAAAAATATTATTTAAAATTTTTTTATTTTTCAAAAATTCATAAAAAAGTGTCAGTGATATCCATATCATCAATAATTATAATATCATCAATAATTATTGATGATATGTATATCATTGAAAAGTTGTTTTAACAACCACAAAAAAAGAAAGGTATTGCAAAGCCGATTGAAAATTTCTGATCATGTGATTTAACACCACTGGATTATTTTATATAAATATACATATATTTATTCCCGTCGTTCTATTGAGTATCTTTGGACCATTACAAATATATTCCATTAAAAGCCACTTCCTTTACTAATTGTCTTCTCCAAATGTGAGTAGGTCGACCGCTCGTCGGCTTCCCTGTAGATTGTGACACTCAATGACTATAATATGTTAGATAATCTGTGGTGTTATGTACTATGTGACCTATCCAACTCCTCTTGCGTCTTAATATTTCGGTTCGCAATGCTGTTTAGTTTGTGGACGCCCATTATTTGATGTTAATTACTACGTTTGACCAAAATATTTTCATTATCCTTTTTAGACATCTGTTAACAAATATTTGCAGCATGTAAACATTAGAGTAAATATTTTAATTTTTGTTTGTCTGGATATAGCGCTGCTTTTCTGGTTAGTAAATCAAATGGACGTTTTGCACAGTTAATACGACTTGCGATATCCACACTTGAACCCGCGCTATTGTCAATTATACTGCAGAGATAGCAGCAGTTGTCAACACCCTCACCAACACCGAGTATCGTTTATCATAAGGGATACACTGTTTCGGGTTCATACACGCATAAACATAGTTTTTGCCAAATTAATCTTCAATCAGCTCATTTTGTCGCTGATTCCATTACGCAAAGTTCTTGAGACATGTCTCTGAACGTATATATCTGGGGGCAGATATTATTGTACTGGAATTTTCCCTGGCGTTTTTCAGTACCACATCAAGAACCATGTCAAATAATAGCGGTGCCAGTTTTGACGTCAATACTATTGCTAAGTTTATCCTCATGGAGTACTCTGCATTTCGAGCTGTTATAAATATTTTTGATAAGCGATATTAATTTAGTTGAGGTGCCTTCGAAAGTAAAAAGTCTATACATACTAAGTATAACAACACAAGATTTACCTGGTCTAAAGTCTACTTACTCGCGGCATAGTTCTGGTTCGAAAGAGTTATTTTAAAGAGCTTTTGGATTTGATTAAAAAAAAACACAAAAAACTTATAGAAATCTTTGAAATAATGTTTCTTTAAATAGTTCATAATAAATGTTTTCAAAATTAGCTTCTAGTGCGTCATCCTTTGAGGACTTGTCCCTATTAATATGAGCATTGACCTCACTAAAAAAGTCTAAAGGCGTTAAATCCACCCAAACGTGAAATAAACTGTTCACCGAACTCGCCTCTTAATTGGGCCATTGTTTCGATTGTAGTGTGGCATGTGATACCGTCTTATTGAAACCACATGTCAGCCAAGTCCAGCTCTTCCATTTTGGGTGAAAAAAAAATTGTAATCAACGTAAGGTAGCGCTCGCCATTCACAGTAATGTTTGCATTCGTCGTCTTTGAAAAAGTACGATCCAATGATGCCATCGGCCCATAATCCACACCAAAGAGTGCAGTTTTTGGGATGCATTGGCAGTTATTGCAGTGCGTCTGACTTCTCTTCACACCAAATTCATCAATAAATGAGCTAAATATAATGTTCGAGCATGGATTTTGATAATAAAATTCAAAAATCTGCAAGCGTTGTTCGTTGGTAAGTCGATTTATGCTTAAATTATAGACCAAACTTTCTTTCGCTTTGTCTTTCCAAAACAACCAAAATGTTAATGATTTCATAAATTCTTCGATTTTTTTTGTAAGAAAGTTCTGTAGAAAACCCCAATATGTCAACAATACGGCAACATTCAGCCTATCCGACTATAACCGCGCTAAAAAAATTCAACATTTTTCAAACCTATCGTGCAGTTAAACGTTTGTAAGAAGCATAATGAATGGTGTTGTTGTAAAATAAACACGCATTCTTTTAGCTATGACTTCGGATAATGCCTGCAGAAACCTTTGCTGC
The DNA here is from genome assembly GCA_950370525.1 of Bellardia bayeri. Classification (NCBI taxonomy): domain Eukaryota; kingdom Metazoa; phylum Arthropoda; class Insecta; order Diptera; family Calliphoridae; genus Bellardia; species Bellardia bayeri. The sequence goes on along the minus strand of OX493267.1, from coordinate 71,157,260 downwards.
CACTAATTAATATTATTCAGCAATTTAGTTCTCTGTCACTAATAGAGGAAACAAATTTTAGTTTATTCTCTTCAATATTAATAAATAAGTATAGATTTATGGTTGTAAAATATTCAATCGGTTCTTTGGTTATATAAATTTTTAAAAATTTTTGCCAACGGATTTTATGTGAATAATACTTTATTCGTTCCAACATTTGTACATTCATATAAATAAAGTCTCGAATAAAATTGAGACATTTCAACTTCCGAAATGAAATCGTGCTGGGTTAAATGTATTGTGTTCTGCATTTTGGGTTCAATATTTTCTTTTTCATTTTGTTCCACAACTAACTACTCTCGCTCATGTGAGTACAATTGAACTATTTGTCCGTCGGTTTTTGTTTATGTTGTGCCAAAATAATCATTTACTTATAAACACTGGAAATTCATAGATTCATACAGGGATACATAAAATTTTTTTTCATTTAAACATTTCTATATTTGTTTTGTACCCGGTAGCAGTACTTTAAAAGAGTCAGTTTGATGAAGCGACATTGTCGGATAAAATAATGACAAAGATCGATTAATTCAACGTTTTAAGTTACCTCACCTCAATTATTTAACATTGTTCTTGATGGTAATGAAAAATAATACGGAAAATTCCATTGGCATACAATGGATCTTCTACAGACGATTAGAGCACTTAGACTACGCCGATGACATCTGTTTTCCGTCACATACGTTCAGAGACATGTCCCCCAGACTTCGATTGCTTGAATTATCAACAGACCACTTATTTGTATTGAACTGCGACCGTTTGCAATATCATTTTGTAGAAGGAATCGAGTTTAGATATGCCTTTTCTGTATTTCAAATAAATATAACTTTAAAGCCAAATTCTCTCCTTAACACACGTATTTACATAACGCTTTTAACCCTACAAGTCTTAATATTTTCCCCAAGTTTTTAAAATTAATTGATTGCTTTACATACTCAAATGATAAAATTGAATATTGAATTGTTTGTCTATCTATCGAAAAACAGTCATTTCAACCAGCCAGCAACCAACCTACTACAAATACAACAAAAATACAGAAAAAAAACTGCAAAAGAAACTTGAGAAAATGTTGTATTCGAACGTGGTTAACGTGACTTTTTATTTCTTTATTTTCATATATACTTTTTTCCCATTTGTTTTTGCAAATGCTCATTTTAGGGTTAGTTCGAGAATAATATACGTTCATATTCGTTTATTTATTGCACTCTTGCTGTAAACGTACTCAACTCGCACATAGAAAATATTACCGGTCAATATTTTGTAGGTTGAATTTATTTTATCAGCAAAAAGAATAAAACAAAAAAAAAGAGATTTTATTTCAATATTTGTCTGCTTTCATTATTGTATGTTGGGCATTGTAGCGCCACACATGTTTTAAATTGTGAACTTTAGAGGTCACAACGTGATTGGCTTCTAACAACATTTTACAAATAAAACTTTTTTTCATCTTCCTTTTAAATTATGAACAATTTTGTTGATTTTAATTTAATGCATTGATAGAAATAAGTTTATTAAAAATTGTTGCAGATTTATTAACTTTATTTCAATAATATCAATACAATTCATAAATTTCAAATGTTGCACATCAAATTGAACGTCGTTGATCATGCTTAATTATTTAGTAACGTCATTCGAATAAGATTCATTTATCGACAATGTTTTGTCGCTTTGGAGGTGTAATAACGAAAAATAATAACGAAAAAAATCTTCTACTAATTATCAGGGATGGAAAATAGCTGTTTGGGTTTTATAAATAAAATGTACTTCTTAGACCTCCACAATATCATTTTTATTAATATTTATTAATAGTAACACAACTTACGGCAAAATTTTTAACATTGGCAATGTTAAAAAAATAATATTTGTTCTTAAAAACAGCTATGGTACAAGCTTTAATGTTTGAAGTTGTACTTTAAGTGGTACACATAAAATGTCGACGAAAGTGGACAACAAACATAATAAAAACAAATATATTCAGGGGCCAAATTACCGCATTCGTGATCGTATCGAAAAATGATTTCGATATCGGAATTATGGTAAAATGTACTAAATTTCTTGCTCGATTTCGAATGCCATAATCTCAAATAAAAAATTACGATCAATTTTACTCGATATCGAATGCGGTAAATTGGCCCCAGGTTTTCGAGACGAAGTCTTGACATGAATAGGAAAAAACTGAAGAAAAGGAGGCAACATGTAAATAGAAATTAATAAATAAAAATGATAATTACAGCAAATTTCGAACCACCAGGTAACTCTGGTTAAAAGATTGATGTTTGTCTGTTGGCTAGCAGGCACCGCAGTGGTCCAGAGGGTTAGAACGCAAAGAATTCTGATGAGGGAAAGTGGTGTTTCTCGAAACATATGTAAATTTAACAACCCAGGTTCGAATCCCAGCCCAAAAAATTATCAATAAAAATTTTAATAATACAAATTTTTCAAGTTGTAAAACAATTCCTACCTTCAGTAAAAATAATTTAATGAAAATTAAATTTAATGAACTCGAGCCGAACTTAATAAATATCAAAAATTAAAAATTAACAGTTCAAATAAAATAATAATTGTTCTTGGCAATTATATCTAGACATGAACAATGCCTCAAAAATTGTCGATCTCTAATGGAAGTTGTGATTTCATATTGATTCCTCGACAATAGGAAAAACGAACAATATTTTAGTTAATCCAATTGCTTTAAAAAGCAAACCCATAGAAATACGAAACTGGTTTATACAGCCATGTCGCAGAATTTAATTCCGTTCGGAAGTGGAATTAACTCCGTATTTTGCTTCAATAGAAAAAGTAAAACGAACAATTTTTTTCGAGTGAAAACTAGAAATACTTAAAATTACAATTCCAAATAGCAAATTAAAAGTGGTTTCATTCCGTAAAATTTTTTCGTTTTACTTTTCTATAGAAGCAAAATACGGAATTAATTCCACTTCCGAACGGAATTAAATTCAGTGACATGGCTGATAGTAGTGCATTTATTGCAAAAAATTTTAGTTTTACACAAACATATTGTTTCACTTCTAAAACAATCAGGGAAGAAATTATCATACTGCTACCAGATAAAGCATTTCTTCACGCTAAAAGCTAATGCTGCAGGAAAAAAGTTATCGGAAGATATAATAACTATTTTAATTTGAGGTGATGCATCTGAAACAATGAAAATTAAACCTCTTGTACTTATACTAAGGAAAAGAAACAAAGCTCGTTTCGTAATAAATGGTTTCCTGTAAATTATCTTCATTTAAATAAATTATATTTTAAATAATTTATAGAACCTTTAAAAGACTTTATAACTTATGATATGCCTCCTAATGTCAAACTCATTAAAAAATATATTCAGGTATGTGATGGAAATCGAAAACGAATTAGTTTTAGAAGTCAATTTTTTCGTAATATTTCTGTATTGAAAGGCTTTTATCATACAAAATATAAAGATATTGGGCTACTAAAGAGAATCTTAAAAATTTTAAAAATTAGATTATAAATGCATTAAAATGTATTTCCAAAACTGATTCGTTTTCGATTTTCATCACATGCCTGATTAAAAAAATTATCTTGATATTTTTTCATTTAATTAAAAGGCTTGACAATATATAGATCTTTATACCGGGATTTTGGCAGTATATAGTTAAAATAGATTTCTGAATTTCTAAGAACATTATTTTCCTTTATTAACCTGATTATTTATAACATTCTTTATTGAAGTATTGGGTTATTTGTGAAAAGTTAACCTCCGATTGCACATCCAAAATGACCAGATTTATTATTTTAAGAATGTATTAAGGAAACAGAAGAATTAACTTATAAAGTTTTTTAAATCCAGATTAGCTTTAAACGTTAAACTTTCGTTTACAAATTAAGCATCAATATCATTTAATATGAAATAATAATTTACCAGTTCCTTTTGATCATCTGAAATTGCAATTCTTGATGCAGCAATATTTTGAAATTGTACCAAATGACTCGTGGTAGTACCACGGTATCAACTGAGTAAAAAAGGTATCAAAAAAAAAGTGCAATTGTACCATGTTTGCCAATCTTGCTACGATCTCTTATGTTTCGGGGTATCGTAATGGATCCATTTTTTATCGCAAGTAATGATTCGATGCAAAACTGATTTCCTTTTATAGTGTTAAGTAGCATTTCTGACATGCAAAATCTTCTTTTAAGGTCTCTCGGTTTCAATTCATATGGTACCAAATTTCCTTGCTTTTTTATGAATCCCGCTGCTCGCAAACGTGAAATTACTGCTTGAGTAGCATCCAATGATTTTTCAAACTCTTGTTGAGTTGGAGAACAATTTTCATGGAGTACTGCCTCCAATCTAGGTTGTCACTCTTTTTTGACTTTCCCTGACTATATTTATCATCCGTGTCAAAACCACCACTTTTAAACAGCACAAACCATATCTTGCACGTTGAAACCAATGGAACACATTCAGCATAAGCTTCGGTATGCTACAGCTTTATTTTTTTTTTTTTTTCAAATTAGGGAAGTAAAGCAAAACTGTCCGCATTCACCGAAAAATACTTGCCTTTAACAGTCAGAATTGAAACTCCAGAAAGCGGATTTACTAAACATTAAAACCGCGTTCAAAAGATCGGGCATATTTTATGAAACTTACATTTTTAAAGTAAACACAATAAAAAACGTGTTTTTACGAAAAATCTGCGCTGTATACTTATTCCAAAATGCTAACATTTTGTTATTGTCAAAAACTATATTACCACTTCCCCCTAATTTGCCTTTCACATGCATTTTTCGTTCGAAACCAATCGGTTTTTGAATAATCATAGGGCGCTAAATCGGGCTTAAAATTTACTGAGGAGTGGTGATGTCTAATAAGAGACAGTAAACGTTTCTGCAGGCACAACTGCAAATTGTTCTCAATTTTGTTTATTTTTATTTAGATTTCGCTTTTTTTTAAATCCATAATAAGGCCGTTGTTGAGGTTTGTTAGAACTATATTGCAATAAATTCCGGCCCATTCTACAACAACACCAATCTGCATTTCACAACAATTTTAATATTTATTTGATTGTTAAGGTTTAAAAACAAGAATTCGTATTTTCCTGCGTTAGTTACACTGTCGGAGAGACCCGGACTTTGTTTTATTGAATGTAGTACGTTATTTGTAAATTTTTGGTATATTTTAATAACATTTTTATTAACATACTTTATAGTAATTTTTGGAAGCTTTAGCATTTTTCACAATCAATGAACATAACAATGTCTGTATTTTATGTATTTGTGCTCAATTTGTATTCCAACTGATTAAATTGTTTGAACAACGGTAGCTACATATGTTTAAAAAAGAATTCACTACAGGAAACGAAAATTTTGACACCACCAGGCTTAAAAACAAACATGGCCGGTTTTTGTATAATTAATGCTTTATAAAACTTATTTAATAGAAATTAAATTCTATTAAACAAAAAACTAATAAAGCTAAAAAAAATTAGAATTCCCGTGACTGTATTGGATCAAGGAATTCAGTCAATGTCTATTTAAAAATTCGAAACTTTAAGAAAACAAGTAAGAGTGATATATTCGGCTATGCCGAATCTTATATACCCTTCACCTTTGTTGTGGATGCATAATTATGTCGATGAACACGCCATATGTTGATGAATTTGTTCGTAACAATATTAATACACATTGTGTGATCAACGCCATGATGAAATTATTTGTAACAATATTAATACACTTAGTTTTTTTGATGAAATTTTTGCTCATATCTCCGTTATTTAGGATTTTCCTGTTTTTAAATAGCAAACTTTTCGAAAGCATGTCTGACAGAATTATTGAAGATTTGGATCCCGAAGAGATCTGGGGACTTCAGAAAATTGATTTCAACAGACAGACAGACGGACATGGCTTAATAGACTCCGCTATCTAAAAGGATCCAGAATATATATATGTATGTACTTTATAGGGTCGGAAAATTATATTGTGAAAACTACAAACGGAATGACAAACTTATATTTATTTAAGGAAATAATAATTTCCTTACAGACTGTTCACAAAATCACCCCTATTGTGAATAAAAATTACACATGAAATTTGTTCCCTTTTCACATTTTTCCTATTAAAAATCAATGTTAAAAAAATAAAAGGGAACAAATTTCATGTGGAATTTTTATTCACGATAGGGGTGAATATTATTTAGCATATGGGAATAAAATACATGTAACAAATAATTCAGAGTTTAAGGAAACAATTATTCATTTTTTTATGACATTAACATTTAACGAAAAATCAATAAATCTGTACAACTGGTTAAACTGATTACACATTCTTCTTAGGGGATCAGCGTCAGCATAATGGGCTCTATAAAATTGCACAGATAGAGGTGTAAAATTACGGGATAGACGTCGGAATGTTGAAAGAGTTTTTATTGATTAGAAAACCAGATCACCATTAATAACATTCACGATAAATGATATATTCAGCATAGTTCTACGACTTTTTAATGTAGGAAGCTTAATAAGAGCAAGTCTATCTATATATATACCCTTCTCATGAAGGTGAAGGGTATAAAAATAAATTTAATTTTGATCTTAAGATTTGGGGGATCAATAAAACATTAAAATATGCTTTTCTTACATTCGAAAAACTCAAGATCTTTGGGTTTTTATAATGTTTTTGTATTAAGCATTAGGAATTTAGATATGATGTAAATTAGAAATTTGCAATTTGAAAATATAATTTACTATGTATTTGCTATAAATCGAACATTAAATCATAAAAACTTCAGTTCTTTAATATTTAAAAAAATCTTTTAAAATGTTTTAATAATGATAAAGTTTGTTTACATTGAAGAAACATGCAACCACAAAAAAGAAATCAACATTAGTTGCAAGAAAGCCAAAAATTTGCGCTCAAAATTCAAATGGGCTGTAGTTGTATGCAATGGATTTTGGTGGTGGTATTAAAATGTCAATTACGAGTGTGTTTGTGTGAAAGCACTAATGCAATGCACTGTACTGCACATTTAACTAACTCACTAACTAACTAACAACGTTAATATGTTTGTTGATGCTGCTACACTCATGTTGTATCTGCTATATAAACAACAACAATCAAGAGAAATCCAACAAAAAAAGAACAGCTTACCAATCATTTTTGAGCAACAGTAGCAGCCACTAAATTGCATGCAGCAATATCGATGCAAGTATTTGTGGCGAGTGTGTACGTGTAAGTATCTGTGTGCATGGTTGGATGGCTGGAGCTGCTCAGCAGCATACCATCGTTTAGACAATCAACCCCAAACATGAATGGAAAATACGAACGAAAGAAACACAACAAGATAGGTAAGTTAAAGTGCACACGATTGTAGAGAGTTGTTGTCTGAAGGTAGAGAGACAACAAAACACCAACAGCAACATCTTACGACATGTGGTTTGAGGATGTGGATTTTATGTTGCTGCTGCTGCTGCTTTTTGCCTTTATTTATTTGCTGCTCAGACAAAAAAGAGTTGAGTGAGTTGCTTGTGGATGCTGGAGATTTTTTAAATTGATGCAAAACAACTACATACAGCATTAACTACCTCAACGACTGACTGACTACCTGTGTTTTGCTTTGCAAATCTCAGGTGTATACGAACGTTCGGTTATATGGTTCGTTCGTCAAGCAGAGATGTTGTTAAGAATGTATGATTGTTAATATTGTTGCTATTGCTATTGCTCTTGGTGTTTCTGGGGAGAATGTTGTTTGGTTCGATAGTGTTTTGATATGAAATCAATTTAAGATTTTATGTATATTGATACTCTCTTTGGTAGAAGAGAAGCAGTAAGAACCAGGCGACCTTATACAAGAACTAAAATAAAAACAATAACAAGAACTATAAGAGTTCTTAGGTACAATAACAATAACCACTAGTATGTTTATTGTAATTATGATGTTATAAACAATATTGCACAATGGTTTGTGAACAGATAATATTTATAATAAGAGATATTAATAGAATATTCTCAATTAAGAACTTATAAATTAAATATCAAATTTCCTTATTATCTTTTGGATTTAATTATATTAATTGTATCGGTTTCCATTATCCGTTCCTATGAAGCAATGGGTCATGGGAACTCAAGGAAAATGATGCAAACTATTTTATATTTTTATATTGAAATGTTCGAATATTGTCTTATTGATTTCATTGCTAACTAACGTTCAGCAAGGAGATTGACAAATATAACTTATATTAACTGAAGGTTCCTCTAATAATGAAAGAAGCATGTTGTTAAAACAGTTCCTACTAAGGTTTCATCGTAGCAGTCATCCTTGATTTAATATTACACAGCTTGAGTTTCCTCCAAAGCATGTCAATAAGAACATTCGAATATACGAGGAAAAAATTCGAAGGACCGTGCAGGATCCATTGCATCGAAACTCGTATGCAGCAGTTTTAAATGAGCATTATTAGAAATGCCATAAATAATACGACCGCAGGCTAGCACATGAATGTCCTACTTGGAGACCATAGCAGACAGAGACCGTGAAGTGCCAATGTGGTTAGGATCCCCATGATACCATCACATTTTTAACTGCCCCCGGATTATAAAATTATATAATTTAGCCGCAACAATAAAAATGTTCTTAATTACACGGGTCCAGTGAGATCACATTTCTTGTGTGGTAGCATTGAATTAATTCTTAGAAAGTCCATCAATTTCGTGGTCTCAGATACCGCATTCTAATGAGAGTAGTTCTGACATAACTTAGGTAGTTATGGGTCAATAGGCTTGAGTCCTACAGGTCTTGCAAAGATCAATTTGTATGTAGCTTATGGTCTAATGGTTAATTCATGGAAAGAAAGTTCCGATAGAGTTTTTTTTCCATGCTTAGCTGGTCAGGTTCGTCCACCATTTGTAAGTACATGGGTTCTTCAAACAGACCTTTTTTTTGGGATTACCACAAAACTGCCTTGTACCTTTGGGATATTACTAGGGCTATGCTGTTAGTACAGGTATTCCACTTTTGATCTAGAACTTAAACGACTAGAAGCAATCTTGCATATGCATGTAGCAATCAATTCCTCTTGGATTTTCAGAACACTAAATGTGGCACTTTTATCGACGAAATTCTTAATAGCGGTTTCAGAAGGACGGTAAAATCGACAAAAAATGTCACGATTTTTATATTGAATTTTGTTATGCAGTTTTTCTTTCCAACCGGGGTATGCCTAGTCTGTCCAGGTTCTTCAGAGGTCTGTTTCCTCTGAAATATTAAAACAGAGCAGTCTTTTATCTTTAGTATACGATCGGGTCCTTATTGGGATCAATCTCTGACAAAATTACCTTAGTATTTATTGTAGACTGTTAACAAGCGTCGGCTAACTATGACGTGGTTAGAACTAAGTAAGGAATACAATCCGACGAGATAAATGCTTAAATGGAAAACAATAGATACGAATGTAATCCGATGAGATATATTATTCAGCTCTAACTGACTATTTGAGATGTGACTAAGACTATAATTAGACGAATAAATACTACTTAACTTAACTAAATGGGAATTATAACAGAAATTATGAAAGAGGAGAATTATTCATATTAAACAACTAAACAACGCTTTTGACAATCCCGCAAACATCAACTACGAATTATTAATTTATTTAATGTATAGTCTTTAAATTATTTTCGCAGACATTACAATAATTTAAAAAATTTTATTTTCAAATATCTAGAAATGATGTCAGGAAAACTGAAACATATACTGGCTCAGAAAAGGCAAACATATGAGCATTACTTTAGAAGAGCCCGAAATATTTTGGCTTGAAGGGTCCGTCAATTTTACATTCTATTTCAAATGTCTTGAAATGAAGTCTGGAAGACTGAAGCATATACCGAAAACTTGGCTCAAAAAGGGCAAACACATGAGCATTACTTTAGAAGAGTGCCGAGAATTTCAGTTTGAATGAAACCTTCAATTTAACATTTAAATAGACATATTTGAATACTGGTTATACAATTGTTCGAGTCCAATCCAAGTTTAATTTCAGATCGGGATAAGAATCGTCTTAATACCAAAAACTTTTATAAATTGAGAAATTTTAAAATTTAAAGCTTTACAAGTGTCAAAGTTTTTGTCGACACACTCCTTTCATTTGGGTTGAAAAGCGAACTTTAAGCCACAACTGAGCCATAGTGCAATAATAAAGATGATTATGATGCTGATGTCGAAGTTTGTGCACATAGTTAATTGTAATGTTGACAACGACGCTGGCGAGTATGATGACGATGATGATGTTGATGGCGATGATTATGATAAACCTAAAGATGGTGAAGACGATGCAACACGTGATGATGTTAAAAGTGTAGCATCTAATCGAGAAGAGTCAGAAGAATATAAGGGAACAACATTTAAAGCTTCTCCACAGTGCAAAAGAAAAATTTATTGTTTTTTTTTTGCGTTTGTCTTCCTTGCTTTGTTGCCTGTTTATCAGCCAGCAGCAGCCTGCCAGTTTGGTTGGCCTGGTTGGTAGATTGTGCCTGCTTTTTGCATTTGTTTTCTGTGTGGCTGCTGTTAATGTTGTTGCTGATGATATTGTTGTTGCTATTGCTGTTGTTGTTTGCATTGTTGCTGCTGCTGTTTTCGCTGTTGTTGTTGTTATATATGTTTTTTTATTTTGTTTTTTCTGTTAAACAGAGATGTGATGTAGAGTGCTAGTATATGATGTGTTGTGCTATTGCTGCTGTTGAATGACTAAATGTGACCATGTTTCCCGATGCGAGGCGATAGTTTATCGCCAATTTTCATGCCGTGCAGAGGTGAACGCGGAACAAAGACGACTACGACAACAACGATAACGACAAACAAACGTGCAAACAATAAACCGTGGTAGACACACGCATACACACTGTTGTAAGAATGTATGTGTTGCTGTGATACACATACATTTGCAAGCATTATTTTTACGTTCTAGAAACGATGTACACGATTTTATTCACACGAGATACAAATAGATAAACAAGAAGAAGAAGAATAACAAAATATACAACAACAAAAACAACAGAAAAATCAAAATAAAAATTTATGATAAAAACGTTCGTGAAAAACGGTTGCGTAGACGGCAAAAATATCCTGGCGTCAGAAAGAAACAAAAATACCGTCGGGTGTTTTAACAAAATTTCTGCACAATTTGTAACAAAAATAAAAGAAAAAGCAAATCAAAACGTAGTGTTTAATAAAAAGGAAATATAAAAAAAAGAAAATATGTGTTAAATTAGCCGTATTAAATAAATTATTTTCAAACAACAAAATGTCTTAAAATTCTCTACAAATTCCCTTTTTAGTTATTTTTTTTTTTTCAAGAAAATAAAAAAGTGTTACTTTAAGTGCAAAATAATTAAATAAATAAATAGAAAATATTAAATAAATAATTAAGAAAATGGATCACCACGGCAGTGGTTTTGTTGCCTCGCCATGGGCTGCAGTTTTAGGTCATCATGCTATGGCCGCCACAGCGGGTGCGGATGCAGGATTTGCTGCTGCAGCTGCGGCAGCGCATGTGCAAAATGTTGCTGTTGCTGCTCAACATCATCACCATCATTCGCATCATCAAATAGCGGCTGCTGCCCATCACACCCACCATCATGCCCACACACATCCGCATTCGTCCCACCATCATCATCACCACCACCCGCACTCACATCATTTGAATCCTTCGGGTATGCCAATGGATTTACATGTTCCACAAGGATTTCCCTATTACAGGTAAACATACTAGTACTCCTACATCCATCCATCTTTCTATCTACTCAACTATTCAAACAACCATCCATCCACCTATTTATCGTATGTATGCGTGTGTTAGAAACATCAAAATAAAGGCACGCCTAAATTATGTTGCAAGTATCAGGGTTTTAGCAAATTTGTGATTCTTGTACATACTATGTACCTATTTGTTTAAGTACGAGAACATTAAATATCTCATCATGTACATGACTTTTTTAACATCTTTTTTATTCTTTATTGTTCGTTCCTTCGCTCGGCTGATGGTTGATGCTTCATAATTCAAATTTACGCGCGTATTCCCCTAAATATTTGCAAAAGGTTTTTTGCTGCCGTTTATTTGTCGTCATTTGGTTTTGTTTGCCTTTTACATTTATGATTTGTTTTCTTATTGTCTCTCCTCCAACAAATGGATTTTTGGGGCGTTGTCACCTGGGACTGATTATTGTGTTATACACATGTCCTATAATCATAATTTGCAAATGTCTGTAATGAAAACTTTGTCATGCCGTCGGTGTTAACCATGGGGAATTTGAAAACGATTTCTGCTTAAAAGAAGCAAAGGATTTAGGAATTATGAAAAAATGTGACTGTTTTTATTAAAGAGTGGGAAAAGTTTTAGTATTTACTTTAAATAAAGGAAGAATAGAGCCTGTTAACTTGTTAAGATGTTAATAATAGCTATTTTATAACACAAATAATGATTTTTTGGTGCTTTTTTTCAACAAACTGTGTAAAAGAAAAGCCTTTAATAACCAATTAAATATTACAATTGATAATAGAATTAAGATACACAGAAAAATAACATTATATTTTAATATATGTATGAAAATAAATTTAATTTACTTAATATTAATGTTTTATTGCCACAGCCACAAATTTGGAACACAAAGAAACATTTAATAAGTTAAAATTAATATATACCCCAAAACAGAGTAACGACTGGGTCGAAATATTCATTCCGTTCTGCGATTGCGGAAAAAAATTTTTATGCGGAAGCATAATTTGAAAAATTATTCATACCGTTGCTGAGGTATTTATTTTTCCTTTACGCTGTATCATCTCTACACAGACAGTACGAGTATTGCGGCATGCCTCAGGAATGAATAATTACATTTTACATATCGATCGATATTTCTGTCCTTAGCTTAGCTTTCCTTTTAATAATAATAATGTTACAAATGTTTTGTAAGAGCAAACAGAACCAAATAAAATAAAACCAAACTTCTATTGTGATTTGTCGTTAGTAGAATAAGTTTTCCAAATACACACAAGAATTAAAACAAATTTTATTTAGTGGTTACGTCTTTTTCGTCAAATATTTGCCATATGTGGCCGTACCTTAAATTAGCAATGGAACGTCAAAAATCAAATTAATTTTGTTTCCGATTAAAATATTCAGTTAATTTTCTGTTATAAATGGTATAGAAGATGAAAATGACCGTATATCATACGGCAAGTGATTCCAAGTAGGTGCAACAGTTACAAGAAATGATCTTTCGAAAACATTCCTAACTGAATATATAAAATTGAATATTTGTAATAAAAATTGTGGTGTGTTACTTTTAATGATTTTTTAAATAACAATTTATTATGATTATGGTGATTCTCGAAACATGTAAATTCAACCCAGGTTCAACCCCAGCTCAGCCAGAAAAATTATCAATAAAATTTTAATAGAGATTTCATGTTGTAAAACAATTCCTACAGTAAAAATAATTTAATGAAAATTAAATTAAATGAACTTGAGCCCGACTAAATAGATATCAAAGATTTTTAAAATATTAATAAATATCTTAACCCTTGTGTGATTGACAAAAAAAAATAAACTCCATATTTTCTACGATAAGGTACCCGGGAACCACCTTCATACAAATCTTATGAAAAACAATCCATTTTCCAAAAAAAAAAATTGATATGTTACAAACCTTTAAATAAGTTAGGAGCTCTTAAGAAGCTTCAAGTAGGATGGTTGCCAATTTCTATAAAAAAAAATTAATTTCAAAACCTAAAAGGTACCCGGGCGCCTGCCAGTCACATAGGGGTTAAAATTACAAAGTTCTTAAGAAACACTTTAGAAAACGGTCCACATACGGTGGTGCATGATTATAATCGTTGATCACTTCGAATTTAATAAAGATTGGGTTAATAAATATTAAGGCAATATAGTCGGCGAAGAGTGAAATAAACTTTTTTATACGCACTGTCTAAATGGCATGAAAATACCAGTCTGTCATCATCATAATAAGTGTCAATAACTATTAAATAAATAAATTTTGAAGAATTTTTTCTGTTTGAAGAAAATTTCAATCGTGTAAATCCAGCATTGGACTTAAAAATAAAGTTATTTAAATTTCACTTCTTCTAATAAAAAAAAATTAAATGACAATATGGAAAAGCTTGCAAATACGTGTAGGTATACAAAAGTTATCTCAAAATTTAGTTTTTGTATTGAACTAAAACTATTAACTTGATCTTTCTGAATTTAATACGATTTAAAGTGGTATTAATTTAGTACCAAAATGTTAAGATATAGAAAGTTAAGCTAGAACCTTCGTAGCTAGATATTTATATCAATAACTTTTTAACCATTTTCACCTCTCATTTTAGGCTTTCTTTCTATTTTTATATCTTATTTTTTATTTATTTTTTTGTTAATATTGTCGAGTTAGTTTAGGTTTAGATAATTGTGACACCGATTATTAAATTTCAATGGAATGTGCATTAAGTTTAAAGTTAATTTACAGACGGAAAAAAGTATGTATTTTATGTTACAATTTCATGAAGCTGCCAACGAAATTTTGCGATGTCGTTTCATGTATTTTCTGTTTTATTAATAAACAAGTAAGAAAGTAAAGTCGGTCAAGCACGAACATACAATACCCTGCACCAAGTATGTGTGCAAAAGCAGTTTTTGATTAATCATAAAATTTAGTAGAAGTCGTGATGTGTATATACAAATTATTTGCGTTAAATTTTATCTCGATATCATATATGAGAGCTCGGACTAATTCTGGACCTATCATTATACAATCAGTTGTCATGATTTTTATATATATGGATATTTATTTGTGTTAATTTTATTTGGTTACCAATATTTTTAAGTGATTTATGGTCGTTAATGTAATTTGGGCCTTATATGGGAACTATGGTCAATTATGGACCGGTCTGCACAAAATTGTTAGGTGTGATTAGGTTTTATATATAACTTATTTGTGACGTAATTTGTGAGGAAAAGTTTATTAAACAAATATTTATAACCGATAAGCCCTTATTTCGGGTCTAATTTCAACCAATTTCATTCCCAATAGTCCTTGGACCAAAAAAATTACATAGAAATTTTTTTTTTCGAAATATCTTAAAAATTTCCACTGCACTTTGAGTACAAATTTACATGGACAGCCAGCCAGATGGACAGACATCGTTAAATCGACTGATTCTGATTCGATCGGTATACTTTAAGATGGATGTTGGACTTATATGTTTGGGCGTTACAAATATTTCAAGTTTCAGTTATCAAAATATTCGACGATGAAATATTGTCCGTATGTATGTCAATCGTAGTTGCTAATTTTTAATTATAAAGAATTGTTCACTTAAAAACAAAAAAAAAGTTATTAAAAAACCCGAAACTTACAAAGAAAATACTACGGTCAATAAAGCAAAGAAGAAGTCCATACCTCTTCGAGAAGATAAAGTGGATGCTGGTTTTCGAACTTATCGTGCAATTAAATATTGAAGTCGCAGTAATCGTACTGCTACTGGTACCAAAATATTGATGTTGCCACTTTTCAATAAAGTTTTATACCGATTAAGCTTTCTGTCATCATTCTAAAGCTGCAATGGATAAGTATTGAAGAAATCAGATCGACATAAAAGAGGAATACATTAATCATCTAATTGTCCACAGATTCAACCTACTGAACAATATTGGATAAAGGACAATAAAAACAATTTTAGTAATTTGGAATAAGTATCGCAGGTAGATCAAAATATTGTACAAGGATTTTTAGAAGAGAAAATTAATTTTAGTTTTTTTTTATATATTCTAAAATATTAATATTTAAGCGTTTTTTTATATATAACAAAATATATTTTTAGTTTGTAAAGAAGTTTCGCACACTAGTGTAATAATTTTCGAAATTTCTTCCTTGCAGGTAAAGATTACGGATATTTTTTTAGTGTCCGTCCAAAAATCAGATTGAATTTTTTAACATATTAATTAAATATGAATACATTTAGCTGCAAATATTATTTTGTTTAATACGAGTATTTGTTTTCCAAATATTTTATAAAATTTAAAGTTTTGTTACTTTAATACATAATATTACTGGAGAAGTGATGACAATAATGTAAAATACTGAAAATATCCCTGGGCAACATTATAAACAATATTGTACGCACTTATTATTGAAATTACTCATACGCTGAAAATTTTATAGAAAAACATATTTCAAATAGAATACAATTTAGTAAATTCCAAATAATTGTCCAATTCACAAGCTGATATCGTTGAAAATCAAAAATATTTCTCAGAGATAATTTTATACAAATTCGATAAATAATAACTACAAATCCCAAGACATCCGTTAAATCTATTCGTTAAATCGAAAAATTTATTAAAATATTGACTTGGAGTATTATCTCAAAAGAATTCACAAAGGAATTGTAAAAAAGGTTATAGACTGGAATAGGACTTGATCCCTGTAACTCAAGTCATATCAGTTGCCTTACTTCTTCAGAACATAAAAATAAGACGTACACAAAAAGTTTTCATACTTTTATTTAACACAAGACTACATAGTTTTACATTTTGCAAACTAAAAAATAAACGTTATAAAATTAGGTGTGATGATTTCCGTATGTATAGAACTTATTTGTATTGAAATTCATTTGGATACCAACATATGTAAGATATTTATGGTCGTTAAAGTGATTTTCGGCAGGGAGCCTTATATGGAAGCTAGAACTAATTATGAGCCGATCATCATAATAACATATTTGTGTTGAATATTATTTCCATACCAATGTTTTTAAGTGAGTTATGATCTTTAAAGTGATTTTCGGAAGCTATGACCAATTACATAACGATCTGCACAAATTTGTAGATGTGATTAGGCTTTATGTACAAGTTACATATTTGTGGTGAAATTTGTTAGGATACGTGCATTATTTAAACATTTATGAGCGATATAGTCATATTTCGAGAGAACATTTATATGGGGGCTAGATGAAATAATGTACCAATTCAAACAATTTTAATCTCAACCGTCCCTGGTGCGAAAAAATATCATGTACCAAATTTTATCGAAATATTTTCAAAATTGTGTGACCTGTACTTTGCGCACAAGGTTTACATATACAGACAACCAGCTAGCCAGACGATGATTCTGAGTCGCTCGGTATATTTTAAGCTCTCCTCCTATGGTAGTGTAGGTGAAAAGAGAACATCGTAATTATTCGCATGCAGTTTTCTTAACGGTATAAAATGTTTCAACATTCTTCATATTTAAAATAAAAAATTTATAATTGTACCAAATTAGTCACTTGTGTTCCATAATACTTTAAAGGATTAAATTGTACCAAAAAATTATAATTTTACCAACTTTGAAATGTAATCATTACAGCCCATATTACACTTTAGTATTATACAAGTCCATTAATATTTTTAGGTACGTAGCACTAATTATGTGCGTCATTTTAGAAATAACAACTACTATTTTCATAATTTCATTAACATGTCTGAATATCACTCATGTCATGATACCACTCAACTAACTAACCGCCATTTTTACTACAATCGCATAAAATTTAAATTTAATTAGCACATTACAAATTAAATTATTTTCCATTATTCACCGACAAATGTAAAAATCGTAAAAGAAAAATATCTTAAGCTCAAAAGAAAAGAAAAAAAATAAACCCAGTGTTATAATCGATCGATCGTTTGTCCGTTTGATCTAACTGTTGTTGGCTTATTTTTCCATCATGATCAGCAGCATCTCATAAACTGTAAATTGCAATTTTTTGTTTTTATTTTCTATAAAGAGAAAATCATGATTAAATTGAAAACGTAAAATTAAAAACAAAAACAAAAAAAATCATAAAAATCTCTTTGAGTTTGTTGCGAAATTATCAAACAACTGGCCAACAACATTAATATTTAACAATAACAGCAACAACAACTACAACTAAAACAGCAATAATAATAAACTTTAACACAATATTGGCTCAATTTTATAGTTTCGTTGTAGTTGTTGTTTTTATTATTTTAATATGATTAAATAAGTTTAAGAAACAAAAAGAGAGAGAGAGAGAAGATATTAATTTCATTAAGGTGGTTGCTGTTGCTGTTGTTGTTATTGTTATTTTGATTTTTGTAGAAGCTTTTGAAATAATTTACAATATTTGTTGTTGTTGTTGTTGTTGTTGTTGTTGTTGTTGTTGTTATTGTTGCTGTTACTTTTCACTTGTTTTTACCGAATAAGAAAAGTCACTGCATAAACTTTAAGAATTGTATTGTAGATGAAAATTTAGTTCCTTGAATCTCTGGTTGGTTGGCTGCACACAAATAATCGTACCTACAATATAAAATATGTATCTGTAAGTCTCTGACTGTCGATGGACGACTGACTGCGATGCACACATTTCGTTTATACACGTTGTTGAGGTAATAACTCAGGTGATTATAGTAATTATGCGTTCTGACGCGATGCAAGTACGGATAACGCTATTTCGATATAATTGAAAAATTCTGATAGACACTGATTGTAATAAGCAAAATGATGATGATGACCACGATGCCATGATGATGAAGATGATGATGGCGAACACGGCGGTGATGTAAAGAAGCCTTAAAATACGTCAAAATATATGAAAAGAATCGTCCACAGCCACCATCATCATATCATGTTGTTGGGATTTGAAAGCTTGTAATTCGCAAAGTATGAATTTAAGGATGGCTGGCAATCAAAAAAAAATATATATGTATGTATTCATATGTATGTATGTAGTATATAGAAATGAAAGATGGTGTTTTTTAGGCAGCTCCTGCTGCTGTTCAATCATTCTCATCATAAGTAGTAAAATCTTTCATTTTTAAGTTACAGTGTAACGATTCTAGGTAGAAAGCTGTTGTGGGAAGTTGTTAAAGAAATATTTATTGGGTTTTTATAAATTTAGAATTTGGAAAATTAAATATGTAACCAGTTTTCTTTAAAAACTAGCCACTAACGAGTTGCCAAGCTAAAAGATTTTACGGTCAAATATTAATGCAACAATAAATGTCTGCGAGTAAAATTCATGCCCGAACGTGTCTTTATTTCTCCTTTATTTTGAAATATACAGCCATGTCACAGAATTTCATTCCGTTCTGTATTTGTTTCTATAGAAAAAGTAAAACGAAAAATTTTATCGGAATGAAACCTAAGAATTCTTGAAATTACATTCCCACATAGCAAATGAAAGTGGTTTCATTCAGAAAAATTTTTTCGTTTCACTTTTTTTATAGAAACAAAATACAGAATTAATTCCACTTCCGAACGGAATTAAATTCTGTGACATGGCTGATATTTTCTAGAGCGGTTTTTTCTATGTACATATGTAACTTTTATTTTCACAATATTTTTTCTTTAGAGGATACTATGGTTGAACTTTTTATATTTATTATTAGAGAAAATTTTTCATTATTTTGGCTTGAGTTCATTTTTTAATTAATAACTCGAAGAATACAATTGTAAAGTTATAGTTTTCTAGACAAATGGCACACTGGAATGCATTTTCTACCGTGCCAAGGGCGTCATCAGAAATGTTTATTGTCCAAGATCTACTTGTAAACATCATCTATTTAACTCACCATTTATTGAGAAATAGAATTCGGGAATTAAACATATTTCTTATTACATGTTATGAGTTAGAACGAAATTTACTTATGTTTTACAATGTGTGTGTATTCTTCTTTATTATTATTACAAATTTTTCTATTGTTGTTACTTTTGCTGCGTTTACCGTTGGTAACAATTTTAATCCGAATTTCATTAAAATTAACTCTTTAATTGAGAAAATTACATTTCTAATCATATAAACAAAATTTAAAATCAATATTTTGTACATGTATAAAAATTTAGATGAACAAAATTTAAAATCAATATTTTTTATACATGTTCAAAAATTTAAAATTGAAATTTTTAATTTTATCGATTAATCGTAACCTTCTGGAAAAAATGTTTACAAAAACATTTAACATTTCCTTAATGATATACATATACTGATTATATAAATAATGAGTCCAATTGTCCTTCCAAATTAAACCCATTTTATGTCGAAATTTCGGATTTAGTTTATTTTTCGAAAATCTCAAAGCAGCGTATGTTTTGAATATGCCTCGTAAATTATTGTACAACTTTTAGGATTTTTTTAAATTATGTGATTATTTGTCTTAAAAATTTTATAATTTACAACATCATTATACACCACAAAAGTGAGGACAGTATATTGGATTTGTGCTGATGGTTTTTTCGCCCACATCAATCGATTAAACGATGTTCGTCCTTTTGTCCGTTTGGCTGATACATAATTTAACAAAATTTAGTATGTGAACCTCTTGCATCCCAAGGACGATTGGGATTAAACCTTGTTAAAATTGGTCCCCGTACAAATGTCCAAATATGACTTTATCGGTCATAAATGTTTGAGTAATACAATTTTCTCCACAAATAAGTTACATATATATATATTAAATCATATACATACGTATATACTCAACTCATTCGGCCTAAGTTTATGATGATCGGTCCATAATTGACCATAGCTCCCGTATAGGGCTCATTTCCAAAAATCACTGTAATAGCCATTAATCTCTTAAAATTAAATTTCATAAATAAAAAAGTAATTTCAACAAATATTATAGTGATCGGTCCATAATTAGAAATAGCTCCCATATAAGACTCTCTTCTGAAAATAACTTTAACATGCATATACAAATGTACAGAAGTCAGACTACTAACTTTTTGTGATAATTGGTCCAAAAGTGGTGATAGCTCGCATATAGCGCCATCACATACTCGTTGTAGGGTATTATATGGTCAGTCTTTACCGATTATACTTTCTTACTTGTTTTGAATTAATTTTGAGAACATAATAAATTTTATTAAGAAATTTCGAAATTAAATCGCAAATTTTTTCATTAAATTGAGAATTTGTAATTAAAAATGTTTATTTAAAATTGAGAAAATTCCACTTGAATTTCAGAATTTGTATGTGAAACTGCGATAAATCCACATGAAATTGAGAATTTTGATTTAATATTAATATAATATTATTTAATATTAACAAAAAGAATAATTTTTTACTACTAGGTCAAATTCAAGTCGAGACTTTTAAAAACTCGCTTCGTACCTACAATAATGCTGAATATTATTGTATGAAAAAAGAGCTGCAATTTGTGGCGAAACTTTTTGGTAGTACAAAATGTTACGATCGGACTAAAAATAACGACACAGTGAACAAAATACGAAAAGAGCGGTATTTGCAGGCGTGGCAAAAATATAAAAAATTATTTCTGGAATTCTTTATGCATTATTTTTAATCCTAGGGGCTGACTGGCAAAACTTTTTTGTATGGAAGGCGAACCACTCTAAAGTACACTCCCGCATGTATAGTACATTTTTAATATAAATTCCAAACCCCGTTATTAAGTAAAATACCCTTTACACGTTTTGACATAATCTCCACCAATTTTCCAATTAATTAATTCTCTTCACGATTTCTCAATGGGATTGCAGTTGGGATTTTCAAAAGAAAATTCTGCTCGCTAAACCATTTACGGTTTTAAAAGTGTGCTTTGAGTCACTATTCAGCTGAAAAGTAAATTTATCCACATGATAGACCTTCTTATCTACAATATCGGAAATATGAGTTGCAGGTTAGCTTCTTTTCTCATTATTTCTTCTACTGCAAAGTGGTCCAAATTGCCAAAGTGTTGTTTTAGAACAATAGAACGGCTTTTTTGGACGCTTATGACTGTTTACTTGCAGCTTATATTACTCGCGGAGAAGAGCAACTTTTTGTCATTGCTAGAATATCTTCCTCAATGGCTCTTGACAATTTTTTGCATTATTTATTGTAATTTGTATTATAATTTAATTTGTGTTGATAATTTGCAAAAAGTGTTTACCACATGCAATTAAATTAATGTCAACTAATATTTTCTTTAACAAATCAATCACATGCAAATCTAACGATAATCTTTGATATTTTTGTGCAAATATTTCAAAAGACCCATTTTCGCAGTTTTTTTTTACTAATTGTTTATTTCCAAACATTATTATTTTCCATTTTATATTGTATATTATTTTGTTTAGCATTAAATTGAAATAAATGACAAAAAATATTTTTTAATTTTCTTAATTTTTATGCAATAAAAGTGCACGAGGCAAAAACAATTACTCATTTGTACTCCCACTGTAGCTGCGGAGTTGATTTAGCGAAAAATTTACAAAATTTACAAAATTTAAAAAATATTTTTGCCTATACCTCAGACTTTAAGTTCTGTGCATGTACATATGTATATTATATGTAACATATTTCAATTATCTTTGCAATAAAACAACTTAGAATTTTAAATCCATAAGGCATCAATTTGGGACTTTTTGATAAAAACTTGAAAAAACCTAAAATTATCGAATTAAAACATTTTTTAACATCTCTACTATTTCTAGTATTCTAAATTACATCTAAAATGTTTGAGTATACAAAACAACAATATAAGTTCCATAAATTTGCGGGATAATGTTTAAGGGCCCTTAAAAATTAGCGTTGAAAATATGACCAGCAAATCAGTAAAGAAACACTTTATTGACCAGGGAGCCGTATGCTGTAAATTATAATTTATTTATGATGTTAAAGCTGTTCAACACCACATCATATTTTTATGCCAGACTATTCAACCAATCAAGACACTTAAGCAAGTGCTGCAATAATTTCAACTTATTCCTCAAAACCAAAAAAAAACTAGATGCAACTCGTTTAATAGGAAAAGGGGCACAACATACTCAAGGTACCAAAACAATCCTATTCTAAGTTGTGTTGGACAAGCATCTTCAAACCATCAATGGACAATTTATGAATTATATTATTCGCGCCATAATTCTATTGTGGGAATTATTTATGTTTAACTTAACATCGATTTTTAAGCAGGCAGACAGCCAGCCAGCAACCAAACAGTCGAATGGCCATCATCATCATCCATCATGATTTCGGTGGATTTGTATGGGTTTGTGGTAGTTCTTTTACTTCATTTCATTTCACTTTAACCATAATCTGTCCAACTGTCCGTCTGTCTGTCTGTGTATCTGTTTGTCTGTCTGTGGTGGTTGGTTTACTTGCACTGGTTGCCGCAATGCGGCTTAGTTCCTTTTGATGCTGATTTCACTTTAAGATATTTGCAAATAACCACATATTATAAATTGTAAGCCGTATTCTTAGCCAATCTAAGGATTCCAAAACATTACTACTTGGAAAAATATTAAATTAATTCTATCTTACAAGTGTAATAGACAATAACTTTGTTGCGTTTTTTTTTTAAAAAATTAATTGAGTTTCAATTTTAATTTACATTTTGTGCCATATTTCTAATTATACTCGTATGTTGTCTATTTGTTACGGCCGAGGAATAGTAATCAAACATTTTTGTGTAATACGAGTATAAATGAGAAACCCCCAGTGAAGATTATTATTAATATAATTTGCAATTAATTAAATAAACATTTCAAATAGAATTTTCTTAGTAAAAATGTTTGTTGGGTTATTTATATTTAAAACAAAAAAGTTCTCTGTTTTTAACTTCAATTTCATTTTTAAGCTGTTAGTTATTTTAATCTAACGCGTTTTTACTCGTATTCGAGCATTTAACAGAACGTGACTGTATAATTTCAAATTGTTGCTGTTGTTATTCGTTTTCTAATTAAGTTATTAAATAATAATTAATTATAGAAAACAATTTGCCATATAATTACTTGTAGTATGTATGCATTTTTTCTAAGCATTAATTTATTTATTTTGTAGATGATTTTAATTGAAAAGCTCTTTAGAATGTTGTACGTGTGCCTGTAAAAGTCAGTGATTATCGAATTATCACAAGGTTATTAAGATTTCTGAAATCTAGTCAGCGACTAGTATTTAGCCAAATCTCGTTAATAGGAAATGAACTATTACTAATTGTGGAGTTTTATAGAATGGAAGCGGATTTTGTGTAGAATCATTAAGCAAGAAGAAGTGTTAAACATTAATAATAATTATAATGTTAAATATTATAATTGCTAATATAATGTTGTATGAATGTGATCCGCTTTAAATTTTATGTATGTATGTATATGTGGTTTTAAATGCCTTCACGTGTTCCTATTTATGACTCTATTAAATTGTTTGTTTAAAAATAGTAATAATAATTGTCATTGTCTACATTTTTCTAATATTTTGAGTATAAAGTAAATCATGTATTAATTACAATCATTGTAGCCTAACGGTATGGTCACACATGTCAAGAGCGTAACCACTTGTTTTAGCACAAATTTGTTTGACAGTGTTTACACTTACAAGAGTTTTGCAAGAAACAAACAGCATCAAATAAAATATGTAAGACTAAATATTTGCTGTGTCTTGTCCTAAAGAAATTAAGTTTTTTTAAAAAATAAATAAATGAGTTCAAAAATATTTTATTTAGTGGTTACGTCTTTTTCGGCAAATATTTGTCAAGTGTGGCCATGTCTTAAGTATTTTATTATCTCAGAATTCATTCTTTAACAGCTTTTTACGATCTCTCTGATTTGTGGTTTGTGAACAATAGAACGATTTCTTTGAACTCTTATGCCCACTGATTGACTCACTTTAAGCTGTTTAACTATTACTAGCGTAGAACAATAACTTTTTGTCATTGCTAGAACACAAATATAAACTGGTAAAGTTTAATATTATTGTGTAAAATTGAGTACATGCAATTTGTTTTATATTATTAATTATTTATTTCGCAAAAAAACATTATTTACCATTTTGTATTCTTTTGTAAATTGTTTTCTAGCATTAAACCTATAATAAATTACATTTTTTTAGTTTTCTTTATTAGTTTTATTTTTTGGAAAGAAACCCAATGTATAAGCAAAACTGTTTTCTTCAAAAATTTCG
This sequence comes from Bellardia bayeri, assembly GCA_950370525.1. Taxonomy (NCBI): domain Eukaryota; kingdom Metazoa; phylum Arthropoda; class Insecta; order Diptera; family Calliphoridae; genus Bellardia; species Bellardia bayeri. The sequence continues at coordinate 71,132,296 of OX493267.1, read as the reverse complement.
GAATGAACGCTATGTTAAATTATGAATATTTTTTTTAAACAAACACAAACTGCGAAGCCTTTTGGCTTGTCTGCAGAAAACACCCAGAGTCTTTTGCGGGAATCGACCCAGCAACCTTTTGACTGATAGTCCCGTGTAGCGAGGCATCCAATAAATTCTTCAATTCTCGTTGGCTAACTATGACTTAATTAGAATAAACTAAGAAATACAATACGACAAGATAAATGCTACGGCTCTCGATCCGCTAACGACTCCTTAGGTAAGAAATTAAAGCTACCAATGCAATTCGATGAAAGAATATTTCTAAAAAAAAGAGAACATATTAAGCAAAAATAAATTTGCAGTAAATATTTAAAAGATCGCGATTCAGCCAAAAGAATGTTTGCCATCGTACGTAAGTAAGAAATGATAACGAATTTATATATGTATAATAAAAGTAACGAATCGAAATAATATTTAACCACTTTATGTGTCATAGACTTAAAAGTGAACTATTTCTTTAGCTGGTATCTTAATAAAAACAAAAATACTCTTATACATTACAATGAAACCAGATATCAAATGTCACAATATTTACAATCTGTGTAAAAGTAGCTGGAGTGTTGTTTCCACGTTAGGCTAAAAAAATGTGTCTCCTGAAATTTGCCCATTGTCGACCTAAATGAAAAGACCTTAGATGTACATTTCATTTGTTATACTGTTGTCTATTGTACATACAATTTTTCACAGAAGAAATTGTTATAAAGAAATTTTTCTATAAAAAAGAACTGTTATACACAAAATTATTTATATACAAAAAGAGGCAATTATATGTCAATAAATTACAGATGAAGCTGTTATACGACAATTTTCTAGAGAAAAACTGTTATAAATAAAATTTTTCGCAACTGTTAAAGAGATAATAAAAAGAACTGTTATACACAAACTCGTTTATAAAAAAACTGTTATACAGGAAATTTTCCACAGAAAAAAAATGTTATATAAAAAATTTTCTATAAAAACTGATATACACATAATTTTCTACAGAGAAAAAGCAATTGAAAAACTGTGATACACATTTTTTTTTTTTTTTTGAAAAAACTGCTATACATACATAAATTGTTTGCTAAAAAAGCAATGCTATACACGAAAACTTAAACAAATAAGATTTATAGAGATAAATTTCCATCAAAATAACTGTTATACACAAAATTGTCCATATAAAAATTTTTATAAAAGCAATTTTGCACAGAATAAACTGTTTAACACAAAATATGCTTTAGAAAAACTTGTATACAAATAATTTTTATAGAAAAACTGTTATATAGACATTTATTTTTCTATCGATATGTACATAAATAAGTCTGGGGGATTATGTTGTAACTCATTTCGAAAGAAAACTCGTTCGAATTTGTATGCTTTATACATTGTAGTTCGGAAATGTGTGCTTTCAAAGCAAAATACACAATATCACGCTTTGACAGGACTATCACATCATTGCGTATTCGGAACATTCAAATGTGTTCAGCATTTTTGAAATGAATATTGCCTTTGCATTGCATACTCATTTGCATTGTCTACTCTATTCAATATTGTTTAAAAGTGTAAATTGAATCGTTGAGGTATTTTTGAATATGAAATAGTAAAAAATTTAATGATGCCCCAACATTTGTTTCATTATGGTTGTCAATACTTTTATATAAGACTGTATAATTTTTTTTAGAAAACATAAAACGCACATATGTATGGATAAGTATTTATGGAAATAAAGAAACTTCAAAAAATCTTCTTTTCGAAAAGCAAAATAAAATACAAATCTACACACCATCATCATCAGCGGTCGGTCGATCGGTCACTCAGCCAGACTGATGTTGCTGCAAACAGTGTAAACCAATGGATGCAAAAGTACAATACATGTACGAATGAATATGCATATACACAAAAAAACAAATGTATTAAAACATCATCATAATCATAATTTCTTGCATTTTATTTCATTTTCTGTTTATGTTTTTTGTATAGATGCGTTTTTTTTTTTCTTTTTTTTAGATTTTATTGTATGAGTAAAGAAATGAAAATTGTTTTTTTTTTTGTTATTTCGAGAAATGGCGATTTCATAAAAAACCAACTTAAAAAAATAAAAAAAATAAACTGAACTTCAACACAAAACAAAAAAACTTCACTTTAACCAATCACGTACGTAAATAAATTGTAGAAATTATGGTTTTGACTAAAGCTTTTCTTTAATATTCTGTTTTTTATTGTATTTTATAGTGTTTCTTTTTTTGTTCCTCTGCGCTTTATTGTAAAATTACAGCTGGCTTAAAATGATAAGGATAATCTTGAATTAAAACTTAAAAAAAACAACTAAAATGGGAAAAATTTCTGAAAGAAAGAAAAAAAAACAAACGACTGGAATTGATGGTGGTTGCATTCATCAATATTTGTGCAAATTTAGTTACAGTCTTAAAAAAATTCTTTACGTTAAAAAATATAATTTTAGCAATAGATTTTAACCCATTATGGAGCAAAAAAAATATATATATAGCAAATGAAAAATTTACTTACCAGTTTTGGTGTTTAATGTCAAGATATGTTTGAATTCTGCTCTGAAAAGACATAATAAATAAAAGTTGCATTAATATACTCGTATTTTAGAGTTTTGTTTAACAAAAATATACAGTATTAAAATTATTAGAAATGGGTTAAATTACATCTTCTCTTTACCCACTGGGCACGTCTGGACAATTGTAATAAAATTGTTGCTCTACATTTACTTTAAGTATTTCTCATAATATATAGACCACAAAATGTTAGAATAGATCAGCCTTATTACCAGCACCATTAGCATCAACTTTAAAAGGAGCCATTATTTTGAAATCTTGATAACTTTGGTCGGCAACATTTACTTAGCATTTGAACTTGTTACACTTCAGAGTTTTGTTTTTACTCTCTTAACGTTCAAAATTAATCTATTATAGTTTAAACCAAAACAGAAACTAACAATCATTTCATACTCGTTTTGAGAAGAAGGAGTGCAAGTACTCTAGAGTATCAAGTAATTTTGTAATTTAAAAATAAATTTACTCGAACATTAAATGAATTGTATGGGTCATTTTAAATTAAATGAACAATCTGTGGCTACAATTTCTAATCTTACCGGTTTTGTTTTGTATTTTTTTTTTTGTTCTTATTTAATAATTTGCTGCAACTTTAGTTGCATGTTGAGTATGAGAGTTAAGGAAAGAAAATCTTTCAATTAAATTATGTTAATTTTTACATGTTGTTCATGTATTTACGGCATGTAAAATGACGAAGTTATCTTGGTATTTTTTTATAGTTTATGTTGTTTTAAGAACAAAGCTGCCGCTTTAAATATTTGCTCCACCTACTTTTTTGTTCTGTGGCATCTGGATACATTAGAAATTATGGGAACATCTTTAAAGTTGTTAGACCACTTACGCACTGGTGCACTTACGCAATGGCAAAATTAAAGGAGTGTTTTCGCATCAGTGAAAACATATTTTAGATACTCTAAACTAAAACAGTTTTTCTTTGAATACTTCTAAATACAATTTTAAAAGCCGAACTTTTTAGGTCAAAACCTATAGAATTTAGAATGCATTAGGATTTAGATTGATGCAAAAGCCCACGTATGTACTGTAGTGGCCATATAATTTAAACATAATTCTAATCTCACTCAATTTAAATATTTTAATTTTTTTTTTTTTTTTTGCAATTCTATGATACCTTTCCACAATAATTTTCTGTTTTATATCTAACGCACTTAATTCCTCAGTTATTTCCTTCTATCATCAATTTATTTTCTAAAATTTTGTGAGGTGAACACATAATTAAAACATTTTCAACTTTGTTTTAATATTAGTTTTATAACAACAGGTTTTCAAATTATTTCCCAAAAATATTGGCCGTTAGTATTAAAAAGGTTTTAATGCAAAATTATACAGTTTTGCAGTGTAAAGTATGGGTAAAGCATCAACTTGTTCCTAAAACGAGTTCCTGGTTGCTCCAGAGGAAAAGTAGAAAACGCTTTCAATCAGTTAAATACATATGGGATAACTAGAAATGTTGCAAGATTAAGCTGATCCATTTGAAACTTTTTCATCGAATGGTTAAGGCAGTTTCTCTTTGTAGGTGCTTTGCGCAACGCAAACCTTTTCTTTCTAAAATAAATATTAAATCAAAGCTATAATTTGCGAAACAAAACTTGAAAAACCGATAGGTTTTTGGAAAAACGTACCTTAGAGTGATGAATAAAAGGCGGTGGTAATGTATTGGTTTAGGGTGCGATTTCTTGCAGCGGGATAGGAATTTCTTCAAAAATAGATCAACATTAATATGCACTGTGAAAATTTGCCGCTATAATGGAGTATTTTGAACGACAATGATCCTAAACACATTTCACGACTTGTGAAGCGGTGTTTAAAAGAACAAAACATATTTGTTTTGAAATGGCCAGCAAGTCCCCTGATGGAAGGGAAACACAGCAAAAATTTAGATAAATTGTACGAAAACATTTCACTTTGTAGGCATTTGTTTCAAAAAAATATTAAAGGTAAATTTATAATTATTTGACGGATATTTATTTACAGTCTTATTCAGAAAAAATTAAAGTAGACTTCAAATGTACTTTAAGAAAATTTTGTATGATAATTTTGTCTAAAAGCACACTTCAAACCTACCTTATTTTTTATGAATACGGCAGCTAAAAATTATTGAAAACAATAAAACAGTGCTGAATGTTTTAATTATTTGTCCAAACCCATTAAAGACTTTTTTTAATTTTTTTATTTTCATATATATTAATAGTTTTAATAATATGACCAACACTGTACATACGTCCCTTTGTGAAATCTAGTATGTAGTCATTAAAATGGGGATTTCATAACCTAGCATATACCTACATATATACAACGTTCCGTCATTACAAGTAGTCGCTCAATTAAAAACAATGACAGAGCGAACACCGTAATTAAGAGTCCATACTGAAGATCCTGTAAAGGTTTCAACATAATTACTATACTGACCCGTTATTGATAAGCAATGTGCAATATTCATATGAAAACGCCTTTTTACTCTACTCTAACTCTACTCTGCTCTACTTTAACTCTAGTCTAATGCTACTCTAACTCTACTCTACTCTAACTCTACTTTAACTCTACTCGAACTCTACTCTAACGCTACTATAACTCTAGTCCAACTCTACTCTAACTCTACTTCAACTCTACTCTACTCTAACTCTATTCTGACTCTACTCTAACTCTACTCTACTCTAACTCTACTCTAACTCTACTCTAACTCTATTCTAACTCTACTCTAACTCTACTCTATTTATACTCTAACTCTACTCTAACTCTACTTTAACTCTACTCAAACTCTACTCTAACGCTACTATAACTCTAGTCTAACTCTATGCTGACTCTACTCTAACTCTACTCTACTCTAACTCTACTCTAACTCTACTCTAACTCTACTCTAACTCTACTCTAACTCTACTCTACTCTAACTCTACTCTAACTCTACTCTAACTCTACTCTAACTCTACTCTAACTCTACTTTAACTCTACTCTAACTCTACTCTAACTCTACTTTAACTCTACTCGAACTCTACTCTAACGCTACTATAACTCTAGTCCAACTCTACTCGAACTCTACTTCAACTCTAACTCTACTCTAACTCTACTGTAACTCTACTCTAACTCTACTCTAACTCTACTCTAACTCTACTCTAACTCTACTCTAACTCTACTCTAACTCTACTCTAACTCTACTCTAACTCTACTCTACTCTAACTCTACTCTAACTCTACTCTAACTCTACTCTAACTCTACTCTAACTCTACTCTAACTCTACTCTAACTCTACTCTAACTCTACTCTAACTCTACTCTAACTCTACTCTAACTCTACTCTAACTCTACTCTTACTCTACTCTAACTCTACTCTACTCTGACTCTACTCTACTCTGACTCTAACTCTATTCTACTCTAACTCTACTTTAACTCTACTCTAATTCGGTCGGACCCAAGAGTTATTTATCTGAAAACCGCACCAAATGTACAAATATTACAGTAATTATAAAACTTATAGAAAATCATAATTTTTTTTTTTTTTGCCAAACGAAATGACTAAAAAGTTATACCTATTATACTGTGTAGTAAAGATTATTAAAATGAAGAAAAATTGTCGCATAAATTATTTTAACATAATTATTAAGTGGAAAAAAGCTACCGCTCTATTAAGAAAGTATATATGTATGTATATAATTTTTTGTCTCACTGTTCTTTAAAACCCATAAAAAAATATTAATGAAGCAGGTTTAATGTTCACACAACCCAGGGCCAAACGCACTTAAGAGCTTGTCGTCAGCCAAGAACAAGCCAACAAACAAAAAGTATCGATAGCTGACAATATTGAAATGCAGGGAAGGTAATCTAAAACAAATCAAATTAAAATTAAATAATTTTCCCTCTTATTTTATTTAATTATTTTTATTATACATATGTATGTCAGTATTATTTCCTTTAATTTTCACAATATTATTGTCATTTCTATTTTAAAAGCATACCTTCCCCTTCCCCTTTTAAATTACAATACAAGTTACAAGTGCAAGTAATAACTATTGTTCCTTGTTAAAGTTCAATATTTAATTCTCTAACCGTTTGTAAACATTTTTTCCGTTTAACAAATATTACGGAAATTATTGACTGACTGTTGTTGTTTTTTTTTTTAATATTTTCATAGTATTTTACTAGAATTGTATGTAAGCAACAGAAAACTTAGTTGCATGCCACTTCAAACTCACTCAATACATTGTGTCAAATATTGCTTAAAGGCATTTTAGCATTTTGCTGTTGCTGGTTGTAGTTTGTTTGATCGTTTTTTTTTTCTTCTTTTTCGTATAGATGTTTTTTACAGTGCATGACACATACTTAAAGTGCAAAAGTACAAATTCCTGATTCGCATACATAATGCAGCGTGCAGCAATTATTTCTTCTTCTTGAGTTTTTATTAGTGTCTCTTGTTTTATTTTCCTTTTTTTTATATTTATATGAAAATGATGAAAAAAAAACAAACATTAAATACAATTTTAAAATTTATTAAGTGTTGACAATCTGTAGTTACTGTTTTGTCTTCTGTTTACTCTACTCTACTCTTAATTATTTTTTTATTAACACTTTTCAGTTAAAGCAAAAGTTTATTGATGCATAAAATTACTAGTCGTTTTGTTTTATTAATTGAAAGTTATAAGTTACCACTGTATGCAAATGAGGCGTTAATTAGCGATAAATTAGTTAAACAGAGAGTGGGGCTGGTACTTATTATAAGAAATTACTGCAATTTAGCTGAAAGGTGGAAATGTTACAGTTACAAAATGTTGTTGTTTTATTGTTAAGCTACTTATGTATATCATTTTATTCTATTTGCTTTGACCTTTTTGATTTTTATTAAATAATTTGTAAGCTTGAGGTCACTTTTTGTTTTTTAGAAAAGATTTTTCTATTTTTATTTATAATAAACTCGATATTTCAATTTCCTTTGGAAATCTTCTTCAGGAGTATATTTAAAAAATAATAAATATTTATGTAACGGTCGCAAAGAGTCGTACCATTTCAGAGTACTTGCTACCTATTAAAACCAGACGTGCTCAGTGAAATTGGGGGGTGTTTTTTTCTTCTTATAGGTCAACCAAACCAGTCACAAAATGATTTGAATTAAGGTAGCTGAATTATATAGTAGTGTCGATTAATAATATTAAAGAAATCAAATTAAAACCAAAAACACAACAGGTGAAGAAGACCACGACGAGGATTTAGATGCAATTAACCCTCTATCTTTACCCGCCCTAACCATGCTATCTACGTTAATTTCACCAGATAGCCCAATTTACTAACTAAAATGTACCTAAACTTTTCGTGGATTCATAAAATTAAATCTAACCAATCATTTTAACAAAAAAAAAAATATTTAAATTAACTGTAAAATTATTTTTATTGTAAACATAGAAAATTTGTCCAAGTAGTTTTTGTTCGACCTTTTTATGTATAATAAATAAAAAATTCCTTTATTTCAAGCTCGAGGTCAGTTAAATTTTATTTTATTTTATCTGCCGATATTTCGATGCTCTTTGAGTATCATCATCTGGGCTTGTCTATAAATATAGGTATAATTTAGAACTCATACCATAAATAACAATCATAATAAACACATAGAAAAAACAACAATAAAAATACATGTAAACAATAATACGTAAACTTACTAAATAAATAATAATTAATAATTTATATGGACCACGTAAAATTAATGTACATTTCTTTTTATCGTCTGTTGTTCAACTAAACTTAAAAACTAAATATTGCCTACACTCTTCCCTTTGTTGATTAAATGTTTGTAGCTTTGGGAACAGTTCTCCACATCGATCTTAAAATTCATTTTTGTTGTTGGTATATTAATGATGTGTAGCATCTCTAGCATGTAACGTCGTTTATAATTTTGTTCGCTCTCTAATACTCGTACTTTCTCAAAATCTGGGAAATGTTTATTCTCAACACAGTGGGTTGTTAATGCCGTTTTTTGAATAAATTTGTTTAAACGTTGTTTTTGATCTGATTTATGTCCTGTAATTCTAGTCTTTAATTTGTTTTTTCTCTGTTATTTCTCTGAAATAACATTATTTCAGAGAACCAAAAGAAAAGTCTAAAAACTGATACATCCAATGCTCCTAGAATTTATGGACTCCCAAAAATTCATAAAGAGGGCTATCCATTAAGACCCATCTGTTCCACTATCAATGCACCGTCAAGTAAATTATGTAAGCATATTACTAGTGTTTTAAAAAAGATTACTGAAGAATCGAAATATAATGTGAAGGACTCAGTGCAATTCCAAAATATGATAAAAGAACTGACTATTGAAGACGATGAAAGATTGATTTCGTTTGATGTTGTAGCTTTGTTTCCGAGTGTACCTGTTGATTTAGCGTTAGTAATAATTGAGGATAGATGGGAAGAAATTGCAAAATACACAAATATGTCAAAATCATTATTATTAAGAGTTATAAAATTTTGCATCAAGGATAACCGGTACTTTACATTTGACAACAAAATATACACCCAGAAAAAGGGATTACCTATGGGATCTCCAGCATCTCCGATAATTGCAGATATAGTAATGGAAAAACTTTTAGACTCAGTAATGGAAAATTTATCTCAGAAACCAAAAATATTGACAAAATATGTGGATGACATTTTCTGTATAATAAGGGAAAGTGCAATCGAGGAGATGTTGACCAAATTAAATAGTTTTAACCATGGAATAAAATTCACAAGCGAACTAGAACGCGATTCAAGATTACCATATTTGGACATTATGATTATACGAGAAGGTAACATATTAAAAACAGATTGGTATCAAAAACCAACAGCGTCGGGAAGGATTATCAATTTCTTCTCTAAACATCCAAAACGGATTATAATAAATACTGCCAATAATATGATACGGAGGGTATTAGAACTTAGTGATGTGGAATTTCACAAACATAATAAGAAGAAAATCCAAAACATATTATCTGACAACAATTTTCCAAAAAAGCTGACAAACAAACTGATTAAAGACTATAACAAAGACAAGAAAGAGAGGACTAAATCAGGTGAAGAACCTAAAATATATAAATCTTTGACATATGTTCCTGAAATGTCCGAGAGATTTGAAAAATCAAAATTGTTTAATGGAGACAACATTAAAATAGCGCACAAGACTCAACAAAATCTTGGAACAATTTTCAGCAAAACCAAAGACAAAATTCCAAATATGGAAAAAGCAAATGTGGTTTATCATATCCCCTGTATGGGTAACGAAAATGAAACTTGTAAGAAAGTTTATATTGGAACAACTAAAAACAAATTAAAGACTAGAATTACAGGACATAAATCAGATCAAAAACAACGTTTAAACAAATTTATTCAAAAAACGGCATTAACAACCCACTGTGTTGAGAATAAACATTTCCCAGATTTTGAGAAAGTACGAGTATTAGAGAGCGAACAAAATTATAAACGACGTTACATGCTAGAGATGCTACACATCATTAATATACCAACAACAAAAATGAATTTTAAGATCGATGTGGAGAACTGTTCCCAAAGCTACAAACATTTAATCAACAAAGGGAAGAGTGTAGGCAATATTTAGTTTTTAAGTTTAGTTGAACAACAGACGATAAAAAGAAATGTACATTAATTTTACGTGGTCCATATAAATTATTAATTATTATTTATTTAGTAAGTTTACGTATTATTGTTTACATGTATTTTTATTGTTGTTTTTTCTATGTGTTTATTATGATTGTTATTTATGGTATGAGTTCTAAATTATACCTATATTTATAGACAAGCCCAGATGATGATACTCAAAGAGCATCGAAATATCGGCAGATAAAATAAAATAAAATTTAACTGACCTCGAGCTTGAAATAAAGGAATTTTTTATTTATTATAGAAAATTTGTTATTTTTTAAATATACTCCTGAAGAAGATTTCCAAAGGAAATCGAAATATCGAGTTTATGCTACTTATGTATATGTATTTCCAGTATGCTTGATATGACAGCAGATTTATTATATCCTACTAAATAAAGTTTACCAATGAAGTTGATCGATGATGTCAATAATAATTTCAAACTTTCCAAAGATGCAGTTTTCTCTAACAAAACATATGTATGAGTAAATCATGTCAATCTTCAATCTCAAATTAGACAAACAATTTCTGAAATAATTTAATGTTCTAAACTTTAGAATATATTGCAAATAATTTTTCACACCACCTTTTACAGAAAGAATTATATTTCTGAATACTTTTTAAAATACTGCTTTTTTGAACAACTTACGAGTCCTCAGGTTTATTTCATAATTTTCAATGTAAGTTTGTCTTTTAATACTGCGTAGCCTAACTATTGGTTTAATTCGTATCCGATTTCATAGAAGTAGAATTCTATCTATCTTGTTTGAATATACGAGGGCGGTTCGGAAACTTCTTAAGCTGTGTTCACATTATGTGTATTTGTCATGTGGAATGTCACTTTTCTACCCATGTGTGACATACACATGAAGTATGTCAAAATTTGAGTTTTACATACGGTTTATAAATTACATGTTCATATGTTGTTTATGTCACAAACATATGTACTTACTTTTGTTAACTCCTTTTCAATTTTTCCCTCCATTTTCAATAATAAATTTGTGTAGTTTTTTTTTTGTATTTTTGTTTTACTATTAGGTATAAATTATATTTATTAAAATTTCAATTAATTTTTGCCGCCACAACATTTTTGTTATAAAAAACAGCTGATGTCAGATGGTTTGTCACTTGAAAATAGAACTAGTTCTAAATACAAAAATGTTATATGTATTGCACACAGAGAAATAACACATGATTTTGTTTGAAGGTGTTCAGACTATATGTACAAATTTGAGATGCGAAAAAGTGACAGTCCACATGACAAATACACATAATGTGAACACAGCTTTAGCCTAGAAGAATTACATTTCTTTTCGATCTGGCAACTCCTTCATATAGAAACAGGTGTTCAAATAAGACGCATCCGCGATTTTTTTACAATGGAAAAATTAGAAATTCGTGGTGTTATTAAATATTTAAATAAAAAAGGTTTATCGGGACAAGAACTTAATAATGATATGGTGAATGTGTTAGGTGAAAGTGCTCCTTCATATGCAACAGTAAAAAATTGAGTTACTGAATCTAAACGTGGTCGTACAAGCATTGAGGATGAACCACGTAGTGGAGGTCTAAAAACAGCAACAACAACAGAAATTGTAGCCAAAGTCGTGGAATAGCTATTATCGTGGACATCTTAAATAATCCAATGCATTTGATTTTGCATGAAGAACCACAGATGAAAAAGCTTTCTGCAAGATGGGTGCCGCATTTGTTAACAGTCGACCAAAAACGCATAAGAATGAAAATTTCTCAATCTTAGGAACAATTATTATTGTATTACTAAAATTAACAGTTCAAATAAAATAATAATTGTTCTTAAAAAAAAACAGCTATGGCACAAGCTTTAATGTTTGAAGTTGTACTTTAAGTGGCACATAAAATGTCGACGAAACTGGATAACAAGCATAATAAACAAATGTATTCAGGTTTTCGAGACGAAGTCTTGACATGGATACGAAAAAACTGAAGAAAAGGAGGCAACATGAAAATAGAAATAAATAAATAAAAATAATAATTACAGAAAATTTCGAACCACCAGGTAACACTGGTTAAAAGATTGATGTTTGTCTGTTGGCTAGCAGGCACTGCAGTGGTACAAAGGGTTAGAACGCAAAGAATTCTGATGAGAGAAAGTGGTGTTTCTCGAAACATATGTAAATTCAACAACCCAGGTTCGAATCCCAGCTAAGAAAATTAACAAAAAATTTTTAATAATAAAAACTTTTCAAGTTGTAAAACAATTCCTACTTCAGTAAAAATAATTTAATGAAAATTAAATTTAATGAACTCGAGCCTAACTAAATAAATATCAAAAATTTCTCAATCTTGTTTGAATCGTTTTAAGAAAAATAAAATGTATTTTAAGCGTCCTCTCATAACTATTGATGAGACATGGATCTATCACTATACTTCAGAGACAAGCTGGAAGAAAGAAACCAAAAACAATTCAATCGGCTGGTAAGGTTATAGTAACGGTTTTTAGGGACTTCAGGGGTATTCTATTGATTAACTATCTGCAAAAGGGTAAAACAATAAATTCAGAGTACTATTGTACAAATGAAGATGCAATTGCAGTTGTCAACCACTATTTTGAAGGCCTTGAGGAAAACTATTTTATTCAAGGGATAGAATTGCTAGGAAATCGTTGGACTATTGAAATTGAAATTTCAGGAGATTATATTAAAAAATAAAAATGTTTTTGAAAAACTAACTATTCTCTTTCTGTGCTAGGCTAAGAAGTTTCCGAAACGCCCTCGTATACTGAGCTACGGGGGTATCAAAGTTTCTCATAAGTATTAAAGTGTGTTTAATTGAGAAAAGCATTGAAAAACTCTTATTGAGTAGAGTTAGAGTAATGTTAGAGTAGAGTTAGAATAGAGTTAGAGTCGGATCTCTTCATAATCTTATCAAGTGAATATGCTACATTCTTTATTAAGAACAGTGCAGTTTAGTAATTATGTTTGAACTTTAGAAAAGAATATTGAATGACGTCATGTCTCTGTGTAATATTTTTTAAGGCATCCTTTGGTAAAATACACAGATTGCCTGTTAATATTCTAACCCTACATCAACTCGACGAATCAGTTAGATTAGAATAGTCTATTCGGACAATTACTGGCAAGTATTTCGTCAGACTGCGCATCAAGCGTATCGATTTCCGAGGACCCACTTGCTTTGGGCAAACTGAAGATTTTGTCAACAGCTGCACGTTTTAAGATATCAAATAAATACAATTCCGTTTATAATGAGAATATTGAAAAAATCATTTGCGCCTTTTTTTAAACTGTGTAATTTTATTGTGGCTGCTCTACTGGGCCCTAGACAAGCAATCAATCACATATCATCTTTATGTTTCAACCTGACAAAATTTAGAATGACACATTCTAAGGCATTAAATCATTAATTTTTATTAGGATTTCAAATAAAACTACATATTTACAAAATCATTAACTCGAAAACCCTTAGTGACTACTTTAGTTTATATAAAAACCAACTGCAACTAAGAAAAAGTGACTACAAAACATGAATGTTTCGATAAAATAATTGAGATAAAGAAATAAATCGTAACGAATACCCATGTACTCGTATACAACTTCGTTGTAGAAGGTAAAAATATTTCAGTTAAAACATAAAAAACACTTTGTTGATCATCAAACCGAAACTTATAAATATGTATGAATTTTAAAATTATTGGAATCCCTTTTGATGAACACGAGGATCACACCGCAAACAGAAATTGCAACTACAATAATAAAAACAAAAACAGGAAAATTGAGCACTCTACAAAATAAAATAAAAAAATATTTAAAGGTCGCTAAGAACCAAAAAAAATGTGTTTCTCATCAAAAGCTGATACAATCCAGCCAACCAACCAACCAACAAACCATCAAAACAGACAGACTTACAACGACTTTGCCAAGACAAAAACAAAAGAACAGAACAGAGTTGAAAGCAGAAAAAATCCATCAATACCAATCATCGATAACAGCAAAAAAAAAAAAACCTATTGAGAAAATAAGATTTGAGGAAGGAGTTTAATGATGATGCTGATTTTTTAGTGATCGACCTAAAATTTACTACTCTACTGCTATCAAATCGTTTTTTTTTTCTAATTTTTGTTTTACACAGTTTTGCTGTTGTCTTATTTTTCCTAATTTAACCTGGACCTGTCGTTAATCAATACGCGAGATTGTTGCTGTTTTTCTTGTATAAATTTATATTTTTTAAAACAATTGCACTTTGAATGTAATCAACTTAATTTAAAATACCATTTATGTCAAGCTTGAACATTTATATTAAACGTGTATACAGTGTGATAAGAAATAGTTCAGACAAATTATCAGCTATTTTGCGAAAATCCGGGGCAAAAAATAAACATAGACAAAGAGAAAGGACAAAAGGGAAGACAAGAAATTAATTCTGGATATAACTACTATTTTGTATAAATTTAAAATTAAAAATTTATTTTCTAACTTGTATGCTGTTTTGTATGGTCCACTGTCAAAATGTACATGTATATATTTAATATATGTTTTATAAGCATATTGTCTCAGTACTTGTTTCCTAATTATGTTAAATACTTGTTAAAATTCTAATACTATCTACAGTATACTCGTAGTTGTTTTGTTGCATTTAGAATTCTAATATTAGCAAGTGGCATCATTTGATTGGCGCTGCACAAATTGTTGCAAGTTGGAATTATATGCATACTTGGATGTGTAGTTAGTCATATTGGTTACAAAGTCCAATAATTAACATGCATTCCTTTTGCACTGCAAACACATTTCTAAGCGTAACTGATTCATGTAACGACTTCTTAAATAAATGTTATTTTTCAATTCATTTTCGTAAAAATATAAACAGCTTATTCACATTATTTTATTGCTAAAGGTACAGCCACACTTGGCAAATGTTTTTTCAAAAAAGCGTAACCACTTGTTTTGTCGGGAAAATTTAACTAAACAATTCAAAATATCATTTCGTAATATTTTCTACATTTATCTAAAGGCCAGGGAACCAACACGAAACGGTTTACATGGTTTAGTTTTTTTGGAGTGCTGACCAGTCGTGGTTCTCAAACTTTATTTGAAAGGGACTTGCCATTTTTACATGATGTTGGCCTAGGATATGGAAAGGGGATAGAAAGGTTGAAGAAGTAAAGGTGGTGAAGGAAGAAAGCTTTTATGACACAACTCTGCAATTGTGCATTATGTTTGTTTTTAGTGCAGCATTGCAGCGCCTCTGGTGGTGAGTAGGCGCATTATTGTTAAACCTTGCTTTTATAGCCTTTAATTTATTATTTTACTTCGGTGGCACTTCGATGCTATGCCACCGAAGGAGGGCGCTGTGATAAATATTAGTCATGATAGATAGAATACTAATAAGTATCAGAAACTGATGTTATTTGAGTGGCAGCGGCTGGGAATCGAACCCGGGCTGCAAAAACCAACTCATGCTTAATGATTAAATACGCTAACCAATTAAGCTACAGCACCCTTGGTGATCTTTCTCAAGGAATCAGGTTTTCCACTCCCCTTAATTGTGAAACTTCGAAATGCGAAAACGAAATGTCCGAAAAACTAAATAGTTTTAAGCTCATTGAAAAAATTTCGACTTTTTAACAATTTGTATCCCAATGATTCGTCATGGAAACATACATAAATATCCAGTTTCTGGGAATGATGCGCTTTTTTACAAGAACGGGATTAAAATCCAAACCCATATCAGCTAGGATATGAACCTAGTATATCCAATCCCCTTCTAGATCAAGTCTAGATCTAGGTCTCTTGTCCCACTTGTACATACGAATAAAGGATAAACATTTTTTAATTTATTTATTAAATCCAGCTATAAATTTAATAACAATTTTAAATAAATTTTAGTTGTCATACATTCTTATGTACACGTTGATTTGATGGCTTAAGATTACAGATCTATGTTAAAGGATCGGTCTAACTAACGTTGTTAATATAACTTTTGTCACATTTGGCTAAGCTAATTCCTTGGTCTGACATTTTATAAGGCTTACGACTCTAAAGTTAATGTTTAGTTTTCTACAAAAATTGATTTGATAAAGAGTCGACCAATGAATGGTTTGAGAATATATCCGACATGTAATGAAATATTTTCATGTTCAATTGCATAAAATAACAATTCAGCAGTTATAGAAATAGTCCAAATCAGTTTGATGATAAGGTCACAATAAATTGTTGGAGTATGTGGTTCACCTTTTTGAATGATTTATTGTAGTTCTATACAATTCCAATGCCGCGGTATAGATGGCGAAACTAGTGTCGTGAGCTGCACAGAGCTTGAAACTGGGAAGAGTTGATTGTTTCACTCCAATAAGTGCGAAGCTGCCTAGAGTCTTATCTAGAGCCACGGGATCAGTTAGAAGCCCGGGGATTCGTCCCTTAACTGTGGCTATGGTTAAAACCTAAAATTGCAGGAATAATATAGTTGGCTAAAAGACTGATGTTTGTGCTAGTGGCAATTTTAGGACCACCAAATTATCTCGTAAGTACTGTTACCACATGTTCGGAAATTTCCTGTGCTAGGTAGATTGACTACGCTATGGATTGTAAGAATTAGATAGCCCAAAATCTCTAAAATGGTGTTTGTACAGTGATCTGTGCAATTGCTGTATGAGAAATTGTGAATTGTGTCCTTGCAAGGCGTTGTTTGGCATTCATTAACCCGGTGTAAAGAACATCATGTGGTCATGTCTTATGGACGATGCTGCATGTAAAACCCTGGGACTTTTTGTACAAAACGTAGTATTAGAAAACTTCAACCATTTTTCTGAGATCTGCTAAATTTTGTTTAAGGATTTCTATTATTAAGTGCTGTTAGTGTTTGCCCTTAGAATGCAAATTGTCTATCCAACTGCTGTTCTCTGCCAGTGTTTGGAGTGTTTATAAACTGCCTAAAGGTACCCATGTACCTATTAAGTGTAATCCTTTTAGGTTTAGGGATATGTATGGCTTCCGGACATACTTTGTTTCTTTTAATATGTTTAATCTGCCTCACAATTAAAGAAAAACATGATCGAAATGGTCGATGTAAAGCAGCCCATACACGTTTCAATTCAATTGGCAACTGAGTCGGTTGTTGAGCAAATCAAAGCGTGTATGGCTTTGTCATTTGATTAGTTTGGCAGTTGACGAGTTGGTTGAAGAAAAATCAAGAGATTTTGATTTTTTCCAGTTGACTAACAAGTCTTTCAATTCGATTTATTTTTAAAATCTTTTATGATTTTAGTGAATTTTAAATAAAAAATGTAAAAAACGACATTGGTGCCAAACATCGATGCTTGCAGAGAAATTTTCCAATTGCTCGAGGAAAATTCAGCACTTTGAAAAATAAAAAGTCCGGAGTATAATAATAAAATGAAAAAGGCAAAAGCTTGGGAGTTGCTTCTAGAAAAATATTTGGAAATAGTTAGCGCAGCATCTCTGACAACTTTAAAATGCAATTAGTTTTCTTTTTTCAGACATTAAAGTTTTTAATTTTTAAATTTGTAGTTTTAAAAAAATATAAATTTGACAGCTGAATGCAAATCTTTCAATTCAGTGTGTGGCCAAGAATCAATTCAATTGAAAGACTCAATTGACGATTGAATTGAAACGTGTATGGGCTGCATAAATATTTGATAAGACTCAAAGTCGAAACATTGTTGAAAGCTTCTTTTACCTAATAGGGTATATACCCCTAAATCGAGGGATTTCCAAAAAATATGTTTTACTTGTTGTAAAACGATCTCAATAGATTGACCTCTAATAGCAATCTTACTTATTTCAATTTCTGCGTATTGTTGTTTTCTATAAGGTATTATTCACATAAAATACGGTCGCATAAATGTTTTAATATTTATGTAACTAAAAAACGATTAAATACTTTTGAACCACAAATTGATAGATACAGATTATTTCATTTAAGCGAAACTAGAAGAAAAAGCTAAAGTTAATTTTCCTATTTTAAAAATCCCTGTTTTTCTTTCATTTAAATATGTTTCATCATCTATAATAAGACAGTTGTTGAATTTTGTTATAACTTTATTTCAAATAATGCGTGGCCGTTTTTTAGTAACATCAGTGATCCTTTCACTAAGATTTGGATATTTCATTGTACGATCAGTTTTAAAAAAAGGCATCACGTATTCATCTGGCAATAGTTACACTAGTATTGTATTTTCTTGCGCTGTCATTGTTAGAGAAACATTGTTAGAGTAAAATTACTTTATTGAAAGTAGTATTTTTATTGTAAATTTCTGGTTTCTTTTAATACAATCTAGAATAGTTATATAACATTATATACAGTACTTTTTGGAAGCTTTAGCTTTTTGCAATCATTTAAACCGACAAATCCGCGGGAGGTTTTTCCCTTTTTATTTTTTTAAGATTGAATTTGAATAGGAAAAATGGGAAAAGGGAAAAAAACTCGCGCGGAATTTTTATTCATTATTGGGCTGATTGAGTTCTATAAAAAAAATTAAATGATGGAAACTAATAAATGAATGAATTTTATAACAAAACATCTACACTGGTGTAAACACGAAATATCTCAAAACGTGTTTATTTTGCACTAATCCACATTTTCCTTTAGCTAAACCAGTAACCCTTAAGCTGTGTTCACATTATGTGTATTTGTCATGTGGACTGTCACTTTTTCGCATCTCAAATTTGTACATATAGTCTGAACACCTTCAAACAAAATCATGTGTTATTTCTCTGTGTGCAATACATATAACATTTTTGTATTTAGAACTAGTTCTATTTTCAAGTGACAAACCATCTGACATCAGCTGTTTTTTATAACAAAAATGTTGTGGCGGCAAAAATTAATTGAAATTTTAATAAATATAATTTATACCTAATAGTAAAACAAAAATACAAAAAAAAAACTACACAAATTTATTATTGAAAATGGAGGGAAAAATTGAAAAGGAGTTAACAAAAGTAAGTACATATGTATGTGACATAACCAACATATGAACATGTAATTTATAAACCGTATGTAAAACTCAAATTTTGACATACACATGAAATCACATATGGGTAGAAAAGTGACATTCCACATGACAAATACACATAATGTGAACACAGCTTTAAAATGGCTGGATCAAATAATTGAATTTGGCAAATATTTTAATTATAAACATTTAACAATGTCCAATGATGTATTTAATTTGTTTAAACTAAATATATTTACAATTAAGTGACGCAAACTATTTAAATAAATAATTATTTTATGTAATTGCCATTTACAGAAATGTATTTTACAGTACGACCAAGAATAAATGAGACAACAATAAATAAAGGAGACATTTCTTTTCCAGCAATGTTTTTGTGTTTTCAGAATTGAAATTTTGGCTTTTAATTAATGAGACTCTGATTTAATCTAAAAAACCAAATCATTACAACAATGATAGTCTCTCAACTTTAAGCTTAAAAAATCAATTAAACAGTTTGTGCCAAAGATCTTCTGTCATCCTATACACATAAATACAATTGTATAAATACAATTGTGTTTATGTATCTATTGAGGCTATATTAGGAAACATTTTATACTCATATCTGTCTCTGTATGATGAAACTATTTCACTAGTTAAATGTACCATAATTAGATGAGAACACGTGTTCATTAAACACTTTTGATGACAATCAACAAACAAAATTAACTTGGAATACAATTAAATACTTTTAAAAGCTTGTAATACTGTAATAATGAAAATCTCTTTACAGAATGAGTGCAAGTCAAAGAACAGACTAAATCAGTGCAGATTCCTTTGATAGACACGTGTCTGTCTTTTTAAATAAAAAACGCAAATTTCTAGAAATAATAATAATAATAACAACAACATCATCAGCAGCAGCAGCTACAAAAAACCCACCAACAAGACCTTATAGAGAGTTAAAGACAAATGCAACAAACAGAATTGTGAAACATTAATGAAACGACACTATAAAAGGATAAAACTTTTATGTTTTTTCTGCCTATTTTTTTAAACTGTTTTTTTTTTTTTTTTTTTTTTTTACTGTTGTTTTTGTAAAGTGATATTACAAAATTCCTGCAACATGTTATAATGACGATGTTGCTGACGATAATGATGACTACTTAAGAGGACGACTCTAACCACAAACAGTGTTGTTTGTAATCAATATCGGTTACTTTTAAATACTTATTTTGAATTGTTGAAGAATTTTCAACTTTTTCTACTTTGAACTTTTTGTTTTGAATTACATATGAAGAAGAAATGTTTTTTTTTCTTGCAAAGTTAATCTCCGGAGATTTGCAAATATGTTAAGAGATAAAAGAATTTTGAACGTTTTTACTTTATGGTTAAATTGGATTTTAAGTAAATATTTTTAATATATAAAAGCAGAGTTTTAAACAACAAAGGATCGTTTTATAGAGAAGACAAAGTGTTTTAAAACATTTATATTTATTATTTACGACCTCCCAAGAGGAATGTTTGACAACTTTTTATTTGAAAATATTTGATTAGTAACACCTGACTGTAATTATCTAGTCCACGGTTAGAGGAATTGTTAGTCCTAGTTAAATAGTAGTAGGATTTGCTTCATTTCTAGTTTAAGGAAGGCATTCACAAACATAACTAATAATAAATCTCGTAACCTTCATAGAAAAGATTAAAATAACCAAATTGTTTACAAACATGTATTAATAAAAAATGAGAGTGCTTAATCTCTGACCAATATGTTCGAAGCTTTAGCAGTTTAGCCTTAAGTTTTATGGAAATTGTACAAATGTTTATACTATTATACATAGGATATCAGTATGAAGTTGTCGAATATACACATATTTGACCAGTAATAGAAGCGTAAGTTTGAGTATTACAGGATCTACGAATGAAGCCCAAGTTGTAGTAAATTAAAATTAATGATTGAAGATAATGTTGAAGTAATTAAAAATCAATAATTGAAGCTAAATTTGAAGTATTAAAAAATCTAACATTGCAACTAAAGTTACAGTAATTAATAATCGGTAGTTGAAGCTAAAGTTGGAGTATTTCAAGACCTATCAATGAAGTTAAAGTTAAATAATTAAAGTGCAATGATTGAAGCTAAACTTGTAGTAATTAAAGATCAATGGTTGAAGCTAAATCTGAAGTATTAAAAAATCTAACATTGCAACTAAAGTTACAGTAATTAATAATCGGTAGTTGAAGCTAAAGTTGGAGTATTTCAAGACCTATCAATGAAGTTAAAGTTAAATAATTAAAGTGCAATGATTGAAGCTAAACGTGTAGTAATTAAAGATCAATGGTTGAAGCTAAATCTGAAGTATTAAAAAATTAATGATTGAAGTCATATTAGGACTATTAAAAGATCTACGATTGAAGCTAAATTTTTAATATTATTGATCTACCAATGAAGCTAAATCTGAAGTATTAAAAAATTAATGATTGATCTACGATTGAAGCTAAATTTTTAATATTATTAGATCTACCAATGAAGCTAAATTGGGAGCATTAAAAGATCTACGATTGATGTCAAAGTTGTAGTAAATTAAAGATCAATGATTGAAGCTAAATTTTGAATATTAAAAGATCTAACACTAAAACTAAATTTGGAGCATTAAAAGATCTACGATTGAAGCTAAATTTGTAATATTTTTTAATAATGAAGCTACATTTGGAGCATTAAAAGATCTACCATTGAAGCTAAAGTTGCAATAATTAAAGATCAGTGGTCGCAGCTAAAGTTGGAGTATTTCAAGACCTACCAACGAAGTTAAAGCTAAATTTGGAATATTAAAAAATCTACGATTGAAGCTAAATTTGTAATATTATTAGATCTATAAATGAAGCTAAATTTGGAGCAATAAAAGATCTACGATTAAAGCCAAAGTTGTAGTAATTAAAGATCAATGATTGAAGCTAAATTTTGAATATTAAAAGATCTAACACCATTGAAGCTAAAGTTGTAATAATTAAAGACCAGTGGTCGAGGCTAAAGTTGGAGTATTTCAAGACTTACCAATGAAGTTACAAGTTAGATAATTAAAGTGCAATGATTGAAGCTAAAGTTGCTATAATTACAGCTAAAGTTGTAGTAGTTAAAGATCAATGATTAAAGCTAAATTTGAAGTATTTAAAGACCTAAGGCTGAAGCTAAAATTCAATTATTAAAGATCTGAGATTACTACAAATAAAGCTAAATCGGTCTTTAACAAT